>OX596188.1:1169377-2657452 GCA_951394245.1 Cyclophora punctaria
GTGCTTAATTGGCTCTCCTGAAACCGTTATTTCGCTCATTTTCGCTTATTTTCGCTTATTTACAATTCGAATTGTTTGTTTTTCTCGGAAACGGTGGAAATGCTAACGTTTTCTAATTAAGTTAAGGAATTCTGGCAACACTGTGTGTGGTTAACCTCTTTCAGTTGATAATCTCAGTTTCAGGTTAAAGGTAACTTTCAACTTAATCTAAACTAATTAACTGCTTCATCTTAATGAAGGATTAGCTAACTATTAAATTAAAAGTGTACCACGGTGATGTAATTTATAATGGTTTGCGTAGCTTGAGGTTACCACTTTTTTACCAAATTACGTTTGACCGAATCTCAGTTCATCGAACACACTCCACCGAAGTTAAAATTACTGATGTCTTGTTTCGCTAATGTTTCATTTGCCCGATACAACGATTCACCGAACGTAACAAATGGCCGAAGTAAGGTTTACCGATGGGTTTTACCGATGTAACATAAAAGAGTATGAAATGTAGTTCATTAAGCTTTTTGTACCGCTCGCGGTTCGTGGCGTAGTTTGACTAAGCGACATTACGACTGTTAAGCTACGTGCAGCTCGGCCTTGAGCGCTGCCGTGCTTCGGAAGGCACATTAAGTCGGTCTCGGTTGTTTCAATCGTCAGACCATGTCAAAGGCCTTTAGGCGGTCTAAAAACTACGTCATCAGGGTTGACCACAAGCCTTCTCGAAATGAATAAATGAATTAAGCTTAAAGGTTAGTTTTGGTCTAACTTACTGTAAATGAATTAGTTATTTGTGCGTTTTTACTGCATCGAAATCGTTAATAATATACAGGGCGTGTTTTTTATATATTACGTAAGCCTGAAGCCTGTAACAATGAGTACAAACGATTGAAACAAGGCCTGTTCCTTCACTCGGAAGACAAATCGATTCCAATGTTGGCTTCATTCCATCGACTTGAGATTGGTCCCTCCCTATTACGTACAGAACTATCGAAATATCAGACAACTTTTACGAGCTACAGTTTCAAGCAAACATTTTGTTTAACTATTTCTTTGTGTCTGTTTCGTTTTATTGGATGTCTCTTATATAGAAGGAGGAGGTTTGTCTGTTTTTTTTATTGTGTCTGTATACTTATTATAAATGCGAAAGATTGTGAGGATGGATGTATGTATGGATGTATGGACTTGGATGAAACTTTACAGTAATATTGGTATACATCAGAATAACACATGGGATACATTCTATCTCGAAATTCCTGCGGGAACGGGTACAACGCGCGTAACACCGCGGCGCGCGGCTGAGTTTATAGTAGTACTAGCAGCGCCCCGCGGTTTTACCCGCGCTGTGCCCGTTCCCGTGGGAATTTCGGGATAAAAAATAGCCTATAACCTTCCCGTTGAATGTAGTTATCCATTACAAAAAGAATTATTCAAATCGGTTCAGTAGTTTCTGAGATTAGCGCGTTTAAACAAACAAACAAACAAACAAACAAACAAACAAACAAAACAAACTCTTCAGCTTTATAATATTAGTATAGATATCTAGCTTATATATATAAACATATTAATTAAATGTAAAGAAAAACCGGTCAAGTGCGAGTCGGACTTACGCGAGAAGGGTTCCGTACGATCTATACTAAGATTGTTTTTTTATTCGATAGCGCTTATCTCAGAAACTATGAGTCCGATCGAATAATTATCTTTATATTGAATAGCCACATTCAAGGGTAAGGACTATTTTTCATCCCGAAAACGGGAACAGAAGCAACGCGGGGAAAAATGCAGGGCGCTGTTAGTTATCGAAATAAATTCACATAACTAGAACATAAGTACCTAAAGTAAAAATAATAGCCCGTTCTGTAAACCCCATCTCTCATCTCACTGAAGATATCATTACAGGGAGGCAGAGTAGACGTAATCTCCAAGAATTTCTCCTAGAACCTGGTTAGATAAAACCTTAAAAATAATTCCTTTTGAAAGGGGCCATTTTGAAAATTAAAAGAGCAAAACTAAACTCCGTCCCAAACATGGCAGACTTTGTAAAAATTCAAATAGTTCACCCATAGATTGGCCAGATGCCAAAACTCGCCAGTTTTGATACTCGGCATTTTTACCAAAACCGCGCAATTTTTACTCAAAGCAACATACATCTGACAAGCCCGTTGGCACAGTGGCAGTGAGAGCGCTTACTGTGTCGAGGGTTGCGGGTTCGATTCCCGCCCGGAGTCAACAATATGTGAAGACATAGTGGTTGGCGACGACGTCTGGGTGTCAATTATATATTCTTATAAAGTATTTGTGTATGTATTTGTAGTAGTATCAGTGAGAGATTCCATAACACAAGCTTAGAGCTTAGTTTGAGTCTAATTAACCGTGAGTGAATTTGTCCGGGTATATTTGCTACCTATATTAACCTTAGTTACTAAACAGCCAATTTAGCTTAAAATTCTTTAGCATTGTTGTGTGTTTTTATTGATTTGACTAAGGTTGCCCTAATATTTTAATTGGGCATAGAAAAATGTAAGGAATTTCGTTTCGTAACGTGAATAATAATATGCTATGGATTACATACACTGGCGTGCAAAAAAATCGGGCCACCCAGTTAAAATGGTTTTATGGTTAGCCTAACTGGATTTTTGAAGATTTTTCTTTGTACAAGAATAATGTTGTGATTTACATATCCTATCTAACTGAAATCAGTCAATTTCAACCAAGATTTTAAATAAAAATGATTTTTTTTAAAGAAATTGTTTTTTACCCTATGCTATGTACAGAATCAATCGTAATTAATTGGGATAAATGAAAGTTTTTATTATTATTTTTCATCTTATTAATAATGTGTATTGCCACCCCTATTCCTAATAACAGTTTTTAATCGGTTTTTCATTGATTTTACTAATTTTTTAGCATATCTTGTGGTATAGCCTCCCATTCTTCCAAAATCGCAGTTATTAATTCAATTAAATTACTGGGCACTATTGGGCGCCGCCGAAATCTTCTTTTTAGGTGATTCCACACATGCTCGATGGGATTCAGGTCAGGGCTTCGAGCTGACCAGTCAAGGGTGTTCACACCGACCTCTTCCAGATATTGCTTGACGCTATTTGCAGTGTGTGGGCGGGCATTATCTTGTAAAAGAAGGAAACCTTCTCCAATATAAGGGGCAAAAGGTACGACGTGATCTTCTAGGATTTCCGTTATGTACCTTGCAGCTGTTAGGGATCCGTTTTCGATAAAAATCAGCTCGGTGTTTGCTTCGAAAGAGAAGCCGGCCCAGAACATAACCGAGCCACTTCCATATGACACAGTTTCTCGCATGTTGCAAGGGGCATATCTTTCTCCTGGTCACCGGTACACAAAATCCCGACCATCAGCACCATGAAGACACATGCGACTCTCATCTGTAATCAGTACCTTCTGCCAATTTCCTAACGTCCAATTGACGTGCTCTCGAGCAAAACGTAGTCTTGCTACGCGGTGGGCTGGGGTGAGTTTTGGGCCAGTGGCGGGCTTATGTGGTGTCAAGGAAGCTGCCTTGAGTCGTCGCCTAACTTTCCATTCACTGACGTTGACACCCCTCACTTCTCTCAGGAGATTTTGGACGTCAACCCCGGTACGATGGCGGTTTCTTAGAGATGACGTTACAATAAAGCGATCATCACGTTCGGAGGTGGCTCTTCGCCGACCTGAACCGCGTCTTCTTATAAAGCCACCAGTCTCATGAAATCGTTGGTACACTCTCTGGACCGTAGAACGGCTCACTGACAGTGTCCGAGCCACTTGACGTTGACTTAGGCCAGTTTCAAGTAGAGTCACAACTTGGGAGGCTTCAGCTTCGGTCAGATCCATCTTGCAATGTTTCTGATAGTGGAAGGTAAAGGTAGAAGTGTCTCGTTTAATAAATCAAACTCAACTAAACTCCTAAACCCCCGATATCCCGATGTATACCCCTTAGAACAATACACAATTTGGGGCAAAATTTCCCTATTTTCCGTTTATTGCTTATTGTAGTGTCCACAGGTGCATTTCCGAGAATTTAGTGACAAATATTGACATAAACAAACCGTACTAATCACCCTAATTACCTGCGCGGTATATCTTTGATGTAGCTACAAAATTATTGAAGAATTTAAGGGTGGCCCGATTTTTTTGCACGCCAGTGTATATGCTTAATCGGAAAATTTTACGGTCAGTATGTGATATTATGTGGTCAAAGAGACTTTGGTTTTGTAACTCTTAACGCAGTAAAAAGTGTTTTATTAATATACTAACTGTGTCACGCGGCTTCAGCCGCAGAGTACTCGTTCCCGTGGGAATTTCGGCATTTTTACTACTTGTTATCCTATGCTGGACGAACATAAATCAAATTAAACAAAAATCATTAACATCGGTCCAGCAGTTTTTATATTATAAGTGGTGTAACTAAGGCAACTTTCTTTATCTATAATATAAAAATGAATCGCTGAATCTGTTGCTAAGCGCATAACTTCAGAACGACTGCACCAAATTGGATGATTCTTTTTTTAACGTGTTCCTTATTGTCAGGACAAGGTTTTTATATAAGAAAAATAAGGAATAAAAATCTCAAAATTCCCACGGGAACGGGGGCGCTGCGGGTGAAACCGCGGGGCACAGCTAGTTATTTATAAATATTGATTTAAAGTGTAATAATGTTTGTGTGTGTATTTTTTAAAGTATAATGTAAAAGTGAGAAAGGTGAGCAGATTTTGTATCTGAGTATTCGACGCATATTTTTAACCTGTGTAGCACTCGAGGCGTAGTTTGACTAAGCGATGTTAATTCATTGCGATTGTTAATCAACGTGCAGCTCGACCCCTACTTGGATGGGTGGCCGATAGTGGCATTTCTATCTTAGCGCTTACTTGCTTCGGAGGGCACGTAAAACTGTCGGTCCCGGTTGTTTCAAACGGCAGACCATGTCAGAGGCCTTGTGGCGGTCTAAAAACTCCGACACCAGGGTTGGCCTCTAACCTACTCAAACTGGCCACGGGTGAACTACACATAAACCCAGGACTCTATTAAATACCTACTCCCGAAGCCATATAAGTCTAGATCTTATTTTAGTACTTAAAGATAACTAGATTCTAGTCCAAGAAAAGGATACTTTATGTAAGTAAAGTGAAGAATCCTTTGGGAATAACTGAGTAGGTATTATGTAAGAAGAAACTAAGACATGTATCTAATGTAATTGTACAAGATAGATGGTTATTATAAGGAGTCAGAAAAAGTCTGTGCTCAAAGATTCAATTTGTATCTAAACTAATATTATAAAGCTGCAAAGTTTGTTTGACCGCGCTTATCTCAGAAACTACCAATCCGATTTGAACAATTATTTTTGTAATGGATAGCCACATTCAACGGGAAGGTTATAGGCTATTTTTCATCCCGAAATTCCTTGAGGAACGGGCGCAACGCGGGTAAAACCGCGGGGCACTAGTAATTTAAGTGAAAAAACATACATTCAGGTCTAATATTCCTTCCTTCTGGGCTTCGCCGCAGTCGTAGGTACAATAAACATATAATAAATCTATTTTGCTGATAAAAAAGTGTATGGCCCATAGTAGGATGTTGAAATAAAGTGAGTTTAACGGCATCGTCCCCCTAGTCGACCGTAGGCTGAGTTTTGTATGAAAAACAAAGTCAGTGCGTGAGGATGACTGCGCACCATCGCAACGCGTAGGACGACCAAAATCGATTAAATTGAAAGAGCCCCAACATTGACGTGAAGTGTCAATCTCGCTTTTTATTAAAGTGCCAGTTCTACTAACCAGCCTTCTCGCAACTCAGAGAATATTTTTAAGTAATTACATTATGTTTTCCCAACAGCAGCGAATGCCCCACCAGTGGACGCGTGGGCGTGGACACTAGCCCGGCCTGTAGCCTGAAGCCTGTACCCGAGGACTGCCGAGTGGCTGCTTACAGATGATCGGCTCATTCTGGAACCTCTGCCGTGCTTGCCCTTCGATGCCAGTTGATAAGGTAAAATATACTTTAAACACGCGTGCCGTGAGAGGAGATTCGATTGATGAGTAAAGTTTCAGCCAAATCCGTTTATGCGTTAAAGAGTAACAAACATACATACATCCATCCTCGCAAACGATCGCATTTATAATTTGTATTAGTAGTTTTTGTTTCCTACTTTTCAAACATGGCTCGGGTTTAAGATCACCGACCCGCTTTTGGCAAGCGTGGTGATTACGCCTAACCCTCCTCACGGTATTCACTGATATCTTCAGTGAGATGAGAGGCCTTTGCTCAGCAGTGGTACATTACAGGCTTATTCTTTTTTTATTAGTTATAGTTATTAATAGGATATTAGTAGGATAAGTAGGAATTACTTTTCTTTCAGGATTATGTTACTTTAATGCTTTTACTTCATTACTGAATCAATTGTTTCACTTTTAAAATTTTGTCTTTGAATTCGATTTTATTAACAACAATGTAATACCAAAACCATTAACTTCAACACAACCTCCTATCCCTCACTCAAACTCGCACTATCCTGAATCGAACCCCCATAGAAGGGAGGGGGGTATTATACTGGTCCACGTACAAATATTTGTCATTCAATCTGCCTGTGTGTCATGAGATCACGTTACCTACATTGCTGATATGTGGTGACATCTTCATTGTGCTACAGCGTGGGCGGTTGGCAAATAAGTGCTATGGAAATAGACTTGGTTGAAGATAATGGTTTGTAGAAGTAGGTACGTGTTGTGGGGTCATAGGAGGTTATGATGTATCCATGAAAAGTCGAATTAAAAAGCTTTTCATTTACATGTGAAATTATTTAAGAGTAGAATGAAAAAGGCTTCTTATTTGTTGTCACTACATAGTGTAAAACAAAGTCGCTTTCTGCAGCGACTTTCGAGAAATTCTGGTATCTGCTCCTATGTATGCTTAGAACTTTAAAACTACGTAACGGATTTTGATGTGGTTTTTTTGAAGATAGAGGTAGATAGAGTGATTCAAGAGAAAGGTTTATATTGGGAACCCGGAAACACTGATTGATAGTGTTATATTATATATGTATATCACTACTTTGGAGTTTTATAGACTCGTGGGCGGATCCGCCCACTTTTCAAGCTAATCCAAACTCACTTTGCAGTATTTACAAGCACTTTATTGATCCATAAAATTAAACTCAGTCTGAGTACTAAGGCTTCCTAGGTATTACCCAAATCCTAGGTGTCTAGGTTTATTCCTAATTACTAGACTTTGTCCGTTTACGGAGTACGATCAACTTGGAGTTTGAAACTTGAAACTTGACGTTGCGAATGGATCATTTTGAATGGAACTTTGAGACAGCGGGCGTTGATTTGTTGTTGTAAGTTTTGGGTCGAAATTGCAACTATTGGATACTAAGTTTTACTAATATAAATAGGTATTTTATATACGTTCAACTGCCGCATTCAGAGACATCCATTAAATCGGAAATATATTATAAAACTTTATACTTTATGCGAATTAACTATTTGCCGTAATTCCCACGGGAACGAGTAGGACGCGGGTAAAACCGCGGGGCGCGGCTTAATACAATATCTACACTAATATTATAAAGAGGAAAACTTTGTTTGTTTGTAATGAATAGGCTCAAAAACTACGGGACCGTTTTTAAAAATTCTTTCACCATTCGAAAGCTACATTATCCACGAGTAACATAGGCTATTTTTCATCCCGAAATTCCCACAGTAATGGACACAACGCGGGCAAAACCGCGGGGCGCTGCTAGTTTTCAATATAAATTATTTCTATTAGGTATTGGCTATTGAACTGAATTGCTGAAATGTGTGTTCATACAATGTTCATCGCTGTTCAATCGCTGTTCAATCGCTGTTCAATCACTGTTCGATCGCATGTTTAATCGAACAAGCTTATGTAAAGTTTGTTTCATATTAGTAACGCATGAAACCTCCCGTTTTTTCAGAACAAGTTTACCGACAATTTTCAATAAGGCGACGACGTTAATATTTATCGTGTTTATGTCACCGTAAGATTGTAAGCATCGTCAGTTTGTAATCTATCTCGCGAGAGTGCAAACTGTCGAAGAATTGTCAACTGTACCAAATCATTTACAATTCAACGCATTATTTTTCTATAGTTTATTATCTGTCCGTAGCGTTATTTTTGTTTTTTTACTTAGATTACAATAAAATTGAAAGTTATTCCGAGAATAATTTACTCTTTAAAAAAATTAAGTAAGTAGGTAAGTATTATCTTAGTATAATTCTGACATATCTCTATTTTTATTGACATTTTGGCATTACTTATTGAATTGTATACTATTATTAAAAAACCGAAGACTTTAATTTTATGTTGTTCTTTAGTTTAAAAGCGAAAGCAAAAACTATCAATCCAATTTGAATCATTATCCATATACCTATATATTCAATTCGAAATTAGCACAAAAAGGGACACAACACGAGTAAAACCGCCGGGCACAGCTAGTATAATAAACCCATGATAACGGTTTTATTAGTAATCATAAAAACAATACCAAAAGTTATGGTATAAATAAAAGTTCTACGGAGCCCTAAAAATGAGAATATCACAAAGAAAATCCTTTCTGCTTTTCTGTTTATTAGTTCGTAGCAAGTGCATGTAAATATTTTAGCATTGCGCATGTAAAGGTCCGGCCTTAGTAGTAAAGAAAGACCTCCAAAGTAAACATACCTGCAGAGCAAACAACTGCACTAGGGCTGTATCTAACGAGAGTTAGTAACGTAATAGAATAGTAAACGTTAAAAAAATATTTAAAACTGTAAAAGATCAAACAAAAAGATCAAAACTTATAAAATGCTAGATAGAAGTATAGATTGCCAGCTTTTGCCAGACTGTCTTTATGACTCTACCATATTATGCTAGATAGACGTATAGATTGCCAGATTGTCTCTACCATCTACCTAATATGACCATAGATTTAATTAAAGTACTTTTAATCGACGTACTGACACAAACACTGACAAACTAGCACAGACTTGGCACGCGAATGACAAACTTCACACTGGTAGTGAGACAGAGACAACGCTCTACAAAACTAGAGACTAGCCGACTATCTCGCTCCAGTTGTCGAGGAGTGCGACATTCTCACGATTCGCACACCTCAGACTTTAGGTTTCGTTCGCACGTACGCTTTGTCGCGCGTCCGTACGAAAGTGCCTTAGAATATAACAGCGCCCCGCGGTTTTACCCGCGATGTGCCCGTTCCCGTGGGAATTTAGGAAATATTTATAATTATAAACCTTCCTCTTGAAATCTTTTAAAAAACTGCATCAAAATTCGTTGCGTAGTTTTAAAGATCTAAGCTTAAGGACACACAGACAGCGGAAAGCGACTATGTTTTATACTATACTAGCAGTGCCCCGCGGTTTCACCCACGTTGTACCCGTTTCCGCAGGAATTTCGCGATAAAAAGTAGCCTATGTCCTTTCTCAGGCTCTGGACTAACTGCATACCAAATTTCATTCAAATCGGTTCAGTAGTTTTAGCGTGAAAGCGTAACAGACAGACAGACAGACAGAGTTACTTTCGCATTTATAATATTAGTTAGGATAGTGAAGGTAGAGCCAGGGCTCCGTTCCAAATAACTTTTACCTATAAATAAGCCCGACAAAGGAACTTGACATTCTAGGGTCGCAAAACTCAATATAAACCATCGCTCACATTTTCACAACAATCGCTTTTGTAATATAAACCAATAACGACGTGCCTTCCAGCCATGTGATTGGTTGGTTTATTTATATTCCCGAGAAACGGCGCGTTCCGATTGGTCGATTATTTGTTTTCTCAAGAAATGAAGGTTTAGCATTGGCGGGCATTGACCTTGAGGCTTACCTTGATCGTGAAGGTTTTATTTCAGAAATTAAACGTTAAAGTTAGTTATTTTTAATGGCGTTAATGATTAATAGCTGTTATTTGCCTTTAATAACTTTATTACAACCCTTTTTACTAAGAAATACCTGCCTCAATCCTTCCGCGTAATTATTTAGCTGCAAATTACCTAATTATAAAGTTTCTAAATTAATCACTCAGTTGATTATACGATAAATCAAGGCACCTATTAAGTTAGGGTGCTTTCAAATTATGCGTTTCGTGTCGGACCGCTGCGGTGCCGAAGCCGTGCGTTTGTCGTTTTGTGAACGTACGATCGTGTGTTTTCATACAAATCGAGCAGTGCGGCAACAGTGCGGCGTCGGTACCGCGAAATAATTTTAGTACGCACTGTTGCCGCACTGCTCGTTTTGTATGAAAACACACGATCGTACGTTCACAATACGACAAACGCACCGCTTCGGCACCGCAGCGGTCCGACATGAAACGCATAATTTGAAAGCACCCTTATTCTTTAGACAAGTAACCACTTTTCATATTTCGATAAATCTTACCGTGTATGGGCCCCTTTACATTTTATATCACGATATCACTTGATGTACTTTACGTACTTTTTTGTACACACTATTGATTTCCTTTTCCTTGAGAAAACCATAAGCTTGAGCTGAAAGCATTTGCCAGCTGGAAACTAACGCTTACCTACTGTCCATATTAGTGGCCTTACTCCAACATGTTAAACACTCAAAAAAATAACTGCTCCGTTTAAAATTGAACCATATACTAGTAAAACAAGGATCCATTTTCCAGTAATTCCTAACAGTTATTATCTCTGTATGTGTTGCCCGGCAGGGATGCGAAATGGAAATAAAACAATGGGAGCTACTTGAGCGTGTGGGAGTATTATATAGGAGCTTAATTAAAGCCTATACAATGTACTGTCGGCATGTGAAAATGTTCGTTAATAGCCGCGTACCCACCTAGCGCACAGGCTCGCGAGCCGTGGCTCGTGAGCCATGGCTCGAGAGCCAGCCTCAGTAGTTTTGTTCAATTTTCACGAGGCCGCCTCGCGAGGCAGGCTGAGCCATCATAAGTCGTGTATATTCAGCTGCAGCTATTTTCCTAGCTTCGCGCGCGAGCCAAAACATAACCGTACCCACCTAGCGCACAGGCTCGCGAGCCATGGCTCGCGAGCCAAATGCTCGGCTGGTGTGGACGTGCCTCGAGCTGCCTCGGGCGCGCGTTTGCTCGGCTGACAACGGCTCGGCCCCGAGCGACAACAGATGGCTCGGAGCCGAGCCGTGCTCAGCCGAGCAAACGCGCGCCCGAGGCAGCCCGAAACACGTCCACACCAGCCGAGCATTTGGCTCGCGAGCCATGGCTCGCGAGCCTGTGCGCTAGGTGGGTACGGAGCTGAACAAAACTACTGAGGCTGGCTCGCGAGCCATGGCTCGCGAGCCTGTGCGCTAGGTGGGTACGCGGCTATTAAAGTAGTGTTTCCTACTTTATTAATTTATACTTCTGTATACTATAATAAGAATAATTTATACACAGATATACTCATATTTTTTTTATATTGGAGGTAGAGGATTCGGTCCCGGGATCCCGAATACCGGGATCCCGGGATCCCGGTCATATTTTAGTCCCGAAAATCCCGGGATTAAATTCAATGAATCCCGGGATTTTCGGGATTAATATATTTTTTCTATAAGTCAATAAAAATTAAAAATGACATGAAAATTAAACCCACGCAGACAACTAGTAAAACTGATTTAACATTAAAAGAAAAGCTTCAGAACGAAATAGAAAACAGTATGAAAACTATAAATCCTGAAGCATATAAAGAACCTGATCTTTCTAGGATCATTAAACAAGAAATAAATCTAGTGCCACACGAGGTTAAAATTTGGAGAAGGCTTATAAAAAATTATTGACGATTCCTCCAACTTCCATCGAGCCTGAACGCGCGTTTTCCGCTGCTTCATATTTGTGCAACAAATTAAGAAGTATGCTTTCGGATGAGACGATGGATGAGTTGTTATTTCTTAGATTTTATTTTCGTGGCTTAAATAAGTAAATTATAGTTTCTGGTCTATTTGATTTAAAATATGAGTCCTATTAAAATATATCTCTTTTGAAAAAATTTAAGAAGTTGATTTTTTAAAAGTTTATTGTCAAATAAAATAAACAAACTAAGCAATAATTTATAGCAATAACTTGTTAATTTTATTAGAAGAAATTATAATTTGGTTTTGTTTTTGAAGATTTAAGTAAAGATTTAAAATAAAAGGTTGATTTTGATATGTTTTACTTTCTTTTTACTACCACTTTATATTACCAATACAATCCCGGGACTATCCCGGGATCCCGGTATTGACTGTTGATAATCCCGAAATCCCGGGACTAGAAAAATCAACCGGGATCGAATCCTCTAATTGGAGGTAGATTTGATACACTAGCACCATCTATTCATCGCGGGTGGTACCACCGCGCGAAAGAGTTAGTAAAATTTGTAAGTTCGTATGTTTGTTTGTAACGGCTAATCACAGAAACTACCAATCCCATTTGAATAATTATTTTTGTGATAGATAGCCACATTCAACGGGAAAGGTATACACAATTTTTCATCCCGAAATTCCCACGGAAACGGGCACAACGCGGGTATAACCGCGGGGCGATGCTAATGTTATAATATGACGAGAGACATTTATTAAACCACTTCATCGTGGGAAGTTCCCATCTGTCGTGAACATGGATTACATTTCATATAGGTAGGTACTTGTCGTGTATTGTCAACAAGGACCACGAATATTATAAGTATATATTGAAGGATTACTCCGTTGGATTTTGCAAACACACTCTCAACCTAATTCTGTGTATGGTTTTTTCAGCTTAAATACCTACGTAAATCCATTGCGTGTGTTAAGTTCTAAATCGCATTAAAAAGGTATGATACTAATTTTGAAAAATAACTTTTTGGGACATTGTGAGTTTTTTCATTTTGGTTAGAAATCGTGGGACATTATGGTAAAAAGGATGTTATGAAACTAACTGTTTCAGCGGTGATAACATTATTCTCATCATCAATCTCAACCTTTCTTTGGGAAAGAGAGGTTAATTTGTGATTTTGACATTTGACGTCTTCAAGAAGGTAGGCGCCGGCGGTTAAATAAACAAAATGGAATCGCCATGATGTCGTCAGGCACTTACATCTTGCTGCATTTTACGCCACTTAACACACAGAAAATGTACAACCAAGCCCAAATAACTTACAGAATTTATTCCATCTCTTAGTCAAGCAATTTTCGTCTCTGCGCACACACGATAAGGCAGCTTATATTAAATTATGAAACTCATACCGAAAATTAAATTCAGGCCGAAAAACTTTTGTTGAGGAGCAGAAATGTATTTTTACCCGTGTTTTACCCTATTTATCCCCGCAAAAGTTAACGGTGAGTGACGGGTACAGTTGGGTAATATGAGAACAAAGACAACATTTCGTAATCAAGTCACGAGGGAGTGACGTTTAGACGACGCCATATTTAATTTTTGTGACATAATGTCATAAACAAAATTATATTATTTATTTTTATATCGTTTTACCCGATTGTGTTTATTAAAGGAGGGATAAGTTTACAACATAAACTATCTACAATGTTGATACATCACGGGCGCAGCTATAGCTTAATCAAGGGGAGATTTTGGAATGTATAGTATCATTTGCGATATTTGTCTAGATGCATAACTGTCAACAAAAGGATAATTTTTAGGGTTCCGTAGCCAAATGGCAAAAACGGAACCCTTATAGATTCGTCATGTCTGTCTGTCTGTCCGTCCGTCTGTCCGTATGTCACAGCCTTTTTTCTCCGAAACTATAAGAGCTATGTTGTTGAAACTTAGTGTGTAGATGTATTCTGTGAACCGCATTAATATTTTCACACTAAAATAGAAAAAAAATAAAATTTTAGGGGGGTCTCCCATACTTAGAAATGAAAAAAATATTTTTTTTTTTCATCAAACCCATACGTGTGGGGTATCTATGGATAGGTCTTCAAAAATGGTATTGAGGTTTCTAATATCATTTTTTTCTAAACTGAATAGTTTGCGCGAGAGACTCTTCCAAAGTGGTAAAATGTGTGTCCCCCCCCCTGTAACTTCTAAAATAAGAGAATGATAAAACTAAAAAAAATATATGATGTACATAACAATGTAATCTAACACCGAAAATTGGTTTGAACGAGGTCTAGTTAGTAGTTTTTTTTTTACGACATAAATCGTAAACCGCAAAAAAATACTGATTATTCATTCAATAACTCAAATGTAAATAAAAAAACATTTATTTCAAGAACTTCTTTATTATGTTACTCGCTGCTACGGAACCCTTCATGGGCGAGTCCGACTCGCACTTGGCCGCTTTTTTTGGCTAGTTTTCGCCAAGCTTGATAGCGATTTTGGAGAAGACTTTTGCCCAGCAGTGGGGCAGTAAAGGTTAAAGCAATGGGATAGAGATCCATGTTTTTGTTATTGATAATAGTAAATAATATAAAATAATAATAAAAAATAATTAAAGAATCTCGCGAGACATTGAATATTGGTGATGTTTGGAGGAGATGCCCAGCATCAGGGACTGTACATGTTTTAAAAAATGGAACAGAAGTTCCAAAGAACTTGCTGGCTGAAAATTTCCCTAATGTTTGTACGCTTAATGACTTTTTAAAAGGGATTAATGTGGAATATGAAAACAGGGTGCTAATTGAATTCTTTCCGAAAAACCGAAACATTATACCTCCTGTATACGTATATTTGCATACATAATTGAATATCGTTCGTTTCTTTAAATCCACAGTGATTTCGACCGCAGTGCGGTATTTGGAGAATTTTAAAGGAATACTGAACACGTGCTCATAAATAAATAACTCGGCCCGAAATTTAATAGGTTAGGTACAGTCAGGTGAAATATAATGAACGAATGAACGAGTGAATGAATGGAATTATGTTTTTGAACATGAATGGAACTGCAATGAATGGTTATTTAATTATTTGATTGATTATCTCTTCTCTGATACAATAATATTTGAATTAGTTTAGTTTTTAAGTTCAGTATATTATACTGAACGAAATGAATGATTGGAAATTTTGATAATATTTGTGAATGAATGAAACTGCATTGAATGGTAATTGGATTTTCCTTGTAAAACTGGTTTTCATAATATTATCAATTTAAAGTTTTACCAGAATTATGTTAATAAGTATTATGTTTAATTGTTTGTATTGCAACCGAAATGTTTTTAAACTTTTATAAGAATTAACATTTTTTTAAACGTTAGGTAGACCAGTCAAGCAATAAGTTTAATAGATAATCCATATGACACGCTCAAAACATCTAATAATCAACAAAACCCTCCCTTAATAATCCAAATATAGATTGAGACTCGGACACGCGAGCGGGCAGTGCGTGCGCCCCAGACTGGTATCGATCCCACCACCTGCGGCCAGCCGGCCACCACTCCCACTCGGTCTACTTCACAGTTCACTCATAGTCGGCCATCGCCCCGCGGCTTCAACATACAACCTGAAAAAAAAACAAATAAAAAAACTGACAGCTATTTTTCCTGTCAAAAATTGCCGCCAATACCTAATGTCATTTGTCAATTGTTCAGCGCGCCAAATAAAGTGTTCTTTTTTTAAATCGTTTCGAAATATAAACTTTTTGCAATAACCGTGAGAAGTGAACAAAAAGTGTGCCTAATTGTGAAGTATCGTGACTCATTTTGACCTGGGTGTTGTGTACTTAACGCTTTGGCAGACTAATTTCATAAACGTAACAATGTACCTACCGACGAAACTGATGAATCGTTAATTTGACGCGTATGGTTGAATGCTCCAGTTTTTGCGCTGTCTCTATAGAGGCATAAAACTGCTTTCACCGTAAGCAATTCTAACAATAGGTTGCAAAGGAAATTATTATCAGTCGGCTATCAGATGCAAATTATCATAGCACTAGACCCCTCTAGAGGGAGAGAGGTATAGATAGACTATACCCGTCTCATGTGGCACACTAACCCGATGGTGCGTTAAGTTTTCTTCTTCGTCAATCAGCTGTTGTAATTGTTTTTTAGATTGTGTGTTAATCAAAAGATAAATCTGAAGAAAATGCATGGAAATTTGTATGGTTCCACGTCATAGCCGGCTGGATAACGAAGCAGTCGTGAGTCAGAGACGATCCGCGCAGGCGCGCTGCGGACGCGACCAATTACACTTTTTGCGATAAATATTTTCTACAATCGAACGGTGTTAGAAAACGATTTTTTACGAACTTTTTATTAATAGTCTATGGTGCAACGTTTATAGTGAAGTGAAATGCTGTGGAGTGTTTAGTGTTCTTTTTTCAAATTTTATGATGGAAAGAAGTGTTTTGGCCGAACCGAGAAGTGTTCACTGGGCTTGTAACGTGAGTAGACTTAAGGCTGTATATGTTATTGACCTTTGACCTTACCACATGCACTGAAAAAGAAAATCGACTTTGTTTATGGTGTGAATAGAGAAACATGGCGCGCCGTTTCGTGATGAAATGTCATAAATAGAATGTTTTTTATCTTAGTTTTTTGTTATCATTATCACAATGGGTAAAATCTCTGTTACCTTGAAGCTTGCGACTTGGTATCTAGTCAGTAATACGTCTTACTTTAACGTAGGTATATAAAGAGATATAAATAGCGTTTTCAGACATTATTTACCTATCATACTTTATTTTTTCCGCTCTTTTGTTTTTTATTTGGTCTGAAACTCTGTATTTATCTTTGAAAAATAATATTTTTGTACCTACATAAATGATAGGTGTCTACAAGTACTTACAAGAGGAAGCTAGGCAACGATTGGCGAAATTTCTACACCAAATCCCCATACAAACGGGTACAATGCAGGCCAATCCACGGGGTATTACTAGTATGAAGATATACCTATAAATAGATTTTCAGATATGATGTAGGTACCCTAGTTTTATAGATAACGTAGGGGACATTCGGCCTTGTACAGATGTTGCGTTTATACATGTCGTAGAGAAGTTGATATAATAAGATTTAATACTATTGGCTGAGCGCTTGCGATTTGGTTACTACCAAATCCCATGTTTTGAAGTAATTAAAAGTTAAAACCCATTGCGTCAAAAACAGTTGAAATAACGTATATTTTAAGAAATCCTAGATTTTTCAGATTTCTCTTTGACAGCAAAAGATCGAATCAACACACAGTTGATTAAAGGACTTCCTTTTCTAAGTCGGTTAAAAGTATTGTTCAGTATAGTAGCGGCTAATCCTGGTGTTAACATTTTTAGACCGCCTATAGGCCTTTGACATTGTATACCGATTTAACAATCGGGACCGACAATTATACGTATCCTCTGAAGCACGGTCCCAGATAAATATGCCACTATCAGCCACCCATCCAAGTAGGATCGAGCTGCATGTTGCTTAACAATCATAATGCATCGTTTATTCAAACTAAGCCACGCTTCTAAAAAAATAATTCGTTCATACCGTTGCGTTCAAACAAACCATAAACCTACTTTACCATAGATTATGTGTTTATTGAAGAACATTATAATAAGTACTCGTTCGTTATTTATATTTATCGTCTGTGCCATGTTGTGGGTTCCCTAAGGAGACGTGATAGATGGTCCGTCTTTGGAGTAGGTGTGTAGTTTGTGGAAATATTTTATTGCTTAAAGGAAATAAATATAATATTTATAGTAAATTCTATACTAGAGATGTGCATTTTTGGTTTTGTTTTTTATTATTCGGATTTTTCACCTTAAAATTGTCACAGAAACGCGCAAAACCACGGGGGCAAGTTATGTTGTAAAAAAATCTAAGTAGGTACCTATAAATAAGTATAAAAAATATTATCTTTTATTGTTGACTGCATTTCATTTTAGCATAAAAATATGCTACTTTTTAATAATACCTCGAATTAAAATCTACTCGCGGTTACCATAAAACTATAAGGGTTCCGTTTTTGTCATTTGACTACGGAACTCTAAAAAAAATGGTTTTATTCTCGACGGTATTAAAAAGGAAGTTAATCCATAGTCCATGTTCATATTTTTAATGTCCGACTGTTCCTGATTCGGGTATTCAAATTTAGAACACTCGAAATAGATTTAAATGTATTCTTTCAGGAAGCGTGAAGAATGAACGAATGATCGAAATAAATTAATACTGTTTTTGTGACTGACTGTACTTTTTTAAACTTTTTTTTAAAGAGATCTTCTATGAGAATGGCAAGTAAAGATACTTCTTGTGAATGTGGTCAGTTTTATAAAACGCAGGGCTCTTGGTTACCCACGATCAATTTCGAAATTAAAAATAGTTTATAACCTTCCCGTTGAATGTGGCTATCCATTACAAAAAGAATTATTCAAATCGGATTATTAGTTTCTGAGATAACCGCTTTCAAACAAACAAAAAATCAAACACTATATATATCAGTACGAGTATATAGATATACATGATCTCATTTACTAACTCCAGTACATACATACTTCATACACTTCTCAAACACTTTCGCAAATATAATATCGGTAAGATAAGATAAAATTCCACACAAGATTGATTTGCGGTTTTTCCTTTTACATACAAATGCGGTGCAAATACTTTCTCGGATAACTTTCACCCGCTCCCATTGTGTGGACAATAATTTCCCACAATAACTCACTCCATAGTGATTACAGATGTACAAATATGTAATTAAATATAACTACAGTAGAAGGCGATATGTCTTGCTTATCGGCGTCTGGAGGATCAACTAGTTTTGTAGAGCGAAAAATTGCACTTATACAAATTGCGGAAAATTTTAAACTGAGTAAGTATTTATGAGTTGATCACATTACAATGAAAATGTCGCTAGTCCGTCTTATAAGTACCACGAGCTCAAACATGGCCGGCACTATACATGATTTTCGATCTAAAACCGGAATCTGATATTATGAGAATCTGCGAAGCAATGCAAGACATTTAAAAGTTTTCACACACATTCAGATTTTTCAGATTCTTAATTTCTTTTAACGTATGTAATTTGAATTGGAACTACGTTTACGGATACAATTCGATTTTATTCAACATTTTTATCTGTTATTTTTATTTTATCTGATTCTGTGAACAAAGTTCCTGTAAAGGGGCTGAATGAAACTTTAGATAAAAACGTGTCTTTAAAAATTAACACCACACCTACTTTTCACATACAATCTCAAAGTCTAGCTTTAAAAATCCCCAGCAAGTGTTGTTAGCTGCTAAGTGTCACTCTAGGCCGGTCTAACGTGACAGCGGCGTGACGTAACGTGACACTCGAGTGTGACCTGAATGTAGCTCTCGAGACACCTAGAGGCTTTTCGCTTAAAAACTTTAATTAGATTTTAAGTTAATCTTAACAGTTAAATTGTTTTGGTAGTGTCCGCGTTTTCACCCCCGTTGTACCTGTTCCGGTGGGAGTTTCAGGATAACGATAGCTTTTAAACTTCCCGTTGAATGTAGCTATCTATTACAAATGTAATTATTCAAATCAGATTGGTAGTTTCTAAGATTAGCACGTTCAAAAAAGTGAAAAAATCTAACGTTATAATATTAGTACAAGCAGCGGTTTTACCCACGTAGTTCTCCTTCCCGTGGGAATTTCGGGATAAAAAATATCCTATAAACATCCTGTTGATTGTGGCTATTAGTCCCGTCAACGAAGTAGTTGTAGAATGCGTGAGAGGGTACCTAAGCGATTTCTTCAGAAACGTATTCAGGGTGCTCAGGGGAAAAACATACTAAAAGTCCTGACGTCTAGGAGGTGCGCCGGAGGGAAGGGAGGGTGACAAAGGTCTCAGTTTTAGGTTATTCGCGAATATCTGAAAAACGGTGCAATGTAGCAAAAAAAAGTGTATGATGAAATGAAAGCTTATATAATTCTCTATAACTTTAATTCTATCCACTTTTTCCATATTCCCAACTGTTATTGAACTACACGCTCCAGAAATGTCAAAATTAAGGAACTCGGGCAGGTAACTATGGAGCCTGCTCCAATGCTCAACAGTGACAAGACCTATGTCATTTGAAAGGTCTTGAAGAGTTGTACAAGTTGCTCCTAGACAGTTATATCGAATTCGACGGCCAACTCGGTGTTTTCGACCACCGAAGCATTACCACTGGAGGTGCTGTGGAGCCTGGACGGAATGCTCAACAGTGACATGACTTACGCATTTGAAAGCTCTTACAAGTCACTTTTTAATAGTTATATCGAAATCGACGCCAAACTTGGTGTTTTCGACCACCGAAGAAAAAACTCTAGGTGTATGTGCAGTTGACCCTGATCGTATTGCTCAACATTGACATGACTAATGTCATTTGAAAGCTCTTACAAGTCACTCCTTGACAGTTATATCGAAATCGACGACCAACTCGGTGTTATAGACCACCGAAGTATCGACATTGATCGTATTGCTCAACAGTGACATGACACATATCATTTGAAAGCTCATAAAGAGTTTTATAAGTCACTCTTTGATAGTTATATCGAAATCGCCGTCCAACTTAGTGTTTTCAACCACCGAAGAATGGAGTTGGGCTATGCCATACCGAAGTATCGACGCTGATCCTAATGCTCAACGGTGACATGACCTATGTCATTTGATAGCTCTTGAAGAGTCGTACAAGTCACTCTTCGACAGTTATATCGAAATCGACCGCCAACGCGGTGTTTTCGACCACCGAAGAATGACACTGGGTTTATGTGCAGTTGACCCTGATGGTATTACTCAACAGTGACATAACTTATGTCATTTGAAAGCCCTTGAAGAGTTGTCCAAGTCACTCCTTGACATGTATATCGAAATCGACGGCCAACTTGGTGTTTTCGACCACAGAAGAATGGAATTTTCTCAAGGTCCTTTATTCAGCGTGTTTAAGCCCGCCCTTGCATCAGAATAGTATAAAAGTAGTGCGCAAAGGAACTCAATAGATTGCATTACGATTTAAAAAATCTAAAACACGCGTAAGTTGTGTTCCCGGCCTGAAAGGGTGTCGTATTTAGCAACCATGACATATTTGAGTTAACCTAAACATGTGCAGTGACAGTGAGTGATCGCTTATGTTGCCCTTCAAATACTCTATAACTAATTTATGAATTGAACTAATGTGTATATATATTTTTTTTTTGGTCAAAAACACCGAGTTAGCCTTTGATTTCGATATAAATATCAAGGAGTGACTTAGACAACTCTTCAAGGGCTTTCAAATGACATAAGCTATGCCACTGTTGAGCAATACCATCAGGGTCAACTGCACATAAACCCAGTGTCATTCTTCGGTGGTCGAAAACACCGCGTTGGCGGTCGATTTCGATATAACTGTCAAAGAGTGACTTGTACGACTCTTCAAGAGCTTTCAAATGACACAGGTCATGTCACCGTTGAGTATTAGGATCAGCGTCGATACTTCGGTATGGCATAGCCCAACTCCATTCTTCGGTGGTCAAAAACACTAAGTTGGACGGCGATTTCGGTATAACTATCAAAGAGTGACTTATAAAACTCTTTATGAGCTTTCAAATTATATGTGTCATGTCACTGTTGAGCAATACGATCAATGTCGATACTTCGGTGGTCTATAACACCGAGTTGGTCGTCGATTTCGATATAACTGTCAAGGAGTGACTTGTAAGAGCTTTCAAATGACATTAGTCATGTCACTGTTGAGCAATACGATCAGGGTCAACTGCACATACACCAAGTGTTTTTTCTTCGGGGGTCGAAAACACCAAGTTTGGCGTCGATTTCGATATAACTATTAAAAAGTGACTTGTAAGAGCTTTCAAATGCGTAAGTCATGTCACTGTTGAGCATTCCGTCCAGGCTCCACAGCACCTCCAGTGGTAATGCTTCGGTGGTCGAAAACACCGAGTTGGCCGTCGAATTCGATATAACTGTCTAGGAGCAACTTGTACAACTCTTCAAGACCTTTCAAATGACATAGGTCATGTCACTGTTGAGCATTGGGGCAGGCTTCATAGTTACCTGCCCGAGTTCCTTAATTTTGACATTTCTGGAGCGTGTAGTTCAATAACGGTTGGGAATATGGAAAAAGTGGATAGAATTAAAGTTATAGAGAATTATATAAGCTTTCATTTCATCATACACTTTTTTTTGCTACATTGCACCGTTTTTGAGATATTCGCGAATAACCTAAAACTGAGACCTTTGTCACCCTCCCTTCCCTCCGGCGCACCTCCTAGACGTCAGGACTTTTAGTATGTTTTTCCCCTGAGCACCCTGAATACGTTTCTGAAGAAATCGCTTAGGTACCCTCTCACGCACTCTACACCCTCCTTTGAGTTGTTCTTTAACGGGACTATATCTATTACAAAGAGAATGATTCAAATCAGATTGGTAGTTTCTGTGAAAAGCGCTATCAAATAAATCCGCGTTATTATATTAGTATAGATTTTGATTGAACTTTCTAACCTAACCTAATTTATGATCAGACCACTTTTAAACCTATTGCCCAACATCAAAGCGAGTAGGTACACTGAACTGTCGTTACCTCACACACAGTTTTTCAGTATCGTGCGAAATCCAATTAAAACTAATAACCTTGAATGTCTGGTGAATGTCCTAGCACGTCTAGGCTATAAGTAGTTTAGTTATCACTATGCTGAATTCGTTAGGTCACCGATGTTTCCTAACTTGCCCATGGTATAGGGGGTGCCATAATGCAGCGAATAGCGACAAATTGAATCACCTGATTGCCCGAAACGTAAGATGATTCCGTGCTTCTGAGGGCACGTTAAGCCGTCGGTCCCGGTTCTACGGATAGTAGTCGTTACATGAGCCATGTCAGAGGCCTTTGGCGGCTCAATAACTCTGACACCAGGGTCCACTCGATGAAGAAGAGGAAGCGACAAATATTTATTTAAATCGCACAAAATGTTTGAAGTTTTTAACTGCGTTAAGACCTTTATCATTGTCAAACGATTGAAACAACTACGACGGTTTAAAGTACCATATGAAACACGGTAGCGCTCAAATTAAAATGGCCACCCATTCTAATAACCTATCTGTTGCTTAACAATTATTCCAAAACTGACGAAAGCGAAAACAAATTGTGTTCAAGTTTTTGTTAATGTATATTATTCTCTTTACCCCAAGAACCTATACATTTCGTTAGTTTTAAAGCGCTTTGTAGTTAAATTGGTTGAGTGCTCACACGAGGTGTAATAACTACATGCTATAACAGTTTAAATTGGGTAATTAGCTGTCAGAAAATGAGTTATGATGTCATACAGTAGTTATGTAATGTTGCATGCGTGCAATACATTACGTGGCTAACGAAATATAGTCTAAGTATAATTAGGAATAACATTTTTAAGATTAAAATTTAACAAACTGGCGCTTCAGTGGTCTAGTGGCTGGTGCACTTGGCTTGCCTGACTGAAGTCCCGGGTTCAATTCCTGGGTCGAGCGAAATGTTTCCTACTTTTCGAATATGGCTCGGGTTTGTGATCACCAACCCGCATTAGGCAAGCGTGGTGATTACGACTTCTTTCTCACTGTACTGAACTTCAGTGAGGTGAAAGGCCTTTGCCCGGCAGTGGGACATCACTACATAGTATAAAACAAAGTCGCTATTTTTGTCTGTTTGTTTGTCTGTTTGTCTGTATGCTTAAATCTTTAAAATTACGCAACGGATTTTAATGCAGTTTTTTTAGTAGATAGAGTGATTCAAGAGTAAGGTTTACAAGTACAAAAATTCTCACGGGAACGGGCACAACGCGGGTAAAACCGCGGGGCGCTGCTAGTCTATATAAATAAAAATGAATCGCCGAAATGTATGTACGCGCATATCTTCAAAACGACTGCACTAAATTGGATGTATTTTTTTGGGTTCCTTATTATCACGACAATGTTTTTATATGAGAAAATAAGCAATAAAAGTCTCGGAATTCCCACGGGAACGGGGGCTAATCACTACATAGTATAAAACAAAGTCGCGTCTGTTTGTCTTCTGTTTGTCTGTCTGTATGCTTAAATCTTTAAAATTACGCAACGGATTTTGATGCGGTTTTTTGTAATAGGTAGAGTGATTAAAGAGGAAGGTTTTTATGTAAAAAAAATCCCGAAATTCCTACGGGAACGGGCACAACGCGGGTAAAACCGCGGGGCACAGCTAATGTATGATAAAAACATTATTATACCTCCCACTTATTATACTAAAAATAGTTCTACTACCCTCGTCCTCTGAATAACTGTTCTCTAGTTAAGCTTCGGTTAATCATTAATTAGTGGAGTGATATTGGCAATTATCTAGAAATAGGTCATTAGTTGTGTCCGGGCGGCAAATTGAATACGGAGCCATTATCAGTGGGGTGACCATAATGGGTTAGTTAGGGGTATAAATTGATAAAAAAAACTGTACGGGACTTGTACTTGGACTGTACACTACGGATACACTTCGCTGTTATTTTACATTGTACGAAACTTTACTTACATATATGGTGAAAAATGTATTACCAATGGCTGTTTTTAAAAAAGGCTTAATCAATTTTGATGTTTGACTATTCAAGGTAAAAAACACAATAAAATCAAATTTCCTAATGGAAATCCATAACATGGTTGGCCACGGTTCGAAATCGCGAGGGCCATGGTAATTCATTCATTGCATTATATTTGTACTTCTATACAAATTTCTATCACTACATAATTATAAAACTAAGTCCCTGCCGCGTCTGTCTATCTGTCTGTCTGTCTGTCCGCGATAAACTCAAATACTACTGCACGGATATTGACGCGGTTTTTTTAAATAGATAGACTGATTCAAGAGGAAGGTTTATATGTATAAAAATTCCCACGGGAATATTGGGAATTTTTAACCTCGGGGCGCTGCTAATTTCCCCACAACTATGATTCATCCATACAACTTTCACTAAACAATGTTCGGGCACTATTAAGGTCTGGCGCCGTTCCTCATATAGCCGAAGTTCACGGTTATTGAATATTAAACAATAGTTAATAATGTACGTGAGTTCACATTTAACCTTAACTGTAAAGTAAAACTATAATCGATTGTCTAAGTGTAAATATTTGATTGCGGAAGTGATTATATGTTTGTATAAAGTACCAGCTGCGCCCCGCGGTTTCACCCGCTTTATACCCGTTCCCGCGGTAATTTCAGGATGAAAAACAGATGTTGTCCGATTCTCAGACCTACCCGATTTGCACACAAAATTTAATGAGAATCGGTCGAGCCGTTTCAGAGGAAATCAACCACGCACCCCGTGACACGAGAATTTTATATACTATATATAGAAAATAGTACCTTATATACTTTACAACTATGGCTTAGGTAAATCGTATTTTTAAACGGGTAACAAGTAAAGTAATAAGACAACAGTAGTATTAAAAGCCTAGCTAACACCAAAGGACAAGGGTAGGGCAAATGCCTTTTACGTCACTGAAAATATCAGTATAAGTACAATATAAAAATATCAAATACAATAGTTTTTAATTTTAAAAATATCCCGGAAACCACCATTATTTGCTCGTAAACACCCTACTCATATTTTGTTTTACGGCACTAGTACGCGCTTACAATTTTGACCAATAAAAATAAAAAAAGAATATCCCAAAATGTAATTTTCGTACAGTCACCCTAATAACTATCGTAATAGTAATCCCATGTCAATCAGTCCGTCACAGTATCGATATAATCGATTGAATCCAGGTGACGATGTTTACTCTAAATGTTTACGGTATCGATTTTATTACTCGACTGAAAGATAAACTTTTCAGTACAAATATTTTCTTTTTACTTTGTTTGGGTACTGTTGCTTGGATATTTAGTATCTTCATTGTGGACATAAATACACATCACACACACACATACATAATACACACATAGTAGACGTCTTTACACACATTTAAAACGACTAGAACATTTTAAAACAGCTTTTTCTGTGATATGAAAGGGTTTTCTGTGAAAATTAACAATTCATTTCAATGTCAACAAATAAAGTTGTTTATCGCAGACAATCCCTTGGGTACATGGCACGTGAGAGCGCTTACTGTGTCGGGGGTTGCAAGTTCGATTCAACGGTGTAAACAATATGTGCAGACATAGTTGTTGACGATGACGTCTGGGTGTGAATATTCATATGAAGTATGTCAATTAGACCCAAAGTAAGCTCTAAGCTTTTGTTATGGAATCTAACTCACTGATACTACTACGAGTATATATACATACACAAATACTTTATAAGAATATTTAATTGACACTCAGGCGTCGTCGCCAACAACTACTTCACATATTGCTGACTACGTTGAATCGAACCCGCAACCAACACAGTAAGCGCTCTCACTGCCACTGTACCAACGGGCTTGTCAGCAACGACAACTATTTTTTTTTGTACTACATCGAGCAAAATATCGACATGTATGTAATGTGTGACCTGACCGACGCTAGTGCAATAAAGTTCCAACGAGCGTATCCTAGCTCTAGGGCGGAAAACTACCCCACAGGGATGTAATCAGGAAAAATATTGTGGCATACTTTCTTCTAGTATGTATGTATATTTGATGAGATGAGAGGTTTGTGCCAAGAAGGGTAAGATTACTGACAATTACGCATTACTTAGTAAAGTACGCGGAAAATGTCAAAATTGAGACAAGAAGAAAGTATTCATGTCTCAATTTTGACATTTCTTGTCTCAATTTTGACATTTTCCGCGTAAGGAAAAAGTTGAACAAAAATATTTTGATATCGTAATTGTAATTTTTTTGTTGTAATTTTTCACTAACTTTACGTTCAAGTAAGACGTAAAGTTAATTTTTTATATTTTAAGACTCTTAACGTCGACTCGACAACTTAAATCGTCTTAACTTTCCATATTTTATTACTAAAACAATCTGTGAAGTCTGGAATAAGATAGATTTTATGGGTAATATAGTTTTAATAACCCATAAAACCCTTATCGTGTGTAATATTGGGTCAGAAAGCGTATTGACCTGATAATTTCAATATCACACACGCCCACGCCCACACACGCCCCTCTTTAATTCAAGTTTTAGGTCCGTAGACCCCGCCCTATTCCTAACGTACTTAATCCGGCCCTGTGCTTCGAACGTCCGTATAGGTTATCAATCCCGCCATCTAGGAAATAGATTGAGCCCACACGCTTTGATCTTGCAATGTATCCGCAACTATTTTATTATAGAACCTCGATATTATTTAACTGATATCCCGAGTAACATAAAGTTGTATAACTAAGGCTTTTATCACCAAACAGTAATATAGTAGGCCTATAATGGTAACCATTGTGACTGCTTGTACTATAACGGTTTTCAACAGAGTGGTTTGGTTCTATAAGATAATAGAACGTTTAAGTCCATAAATTAGCTCTTTAAATGCTTACAGGACCTTACAAAAGAATATTTAAAGTGCTGCACTATAATGGGTACAAAATATACGATTATAGTACTATTTAATACTTTAGACAACCTTATTGACACTTTTATATATCTATTTGGCACTAATAAAACTTCAAAATTGCCTTTATAGTACTAGTACTGCAGCAGTATCGAAAACACTATTACAAGACAAATTTGCACTATAAAAGTACCTTGCACAACCATTTCGAAACGTTTTAGCGTTTTAAAGGCTCCCTAAACATGGCTATGGCGCTAGTTCTGTTAAAGCCATGAAAATTCTTCTATAGTACTAAATAGTACCAAAATGACTTTTGGTGCATTTTCTACATAACTTATATTTTAAATAGCTTTATAAGTGAGTTTAGGTTACTTTTACAAGACTATTACATAATATAAAAGCTCTAAAATTTATAATTAATGGACTAATTAGATCTATACTAGCTTTTATGTATCATTTATATGATAAGTACTTTATAAATGGCGGCAGAGTGTCAAATGTTTACATAAATCTCTTAAAAAACTACAGTAGTAAGGGTTTAATAATGGATTTAATATCTCTGCGTCGGTATAAAGGGAGCGGTAGTTATAAAAATAAGATAAAGGAGCGATACACACAAGCATTATCATCAATACAACAGGCTCATTTACAAAATGTAAATACTGGCCAAGTGGTTGCAGAAAATATGACACATGGTTCTGCACATAATATAATTATATTAATATTAGGTAGTCTTATTCATCACAAAATGATTTGGTAGGTGTGACTCGGTATGATAGCCACACACAATACAATTGCGTGCAAGTTTAAAATGTGTTTCTTGCCACGGCCATTCAAGTATATTATTACTTAAAAGTATAAAATGAAATCTCCTCAGGAAACAACCCACGTCCAAAAGATATATATTTATTAATTGCAGGTAGGGCATCACTGAAACAAACAAATAATTTTGATTTTTGGACAACGGAACCCTAATCCGTGTTAGGTGAAAAAATGGCTGCTGTTTTTTGTCATGGTAGCACATTAGCAGCATAGTTGGAGCCAATATGTACTATAGCAGCCATTGTCGGGAGAAGTTCTTATTTTATTAATTAAAAATTAAATAAAACATGAAAGTTATGAGGGCGCATTGTCAAATTTGAAATCAGTATAATGACTTTAACGACACAATTATTTTCGCAAGTGCAAGTTACTGCAGATTTACGGTCCATCCATGAATTTATTGTAGTCGAGCATGTCATTTTAATTACATGTTACGGTTATCAACGATTCTATATAGTGATATAAAACATAAACTTACCGATATTTGTTTTCTTGAAGACACTCACAATATACCGCACGAAAAAAGATCATTGGAAACTTTTACGGTGCAAAATAACACTATAAACATGTTTTGGTCACTTTTATAGAGCAAATTTATGTCAAAAACGTTGCAGATAGCGCTATTTTAGTACTAAAACGCGTTTCTAATCACTTTTACATTTCAATTACAGAGCTGATTTATCACCGTGACAGCTTTTATTTAATGTTTATAGAATAAATCAGTCATAATACTAGGGCCTAAACCGGGGTGTATAAACATGTATAGTACTATTATAGTGCTAATCATGACATTAATTAGCACGCTCTAAAGCGTTCTCAGGTCTTTTATAGTACCAGATTTTGTTACTTGGGATATTTATGAGTAAGATTTTTATTGGTTACTAGCAGCGCCCCGCGGTTTTACCCACGTTGTGCCCGTTCCCGTAGGAATTTCGGGAATTTTTATACATATAAACCTTCCTCTTGAATCACTGAAATTACAAGAAAAATAAAAATACGAAATTACAACTAATATAGTGCAGCTAAATGAAATGTCTTAGCTGATGCTGTACAGAGGCCGAGGTACTCGATACAGCGCTGGCTTTCAGACGCCCATCCATAATTGTACCAGGATAGAATTAAGTGGTAGAATTAACTTACTTAATGTTACTTGAGCCATGTCAGAGGCCTTTGGCGGCTCTATAACTCTGACACCAGGATTGGTCAGGTTGACCATCCACTCGATGAAGAAGAAGAAAAAGACTTACTTAATGTTGTGTTTATTGTTGCAGCTGCACTCTGAATACCGCAGCACGTACAAATGGCACGAGTACAAGGAACAGCAGCAGGGCGTTGTGAAGCAGCCCGCAGCCACGCCGCCTTCCGGCCTGGCGCCCCTCACCAAGGGTCAGTGCATCACATCACTATCACATCACATCACTATCCGTACATTAGTACATCATATCACTATCACTACATCACATCACTATCACTACATCACATCACTATCAGTACATCAGTACATCACATCACTATCCGTACATTAGTACATCACATCACTATCCGTACATCAGTACATTACATAACTATCCGTACATCAGTACATCACATCACTATCAGTACATCAGTACATGAGGATTGACTTTTCAACAACGCATTGACATTGTCAAAATCTTTTCGTAATGCGTCGTGATTGATCGGTTGAGCATCAGCTCCGCTCCACTACCTTGAAACGCATCAGATCTGTATCTCGTGGGATTCACTCTGTGTATTAAGGTATCCAAAGTAATTCCCACGGGAACGAATACTTTTTGAATTGAAACTACGTTTACGGATACACTTCGCTTTTATTTTACATTTTTATCTGACGGCCCCTTTACAGGAACCGTGCTCACAGAAGACTGAGGTATTATGCGTCTATATGACATATTCTTCTGTTACCAGGGCCCATGGAGCCGGCGATGCCTCGTCGCAAGAAGTACCCCGGCGTGGCGTACAAAACGAACGAGCTGTTCGACCCGGCGCCGGCCGACGACATCCGGCCGCAGCAGACCTCTGCCTTCGATAGAGCCAGGGTAAGTTAGGTTGAAGGTCATTTTTGATGTCCAGGCTTAACACCTACAACGCCAAGTGCATCTTATTTGACACACATTTAATACAATTATTTATTGGCTTGGCGGTAAGGGTGTTAAGACCGCCTGGTAACGCCACTTCTTTCCTTCATAACCTAACATCAATCAGCTCAATGCGTGAGTCAGATTCTACCAGAAAATATTGTCAAAAATATTCTGTAGTGTGCGGGATGGTATCTAACATCATCGTCAATTTTACTGTCACAATATTGTTGGATGAGTGTGGCTAGGCATAGTTCCTGACATCCCTTATATACCTAGACAAAACACTATCGTGCTGCACTGCTCTCCTGTCAGAATGGACAAAAATGTGGCATAATGACACGATCGCGTGACCTACCTTGACTGAAGCGCGCGTACGCTGTAAATTCGGCTACCCTATCAATACATACTGGCAATGTTTTATCATTCTCTGTTGTCTGTAAAATACTAATCCTTGTTCCACCAGAGTGCCCAAAGGAACGATTCAGACAGAGCCGGGCGACGCAGCAAGTCGGAAGGCCCCCGTCAGCCGAGATGGACAGACACCGTGGAGCCCAAGGTATGTATACCCTGCGGGCCATATGAATAAACGCGTATTCAGAACATTTTAGCTATCAAATGGATTGTCACTTTCTGACATACGGAATTTCCCGAAGAGCAAAACAGACAAAACACAGTATAACACAGTATATATAAGTTTTAGTTACACAGCGTTTATTAAGAAGACGGAACCAAAGATGAAGTTCACATCCTTGCACCAATTAATCAATATCGTATTGATAATTAGTATTAGTTAGTTGTAGTGGGAAAATATAGGTTGAGAAAAAATCATTCAGGTCAGATTATGGAGGAATTAATACCGAATTTGAATTTGAAAATAATGAATTTATAGACTAATGAAATTCCCGAATTCATAACAACAATCACCGACAATGGCGGTTTAACAATCAAAAATAATCCTAATTTACTCAAATAAATTTCTTGCAGCGAAGCTATGCTCTGTAACTAATACCCAACCCTCAGGCTACCACGGCGATGGGAGAAGCGATAGCAGTGAAGGAGCCCGAACTAGCCAGCACGGAGTACCAGAACCAGTTCGCGTGGCCCAAGGAATCGCTGGAGCCGGCGCCGCGGAAGAGCATCTCCATGGGGGCTCTCAAGAAAGCGGCGGCGGCTGAAGGTAGGGTCTTGAGAAAATATACATATCATAATCTATCTATACTATCTAAACTTATATAAACTATTACTAGCAGAAACCCGTGGCTTTACATGCCCTACAGATTGAAATTCACTATAACAAGCTTATTCATTTATTTCAATTGTCCCACTGCAGAACAAAAGTTTCTCTACTCTTTCCACAATAACAACTTGCTTATTAACCTTTAAAACTTTTGTAAACTCTATGAATATGATGGTGATTCAAAACGTGTGTCCCAAAACCAAATCCCTCCTGAAATCTATATTAATGGCCGCTGAAACATGATCCCGGCTGAAAACTACTGCCGCTAATTGACTATCTAAATGACACTCCGTTGCTCCTCCAATGAATTGTTAACGCGTACGGTTGGCAGTTAGGCAAATTTATAACTACCCTCACTCGTGTTTATTTAATCAATAGGGTTAATTTGGATGTAAATTGGAATTTAGATGAAATGGTAAACATAATCTGGGTACTGCAAGGGTTTGTGTCTTTTTTATTTATAAATGTAATGTTTTCCAAATTCCTAATTCCTTATCAGACCCACATAATCACTTACTGTCGTAAAGACGTTCGTTAAATCGACACTTAACTAATTGATATAATATTTCATACATTACTGTCAAAATCATTCATTCTCTCTACTAAGGAAGGATTTGACGTCTCTGTGTACGGGCATTCGGCACTTTGTACAAAGTTGGTGTAAAATCGATTATCTATCTATCTATATAAAAAAAAATGAATTGCTGTTCGTTAGTCTGCTTAAAACTCGAGAACGGCTGAACCGATTTGGCTAATTTTGGTATTTAAATGTTTGTCGTAATCCAGGGAAAGTTTAAACGGTAAGCAGTGAGGCAAAAATGCGGGTGAAACCGCAGGGCACAGCTAGTCTAATGTATAACATCCTCGTGTCACGTTGTGCGTAATTGAACTCCTCTGAAACGGCTCGATCAATTCTCATGAAATTTTGTGTACATATTGGGTAGGCCTGAGAATCGGACAACGTCTATTTTTCATCCCGAAATTCCCACGGGAACGGGTACAATAATAAAATCTATGTAATTTGTACACAGCAATAAAAAATTGCAACAGCTTTTTCTGAACCACATTAAATTGTGAATAAAAACACTCATAACCCCAACAGAGTTGAAAATTCATTCTTATTCAAAGCAGACTGTATAAAACTATGTACTCTTCGATAAAGTATACAATAAGTCGCGCAGTCGAGCCAGGGTGATGAATACTTTATGAAAAGCGCAGTTATAAAAAGAGCTCCCGAAACGTTTCATGGATTAAACATTGAATAAGATTCGAAAGTTCACATTTTTGTTGCAAAAACTAGTAAAGTTATAACATTTTTATTAGGAAACGTGACACGGAATTTTCAGAGTGTAATTTTATGAGCTGATTTGCATTTATGCGCGCTTAAACTTAAGGGATCCAAATGTTTTTTGTGCCAACAATAGCGCTGATAAATCGCTTTAACAATGTTCAAAAGCCTTAGCGGAGTAAATAATAATAAGGGATTGTGCTTTCCACTTACCACTGGTAGAATATTTCGCAGAATATAATGGATATTTACAGTAATGGTTAGCTTTGTGAAGTACAGGCGATTCAGACGCATTCTTTCATAAAATGTGGCTACTTGAACTCTCAAGTAGCCACACTCGTATTTTGCATTTTTAAAAGGTTTCCTTTACAGTTATTGCAAATACGAATAGGAAATATTTTATTTTACGAGTCATTTTACCTGGTTATTTTACCTGCAGTAGGCAAGCGTGGTGATTACACCTAATCCTTCTCACTGTACTGATATCTTCAGTGAGAAGTAGAACCTTTGTCACATGGAATATTACTTGTCAATACTTGTATTTAACAACTATGACTTTAAGAGCAAATGTGAAAATTTTTTTTGCAATAATAGTTTTTCAACATTAGATCTCTTAACTGCTTCTTTCAGGTCTAGTAGAAGCTGAACCGTTGATGAACCACATTGACGGAGATCACGACGATGGCCCCAAGAGATACATTGAAGATTATCTCTGGAATGGACAGAAACCTGGAGTCCAAAGGTATGATAATATAACACAAACTTGTACAATAGCCAACACTTCATGACTTGTTTTTATGTCGATGACTTCATTGTGTTGACAACAATGTCGACGAGTAACATTATTTTCGGAGTATCAAAAGATATGAAAATAAATTGTTAGAATTTTGATTCATCTTTAAAACAAACAATGTATTTCGTGTTTCAAATTTCTGATTACGTTGAAAAGCCAGTCATGAAGTCAGTCTCTTCTAAAACTAACTTCATATTAATTATTTCAGAATATTTTTATATTATCTATTTTTGTGATAGTAGCTGTATTGTTATCTATTTAATTAATATAACGTATAGCATCTAAAAACATTCTGAAATAACGACTAGCTTCAGCTTTATCACATGTTTCATAAAAGCTTACTATATTCCTTAATTTAATAGATATTTTTATTCTTATAGATTGTTTCATTCGTAATCTAATCAGCATGTTTATTATTCTTTAGAATAACAATATGACTAACAAATTGATTCAGAAACAGTCTATATTATGAACTATCTTGAATTCTGTCAAATTCACAGCGAATCACTGAGCTTGCTTTAGCTAAAGCAGTTGCTTATTAGCAAACTATATCATTGACTGACTCTTGGGGATCCAAAATATTCCCACCCATAACATATCTAACTTTGTATAAACACTCACACACACTGTCATTGTAAATCTGATCAAAATCCGTGTGTATCCGGACTAACCTCATTTTACTAACAATATCTATTTAACAACCACAATATTTATGTAAAATATATTTGAGATAATAACATGTCATCAATATAACAATGTATTGTATATAAAAAAATAACCCAAAAACTTTTCCAGGTCAAGAATTATACTGTTTTTGCAAAGCTTTTCTTTATCTGTGTCTGTAGCTTAACTTTTTGATTTTGAAGGAAACTTTTTATTAGTTGCATTATTATTTGAATATCATAATATTTGTCTGGTATATTCATCAGTCAGTAATAACTGTTCCACATTGTTCTAAACTGATTATAAAAAAGTCTCCTTCGAAGTCCGTTCTGCCCTTGACTCCTAATTCAACTGTTTTATAACGCAGAACAACAGTCTAAATTTCGTTTTTGATATTTGCTTTAACATTTCGATTTGTCCTCACGGTGGCGGTGTCTAGGCCGTGTAGTGTGTAGTCCAACAACTAACATCTAGTTCGGAATGAAGCTATTTTAACAATAGTTAATTTTAATTATACTAAATGTGTCCTGCACTTGTCGATGTGAACGTTGATTGGTACTGTTTTATTAGATTCTGTATGTCGATGTCTCACCTCACCCCAACACTGGTTAGCGGCAGCCACGGGGCGCGCGCCCTCACTCTCTCGGTCCCTAGTCTCTTCTCAATGAACATACCTAACCTCACCATTGCGAGCTTGAAATTATTTGAAGCATGTCTGTTCTACCAAGCCGGCTCGGCGCGAGCCGCTTCTGTTGCCGCATCATCATCGCAGACCCACGTACGGCGTTCTAAGACACATGGAATTTTCCAGAAAATCGACGTTCCGTAATGCGCTATCGGCCCTCATATCCAACGGCGAGGATCGTTCCAAAGATAATAGAAAACGTTACAAAAGCGAGTACAAAAAGAAATTTAGACCGTTCTCTCAATACGTGTTCGAGGCGTCTAAAGGGACGTTTACGAAATGCAGGGGGAAAGGGAAGTCGGTAGAGGAAGCGAGCGAGAGGATGCTGGGGGACGGAGGAGGCGCGGGCGCGGGGGCGGGGGCAGAGCCCCGGGCAGGGGCAGGGGCGGTGTCGGGGACGCGCGCGGGGGCGGGGGCGGCCGAGGACAGCGCCAGCACGCTGCGCGCCGCCGGCCTGCAGCCGCTGGGCCTGGCGCAGGGCGACTCCTGGTACCGTGAGGTGCTCGACCTGCGCAAGCGCGCCGGAGAATACAAGGTCTGCGACCAACTCAACATCTATTATGTATACGTTACCGATAGACTCTATGTAGGTGATGTGAAACCAGACTCTTGGTTACATGGGATGATGTGGTCTAAATAGGGCTTCCAATGATTCTGTTTGTACCTCTCACTATCCAATCGGAGATCCTTCCATTATTACCAAAATATTTATCGAAGACAATGAAATTCAATGAGAAGTCATCAACAATCTTGTTTATAGTGAATATCATCAATGCTTCCATGTTCATGCTTATCATATTCAAAGTGGTCATTTTTGACAGTACCGCGGCTGGGGCACAGAGCTAGCTCCAGAACACATCACACAGCTTTACAATAAGCAAATCGAGCTCTGGTACCAAGTGTCGCGCCGGTCTTCCTTGTCGGCATTATCACTCGCTTCCACCAATCACAAGTAAGTGATGCACTTGCCTCTCGTTTGTAATGAAGGACCACGATCGTTTCAACATTCTCTTCTTCAGATTTTGATAGCTTTTCGCCTACTGGCACCTCTTGTGTATATTTTAAGGTTAAGACAATATCTGTGACGAAAAATCATGTTTGTTTATTCTGACCCTACAACCACTGAACAAATTACAATTTTTTTTTCAAAATATTTTTATAAATTGTATCGTATGTATTTTATGTACCTGTATATTTAATTCGTGGTCTTTCAACCCCTTTATTTCATAAGTACTATAGAAGCAAGGCTGGTAAAGAATGGCTTTATAGCGAAGAGCCGTCGACGTAGCTTTAGTCATCATCAGCTGTTAATTTGCCAGAAGCGACTGAGAACAATTGCCAAGTAATATACTTCGGTGATAGATCAGATCGATGACAGAACAAGAAGCTTTTATGAAAATTGTATGCGATAGCACTTTAAGCATTCCATGATCACGATCATCATCCATGAGACCGTATTAATCGATTTTAGGGCTCTGCCTAGGGATGAAAAGGACGGGAAGGACTCGAAAAGCCACTCGCCGAAGAAGTTCCGCTCGTTCAAGTCGGCGCCGCACCAGTCCATCCACGCCAAGCTGCAGGAGACGAAGGCACTGGAGCGCTCCCCGCACAAGACCTCGCCGCAGAAGCAGAGGAAGAAGCTGCAGGGGAGCAGCTTCGATGATGGTGCTGCTCAAGATGGTATACCTTCATTATAATAATGTTACAAAGTTGGTTGGTTGGGCTAATTATAGTAGCCAACCACAGCAGGTATTCATTGAACATTGTAGGTAATAGAAAACTTATTTTATAGAGCGCTACTCTACCAGTGAAAAGTTTGCCAGTCTTTGTGTCAGTGTATTGATAGATTGTCTGTAAAAGTATCAGATCATATGCATTTTCTGGTTCTGATAAACGCTATATCTAGAATATTTGACAACTGCCATTGATGTTAAGAACATGGTTTATTGACTATATTCCAGGAGCCAAGACTGGCGATAACGCGGCGTTCCGCTCGCCACGTCGGCGGCCGCGCAGCGCCGACCCTGCGCCCGCGCACACCAAACATATTCCCAACGGGCACGAGCCTCATCCTCGCCCCACTAAGCCGACTGGTTAGTTACCTCCTTTATTTATCTGTCAATGTCATTCAGGTTTTGCTAGACAGCAAAATAATTATATTTCACTCAAATTATAACGCCATTAATTTCCATTCAAACTGTTCGAACGATATTGCGTCATTAATTTTCTATCGTTCGAATTATAAAAACCGATTTTACTTCTAGGACATTACTCTATTAGTGTCTATACCTGTGTTTATTTACTAACTGTTAAGTGTTGTGATTCCTGCCTGATGCCTGCCCCTTCCATCTGTGGCTCTTATTAGGATGGTAATTAGAGCCAATTCTCATTAGCCAGAAACTTGAGTAGAAACATTTCTTGTAGGTTTGCCGTTGAGTAGAACAAGTAGTAGTAGAGTTAGGTCATCATCGAGAGGGGGACGATCGCCCTCTGCGCCGGGGAAAACTGGGCTCGGGGCTACGGGGACCACGGGGACCACGGGGACAAACGGGGCAGTTGAGACGCCAGCGCGGGGACGACGCAGCCGAAGCGTATCGAAAGTTGGAATAAAATTGGGTGCGTAAAGTGCGGCAGTTGCGTCGACGCCCTGTGCATACTGATTGGCTGGCTTCATAGTCCAAGCTTCTGTCCTACGATTGGCAATGCTGGTTACGTTTTGTTTTGAGCCTTATTTTGTGTTGAATTTGCTGTACTTTTCCAAATTTTATATTCTGTACATATGTTTGAAACAAAGTATGAAAATCAAAATATCCCGTCACGTTTGAATTTTCTTTAAGTTTTGGAATTTTGTTTGTCTTGCTTTTTGTGTCGTACAGTCTGCTTTAAATATAAAATTGTGACATTGTCAGTGCGTCTACGCAACGTCTCCGCCACGATGCATTGGCACCAGTACGGGAATGGCTTACACTGTCACGTGGTGTGTTTGTCCGTTTATGTGATACACGATGCACTACACCAAACGTAGAATGTTTACTGTCGGGGCTGGTGGGAATGTTGTTGGGACTAATGGGAATATGTTTACTGTTTTTGGGCAGATGGGATTTAATGTTGTTGGGACCCATTAGAATTGAATAAAAATATTCGGACTAAGGGTTCGAAATAATAAATAAGGGTATTTTAATATGAATATTTTTGAGTTGATTAGGTAGCATCAATAATAGTACATTGTAGAAAAAAAAAGGTTCTACCTTTACCCTCTTTAAATAAATGCTTACTACTTTTATTTAAATTGAAATAAGAATTGTAAAATGAAATCGTAATTATGTATAACAGTTTTAGTGAATAAGAACTAAGTTTAGTAATTGTTTGCCTGTGTGAGTATGTATGTGTGTAGTGAGTGTTTAGATTGTATAGTTGTCACTCTTATTAGATACATGCATGAGATATTCTGTACCTTTAGTATACTCCAAATTAACGATAACATTAATGATTTTGATGTCAACTGCTATTAATTATGATATTTACTATTGTATTTATTATATAAAAGTGATTCAGTTTTAATCGTAATTTTCCATTTATACATATGTATGTATACATAAATAAACTTGGCTAATGTCTCCCCAATCCACCCCTTAAAACCCTATAATACTTATTATTTATTTATCAACCCTTACTAAAACAACTGTATATGTATGTATTATGTATAACTACCCTAAACCCTATTATGGTGCGTCCAGACTATGAAACATATTCATATTTGAAAATTAGTGTTTTCTTATTGTTACCTAATGTTATGAAACAATTTAAAATAATGTGAATAATTAAGACTTCCAAATCAAAAGTTGTTAACAAGTTACATAATCTGGCCTCACTGTTATACGTTGTTTAATGTCTAAATCTCACTATTACTAATATCACCTAAATACAACCACAAACATTACAGACGACGAGATACCGTCTCACCGCAGCGCATCTGTCGCTAAAGACCATTTCTTTGACGACTCTCCCGTGGTGAAGTCACCCCCCGAGCCCACCCGGGTCAAGTCCCCGGAGCAACTGAACATGCGCTCCCCGGACCCGGTCAACTGGACCGTTCCTCTTGACACCGGGAAAACGTTCACTGTCACCCAAAACGTTAAAAGCGGTGAGTTGTTGACAATTTGTATGTAATTGACACTGGTTTTACGATTTGACATGAGATGTAGAGCTGACGAGTAATCGATTTTGGGCAGATGGGAATTATGTCAAACTGACCCATGAGTTTAGCATTTGTAGTTTTCGTGTATAAATAAGTTTAGGGCATATGGGAATTTTACTATGTGATCTAGGGGCGTTTGGGAATTTATGTGTAGCTGTCATAATCGTAAAATTAGTATATTTTTAAGTTGTTTGAGGAGTATCTTCTTCTATTCCCTTATCACGTTTTCTTATTACAGCACTTGCCTATTTCTTACGGTTAAGGTTCTTTATGAAATCATTAATTAAGCTATCATGTTTGTAAAATAGCTTCTTAAAACATTTTACGAAAAGGATGCTCTGATATATTTAGACTAAGATGGAGTTTAGGAAAACAAAAATCATCATTACACTCTCATTGCCATTTAACAAAACATCAAAATACAGTAGGAATAAATTAAACTCACAAGCAATTTCGAAAGTAGAGCTTGCAACACTGACACAGAGACACAAAAATGCGTAGAAGTTAAAGTGATAGACATGACATTAGTCCATTCAATCATCACACATCTACATCTCATGGTACCGTCTTGTGTGAATCACATTTTAATTGTTTTATGCTCACAGAAAAAAACATTGGAATTATAAATCTATTAACTAACCGTTACATTAAAAAAAAAAAACATCTGTCAACAAATTCAACCTGTCACCTGTCAGTAAAATCATCTGTCAAAACTGTCAAAGTCACCTGTGGGCATAGAACGTCAAATCACGTCATCCATACGACTCGCTCATTTTCAGATGAGAGCATTAAGCGCCCTAGCTCAGAGTTTAAAGGTGGTTCCGTGGCGGAAGATGGCGCCACCGTGAGCTTGAAGCCGGCAGGTACGACGAACACTGCCACCGCCTAGCTCACCGCCCATTCTCACCAGAGACAGACGACATGCGACAGTGACCTCTATAGCCTCTCGCTCTCAGAGATCACTGCCACATTAGCACGACACCACGACATCAGAAAAATTATATAACCTGTTTTATATTTATTATATTGATAGTTCATGATTAAATTGTGTTATTCCAATAATTGAGATGCTTTTATTTATTTTGACCGTACTCCGCTGAGGCGTCGAACACGTATGTATTCACTGACTGTGTGTGTCTGTATCGATGTTTGCTCCACTACCACTGTGCGCACTATCTCATGTCATGTCGTTCACTGCATGCGCCTTCCTCTCCTCTCCGACTCAGCTACCTGTAGGTACTCGCTTCTAGGCTCTCCCGATAGGATATCGCTAGAACTCTAAGCTACGAACAAGGCTAAACTATTAAAGCTACTTTCATGTCATGCGACTGTCCATCCATTGTTACTAGGTTTGCATGACAAGTTATGGAGTTCCAAAACAGTTTAGCATGATTCCTGAGCTATGGTTCAACTTCAAACGTAGCATGATTCCAAAATTAACTTTTCAAAATGAATGTAGAAGATCTTCTTCTGTCTTTCTAAAGTAGTGTTTAGTGAATTTGTAAGTAAGGAGTTTATTCTGTATCGAGGTTTTAATAATTGCAATCTTTTGGAAATACTTAGATGTTGAAATGTTTAATATCTTCCTTTCTATAGAGAAACGTTCAATGTGCTTACTGTTATAACAAATTGATGTTTGGGAGTTCCAAATTGCAAAAGCCTAGCATTGCTACTTGAGTAATTTTTTAAGATTCACATTAGAACAACAAATGATTTATTAAATAAATAAATCTAGACGACAGCGATCTGAAACTCTCACATCCCAAACCATAAGAAATCAAACTGAAGCTAGAAACCCCATTAATTACAGAAATCGCTCCAATTCATCATCAACAAATGTCGCCAATTCGTTCGTTGAAAAAGAGCGAGTCGCCCACTAGTCTGAGCAAGAGGACCGACAAGACCCCGACCACGCCCGTCAGCCTCACCCCCATCGACGAGACCAAGGCCCTGGACATGAACAAGGTCAACGGGGTCAACGGGGTCAACGGGTTCACCAGCAACGAGTTGACCCCAGAGACCCCCACTCAGGACCCCATCAAAGAGAAAGAGGTAGTCAAAAAGTCGACCGAAGCGACCCAAATCGCCCCCGGGGTGGTCGATACGACCGTGGTCATTGAGCCCCCGACTGGTGGGATGACCGCAGCAGAGGTCCTGGACAGAGCCCGCACGAGATTCGACAAATTCTGGGGCAAAAAAGAGGAGGACAACGTCTAGTTTGACAGTTGAAACAGTTACTGTGCGTGCTATATACGCTATGCCTTCAATTTCCCACAGATGCCGCCAACAGTAAACTGTCAAAAATGTAGATTATAAATACAGTGTTAGAACTGACAGGAATAACAAAAGCTTCGCTTTAACGACGACTGTATTGTATGTAACGTATTTATTTTACAATAATTTATTATATAAATAATAATTATGATCACTATCTATTGAATAGGAGTGTGGTGGCTTGTGATAATAGGATTTTTATTGTATATTTATTATTAACTATGTAGTTGTAATTATTATTTTATTTATAATGTATTATTATTATGTAATAGTATGTAATTATTTGATATATTTAAATAGCACATTGTATTTGCGTGAATGATATCGGATTGTAATACAACTGGACTTGTAGGTAACGTACGTAAACTCTAAGAATAATTAATTATATATTTATTTTAATTCAGTTCTAAATCTCAATTTACCTTCATGTATATCACGTCGTATAAACTTTAACTTATAGTCAAATATTGATCATGTTAATTCATTGTTAGCGTTTTAAAACACGTAAAAGTCTAAACTATGTCACAACTTTTTGAATTAAAAAGTCGTTGACATACCAATTTGTTGTAATTAGAACAAAAATAAATAAATTTAAAATGTTATTTATTATAAATCTTGTCAAGTTACGTTCTATGTCATGCAGAATGTTCTTAATTCAAACTAACTTATGTCTGCTAAAACAAAAAAAAATGCTTCTTATTAATTAATTAAAAATAAAAAACGTATACATAATAAGCCGTCCAAATCCTAAGCACTAGCTTTTTAAATAAAATAATTTATTAGCTACTGAGATTAGTCGGTAATATTTTTGCGAAATAGACTTTTGATTTAAATAAACTTTCGTTCATTCAGTAAAGCATTCATTCTTTACTGAAGGCGAGGCTGAATAACAATGACCTTAGTCAACTCGAAAGAAAAAAAAAACACGCAGACTAGGCGGGAAGTTAAAAAACTTTTCAAAACAAAAAAAACATATTTTATTAAAAGAAAATGGATCTATCAAGGAAGTCCTGTCGAGTTTGCCTTTCAGAAGATGAATTTAACGTTTCACTATTCGGAAATTATTGTCAAAAAGTGAATATGGTTGAAAAAGTATTTGTTTGCTTGAAAATAGTTATTAAAGAGGCGGACTTGCTGAATACAATATGTTACAAGTGTGCTGAAAACGTGGAGAGGTATTTCGAGTTCATTAGTTTCGTAAAGAAATGTCAAAATAAGCTAGCAGAGCCAAGGAAAGAGACGTTGAAACGTCACGTGACCTCCTACGTCAGAGAACAGGTATTTGATGCCGATTACACTTTCTCATTTCTCGATGCTCCCGAAGAAAAAGATGAGAAATTTTCCAGTCCCTTCTTTTCCTACTTTTCGCCGCCAAATATGATGATGAAGTCCGAAGTAGATCACGTGTGGAAAACACCTTCCTTGGCGAAAGAAAGACGTGATGATAGGAAAAGAAAGTTGAATCCGGAAAGGCCTAGGCAGCATTCCCGAGACCTATTCGATTCTCAGTCACAGGATGCAGAAGAACCTGAGATGAAGTCTTTGGATTGGAAACTGACCCCAGACGACAGTATCATAAAGCGAGTCAGAGACAAATGCTTTGGACGGTCTGACTATTAGTTTGCAACACGATATAACAAGTTGTCTTTGTATATCTTAGTACATAAAACAAGACGTTATAATGTCTTCAAATATAAGATCTTAATTTTATAAATGTTAGTTTTTTATTTGGCTTCTATTAAAGATTTCAATCGTTAAGTTTGATGTTTTAACTATTTAAAAATGATTAATCCGTAGTAACAGGGTAATTTCATTACTTTGAATCTTAATAATGATAATTAGCTATTTTAGGCGGCAAATAGTGATGTTTGGTTGTTGAAAGTGGAGGCGTGGCAAGTCAAGTGCCTTCCTTATTGCCGCGCCTTTGCTTTTCGTGATTTTTGCCTCAACGCATTTCAATAATACTCATTTGATGTAAGAATGTGTAGTTATTGTGAAGATGTTAGTTTTTGTAACTCATATTGATGAATGATTTTTAAATACCTATTTAATTTTAACGTTTTATCTTTTATTGTAACTTAACTTTTTAGTAATCTTGTGTTGATCCTTTAGGTTTAACAATTGTATTAATTAATATTTAAGAAACTGTTTACTGTATTTGTGTAGAATTTGAAAATATTATTTGAATACAATGTCCATCGTCATCCTTCCATGTTTCAAAATGTGTTATTTTTAACTTTTTTTTTTAGTAGTTCAATCAAGTATTTTGAGTAACTTTAAAGAGAATAGCCTGAAATATCCGTCTAATGTACTTAGTTGGTGCAGTAGAATTGTAACTTTTAGGCAACAAATTCCATCCTATTAGGCAGTAACAGCCCAAATATAACATAACATAACATTAATATAACATAACATGAAACAACTTTCCAAAATGCGCCTAAACAGAGAAACACAATCGTCCTAAAAATATTTTAATCATATGTAAAAATTTTGTTTCATATCAAAACTAAATGCTATGGTATATTTAGACTTGCAGAAAAATTACTTGATTTTACTACTTTCAAACCGAGGACCAAGACAAAATATCATACAAATCGGACTAGAAAACAAGCTGTCAAACTTGACTTTGACGTATCAAACTTAACTGACATACCTCTATTATTCTACAAGGAGGTATATGTTTTTAGCCTGTATTTGTGTGAATTTTGTTAAGGCCTTCGGTACATGTAAAAAACGTATGTAGGAATGGTACTAGAACAGTATAATATTATTATAGTCGGACTAACTATTCAGTTTGTATGTATATTTCAGTTCCTAATTTACTCGCACAAACAATGATTGTTCAAACACGGTTCCCGATGTATCCGATATGATGGTTTATAAAGAAAATTAGCTTTGCTACGGGTTTATAATAGCGTGTGTTGATTTTCTGTTTGTTACATCAAAATGGACACCTAAATAAATAAAAATTTGAAAATGTAATTGTGTTTTAATTATTTTTAGTTCCTAAGTCGCTGTAAGTAAGCGCGCGAGTGGTGATCACGCTTAATCCTCCTTACTGTGCTGATATTTTCAATGAGACGAAATGCCTTTGCCCTATAGTATGATTTTTTTCGATTCTCCGGCATAGAGCTACAGTCACGAGCGTTAATTTGGGACCCATTTCCATCAAATGTTGTTAGAACATTCATAATGCAATAAGGTCGAAACTTTAGTTTGATAGAAACGTAAAGTTATCGATGGTAAACAATATTACGATAAAATATTAGCTCTAAATAGCGTTAGTTTGCTACACGATATTCAACCTTGGGTGGGTCCCAAATTAACGCTCGTGACTGTACATTACACTACTTTTAAAGATAACATAAAACATACCTAATTTTACGCTGTAGTAACAGAACTTGCAAGAAATTAGTAAACATGAATTAATAAGTGAAATACATTTTAATAAAATTAGAATTATCTAAAAAAAAAGTCAATAATATAAGAACAGTTAATTTATGACTTTATTTCATATCGATATCAATTCGTACACATTTAAACTAGAGAAAAATAATTCCCCCTTTAATCACTAAACATACATTATAATATAAATCACATTTATTGTTTAATTTTTATGAATGCAGTACAATTCATGGCGAGCTACACACATTGAGATATTAAAAAACCTTTAATACTACCGATAGACTTTGGGATTTATATATTTTCAATTAAACGTGAAGCAATTTAAGCGAATTCATAAGTGACTTCTATAAAAATTAACATTAAAAATATATATCCCAAAATCGCTTAATATTACAACAATGAAGTGACCATGCTAACACATTACTTATATTTAAAACAATTTTTGACTCGTGCGAACGCTTTTTAAACCCGGAGTCGGATTAGCGAAATAAACATACGTCATGGTCCCAAAACAAGTACATTTCACACTCAAAATTAATTACACAAAATACATTGTACAGTTTACTTGCTCCTACATATAGATGGCGCTGGTAGATGGATTTAACTTCAACGGAACAATATAGTGAAAAGATCAATTTTTGACATTCGCTGTCAAACCACCGACCAATCAGATTGCAGCATTCTACGAACACGCATATCATTGGTTGATGATTTTGACAGCTTACTATTTAAAGGGTATGTTTCTTTCTACCCTGTGTTACCATGCACAATCAAATATTTACATTTTTAAATCATTGAGTATTAATTCCGCAATAAAATACTTTTAAAAACTTAATCTGTTTTACCTAAAAATAATGGATTGGTTAAAAAACTTCATACTTAAAAAACAAACATAAGAAAAAATATATTGATGAAACAATTAAAAGAAATGAGAAAACATCTGTACTTTAAATGTTCGAATTTAAAACAATATGAATGAAATAACTAACAAGTTCAGTTGTACAGTAGTCGGTACTTTAATTGGCAGACACCTCTATAGTATTTTGAACTTTTCATTCGTGATCTTTGCTTCAAGTTCAAATTAATAACAGCAACCAACATGAATTGAAACTACGTTTACGGATACACTTCGCTTTTATTTTACATTTATATCTAACGTTTCGGTCCCTTTACAGGAACCGTAGTCACAGAAGACTGGAGTCTTCTGTCAAAATGAAGTGTTCGCTTAAACTTAAGAAACCGGTAAGCAACCAACAACTTACCATCGGGAGGATTCTGCCAATTAAATTACCGACAACTGTTTGTATGTGTATCAGACACTCTCGATCTTGCAAATGTGCAAGAGAACTCAAGTGAACTGATATATATAATAAATGACTTGCATTTTACATTTAAGTAAAACTTTTTTACTGTTGCCTTACAGTTTGGAATGTCGAATTGAAAAAGGAGTCGAAATATTCACCTCACTGTACTGATATCTTCAGCGAGGCCTTTGACCTGTAGAGAAATCTTACAGGCTTTTACATTATGGATTAAAACATAACAAATGTGTATCGCAATGAAAGAAACAAATTAACAATAAAAATAATAACAAAACAAAAAGGGAAGACGATTCTTTAAGCCTCCAATTGGACAAAAATATGTTATTTTTTATTTTATGTTGTAGATAAGCCTTTGCCCTGCTTAGAATGTTACAGGCTAACACTTTATATTATTTATGGACCTGAATAAAGTTGATAACCGAATTACTTACAGGAATTTTGCACATATTTTATTTGTCAATTATTTTTAAATATTTGATTGGAAATTGGAGGCGTTTGTTTATGGCACGGTTTACATGGAATGTCATGAAACTAGGAAAATGTTGAAAGAACGCAAAATAAGACTTTAATAATAATGACATACGGATGATTATGATGTGGCTGGGTGGATAGAACAGATATTGTATATTTCAAATAGAGTGAAGGTTAATTAAAAGAGTGTTAAATTCACAAAAGCCTACTAAACTAATTATGACTTAAACATAAAATAATAGTTTAAAAATATTTCATACAAAATACAATAAACGCCCTCTGTACATAAATTCGTTGAACTAATCAAAGAAAAAGCATTATCTAAATCATAAGAGACCAATTATACAAAAAAATATTTGTCGCTTAAATTAATATTTTATGAATACCTTTTAATATAGGAAATTCGTTTTCACTATACATGCATTTAAACCATAACCAACTAGAATTTAAATCCTCCAATCAAAAGCGACCATCACCAATGCTACGCTGTGATTGGTCGACATTTCGTTCCATTTTTGATACCAATAAATCGCACCGAAAGCCTCATTAAAACGCCTAATTCTATATTTTACATATCACAAAATTAATAACAAATTATATTTTTTTAAACTAATTTAATTACATGAGATTTGAATTTATTGTCCGTGCGAAAAGATAACCGCGGTGGCGAAAAAGGGAACTAACGCATCATAAGAACTAATTTTATCATATTCTGCAGTTTCTTACGAAATAAAATATTGACTTATTTCACTATAAACCTTCCCTTCAAAAATGCCTAAAAGACAGTGAAAACCGCATTAAAATCGATAGCGTAGTTTAAACAATGTTAGCAAAAATAGAAATGTCATTGGCAGCGGCCATTTTGTTTCAGCGCCCTCTATCGTACAACGGTTCTTTCCAAGACTCTTCATTATAATCTAAATTGTATTTCAATGATGCCTCAACATTAATACTGAAAGCAAAAAATATACTTTTAACCGCAACTAATTCTTCCGAGAAACATAACCGTTTATATTTATTTTTATTGACACACTACCGTGAATTATTCGGGTGTAGTTTGTTGAAAGATGTACAATTGGTATGAATAAAGTACGATCCAGAAAAATTAAAGAATTTAATCCGTTTGCCTTTATCTATCTCTGTTACTCTTACACAATAGTATTTCCGTTTCACGCTGCCAACGTATTGTGTGAGTGAGATAGTAATATTATTAAGTACTAATGACAGAGACAAATAGATAAAGGTCAACGAACAAAATGCTTCCTGCTTGGCGACCGTGCTTTAGTCTTTAGGCATGCGCTTGTCAGTGCTGGTTTGGTACATTGTATAGAACCGTTACCAGCGCAAACCGTTTCTGATAACCGCTGGTTCAGCGCAGGCTTAACATTTTCAACAAACTATACCCTTTTTTCTTCAGTTTGCCACCTATCTCTACACTAAAATCTATCCTTAACAGTCTAATCAAAAGCTTACTGATTTAACACATCGACCTTATCCAACTAGTCCATTCAACTAGTATTATGAATGCGAAAGATTTTGTGGATACTTTTACCGTTTCTTGTTAAAACGAATGGACATTTTGCAATGAAATAACGACATAGCTAGTTGATGCTCCGGGTGTCGATTCAGCTCAATCAGCTGAGTCTCAATTAGATCGCGATAGTCTCACGCGATTTCTTCTTGGCAGAATACCCGACGTGAGTCGAGTTTCAAATAAATGGATTTGATAGAATACTTAGCCACATTTTTTTATAGCAGAGTACTTAAAGTATCAAAATACTTGGGTCCAAATGTGATACAATTAATTGAACAGAATTACACCCCGGAAAAATACACACTAGTCCTTTTTATCCCGAAATTCCCAAGTGTCAGGATGCGCAGGTGAATCCACACATCGCTTGTACAATATTTTTTTAAACACGACACCGATAATGTAAAAATCACTAAAACTGTCCGACACATCTGTCATTTCGAAGTGAAATCTTTGATATTCAAAACCTATTGATGTATCATTCGTTCTTTAAATATCTACTTCAATACCTCCCAATTGTACAGTACAGACAACACTTGAAAAAGACTAATTGATAAAAATATATCCTACTCTTTCTATCTTTCTAAACATGCATACGTCCTATTCACTCTCACACTTTTAAAACGCGAACATTTCAATGGACAAAAACGATTGAGCGATTACAAAAAGCGGCCATATTGCCGACGCCATATTAATATTTAATTAATCATACAAAAACAACTTTATATACATATAAATAAGAATCATTTTAGCTTACTACGATTATTAAATCCGCTTTAAAATAGAGCAACAAACAATAATGAACTACATTCCTTTTCTTTAAGGTTTATTATGCTTAAGCTCTTTAGTTCGTTTTTACTTAGCTTTTTCATAATTTCTTACTAATTAAAGGTCGATCATTCAATTTATTTATTAAAATTTAATTATTTGGCCAAAATTAACTAATTTTTCGAAAATATAGCTCTTTTATAGCTTATATTTTAGTTTATTTTGATAGCTTGTTTATCGCAAAGCGTACAGCAATTCACACATCTCATGAAAAATATTTTGGGAACACACATTTCTGATACCAATTAATGATATTAATATATATTATTTTATAATTTTCTCTACCAATTATTTTGATAACTACATTGCTCTTATCTATACATACAAATGTGAACATGTATCCGTTTGTCACTTCAAAACTGTTGACGTGTTTCCATGAAATGTCGCATTTCAATCAAGTTACATTTAATGTATGATTTTCATCAACAGATGGCGCCACAATTAACCTATACGAACTTACGTCATAGGTTAATATTATATCAATGATTAATTGAAAAGTTGTCGAAATTACTAGGTACATGTAAGTTAAGGTCGACTTGCACAGAACTCTTTTAAATCTATTTAGCTTCGATCAACAATACACAACTAGATATCGGGTCACGTACAAAATCAAAGCTAAATACTGTCCGCGTGGATGACGTATGACAGCTTATTTTGTTTACTACCGAACTGAAACAAGTTTTAAAACATTTCGAAGTTCAACCTAATTACAACCATGACACCTAGCAATAAAGTAGAAAATCTTATGAATAAAATAAGTGAGAAAAATTATTCACCGAGACGTATTTTCTGCGCCGACCCGACTTCTAGTTGTGTATTGTTGATGGAAGCTATTTAGTATCTAAATATGTTTAAGAAACAAAAGCTGTTCGTTCAATATTGTATTTTATAATGTCCCAAATAGAACACTATTTAAAACGATCGACATATTTAGGCGCTAAATACAATTAAAAATTATTGTGCAAACCGCCATACATAAATATACCCAATTAATGGATATTTCTTTTAAAATACTATACGATTTTATTCAGTAAAGTTTTAATATTATCTTTGTAAGATCTTATCGAGTTATTGGTCATATTTTATTATTAGGATCTCTACAACACATTGCTAAGGCAATTTTAGAGTTCGTATTTTGGTGTTTAACTTATGTTTTGGTGTTATAATATCATTATTAGGTTTGGATATGAGATTAAGTGTGCTATCTCATAGAGCTTAGTGTGGCGAAAGTCAATGGGCCAATAGCAGTGCATCCCGATGCTCAAAATCTATTCAAAATGCACTGCGATTGGTCAAATGAGCTCAGCTCAGCTTCAGTGCAAACTTACTCTTACAGCGATCATTAGTTATTTAGGCATTTATAATTGACTAGGCAATTATTGCCTGTTATTAAAAGGCAATATTTTTCGTTATTACTTACATGCCGTTCGCACATTTCAATGGCCGTTAAAAATATGTAACGTTTTATTTTGAACCTTGGGCGCTGGGCATAGAGCACGTATTAATTTTTATTTTCTTACATAAGTCTTTATTGTGACTGGGCATTAAACATATTATTTATAAATTGCAACTATAAATAATATTAGCGATATATCGCTCGGGCATTGAGTAACATGCCCACATCAGTAAATAATAAAATGACAAGTCATGTTTAACGTTATATGCCTTCAAGACATATACATGCCCATACATGCCTTATACTAAACTATGCGTTACGAGTAATATGCTAATTTTATATGCCTCAAACTATGCCCAATTCTTTAGTAATCTGTCTATACATGCCCATATCACATGCCCTAAAGTATTCATTCAAATAATATGCCTCAAAATTTGCCCAAGTCACATTATTCTGGCATTGTTAATATTATTTCATGATGTATAGTCTCACTTTTCGCCCGAAGAAGAACTAGAAGCTCTCCCTCTGCCTTTCTTCTTTTTATCTTCTGTCTCTTTCTGTTCTACTTTCTCTGGTACTTCTTGTTTGACAGGTTGTGTCGGTTGGATTGGTTGGTTACCGCTCTGTGGAGTGATAATTACTTAGATAAGCGCTCGTGGCGTAATTTGACCAAGCGATGTAAGTTCAGTGTCGAGGGTTGCGGGTTCGATTCCAGGAGTCAACAATATGTGAAGACATATTTAGGTACTATAGAGATGTGAGTGTTGTGCAGCCGTACCTTCTTCTTGTGCTTGTCCTGGCGGCGCGGCCGCTCGTCGTCGTCGCGCTTGCGGCCCATGACGCCGAGCAGCTTGCTGACCATGCTGCTGCCGGCGGACGCGCGCTTCATGTCCTCGGGCCCGCGCGCCTCGCCCTCCGCGCTCTGTGGGTCAACACATTATTAGCCACTCGGCAGTCTGGGGGTGGTCGGACGTTATTTGGAGAGCAATATGGCTAAGCTGCTTGCCAAGCAAAAGATTTTCAGATATCTTTACGAACAGAAGTGATATAAGATATATGAGATTTTTCTCTCTCCCTCTCTCTCTCTCAAACACACACAATCTCACTTGGCTCTCACCGACTCCAAAAATAACAATACTAGTACATAATTAATAATTATTACTACCTTAGTAGTACTCATATTATGATTATAGAGTTAATTTTTGCTTTTTAGTTTTGCAGTCGGTTTTTTTAAACGTAGTTTTTTTTAATTTTATATAGCAGTCTATTTATATCAGTCACACTACACCAACCTCAATATTAACTTAATTAAACCCACCTTAATATTGTCGACAGAGTCCTGTTTCTTCAACCCCTCCGTCCTCTTGAGCGACTCCCTCTTCGCCTCCACCTTCTCCTGTTTTTTCTCCAGCTTTTCATTCTTCTTCGCTTCTTTCTCCTTCTCTTTTTCTATCTTCTTCACTGAGCCAGTGCGTTCCAGTACTTTTTCCATCTGTGTTAGGGAAATTAACGTTTTTAGTATGAATTAAACAAATTTGGTGAAGAATAAAGAATTGCGTCGTTGTCTCATGATAGAAACAACTGAGTTCGAAAGTATAACGAACAACAACCTATTTTATTTCAGTACTAGCAGCGCCCCGCGGTTTTACCCGCGTTGTGCCCGTTCCCGTGGGAATATCGGGAATTTTTATACATAAAAACCTTCCTCTTGAATCACTCTACCTATTACAAAAAACCGCATCAAAATCCGTTGCGTAATTTTAAAGATTTAAGCATACAGACAAACAAACAGACAAAAATAGCGACTTTGTTTTATACTATGTAGTGAAGAGGCTCAATCTTGTCACCAAATGTAACTGGGACTTGTTATTTTAATACTAAATATAGTTGTAACCATACCTTCGGCCTCTCCTCCACTTTGCACTCCTCTTTCTTAACCTCTTCACTCCTCTCCACCTTCTCTATCTTCTTCACCGAGTCCTGTTTCTTCAACTCTGGCTTCTTCTTATTATTATCCTTTTTCACGTCATCTTCTTTAATACTGGAGTCAGATTTCTTTCGAGTCTTATTCTGTTGCTGTTGAGGTTGATTATCGATTGACATGTCTTGTGTTTTGGATTTCTCCGATTTGTCTTCTGGTATGCTTGTGTCGACACTCATTCGGCTGTCGTCTGTGAAAGATTCAGATAGGAGTTGTAAGTTGAGGATATGCTTTGTAGTAAGTTGTTTCAAAGTAAAGATCTAAAGCAAAGAATAATGTTAGAAAGTAACAACATAAAGGAGTATAGAGTATAGTAGTAGTGTAGTCAAAGGTTTTTAGTTGACAATCAGTCGAAGTCAATATCAGTCTCAAAAAAATACAACACAGCTTCCTTCCCTAACATAATATCTCTTCAACTACGTTAACGGAGAAATAGGTAAGTTATTAAACATATTTGTTTTTAAATCAAAGTTTCTAGGGCAACTCTTACCAACCTATAGCCACCGCACGAAAACCAAATACTATGTGTCTTTCATAAACGTTTATTACCGGCATTTTTGCTATCAAATGTTTGGTCCCTTTCTGACATACGCTATTTTTCAAAGAGACAAAACACTTTATAACATTGGTTTAGTTAAAGAGAGTTTATGGATAAGGTGATTAGTATACTAACCAAAGATATCTCTCGACGTGTCCATGGCCGACGTTTCAGCAGTGGTGTCGACGTACGACTCGTCGGACAGCGATAACGACGCGAACGACGCGCTCGCGTTGAACGAGGACTTGTCCAGGCTCGGCTTGGGAGACGATGTGAAGATGCTCGGCATGGGCTGTTTGGCTGGCGTCCTGTGGGGTGGATGGGGGCTAGTTATGGTGGTTTAGTAAGTTATTAAATAGTCTTCTGTAAATTACTATTAAATAAGATACCATAATTGAATTTCATTTGACCATCTTTCTTCACTATGACAGCGATGAAAGATGATGAAGACGAATGTATTATTTTTTTATATTTATATTTGTCACAATTTCATTTTTGAAGTGCCATGTCAAACAAAATTAAGCTAAACTCGATCGAAATCTGCTCTCTAATCACCGCAGCATGAACGAACGAAACTTATCGAAGTAGACGTCTATATAGGCTCTATTGTCAGTAAGTTCGTAGTCCATAGTAGTATGGCTATGAAATCCATACGCCATATCGCGACATGGTTACTTTAGAGATGAAAACAGAAGACCTACATCAAATTTGAGCGTTACGGAAGCACTTTATACACGGTGAGCCTTAATAACCCGAAAGATTTAAACGACGTATTTGTGACGACAGTACGAGTAAATAATGCTATATCAACATGGCTCCAATTATGTGTCTTAATTAAACTATTATTTCAGTACAAATTAAATCATATTAATTGATCGCTTCTTTGTAAACAAACCTTTACTTCAGAGAGTGAGCGAGTTTTGATTAATCTCAGTTGAGAAACAAGGAGCGAGCATGACACTTAACGAATCACTCCGATATAATACGATGCATCAACCATGCGGTTAGTGCGTCTGCGTGTAAAAGTAGTAGGTGGCTACGTCACGCCTTTAGGGTGTGTTACAATTGAGATTTTCTTACTTGTGGTTTACTTGAAATAATTAATATCTCTTAAAATATGGGTTTTTGGACTATACGTTATATAACTTTATATACTCTAATTAGGCTCTAAAATCGTTGGTTTAAATCTTTCGGGTTATTAAGGCTCACCGTGTATAATCGTTTGTTCGTACCTGTTAGGCAGGTTCCTCGCATGATGAGTGGGCGAGTCCTTCTCCTCGGCTATCCTGGGCAGGGGCGGCTCGTCCGCCTTGTCCTGCGGCGGCGGCGTGGGCGGCGCCGGGGCGCGCCACACGCCGCGCCGCGCCGCGCCCGCGCCGCCGCCCGCCACCACGGCGCTGGGCCCGCCCACGCCCCCGCAGCAAAGGGGGGATATAGAGCACTTGGCTTCCGCTGAACGTGGGTGCAGTCTGTACGGATGTTTGTAAGGAAATATTTTAGAAATATACAAAGTACACGTAACCTACTATAAACTAATCATACGAAATTATATCAAGTTAAATGTCACAAAGATAACTCGTAGTATGTTCAAACAATGTTAGGTTAGTCACAAATGAAAACATAAAAAGCATGAGTATGTTATGGATATCACAAAAGCAACATAAAATAAGACACGAAATAAAATATACAAAAACAACAATAAAAAATCACTTGAGTCTTGATGGTTAATGTGAAGTATATACTCAGTGGCCTAGTGTCGTAATGTGTTATGTGTCATTTACGCAGACTGTGTCATGCGCGTCTATTTTGCGATGTGTCTGTATTATTATTATTGTGAGTTATCTGTAGTATCACACATGTCTGTGTATTTGTCCGTATGTTTGTATCATGTCATGTTTTGTGTCTGTTTGTGTTGTATCATACTTCTTGGTATCATGTAGTGTCAAGTGTTACCTATCTCGAGACAGATATATGTGTTAGAATGTTCATTGTTGTGTGTTGTGTCATGTATAGTGTCACATATTATGTTACCTGTCGGGCGACAACGCGCGTCGCAGCAGCGGCGAGGCGGGGTCGCGGCGCGGCCAGGCGCGGCGCGCGCACTCGCGCCCCGCCAGCGGCGACGGGCTGCGCGCCTCCACGCGGCTATACACCACCACACATACATACATCATACACTTCATACAATACTCGGGAAGACAACTCAAAAGACAATTTTGTCGACAGTCAGGCATATACGAACAAGAAAAACATCATCGACGATCTAAAGTCTAGGATCAAATTTGCCCTGCAACGAATACCTGACGACCTACGCCCGGACGTCACATGTACTGGAGATAATACTGTCCAAAGTAAATAATAATGCTTAGATAAGTTGACAGATAAGTGTGTTATTCGCATAAGACACAGTATGAGACATATGCACATACAGATGATACCAGTCACAATATGAAGTGCCATTGATGAAATGATGTGAATACAATATAAGTTATGTGGTGTGATGATGTTCGATGCAGTGGCAGCGCTACCGGAAATCTTAAGGGGCCCATACACGGTAAGATTTATCGTTAACGATCTTGACATACACCATCGATTCGATCGATCGTTTCGATCGGTTTGACGCGACGGATCGTACAGATAAATCTTACCGTTTAAGATATTTTCAACAGTTAAATTATAAACAAGTGTGGCCGATTTTCACATCAATACAACTGTTTTTAGAGTGAAAAAGGTTATATTTATTCACTAAATATTTTTTCTTGACAAACAAAAATATCTTTGTTGGGACAGGCTATATCAAAACTTTTAATTAAGATACCTATGTTGTTCAATGATACTTTATCTGTAGTAATATAATAAAGCTGAAGAGTTTGTTTATTGTTTGTTTGAATGCGCTAATGTCAGCAAGTACCAGTCCGATTAAAATATTTTTGAAATGGACCACTGTATTCAACTGGAAAGATAAAGATTATTTCTCGTTTTCATCCCGAAATTCTTACAAGCAGTTAAACCGCGAGTCTATTGTTACAGTTGACTTCTTGGTCTGTCGTTCAAGGTGACTGCATCACCTATACCTGTATTGATGACTGACCTGGTAGGTGAAGCCGGTTGCGGTTGCGGGCTGGGCGAGGGCGTGCGGGCAAGCGGAGACAGCGGCATGTGTTGTAGCGACGCGCGCCGCACCTCGCCGCCCGCTAGCTTGTGCTTCAGCCCGTGTAGGGAAGACGGCCTGGAATAAGAGGTGTGTGGAGTAATAGTGTAGGGAGGGGTCATGTTAATAGGAAGGATGGTTTACATAATCATACAGTGAGGTTCGGGTAAAGATTTTAGATAACATTTGTGTTCTGTATGTTAACTCGTAATATAGAAGCTGGTCAGTACGGGGAGAGACGCTGCCGCGAGCGCTTCACCCACCTCCTGATGAAAGTCACCGCATGTGACCGAAACGTGTTGAGGGACACTTAACAGTAACCTCCGTCGTACGTGAGTTCCCGTTTGAACAAATAATAATGTAGAAGATGTTATGAAAAAAAAAATAAAGAAATGATCCGAAAACTCCGAAAAGAATTTCGCAATGCAACAAAATGTAATGTACGTACTGTAAAAATCTTCGTTTTACGCAGGCTTATTTGTGTATAGTGTTACCTCTGATAGTGCGTGGTGGTGGCGTGTGACGGACTGTCGGTGGCGGGCGACGCGGCGGGCGACGGCGACGAGCACTCGCCCATCGACACCATCTGGAATATACGAAAACAGTTAGCCTGTACGTCCCACTGCAGGGCAAAGGCCTCTCATCTCACTGAAAATTCCAGTGAAGAGAATTATGCGTTAACACCACGCGCCTTCTGCGAGTTGATAATCTAACATCCGAGTCATGTTTGAATAGTAAACCAGAAATATGTTACGTCCGAATTTAACCCGGGGCCTCAGCAGGCGAAATATAACCATTGAACCTATATTGAGGTTTAAGACGCGTTCTACATTGTAAATACAAAAAAAAATCGGTGTATATATATAGTAGAATTATTGAATGATTGAATTTTAACTCAAAGCTACATTGCTGTCGCCACTTTAAAGATAATTGTGACGCAGACCATCATGACATTCATGACACAATGTACAACCTCCACACGTATGTCGGTCGGTACAGTGCGCGTACCTGGTGCATCTCCTGGCTGGCGCGCTTGGTGGAGATCCGTCGGAACAGCGAGCAGCGGCGCCGCGGCCGCGGCCGCGCCGGCGCCGACGCGCGCCGCCCGCCGCCCGCGCGCCGCCGCCCGCCCGCCTCACACACCACACAATTCATTATTAATACACTTACTAGCTAATCGCTTTGTACTCATCAACCTAAATAACTATCAAGAATTTAGGTTTAACTATTATTTATTATGATATTGTTGATAATAATGTCTTAATAAATAAATAAACTAAAATAGTTGTTTCACTGACACAAGTAGGTCCAATTATTAGGGGCCGTTCACAAAATACGTCACGCTATAATCAACTTTTTTTCACCCCCTCCCCCCCTATTGTCACACTGTGTCACAATTTCTGTGACCCCCATGTAAATATTTCGTCACAAAAACTAAGACCCCCCCCCCCCTGAATCATGATCAAAATTGAGAAAAATTATTTAAAATCTTTTAATGAACGGCGAATATCACGTTGCCGTAGACCCCCCCGTCCCTCCTTGTCACATCTTGTCACACTCAGCAAACCCACTCCCCCCCCCCTTGAACGCGAACGTATTTTGTGAACGGCCCCTTACCACGTTGAGTCAAACAAAAATCTCTTCCAACTATATTAATATAACAATATAATAAATTGCACTGAATACTCACTTGTATGGTAGTTTGATCCAACGGCGTCGCTCGGAGCGTGGCGTGCGGCGCGGCCAGCAGCAGTCTCAACACCTGAAGAAGTAACAACAGCGTTAATAACTGACATGATGACATAATGACACAAATTGACATGACATTAGACATTAAATTGACAACCAGGCAGATGTCATATTTGAACCAAATATTGTACGACAAACAGTGACTTCATCGATCACGGTACATACAAATGATCGAATTAAAATATTTTTGAAAAGACCTAATTTTGAACAAATATTTTTATTGAATTTTAGATTCAAAGTTCAAACGCCCGTACTCGGAGACGTAAAATGTTTCGTTAGTAGAACATTAAGTACTTATTTTGACATATAATGTATTAAAAATTACATCAAATAATTAAGAATAAATTTATTGAACGTCTCTGAATACGACAGAACTCATTTGAACTTGAAATGGCATTTTTTAGATTTTTTAAATGCTAAAATGAATTATCTTACCTGTGTATGCAGTAATCCTTGCACGGATTCTCCGTTGAGCTGTGTGATGAGATCGCCGGCCCGCAGACCCGCCGCCCACGCGGCGCCTTGCTCACTCACAGCCTAAAAAAAGGAAGATATTAAAACTATCTAGAGGCTATCTTTTGTTATAATGATATTATTTAAATATAATGATAGCAGCGCCCTCCGGAATTACCCGCATTGTGATCTTTTTTATAATGCGCGGGTAATATCCCGCGTTGTGCCCGTTCCCATGGGAATTTCGGGTTGAAAAATAGCCTTTAACCTTCCCGTTGAATGTGGTTAACAATTACAAAACGAATTATTGAAATCGGATTGGTAGTTTCTAATTAGCCCTTACAAACAAAGTTAGAAACTTGACCTCTTTATAATATGAGTATAGGCACGTACCGAGACCAAGTGGTGCATGGTGTAGTAGTCGGTGTCCCCGTAGTAGACCCGCACGGTGTGGATGGTGAACCCGAAGCCCGCGGGCCCGCGCCGCACCACGATCGGCGGCTTCGACGTCTGGATCAGTCTGTAACGTGCCATATAGTAACAATATACTTCAAAATAAACTTGTTTATTCTTACATAAAAACCACTTTTATGTGGATTGATCTGGGGGTACATAAATAAATAAATAAATAATAAATAAATAGGAGTTTTAGATAAAATTAATACCGTTTCAAAAATAGTTTTTGTTATAATTTTACTATTAAGCAAATTCAACACTTTTATTTCTTGTTTCAAACATTTTTTTCTACTTCAATATATTTCTAAATCAATATTTTTAATACACTGGGGTGGGGGACAGGTATAATAAGTAGTATCGATACTTACGAGTGACTAGGCAGCGCGAATGGCGAGGGCGGGTCGCGGCACGGGGACGAGTCGCGCGACGAGTTCGTGGACGAGGTGTTGCCCGCGCACGGGGACAGCACGTCTTCCGCTGAAACAATTGTGTATCAATAAAATAACTATACTTTGTAACCCTTAACGGCTAATTAAAAGCCAAATGTATAATTTAAATTCAATCATAGCTTAGGGTGATGATTGTAATTAACCTCTCAAACAAAAAAAACTTAATTAATATCCATTGTTCTCTGAAACTACAATGCCACACACGAGTAGACGCATTACACCTCTCTCCCTCTCTCTCTGATAAAAAAACAAGGGAAATCATGGGCTATACAAACCTGGATGTATGACGAGCGAGAGCCCCGAGGTGCTGGCGGACCGCCGCATGGACTTGGCCACCACCGACGTCGGCTTCGACTTCTCCGGCTTGTCCGGCTTGTCCGGCTTGTCCACGCGGTCCGACCACCTGTCCTCCTTCTTCACTAGCTCTATGCTGGAATTATTAAATAGTTGTAAGAAGGTTTGTAAAATACTAGGAAATCAGACATTAGTTATTAGTTGGATTACCGAATTTAATTAATGAAACCGTTTGTATCTCTCATGGTTTGGAGGGCACATTAATTTCGCGGGTCGGTTGTAAAGTCACTAGGCTATGTCGGTGGTCTTCAGGCGGTCTAAAAACTCCATTACAGGATTGTACCAGGACCAGGATTGGCCACTAAGTTATTCGACTTTATTTTCTTCCCACTTACTTCAATATGTGCGTGTCTCATGAGTAGCTTGGGTGTATTTATAGATATAATACTCACGTCTTGGGCAGATGGTGGTGGTGGTGGTGGTGGTGGTGGTGGTGCGCGAGCGCGGAGGGCTGCAGCGGCAGCGGGCGGCGGCGCCGCGCCAGCGGAGACACGTCCTCGCTCTCCGTCTGCGACGACTCCGCCGTCGACGGGCCGCCGCCCACCTGCCGGAGATTCAGTACGGATAAGTAACAATAAGAATATCTCAAAAATCCTGTTCCATTTTTGGTGTTCTCTTTGAAATATTCACTAATTTATGCGGATGTTTTTTGTTATAACTAACTCTACTTGTATTCATGTTGGTTAAGATGACGTAACGATCTCGACCGTTTCGACAGGGATTGGCCTAATCTAACCCAGGGATTCTTGGAAAGTGTTGTAGGCGACTTGTGCCCAGGAGTGGGACACAATACCTTAATTAATAAAAAACTCTGAACCAGTAAAATCTGTGGATGATTCTTGCGAAGCCCAGTGTTGGATCTTCTTCTTCACCGAGTGGATGGTCAACCTGACCAATCCTGATGTCAGTGTTATTGAGCCGCCAAAGGCCTCTGAAATGGCTCATGTAACGACTACTATCCGTAGAAAGTAACCGGGACCGACGGCTTAACGTGCCCTCCGAAGCACGGAATCATAATAGTGTTGGATGATTCTCTGGAGTTTAAGGTGTTACGTTGAGTGGCTCGTAGAAGTTTGTAAGTGGTGTGGTGTGACTTACGGCGCACTTGTGGTGGTGGTGCGGCGCGGTGGGCGTGGTGGGCGGGCCGGCGCTGTCCGGCGTGCCGGGCCAGCTGTCCGTGCTCTGCGACCACATCACAAACCATACAGCAACAATCACTCATTATAACACAAGCTTTCTAACGGTTTTTGTGGCTTGCAGGCGCTATACAATCGCCTACCATACGCCATACAGGCGTCACGTTCGTTTTAGGTAGTACTACGCACGTCAAATGCTTCCTTAGTAGAGTTTTAATGTATGAAATCCGTTTTGGCATTAAAAACTCTTTTTATTTTTTAGAAAAATACTTTGTGTGTATTGTTGATAGTAGGTAAAAGATGTATAATTCCGTTCTTGTATTTCAAAACTTATTTTTTAATAAGCTTGACTTAATATAATAAGCTTCTTAGTAACAGTATTACAAGTGCGACGTACCCTAGAGTCGTGGTCGTGGCAGTTGTGCTGCGTGTGGCGGCGCCACTGCGGGCTGGTGCTGGAGAAGGCGGCGAACATCGCCTCGTCCGCGCCGTCCCCTCCGTCCGCCGCCTCGTCCGTCTCCACCTCGCTGTGGTTGTAGCGCTCGCAGCGACCTGACACAAGCATTTACACACAACATTATTTATTTATTTTATTATTTGTCAAGCCCGTCGGCACAGTATATAATACTAGCCGTGCCCCGCGGTTTTACCCACGTTGTACCCGTTCCCGTGGGAATTCCGGGACGAAAAATAGTCTATGTCTTTCCCTTTGAATGTAGCTATCTATTACAATAGGAAATATTCAAATCGGACTGGTAATTCCCGAGATTAGCTCGAACATACAAACAAACAAACTTACAATTTTTACCTTTTTATAATATTAGTATAGATACCTATATGTGTTGTTTTACTACCCGTTGTACCCGTTCCCGCGGGAATTTCGGGATAAAATGTATCCCATGTGTTGTTTTGATAAATGACCTATATTACTGTAGTTTCATAAAAATCCGTTGAGTAGTGAAAAAGTAACAAAGATACATAGTATACATTTTAATATACGTTGAATTTAATTTAATATACCATTCAAAAAATCTGTACTTACTATCAAAATAGCTGGTATCTTCATCGTTCTCTAACTGAGGAATAAACTCCGCTTTCCGCCGGAGCAGGTTGTTCCAGTCCAAACCGCAGAAGTATACGTGTTCCTAGACAAAAAACATTATATAATAGCAATTTCATCCACAATATAGATAGCTCCCCGCTGTTTTACCCGTGTTGTGCCCGTTCCCGAGGGAATTTCGGGAATTTTAACATATAAAACTTCCTCTTGAATCACTCTATCTATTAACAAAAACCGCATCCAAATCCGTTGCGTAGTTTTAAAGATCTAAGCATACATAGGGAAAGCAGAAAGCGACTTTGTTTTATATTATGTAATGATTCTATTAACATCTGATTACTATTTGGTTGTACATCATTATTGAACTGCGGTTGGTAGTATACCTTGACTTGATGCGTTCCCCCCGTGCCCGTGCGGTCCCGCGGGTTCCTGGCCAGCAGCTCCGTGATGATGGCGCGCGCCTCCGCCGCTATTGGGAAGTCTTCCTCAGACGGCCATTCTATGTCATCTGGACAACATACACAGATATATATATATATATATATATATATATATAATATTTAATAATAATATATATACCTGGACTCTCGATGCTCTAAGCTTGTATTATGGAATCTAACTAACCGATACTACTACATATACAAACACAAATACTTTATATGAATACATTATTGACACGCCAACTATATTTTCACATATTAGCCTGTAATATCACTCTGCTGGGCAAAGGCCTCTCATCTCACTGAAGATATCAGTACAGATATCAGTGAGGAGGATTAGGCATAATCACCTCGCTTGCCAAATGCGGGTTGGGGATCTCAAACCCGAGCGTAGGAAACATGTTTTCGGTCAACCCAGGAATTGAACCCGGAACCTCAGTCTTTGCAGGCGAGCGCACATACCACTAGGCCACAGAGGCGGTCTATAACACGAGCACTAGCAATATGTATAGAGGAGTGAGGGGTGAGGGGTGAGGAGTGAGGAGTGAGGGGTTACCGTTGACGGTGTGCGCGAACAGCTCCTCGGGCGTGTCTCCGAAGAAGGGCACGCAGCCCACCAGGAACTCGTACAGGATGATGCCCATGGACCACCAGTCCACCGGCTTGCCGTACCCCTGCCACAACACACCCCCCGTGTAATCATACCTACATACATCTATCTTTATTATATTTAAAATATCATCATCATATATATAAAAATCAATGCCACTTTTCGTTGTACCCGAACTCCTAAACGGCTGGACCGATTTGAATGTTTTTATTTGTATGCGTTTGGGTTGCACCCTGTATGGTGTAGATTGACACTAGCGACATCCATTGGGTCGCGGGTAGAACCACCGCGCGGGACTGCTAGTAATATATACAAATTACGTGTCTCGCTTAACCAACCTCCGGATGAAGATGACGTGACCGAAACGTTGAGGAACGGGAGACAGTGACCTCCAGAGTAAGGTCCCGTTAAATAATAATGACATTAACGTACGTTTCTTTATTTATGGTCGGATTTTCAATTTGTTTCTTTCAAAATGGTTCCACTGAATTCTATTCACCTGTCTGAGTATGACCTCCGGCGCGATGTACTCGGGCGTGCCGCACACTTGCTTGTCTGAAAACTGTCTCGCCTCTCTGTCCGCGTACTCTTCATATAGATTTGTTGCCACTAGAGAAAAATACATTTTTCAAAAAAACAAAAACCAACTTTAAAAAAAACCCTTTCAAAAATAAAACACAACCGACTTCAAGATATCGTAACTAAAAAGATTGAAATAGATTTAGTCGACTTACAGATACATTTTGAAGTTGAAAAAATTTGAGATAACAATTTGTGTCATATCAATTTTACTCTAAAATTAAAATCGCCTGTTCTATTTGGGCGATAAAATACTGCAGAAGAAATAGTAATAACATCCATATTTTTAGGAATTAACATAGTACAAATTAATACCATCTTTTCTCTGGATAAATATGGAATTGAAAGTAAATTAAACCTTACTTACACGACATTAAACCCATTTTGCTGAGACCAAAATCAGTCAGTTTTATATGGCCCGTGGCTGTGATCAGTAAACTGAAACAAAGAAATATTCAAATTTATTTTGGTCAAGTAAATACTTCCATCGCGTCCCTCTAAATATATTTATCTAAAGGTACACTTTCATTGCCTGCAGGAAACAAAAACACAATTTTAACAAGTAACCAAATTACATTATTGACACAAAGTATGTGAAGTAACAATATTTCCGTTTTGACCGTGACGGGTTGTGCAATCCACTCGAAGCGTCGGGAAATCAAAGTAACTGTCTTCACTTAAGTAGTAAAACAACCTTCTGTGCCGCGAAAAAACCCGTAGTAGTAATACATACATAATTCACTAGCAGCGCCCCGCGGTTTTACCCGCGTTGTGCTCGTTCCCGTTGGAATTTCGGGATGAAAAATAGCCTATAACCTTCCCGTTGAATGTGGCTATGTATTACAAAAAGAATTATTCAAATCGGACCGGTAATTGCTGAGATTAGCTCGAACATACAAACAAACAACTTTACAAATTTTACCTCTTTATAATATTAGTATAGAAGTATAAATAATGGTGAGTTTAGTGAGGTAAGTAAGCAAGTATACGGCGTGTGGCACTGACTTGTCGGGCTTGAGGTCGCGGTGCACGATCCCGTAGGAGTGCAGGTACTCGACGGCGAGCACGGCCTCCGCGAAGTAGTGGCGCGCCATGTCGTGCGGCAGCGGCCCGCCGCGCAGCAGCGTGGCGCAGTCGCCGCCCTCCACGAACTCCAGGATCAGGCACAGGTGCCGCTTGCTCTCGAACGAGCAGTACATCGTCACCTACGAACCAACTTATTTGTTATTGCTTCTGTGTGCCACGTTAGGCCGTCGCGCCCGGATACTTGCTACGGATAGTAGTCGTTGCATGAGCCATTTCAGAGGCCTTTGGCGGCTCAATAACTCTGACACCAGGATTGGTCAGGTCGATGAAGAAGAGAAGAGATTGCATCTGTAGTCTCCAGGTTTTTATCTATTATTTTTTACATATCTGTCACAGTTGTAGGGTTAATATGAGAAATGTCATTTAGAGAATATAAAGCTGTTTGTCTTTTCTTCTCTACTCTATGACGCTTCCTCCGGGAGGTATTTATCTTTTTTTTTTTAAATAATACTCCTGTTCAAAATGGGTAAAATTGGAGCGAACAGATAGTACATAAAGTAAAGTTAAAAAATAACATAGTTGTATTGTATATAATGTTATTCTTTACCTATGGGGCGATGTGGTCGCTAAGCGACAAAGCCCTTTTTAGCTTATGGTAGAAATTATTATTTTTAAATATCGCTCCAATATCAAGCCATACTAGTACATAGAGAAAAGTCAACAACTTGATGTACAACACTGACAAATTGTACTAAACAAGACTCACCACGAAGGGGTTATCAGCAAAACTGAGTATATCTCTCTCGGCGAACGCTTGCTCCACTTGATTCCGCAGTATCAGGTTGTTTTTACTAATCTTCTTCATCGCGTACCTGTGTTGAGAAATACCAATAAATTATTAAATAAATATTAATTTTACCATCAAAAGTATATCAAAATTTTACCAAGAAACTGTTTTTAAAATTTACGTGTTCTAGTTCAAACCAAATGATTTCATATTTGTGTCGAAACTGACATTAATTGACATTGCCACTAATTTGACATTTTAAGCCACTAACGCACAGACAGAATTCAAATGGTTAAAATACAACTAAATATTGGGTGACAAAAGATTTACTGAAGCGTCTCTATGACCGAATTAAAATCCAGTTCTTAAAGTCAATAGCGTTAAATATCTCTTTTGAATCCGTTCTTTTGCCGCTCAAATTTGACATCTTTTTACTAAGAAACACTATAAAAACAATTTACTTACAAAAATGTAGGTATACAATCACATTTAATGACTTGAGCCCAATTTTTTGATCCGTAGATAAGCTAACGACTTCCCTTTGAAACAATATCTACCATCTGAGATTGCCATTAGAGATAGGATTATTTGGACCGGTCACAATTGAACATACCTCTGCCTCGTCTGCTTGTGTTTGACGAGGTAGACGGCGCCGTAAGCCCCGTTGGAGATGAGCTTGATGACCTGGTAGTCGGCCTCCGACGGCGCGCCGCCCCCGCCCGGGGGCGAAGCCCTCCCGCGTACCCTGCGGAAACAACTTGTTGACATTCTGGACAAGGTCGAAACGAACTAAGGTCGACAATCCAGAAAGGACCTAATTTTGACAAACCCGAGCCGGTTTATTGCCAACCGAAAATATGGGCTTCAAACTTTTTTTTAAATGTGAATAATTTGTCAACTTTTACAAATTGACAATTTTGACAAGTTTGACAACTATGGAAAATTAATGAAATTAACAAATTGCATAATCTAAACACAACGTTCAACGTCAGGATTCAAACTAAACTTTACAGCACACAAAAACACAGTATATTTATCCCGAAATTCCCAAGACAACGAGTAACACTACTATATAAACCCCGTTGATTATCCTACTCACTTGGAAGGCGATGCGTTGTGCGGCGGCGGGGGCGGCGGCGGCGGCGGCGCGGGCGGCGCGTGCAGCTCCATCAACGGGTCCCGGGACAGACCTAGCTTGTGGATGATGTACTGCGGGATGTCTGTCGTTATACCCTGGGAAACACGAATAAATCGTCTATAAGTTGGTCCATTCCTTCTATCAACAATACATTTCGCCCACAATTCGGAGAATTACAACTGCCTAACGAATAAGGTCTAATGTGTAACAAGTTAAACTTGATCCTGTCTAAATATACAATTATAGTTAACTTATCAAATTGAACTGAAAACCCTCCACTAAAAAACTATCACCAGCAGTCAACCGAGGCTCTAACCTGTAGATGCCTGGCGTGTCGGTCGGCGGCCTCCAGCAGGCGGTAGAACCGCTCCGGGTCGAACTCGAGGCACTCCAGCAGGCGCGCCGGCCGCGCCATCGCCAGGATCAGCCGCGTCACCAGCGGGGACACCTGGTTCGCCGCCTCGCATGACTTCTCGCGGGTCTGGTAGATAAGCAAATAAAGGGTTAAGTAAAGTCTTCTTGCATGATATCGAAAAAAAAATAGGAAAAATGAATTACTCTAAAAGACTATCAATGTCTTCCTTCGGTTTTTGAAGTTCATTAAAAATTATAATTAAGTATCAAATAATGAATAAATCCTCACCTCAGCTAGTAACCTGTCCAAACTGTCGGCCATGTCGTAGAAATACGTGCTAGTGACTTGCTTCGACTCCGATTTGTGTAGGCAATCTCGAGCCATTTCCAACACCTGTAAAAAAAACAATTCAGATTTTATTGTAGAGTATTAATATGACAAACTTATGAACGAAGATCATTGATATACAACAAAAATAACAGTAGGCCAAGAATGCTACCCGGGGGCACGCCAAATCTCTGAGAGTTGTTAAGGCAAAAAATATATTACTTTGTAATAAGTCTCCATTGGACAAAGGTCTGTCATCTCACTGAAGATGTCAGTACAGTAATACTATGTCGAATAGATAACATACCTGTCTTTGTACAAATCTCTCAATAGGCGGTCGATCTGGTTTCTTATCTAATTCAGTCAGTTCGTCGATCAACGCCCGCAATCTGTAACACACAGCACATGGCAACAAATGAGATAGAAATAGGCACCCACGATGTTTTCTAATCATTTCCATACAAAGAGAGACACCTAATCGTCTCCTCCCAATTTCAAGCTTCAGGATTCATATTTTCATGCACAAACCTTTAAAGGCAAGCTAAAACACATTCAGTCACATGTATTATACAAGTTTTCAAAGTTATATCTATCATTTATTTTGAGAATTTCAAAAAACGTTTTTCATTTAATTTAAGAGCTAAACGATGCCTAAGATGGACACACAATTTATAACATCCCTTTCTTGTGTCGGGGGTTATGTCAAGAGGTTTAATCAATCACTATTTTGTTTATGTTTTAATGACGTTCACTCTTTTGCCAACAGTCTTGTATTTTTTCGTAATTACGTAATTAATATGTTTGGCAATGTTAATTCTCTTATTTTTTCTTTATTGTAAACCACATACCTACGTACTCGTAATAAAAGTGAATCTTACTTATCATCCATAGCCCGCTGCGCCGCGGGGAACCGCGACGCGAACAACGCCGACATCGCCGACACCGCGTCGTCGCGCGACGCGCCGCCCGACCCGCCGCCGCGCGACGGCGAGCTGGAGAAAAACGAGAACGTACTACAGAATAGATGGGGCACTGTTAGTGGGGGGGGGTGTACGAATAGATCGAGCACTGTTAGTGGGGGGGGATGTACGAATAGATGGAGCACTGTTAGTGGGGGGATGTACGAATAGATGGAGCACTGTTAGTGGGGGGGGGGTGTACGAATAGGTGAAGCATATTTAGTGGGGGGATGTACGAATAGATGAAGCATATTTAGTGGGGGGATGTACGAATAGATGAAGCATATTTAGTGGGGGGGATGTACGAATAGATGGAGCACTGTTCGTGGGTGGGGGGTACCTTTGAATAGATGGAAGGTGACTGTTAGTAGGGGAGGGGGTGGCCCCTTAAAGTGAATTAAGGGCCTAGTCAAAATCTGTAGGAACCTTTGTTTATTTCTATTTATGACCGAATGTTAGCCTGCTGGGGTATTGAGGAGAATGAAAGCGCACTGCAAAATAGATGACGACTGATAGAGGGGAATGAAAATGAGGGAAAGATTGTAGGGGTAGGCGACTGCCTGCTAGGGGATTGCTTTTTCTATAATTATGGCGGTTATTCCAAAAAAAACAAATTCCGACTGTTATTTTCAGTTTTCAGTGATTATCGCACTCGCTGCAGATATCGCCGTATGTGCCATTTTCGCCATATGGATGCAGGTTGCTTCCAAGCGAATTACTTGGAGATCAATGACATGATGATGATGATGATGTCTCATATGATATTCACCTGAGACTGCGGCTGCGCACGCGCCGGGCGGGTGACTGCGGCGCCGCGCCGTGCCCGCTGCCGCCGCTGTCTGACAGCGACGCCCAGTTGTTCATGCCGCTGCCTTGCGAACTGCTGTGAAGTGGAATATATCTGGTCAATATTTGATCATAGAGTAAAGAAGATAACTAAAAATACAATAATAAATATTCGATCGATTTATGAAGTGCTACTAGCTCCAAAAATATTATTTACTTACAATACAACCAAACTTACTAGCCAAAATAAAACAAAGATTATTTTGGTACAGATCATAAAATCCTAAGATCACCTCAATCACCCCCTCTCACAAATAATCAACCCAGTTTTCCAGGCTAACACAAAGACTTTTGCTAATGTGATTTTGTTGCCCTGAAACTCTAACATCACCCATAAACTACCTCCTATCCCTTCAAGCTCCCACCAGTTGTAAACACTTACTTGAGCGAGTTCTGATGCTGATGGCAGTGGGGGCACGGCGCCCGCGGCTGCGGCTCGCACGCCACCTGCGCCAGCAGACGCTCCTGCGACGAGCATTGCGACTGCAACAGTAGTAGCATAGACACACATTATCATGATGACTGGGAAAGATCAATTTGATGCATTTCATCTAAGTACATAGCTTTCACTTCATCCTCGACTAAATGGTGATAAAACTATGTGATGCACTGTAAGCATTGCGATTTTAACTGTTAGTTGGACTGTAATTGTAAGGCTGTAACTGTTAGTTAGACACAGTCAGTTATGGGCCCATATTATCAGAATGAATGTACACCTAAGATGTACTGGGTAAGATGTAAAAATTGCAGCCAGAATTTTCCGAGTTGGAATGTAAACTACAACCGCATATGACACGTGAATATTGATGCTGCAGTCCGCAGTCAGCGACTGCAGTCAATGTTCACGAACCGCCGGGGCTTGCTGTCTGCAGCCCAAGACAGATTAACAAGCTTTGGATACAAAATAGTGAAAAAGTATGGCTATATCACAATTTGTAAGCGTGTTGATTTTGTGTATCATAGGACATAGAATTAAAGACTTATAGGAACTTTTTTATTTTATAATATCAGGGGTGTCAGTGAAACCACTACTCTAATTCGACTGACTCCAACTGACTATGCTAAATTAAGCTATTAAAGAACAAATAACTACGTCAGCCATGCGAGGTACATAAAACTAAGTTAGCTTAACTTTCGGTCGGCAACCTAAACAGTATATTCTCAAATATAGGACAAATTTCTGAAATCATTACAATAAGTTTTATTATAATAATTTAAAGATGTATAGAAATATTTCATAAAAGGTAACTACATTATCTATACTAATATTATAAAGAGGTAAAGTTTGTTTGTTTGTATGTTCGAGCTAATCTCGGGAATTACGATTCCGATTTGAATAATCCTTTTTGTAATAGTTAACATTTAACGGGAAGGTTAAAGGCTATTATTCATTTTAAAATTCCCATGAGAACGGGCGCAACGCGGGTAAAACCGCGGGGTGCTGCTAGTTTATATATAAACTGAAATATACAAAATACAACAAGCCTCCGTGGTCTTGTGGTTTGAGCACCCAGCTCACGATCCGGAGGTTCCGGGTTCGATTCCCGGTGGGGATACCTCACAAAAATCACTTTGTGAGACTGTCCTCAGTTTGGTTAGGGCATTGCAGGCTGAATCACCTGATTGCCCGAAAAGTAAGATGATTCCGTACTTCGGAGGGCATGTTAAGCCGTCGGTACCGGTTACTTTCTACGGATAGTAGTCGTTACATGAGCCATATCAGAGGCCTTTGGCGGCTCAATAACTCTGACACCAGGATTGGTCAGGCTGACCATCAACTCGATGAAGAAGAAAAACTGAAATATACTCGCAAAGTTCTGACATCAAGAGTGTTATTTTATCGACCACATACTGATTCACTTTCCAAAATACACTCCTCTTTATTTATTCAAATAACAAAATTGTATTTGTGTGCCAACTGCAGCAATACGTATTGTTTAAATATCGACTTTATCAGCAAAAGAATAAGGTTAATAGTGGTTTGGTGTCCGTTATCATATGGGTTTGAATGTCATCCAAGAAATCTATGTTATCAAATGCATCAATGATAAAATTATAGTGGTTTTGGTGAAATATAAAATACCTATCTAACTAATATTATTAATGCGAAAGTTTGTGAGTATTGATATATGGATGTATGTGTGTATGTTTATTACTCTATCACGAAAAAAATACAAGACGAATTTGGATGAAACTTTACAGTAATATCTATACTAATATTATAAAGCTGAAGAGTTTGTTTTGTTTGTTTGTTTGTTTAAACGCGCTAATCTCAGAAACTACTGAACCGATTTGAATAATTCTTTCACTGTTAGATAGTCTATTTATCGAGGAAGGCTATAGGATACATTTTATCCCGAAATTCCCACGGGAACGGGCACAACGCGGGTAAAACCGCGGGGCGCTGCTAGTAGGTTATATATCAGAAAAAACATAGGATACATTTTATCCCGAGATTCCCGCGGGAACGGGTACAACGCGGGAAACACCGCAGGGAGCGGCTAGTTAATTATATGCGATCCAATAAATGGAATACCCCACATCTTATCAACCTCTTCCAACAATAATTTATCATTACCTACTTACTTCTGATAACTTGTTATTAGCCACACTTGATACTCACACATTGTAAACAAGGAAATAGGTATTCTAGACTTTAGATAGGTGTACAGAGTAACATCATTACTCATGAATACTAGGTAACTTGTGTTACTCAATGTTGTTGAGTAGCAGAATGTAAAATCATTTGTATTGAATGCGTTTAGTCTGTTGCGGTTTTAGAGTTGTGAAAGGTTTGACTGTGTTTTGCTTGTCTTGGTAAGGAAGGAAGAATTTGTTTGTTTGTAGAATGGTTCTAGTAATTTTCGAGTTTATGGGTGTAAGGTATTTCAATAATATTTCAATAATATGAATGAATTGGAACAGTCTTTATTATAATAACGATGTCCCAAACCCTCTCATCATTTTTTCTCTATCAAAACCAATCTCACCGTAATATCTTCGGTGAGACGAGAGGTCCCAACAGTGAGACATTACCTGGTCCCAGCAGTAGAACTCTGATCCTTACATTACCAGAGCCTTTATAGCCACCAGTCTTTCCTCCTTCCTATACCAGCAGCCACCTTCCCAAAAGTCCCAGCTGACAGCCCCATCACCACCACCAATATCCTCGAATAGATACTTACTGACAAGCTGGAGCTGCCCGGCGTGGTCCCGTAGCCCGAGGACGGCAGCGACGCCACCGACCACCTGCGACCATCGCTGCAAACAAACGGCAATCGTCAATGTTAAGAAACGTGCAGGTCGGGTGGTACTGGGATGGGTGACCGATGTGAGGCGACTTGAGTGAAGCAATGCTATGGCGTGATCGGACACTAGTGTGACAGTAGTTAAGCAACGGGCAGCTCGACCGTGAGCAGATGGGTGACCTATGATCATCATCGTACAGTAAGAGGCAAGTGTTCTTACTCGTCGGGCGACCACTTCGCACAACAAATCGACGAGTATGAACACACAACTCATATTGTATCTGGACCTAATTTCTATTAATTTATGAACACATTGTTCAAATAACTCAAAGATTTCATATTACACAAATTAAATACCTAAAATGACCTTTAAAAAGCGACGAATCCAACTACAATAAACGATTGACATTACCAATGTTATTACACATGATAATTATCCAGCAAAGTGTGATAATAAATAACTAATTAAACAATAAAGTAATAATTTAAATAAACGTTATCCAATAGATAGTTTAATTGCATCCATTTATTTACAACTATTTGCTGTCATAATACGTTTTAATCGGCGTCTACGTAACGATTGGTAGTTGAGAAAAACCTATATTATAGTCAACTAGCAGCGCCGCGCGGTTTTACCCGCGTTGTGCCCGTTCCCGTGGGAATTACGGGAATTTTTTTACATAAAAACCTTCCTCTTGAATCACTCTACCTATTACAAAAAACCGCATCAAAATCCGTTGCGTAATTTTAAAGATTTAAGCATACAGACAAACAGACAAACAAACAGACAAAAATAGCGACTTTGTTTTATACTATGTAGTGATAGTAATATAATGAAGCTGAAGAGTTTGATTTTTTTTGTGTTTGTTTGAACGCGCTAATCTCAGGAACTAACAATCCGATTTGAATTATTCTTTTTGTAGCCACATTCAACGGGAAGGTTAAAGGATATTGTTCATCTTGAAATTCCTACGGGAACGGCCTCAACGCGGGTAAAACCGCGGGGCGCTGCTAGTAGGTATGATTGGTGACAACGTAATGACAACGTTGTCATCACACATTTGGTATAATAAGTGGACAAAACATAGCATAGCAACATAGCAGTGCATAGCTCTGGCGGAAAAGTATATGATCAACTAGCAGCGCCCCGCGGTATTACCCGCGTTGTTCCCGTTCCCGTGGGAATTTCGGAATGAAAAGTAGCCTATAACCTTCCCGTTGAATGTGGCTATCCATTACAAAAAGAATTTTTCAAATCGGTTCAGTAGTTTCTGAGATTAGCGCGTTTAAACAAACAAACAAACAAACAAACAAACAAACAAACAAACAAACAAACAAAACAAACTCTTCAGCTTTATAATATTAGTATAGATTCACAATAGTGTAGGATTAAGGCATTGCTATAAGCACTATTTACCTGACCTGCCCGGCTAGTATAGAAACTAAGTCATATATCTCAACTCTTCCCAAGAAGAGAGATGTGGTAGAGCAACTGATGTTACCATTAATATATTGCCTAATAATTCGACGTTGCAACACCGGATTCATTCGATTCGACTGTTCATTCTACTTACTCTGTTATGATTGGCTGGATATTGTATGACAGTGACATGTTTGACACATTTTTAATGCATTTAGTCTTCACTTGAGAGTAAAAACGAGAGTTTTGACGTTAGATAAAGAGATTTTTTTCTAAAAAGTAGAGATAAAACGAAGAGAAAACCTTTGTCTTCAGTGATATGCTAGCCGGGTAGGACAAAAAGATGATTATTAACTTAACACTTATATATAACTAGCAGTGCCCCGCGGTTTTACCCGCGCTGTACCCGATCCCGTAGGAATTTCGGGATGAAAAATAGCCTATAACCTTCCCGTTGAATGTGGCTTTCTATTACAAAAAGAATTATTCAAATCGGTTCAGTAGTTTCTGAGATTAGCGCGTTTAAACAAACAAACAAACAAACAAACAAACAAACAAATAAACAAACAAAACAAACTCTTCAGCTTTATAATATTAGTATAGATGAGACATGTTTCCTCGCAGATCAAACCGCAGAACATTGCCACTACATATGATACAACATAACATTGTTGAATATTACACTGTACACAACATAATATAAATAATAATCGGTTATTAAGCGTTATGTAACATGGTGTTCCAAGGTGACTGTGATTACGGTGCACAGAGTAGCATACAAAGTACTTACACATCCTTAGTCCTAGCGCGGTTAGGCATGTAAACAATAATATGACGTTATAAAATACTTTTGGCGCCTAATTGCTTTGAAAACAAGCCAGTACCCAAAAGTATTTTAAAAGCTACTCTATTGGGACGTGTTAGAACTTAATGTTGGGGGGATATAGCAAGGCCTAGGGACTAGCTAATGAGGTCAAATTTACTTAAGGGGTAAGTACTTGGTTAAGAGCACCTTGTAGGTATGATAGCTTTGATATGATTGGTGGACTCCAAACGTAGCATACATTATTCAAACATCGCATAGGTCTGATGTAAAGGCATTCAAAAGCATTTCAGATTTCTTGTCAGGATTATGACTTAGTGTATCTAGGATCCACCTAAACTTTTAAGAATGTTGTCGCCAACGATTTCTTGGAACGACAAAGTTGCCAATATCAGTCGCTGACTATCAGCAACGAGTCGTAAATGTTTACCGTCAACGTATTTCTCAGCCAGCCAAGTCTGTCCGCAATCACGAGTGCATTCAGAGTAGGACAGTTTCCTTCATGCGAAAATACTCGTAGTTATACGTACATATTTAAATCGCGAAAGCTTGAACATATGACATAAATATATGTACATGGAACATAATTATCACTTAACAATTATACCATAGCTCACAGAGATCATCAGGCAACCCTTAAGCTACAAATCGTGTGGCAACTCACAGTTCCTTGCCCCTTTTGACGGAGGAGTGTAACAGCACGTGGTGTAGGGGGTGCGCGGGGTGGTGCGGCCAGCGGGGCCCCTCGCACGGGGACAGGGGCCCCGTGCCCGGGGAGCTGCAGCGCCCAGACCCCACCTGGAACGAGGAGAAGGGTTAATCAGGTATATGGGTATTTGTCTATCAAGGTGGATTTTCAGCTGCAACAAAAAAAAATCATTACATTAATTCTTTGATTTTGATACACAATCTGTTTTAACTTCTTATCAGTTGACAGATGTAAAGGGGCCGAAACGTTGGATAAAAATCACTGCATAGTTTAAAACAAAGTCGCTCTCCGCTGTCTGTCCCTATGTATGCTTAGATCTTTAAAACTACGCAACGGATTATGACGCAGTTTTTTTAAGTAGATAGAGTGATTCAAGAGGAAGGTTTATATGTATAGAAATTCTCACTAGAATATGCACAACGCGGGTAAACCCGCGGGGCGCTGCTAGAGTAAACGTAGTTTCAATTCAAAATATAGAAGTAGTTAATTTTCAGTAACTTTCCCTGTAACCCTATACCAGACAGAAATAGGTAACTTGTCTTGGTACCTTGCATTACCAGAGCTTATTGAATCCGGTCAGGGCGGCCAAATGTCACATTCGCTTTCTTTGTCTATGCGGCCTACGACTACGTTTTGGTCCATTTCGTGAAATCGTGATAAAGCTATTACAAACGATTTAAATAAATCTATACTAATACCTCCTTATCCATAAATTATATTTAGTTACAACACTGTTGTGTTTTGTCTCTTTTGCTCTTTTTCAAAACAGATTATGTCGGAAAGGGACATACCATTTGATAGCTAAAATGCTATTAATAAAGCCCATTGTATAAAGCTGAAGAGTTTGTTGGAACGCACTATCTCAGAAACTACCAATCCTTTTTGTAATGGATAGCCACATTCAACGGGAAGGTTATAGGCTATTTTTCATCCCGAAATTCCTACGGGAACAGGTTAAACCGCAGGGTGCTGCTAGTAAACTAAATAAATACGATTAACAATCCAAGCATTAAAAGTAAAGTAAAAGTATTAGCCAGTAATGTCCCACTGCTGGGCAAAGGCCTCTCATCTCACTGAAGTTATCAGTACAGTGAGGAGGATTAGGCATAATCACCACGCTTGCCAAATGCGGGTTGGTGATCTCAAACTCGAGCCATGTTTGAAAAGGAAACAAGTTTTTGCTCGACCCAGGAATTGAACCCGGGACCTCAATCTCGGCAGGCGAGCGCACATACCACTAGACCACCAAGCATTAATAATCATAATTTAAACACGCTTATAAGTTCACAACAAAGAATCAATCGTTTTGGCAAATTAATGGAATCATGTTCAACAAATCACGACTCTTCTATGGATACAATAGAGTCATCACGAATTCAAGCACCGTAGATAACGATGAACTAAAACAGTGTTCGGAAACACGGAACAGAATAGACAATAAGGAATTATCTTATGGTAATCTGCCATTACTTAAATGTTAAGTACAAGCTGCGGTTAAATTAGAATAACATTTTAAAAACCATGTGAGTATTGATCGATTGATCGGTGAAGTGGTGTTCGGAATATGAATCGAGTTGGTTCAACAATCGATCAATTACACTCTAGGAAATGAGTGAGGGTGTCAAAGTAAAGTAATGAACCGTTTATACTAGACGCAGCCTGATGAACTGTTCCCGTGGGAATTTGGGGATAAAACTGATATAGTTAATCTTCTTTTCAAAGTAGCCCCAACTACAGGGCAAACACCTCTCAGGCTCACTGAAGATATCAGTACGGTGAGGAAGATGTAATAATGTAGTTTTTCACTGATAAGTTATCAGTGACAACAGTTTGTATATTATAACCTAAAGAAAGACTATAGTTATACAAATTGTTTTTAACGAATCCCGTTACTAACTAGGTTTTTGTTTGCAAAACAATATTTAGTTAAATGAAATCTATGACAACTATACGTAACAATAAAATCTGTGTCTCTGTTATATTCAAATAATACATGCATATACATATATATACGGTACATATACCAAAATAACATTTTTTGTCAATGTTTGTCCGTCTGTCTGTTTGTTCCAGCTAATCTCCGAAGTGGCTGGACCGATTTCAACGCGACTTTTACTGGCAGGTAGCTGATGTAATAACGAGTAATATAGGCTACTTTTTTGTTAAATTCCGAACAGACAAAGTCGCGAGTACAGCTAGTTCCAAATCAACTTTAGTTATTGTCTGTACATAGTTACATATATACATTATTTTACTACTATTCGGTACTCGGTACCGAATATCAATTAAAATCGATACAACTTTTTTGACACTCCAAACTTGTTTGCCTACGTAAGCTATTTGCCCGAAGCAAAACTGTGTGCCAGTTTTAATTAAAATGAAAAGCTTTGTTGGTATAAAAATAAACGTGAGGTGGTAATACAATAAATATGAATAGATACTACAATAGTTAATATAATGAAGGTAATATTAAAAATCCCACAGTTAAAAATAATGCTACGACCACTCCCAATTAGATAGCGCTTTTCTATTCTATGTTGCTATGCTACGTTGGATATAATTGGTAGGTCCGCAATCGCTATGTAACGATGCTATGCCACTTTTGATACTCCTGATTGGAGAGTGTTTTTCTATGCTATGCTTCCTATAGTGCAAACCATAGAAGACCCGTCTCAAGGCTTGTCAAAGAGCAATGGAGCGCAGCATACGAGGCATCAAGAGACAAGACCGCGTCAGAAACACCACGCTGCGTTCCATGACAGGCGTTGGAGACGTGGTAATTAAAGCTGCCAAGCTTAAATGAAATTGGGCTAGTCACGTCAGCAGGATGCATCCGGACAGAAGGGCAAAGGTTTCAACGGAATGGGAATTCCAGGATGTCGGCAGGCCCCCAGGTCGGCCTCCGACTCGAGGGCGGAAAGAGCTGGACGATTTTGATAAGGATTAGAAGAAGTTGACTCTGGTAAGAGCTAGATAGAAGGAATTGCTTCCTATGTTGCTAATTGCTATCCTATTATAAATGCGAAAGTTTGTGAGGATGGATGTATGTATGGATGTATGGATGTATATTTGTTGCTCTTTCAGGAAAAAACTTCTGTACGGATTGGGATGAAACTTTACAGTAATATAGGTTATACATTAGAATAACACATGAGGTACATTTTATCCCGAAATTCCCACGGGAACGGGTACTACGCGGGTAACACCGCGGGGCGCGGCTAGTAGCTACCATAATCGCTTTGTTACGATGCTATGTTACGTTTCATTAATTGATGAATAATCGTGTCTAACTATGGTGGAAAAGCACAAGTAACCTAACTCCGAGCAAACCCTTTAACTTTTCAACAACAAAAAAACTAAAGCAAAATCGCTTCACTAAATTAGGAGCATGTTTACTGATACCATCCCTAATTTTACGTCGAGTATTATAATTAAACAATGGCATAACATTATAAAGCTAAAAACATATAACATTTTATAAACTTTTTGCGTTAGGTCACATTTGGCTGGGCGTGAATTTGGGTGTGACGACAAATGGCCGACGATTTCCCTGCGGAAAAGATACTGAGGCCTTGTAATGTACGGCCTTCGGAGTTCGCACAGGTGCCTATTATATAAATCGATGTAAAGAAGATGTAATGAAGTCATTAATTTGTCTGAGACTAAATGAGCATAAGCCCTTAATTGACAGTAAGTTAATATATTCCAATACCTTGACTACTGAAAATAATAAGGTGACTTATATTAAATATGAAAATCGCATCCAAAAAAATATCATTACAAGTATGCTTGTTAAACTTGTAACAATGAATAGATTATGGAGATAACAGTCCTGAGTGGCCCACTCTGGTGTAGGAGTGTTAGACCGCCTAAAGGCCTCCGACGTGGTCTAACGATAAAAACAACCAGGAGCGACAATTGAACGTGCCATTTTATTTATTTTATTATTTCAATGAATAATTTATTTCATTGACTTTACGAGTATAACCTCAATAACCATCTTAACATACCAAAAACGTAAATAAAACAATATTTAACAACCATCGGTACATTTCAATGCTCACATTACGTACTCCCGCCTCCACTAATACATAAAACGTCAATACTAAATCTATATCATTTTTTATAAGCTTCACCTTGACAAAGATCTTTGACATTATACAGCGTGACTCACTGCGCCGTATACAGAGTGTTCTAGTGCCGACTATGGGAATCGGCCTAATCCGCTTTTTGTTACAATGGACGAGCGAATTAATGTGGTTTCTTTGTAGTGATTTATTCGAGACTTTGATTGTTGTTAGCGTGGATGTACTGTTATGATTGTCTTCAGTTTTAATGACAACTAATTTGGTTTAATGTCATAGTTATAGTTTGAAGTATAACTGTTGTGATGAAGAGGAACTTCACTTCAGAAGGTCGAAAAAATATGAAAGCTTAATGAATACGAGATAAATTATTTCTATACGCCCCGCGGCTTTACCCGCGTTGTGCCCGTTCCCGTGGGAATTAGGGGAATTTTTATACGTATAAGCCGTCATCTTGAATCACTCTATCTATAAAAACCGCGTCAAAATCCGTTGCGTAGTTTTAAAGGTCTAAGCATACATAGGGACAGACAGACAGCGGAAAGCGACTTGGTTTTATACTATGTAGTGATTAGTTAGTGGCCAAAATACCTACGATTGGTTGTGCCTATCGCTTCCCTACCAGTAGGTAATCTCAAACCAGAGACATAGTAAACAGACTACAAGCACATAAACAATCCTAAACGCACAGCAGACCACAGTTTATATCCGATTACGCAACTTGCATTACAGTGTTACGTTTCTGCGGTGACTGGAAGGACGTACAAAGTACTCGTATGTTATGAGAGGAAAATTATGAAACTGTTTACATTTATAGCTTTAATAGACAAGTAATGTATAAAAAAATACGTAGTATATGAGTTTAACGAAAACATGCAGACAGACAAACAGTGCACAGGACTTTCCTTTGTGAATTCAAATTTATTTTTAAATACCCTTATTACACCAGGGTGTCGAACAGAGAGGAAGAAAAAATAACACCCTCTATTTTTATTCTGGAGGTGGTCAATTAAAATGTTTCAATTTGACAAAAAAATTGAAAGAAAACTTAATAAAATGAAAATTAATATTTCTTTTTTTTGAGCAAAAAATCACAGTTTTTCTTATATCAAATCCGTGACAAGGTTTCTAAGAAAAGATCATCTATAGTTTCAGACTTGTCCACCAAAAACCACCCTGTATATTAATACAGATTATACTTACATAGTCAACAAAAAAGATTAAAGCCTTTCAAACTAGATTTATAGTTTCGGCCTACATTTTTATCAGATGTAATCCCTTCAAACTAACAATAGTGAAATGTTCTATTTAAAGTAGCACTGATAAGGTAATTGATAACCACTGAGATTTGATACACTGACTGATACTCAGTGTTGTTTAAAGTGTCCCAAATACTGATATCTATTATCTAATTTGCGTAACACAGGACTTTATCTGTATAAAATCTATGATATTTTATTGTGATAGCGATAACATATTAACTAAGATAGGATAAGGAAATATATTTTTAAGCTATTGCATAGCTTCTATCGCGGGCCTTGAGCGCGGGGACCGAATCCAGAAATTCCGTAACGAAAAAACCTCACGCTCCTCAAACATTACCTAGGTAGGTATATGCCCAGAACACAACGTTAGCGCGATGCAGACATTCAGCACACTAACGCCATCTAGTGATAGAAAAAATAACTATGCAATAGCTTTACCGCGGCAGTCCCCGAGTGCCACACGTCTTTTTTTTTGCCAAGACCCTAATGATACTAAAGGCCTTATTCATAAACGCTTACTAGGATCATTTTAGCTATCAAATGGTTTGTCCCTTTCTGACATACGCTATTTTCCAAAGAGCAAAAGAGACAAAACACTCACTAACAGTGTTTTAGTTAAGTAGGTAAGGTAGCTAAATGGCAAAAAAATAAACCCTTAGGGCCACAGTACTAAACGCGTAAAAAACAGTTTAGCTATCAAATGTCCCTTTCTGACATACGCAATTTTCCGAAGAGCAAAAGAGACAGAACACAGTTTTACAGTGTTTTAGTTACATCGCGTTTATTTATAAGGCCGTTATTGTTTTGTCACTAACTAGATATAACCAAATACTTACAACCAGTGAAAGCCTGTGATGCTGCGGGGGCGGGGGCAGCCGCGACGGCCGCCGTGACACCGAACACGGCTCCTTCTGAAAACGTGACATCGGATAAGTGACATGCCATGCGTGACGACATTACGCCTAGACTAGTATAGCACAAATAATTCAGAGAGTAACGAATATGTTAGAAATACAATATGTTTTTAACCTAGTGTCCCACTTCTAGGTAACGGTTGTGGACAAACATCTTCCCTGTCTAGTGTCCAAATGTAAAATACGCCATTTTTTCCCAATGTACACTGCATGGTAGTATATAGTTTTTTTTTTTTTTTTTTTGCATATGGGTTTGTAAATAGATGTAACAATAATTAATTGTAATTGTATACCCTATGGGTTTGTAAATAGAAGTGACAACTATTTACGCAAGTAAATTATTTGCATTTTGAATGGTTTGGTTCTACAATATATAATTTAGTCGTTTTTAAACGGACATAAGAAGGTCGAATATATAATACTAGCAGCGCCCCGCGGTATTACCCGCGTTGTTCCAGTTCCCGTGGGAATTTCGGAATGAAAAGTAGCCTATAACCTTCCCGTTGAATGTGGCTATCCATTACAAAAAGAATTTTTCAAATCGGTTCAGTAGTTTCTGAGATTAGCGCGTTTAAACAAACAAACAAACAAACAAACAAACAAACAAACAAAACAAACTCTTCAGCTTTATAATATTAGTATCTAGATATATGTACTTATATATAATATTTTCCATATTTATCATAAGTTTTATTGACGTGTCATTTGTGGAAATTAGAATTAAAATTGCCACTTATTTCGTATCTTCACTCACCACGTGGACAGACAGCGTCGGCGCCGATTTCCCGAGCGCCGTCCTGCGCATGCGCACGAGGTTGGTCCTCGCCGCCTTGCCAGCATCTGTTGACAAACAAACACGTCTCGTCAGAATTGGGAGCAGTCCAAATTGAGTTCGTGCGGTTTTCTACCTTTGGGTTTTAAAAATAAGAATTAATTTATTGCCTGTATAAACGATCACTGCCTACACACAAATTCAAAATATCTTCATTATTTATTATTATTATTTCAACCATTTTTTCAACTTCAATGTAGAAATCTTCATAGATCAAGACGTCTCAATTCTGCAGCAGGGCCGAGACCTTGCTTTACTCTGTGCAACTAAGATCATATGCTACTATGAATCACTAGCCTAGCAGTCAACAAAATGTCTTTACTACGAAAATATAACATTAATTACAACTTGTACAATACAATTATTTTTAAATAATCAATTCGCATTGACACAAATCAACGATTAAAAATGCTAAACACTTAAAATCGATTCGTTCAGATACAATCGTTTCGCTTCTCGTCCCTCAACATTATAAGATCGCATTTAGGCCCATCGCAGACGACAGACTATCCGTGACGCACTTTTTAGTCTGTGAAAATAGAACCTATGTAATTATATGCAGTAACGCACACGACGCGCAAAAAGTCCGGCGCACAAAAAATCCGTGAATTCGGGCAGACCGCACCGCGCCGCGCCGCGCCGCTCCGCGCAAAAAGTGTGTGAAAAAAATTGATGATCTTTCCGAAGGTATATGATGTACCCAAAATGTTCTGTTTCTTCTTTTTTTTCTGTACTTCATGTACATAATGATACTTCGCGATCTCTGCACGATTTCCATAGCATCTACGTCCCTACAGCTCTGCCGACAGAATCACAGATTACTAAATAGTTACTACGTGAAAGATGTGCGTCGTGTGCGTTGAGTGTGAAAAATCCGCGACCGACTTTTTGCGCGCCATGCAGACTTTTTGTGCGCCGCAGACTCGATCGCACAAATAGTCTGTCGTCTGCGATGGGCCTTAACCTCAGATATCATCGATATCATTGATAGTAATCGATTCAACTCGATGTATCGGATCAGTTCACGGCCCTCATAGAACGCAACTCGGTCAAATGCCAACCTCGATATGTTTTATGACACACGCACTTGCTAACAACACACACAAACTAAAGTGTAGGAATATGGTTTGGATACGAATACACTTATTTGGGTCAAAGTACACTCTTTTAGGTTACGGTTTGTTGAAGTAAGGGTGTTTTTCTACAAGAGAGATGTTGGACTCAGTTTAGTATCAAAGCATAGCAAAGCAAAGCTCTGAATTAAAGAAACCGCCCTAAATAAAGCCTTGCTCGCTAAAGTAGATAATTTAGGAAAAATGGAATGGAATGAACAGGTATTCCAAATGTCAGCGGAATGGGTGAACTTCAGTACTAAGTTAATATTTTATATCCATATAGTCATATCTCTGAAGATATCTCTGAAGATACTGGTACAAAGTGTTAACCACCTGCTCCCAGTAGTATAACAACATTGCCCAACAAAGTTCTGAACATTTCCCAATGCCACTTTTCCACTGGCCTATACCCTGAGGCTGTGCTCCAATTCGCTCCAGCTCGAGCCCTCCGTACAGACAAGGCTGATACTATCTTGGCAGGTGGCGAGAGTAAAGTGATTATTATGAGGTCACATACCAACTATGATAATTAGTTTATTGTTCAACTAAATTGGGCCTATTTGTCGAGTGTTTTGGCACCTGCTGCATTAATTTTAGTGGTCGCAATGATAGTTTTGTTGTTTAATGGTATAATTATTTAAATGATAAATGGTATGAATGCAATTGAATAAAAATAATTAATATCACTTTGTTTGTACACATTCTTAGTAGAAAACGGGTGGTAGGACAAGCAAAGAGCTATACGAAAAAGTAATGTCCTGTAATGTACCACTGCTGGGCAAAGGACTCTAATCTCATTAAAAACATACTTTTAATACGGATACATATGATCTACTCCTGCGAAGTGACCACGTAAAGAACGCAGTACCGTCACCTTTCTTCCATCTTTCCCAACCCCATAAGACCTTCATCACGACACAAGCTCATTAAAATACAATGAAACCGAAAGTTGTTTACATGCGAACAATAATAGAACTATATCTGGTACAGTTGGCAAGATAGCGCTCTTGTACCGACTGCATAACAAATGAGATAAACGACTGACGAAAACACTGTTAAATTGTATTGTAAACGGAATAATAATGTTGAATTGAAAACTTATTGCTTTCAAATGATAATGAAATAGGTATAGATAATTGAGTGATGTTTATGTAGATTTGTTAATAATATACTACTGGTTAGGTCCTCTAATTACACGCTTATCGCAAACAACAAGGTGTAGTTTTGTGTTGTTTTCTATTATGTTTCTGGTAAAATTTCTGAAGCGACGAGTCTGACCAGTTAGCCAGTAAAGATAGGAAACCGGCTAGCGACGTTAGCGACGTGTGGCTGTGGCGACGACAGGGTGACATGTCGCCACGCTATAGTTAACACTGTAGATGTCCTACTACTTTCTTTCGAGCCCGAAACAAAAAGCGAATTGAAAGCAACCACTTACTCAATCAGAAATCCTTCAAGTTATCGCAAACTACTGTTTCTAGAACATTCTTATTTTCTATCAAACCATTTGAAACATTTAAAGTAACCCTCAAGTTCAAATACCGTATTAAAATACCCGGGCGATCAGTCATCCGTGGTATTGGAAGGATTCTGTCAATTATTCGGAGGTCACCGTGATACGGTGGAAGAATTACAATTGGGGATCACAATTTGTTAAGCTGTTATTGATACTGTTGAAGAATGAGATAATTTGAGGGCTCTTTATCGCTCTTTCTATCCGACATCCTATCGTATCTTCCTCATTGTACTGATATCTTCAGTGAGATCAGTGTGACAGCTTTCCGATATTACATGCTAATACTACTGTTTATAACTGTTACATAGGCTTCAATCAATCAGTGATATCTCCAACGAGCGAGGCTTCTGTCTCCATTAATCCTTGTAGGTTAGTAGGTAGAGGTCAACCCTAATGTTGGAATGTTTAGAACCTGTCATCTTATTCATGACAATTTGTTGGGATACTTATATAATATATACTAGCTGCGCCCCGCGGTGTTACCTGCGTTGTACCCGTTCCCGTAGGGATTTCGGGATAAAATGTATCCCATATGTTATTCTGATGTATAACCTATATTACTGTAAAGATTCATCCAAATCCGTTCAGTAGTTTTTGCGTGAAAGAGCAACAAACATATATACATCCATCCTAGCAAACTTTCGCATTTATAATATTAGTAGGATATAATACTTATATACTTAAATATTTTCGTAATGCGTTGTGATTGGTCAGTTGAGATCCGCACAGCTCTTCAATGGAAACGCACCCTTTAGAATACATTAATTGCTGCAAAACCTATAGCAGCATATATTACTTGCCTAGTTATCACCTATCCATGTCACCTTCATTCATTTCGAATAGGTTAGTGGCCAACCCTGGTGTAAGCATTTTTAGACCGCCTAAAGGCCTCCTACTTGGTCTGACGATTAAAACAACCGGGACCGACAGCTTAACGTGCCCTACGAGCACAGTTTCACCTTAAATCATTAGTATTGTCCAAAGGAACCCATGACTAACAAATTGACATTTAAATCTACCTGCAGTTATAAACACAAACATGATGAATCAGTTATTTAACCATTAAAGTTGTTATTGCACTTGATCGCCACTACGGCTATCTGACATCACCGTGTCTAAACAAACTGGTTAGAAACCTGAAAATGGATGCGATGATAATCTTTAATGTTCTGGTTGATGGAACAGCTAGCTCGTTTTTGAGCTTGTTTCACCCGACTATGACTGTACAAAGGAAGATATGTCCATGGAAAGCGACGTTAAAAATACTACGTAACTGCGTACTATGTAAAAAAATGAGGAACGACGAATTTAAGACCTACTTTTATTTTGAGGTCAGGTAAAAATTGAATTAATATGTAAGTGAGCGAAGTATCGTCTCTTCTTCTGACTTTTGGACAAGTTTTAAGGCGTACAGCCATACAACACACCATGTCAGGCCTTTAGGCGGTCTAAAAACAACAACACCATGGTTGACCACTAACCTACTTAAACTTACAGGTTTCTTAAGTTAGCGAACACTACTCATTTTGAATTCAAACTACAAACTGAGGAAATGTCACTATTGTCAGTCTTTTGTGAGCACGGTTCCTATAAAAGGGCTGAAACGTCAGATAAAAAAGTAAAATAAAAGCTAAGTGTATCCGTAAATGAATTCTACTCGATGTTACTTACTTGCTTACTTAACCACATTCACACCATGCCGATGCATCAGTTATGTTTATAAATACGTAAATCTATGTCAAGAGGTCAAGTCTACTAGTAGGACGTGTCTTTCGACCTCTTTCATAACCTATTACGGAGTAAAAGTGTAGTTGAGATACGTTTTATAACCGCATAGTAACTAATCTATACACATATATTAACGGAATAGAGTTTCGTTTGTTCGTACGTGCAAATCTAGGAAATATCTATACTAATATAATAAAGTTTTTTTTTGTTTGTTTGAACGCGCCTATCTCAGAAACTACCAATCCGATTTCAATAATTATTTTTGTAATGGATAGCCACGTTCAACAAGAAGGATATCGCCTATTTTTATCACAATATTCCTACGGGAACGGGCATAACGCGGGTACAACCGCGGGGCACTGCTAGTGTAATTAATGAATCTGAAGTTATTTGTACGTTTTTAGGGTTCCGTAGCCAAATGGCAAAAACGGAACTTGAGGGAGAAATCCGACTAGCCTAGACGCCTAGAAATAGCCAAATTCCCGAGGGGTACAACGTGGGTATAACCGCGGCGTGCTGCTACTTGTATCATAGATCTAAGGTCCAGGATGTCTAGTTTACAGAAGCAAGAATAAACTAAGACCTAGTGTGCCTAGTACGTAAAAGAATATCCTAGGACCACTAACCTAACCATTAGGGGTTAGGTCCAAGGTTATGTGTGTTTCCGTCCACTACCTATCTCTCTTCAACCATCTATTTGTAACTCCTCAAGGTTACGACTTATATCTGATCCCATTCAGTTTAATATCCCCCAATAAATGTAATACAAAGTGTCTATAAATAATAAGTTTGAAACTAAACCACAATCTATGTATCATCAAAAATTAATATTCGAGCGAAACTTTTGGCAACGGTTTCAATGTCGTGACGTCACAACACATAACACACTTTATAGTACGAGGTTGCGTAATACGCACTTTTACGAAATGTTTTCATTTCTATGTTTTACCTTCAATAGTGTTTGATTGGTTATCTTTAACCTATTGTGTTCGAGTTAACGGTACTGTAGACTTAGGATTTTAGTGCCTTGTTAGTACTTAATTGGTTCGTACTCATTTCTTAGGTTTAAGTGAGCAATTCCGAGGGCAAGCAAGCGGCATAGGTGAGCTGTGGTACGCGAGTGCGAAAGCCGGACCCACGGCATCACCTGGTTTACCGCCGACGCAGAATACAGGGACGGGTTTAGTGGGTATTACCCGCCGCCGATGACTCTTATAATGGGGGATGGCGGTCGGGTCGAGCCCCACATACCCCGGTGTTTAACCGAACACCGGGGATGCGCAAATGCATTGCCTCACTTAAAAAAAGAAAGAAAAGGTTTAAGTTAGCACTACCTATTTTGAATTTAATCTATCGCTTTCATTTGACTTTTTATTCAATGAAAAATGTTACATAAGAGTGGAGTGTATCCGTAAACGTAATTTCAATTGAAAATAATTGGATTCGTTTTGACTTTTCTAATAAGGCTCTTTTATACCCATTTTGGGTAACTAACGTTCGAGTGGGTTTGTAGTCAACTCTGTTGTAAGTATTATTTTATTAGTGATGGTGAGTTTACAAGTACATACTTGCCACTTGCCCTCGCTTCAAATATTTCCCTAGATACTCTGCGGAAGTAACGACGCAGGTGAAGTGTTTACATTCCGGCGTTACCCACGTTCCTTGCCAACAAAAAAGAGACGTAAAGAATATATTTTTCCTAACGCCTCAAACTAAGCCTTCATCACGTAATTTTTTCGAAACAAGTGTTAACACTTACATTTACGATTCGTTTATTTGCATCTGTTGAGTTTTTTAATCTAAAGCTATTAAGACTTTTAAAGGCATGCCAGCCCCATCATGCTCTAAACCTTAAAAAATCACTAAAAATACAAACTTAAACAACTTACTTAAAATTATTAATAAACATTTGTATCAAGAAAAACAAACTTTCCGTATAGCACTAACCTATAACATAGCTCGATCAAACTACGCCACGAATTACGAAGCAAGTGCTCGATGCAAGCTACTAGCACGGTACAAAACCGTCAGAAACCAATCGGAATTATTCAGCGAAGCTTTTATTACAGTTCGGAGCGCTCTGTTCCGTATTGTGGAATCACTGTAATACGTTCGGGAATTCATTCAGCGGTTGGCACAGATTGTTTTGTACTGCGCTGTTAAAGCCACGCTCAAGGAACGTAGTTTACAAGGTGGATCTTAAATTTTATGTTGTCTGAGTGCATTCCTGGTTTTATTTCATTAAATACTTGGAAAGAGCACAATCCGCTTATTTTTAAGAGTTCCTAATTTAAAAAAGTATAGCTCATTGCTTCCATAGACAAACTCCTTCTTTCTGTTCCTTCTCTTCCTGTTTTCGTGATTTCATTTTCTTACCCAATCACCGGGCTGCTTTCCTCTGAAGGAGGCATTATTTTTAGCAGGCAAATTGGCACCTATTTATTTGCATTTTTTTTAAAGAAGACCATAGTCTTTTTCCAGCAATAGAACACTTGAGGTTTATACCCAAAGATTTTTTCTTAGCCAGCTTTCTCCTAGAACTAACCTACATACCACCCAAATCCTTATCACACATTCACTCACACATCCAGTTACAATTCAAAACACTAAGCCACTTTCTAAAAAATACCAAAATAAAAACGCGTATCAGAAATGTAGTCCGCATTTAAAGGTATTACGCAACAGACAGACAAACAGTTCGACTTATAGGAATTACTCGAGGGAAATATGTGTGAGGGCGAGTGGAATTAAATGGCTGGGAAGGGTGACTTCGATACGTAAGGATAGGTCAGGTGGAGCATTAATATTGATGCGTTTGAAAGGACTAGTGTCCCTTAACCCTTAAAACCCGAAGCACAGTCAAATTAACATCAAATAGTGCGAAGTTTCATAAAACACACAAAGATGTAATCTACAAAAAATAAAAGTATTAGCCTATAATGTCCATACTGGGCAAAGGATTTTCATCTCACGTAGATATTAGTACAGTAAGGAGGATTAGGCGTAATCGCCACGCTAGCCTAATGCGGGTTGGTGATCTCGAACCAGATTCATGTTTGAAAAGAGGGAAAGATGTTTTCGCGCGACTTGGGAATTCAACCCTCTGTCTTGGGAGTCTCTGCAATCTATAAGTACTAATATGATAAAGAATAGAGCGAAACGGTTTGTTTGAACGCATTATCTGACTTCCAGCTGGAATTTTTTTGCAAGATTTCATGAGACCGCTTACTACCGAGCTAACTTAATGTCATCCTGAAATTCTTCCCACGAGAACGGGTAGCACTAGAAATACTGCAAGCCACTGCTAATAGTCTACAAGTTTGACCATTATCGCCAAAATGCTATACAGAAAACGAACATCAATTCAGTAACAAAATAGCCGAGTCAACTATTTTACCATCAGGAATTCAATTTGGTATCGTGTCTGGGAGCCCTTACTAATGTTTATGGAAATCCGTTCGTGTATTGCGAAAACATGTACACGATATTAGCACAGCATTACTTCCGGGCCGGTGCGAACCATTGGTAGGGGCGGAAATTATTAATATCATCGTCCTGGATGAGTTTACGTAGTTTTTGTTTTGTTCAACTACTACACTGGTCGATAGCCATCTTCTCGTATGCATTCAAAAATCAGTTGCCGTTAGCGAGTTTGCTAAAACGGCTTCGCACATTTACGACTCGGGTTTTCCGACCCGTATTTAGTGCCCGTACGAGCCGATTTTATGTTTTTCCAACCCATACGGGTCGAAAAAACTATAGGGAATCTTTGGTACTTATTGAAATATTTGTGTAAACTGTTATTTCTCCGTTTGTACCAAATGGAAACCAAATAAATAATAGATTTTAGGATCGTCTCATGTGAGAACAAATATTTCGTTTAAAGATTGGTTGTTATAGATATTGTTTATGCTGGGTCATATTACGTTGGCTGATATTTCTAACATACTCGTATTTTTATCTGACGTTTCGGGCAAAATGTAATAAAAGCAAAGTGTATCCGTAAACGTAGTTTGAATACATCATGTTTATGAACGAATAAATAATTTGAATTTGAATGCAAAATGGATAGTGTTCGCTTAAACCTCAAATACCAGTACATACTCGTATTATCTAGATATCCAAATACGGACGTTTTCTACGATATCCATTATTCGATGCTCGTTCAAACCGTTAACTCTAACTAACTGTGTGTGAACTGGTCCTGGTGCATATTATATTATTACTAGCTGTGCCCCGCGGTTTCACCCGCAGCGCCCCCGTTCCCGTGGTAATTTTGAGATTTGTATTCCCTATAAACCTCACGGAGCCCGAGACCTTTCCAACGAATGCAAAACCGTGGAAATCGGTCCAGCCATTCACGCGTGATGCCGTGAGCAAGGAAAACGGGTTTCATTATTATATATATATAGATAGATTGACCACTACTTCTCCATCAATTGCGTCACGGTCCAGAATCCGATTTCGAAGCGAATAAACGTAATATCCGATATCAGAGCCAAACAATGATCGTCTATATTGCGATAACAAACAAAGCCGTGCCCTGTGCACAGCGAGGATAATCTTCAAAGGGTATCAAGAAACTGTCCGGTCCATATTGACAATGGCTGTTGGGCAATTTTATAACGGACAGATTATATGGGATTATAGGGCGGAATGTCTTTGGCGGATAATTTATACTAATGAAATAGAGCTGAAAAGTTTGATAATGTTTGTTTAAACGGTAATCTCTGAAACTACCAGTCGATTTGTATAATTCTTTTTGTAATGGATAGCAATATTTAAGAGGACGGGTTATAGCCTGTTGTTATTCTGTACCTATCTATATTAACCTAATAAAGATGAAGAGTTTGTTTGTTTGAACGCGCTAATTGAAATAATTCTTTTGTGTAATGGATAGCCACATTCAACAGAAAGGTAATTGACTATTTATAAATCCCGAAATTCCCACGGGAACGGGAACAAAGTGAGTAAAACCGCGGGGCGCTGCTAGTATGTATATAATAGCTCTGCTCTAGTTAATTCAAATATAATTACGCTACTCCGTTAAGTAATCAGGTAGCTAAGTTTCCCAAACCTTTGCCAATGTTAATTTAATTTAAATACATAAACGGTAGAGAAGAAAAACCGTCAAAGTATTATACAAAGCGTTGAAGCTGCAGTCCTTGTCCCACTGACTCAGAAAGAAATTACATTTTCTCCGAACATTAGTCACGGAGGAGCACACGGAAATACTTTATTCATCAGTTCTGAAACCCGGACGAAAACACGCACAAATCCCGGACGGGACAACATAAATCCGTCCGACTTTTGTATTATGAAAACTAGTTGCAGGAATTTTGATCTGGATGTCCGGTTATTTTTTGTCATCCTTCATTTTATTTTTTAGGGTTCCGTAGGGTTTTTAGGGTTTAGAGCCAGTAGCTAAATGGCAAAAACGGAACCCTTATTTATAGCTTTTTATTTGTAAACCTGTTACAGTTGAAGTTAATGGAAGTTCTAGAACGATGAAATTTTCTTGACAGTGGCAGACCTCCCAGTGGCAGAGACAAAGTAGATTAAGGAAAAATACCAGTTTCGAGGCCAATAAGTAACTTGTTAGATCCAAATGGAGGGCAAAGGCACCTTATCTCACTGGACATCAGGTCATGAGAAGATCTTTCAAACTAGTAAGCTCGTAATTACGTACGTAATCTGTACACGTCTTACTTATGTAAATGATTTTTTTGAAATTGAAACTAAATTTTTCTACATTTAACATTTTTATCTGACGTTTTGACTTCTTTACAGAAACTGTGGTAACAGAAGTCTTCTGTACAGAATTCTTCTGTACAGAAGTCTTGAGTGACAAGTGACCACAGTTCCTGTAAAGGAGATTCAGTTAAAAATGAGTAGTGTTTGCTTAGACTTATGAAACCAGTAACTTCTTACTTGTTTTGCTTATCCATTATTTGTCTAATGCGCAACATTCCCTCCGTTGGATTGTCGGGATTGCGTTGGACGCCTGCCCGAGACTGCCCACATGCGTTTATTTTGACGATTGCCGGCATATTGTGTAGGAATCCGGGAATGCGACGCGACAATCTAAAATTAGCAACCCCGGTTGCAATTCGCATTATATCCAGCAATTTATGGAGTTGGTGTTAATTGGCTCGTGTTTTCGAAATTTGTGTGTTTATTGTTTACTTTCAGACGAAACTAAATTTAACCTCAATTTCGTACGTTTTGGAAAGGTACAGAAAAATATCAATGGAGAAAATTATTTTTGGAAACCTTTTTAGTCATATAGCCTAGATAACTTTGTATAACTTAAACATAACTATTAAGTTGCTCGTGGTGTAGTTTGACTAAGCGATGTTACTTCATTGCGATTGTTAAGCAACTTGCAGCTCGGCCTGTACTTGGATGGGTTTTTCTATCTGAGCGCTACCGTGATACGGAGGGCACGTTAAGTAATCGGTCCCGGTTGTATCAATCGTCAGACCATGTCGGAGACCTTTAGACAGTCTATGATTTCTGACACCAGGGTTGGTAACTAACCTAGTCAAAATGAATGAATGAATTAAGGTGAGGAAGCAAGCAGGCCGAAATGAGACGAGTAAGTAGTTAAGTAAACCATTCAAAAATTCTCGATAATACAAATTAAACCGATATTATTAAAAGTTGCCCAGTGTTCCTTGCGTGACCTCATGGCCAAAACTGGGTAAATGTGCCATTAATAAAAACAGCAATTAATTATATTAATGTATAGTTATGTTATTGAGGGGCGTGGTAGAGGTGTGTCTCCGAAAGATATTATGTACAACGATGACATAACAGACAAACATATTACTTATATTATGTGTTTAAAACGTCGATGTATCCGGTCTTTATAAAATTATTGAACTAGCAGCGCCCCGCGGTTTTACCAGCGTTGTGCCCGTTACAGTGCGAATTTCGGGAATTTTTATACATATAAACCTTCCTCTTGACTCTATCTATTTAAAAAAATCCCCGTCAGAATCTAGTAGTATTTGAGTTTATCGCGAACAGACAGACAGACGCGGCCGAGGAGTTTGTTTTATAATATGTAGAGATTTATTTTATTTAATACTTCAGTTTTAATCACGGATGGCCTAAATATTCAAGTACAAGTCAGCTTTGCGCGCGGAACTATTGTAGGTAAACCTTTTTCACTCCTCTTGTACAAAATAGGCATACCTATCACCATTAACAGGGAAACAAATTAAAGTGGTGATTAGTAACGTGCAGAGTGGTATCTACTTATGTAAGAATGGAAGTCATATTCTGACGAGAAATGTTGCCTTTTGTGATAGTATAAACAAGTTATTGTACGGCTGTACCTCTGAAATATTAACATGACCCAGACTGTGATTGATTGTCTTTACGAAAAACTTCATAGATTTCCGATTTTTAGGGTTTTTACTACTAGCAGCGTTCTGCGATTTTACCCGCGTTGTGCCCGTTCGCTTGGGAATTTCGGGAATTTTTATACATATAGCATAATATATATATAACCTTTCTTTGCAGTTAGGTATGTTTGTCAAAAATAGGTTCAGCAGTTTTGTAATTGTTCTTGTTCTCTTTCAAGTATGATAGTATAATAAAGTAATCGAATGACAAATGCTTGCCCTGCACATAATTACTCACCTATATTAGTTATACACCTGAAAGCAACTGAACGCAAATAAACATATGTAGGTACCTAAATGTTTAGCACCACATTTGACAACGTATTGTGTGTATCAGTTAAGAACCAGTAGTGTACACAGTACACACATACACACAGTGTGTGATATAACGAGCATTAACGAAGCGATAAACGTTATTTAATTATTATTTAACTCGATGGAATATTTTGTTCTTAAATATTGTTCGAGATAAATATTAAAGTGATTATGTTAAATGTCTTAACTGATATCTTGGCTTTTGAAAAAGGACATAGTTAATAAATACTATTTTATAACTAACTATAACCTTCCCGTTGAATGTGGCTATCTATTACAAAAAGAATTATTCAAATTGGACTGGTAATTCCTGAGCTTACCCCGAACATAAAAAACGAACAAACAAACTTACAAATTTTACCACTTTATAATACATATTAGTATTAGATAAAATAGCGAACCGTACCAAAACTATTTTATATCGCTGTACTCCAAGACAGGAAAAGTTCAATCAAAAACGAAATAATCGCTGCCGGAAGATAGTAAACTGTCAATAGATACAGCTAAGGGCGACATGTCTTGCTCGTCAGTCCTTAAAGGGAGATAGTGGGCTGGTCTCGGTTTTCTTCTTCTTCTTCATCGAGTGAATGGCCAACCTGACCAATCCTGGTGTCAGAGTTATTGAGCCGCCAAAGGCCTCTGACATGGCTCAAGTAACGACTCCTTTCCGTAGAACGTAACCGGGACCGACGGCTTAACGTGCCCTAACCAAACTGAGGAAAGTCTCACAAAGAGATTTTTGTGAAATATTGTCCCCACCGGGAATCGAACCCGGAACCTCAGGGTCGTGAGCCGGGCGCTCAAACCACAAGACCACGGAGGCTGTGTGTTGTCTCGGTTTTGATAAGCGATCACTAACCTCGGAGTAACGTTTGTCGCTAAAGTAAGTTCGAGTACCTAGGTTAGTGGCCAATCCTGGTGTCGGAGTTTTTAGACCGCCTAAAGGCCTCCGACATGGTCTAAAGATTGAAACAACCTAGGTTGTCTAAAAACTACGACACCATCAGGTTTGACCACGGACCTACTCGAAAATGAATGAATGATCTCCAAACCCGCCAAAGGCCGACGAGTAAATCATATCACCCTCCACTGTAGGTACATATACTTATTTATTGCTAATATCCCGATAAGGATTTATGTCAAGACATATTGTAAGATATTTACTGTCACCAATAAAATAGAGGAGAAAGTTTTTATTATATTTATAATGCTATTTTTTACGATTCGCCAGATTTGCGGTAGCTGTGGGAATTGGATATCTGGGTGAAACATTGTATTTTATGGTTAATCTCAACTTTTACGTGAAACGAAGTGAAATTCAGAGGTGGTGCGATTTTGAGAGATCAGCTTGAGTTTTGTTAGTTTTGTGCTTTAAAAAGTAGAAATATTCAATTAAAAACCTCTCTGAAGTCCTCTAATAAGCGGTTTCAGTTTTTAAAACTACACACAACACAAAAAACACAAAATGTGTTCATGGACAAAAAAGTTATACCTATACATATAATACTAGCTGTGCCCCGCGGTTTCACCCGCAGCGCCCCCGTTCCCGTGGGAATTTTGAGATTTTTATTCCCTATAAACCTCACGGAGCCCGAGACCTTTCCAACGAATGCAAAACCGTGGAACAAATACATATTCCAACACTTCTAGTGACATCATCTCGCAAGTCTAGTCAAGATAATTACTAGGTAATAACTTATCTACCTACCTAAATCCTAGGTAATCTAGTACTCAAGTATTTCCTAGGTGTAAGTGCGTTTATCAGAGCGAGCGAGTTCAAAACAGGATCTTTCTTGATTTGAAACATGTTCCTGAAGGAAGGTGCGCAAAAAAGTTAAAGAGATATTGTTTTAATTGTGAAAGTTTGTGACGATTGATATTATTATATTATCCATTCATACATTACTAGCAGCGCCCCGCGGCTTTGCCCGCGTTGAGCCCGTTCCCGTAAGAATTTTCGAAAATCCTTTCTTAGTGTGCACTTACGTCACTTGAAGAACCTTCCTGCCAAATTTCATGTTTCTAGGTGTAGCGGTTGAGGCTGGGCGTTGATTATCAGTCAGTCAGGACTTTGAATCTATACTAATATTATAAAGCTGAAGAGTTTGTTTTGTTTGTTTGTTTGTTTGTTTGTTTGTTTGTTTGTTTGTTTAAACGCGCTAATCTCAGAAACTACTGAACCGATTTGAATAATTCTTTCACTGTTAGATAGTCTATTTATCGAGGAAGGCTATAGGCTACATTTTATCCCGAAATTCCCACGGGAACGGGCACAACGCGGGTAAAACCGCGGGGCGCTGCTAGTTTTATATATATAGATTAAGATTATACTAGCAGCGCCCCGCGGTTTTCAGCTTTATAATATTAGTATAGATTATGAATTCTACTTAAAACATAATATAAATGCGAAAGTTTGTGAGGATGGGTGTATGCATGAATGTAAGTTTGTTACTCTTTCACGAAAAGACTACTAAACGGATTTGAATGAAACTTTACAGTAATATATATGTTATACATCAGAATAACATTATGAACATGTTATCCCGAAATTCCCGCGGGGACAGGTACAATGCGGGTAAAACCGCGGGGCGTGGCTAGTAATACATATATAACAACTAGCAGCGCCCCGCGGTTTTACCCGCGTTGTGCCCGTTCCCGTGGGAATATCGGGAATTTTTATACATTAAAACCTTCCTCTTGAATCACTCTACCTATTGCAAAAAACCGCATCAAAATCCGTTGCGTAATTTTAAAGATTTAAGCATACAGACAAACAGACAAACAAACAGACAAAAATAGCGACTTTGTTTTATACTATGTAGTGATATCGGGGAGTTTCGGAGGGTACGCAAAATTGTCGGTCCTGTTTGTTTCGGGTCCCACCATGTGGAAGGTCTTAAGGCAGTATAAAAACTGCGCATACCAGGGTTTACTAGCGAAGGCGACTTAATAATGTAACATATAACCATTGTACAAACTACACTTAGTACATTTACATGTGACAGTTAGTTTAAGTACATAGTATTACAAAAGAGTACAAAAGAGTGTGTGAATTACGAGTTTATGAGTAAGGGCGGCCATTACAACAACTCATTTTTTATTTAGAACCGTTTCCTCTGATTCATGTGTCATCAATTCATCATTACAACAAAAGAAAGGTGATATGATATCTTAGTGTGAATTTTTAATTTAAATAAAAATACTTAAATTGTGTTCTAATTAAATGCTGTTAATATATTTATCTACACTAGTGTTGTAACATTCTACTTATGTTTCCAATACTTGACTTATAATTACTACTGTTATAGCGCAGACAACTAAAACACTCAATTTAAGCAATTGCACATGATGTTATAATATCCACATCGATATCGTAAAATCTCATTAAAACATCGCGCCCTGCGCGGCGCGCGCCCTGCGGCCCTGCGCGCGCAGCTGCGCTCTCATTGGTTAGATTTTAATGGCGGCAAGTTCACTGTGACAATACACGTACGCGTGAATTTAATGTTTCGCAATGTGTTTTGTTTTTAAAATGTTGTTTGATTAATTGCATTAGTGAAGATAAAGTAGTGTATGCAACTGCATATAACACGGGTATTAAAACACTCGTTACTATTATGAAACTCGCTGCGCTCGTTTCATAAACTCACACTCGTGTTTTAATACCCTTCTTTATATGACAGTTGCATAAACTACTATTAAACGGCACTTATATTGGATTATTACTTTAACTGTTTGTTAGACCAATTCGAAGGCCTTAAGGCGGTCTAAAAACTTTGACATCAGGTTTGGCTACTAACCTAATCAAAATTATTTTTCTAGTCATTTATATATATTGTAGGTGATGGAGTACCTCAATAATATATTTATTTAGATACATCAGCGGCGTTTAGACATTTACATTATCAATTTAGAAGGTAAATAATGATGAGTATATACATGAGGTACAAATGACTAGCACTGAAGAGAGAGATGTCTTGTCATTATCCTCTAGAGGCATAGAGGGCATAAGATCTATGGAGATAGTTTTGTCTAGTGGTGATCCACAATGTGTGATTTTTTCCTTTGAAAAGTAAATTAGTTAATTATACTTTAATCGACCCAGGAATTTGAAGATTTCAATTACTTCCCAACAACCGACAATCATAGTATAATGCCTATTCCTACTCACTGTGCCGATATCGTCGGTGAGATGAGAGTCCTTTGCCCAGCAGTGGGAGATTACAGGCTGATACTTTTTTACTTTTCCATTGATGAAGGTATGCATATCCTACTAATCACTACATAGTATAAAATGAAGTCGTCTCTGTTTCGTGTGTTTGTCTGTATGCTTAAATCTTTAAAATTACGCAACGGATTTTGATGCAGTTTTTTGTAATAGGTAGAGTAATTCAAAAGGAAGGTTTTTATGTAAAAAAAATCCCGAAATTCCCACGGGAACGGGCACAACGCGGGTAAAACCGCGGGGCGCTGCTAGTATTATATATGCGAAAGTTAGTGAGGATGAATGTATGGATGTATATTTGTTACTCTTACACACAAAAACTACTGAACGGATTTGGTTATACCTACATCATAATAACACATGGGATACATTTTATCCCTAAATTCCCGAATACATCAGAATAACACATGGGATACATTTTATCCCTTAATTCCCGCGGGACGGGAACGGGTACAACGCGGGTAACACTAGTATTAAATAATACATATCTACAGACATAAATAAACCCATATCTATAACAACATAGCTAGGTTTAATGACATACTATTATCACTGAGTGATACTGATAACAAACAATAACATGTTAATTGATACACAAACAAACTCATTAGTTTCTAATTAAAATTAGTATAGACAGAATGACTGTTTTATATGTAAATAAATAAAATAAAATAACAATACTTCAAGTTAATGACTCCAATGTGCACATAGTAAAATAGAATTGCATATTTTTTAGCGCTATGGAGTTTGACTTAGCTATGTTCACTAATATATAATTGTGATTGCTAAGCCTGTTTTTATTTCCACTGGCTATGATGCCTTGAAAGGAGTGGAATCATTATTAAGTTAAAACAAAATAAATTTGTAATTTCACAGTTTTATCTGTGTTGTGATGTAGGTCAAATTAAACCTATCATAAAGAATATAAAGTACATCATTTAAGAGTAAGTAGGTATTATTACATCTGCACACTTTATAGGGCAGACCTCTCACTTGCTAAAGATCACTACATAGTATAAAACAAAGTCGCTGTCCGCTGTCTGTTCATATGTATGCTTAGATCTTTAAAACTATGCTAATGAATTATTTTGGCGCATTTTTTTTATAGATAGAGTGATGTTTATGTGTATAAAAATTCCCCAAATTCCCATAGGAATGGGCACAATGCAGGTAAAACCGCGGCGCGGTGCTGGTATTATTATAATGTGACAAATTTGTGTAGATATTTCTAGAACACTAACTTTCAAGAGAAAGGAGATGGTAGGTGAAGTAAATGTAGGTACTGCCAAAACTTATACTTTTATCAACATTGAAAACATTCCCATGGGAATTTCGGGATAAAAACTACCTAGAAGCTTCTTCTTGAATGTGTATCATCATTCTTTAGCAGAACTTTAACTGACTGTCAAGACGATAACATTAAATACAGTATTATTTAAAGGTGCATACAGCCTTTTGTTAATGTGTGTACTTAATTGATGTTTGGTAACACTTTTATGGCTTTCGAAACATATGTTGGAAACACAGTCTGTGGTTAATACTTAGCTGCTACTTAGCATATTTATATTTAGCATCTTAGCCATCATCTGATTAATAAACCTAGTGTTCTCCTTGGATTAGGTACCTATAATTGTTTAGTTAAGAGCATGATAAGTCTTATACCTTTAAAGTCAATTATTAATTATTAAATAAGCTTAGGTAAATGTTTGTATTACTTACTTTCTCAGGGTATAGTAAAGAAATAGTAAAAGAAGGTAGTTTCTTTATAAGTTCTGGATTGGTAAGATACATAGAACTGCTATAGAGTTATAATCTTGCCAATATATTCACGTCCGACCAAAGAACACAACTCATTCACGCCTCCAAACGTAATCGACAACAGATAAACCTTGAAAGCAGTAACAGCGATGATAGTAATCAAAATATTTCGCCAAGAGATTAGGTAGCACTGACCTTCGGCGCTCTGGTTCAGCGACGGCGGAGCCCCGGACGGCAGCAGGTCTTTCTTCTGACCCGCTTTCGGCGGATCAGAGTCCGAGTCGTCGAACACGAGCGTTCTCACCGACTGAGAACACCGACGATCCATATTCACACTCACTCCACTCACAACAACACTTCTAAAATATCCCCCATTTACCACCCCAGACGACCATTTACAACGTTAATGTAATAATACATCACAGCTGTGAAGTCAATCGAATGCTAACCACGATTGCGAAGGTGATTTTCGCTTGATTTGTGCAAATTATACTCGCTATGCCATGTTATACACAAATAAAGCGCGATCAGAGTCGACCGTACACTTTGCAATACACAAATCGAACGACTCGAAGAAAGAAACGAAACGAAACATTGACATGTCACTTTGTTTTTTTTAATAAGGGCTGCCAGTGTGTTTTTAAATGTACAGAAATTCCCCCCAAGAAAGAACTCATTAAATAATTATTTTAAAGTAGGGTTACATTTTCTTTTATCAAGGATCTTGTGCAAACTATTTTGGTCAGTGTAAAAGATTAGATAAAACCATTTACATACATTATTTATTGATTTTTACTAGTCAATCAGAAAATGTGAAAGTAGAATTTAGATCCTGTATTTTCCTTTAACTTGGGCAAAAGTTAAATATGATATGACAACACCATAATGTTCCAGATCTTGGTTAGTATTTGTGTTGTTAGAAGTTTAGCATAATATAAAATGTTGCTTATATCATATCTATTCATTTCTACCAATGAATTAAACTTCGCTGCAGAGTTTCATGTCCGTGTCAATATCATTGCACCTGTAAATATTAGTAACATTTTCATCTAAAATAATTGTTTCCTTTTACAAAAATTGGATAATTTCTATCCATAGAATGATATGGGTCTGTAATGTAAAGATAAAGAATCGGTATGAATGATATGATTTTCAAAATGTTTTTCAAAACCGACTCATGCATAGGCAAACTTTTTCAAAAATGCGTTAATTTACTTGTCTCTACGCAAAAACTAACTTTACATGAAAAACAGTTCATAGCACTTACTCTGCATCTTCTCTTCTTAATTGCATTACAATATTGTGTGAAATTCATTTAAAAAGATTACGAATAATCCTAAAAGAGAATTAACAAAATTGGTATGAAGCATTTTGTGTTAAAATTTATCATTTCCGATAAAACTCGCGCTCGCTCTCGGACAAATTGAGAAAGTGACATTTGTTTCCGAAAATTTATGATTTCTACAACAGTTCGGAGTAAATTTACTTTTTTTAAAACAACCAAATTAAATTCATATAAAAATGTGCATTTCAATAATATTGTCATACCTACCAACCAACAATAGTACTGTTAACCAAGCAACTTTGATAAATGTAAAGGTTTGAGAAAACCTAATAAATTAGTAACTTTTTGTTAAAGTGGCAAGGATAATAACAAAACGAAAAGGAAGTACACTTTTGTCTCCTTTTTTTCAAGAATCGAACCTTACGCCATCTTTTGAAGTGTTTCTTTAAACCTAAAATTATGTATTGCCCGTATACAAAACTTAAATCGAAGTGCTACTAGTTTCCCACTTTTTATTTCAGTAAATCTTGTAAAACTAGCCAGTATTTTAATAACTTTGGATAGAAAAACATTAAAAATATCTAAATGAAACCTTACTGAAAAAATACAGTTAATAGAACGCAGTAAATCAAAAGTAAATCTGGAAAAGTACAGCGCCATCTATTGTGATAAAACTGTAAAAAAAAGTTGTTCCGTCAAAAGAAACGGAAAAACACGAGAGTGCGTCGCCTCGGTAGATATCAGCTGAATTATTCGGCTAAAATGCCCTGGCACGGGCATACGTAGTCGTCGGTCCGCCATTACGACGCAGCCGAAGACACGTTCGTCGTATTTAGTTCAATATTTTGGTTTATAAATGAGTAATAACGCTCATGAACTAAGTAATCGACTTCTGAATGCGTTGGATAACAATTACAATGTAAGTTTTCGAGTTTTGATGATCGTAAGTTGTATAATTGAGACTTGATACGAAAACGGTCCACGAGCCCATGACACCCGATTCGATGTTGCGTTTTGGCGACTTGAGAGGTTGTCTCCAAGAGGCACTAGCGGTGAACGATGACTAGCAAGGAGTATTTCAACTGTTTGAATCAAAATACAAGTAAAGTGATGGATCCGAAGGAAATGTGCGAAGTGTCGGGATCGTGAGCGTCGGAGTTCGGCGAGGCACTGACGTCGCCTGCCTGCCTCCCCGTCCCCGCGCGCCGTCCCTAGTGCCAAAAATTTTGCAATGTGAAAGTATGGAATTGTGCCACGCGTGACCTTTCCCGTGTGTTTAGTCGTTTTTCGTATACCGTCGCTGATAACGACGAGGACTATGTGTTGTAGAGTGAGGTTTGCCCTGACGTGAGTACAGGAAGTAGAGTTGACGGTGTGGTCACCGCATGGGCAGCCAGGGTCCACCAGGACTTCCCCGTGGAGTACATTGTAGTTCCTGGAACCTAGTTGATAGGCAACAATGCTGTGCCACTACAAAGAGTACTATCCTAGTAAATATTAGCTGGTTTGCCTATAATTAAACACTGTTATCTACCAGATATATTTATCAAACATAAAATATATCAATAATTTATATCTCTTAGTTGATATCATTACTGAATTAATGTTATTCTGGAATTCATATTGCATTACATTTAAAGTTTACTCAAACATTTAGTTGGTTGTTTTTAACCGCTTGGTTTGACCGAAAACTATCCGTCAGTTTGTCGATTACAAAACTTTATCCAAATATGCCTTAATTTCCAGAAAGTATACAATAACAATGAATTATTTGTATTTCCAATTAACTATTATACCAAGACTACTGCATTTTCCTTATAGGTTATCAATATCAATATACTGTCTGGTACATTTAACTACCACTTGTGGTAATTTTATTTACTTATTGAGTATACTATTTATCATTAACTTATGAAGGACTAGCAGCGCCTCGCGGTTTTACCTACATTGTGTCCATTCTAGTGAGAATTTCGGGAATTTTTATACTTATAAACCTTCCTCTTGATATTATCTATTAAGAAAAAACTGCATCAAAACCCGTTGCGTAATTTTAAAGATCTAAGCATTCATAGGGACAGACAGACAGCGGAAAGCGACTTATGTAGTGATTGGAAATACAGCTTGCTATAATAATATATGGAACCAAAACAATCATATTGCAGAATTAAAGGGTAAACTATGATAAAGTTACAAATGATAGGCTAGTTATTTTTTTACACATTAGAAATTAAATCAAGCTCTTGCGAAGATGGATCTTTTTAATTTAAAAAGTTAAATCAACCAGGTATTTCATACCTCCGAAACATCTTGATAATCTAAAAGTTTACTAAGTACTATTTAAAAAAATATTTTACACTGTATTTAGGTTATTGACTCATCTAGTCAGACTTTTTTGATCCTAAAAGATCTGCAACTTTGATCTCATACATGTAATACTATAATCTGTAAAACAGTCTAGGAGTCTAAATGTAAATAAAGAAAATTGGTCACAATGTTACTTTAGAACTTATTTTGGTATAAAAACAGTTAACATCTTATAGAAACAAAGATAAAAAGTTAGTTTGAATGTACGTCCGATTGCTCTTAAATCTGGATTACCAGTTAGTTATAGGCAAATAATTGATGTCTGTCATTATTAGATCATGTTGAATAACTATAGGCAGTTGGAAACTCCAACACTAGGGTCCGCCACAAACCTTCTCCAACTTACTTTATAGACAAAAAAAGTCCCCTAGTTCTCTTTTATATAACATCACATGAATGAATTGCCATATCATTGATGGAAAATTACAAAGTTACTCCGTCGGTTACAATACAATCACAAATTGATTGTTTGATATTTTTACTATTTTACCAGTCGCTCGACCGATCGCTGATTGTGCAATGTACTTTTATGTTTAATAATATTTTTGTGTTCGATATTGTGAATTTTTGTAAGATTTAAGTGTTTCACTGTGTTACTATGTTTTATATTTTTTGTTCAACAGTTTTGTTAAAGATTTTCAATGATTCATTATTTAGTTTGATAGTTTTTCGAGTTCATTCATACCAGTCATAATATAAAAAATGATTTATGCTATTACATTGTTTACTAACATTGAAAATATTGTGAAATAAGTTGCACAATCATTATAGTTTTGTTAGGGGATGACTCACATTTAGTAAGATATTTTTACAAGAAACTTAGTTGGTATTCAGCAGTTTCATGGAATAGATAAATGTTTATTATACTTTCACATTAAATTATTGATTGGATTATGATATAAATTGGTTTGCACTTTTTATGTGGATAACAAGTACAATATATCTAAACCAATGGGAACAGGGAAGCCGGCACTACTAGTAAAATACTCCAACTTTAAAGCTACATTCCTTCTATTACTATTTTCTCTGAAATCCTTTTCGACCAAAATTATACTAGTTTTACTCTTCATCTTATCATAATTAATTCTTGTTTCTCTCTTCCAGGTTGTCGACATGCATACCGTTAATGAAATCATATCCATTTTGGAGAAATTCAATATCACAAAAGAGCTGTTGGAGGTTCGTACACGTTTATTGTATTAAATATTGTTGGAAAAAAGGGAAATAAGTTTAAACCAAACCCAGCTGACAAACAACATATATTTTCCTTTACAAACACAACCCCAGCCTGCAATTATAGTGCATTTCCATGGGAAGTGGGCCACTGTGACCAAACCAAACAAATCAATACCAATTTCGTATTCTTGTAATTGTCATATCAGTTTTCATTTGATGGTAGATGTGGCAAGTTTTATGACATTTGTGGATAGTACTTTTAGGCCCAAGTCTGTTGGATCAAAGCAAACCTATGAGTCATAGTGAGTTAAATTTTGAATGAGATTTTCAAAGTAAACGGTCTGTTTTGCTACGAATATCGGTATCACCAGGGGATCATGTACTTTTACCCTCAGAAGCCCTCAAAATTGACAATTAATAATTATTTTATCTCCCTAGCCACCAGCCTACATTAGGGCTCCAACCCTTACTTAGTTGTAAGTTTATTTGGATAGAACACTTAGGAAAGCATAAAGCCTAAAAATATGCCATATTTACAAAAGACATTGCAGAAGAAACGTAAAACGTTACCCCGTTACAGACCACCAGACTTGGCAAGCATGTGAACGAGCTTCGCCGCAAGACGAACGACCCGAGCCTCGCGCGCCGCGCCAAGGTGCTCGTCAAGCGATGGCGGGACCTCGTCATACCCACTGTCGCCTCGCCGGGACACACGGGTAAGTTCTACTCTCAAGTAGAGTAGGTTCAAATAAAAAAGTAAAAGTAAAGTATTAACCTGTACTGTAATGTCCCACTGCTGGGCAAAGGCCTCGCATCTCACTGAAGCTATCAGTACAGTGAGGAGGAAGGGTTAAAAAGAAAGATACTTTTTCAAGCTCAATAGACAAATAATTTACATATATAGTTTTCATATGGAACAGGGATCTTGAAGTCCTAATGAAATTACACCCCCTTTTTCCCCATTATGGAAGTATACCCCTATTTATTAAATTCCATTTTCCAATATGGGTAACTTGTTGCATAGTCTCGCCCGCTCAATGATGAATTAGTGGTAAGTTTAGTAAATGATTCGATCACGAAGATTGGCCAACTCGCTCTTGACCCACTTGCGGGCGCCCGGCGAAGTGTAGGCTCTAGCTGTTTACTTTTTATTAATTGTGGGTATATTTAGAAGGTGTAGAAATGGCACATTTTTAGTAAAAAATAATAGAAAGAAAATAATCTTACAATAACACTCAATTTTATGTAATTTTGGGTTAAACATTTTGTTAATTAACTTCTATTAATGCACAATGATGTAATGTTAACTGTTACAGCCATAAAAATTAAAAAATATTCACAGTATAAAGTATTCAGACATTTATCTCTCAACAAAATAATGCATTATTAACATTACTTTGTATAGAATTTATATTGGATATAGCTTATACTAAGCATAACTATTTGATTTGCATACCATGTGCAATTTGATCCAACTTGAAAGATGGGATAGCTTACATCTCAATTTATAGTGACTAGGGTGGTCCACACTCCACTCCTTAATTTTTATATGGCAAAACAACGTTTGCCGAGTCAGCTAGTTGTAATATAATACTTTGTGTTGCAGGATCAAACCGCTCGTCAGCGGAGCGCACCGTGCGGCGACTGGGCGGGACTCCACTCACGTCTCCTGCGCTATCAAGGGTCAGTCAAACATAACAAGTTTTATTATTAACTAGTGGCGCCCCGCGGTTTACCCGCGTAGTGCCCGTTTTCGTGATCAAAAATAGCCTATAACCTTCCCGTTGAATGTGGCTATCTATTACAAAAATAAAAATTCAATTCGGACATATAATTCCTGAAATTATCTCGAACATACAAACAAACAAACTTACAAATTTGACCTCTTAATAATATTAGTATAGATGTCATATACTAATATATTAAAGCTAGAGTCTCTTTTTTGTTCGTTTGAACGTGCTTATCTTAGAAACTACAAATCCGATTTGAATAATTCTCTATGTAATAGATAGCACCACCCAACAGGAAGTTTATAAAGCTTATTTCATCCCCAAATTCCCACGGGAATGGGCACAACGCAGGTAGAACCGCGGAGCACTGCTAGTATGAATCATACAATTTAACTAGTCCTAGATCCGATGCAGGTGATACGTTAAGACCGGAAGCAAACCCTGGTACAGTTTTTAGATCACTTAAATGCCTTCAGTATAATTCCTACTACTTTGAAACAAACATACAAATTGTTATGTCTCAATATGAGTGATATTATTCCCGCTTTGAGCAAAGCATGTTTCTAATCTAACATGGCTCCTAGTAGTCGCGCGTAGGGAATACGCCTAAGCCATCTTCAGTGAGATGAGAGTCCTTTGACCAGTATTGAAAACAGGCTGATACTAGTATTGTCCCAACAGGTGGTCAGTCCAGCGGTGAACAGCCCACGAACAGTGTCCAGACCAGGTGAATATTCAACTATCATTATCATACAAAACACGTTAAATACTTAATATTGGCCATAGATTGAAATGCAGTATTTATATAGTATAGAAAATGGGAACGGACTACATGTGCCGGTTACCCGCGCTTATCGGCGCACGCTGCCTACTCTCTGAATACAACAATTTATTTAAAAAATCTAGACAAACTCAAAGGTCCCTTCCAATAATACTGTAGTTCCTATCGGTTCTATATAATTTTATCTACACTAATGTTGTAACATTCTACTTATGTTTCCAATACTTGACTTATAATTACTACTGTTATAGCGCAGACAACTAAAACACTCAATTTAAGCAATTGCACATGATGTTATAATATCCACATCGATATCGTAAAATCTCATTAAAACATCGCGCCCTGCGCGGCGCGCGCCCTGCGGCCCTGCGCGCGCAGCTGCGCTCTCATTGGTTAGATTTTAATGGCGGCAAGTTCACTGTGACAATACACGTACGCGTGAATTTAATGTTTCGCAATGTGTTTTGTTTTTAAAATGTTGTTTGATTAATTGCATTAGTGAAGATAAAGTAGTGTATGCAACTGCATATAACACGGGTATTAAAACACTCGTTACTATTATGAAACTCGCTGCGCTCGTTTCATAAACTCACACTCGTGTTTTAATACCCTTCATTATATGACAGTTGCATAAACTACTATTAAAACCCTGAGACAGATGGTATACGTTGTATATTATTTTCCAGCGTGGGGCGGCTACGAGTCCGACTCAAACGACGTGATCCTGGTGGACGACGACCCGCCGCCCGCCCCGCCGCCCGCCCCGCTGCCCGCCCTACACAAACCTATCACTCCGCGTAAGTACCACAAAATATTCCTTTTATTTTACCTCACTGTACAGATATATCAGTAAGATGAGAGACCTGGTTCCGGTTGTGTCAAAGCTAGACCATGTCGAAGACCTTTAGGTGTACAAAAAACTCACGAAACCAGAGTTTGTCACTAACCTACTCGAACCTACTTAATAAAATGTTGTCCTTTTGTTACAGCAGTGAAAAGGCCGCCGTCACCTGAACCTCTCTACGATGAAAAGAAAGCAAAAAGAGATAAAAAACCTAAGAAAAAAAGGTTAGTCAAGCAAGTTGTTACTTTCTAAAGGACTGGTTAATTTATCGACTCATCGAATGCCCAGTGAACAAGAGTTCTTGTTTGTTTTTGTACACTAACAAGTTTTATATCGAGGCTTCAAGGCTGTTGAGATGGTGAGGAAGACAGTAGCGTAAATATCGTCGAAATTTAACTCCTGAGTCTACGATTCCATGTTTAATTCCTTTTTGATGTTTGTTAGCCATGCTCTCAGCCATGTCCCTCTGTATCCGCAGAGGTCACAGTAGAGCCGGGTCCGGCACGGAGGCGACGCCAGCGCCGGCGCCGGCGCCGGGCGGCTGGCGGGACCGCAACGGGACGGCCGAGCGCCGCCGCAACGGGTGCCGCAAGGACGCGCTCGACCCCTACACCGCGCTCGTCAACAAGATGCCGCCCGCCGGCGCTAAGAAGGTATGATAATCAATATGTGTGTTTCATAGGATCTGTATAGGCTATTTAGCAAATTCAGTATTAAGACTTAAAAAAAATGGATATGCTGGTTTAATTGTTGTTAAACTTGAGTTGTCACGTTGCAGGTGAAGACGACCAAGGAGCTGCTGGAGCAGATCCAGTCGCGCGGGTCGCGGGGCGGCGCGTCGCCGGACGAGTCGCCCGCCGGCTCGCCCGCCTCGCCCGACGTCATGCTCATCGAGCCGCGTGAGTACCGACACCCTCGCTCGCAGCCGGCGGGTCGTCGCCCGGAGGTAACGCTCGGTTTGTTGCAGCGAGCCCGGCCAAGGCGGAGTCCCCGCTGCGGAACGGAGGCGCCTCGCCGCCCGCCGAGAGCGTGGCGGAGCCCGGCGAGGCGTGGTGGGAGCGCGAGGAGGTGTGCGCGTGCGGCGAGCAGGCCGAGCCCGCGTGCCCGCTGGGCGCGGCGCGGCGCGTGCGGCCGCGCCACGTGCGCGCGCTGCACGCCGCGCTGCTGCCCGGGCTCAACGGCACGCTGGCGCCGCCGCTGCCGCACCGGTTCGCGGCGCGCGCCACGCCGCACCCCGAGCGCCCCGACCTGTTCGCCAGCGTGGTGCCGCTCTACAAGTACTCCGACTACACGGACGACCGGCTCGTCAAGAACATGAGCGGCGTGCCGCTGTGCGTGCACCTGCCGCAGGACGAGTTCGCGCCGCCGCCGCCGTCGCCGCCGCCCGCGCCGCCGCCGCCCTCCCCGCGCCCCTACCCGCTCGACGACGACGCCACGGACGCCGAGTCGGACGCGGAGCCCGACCGCCTGCAGCCGCCCGTCAAGGCGGAGCCGATGGAGCTGGAGGCGCCGGCGGAGCCCGCGCCGGCGCCGCCGGAGCCCTCTCACCCCGCGCCCGCCGACTCGCAGCCGCCCGCGCACCGCACGGTGGAGCGCACGAAAGCCCCGCCGTCGCCGTCGCCGTCGCCGCCGTCGCCGCTGGACGGCGCGGCGCTGGTGGCGGCATGCCGGCGCGCGGTGGCGGCGGCTCCGTTCGACTACTCGCAGCTGGCGGAGGCGCCGCTGGCGCCGGCGGACGACGCGCTGGACGCGGCGCTGGCGGCGGCGGCGGCGAGCACGCGGCGCGACGCGCTGGCGCGCCCGCTGGCGCCCGAGCTCTTCGCGGAGTGGCACGAGTGCGCGCGGCTCGGCGACCTCATCGCGCTGCCCTACGTCGTCATCGACTGACGCCGCCGACGCCGGGCGCGCCCCACACAACACAAGTGTCCTTATAATAGTGCTAAATGTGTATCCTATCCCGATGTACATACGAGCTCGAATATGTATATACAGTGTTGTAAGTTAGCTAATTTAGTTAGAGAATGAAGACGGGAGTGTTGTGGCGAGCCTGGACCGGGACGGACGCCGACGGTTATTCTATAAGTTCAAGTTTATTTAGTGTTTATAGTCATGTGTCCATGTTTTAGTCACCTATTTATTTTGTATTGTTTTAGTTGTTGACAAATTTTTGGGTGGATTGTAGCGAGATGGATGTGGCCATGGACCTCCATGCTAGCATCGAATAACTGATCTATGTTTACAAAACTATAGGCAGAGTTCCAAAGTGTCCTTCACCATTTCTATGACAAAACAAAATTTCCACTATTTGGTCCTTCTGGTTCATTTACTAATTAGCAACAAATCACTTCTATTCTTTCATCAGTAACAGTTATCTATTTACATCACCATCATATACAGTCCACCGGAGTTTGTTTTACTTTTATATATAAAAAATAATATGAAAATTTTCCAAATACGACGTGAGAGATGGTGAGAGTAGAATTGTTTCGTACTAATGTATCTTGTTACCCGTTGTGATTTTTAAAAATATGAGAAATTAATTAATTAAGTCATTAAAATATTGTGGCTTGATAGTTGTTAAAGGGGTCGCTATACTAAATAATATTTAAATAGAAAGCAATTTATAAATACGAAAAAATATTTCTTGGTCCTGTCACAGTTTTTATCCTTTGGGAAAGTATTTGCTCACTCTGTCCTGTGATTATGTTTATCCTGTGGTAATATTGGAAAGTATAAATATAAAAAAACACTTTTATATAATTGTTATACCTGAAGCCTGTTCATAAAAAGTGCAGTTCCTTTAACAACTAAGAAGTAATTAGGAGTTTCAATTATATAAACATATTAATAATGGATGGTATATCAAGCGAATATCAATAATTATTGTTAAAAACATACAGTTATATCAAAATTTATCAAATTACATGTGTTTGGGGGATAGAGTTACTTTGATTACGTTGACCGTCTCAAGTTTCTGAAAGAATATTTTAGTAACCCACCCTCACTTCGGTTTTGTTAGTTAATTTATGTAAGTTCCCTTGAAAAGAAATTCCAGGAAAAGTACCCAAAAACATTTCTATCTGTTGGTGAAAATTTTATGAAAATCTATTTAGTAGTTTTTTAGTTCATATCCCGAAGATTACAAATAGCTTTGTGAGTTACATATTATTTATAAATACACTGGGTATGCCACATTCAATTATGCAAAATTACTTACACCCCGGGCATTCCTAGGACCAATCTAAATAGCAAGTGAAATTGTGGTCTCTAGACTTTTAAGATTACTGTTACTGAGTTATAGTCTGAGTTTTTAGACTATCGAGATCTAAATATAACTTTATTTGTATAATTTGCTTCAAATTACCATGCCCCAGTCTCACCAAACCAAAATTAGAATTTAATTACAATATTTACGAAGTTACGGAAGTGACTCGATTCCCCAAATACAAACAAAAAGATGATTAAAAAATATTATTATAATGAAATGAATAGGTGATATGAGTGTTGAATATTGCTTTTAATATTTTATTTTAAAATTGCTTGTTTATTTGGTTTATATTATGATCGAAAATGGTTCACATCTACCCCACTATAAAACCAAAATGTAGATTTAATTTTGATTTTTTTGTATAGGTATTTAACCTCTCATATGCCGGAACGCAGATGCAAGCCAGACACAATTGATTTTCTATTGTATCTGGAATCCCGGCTAACAAAAGGTTAATTTATATTTCTATTTCACTCAAGTTCCATGTTTCAATTTGAAATATCTTGTTATAAAATTATCGAAATAAAAAGCGTTTTAGTATCGTCCAACTGCAAGGCGAAGACCACTCTGAATAATATTTGTATACCGAAGATAATACGGTTTTGGTCCGTTTTGATTACTGTATTAGTCTTTAGGCGATCTGAAAACCCCGATACCAGGGTTAGCGACGATTAACCTATTCAAACTTACTATATTTACTGATTTTGTGATCCTACCCCAGTTTCGTTCTAAAACTAAAATTATAAAGACTGGACTGATTTTGATAAATAATTCTGTTGTAGCATTCTTATAATATAAACCAAATAACATTTGTGGAGAATGAATGGGCTGTAAAAATACCATAATTGAGCTTTAATCTAGCTGTTGGATATCAAATTATGCGCAGGAGTTTTTACATGCAAGTAAAATACTACATTTGTGATTTTTGTTTTAGATAGGTTAAATTGACTATGTTTCTATAATTATTCCTTATAATAGGAAAGAACAGACGCCTATTGAGTTTACCAATGTACAGTTGTATTTCAAGCACCTAAATGAGCTTCAAACCATCTGATATTAGTTATAAAAAACAGCATTTTTCTAGCAATTTTTATTGTGAATTGCACGCTACAGTCTAACTCACATACTACAGAGTAATTCCACTAATAGTACTCCGAAAATGCCATTTATAATACATAGTTTAAAAAACATGTTTATTTAGTACATAGACCTTGAATATCGTGTTGTATGTAAAAACTTCTGTGATCACACAATAGGTGATAATCAATTCTCATGCTCAGCTATATTTGATGTTTGTGAATTGATTGAAATGTCTGAAGAATTACTTACGTATCCCACTTTTGGGCAAAGTTCATCCCTGAAGCACTTAATGTTAAATAAATTAGATTTGTTTATGTTGTAATACTGTTGTGCTTTTTAGAACAAGCAAAGTTTATGTGTGCCAAATTTCGTCATATTATTACACAGTTGCTTATTTTAAAATATTAATAGAATTAGATACCATAATTTAATTCATCCAATAAAAATTGACAATGTATACCAAAGCAAAGAAACATGCTCAAAATACTTTAATATTTTCTCTTGAATTTGCATAAAGAATTGTTCGATTACTTACAATCAATCCACAAACATTTAGGTAACAAAAGTACTGTAACATAAAAAAATCATAATAAAAATAAAAAAATATTTTTAAAACAAAGTATGATAAAGTATATCTTGTGTGTCAATGATGTGTTATGAGGCCAACATTTTGTTTGACATTAGTCTGTTGTATCGCGCGATATGTTTTTTATAATGGATGGTGGCCTTATAATATACTATACTGTGCTATTGTAGCTACGTATAGCATCGGCGATGCTATGAGTCTGTCGCAAACGGTTCCAATAGTGAAATTGTTGGTTATTTTTTTATTATTATGTTTTTGCGATTAGTAAACTTGATCTTTAAATGCTGTAGTTATTTTAAATAACAATTGCGAAGTTTGTTCTTTGTTAATCGTTTATTTTGATTTGAACAGTTTTTAGTAAAATAGCTTTATTTTCGATACATTTGTCAAGTGTTTGTTGCAATGTTATCATTTTGCTGATTTCTCGAAGTTATCCTTTATTTCTCGGTGTTATTCGTTTATCGTTATATTCATGAAGTTGGAAACATCTTAATTACAAATTACTTTCTATACAATCTAAAAAGTATGTTATTCTATATTATTTGTACCAATTCTGTAAAACAACTTTTATTTTCATGTATTAGTCCATAACATTACTTGGCTTGTTTCCCGACTGTTCCTTATTATTCATATATCTAAATCGTTTGTATGTTTGTAAGTATGTAGAGACCGGAATACGACAGACGTTATAGTACACGCAGCACCAAAAGGCCTTACGTTTGTAATGTGCGAGTGAAGTCGGGAGCATCACTTGTATAGACGGAGGTCGACGTACCCGCAGACTGCCTTGTTTGGATATGTTCCAAAAAACTTTTGGTAAAATATAAAAATGAAAATAATTTACGTGGTTTTATTACTCACTGACAACCCAGAGCTCTAGATTTTGAGATGAAACTACGTATCATTGAGTATTTTACTCAAAAGCATCCTCCGTTTCTCTGCTCCGCAGCCTCGCTCCGCTTCAATAGATAGGCTCCCTTAGCTGGGCAGACAGGCCTTTGACAATCCAATTCAATTAAAATGGTTGAACTATATCCACCCGGTACAAGTGGGAATGATTTAAAGGTACATGGTATATGTCGCACTAACTACCTATATTTAGCCTCATTATACTAAATGAAACGGTCTGCATCGCGTTAGATAATTTAACACACTTTACTAAAATACGTACCTACCCGACGTTTCGAGCGAATTACACCGCTCGTAGTCGCGGGATAACTGACGGGATAATTTCCCGTCTGTTATCCCGTGACAATCGTGCGAGTTTAAAATTATATATTTAACCTTTTAGGCGCACCTATATATCTCCTTTTTTACTGGAATATTTATCCGAATACAAACCTGGTAGAACACAGATGAAACCGCGGCAGACAGCTAGTAAATGAATGAAGTCTTACTGTTATTAACATTTATTAATATCAGATATAAATATTACAAAAGTATCGTACAAAAGTAACGATAGCACATCCACCAATAAGTGGCATCCCAGAGTCACTTAGTTACATGTTTTAAACATAGATGGCACAGTTAGTATTAGCTTTTTATTAAACTTTATAAATAAACATTTTCACCTTACAACTACAGAGATTCTGTTAGGAAGACTTAAATCACAAATTGCTAATTTTTATGCCAAAAATTGCAAATATTCGTTGTATGTACTTTGTATAAAATTTTAGTAGAAATGTATGACTGTCGCATTCTTTACGCTACGTTTTTTATTTACAGAAACGCGTCGAAAAAACGCCCTAAATTATGATCCATATGACCTCAACACTATACAATACAATTCACATTTTTGTTAATTTTGATAAACTTTTCATTAGTAGCCAATGTTTAATATTTTTGTCTCCTAACGCCTTGGGCTTATAAAAAGGGACATTTATTAAATAAATCTACCTAAGTACTAAATAGATAATAACAGAATAATTTATTATTACCTAATTAATATTGTTAATGTTACTGATAGGGGTTAAATAATGGTCCAAGGATTCTTCCTGTTGTCCCAAATTTTAGTTCATAACGACTATTTTCTCTATTTCAATAAAAATTGGGTGTAAATTATTTCATTGTGTAACAGCTGCACTTTTTAATAGGTACTACTTACACTGGCATACTTTTATTGTGCTAAGCTAGACTTCATTCTTATTTCCACCACAGTTCGCTTACACAGTTTTAGAGCATTATTTAACCTCTATCCTTAAATTATTCCTAATCCATAGTTTATTTAATCAATCATTTGATTATTCAACTCAACCGAATACTCCAACGCTTAAACTTGAGTGGCGTTTACAAAGGAAACTTAATTAAGTACCAGGTTTTGGCATTTAAGGGTCTGATATAGTTAAATTACATTACAATGGTCTTAAAGTCGATTTTTAACCCTCATGTCGGAGGCCTTTAGGCGGTCTAAAAACTCCTCCACTAAGGTTGGCCACCGACATGCTCCAACTTACTTTTTACCTTCGATTTCAGTATTTACTACCAGAATAGTCAAATGCATTGATTAAATGAAGTACAGTAGATGTGGCGCGGGCGGGCGCTCACATGATGACGCAGGGCATGGCGCAGCACAGCGGCAGACACAGCGGCACGGCGGTCTTGGTCTCCGAGTGCTTCTCCTTGCTGCTCGCGCCCGCCTCGTACGAGTACATGCCGCGCGCCGCCGCGTGCCGACCGCCGCCTTGCTGCATGGCCTGAGGATCAATCACAAAAATATTGATGGTGGTGTGAAAAATATTGATGGTGGTACGAAAAATATTGATAGTGGTGTGCAAAATATTGATGGTCGTACGAAAAATATTGATGGTGGTGTGCAAAATATTGATGGTGGTACGAAAAATAATGATGGTGGCACGAAATATATTGATGGTGGTGTGAAAAATAATGATGACTGTATGTAAAATATTCATTGAGGTGTGAAAAATATTGATGGTGGTGTGAAAAATATCTATAGCAGTAAGAAAAATATTGATAGTCCCAGAAAAATATTGATGGTGCAAAGAAAAATATTGATAGACACTCACGCTGGCCTCGTAGCCCTCCTTCTTCTCGAAGGGCGTGTGTCCGGGCGGGTAGTAGACGGCGGGCCCGGCCACGTTCTTGCTGCCCACCAGCGGGGCCGGCTTGCTGCTGGCGCTGTTGTTGGCCTGCGTCGAGCTCTCGTGAGTGATCTCCACCTTACGGCGCTGTTGGACGCCGTCGGGCTGCGTCGGGAAACGCTGGAAGGGAACGTATGTTGTGACAGCGGCAAAATAGTTTATGGATCATTGAATTGAGATCGGAAAAGTTGTTTATCTTCTATATGGGTGCGTCTCCAAATACGAATCTTTTGATAATACACTGTGATTGGTCAATAGCAGCTCTATTCCAAGCCCAAAATACATTTACTTTCAAACAAAGTCGACTACAAAATGAATACGGCCGACTCTATCTGGCTCATTATCACACTACTGATTTTGAATTTATGAACAACTAGCAGTGCCCCGCGGTTTCGCCCGCGTTGTACCCGTTTCCGCAGGAATTTCGCGATAAAAAGTAGCCTATGTCCTTTCTCAGGCTCTGGACTAACTGCGTACCAAATTTCATTCAAATCGGTTCAGTAGTTTTAGCGTGAAAGCGTAACAGACAGACAGACAGACAGAGTTACTTTCGCATTTATAATATTAGTTAGGATAGATGTTCCAATAAAACAGCTAAAAGGATGACATCGACAAGAGCCCAGCTCTTTAAGAAGAGGTTACGCTGTTAGCAGAATCTCTGAGGAACTAATTCTCATAGGGACAAAAGTACCATATGAATTCGTTCAGTAATTAGTCTTTGCTTGAAAGTGCCAAACATGCATCCTCAAAAACTTTCACTTCTTCTTATCGAGTGGATGGTCACCCTGACCAATCCTGGTGTCAGAGTTATTGAGCCGCCAAAGGCCTCTGACATGGCTCATGTAACGACTACTATCCGTAGAAAGTAACCGGGACCGACGGCTTAACGTGCCCTCCGAAGCACGGAATCATCTTACTTTTTTCTTTTTAACTTCCGCCTTAAAAATACTAGTGTACTTACAGCTTCAGGGAAATCTGCCATCAATTCGTCTAACTTCTTCGGGGGCTGTTGGTTTCCAGCTGAAGGGGTGACGGGGCGAGGGAAGGGGGAGGGGGAGGCTCGCAGGCCGGGGGCGGGGGCGGGGGCGGGGGCGGGCGAGCGGGACTGGCTCGACGAGTACGACGTCTCCGAGTACTTGTAGGTCGAAGGGCCCTGTGGGGAGAGATATGGGCTATATTGCACAATGTACATCAAAACTCAAATGAGTTATATCCACACTTAACTTCACATCATAAGAAGCAGTAGACGTAGTTAACCCGGCGGAGTAAAGTTAGGGTCGACGTAAAACCAAATCATCGGTTGAATGTGCAAGAACAGACATTGTATTATCCCATTATAATAATGTATGCCAACTTTAAAGGAACTCCCCACCAGGATAGATGATTTTTCCTTCATACCAGCGGGCTTACGATGCACAAAACCACTATTATAACTCTAGATGTCTTCAGAGATGAGAAAAACGAAGACCAAAACCTTTGTCTTGGCTTGTATCTTAGCCCTGCAAGCCTGGCTACAGTTTCTTGGTTAAAAAGGTACTCACATAAGGCCCGTGTCCGTTGAGCGGGTCGGCGGGCGGGAGCAGCTTCGTCTCGTTAGCGGGGCTCGGGTACACCATGCGCTCGGTCGGGTGGTCCACGCGGTCTGCGGGGTAACATACTATATTCATATACTTTCGGGTTTCAGGGGTTTCCGTCACGTTAAAACTTTCAGGGATGACTTGGTACCCAACTAAGGAGAGAGCAGAACTCAATTCCCACCCTAAAAGTATTCTGCTGCTCGTGATCGACTTTGAAAATTATGATATGTTATGTGATCTGCCATGTCTAACCCATGTCATTTTTGAAAAGAAAGGCTTGGCTGAAAAATTATTTGCGTAAGCCTAATAAGCAAGTGTAAATGGCCGAGCCAAAAAATTCTTTTTCAGCATGGGCAAAAATGGTATCATCACTCAGAAAAATTACAAACAGACTGGTCAGCCTATATCTAGAGTGCATTTTTCATCTGATTCACATGGGTCGCTACAATGTTAATGGCTTCTTCTTTTAAGCAAATCGATGGTTATTTATCTTAAATGTCTTGTCCTAATCTCTTTGGCCTCTACCGATCAAAGTGAACCTGTCTTCTCCCTCCAGTGCACAGTAGTAGTAATCTATACTAATATTATAAAGAGGTAAAGTTTCTAACTGCGTTTGTATGTTCTTCTTCTTCATCGAGTGGATGGTCAACCTGACCAATCCTGGTGCCAGAGTTATTGAGCCGCCAAAGGCCTCTGACGTGGCTCATGTAACGACTACTATCCGTAGAAAGTAACCGGGAATGTTTGTAATGACTAATCTCAAAAACTACCAATCCGATTTAAATAATTGTTTTTGTAATGGACAGCCACATTCAACGGAAAGGTTATGGATTACTGAAATTCCCGCGGGAACGGGTACAACGCGGGTACCACCGCGGGCGCGGCCAGTAGTCTATACGTACCGTCGGAGGCGTGGTGCGTGCGGTACTCGCGCGTGGAGTACGAGTTGCAGTGCGAGCAGTGCGAGCAGCCCGCCGGGGGGGAGAGCGAGTTCGTCGTGCTGGACCTGCACGTTGGAGGGAACACTGTTTAGAAGGCAAAAGGAGCCGGGATGAAAAATAAAAGCGAAGTGTAAACGTAGTTTCAATTCAAAATAAGTAGTGTTATCTTAACACCTCAGTCGTCTGTGACCACGGTTCACGAAAAGCCGAAACGTCAGATAAAAATGTAATGTCGAAGACGATTACTCCTGAAGGTTTAGAGCGTAATGGTCGTAGCACACATATCAACTCGGAAAGGGATCGTCACCGTATCGCCTCGCCGTCAACCAGGCGTCAACCTATCGTAAGCGCGTCACCGTGCGATCAGCAGCTCCGAATCGACTCGGCTACGGCTAGGCGACGCCGCGCTTACGGCTCGCCGGTCGCTGGTTGACGACGGCTGGGCGGGGTGCCTCGCGGGAACGAAGAAACGCAAGCTAGGGTACGGAGAGTCGTAAGACAGCGTACGGAGAGACGTAAGCGCGGGTACGGCAAGTCGACCACGCACCGTACTGCGGTTTGTGAGCTTGTCCCGAGGCGAGGCGATTACGTTACGATTCCGATAAGTGTGCGTTGCAGTAGGGAGTTTCATACAAAGAATACTGAACGGCTCGAGTTGATACGTTTACGTTCCGTTTACGAGTTGATATGTGTGCTACGACCTTAAGAATGAAATAACATCAATAAATTCCTCTTTTCCTCTTCAGAAGTCTTCGGCTGAAGATTTACGACACTGGTTATCATTTTGGGTTAGTAAGAAAAATAGAGTTTATTAAACACAGTACTAACGAGTGCAAGTCCTGGTGCGTGGTGTAGGTGGCGCGGCCGTCGGGCTGCGGCGGCAGCGGCAGCGTGGCGGGGTCGACGCCCGCGGGGACTTCGTACGTGTACGTCTTCACCGTCGTCGTCACCTGCGGCACATGGGGAGATTCAACAGGCCCTTTCGACCAGAAATATGTCACGAAGCTCGTGATTTAAACGGGAATACCTAACTTAAGTGACAGCAACGTTATCCATAGTATCCGAACCAATTGGATTGTCGTATAACGAATTATATATATTTAGTGGTTGAGTTACCTTGTTCATAGGCGTGGAGCTGCGGCTGAGCGTGCCGGAGTGACAGTGCGAGCAGACGGCGGCCGGCGGGGCGGCGGGGACCGGGACCACGCGGGACTCTTCAAACGGAACGAAAGTTCAATGAAGTGTACAACTTGGTGTCCAATGAGGATGTTATAAGAAACGTAGCTAAGAACAGTTCAAAGGCTTACTTACTGCTTCTGAAGAAAAAGCTGAAAGAAACCTATATCGTATTGTTAACCCCCCCGTCTCAAAAAGGGATGTTATAAGTTTGACGTGTCTGTCTGTCTGTCTGTCTGTGTGTATGTGTGTTTTTCTGTCTGTGGCATCATAGCTCCGATGATGATAGGATGAAGCGATTTAGATTTTTTTTTGACAAATGGCTAAGACGAGATGGAAAAGCTAATCTCCTATGCATCTCTTGTTCCTCACCTGTCTTCTCCTCGCGGAACATCTCCTGGCGCAGCTCGGCGCGCGTGGTGACCGGCGGGGGCGGAGCGCCGCCCCACGACTCGAGCCGCTCCTCGCGCTTCAGGGTCGAGTAGCCGCTGGACGGGGCCTTCGCTGGGGTCCTGCGGATACCACGGTTGGTTTGTTGTAATTTTTCGACATCTTTGGCCAAAAAAAGGGACCCATTAGTTATAATCTAATCTAAGTATATATATAAAAATGAAACCCGTTTTCTTGGTCGCGGCATCACGCGTGAATGGCTGGACCGATTTCCACGGTTTTGCATTCGTTGGAAAGGTCTCGGGCTCCGTGAGGTTTATAGGGAATAAAAATCTCAAAATTCCAACGGGAACGGGGGCGCTGCGGGTGAAACCGCGGGGCACAGCTAGTAGTAGATAAATATCTGGATGGGAACATCTCTGACGTTTTGGTTGTTTGGTGCGGAGCTCGATTTCAAACAACGCATTGACATTATCAAATTATTTTCGTAATGCATTGTGATTAGTTGGTTGAGCTCTGCACAGCTTCGCTCCACTTCAATGGAACACCTTACTATTGTGTTTTTAGATGGCCTTTTGGTACGCCTTTGCTACTCAGATCCGTCATGTCTTGTACTACGAATACGTATCATACCGTTTTGTAACACACCAAATAATCTAAATAAGTTTTGAAAATCGTACTTACGCTCTTTTGTAATCGAAAGATGATGTCTCAGCTGTGTCAGACGTATAGCCGCCTGCAAAATAATACATTGTTATAAAACTACACAGAAACGTATGAAGCGATATCAATTTACTTTTTTTACCACAAATATTTGCTAAAACGTGTTAACCCCAAGGACACTGAAGATACCCTTTGTACCACAAATATTAGTGAAGCGTAAAAGCGTGAATCCTCACTCTTATAGAGCTGTCGCTCCTGGTCGCGCTGCAGGTCGTCCAGCAGCGTGTCCAGCTCGTCCACGTTCTGCGACAGGTCCTGGGTCGCCTTGGAGGGCTTCGTCTTCGAGTAGCCCCCTGGAGTGGGAGAGAAGACCATGAGAGACGAGTAAAGAACGAAAGTTTGTGAGGATGTATATTTGTCACTCTTTCACGCAAAAACTACCCAAAGGATTTGGATGAAACTTAAGAGTAATATAGGTTCTATACCAGAATAACATATGGGATACATTTTGCCTGGAAATTCCCGCGGGAACGGGTGTAACTCGGGTAACACCGTGGGGCGCGGCTAGTCTTTACTAATTTTATAAAGAGAAAGATTTTGTCCTGCGTAAAAATTGTATAGGCGCGACCCTACCGGAAAAACAACATAAGCACCAATAGTAAGTTACCTGGAGTAGAATTAATGCTGGACTCATAGTTATAGGTCCTGGTCCCGCCGCTGAGTGCGGGCAACTCTCGCTCTTCTCGCTCGTAGTAATAAGAGCTTGATTCTGATGCCTTCGGCACTGTTTTGGGTGGGATTGTGAATTCCTGAAAGAAAATAAAATTCCAGTATAACTTATGGTAATGTACTTGCTTATAATCGTCTTCTTTAGTCGATATGTCTCATATCTTTACTACAATGTGAAAGCGTGAGTGAAAATGAGCGTTTACTGCATATTTATGAAAATCAACCGTAACACCCGATTTCGGTTAATGCATCCAACCTCCAATTAGCTAACAACGCATTCATCCATTCCTCCAGAATGCTTTCAACAAACTTCTACAGCACTACAGTAATTGGGACCTCTGGTCAATCAATTCGAGAAGGCCATTCAAAACTAAACTCTCTTCATCCTTCAAATAAGATCCATTTTGCCGGTTACTACCCTATTCGAGAAGAGTGGCAGGAATGGGGGGAGCCCTTTGCCCAAAAGTGGGACAATACGGGCTAACAGTAAGAGTAACTACCATATAACACCACTGTCAGCATTTCGCAGGTTTGCTACCCTCCTACGCCACTGCCAGTCTCCAATGTCTTCAAGCACCTACCTCCACCGTGTGCAAGTCCTTCCTGTCGTACTTGCCGGCTGGCAGTTTTTCCTCTTTGTATTCGTAGTGGTACTCGCGGGTGCCTCCGTTGCGCCCTAACGAGTCCAACTTGCTGCCCTTGGGGAGCAGGTCTGATTTGATCATGTCTGGAAGAAGAAGAATGGTTAGAGATTAGTGAAAAGTTTTAATAGACTAGCAACGATAACACAAACTAGCTGTTCCTTGCGTTTTCACCCTTTCCTGAGGGAATTTTGGTTAAAAGATAGCTTATGACTACTTTATGCTTTATCCAGACGTTAATTTATATCAGTGCTAACTAACATCCAGACCATTGAATTGTTTTGTGATGACATCCATCCATCCAGTAAGATCGAAATAATGAAAGTTTTAATCAAGAGATATTGGGTCATCTCCTGATGTCGAGGTGGAGAAAATAGGTCCGAGTATACTATCGGCCAACCCTGGTGACCAGCCAACTCTAGTGCTGGTGAATTTACGCCTTAAGGCGGACTGAAATCTCATCAGAGCCCTGGGAACCATCGCCAAACAACAAAGGTATCCTCACCGAACTGCTCGTCCGTGTAGGGCGGCAGCGTGTTCCCGGATCCTGAGCTGGAATACTCGCGGTACTCCTTGTGCTTGCTGTACGACTTCGTGGCCATGGCTGCTAGCTGAGGACAACGGGAAACGAGGTTAATGGGTGGCTGAACAAATAAAACAGAACAAATGAGAAAACCATAGGAAGTGTATATTTAGGTCCTACCCCTTCAAAATCTTTGAAAATGTAAAATATATAGTAAAAGCCCTGAAGTTTTCTGTGACCCCGTAATCTTCCTTTGATCCCCTAAAGTTCTGCACGGCTATCGCTTCAGCAGCAGCGGAAACTACGTTGACGAACGTTGAAAGAGTGTAAGGGTGCCTGTAAGGGTGAAAATATCTGACGTAAAATATCTGACCGCAGATTTCATGCAATCCTATTGGTTTATATTTGTCCGTTTCTCCGCTCCACCAGCTCGTTCCGCGTCAATGGACAGGCACCCTAAAAGGGGCTAGTAAACTCGCTAACGACGCTTATAAATAAGAATATAGATAACATGTTTGACAGTAGACTCTTAATTAAATTAAAACAACATACGCAACAGGTATGTAGTATATGGAACTGGTTGTTTGAACAGGTGGTACCCTCGCCGACCAAATCGGGAAGTCGTGTCAGGGTTACGGATTAACAACCAAACGTAATCACATACAAGATTTAATATCAACAGTCATTTATTGTCGTCAACAGATTTATAATATGGATGTTTAGTACTAAAAAAGTTGGTGCTTATTTGCGAAACTACCTAGGTACATCGTTAGTAGGTGCAACTTTTGATTGAACTCGTCAGCTCGCAGCTTGTTTCAGCCTCCGTGGTCTAGTGGTTTGAGCGCTCGGCTCACGATCCGGAGGTTCCGGGTTCGATTCCCGGTGGGGATATCTCACAAAAATCACTTTGTGAGACTGTCCTCAGTTTGGTTAGGGCATTGCAGGCTGAATCACCTGATTGCCCGAAAAGTAAGATGATTCCGTGCTTCGGAGGGCACGTTAAGCCGTCGGTCCCGGTTACTTTCTACGGATAGTAGTCGTTACATGAGCCATGTCAGAGGCCTTTGGCGGCTCTATAACTCTGACACCAGGATTGGTCAAGTTGACCATCCACTCGATAAGAAGAAGCTTGTTTTGCTTGGTATAATTTTTACCTTATGGCTAACTAGCCGCGCCACGCGGTGCTACCCGCGTTATACCCGTTCCCGCGGGAATTTAGGGATAAAATGTATCCCATGTGTTACTTCGATGTATGAGCTATATTACTGTAATGTTTCATCCAGTAGTTTTTTCGTGAAAGAGTAACATACATACATCCTCACAAACTTATGCATTTATAATATTAGTAGGATTGCCCACCCTTCTAAAGTGCGAGTACATTATGAAAGATGACAGCTACTAGATTTGGTCAGGAACTGTAGAACTGTAGCTGTCAACACATGTTTCATGCAACGAACGACATAATGTTATCGCATGCTCAAAGTGAGTGAAGCCATTGCAATTCTTACTCAGAATTTATCCAAAAATCCATCTCAAGTAATTCCGAAGAACTTGATCGCTCAACGATGACGTAACGTCTCATTTACACCTTTCAATGAAACTAGTTCACAACTCCGTCAAATAAGTTCAACCTTAACGTGTTGCGATAAGGACTAATATATTCAACGTCTTGTTGTTACCTGCTGCGGTTAAAAATAACTCGGTGTACGAAAATATTGAATTACCTACAGCTGTTTTAAGATGTTTGAAGTATGGAATACAAATTGTGCAACGATGTATTGTATCAAAGAAGGTCTACCTATGCAAGTTCTAACCACTTATCTATAAGTCGCACATTCTCCATTCTCTTCCCCAAAAAGGAGTCTTTCATACATTTATTTGTTAAGTTTTGAAGAGAGAGAGTTCATGATTTTCATATTAGACTGGACTCGTCCACTTTGTGGGAGTCAGGACATGACTGAAGTGCCTAGGACTTAGTTGTAAAGGGAGCACTAAGTTTTTAATGGATTTCTGTATGCATTGTGTAGTATCTAATAGTGTCTAAGTAGTTAGGCGTAATTAGTTCCCGTATGCAATATGCGTCGAAAGCTACAATTTAAACTTTTAAAATAATTTCGCTTTCAATGCATGTTACATGCAGCCATCGGCCTAATACGCGCCATTAACATATTTAAAAAAAACGCCTTCTGTTTCAGAATTCACTACAAATCAAATTCAAAATCCATACCGGAAGTTACAATTTTCAATAAAACCAAACCTTTGCGTAGGATGAAAAGTGAATGGATGACATAACGCCACAGCTTACCACATAGTTACTAGCCACATGCGCCCACGCAGATTACGACACCACAGCCTTATGGCGTTATACATATTTGTGCGATGACATTTAGTCAAAAGCATCGCGACTTATTTGGTAAGCGCATATTTGATCAACGTGCTCAAATAATTCGCTCAGTTGTTTACTAGTTGCCGCCCACGACTATGTCTGGGGTACACATTTTTTTTGTTTACTTTTTTGAGGAATGTGAACAAATTATGATTGGGCGATCAATGGTGCTAAATTCTGAATCAGTAGTGTGTCAATACATGGGCTGATACTCAATTGGATCTGGTTTGGATTATCAATAACTAGCAGCGCCCCGCGGTTTTACCCTCGTTGTGCCCGTTCCCGCGGGAATTTCGGGAATTTTTTTACATAAAAACCTTCCTCTTGATTCACTCTCCCTATTACAAAAAACCGCATCAAAATTCGTTGCGTAATTTTAAAGATTTAAGCATACAAACAGACAAAAATAGCGACTTTGTTTTATACTATGTAGTGACTAACCGAGTCAAGCGGAGTTACCCGCGTTGTACCCGTTCCCGCGGGAAATTCAGGATAAAATGTATCCCATATGTTATTCTGATGTATAACCTATATTCCTGTAAAGTTTCATTCAAATCCGTCCTGTATATTTTTCGTGAAAGAGTAACAAACATAACTACATACATGCTCACAAACTTTCGCATTTGCAATATTAGTAGGACTTAATTAACCCCTTGTGTGTACAAGTGTGTCTGGTACTCTTTTTTAATAAATAGCCACTTTCAACGGCAAGGTTATGGGCTATTTTTCATCCCGTAATTCTCGCGAGAACGGGCACAACGCGGGTAAAACCGCGGGGCACGGGTAAATAATAGAGTTTTAAATATACCCCAGATTACTTCTATTACTATATACTACTTTCATTACTTAGGTATCGGTGAAACAATAGTTCTCGTTATCATATCGGTAGCCTTGACTACCTTATAATAATAAACTCGGAATTTATATTACGTTACTACTAACTCCTAACTAATGTATACTATCTAGGTAGATACGGACTTGACTACTTATACTGTGAATTTATACTAATATGGTAAAGCTGCAGAGTTTGTTTGTTTGTTTGAACGCGCTAATCTCAGAAACTACCAATCCGATTCGAATAATTATTTTTGTAATGGATAGCCACATTCAACGGGAAGGTTATGGGCTACATTTCATCCCGAAATTCCCACAGGAATGGGCACAAAAGCGGGTAAAACCGCGGGGCGCTGCTATCTATCTATATTTTTATAGGTACTTTATAAATAATTCAGCTATTCGCACACTAACGTGTCTTACTACTAAAATACTACTACCGGCCACCCAGTAAACTATTATAGGCCACCCATCCAAGTAGTGCCCGAGCTAAGTTGCTTAACAATCACAATGACTGAACATTACTTAGTGTAACTAACGCCACAAGCGTAGGTATGCGAACACAACTTTCATCTCAGCATTAATCCAATACAGAAGTCATTGATGACATCACACCAATCAAAGAATCCATTATTCCTAACATTTGCAGCCGGCAGAAAGGGACAGACACATGTAAGAGTAGTGAGAGTGAAAGAGAGAGTGATGTGCTAAAATAAAAGGCGCCGGTGATGTCATGCGCATGAGTCGAATAGCGGTCAAGGGTGCTTCGGGAGATAAACTCGAGATATTGCGAATATTGAAGACTAGCAGCGCCCCGCGGTTTTACCCGCGTTGTACCCGTTCCCGTAGGAATTTACCTTCCCGTTGAATGTGGCTATCTATTACAAAAAGAATTATTCAAATCGGTTCAGTAGTTTCTGAGATTAGCGAGTTTAAACAAACAAACAAACAAACAAACAAAACAAACTCTTCAGCTTTATAATATTAGTATAGATGTTTAAAAAAAATAGGTACGTATAAAAGGTATATGGCTGTCACAGTATAGATAGATATATCTGTTAAAGATAGGAGACCTGCCTATTATACATTCAAGTATAAATATATTATACATTATAAATTCTATGATATTTGCTCTGCTATAATATTTACTCTGGTCTGTCTGCAGCAGCATTCAGCAACTCCGCGGCCGGTAATCTGTCTGCCTGCAGTCGCTACCGAAAACATCGGTGCCTACTTCTCTATTTCTTAAACCAAACGTTCATTATTAATTATTAAATAGGCAAAAGAACAAGTTATTTTACTTCGCCAAAAATATTATCAATGTGAATACTTAACACGTAATCAACAAACTAAAATAACAAAAAATAATGGTACCTATTTGTGAGGAAAACACAGCGGTGATAAGAATTGATAAATTATTTCCTTTTATAAATTAGCACAACAGGTATGAGACCGGTTTTAGGTGACATTCGGTGTAGTTGACGGGTGACTTGACATACCTAATAATGTTCTGCCTTGAATAGCCTTTTATACCGTATAAGTATTCAAGTCTTAATTAATAGTATTAAATATATATCTACGTTAAAAAATATAGGTACAGTGTCTATCTGTCCAACAATTTTATTTAAAACAATTTTACGAAAAACTAGCAGCGCCCCGCGGTTTTATCCGCGTTGTGTCCATTCCTGTGGGAATTTCTGGATGAAAAATAGCCTATGTTACTCGTGGATAATGTAGCTTTCGAATGGTGAAAGAATTTTTAAAAACGGTCCGTTAGTTTTTGAGCCTATTCATTACAACCAAAGGATTCCTCTTTATAATATTAGTGTAGACATGATGTCAAATAAAGGTAAAAAAAACCTTTCCTTAGCCTTTAGAATGCAAGGGGCATTCCGAGATTAATGTCAAGATGGCTTTAAAGGAGGCTATAATCAGCGCAAGATGAAATGGACTTTACATTTCTTATATGTATTATAGAGATATGTACAATATTCAATTTCGTGTGTATGTTCGGATTAACCTCGAGAACAACCAATCTTATTCGAATAATCATTTTTGCATTCAGTAGCTATAATACGAACCCCTAAACTAGTAGATAAACGGCAAAAGCAGTCACAAATCGGGACTTTCAATTACATACTGCATTTTTTTAATTGACTTCAATGTCAATAGCACCGATGAATTAGCGCAGAGTCGCGAGATGAAATGACATCATACAGTGACCTCAACGTGAGGGTTAACCCGACAATGTCGCTCATTTATTATTATTATACGTTCTTGGATATTCAGATAAATTGCTTAATGAATGCCTGTATTGAACTTGCATTTCCTTGTACGGATATCTTATTGGCGGAAAAATATTATTAAGTAATGAACCTTGCATAAAAATACGGAGTTATGTACGTAAAGACCTGATGGACAGAAAATTAAATACTTTCTTTCTTAGGTGGATATCTCATCTCAATAAAACCATAGTACGGTGAGAAAAATTGGACTAGAGAGGGTTTTAACCGCAGTTAAAGGCTATTTGATCCCATGAAAATCTACTCTTAATTTTTACAAATTAATAAGCATCAAAATCAGTTCCCTCTCCTCCCTTTTTTCACATATGGGTACAAAAAGGGGGTCGCGAAGCTTTTTGCAGAAAGCATCCAACCTCAAGGTATGGGTCACAACGGAGTGCGACAGGAGATACTGATGTGTAATCGAACTGAGTTTTCACCCTTCAGGGCACATCTGAATGCTGCCAACTTAGACCAGCTTGGCAGACCGGCTTCCCTTGAGATAGTGGACCCCGCATGTTAGAGCAAAATGTTGTTACACATAGTGATTGAGGGAGAAAATATCGTTTGCGCGATGCAGGACTTGTTCGATTTTTGAATGGTCCCCTCGTTTTACTTTGATAATTGAATATGTTTTTATGAAGGGGAGTGTATTGACAAGCCCGTTGGCACAGTGGCAGTGAGCGCTTACTGTGTCGGGGGTTGCAGGTTCGATTCCCGCCCGGAGTCAACAATATGTGAAGAGACATAGTTTTTGGCGACGACGTCTGGGTGTCAAGTCAATTATATATTCTTATAAAGTATTTGTGTATATATTTGTAGAAGTATCGGTTAGTTATATTACAAGCTTAGAGCTTAGTTTGGGTCTTATTGTGTGTGAATTTGTCCGGGTATATTCTATCCCACCAAAAACATAAATGTAAAAAAGGAGAGCCAAGTTCAATACAAAAATTATGCTTGGCTATGGGCTTCGCCGCAAAAAGAATGGAGATCTAAATGAGTGCCAAGTTGTAGGCAAAATCTCAATATGTATTTATAGGAACAAAATAACATTATGAACAAGTATTAAACTCTATTTCTTCTCTTTATTGGATACCTATGACAATTGCTGTTATTTAAAAATGTGAGATCTTAAAGTGGCTGAGATTTGACTTGACCAGTTTTCATTACATCAGTCATTTTATAACGTTATTCAAAAAATAGGTATATTTTTTTTTATTCTGGTAAAAACTGGCCAAGTTAAATCTAACCCACTTTAAAATCTCACATTTTTAAATAAGTATCCAATAAAGAGAAGAAATAGAGTTTAATACTTGTTCATAATGTTATTTTGTTCCTATAAATACATATTGAGATTTTGCCTACAACTTGGCACTCATTTAGATCTCCATTCTTTTTGCGGCGAAGCCCATAGCCAAGCATAATTTTTGTATTGAACTTGGCTCTCCTTTTTTACATTTATGTTTTTGGTGGGATATCATTACTTTTTGTAAAGAAAACTAGGTATTGATATCGCTGATTGGCTGGGGCGACGGTGGACCGACCGCGTCATAAGTACCTACCGCGCGCCGCCGACGACACACCGTTGGCCGGTTGTTTAATAGACCTAGAGCCCGTGAACCCCAGACCTTCGTTATTTTATAAAAGCTGAAAGTTTGTCAGCGCATGCTCCCACACACAGGTAAGAACGATGGACTATTATGAAGTTTGGGTTATCGTGGCTTTGGCAGATAAACGGTACTAAAGGTGTGTAAAATACCGATCTAAATTCATCAAATAATAAAGTGTGATTTGTGACATGACATATGTCATTTGAAAGCTCTTGAAGAGTTGTACAAGTCACCCTTTGACGGTGACATCGAAATCGACGGCCAACTTGGTGTTTTCGACCATTGAAGATTGGAGTTGACCTATGCTATGGACGTTGATCCTAATGCTCAACAGTGACATGACCTATATCATTTGAAAGCTCTTGACAAGTTGTACAAGTCACCCTTTGACGGTGATATCGAAATCGACGGCCAACTTGGTGTTTTCGACCATTGAAGATTGGAGTTGACCTATGCTATGGACGCTGATCCTAAGTGACATGACCTATGTCATTTGAAAGCTCTTAACAAGTTGTACAAGTCACCCTTTGACGGTGACATCGAAATCGACGGCCAACTTGGTGTTTTCGACCACCGAAGATTGGAGTTGGCCTATGCCATGGACGCTGATCCTAATGCTCAACAGTGACATGACCTATGTCATTTGAAAGCTCTTGAGGAGTTGAACATGTCACCCTTTGACGGTGATATCGAAATCGATGGCTAACTTGGTGTTTTCGACCATTGACCTTTAGTACCGTATACCTGCCAAAGCCACGATAACCCAAACTTCACAATAGTCCATCGTTCTTACCTGGTGTTGGGAGCATGCGCTGACAAACTTTCAGCTTTTATAAAATAACGAAAGTCTGGGGTTCGCGGGCTCTTGGTCCATAACGCGAATTACAAGTTTTTTTGTATGGGGGCACCACTTATTTTTTTACATAACTTTACGTTTATATTGCAGTTAAATAGCAAATATGATAATACTTAGATTGGGATAGTTTCAAATATCTGCTTGTAACGGTTCTAACGCTACAATTAAAAAATATATTTTTATGTATGGGGACCCCCCCTATTTTTTAACTATTTTTTATTTTTAGATTTTTTCTTACGCTTACACACAATTACCGAGCTAGATACCAAATTTCATCCTTCTAGGTCATCTGGAAGTAGGTTAGGTTTAGGTACTATATGTCAGTCAGTCAGTCAATACTAAAATTTACGACTTTCTGACGTTCATATCTTTATAACCGTTTGAGCTAGCTTCATGAAATTTGGGCTTCTAGGTGTCCTAATGGATATAATTAAACACACGTAGTTTCATGTGTTCACGTTAAATAGTTTTTGAGTTATAGAAGGGTCAAAAGTGGCACCAAGTGGTTCGTGTAATATTACACTCGGCGCTGGCTAGCCGTTCCTTTGCTTGAACTTGGCTTGACACGCTGCCGCGTGTCTAGATATTATTGTAGCTTAGAAATGATTATTAAAATTAAAGGTGATTGAGATAGCGAGTTTTTGTATAAAAAAGTAGATATTTTGTAGTATGTAGCAATGTAGTATTTTCAATCAAAGCTTTGACAGCTGCCGTCGCCGTAGCTTGCATCGTGGCACCCTCGTTATATGTTTATATTTAATAGAGGACTCTGAATTAGATTAAGCCTAGGCACGACTAATTGACCTATATATCTAGATCATGCGCTGACGAGCGTACGCTAGGTTAGATAATGTAGTAGGTAGGTGTGTTAAAATACAACAGTTGTAACACATACCCACACTTAATTTAAATAATATGTATATCAGAATGTGGGCTTTAACACCTGTCAACTCTTACTAGACATTGATCGAATTTTCAATATTTCCACACAGAAATTTAAAAAAAAGCTTTCCAAAAAAATATGTTTCTTTGATTTTATATAGAACTAGCACCCCGTGGTGTTACCCGCGTTGTACCCGTTACCGAGGGGATTTCGGGATAAAAAGTTTCATCCAAATCCGTTTAGTAGTTTTTTCGTTAAAGAGTAACAAACATTCATCCATACATACATACGTCCTTACAAACTTTCGCATTTATATTAGTAGGTTTCGGTACCCTAGGAAGTTCTATTGACATTCATGTAAACGTACAAATATTAGTTAGTGGTCGAATACAGAACCTACTTCTTATTGAAGTCGGTTAAAAAGACCAAGCTATTTTCGTATCAGTAGAGAACTAAATGAATCAAAATATCAAAAATAAACGTTCGCCACTAACTCCAATATGTCACGCAACACGAAAGGGTTATTTTTGATAAAACTAAAATAGTTTAGTAGTTTAGCAGATAACCCACCTACGTAAGAAACACCTTTGTTTTTGTCTCTTTCACTCTGGTGTTGTTTACTATTTCTGTCTCGTGTCTGATGATGAATTGACTCCTACAGTATTGTTCAAGGTAGATTGGGTCGTAAAGATTATGAATGGAACATGTTTAACGTATTTTGAAAGAATATTATAGATAGATAAGATAGGTAAAATATTGAAGAAGATTTAAATTAAAAAATTAAAAATCCGTTGTGCAATAACGGCTGGACCGATTTATATCAAACTTAGCCACCACAACAGAATCACCGCAAGAAAACTGGCTTTTAAATGAAAAAAAAAAGACATCAATTACGGTGACGCAGACAGTTACACACACATCGACGTCAAACTTATAATATCCCTCTTTTGCAACGGGAGCAAAAAATACAATTGATTCTACGGCATACTCCACTAATTAAATCCTCAATCCGACGTAAGTTGTAAAAGTTACGCACGTCTAATTCTTACGGAACTTAAAGACTACGTCGACTGATGCAAAAAATCTTTTAAAATGTATCTAACATAGTTTAATTGCGCCCTTATACATTAAAGAAAAGTCCCAAAACAAAATTACAGACGAATTAATTAATCTCATTTTTCAAGTCGGTTCAAAAAGAGGGGTCAATAAATGTACCACACAGATGAGCAACCAATCCACATATATACTGCCTCGTAGGTAGAGATAATATGTGGATTCATCAGCAGCTGATGAATGACCACTGAGCGCCAGAAAGAGACCCAACTGGCTTCCCTCGAGGCAGGGGACCCCTAATATGTACGGTGAAAATTCGAATCACTAGTTAGAAAGCCGAGAAAATATCGTTTGCGCGATCTAGGACCGGGGGAAAGTCTTTCTGGATTGGCTGGCTGGCGATCGATATAGGGTGTTACGGGAAGGGAGGTTGTAACAGGCGTGGGTTTACTATATGCAATATGCATCCATTCATACAGACATTTTTTATTGAACATTATGTTTTTAGGGCTTTTAACAAGCGGGACCGACTGCTTTACTTGACGTTCGAAGCACGGTAGCGCTTAGAAAGCAAGATAAAACAAACTATAACAAACCCAAACTACTTTTAATTGTTAATAAAAACGCGATCTCCCAATAAACTAATTTGTTTGTACCAAAAATATTTTGATGAAACTTCTTACCAAAAATATTTTTTTCTAAATCATTAAATTATCATTTACTTTGAACAAGTTTACAATTCGCGAGCCGGCGAATTCAAAAGAATCACACATCAACAAAACTTTCGTCTATCGTACAACTCAATTTACTCACACAAACACGACCCTACGAAATCCCTTCGGAACACAACAAAGGGAATCCTGCATCGCGCAAACGATATTTTCTGGCCCGAGCGCCTAATAAAGCCCTTCAATTCGCTATCCCTCGGGGTCCACGAGCTCAAAGGAAGCCAGCCCGCCAAACTGGTCTAAATTGGCATTGAAAAACATCTCAAATACTCTGACAGGGTGACTACGTGCGCACCCCTCACTAACCCCACACAAACACTTTGAGCGTAGCGTGTTCAGCTGTAAGGCACGCCTTTGACCCCTTTTTGGCTATTTAAAGTGAATATTAGTTTGTGTATGACAACAGGTGGGTGTCACAATGCAGCGAACGGCGACTAGATTTTTTTAAAGAAAGAACATTGTGTTCTTAATTTTTTAAATATTATCAAAAGCTTATATTATTTCTAATCGCTAGTCGCCCATGCCTCGTGCCACCCTCCAATGTTTGTGTCTGTGCCATCGTAATTAAGTTACATATACATATAATTACTACTTTAATTTGTATGGTCAATGCTTGTTGTTCAAGGCCACAGGGACAATGGAAAGTAATATTAAAAATCCATTGTCCCGGCGGACGGCGTCAACGGGTATGTGTACTATGGGCCATATTAATATGAACATTTTAGCCATTAAATGGTTTATCACTTTCTGACATAAGCAATTTTCCGAAGAGCAATAGAGACAACACACTGTATAATAGTGTTTTAGTTACACCTCGTTTAGTAATAAGGCGGTATGTCATAAGGTGATATAATGATAGCTATAGTCCCCATTCCCGTGATTATACAGATTATCGAGATTCCGAGAACACCATAACTAACTTGTATACTAGAAGACACAGATTTTTTAATCTTCCTTAAAAAACTGTTAACACGCACGAGTACTTAACTAAGACCAAGATACCTCGGAATCCCGTCCAAGGCTATCTGGGCCACAAATTCAGCATATCGTAAAACAAAAACTGGTTTTAGGCTATTTTGGGTTCTAACTCGCGAACCATTAGACGCTTCTTCGGGGAATTCTCGACTTTTATTTTTAGTTGAATAATTCTTCACATTTTGTTCACGGACATTTTTCAAAGGAAACATTATATTGTATTGTTATTTGACCGGATCATTTTCAAAGGTGATAAATAAATTGAAAAATCTGTCTGTCCCTAGTCTGCCCGCTTGACCGAAGATCCAATTTCAGCTTTTAAAATATGAGATTACTCGTGCCTGCTCGCGCTCACTGTAGTGCTCGTGGCATAGTTAAACTAAGCAATGTTAGCTCATTGCCATTGTTAAGCGATATGCAGCTCGACCCCTACTTGGATGGGTGGCCGATAGTGGCACTATCTGAGGGCTACCGTGCTTCGGAGGGCACGTAAAATTGACCACGTCGAAGGTCTTTAGGCGGTCTAAAATCTCCGAAACCAGGGTCGAGCTGCACTTTGCTTAACAATCGAAACGATCTAACATCGGTTAGTCAAACTACACCACGATACAATTGAGCAGAACAGAACAGCACTCCTTTCTTCCGTAGTATTGGCCACTTAAAAACTAGACTCATCTCAAAGGTCTCAAACAATAGTATGACTAATCATTGACTATTGGAATCAAAATAGAAGTAGAGTGCGTCGGCGCAGGCGCATCAATTAGCCGCATGTCGTCACTTCCCATTGGCGGGCGCAATAGGAAGCCCACTTGGCACCGGGCAGGTATAGCCCCGAAATAAACATTAATATTACTAACTAATGCCGTGACTAACTAATATTTATTTATTAAGAAGGTGGTGCCCTCTTCAGCGATATCTACCGTGATGTCTGCTGTTGGAACTGGATTGTCTAGATTAGGAATAAGCTTACATACTTACCTAGGTCAGACACAGAAGAACGAAGTGCTTACTGTTTCTCTATTTCCTGAATCAGACTATGATGAAAACATTCGCAAATGCTCTTAACTTGTAAACTTTCTGAATGACCCGTCAAAATATAGTTCATGTTAGATCGTGATTATTTTGCCAAAATGCATATGTTTTGAAATTATAGACAGATTTTCAATAGTACTATGTGATGACAAGAACTAAAATAGAAACTCACGAGTGCTTCTCAGAATTAGTTATTCATATTGTTTGTAACCTTCTAAAAGATTTTTGAGTCATTACTGTGTTTTACGCCTCGATGGTGTAATCTGTAATGGGATGGAAAAACGCTTGCCAAGCTGTGTCTCGGCCGACCCATGTTTGTAAATTAGGACTATCGCAGACTACAGACCAGACACTTTAGACAGGCAGACAGACTTGTTTGACGCAGTCAAGTCTGTCTATATAAGTATTCATATTCTAAGAACTTTTACAAATATTTAGTACAAGAGACAGGCAAAAAACTGAAGTCTATTAGACGTCTTATTTTAGCTGTGCTCACATAGACATAGACTCTGCATAGACGGTCTAATCTAAAGATTGTCTGGGCTAAGGGCACACTTTGATGAAATTCAAATATAAATAACTAGCAGCGCCCCGCAGTTTTACCCGCGTTGTGCCCGTTCCCGTGGGAATTTCGGGATAAAATGTAGCCTATAGCCTTCCTCGATAAATAGACTATCTAACAGTGAAAGAATTATTCAAATCGGTTCAGTAGTTTCTGAGATTAGCGCGTTTAAACAAACAAACAAACAAACAAAACAAACTCTTCAGCTTTATAATATTAGTATAGATTGTTTGCCTTAAAGTCCTGTCAGTCTTTAGTTTAGACTCTACTCAGACAGAGAGTGGCTCCAATATTTTGTTTTGAGGAGAGATTGATGAGGTTAAGTTTCGTCATGGAAATATGGTGTCATGAGAGGGCTAAATTGACTTGGTTAGGTAGTGGCTTGATCTCCTTATTTAACCCCTCCCGGATCCACCATTGGCATAGCATAATTCTTTCTTATCTTTGATCTTATGAGGATAAGATATATTCGAGTAAGTATAACCTATTTTAAAACCGGATGGCCTACACAAAACCTTGCCTTCAGAATGCATGCCGAATACTACGAAACTCATTCATAAGGACAAATGATTACCAACAAACTATTACCAATTCTGTGGTCTTGAGTGAATGAAATGACCTTTTAAACAATAAGGAAAAATGTCAGCAGAATGGTCTTAGAATATGAATTAGATGCGTGGGCGCAGAAATATACGCTTTGGAGCGCCAGCTGTTGTTTAGGATTTAATTGAAAGCTAAGTTTATGGATTTACTAGGAATTATCTGTTGGTCATTGAATGATATCATAACATAAAGATTTCAATAGCATCGCCCTGCGCCTAAATTAACCTTATTAGCCTATTTTTTCCAATAGATGGGGATACTTCCGCTCCTTCAGAATGCAGTCTATAGACTGTCCGAAACAAACGTCTGCGCAGCCCCAACCCATTAAGAATTCGCCACAAGTAGACTAGCGTAGTTGCTAAACCAGTTGCGTAAACCAATAAATCTTCAAAACTATTTACATTTTTCTAAAATAACGGACGTTTAAATGTTGAGCTTTGTATTTTGTGGATTTTATTCTTAGACGTTGGCATTGTATACATTGTAGTTGCATAGCCTCATTTATACGAGGAATTTTAAAATATAAGTAAACTATGGTTATCCTTTTTCAGTCGGTCCCGGTTACTTTCTACGGATAGTAGTCGTTACATGAGCCATGTCAGAGGCCCTTGGCGGCTCAATAACTCTGACACCAGGATTGGCCAGGTTGACTCAATGAAGAAGAATCCTTTTTCCGAGCTAAAGGTAGTGTACGTCTATCGTACACTACCTTTTTCGGCTAAGTGACATTTCTATTTACGCAACCATACTTCGTCCGTACAATTGTCGGTCCCGGTTATTTCAATCGTAGAGCATGTCAGAGGCAAAAACCTCCGATGGTTTAGCCACTAACCGACTCAAACTTTCATTTTCATAACCGATTGTTATCGGACCAGTATTTGTACTAGGTAGGTATGATCCATGTCTGTCCGTGTGGACGGCTGCCAAGATTTAATATTAGCGGCGATAACGTGATGTCAGCTCTGTTTATGTTATCGCATGCTTACTGAGGTTTTTAGTTTACGTGTTATGGGTCAGGGGAGTGAGGTTTAAATTGTTTGAAAAATCTTTATCACATAGTATAAAACAAAGTCGCTTTCCGCTGTCTGTCTATGTTGTCCCTATGTATATCTTTAAAACTATGCAACGGATTTTGATACGGTTTTTTTGTAAGAGAAAGTTTGTTCAGCCAGAAATTCCCACGGAAATACGCATAGCGGGGGTAAACGCGGGGTGCTGCTAGTGTTTTCATATGGAGATATGTGTCTTATGTGATGATGTGATGTGATGATGAAGTGCTTCGGATGCATGCTATCATATCCAGCTATGAAATCCATACTGTTGAGCTACGGATGCAACTTTCTTTAAGAAGCAGGTTACATAAAAAGACAGAAATATCTAATCTAATAGGTATATTATAGATACGCACTACCCTTCTCTTTGTAAAATCTTTTAGGCTATCTAACTGTAAATACAGTGGCATTAACACTACTCTACGAATCGTAGTACAAATAAAAACATGTCCTTTTCCGAAGACAAACATAGTGTCAACATAGCAGTTGATTCAGAACTAACTATAATATTTAAGGCTATCAGAACGGTCGTGACTTTGGGAAGTAATAAGTACGTAATTGAATCATGAATTAAGAGGAATTGGTCTCTATTACGCATCTTTATAATGGAGTATGCGGTTATTATTGGTGAAGTCATTTTTAGAAATCATTTATTAGTCAGTTTACTCGTTTTGTGCCCGTTGGAATTTCGGGTTGAAAAAGTGTATAGCCTTCCCGTTGAATGTGGCTAGTCATTACAAAATGAGACTAGGTAATTCAAAATGGATTGGTAGGTACTAGCAAGCAAGCAATACTAACAAGACCCTCGTGGTACTCGTTCCCGGAGGTATTTTGGGATGAAAAATAACCTAGGTTTCACAAAAGTTAAATAAAAAAGTATCTATAATCTGTTAACCTGTAATGTGCCACTGCTGAGCAAAGGCTTCTGATCACACTGAAGATATCAGTACAGTTTCAAAAAGCGTATTTTTTAAAATAGGTGGTCCCGGATCGAGCGAAAACATGTTTCTTACTATTCAAACATGACTCGAGTTTAGTATCGTCAACCCGCATATGACAAGCGTGGTGATTACGCCTAATCCTCCTCACTGTACTATCTTCATTGAGATGAGAGGCCTTTGCCCAGCAGTGAGACATTACAGGCTACTTCTACTACTATCTACATCTTGCTAATTAATAGCTATGCTAAATTATGCATTAATTTGGTTAAATTAAAGGTCAAAATCCAACTTCCTAATTCCTTACAATTTGGGACGAACAGACCGACGTGCCTTCAAAAGAGCGCTAAACACCGTGATAATTGGGAGATGGTAATTGTATGCAGTATTGTAGTCATGCGCTGTTGTGTTGAAGTTCAAACAAAATAAGTACAAAAAATATCTACCATTTTGGTTTGTAACCGAATATCTATAAAACTATGATTACCTAACTATGTACTATGCAAAAACGATTTTACCATTATAATTACAATTTCAAAATATTTTCTAACATATACACAGATTTTCCTTATCATTAGCTAGATTACAAGATGCAAAGGCGAATTTCAAAACATATAATCAGCCCTATTTAATACTCTCTACAAAAATACAGTTATAATAAGTTTTGTCTCGTTTGCTCGTTGGAAAATAGCGAAGGTCTGAAAGGGACATTGATAGCTTTAAGTGTTATGAAGAAGGTCCACAGTTATTTATTTCAGCATCGTCTGTGATTTGTTTATTTTTAATTAATTAAATTCGTATACCTTTACTGCCTTATTAATAAACGCGGTGTAACTTTAAACACTGTTATAACGTGTTTTGTCTCTTTTGCTCTTCGCAAAATTGCGTATGTCAGAAAGTGACAAACCATTTGATAGTTAAAATGTTCTTGATACGCGTTTATGAAGCATGACTGTTCTTAACTACAATGACTACCATCTAAGATCGTAACCATGTTTATGAACAAATAAATAATAATATGATTTTGAATTAAAACATGACTCAGTACCTATTCCAAAACAATCAAAAACCACAGAGTATATTTTCTTAAATTCCCGCTCTTATGCATCACATGACGCATAATATAAACAAAATACAAAAATAGCGCGAAAATACGCGTTATTCTGCGTTATTTGGCACAAGGTCTTAAATTGAAGGATGAAACTGAAAAATAAGCGTTTCTTTATAACTTGATTCATTGTGGTTAAAATGAGCTTTCTAGGATTTGTTACGTCATATCGATTACGAGTTGTGACGTCATAAGTATGATCAATGGATGATGTATCAGTGGAGGTCACGGAGTTCCAGGGTTGAGGTGAACGGAAGGTAAGGTCACAAATTCGCAGGTTCGAGGTCAGGACTAGGAATAATAAAAATCTAGGGTTTTATGGGCTTGCTAGTCAGAGTTGGTTTTATCAAGAGAGACATGATACGAAATATATCTTACTAGCAGCGCCCCGCGGTTTTACCCGCGTTGTGCCCGTTCCCGTGGGAATTTCGGGAATTTTTTTACATAAAAACCTTCCTCTTGAATCACTTACCTATTACAAAAAACCGCATCAAAATCCGTTGCGTAATTTTAAAGATTTAAGCATACAGACAAACAGACAAACAGACGCGACTTTGTTTTATACTATGTAGTGATGATTTATTAATAGTTAAGGATACGGTAGGTACTCGTAGTGTAAAACTTGTTAAAATACAATGACACTGAGATGTTAAGTTTCAAAGTTTGTCATTTGAATGTGCCGACTCGCAGATTGTAAACATTGTAGTTTTGAAAGTATAATTGAATCTGGCGCCTTTCATTCAATATGGCGGTGACGCTCACATGCCACGGGGTCGAAAACTTGGGTTTTTTTAAATACTTAAGTATGAATCTAAATCTCGACTGCCTCACCTTTTATAAGGCACAGGTATTTTTTTCCTTAATTACTAGTATGTATCTATAGGTATTTTAAAATGTAACATACTCAATATTTCTTAGGTATATACTTAGGTACTAGTATGTTGTAATTTAAAACACCTACATATTGATATTAATAAAATCCTCTCCGCTGCGCTCCTTTCTGTCTGCGCTGGCCCTTAGGCTCAGCGCAGACAGAGAGGAATAATCCTCGCGCGGTCTCGGGCATTTTCTTTACGGATCGCGTATGCTCGAGCATGCGCGCGACCTCGCGAGCTTGCGGTGCTACGGATTAAAAATCTAAATAAATGACGATCTCTCTCCTAAGGCTCAGCGCAGACAGAGAGGAATAATCCTCGCGCGGTCTCGGGCATTTTCTTTACGGATCGCGTATGCTCGAGCATGCGCGCGACCTCGCGAGCTTGCGGTGCTACGGATTAAAAATCTAAATAAATGCTCAGTGACAACACTGAAAGTAGGTACTCGCGGACGCCGGCCGACTCGACGCCGCGCGGGGATTCCCGCGTAGCGTCGAGGACGCGCGAGCATTTTTTGTCAGGTTCAAACATTTATGCACTTTATTTTAATAATTTTAAAGTTGATTTTCAAGTGCGTTAATAAAATCCTCTCCGCTGCGCTCCTTTCTGTCTGCGCTGGCCCTGGCTCAGCGCAGACAGAGAGGAATAATCCTCGCGCGGTCTCGGGCATTTTCTTTACGGATCGCGTATGCTCGAGCATGCGCGCGACCTCGCGAGCTTGCGGTGCTACGGATTAAAAATCTAAATAAATTAGGTACTCGCGGACGCCGGCCGACTCGACGCCGCGCGGGGATTCCCGCGTAGCGTCGAGGACGCGCGAGCATTTTTTGTCAGGTTCAAACATTTATGCACTTTATTTTAATAATTTTAAAGTTGATTTTCAAGTGCGTTAATAAAATCCTCTCCGCTGCGCTCCTTTCTGTCTGCGCTGGCCCTAAGGGGTCAATGAATCGGGGGTCACTAAAGTATATTGGACCATATTTAAGTATGTATTATGTAGGACTAGCCGCCCCCGCGGTGATACCCGCGTTATACCCGTTCCCGCGGGAATTTCGGGATTGAATGTATCCCATGAGTGATGAGTTATTCCGATGTATAACCTATATTAGTAGTGGTAGTTTTTGCACGAAAGAGTAACAAACAAACATACATCCATCCTCACAAACATTCGCATTAATAATATTAGTAGAATAGGATTATGTAGGTATGTAGTATCGCTAATATCTAAATATACTTTAGGTACATTTAGATATTAGATATTAGGATATTAGTAGGGTAAAATACTCTAACCATGTTGAATAATTGCCCCAACTTTTATAGTTCTTAGTATCTGAACCACCACTATTAAGAAGAAATAAACTAATTACCCTCCCCAATAAACAAACAATTATCGCGCCTGGAGTTAGTAAACAACACCATACACTTGCGTCTTAAACTTAATAACTAGACAATCACCTAGCTCTAACAAGAGCTAGATATCGAAACCTACTTCAGTTTCTATTGCAACATTTAATCTCCGCACAATAATAGCCAGTTATAAATCGATACTCCAAAATAACATTATGTTTGTTTATTTCAGGAATGAGGTTGAGCTCGATTCTGACCAGAAGCACTCAACAAGTACATTTAGCAAAGTTGCGAATTAGCTTTAGGAATACACAGACCACAGACAGTCACAGAAGACCGCAAAGAACTAAGACCATGGTTTCTGTACAGGGACCAAAACGTCAGATAAAAAGTAAAATGAAAGTGGAGTGTATCCGTAAACGTACGTTCCAGTTCAAAATGTGTAGTGTTCGATAAAATTTTAAAAATCGAACGGCCGTGGCGTGTACACAACGGCAACAGTAATAGTCGTCTGCTGCAGTCGCAGCTGCTGTCCGGCTTAATGTGAACACAACCTTAGCACAGAGCTTTTAGCAACTTTTGTTGCTCGAAAAATTGTTAGACAGTTCGCCCAACAGTGGGATGATACCGCATGGGTTAAGAAGTGACATTCATAAAACGTACATACAGTTAGTACATACTGGTTTATTAAATTTAATTAAACGATCAGTCTTCATTTTGACACTACACTACGCTTTTATTTTATACAAGCAGCGCCCTGCGGTTTTACCCGGGATGTGCCCGTTCCCGGGGGATTTCGGGAGTTTTGATACATATAAACCTTTCTCTTGAATCACTCTATCTATTTAAAAAAACCGCGTCAAAATCCGTGCAGTAGTATTTGACTTTATCGTGAACAGACAGACAGACAGCTACGCGGCAAATGTAGTGATTTTTATCTGAAGTTTCGGTTGCAGGATATGTCATTTAAAAGCTTACTGTAAAGCCTCGTATCCTCTAACAATTGACGCGTAACAACGCTAAACATGAGAACACGTCTTTATTTTGTGGTACAAAGTTCGATCCAAGCTTGTTTTCAAATAGTAAAAAATTGCTCAACAAAAGTTGCGGGCTGTTGTGCAACGCTGCCAAACATGTTTAGCGAACCTAGTATCAAAACTTAAGATAGCTGGATTTTTTTATTTAAACTGAACAGAATTTGATGAACCGTAATGATAAACCGTAAAAAATGGATCTTGCAAAGGATTTATGCCCGTTTTCACCAACATCCCCTAAGTTTAGGGGATCCCCTAAACATGCTTAGGGGGCCGTTTAGGGGGCGGTTCCGTTTCACCAACCGTTAGGGGTCAACTAAACGCTAAAAGGTCCCCTAAATTTAGGTGGTCGACAACTGGGCACATAAACCGACCCATAAGTGCGTTGTCTTTTAAGCAACGAAGATGGATAGTGATTTATATGAATTTTTAGATAATTTAGAAAATGTTTCTACTATATTCGACGTAAATAATCGCCGTATATCGAAAATGACCAAATTACTTCGAAAGTTTTGACGAAACCGACTTTTTTCGGAGATTTATGTTTTGTAAATCGTCAGTGTTGTATTTATTGGAAAAGATTGAACACGCTTTAGAATTCCCTGATATTAGGTGAGTATATTTTTTTCCTTAGTCTACGCCGTCAATGTTTCTGATACACTTGTGTGTTCCCATTTCATTTGCATAGGTAATTAATTTTATTATATATTCACCAGGTGAAACTTCAAGACTATACCTATATTAGTTTTAAAATTCCGATTTTTAGTTAAACTAAACTTGTTATTTGAACTTTTTAAGGTGGAGATGATGCAGAGCTATTCAGAAACAGGAAGGGATATATGTCTATAAATGTTGAGACGGTAGCATCAGCCAATTTGTTAATAAGAGATGTTGTGGCACGTTGGCCAGGTTCAACACATGACTCGGCTATTTATCAAAATAGCAATTTATACATATATAATAAATAATACAATCCATTTATCATAGATAATCAATTTATTTATTATTAAAAATACAATTTCTCTTAGATTTTCTAGTCATTCTTTGGTACACCAAATAAATTCTTCAGATTGAAGTTTCCACCTGTAAAGTAAATAAATTGTAATAAGTATTATGAACTTATAAAAAGTAGAGATGTTATTTCTTTTCAGAATCATCTGTTGACTCCTTACTTAAATCCTACGACAAGAGGACAGCACAAATAATAAGGAATGTCACAACCACAACTACATCCCAGAACACATATGGATTTAGACGATCACAAATTACAAATTATTTTGATAACTTGTTACATAACAATAACTTAATAAATGTTCTTATGTGATAACATACCTTTTATTTGATTGAGTGGATGGTTTTGCTCTTTTAATATTGGCCTTCGCCTTTTCCATATAGGAGTTGGTATCTTTGAACGTGATGGTGTTACCTCACATTCGTCTTCTATCACGTTTTCATTTATTGCCATGTTCTGAAAACAAATTATATTAAAACACTTACCAGAATACTTTTATTATATTAAGTTATTGCGACTTTATCTGGAATAATTAACAGAACCTGGGTGACCGAGCTTTGTTTGGTTTTTATTGAAGTTTTTTTTAAATTAAACCTAGCTAGATTGATTTACCTCCCCTGAATCCCCCTGCAAACTAAATTTAATGAAAATCGTTAGAGCCATTTCCGAGATTCAGATTACATAATAGCAAGCATTGCTTGTTTAAAGATATTAGAAAGATAGATAAGTAACCTGCCCTATTTCTAGATATATGCTATCTCATTGGTTAAGATAAGATTAACTTCAGCAGTATATTAAGTGAAAAGAGTAACAAAAAAACAAAAAGATAGACAAGTCCTTTCACAATTTATTACAATAGTACAGTACCTACTTAAATTGCCTAGGGCAATATAATTTAAGTTTGTAAATAATATATCTGGCAGTACTTACAGTAATGGGTTCAGCATCTAAAATTATAGCCTATTCTTCACTAGTTAGTTCATTTGTGGTATCTGTATGTGGTCTAAAACATCAGCAAGAAGTACCACTGCAACCTCGAGCCATCAAATCGCAGACTTGGTCCAATATTGGGTCTGTTTTTGCAGTTGATGGTCCTCCTCTCCTCATGAGAACGATTAGTAGTAACGATTGACGAATAAAGTATTGATGAAAGTACGAAGAAACGATCACAACCGTAGCGTAGATCACAACACAGGATCACAACAAACAATTAACAAAGTAGGTAATCCAAGTGTCAACTCAACCGTCAAATACAAATGACCACAGATTAAATGCGTGTTTCGTTATGCATGTATAGAGTAAATATGCTAGAACATATTAAATTATTAAAAAATATGAACGAAATAATATTAATTATTTTTATTAAAACAATCTTTATCATAAACTTTATCAATATGTGCATGTACTTTAGAGAATTTGATAAAAAACTATAGTGTTTAAAAGTATCGACAAGTTCAAAGACGCATCAGTCGTGCATCAGTCACTAACACGTCACTAATATCGAAAAATAAACGTCACTTAACTATGTGTCCCCTAGTTAGGTGATAGGAATGATGGTGAAACGAAATTTAACTTGGGGGCTGGTTTAGAGGACCTTTTAAGTAAGGGGTCCCATACTTATGTGGTGGTTTAGGGGATGTCGGTGAAAACGGGCATAATGTTTTAAGTTGATTTATTTATAGCCAGGAATACTATGTATTTGTCTACCCTACTTACTATGCAATAAAACTGACAACTTATATTTGAAAATGGAATCTTCTATATTATAAAAATTAATCGCAAAATGTGTTGGTAAGCGCATAACTTCAGAACGACTGCACCAAATTGGATGATTGTTTTTTTAATGTGTTCGTTATTGTCAGGACAAGGTTTTGATATAAGAAAAATAAGGAATAAAAATTCAAAATTCCCACGGGAACGGGGGCGCTGCGGGTGAAACCGCGGGGCACAGCTAGTTTTATATTAAACTAAACAGTTTGAAGAACGAAGTAAGTAGGTAGGTAGGTACTAAACTTTCAAATTCATTGAATAAACATTTTGTATAGTACCCGTTTATTTTCTCGCGTCAACTCCTACACCAATCTACACTACACATTCTAGGTAAGCTAGATCCTTGATACAACCTACCTTTAAGACCTAGATGCTTAGACAACCTAGACTAGACCTACCCATATCCATATCGGTCCCTAACGGAGAAGATTTACAGCTTATTTCTAAGAACACGATCAGAATCTTATTTAAAACTGTATTATATATTTACATTCTACGTCCAAGGTCGCTCATAAAATTACAATTTGTGTAGAAAAACATTTTAACTTACCTAGTTAGAAATATATCCCGGTTTTATCAGTTATATTTTTCACACTGCACAGTAACACTAAACACACAAGCACTTATTTATTTTTAAAACATTATTGTTAGCACAGGCGAGTATTACGAATTTTTTTGGAAAATCGAAATTGTTTCGATACACGTATTTGAAATGAAACGTTCGCGCGCGGAATGAAGTTGGATTTGCGCGCGCGATGTCTTCACGAACAAAAATAGGAGTACGCGCTCGACCAATCAGAAAACAGGATTTTATTACTAAAACAATCGAATTCGAAACTTTAATTAATGTACATTATTTTTCAGTTCGAATAACAAATGACTGTTAACGTTTTATGTAGGTACTTGTAAATTTGTTTTTTTATTTTACATTCTGGCTTCTGAAGTAATAGTATATACATATTTTCAATTTACTCAACAGATGTCACTAAAAACTACATTTGACTCTTCGGTACAATGAAACAGAATACTTGAACCAAGTTACAAAATAGTAAGTAAAGCTGCTGCTAGATGGCGCTTAAATAAAACAAAAAATTATCATTAAGTTTCTATTATTTAAGTTGGAGTTTTAGATCCAAGGTACCTATAATAACCTACATATAATTAAAGGGAACAAAAGTCTTGGATGTTGACTACAATTCAAAAAAATTGAAAAACTTCAACATCCTTTGCCGTTACACGCACTCACACATCCAAATGACCGCAACCCCGCAGCTGTTAACATAACTCATGGAATTCTTAATTTTTTCAATTTTAAAGTATAATGTAACATAAACATGCGTTTTTACATATTAAAAATGTACTTATTTCTGTACAGATTCGTGTAGGTATATGGTGTAAATGTCCTAAAAAAATAAAATCGATGCGGCATATTTACGCACACTATCATCGATACTTCTGTGTGTATTGTACGACTCTAGTGATGTTCACATCGTCAGATCTGATGCATTTTATCGATATCGATTAATAAATGTTAAGTTATACACAACAAAATGAATGAAAATAAAACAAAATAAAACAAAATCCATAATAGTACCTCATGTTGCTTCCCGTGTTTATCTTGTTAGTAAAATAATACAATGACACTCTTCAATTAAATCAATGAAATGTTAGTTCTGAACTATTTATATTATATCAACCACAATAATATATTTTAAATTATTTTATTTATTTATTTATTTTTTATTTATTATATTAATATTATTAAGTATTTTTTAACCCCTGACGTTATAGAGTATGTGTGTGGTGTGTGTGTGATGTGTCTGTCTATGGCATCATTTTGTACAGTATTCATTAACGAAGGCAGATCCCTACATGGCCCCCATGTTTTTTTTAAGCAAATGTATTTCTGAATTTGAGTAGGTAATTTAAAAAGATAGCGACGGGTCATATAAAAGTGTGTGATAGTGTTACCTACTTATCTTGTCTGTGAATCGTGGGTTTTAAAATTACATTATGAAATAATAGGGGCATTGTATGGACTTATGGCCACTATAATAACAATTTAATTCAATTCAGTATATCGGAAGCATTATATTTAGAGAAATAATTGATTGGGCGTTGGTCTATCGATAGACCCCAATACAAACATCACTAAACATTATGAATCACCAGCCCACATATCTTCCCGAAATGGTGATATAATGCAGGTTTGACCTTATTGGTCGATACGCCCATGCGGCATTTGAATCCACCAATGGCAATGCAGAACGCGACGCGTCTATCCCCGGTAGAGCCGGCACTATAAAAGCGCCCGTAACGGAAATTTTCGCATTCACAATCGTTTGGCAAGCCTCTTAACCGGTCGCGCTGAACGAAGACTGATTAATTTATTTAACACTTTTCTACGTTAAGTTCAACAAACTCAAATCAAAATGGTAAGTGATTTCACTATTTACATCCCCTAAAGTCATATTATTCCCGTAATTGTAGAATATCTGGTTAATTTCACGGTTTCCTCGAGGACAAAGTACCGGTTGGCCACGCCACCATTTTGTCGCACGTTACCCAACGGAATTGTAATGTTACTTTTATCTTGGTTATCTCTCTCTACTTTACATCAATGCTTCACTATTTAGATGGATTATTAGTTCGATTTTAGAATTACTTTACCGGCTCATTGAAATAAATCGACAAGATGCGATATTGTTTTCCGTAACTTCAAATTACCACGAGTTCGTAACAAATGACTACCTACATAGAGTTCTGTCGGCACTTTTCTCACGGCCACACCCTTCGGCCGAATCGATATTTTCTTCACATTTATTTGATGAGTTTCCGCGATGACAAATCCGACTTTATAAAGATGACGTGACTTGTTATTTTTCTAAAATGTGGTGACCTCATTCAAGGTTGAACGAATTCAAGTTATCAAGCGTATCGATCGCTCGCTACTTGCTATAGTTGCTATACAATCAAGTCGGTATTACCCGATGCGGTATAAATATTTTTACCGTAGGTACCTACTTTCTCGGTACACCGTACTTTCACCTCTCTCTTATCGATTTCTCTGAAGTATACTTACCTGTCTGATACCTCGTTACCATGTAAAGGTCGACTTACCTTTCTCCATTGTATTTTACCAATTCGTTGGTAGGTATATCGTATCATGACAGTAGGTACTTATAAAATAATAGGTCAATGACTCCGTTGCCGCCGGTACTAACCTACTGGGTACCTACCTACCACTTCTAATTTGCCTACCTACTTACGTCTTCTTTTAACAATTTATTAATTGAATCTTTTTTTCCTACAGCGTGAGTGCATCTCAGTACACGTTGGCCAAGCCGGAGTCCAGATCGGTAATGCCTGCTGGGAGTTGTACTGCCTGGAGCATGGCATCCAACCCGACGGCCAGATGCCCACCGACAAGACCATCGGCGGCGGCGACGACTCCTTCAACACCTTCTTCAGCGAGACCGGAGCCGGCAAGCACGTCCCCCGTGCTGTGTTCGTCGATCTGGAACCTACTGTAGTCGGTACGTTACAATTGCACTTTGAACTTAAACCACAGCATCTGTAGTTTCTATTTTGTATGATAATTGCTCTTTTCTGGTTACTAATGTTATCATTCACTTGTCAACAGATGAGGTCCGCACCGGCACATACAGACAGTTGTTTCATCCAGAACAGCTTATCACTGGCAAGGAGGACGCTGCCAACAACTACGCCCGCGGTCACTACACCATCGGCAAGGAAATCGTAGATCTAGTCCTCGACCGCATCCGCAAGCTCGCCGACCAATGTACTGGTCTCCAGGGCTTCCTCATCTTCCACTCGTTCGGAGGAGGCACCGGCTCTGGATTCACCTCGCTGCTGATGGAGCGTCTCTCCGTGGACTACGGCAAGAAGTCCAAGCTGGAGTTCGCCATCTACCCCGCGCCGCAGGTGTCCACCGCCGTGGTGGAGCCCTACAACTCCATCCTCACGACGCACACCACCCTGGAACACTCAGACTGCGCCTTCATGGTCGACAACGAAGCCATCTACGACATCTGCCGCCGCAACCTGGACATCGAGCGCCCGACCTACACCAACCTGAACAGGCTGATCGGTCAGATCGTGTCCTCCATAACCGCCTCTCTGCGCTTCGACGGTGCTCTCAACGTGGACCTTACCGAGTTCCAGACCAACTTGGTGCCCTACCCGCGCATCCACTTCCCTCTGGTGACCTACGCGCCTGTCATCTCCGCCGAGAAGGCCTACCATGAACAGCTGTCCGTCGCCGAGATCACCAACGCGTGCTTCGAGCCCGCCAACCAGATGGTGAAGTGCGACCCGCGCCACGGCAAGTACATGGCCTGCTGCATGTTGTACCGAGGTGATGTCGTGCCCAAGGACGTGAACGCGGCCATCGCCACCATCAAGACCAAGCGCACCATCCAGTTCGTGGACTGGTGTCCGACCGGGTTCAAGGTGGGCATCAACTACCAGCCCCCGACCGTGGTGCCGGGCGGCGACCTCGCCAAGGTGCAGCGTGCCGTGTGCATGTTGTCCAACACCACCGCCATCGCGGAGGCGTGGGCCCGTCTGGACCACAAGTTCGACCTCATGTACGCCAAGCGTGCCTTCGTGCACTGGTATGTGGGAGAGGGTATGGAGGAGGGAGAGTTCTCAGAGGCCCGCGAGGACTTGGCCGCGCTCGAGAAGGACTACGAAGAGGTCGGCATGGACTCCGCCGAGGGCGAGGGCGAAGGCGCCGAGGAGTACTAAGCCAGTAAATATGTTTGATGGCTAACTCGCGCCCGACACATTCCGCGTGATTAAATAAATCAAAATTATGTCGAACTCTGTCGTTTCTATTCTACTGAATTACCTAAACCTAACAAAAACCTGAACTAGACACCTAAATACTATCTAGACTAGCTTTAAATACAATGAGTTACAATATAGGTTCTAAACGTTATCACTATGCAAGACACTAAATAAGATACAAAGTAGTTCCCTATAGTTTCATTCTTGTCTTGCATAATAAATAGTAAAATGATATCGAGAACAAATAGGACACCAGACATCCACACATCAAACACCTAATACCTAGAAGAAACATTAGATCACAGTATCGATTTTATTATACCTAGCTATTCTACAACAAGCAATATAGGCATACTTGTGGCAACATAGGTTTGGTACTTCGTTGTTACCAAGGGCACAGCCTAGCTAGCTAGATCGATAAAAGAGTGGAAATACCCCACCTTAGCAGGGTGGAAGTGGAAAGAGGTATATAGGGAGTGTCTCAATGTACTAGATATCCACATAAATTACATAGGCATTTATTACTCGCTTACTACCTACCTAATGTAGACGGGTACTAGATACCTTTAACAGAAGACCATTATAGTAAAGGAAACGCCAATCTCTAGATTATTTCATCCTTCATCTTGATAACATCCCACAGCCTGCCTACAGACTCCTACGATACTTATGATGGCTGACGTAATCGCGCCAATAACGGCGCCATTCAGTGTATGACAAATATGACATCATGGCGGATAGCCTTATTTGGTCATGGTCGCGACAGACGTGCACCAACGAATGGATGCAATTATTCAGCTTTTTATATTGAAACAAGATGTCTGTAAGTTGTTTGTGTATACTTAGTAAACAAGATGACCTAATTATTTGGAAATCCTTGGGTCTGTTTTGAAGAATTTGTTTTTGTACTTATTGGGTAGGTTGGTACATAGTTATATATACATTATGTAGGTACTAAGGATTATTACTCACTACAAAGGGCCGAAAACCTTATGAAAGTAGGTAGGTACCTAGAAGTAGAAAGGGGTCTCTTCGCTAGAGCTATTTTACTAGGTACGTTTGATATATGAATTGATGTAAAGAGGTTTTTATTAGTGAGAGAGATCTAACTAGCATCGCTAAGCTAAGTTACGAAGCTTATAATATTGTTACTAAGTTTGATAAATTCCGAATTATAACCTAATTTTACCAGACTTTCAAAATCAAATACTACTTTGAATCGCTGTCTGAAAGAAGTTACAAGCAACATGTACTTATTTATAGTGTCGGGAAGTCGTCTGCAGTGCAGTGGGGAACTATTTCTGGAGAATGCGAGCAACCGCCGCCTGCCGAACGGCCCCGTGCAGACACAGTCAGGTTGATGACCCTCTGCTCTGGTTCATAGCATCGATCTCCGCCGGAATACTTACTGAAACAGTGAAACTTTACTGCGTTTGAACATTATTGCCTTGTGTTTTATTTTTACTAATATTTAGGAAATGTTATGGCTTGTTCATAAACAATTATTGACAGCATTTTAACTATGAAATAGTTTGTTGCTTATTGACGTACGATATTTTAGAACGAGGAAAAGAAACAAAACACTGAATAACAGTGTTGATAAATAAGGCGTTACATTTTAGGTGGAGTTTGCGTTTTTCAATGTGATTTTGTAAACATGCTTAGATACAATCGGGATCTCGCACCAAATAATTAAGATTAATCTACGTAAGTTTCGCACTATCAAAGTTAAATTACACCTACAGTTAATTATTAACCACGGTCGAATAATAAAGACATACCCACATCTACCGCCTACACATGATAACGACCTCTGTCGTCAACTATTTTACGATATTAATAAACATGACAAGTCAAAGTTAAGTTCAATATAATTATAAGTACATAATGCCGGTTCTTCACATCAGCCATATTGGCTCCAAGCTAGCTCCATTGAAGCGATTTTGCACACCAATGTGTGGATCGGTCATCGTTGACTTACTGACCTATATGAAAGATACACACATTGGTGTATTGGAAACGAGACGATAACTTGTACCCAGTACAACCAATGTGTAGCCCCGGCATCGTGATATCAATAACAATCGTGCGATATATTCATCTCAAAATTCTTCTATACTCCAAAATTTATAACTAATATGTTCGATTTTAAAGCCAAAGACAATTTCCTTCTAAAGAGGAAAAGGGTTTAGTGATTTAATTCCATTACCCCATCACTGAACCTTTTTCTTCAATGGAAGAAACATCTAATAACTTGGGAGCTTAGGATACATAATGTAGTATATATACTGTACAAATATTTATACTATTCGTAATAATAGCAATGACAAAGAGAGAGCTATGAATAATTGTTTATTTTTAATAATAATTTCTTTATTATCTATTCTATATTTTGTATTCACATAACGTATCGTAACACTACACAGCTGGTATGATTGCAAATCTACAGATTTCTATACAATATATCTACCTATCTATTTACGGCCTTATGCATAAACGATATTTAACTTAAATAGTGATTTAAAGTGTTTTGTCTCTTTCGCTCTTTGACAAATAGCGTATGTCGGAAAGGGACAAACCATTTGGTAGCTAAAGTGCTGTTAATAAGCGGTTATGAATAAGGCCCTTACTCATAAGAAATCAATACTAATATTATAAAGCTGAAGAGTTTGTTTTGTTTGTTTGTTTGTTTGTTTAAACGCGCTAATCTCAGAAACTACTGAATAATTATTTCACTGTTAGATAGTCTATTTATCGAGGAAGGCTATAGGCTACATTTTATCCCGAAATTCCCACGGGAACGGGCACAACGCGGGTAAAACCGCGGGACGCTGCTAGTCAATTATAAACGGACTTTACGTTTTAATCCAAGATTAAATGCTATTCTGGGCATTCAGGCCTCTTTCAATTTCAGCGTTTTAGGTCGTCCGGCTACGCGCGCAGTAGTGCAGTAGTAGTAGTCCAGTCGTTCGCGCGCACGAATGTTCTTTTGTTTTTCATACAAATCGGCAAGACGATTGAAGATGGTTTATTTGAAAGAGCCCTCAGACCGATTTAAACCAACCGATAAGTTTGACGTGTGTCAGTGAGTGTATATGTGAAAATGTAAGGATGTTTCCACCTAGAGCTATGTTAAATCTTATGATACGTAAGGTATTCATAAATGAAAAACGTAGTATAGCATATCTCTGGTGGAAAGACATTCTTAATAAACACTTTTTAGTTTGTTATTCTTTTACTCTAAAATAAGCATTTAAAGACAGATTAAAACTTAAAGTCCGTTCACCACTCGGCGATTATTTTAATTTATTGTTAAAATATTAAACAGTAGTTTTACATGAAGACATTTTGAATGGCAGACATTTTTACATGAAGAGTCTAGTCTTAGTACAATAACAACGCAATATTTAGCGTTATTTGATGCAAACTTAGCGTTGTATGTCACTATAAACTATAGTTAATGGCGTTTGAGGTGGAAGAATTGAAATAACATAAGGTATAGCTCCGTCCAAACTTCTTGTCCAGTCTCAGAAATTAAAAACACTGGAAGAAGTATTAGCTTGTATTCATATCTCCGTCTCTCTCTATTTCTACATGCAGAAAAGAGATAAAAGATAGAAGAAATGCCTTTAGTATTACATATTTACAACGAGCGGTCAAGAATATTGAACTGAGCTATACTTTCACATGTGATGGGTAATCATTGGCTACTGGAGACACTTTTGCCCAGCAGTGGGCAACGATGAAGACAATTTATTTACTAACTTTATGATAGTATCCCTATAGTGAGCAAGTATAAGGTAGCTTTTCCATCAAACCTAAGCTATGTTCAGTTGTTATGCTTGGTATCCACATTGGTATTTATACTCTGTTTTTTCTTACGAGTCTTAAAATGTGGACTAATGTCAATTTTGCAGCTGAAGACGATTACTCGTGGAGAGGTTTTAAGACTCTTAAGAAAAAATATAGTGTATGGTTGTTGCTACGTTTCGTATCCACTTATCAACTGTAGCATATCTCTGATGTAAACAAACAATTAAATATCAACCTAATCATATATAAGGAATGGTTAACATTAAAATATATCTGATTTTCAAAAGTAGATTTAATTTTTTCATCCCCTAACTATAAAGAAATTACTCTTAAAACCCCGCTTAGACAGATGTCACTCTAATTACAAATAACTTTGAAAAATCAACTTCAAATCAAGATTTTATGAGAACTACCACATTTTATTTCACTCGGTTAAAATCGGGATTACAGGACCAATCTGTAAGCTTTAGAAAACAGGACAAAGTAAGTTAAATTTTGTACCCTTTGATATCCCGAAGGAATTTTCAAAACCAGTTCATACATGGGCAATATTAGGTAACGAACGTACCAATATAAAAAAACAGAACCTACTTTGATTTCAGTCGGTTAACAAATAAAAGTCAAACAAGGTATTTGATTTGACAGTTGTCATATTGGGCTTACTTTAAAGATAGTATAATAAGTATTACTGGAATCAGCTTTTCTATATTACGGTGTACATCACTACATGGTATAAAACAAAGTCGCTTTCCGCTGTCTGTCCCTATGTATGCTTAAATCTTTAAAACCACGCAACGGATTTTAATGCAGTTTTTTAAATAGATTCAAGAGGAAGCTTTATATGTATAAAAATTCCCGAAATTCCCACGGGAACGGGCACAACGCGGGTAAAACCGCGGGACGCTGCTAGTTTATAGTATGTTTTGATTTAATAATTATAGAGGTATTACAAACAATATATTGTATAACAAAGAATTACTGTTTGTAAGTTTACATGAAGGAAAGATATTTTTCTTAGGAAGTAAACTAAATTCATCTGATTATATAAAAAATCATAATTAGAGGTACATTTCCACTGCTATGCTATGTTGCTATGGTTTTCACGAATCATACGATATAGTATAGCAATGTTATTAATTTACAATTCCGATTTTCGCAGTATAAGTTTGTAAACAATACAAGTAAAAACAACCTACTTTGATTACTCGATGTTTTAATACTTTCAAATTGCAATACTTCAAAAATAATATACCATAGCAACATATTACAGCATAGCTCAAGTAGAAGGTACAATAGAATAATCAATTATCCCAGTTTTCCTGCAGGAAATCTCAAACACCCGACTGCAGTAACATAATACACACATCACAATAATAATTTCATATAAATTAACTATATATTTAAACCTAATTTTACAATTTAATTAGTAATTACACTTTGTAAATAAAATATGGAATAAAAACACATCGTTAACGTATAAACAGTAATAACATAACGTATAAACAGTAATAACAGCTTTAGAGTCCGTTTCGTTACCCTCACTACTACAATAAAGCTGAGTTTGTTTTGTTTGTTTGTACGGGCGTATCTCTGGAACTACCCGTCCGATTTGAATAATTCTTCTTGCATTGGATAGCCGCATTCAAAACAAAGATTATAAGTTATTTTTCATCTCTGGAATTTTCACGGGAATGGGTATAACGGGCAAAACCGCGGGGCGCTGTATTTAATATTATTCCTATGCTATAGCGCGGCCCTTGGTAGGCGATTCAGTTCGGACGACACTGCAACAAAAAGTTTGATCAATAACATGAATTAGTTAGGAAAATGTTCTGGTGACCCAGTTACATTCAACTACGATAATATATTGTTGAATATATTTGTGGGTGAGTCAAAAACTGTTTAATGTCACTGTACTGTAGCCATACCATGACCTCTTAGATAGCGTCTCAAGATCCAAGCAGATCAGTTTAGGTTAGCGTTTCAATTCGTACCGTGACCTTATTTAAACAATATCGCACTTGAATCGCCATCTCTTTGAATGAATGAACAAACCATTTTGCTGATCGGCTAATTGCGTCACTTCCTCTAAGAGAAGTTATTAAGGTGCGTTCGAAAACCTTAAAATTAAAATGACGGAAAGTTACGGTTTTTAAGAGAACCTCTTAAAAATCATAAGTATTATTCAAAACGAACATTGGTTTGTTTATACACACGATAATTATTGTTATCTAATTTGTAATCATAAAATGTTGGAACTATAAAGTATTTGTTGCTCCAGAAACCAATATTATTTATAATTTTAAACAGATATCCAAAATAAAATTACGATTTAAGTGTTCGGAATGTCACTGGCAAAGATCATAAAATTCATAGAATATAAAATAGACATAGATTAAAAAATAGACATAGATTATAATTTATAATACAGACATAGATTAAATATATTATAATAGGTATATTTTTTGAGCGTTTAAATTATTACCTTCAAGCTCGTTTGATATACATTGCGATTGTTAAAGATTTATTTCTATTATGGATTTACCAGGAATTTACCAGGATTTATAAGTTAAGTCTCAGAATTCTAGAGCCTTGTCGCTCTCGCTTCATTGGGGAAATTCGGGATAAAACAAAGCATATCCTACATATTTATATTGATAGTCATATTTACCCTCGTAAATACCTAGGTAGGTTGAGCGCAGGGATGTACGAGTTGGTACTCTACTCGTACATCCCTGCGCTCAACCCACACTATACAGTACTACAACCCGCGCTCGTATTTTATAAAAAATAATTTAATTTATAAAGTGTAAAATCGCACATTTTAATCAATTCTTTCAGTAGAATATCGTTAAATTATTTGCAAAAATGCATTGTTTTTAATAAGGAACAATTAAACATTAATAATTAACTAAAGTACATACTTATTGTTGTTAAAAATATCAACAATGGTTCAATTTATGTTAGAAAAATGTATCTTTTATTGAATTGCTAATTTTGACAGCTGAGACGCTTTACCAAAGCCGCAATAGACGCTCATGGTACCAAATGAATGAACGAAAACATATTTAGTATGACAAATAGCGAATCAGTTTAGGTAATCTGCAAAGCAACTACAATTTGTCACTTATTGATGTCATGGTACGAAAACTGACAGCGAATCAGTTTAGGTCCGCATTTGTATCGCGCTAAGAGGTCATGGTATGGCAGCTGATATCTTCAGTGAGATGAGAGGCCTTTACCGGGCAGTGGGACATTACAGGCTTTATTTTTCTTACTTTTATTAATGTATTTATTAAACTTAGTTCACACCTGTGTCTGTATAGGGGTGCGCCGCTCTAGATGTGTATGGTGTAGAGCAGACGGCGCTAGGGCGGGCGCGGCGCGCGCGCGGGGGCGGCGGCGGCGGCGGGGGCGGGCGGCGCCAGCAGCGCCGCGAACTGCAGCAGGGCGGGCCGCGCCGCGCCGCCCGCGCCCGCGCCGCTGCACGCCGCCACCACCACCACGGGGTACAGCCCTGGGTATATTAAGACATACAATTGCCAATAACATACGACGGATCTGAATCGCCCATACCATAAGCAAACAACTCTGGTGATTATCACACTGCATGTTGCGTGTCGACGCATCTACGCGCATACTTGCGGGAGTGCAGATCTGCATCATCGTGCGGGTTTGCACTAGCGAACAGCTTACAATGAAATGAGTCAGAGCCAGCGTGATCCACAAAACGCAACTGTAAGGTGACTTAACTTAAAACTGAAATGGAACATGAATAAGGGTCAGAATACTCCACTCACCTATGAGCTTCTCCCAGGCCACGGGGTCCACTTTCCCGGGCGGCGCTTTCTTCATGCTCTCCGCCAGTGTCGCGATGGCCTTGAGCACGAACGAGATCTCCGACACTTGGTGCCTGACACGAAACGTAATATAATATTAAATCAAGGGTAATATCTTTACTAATATTATAAACATTTGTAAGTTTGATTGTTTACCGGTTTGTTTTGTTTGTTGAATTACCGGCCCGATTTGAATAATTCTTTTTGTAATGGATAGCCACATTCAACGGGAAGGTTATAGGCTACTTTTCATCCTGAAATTCCCGAGAGAACGGCCACAAAGGTAGTAAAACCTCGTGGCGCTGCTAGTCGGTATATGTTGCAGGAAATAGAAAATACACATTGCATTTTCCAAAAAACATTGAATATATTTTCATAAATCCTAGTATTCGATCAAGATTTGATCGCTTTCAAACAAAATACTTGATCAAAGCCGTGTCAATAATTTGACAGCTTCTTTACCAGTTCAGTCTTAAATTACTGACGTGCTGATCAGTACATAAAGAAACTGTATCAGTTCCTCACCTGGGCAGAGGTTCCGAGTGATCTTCGTCTTCGATATACTTACAAATAACTTCTTTATACCTATCTAGTAGAGTTACTATTGCTAACGGGTCCGATTCACCTGCAAATAACACACATATCAAGTAATAAGTTAAATCTATCTTATATATATAAAAGAAAGTCGTGTTAGTTACACTATTTATAACTCAAGAACGGCTGAACCGATTTGGCTGAAAATTGCTGGGGAAGTAGTTTAGAACCAGGAGACGGATATAGGATACTATTTATCCCGTATTTCCTACAGGAACGGGTGCGCTATGGGTGAAACCGCGGGGCAAAGTTAGTGCTTTATAAAACTAATACATTTACTTGTACTATCTACGACTAGTTTTCATTTCAATTACGATTTTTAGCTTGTGTCATACATTTTAGTTGGATCCACCTTAAGACTTTCTGAATATTTCAGTCATTATGTATACTAACTTTCAACGTCCGCCAGCGAGTCGTCGTCTTCCAGCATAGAGAACTGCAACAGCGTCTCGAAGCACGTCCGCGCGAACTCCTCTCGCTCTTTCAACTCTTGTTCGTTCTCTGTAACAAAGTGATTAAATTAAGATTATTAGTGAGTAACGGTGATTAGTATGTAATTTTTGTTATACATAGTGCATGTCGTGCTAGTATTCTTTTCCTAACAGTGATTTTACAAATGAAAAAGTGTTTCTAGCTCACATAATGTATGTGCGCTACCAAATTCAACAGTAATGTCGGAGTTTTGTGATAGTGCAGTGACGGTAGTGTAGTGATGGTGATGGTGTACGTACGTGCGTGATGCATGTGATGCAGCGCGGCGGGGCGCAGCACGTGCAGCAGCGCGCGGGCGCGCCGGGCGGGCGGGCGCGGGCGCGCCACCAGCCCGTGCACGCGCACGCACGCCACCAGCGCGCGCGCGCACGACCCGCACCCCACGCTACGGGTACGTAAACAACAAAACTATTAACCTGTAATGTCCCACTGGTGGCAACGGGCTCTCATCATCATCTTACTGAAGATATCACAGAGAGTGAAGTACAGTGAAGAAAATTAGATAGGAGATAAAAAAAAACTAATCAATAAGATGAAAAAGAGAAAAAACATCGGCGATGTCGTTGTCGACCAAGGAAGCGTTGCTTTAAGCTTTAACAGCGATTGGTTCGAGCTCGCAAAAGATAGGGAGGATTGGCGATGTTTGAAATATGAAATGAAATGAAATGAAATAAAATTTATTTGGTTAAAAAAGCACTACATAAATGGGACAAACAAAAGTACAAATTAACACTTAACCAAAAAGGCTACCAGCTCAGCGTAATGCTGCAGCCGGAGCTACAGCGCTGATTTTCAGCTGGACCCGAGATACTTATATAACTAAAGAGGATAGGTAGGATTACAAACTATTACTTAACTAACTGTAAACATTGGCAAAAAACAAAAAGAAAATAATGAAAAAAAAATAACACTATAAATTATAACAAAAATTAAATGTGCAACAATATTAAACTATTAATAACTAAAACATTCTTAAATTAATAATCAGTATTAAAATGCCTAAGGGTTATAGGAGGTGATCAGTAGAATTACTTATTTGATAATTCAAAGATAATATTTTTATTTTTTTACGAAAACTGTTAATAGAAGTTAGTTGGCGCAGAGGTGGTGGCAGGTCATTCCAAATTTTAGCCGCCGCATACTTAAAACTACCTTTAAAGCTAGCTGTTCTGTGGCTTTGGAAGTTTAGCCTACCGAGTCTAGATCTTGACGACCATGTTAATTTTTCTAAAAGATAGGGGGGCCTTTTATTTACGATGACGCCAAAAAGTAGAGAAGCGAGATGGACGTAGCGTCTGGATGACATGTTCAAAATCTTAGCTTGATTTAAGAATGGCGAGACATGACTCCTAGCAGGAATTCGGAAACAAAAACGCGCACATGCATTTTGAACACGCTGTATAAGAGTTTTGGTTTTAGCTAAGAGGCGCGGACCGTATACAGTGTCGCAGTAATTGAATTTCGAAAGTACAAGCGATTCAACTAGTTTGATTCGGAGCTCCGTACTAAGATATTTTTGATATCTATACAAAATTTTCAGACGATAAAAACAGCTTCTAGCAGTTTGAAGAATATGCGATTCAAAACGTAATTGGGAGTCCATAATCAGACCTAGGTTACGCGCTTCGTGAGTAAACGAAATAGGTTCATTATTTATAGTAATTTTTATATTTTTTATCAAACATTTTTCTATCTGTTTTTTTGAGCCTAGTATTAAGAATTTAGATTTTAATGGGTTCAATTTGAGGGAGTTACGCTTTGACCAAATGCTTAAACTATTTAAATCGTCGTTTAATTTAGATATTGCAGTATCAGTATCACGAGGGTCAAAAGATAAATATAATTGCAAATCATCTGCATATAAATGATATTTACAATGTTTGATACATTTGATTATATCTGCACTATATAAGATATATAAGAGAGGACCCAAGATTGACCCCTGAGGGACACCATTCTTTAATTTTTTTACAGAGGAATTACTTGTTGAGCCGTCATTATTGGAGAGTTTTACATACTGAGAGCGATTGTTGAGATAACTAAAAAACCATTTAATTGAAGATTGGTCAAAGCCATAATACGACAGTTTAGACAAGAGAAGATTAATATCTATGGTATCAAAAGCGCGGCAAAAATCTAACAGTACTAAAATGGTAGCCATACCGCTATCCTGAGCCTCCAAGATATTGCTGGTGACATCAAGCAGAGCTGTAGACGTGCTCACATTTTTCCTAAACCCTGATTGTGTCAACGGTAAAATGGAATTTTTTTCAATATAGTCAATAATTTGCAAATATACAACCTTTTCTAAAATTTTCGATATGCAGGGTAAAATACTAATAGGCCGGAGATCCTTAAATAAAGTAGGATTTTCAGTCTTCGGAATTGGTGTCACGATTGCAGTTTTCCAAGTATCGGGGAATGAACTATCAGTCAGTGAAGAGTTTATAATAGAAGTGATAGCATCCAAAGAGTGAGGGAGAGTGAGTAAAAGCATTTCCAAAGATACATTATCTACTCCTAAAGCATTCGATTGGAGGCTCTGAATGATACGATAGACATGAGAGGAGTTTATCGTTTTAAAACTAAAAGTGGCTTTACTGAATCTATGGAATTCGTAGTACGTTAATGTAGACATCTCAATATCACTGATGGTGGGTAATTCTAGGAAGTTATCATTAATCTCTTCTGCCTTAGATAAATGTCTTGGAAGTGACTTTTCAGGTTTAGGAGGTAGAACATTTTGTTTTAAATTTTTCCAAAGAGTAGCTGGGCGTTGAATTAGTTTATTAATGTTGTGATTAAAAAATGCTCGCTTTTCTTTTTCAATTGAAGAATTTGCTAATTTTTTTAACTGTTTATAATAAGCTTTGTGAGAGTCTGATTTAGTTTTATAGTAACGTAATTGAGCATCATTTCTCAGTTTAAACATAAGTTTTATAGTATCTGTTATCCAAGGATATGAATTATTATTATTAATGTTGACAGTTTTCAAAGGTGCATGCAAATTGAAAATCTCATTAATAAATTTATTGAACATTTCAACTCTATCATTAACGTTGGACAGGGTAGGGATAAGCGACCATGGGATATTAGCTAAATCAGAATTAAACTGTATCATGTCAATGTTTTTTAGTGGTCTATAAGTTATAGTTTTTGGTGGAATTTTGATTTTTTTTACATTGAGTTGGCAAGAAACAAGGGCATGGTTTGTAAGTTTATTTCCTATAATAGATGTTGATACGTTACGTACATTCCCATTCGTACAAATTACATCCAAAAGACTGTGACTATGTTCTGTAAAATGGGTGGGTTCAGTTACCACTTGGTCTAGGCTGAGAAGTTTTAAGAAATCTAATAATTTCTTAGAATTTACTGAATGTACACATAAAAGATCAATATTGAAATCTCCTACTAAAATAACATTATCATATGTCCCGAAGGAATTTATGGACTCTGTAAGAGCATTGAGAAATACATCTACACTAAGCCAAGGCGGGCGATAAGCAGTACCTACTATTATTTTATGTCCATTGACATTGAGTCTTAACCACATTTGCTCAACCTGAGAACAGACAGGGTGAGCACAAATACGGGCGCTTAGACCTTTTTTAACATAAAAAGCCACACCGCCGCCACGACCGTTACAGATATCGTCGGGACGGGGAACACTGCGCAGAGTGTAGCCCGGTATGGACGGAGCTTTGTTCTCCTCGTATGGACGTAGCCAAGTTTCGTTTATTGCTAGAATATCAATAGAGCGTTCAAGAGTAGCGACTATTATCTCATCATGATTCTTGCCTAGAGATCCTGGGTTATAAAGACTAACATTAAAATATTTTTTCCTAGAAACCATCACGTAGTAATATCATGTAAACAAAATAGTAACCTAAAAAGTATGAAGTTTCATAAATACTACAATAATTCCATGTAATTGAACTATAACTTACAAAATGATAAATTGAAATAACTAAAACAATATTATTAGTCAAATAGCAAAATGAAATAATTAAAACAATAATATTATTAAGCAAATAACAAAATGAAATAATTAAAACAATATTATTAGGTAAAACTAAAGCAATGAACAGTATTATTAGGCAAATAATAACAAAGAAACAAAAAACAATATTATTAGGCAAATAACAAAATGAAATTAAAACAATAATATTATTAAGCAAATAACAAAATGAAATAATTAAAACAATATTATTAGGTAAAACTAAAGCAATGAACAGTATTATTAGGCAAATAATAACAAAGAAACAAAAAACAATATTATTAGGCAAATAACAAAATGAAATAATTAAAACAATAATATTATTAGGCAAATAACAAAATGAGATAATTAAAACAATATTGTTAGGAAAATCGAAATTATTATAAATACTATACTTGCAATGTATACTAAAAATTAGGCACAGCAAAAAAGTAAATAATTATGTGCAATTTGGACAAGCTCACATAATATTTTGTACGCATACAGTTAATATTATGAACAAGGAATAAAGAATAGTGAATTAAGACACGATTTACAGTACAAAAGAGATACAGCATTTTAAGTGTTTTAAGTGGAGATAAGTATAACAAACAATAAGCGATAGTTAAGATAACTAAGGTGTTAGGTGATACATGGTCAGGACTAAATGGAACGAACAAATTAATTACCCAAAAACTTTACTTATATCTAGTTCGGACCGCAATCTCTGTCGCGGAGCACCATGTTCCTTTCGGGCATACACGTAGCCTTCTCGGGTCCAGACATATCTCCATTTCTTGTCTCTGCCTTCAGCACGGGCCTTGTGAAATAGTAGGCGGTTTGAAGAAGTGAGACGTTCGTTTACGTAGAACGTCGAAGGAGGCGAAGTGAAGCCCATGTCCACAGTAGTAGCGCCTCGCCGGACCCGCGCAGCCGTCAGCAGTTGGTCCCGCACTGAACGTCGCGCTAACTTAATCACAAGTGGCCGAGGTCTCACCTTCTCTTGGGAAGAGCTAGCACGACGTACCGGGCCCGCACGCTCGGCAGTAACTATGTCCCTCTCGTCGAGTTGTACTCCCAGCTTAGACGAGAGTGTTAAAACTATATGTAACGGACGCTCGTTGTTATCTTCAGGAATTCCAGCGACCTCAATATCGTTTCGAAGGAGCTCCTGATCCCGATCGTTAAGATCTAACTGTAGTCTCTCGACCTTGTCTTGAAGCTCGGCGACATTGCTGGTGGAAATCTCCCGCTGTTGACTTTCCAAAGTATCTATCCTCTCCGTGAGCTCGTCGACTCGTGTGTTACACATGTTGAGCGCTGCGGTGAGGCTTGCTATGGTAGACCGGAATTCGTACATTTCCATGCGTGAAGCCTTCATTTCTTCTCGGAGGAGCCGGAGTTCTGACACCAAACTATCACAACCCGTGCACTGATTAATTTCATTAGAACCACTTGGCAGGCAGGATGCTGGCAGCAGAGTAACAGATTTATTTCGCAACGTAACATGGTTCGTTGTATCATTTTCTCTGTCCAGTTTGGCAGGAGTGTTTGTGTTGTCAGTTTTGGGTTTTTTGCTTATACATTCCTGACACTTCCAGTTCTTTTTATGCTCTGTCGTCATCGTGTTGTAGTAACGTTTCTCACTAACATTACCGCACAGCAGGTCATAGTGTTTAGAACATAAACTGCATTTTAAATATTGGCGGCTATCAATGATTTGTAAACACCCAGCACACTGAGCAGATACTGGTGGTGCCATCTTGCGGGTTTAGTATGAACGAAATGTATGGGAAATCAATGCGTAATAAATAATTAATAATCAATGAGTAATAAAATTTGGAAAGAAAAATTTCTGCCAGTAGGATTTGAACCGGAGTCTCCGTTGTCGAAACTGCAGTCGTGCACTCGAGCCGTTAGGACACTGAGCCTCTTGCAATGGACGTTGAAATTAACTAACCAATGTTGAGCATAAATGTTCGTTAAGAGACGCGTGGGTTGTTTGAAATTATTGTTTAAACTGTCACTTTGTCATTAAACTCCACAGTTTTGGTTTTTGCAAGTTATTCGCGAAATTTCATTGCACTAATATACTTTACTAATGTTATATACCACAGACGAAGACACAGTACTACTCACGCATATAATATTATTGATTGTTTATTTGTTTTATGAGTTTCAAGCACTGCTTCTGCACTAGTTTATTTCAATGTCTTATTTTTTCACAAAAACAAAGTTTTATTAGACACCATTGGAGGCCCTTTGGAGGCCCTTTGCCCAGCATTGGGACAACATAGGTTAGGAGAAATAAACAAAGAGAAATAACACCAAATTTTATGTTTGGTCAAACAATATATCAACGGGGCCGACAGTCTCACACGTTTTATTTTGTCATAAGAGTACGGTTGGCAGACACAATAGTTTGCCAGTAATGTGACTATACTCACGGCGGTTCGAAGAGGAATGTCTCCAGTATTTTGGGCAGCGCGTCCCAGAACTCCTCGTACTCATCAGGACGCTCCCGAGCTAACGGCAGACCAGTTTCTAATACCTACAAATAAAATAATATCAATTTAAATTAAATAAAACGACCGATATCAGCACCTTCTCTGTGTTGAAGAATGTTCGATGTCTCAGTCGTGGTTCGTTTGTCTCGCTAAAATTCGAAAACGGCTGGACCGATTTAGTTGATTCTGGTTTTGAAATGTTTGTCGCAATCCAGGGACGGTTTAAATCAGATTGGTAGCTCTTGAGATTAGCGCGTTCAAATGAACAAAACAATACTATTCAGCTTTTTAACCTTTTGAGCGCCAATGTCGGCTATAGCCGACATACAACTCCGAGCCCTCCACGCCAATGTCGGCTATAGCCGACAAGAATTGTTATTATTATTTAACCTTATATTTGCTTAATAAAAGAGTATTTGTTTATCATATCTTATTTATTGAAGTAACAACGATATAACAATTTATTTTTAACTCAAACCTATCCATAAAAATAAATTGAATGGAAGATTTTTATACCAAAAAAGATGACAAAAAATACGTGCGAAATGCCATGCCTCCTGCGCCATTGTCGGCAAATGCCGACCGCTAGTGTTGTGCCAACTTTTTATATAATAAAAAACCTGTATGCTAATGTTGAGAGTAAATATACAATTTTAGTATTATTTCATTGCACAAATAGCATATAATATTTCTGATACAATAAATAACATTATCGGTGCCCCCTGAGTGAAAAATTATTAAACTTTTTTACCACCCCTCCATACAATCGATACAATCTACTGTGCCGTGTGCCCATCCTTATTCTATTATCTTTTATGACTGTCCTCTACGCCACGGTCGGCATTAGACGACGCACTCTGACGTCATCTGCGTACGAGTTACACATCTAGTGCTGTCCGTTGTTCGTTTGTGATAAGTTTGTTATCGTGCTCTAAGTGAATTACATAATCCACTTAAGTGACTTACCTCTTAGTTTTCTTTTCTGATTTTTTTTGCGTCTCCATTATTCTACTCGTCTCTCTTCTGTTTCAGTCAACTTGATCGAATGATTTTGTTTTAGTGTGTATAGAGAAGGGGTAAATTAAGCATTTATTTTTCAATAATGGAATGGGTGTTACTCATCCTTATTTATCAGAGTTATTAATTATGTAAGTCGTTTATTACACATTTTACTTTTGTCATTAAACATAATGAATACCTATTTGCCCTCTACGAAATGAATACAATATGTGGGTACCTATCTACTTTGATGTACCCGCCTTTTGGCAAACAAATATTATGTTATGTCTTTCCCACGGTGTTAAAATATAATATTATAATACATTTAAAAATATCGTTTTTTTACGACAGCACGTGTTGTACAGTTTTATGATTAACTATTGCACTCGTATATTCCATGAAAAGTTGGGAACAAAGAAGTAACAAAAACAAAAGATTTATGATACATTTTTGGGAATAACGGCTTTTACTAAAGAACTCCTTAGAATAGGACCATCGCGTTAAAACATATCATTGTAAATAAAATAAGTAATTTTATTCAATATAATAAATAGTGCTAAAATAAAAGGTAGGTATTACTCGATAAATGTAAATTATAATCTAAACGCGCGCGTCCCATCTCTAATAAATAGCGTGCACATAATGAATTCACCGACTGACCACGCCAATGTCGGCTGGGGCCGACAACATCTATTGACTAGTGCTGGGGTAAAGTTACTATGATATTTTTATTTGATTACTTATCTTCAAGCGACTTTGATGTATTAGTATTTGCTAAAATTACGAGCTTTGGTAAAATTACTAAATTACTAGTGTGTGGTTAAAAAAAACTTCAATAACAATATGTTTGTATACATTTACGCACTTTATTTAATCATTATTTAACCGGAAAAACACGTTTTCGACATGCTATTCCCATCCTTATATTTTTTTAGGTATTTATCTCTGATTTTTGGGGCTGGCGTGGAGGGCATGATTTGTGTTTTATTACTTGGCGCTCAAAAGGTTAATATTGGTATAGATTTTTATCTGACGTTTCGTCTGTCACAAAAGGCTAACTACTTCTTCTGTTGAAAAATGAAAGTGCCCTTTGACAAATGAACCATTACTCCCACAAGCGTGAAACATCACACCACAACCCCTCCTCACCTGCAGGAACAGCCCCGATATCTGCGTGGCTTCTTCATTGACCTCGCTGGCTCGCCGCCGCTTGTCCTGCGCGCACTGCTGGATCGACGAGTGCAGTGTCTGTAACATACAGACACCTTACGGTTCCAGTCGAGAATGAGTCAAGGGAATTTAATATGAACCGTTAAGGTTTTATTTGGGTGTCAAAATGTGTTGGATTGGACCTCTCAATAGCTAATAACCACTCCTCACTAACGACCCCCATTATCTAATCACCACTATTCACTAATGACCCCTCATTAACTAATCACTACATGTGTGTGTATTCGTGATGCGGTACCTGCACGAGTTGCGGCAGCACGTGCGGGTCGGGCACGGCGGCGTACAGTGCGACGGCGGCGGCCAGCACGCGCGCCGCCGCGCCCGCGCACGCGCCCGCCAGCGTGTATTACATGTGTATGTATCAGTGATGCGGTACCTGCACGAGTTGCGGCAGCACGTGCGGGTCGGGCACGGCGGTGTACAGTGCGACGGCGGCGGCCAGCACGCGCGCCGCCGCGCCCGCGCACGCGCCCGCCAGCGTGTATTACATGTGTATGTATCAGTGATGCGGTACCTGCACGAGTTGCGGCAGCACGTGCGGGTCGGGCACGGCGGTGTACAGTGCGACGGCGGCGGCCAGCACGCGCGCCGCCGCGCCCGCGCACGCGCCCGCCAGCGTGTATTACATGTGTATGTATCAGTGATGCGGTACCTGCACGAGTTGCGGCAGCACGTGCGGGTCAGGCACGGCGGCGTACAGTGCGACTGCGGCGGCCAGCACGCGCGCCGCCGCGCCCGCGCACGCGCCCGCCAGCGTGTATTACATGTGTATGTATCAGTGATGCGGTACCTGCACGAGTTGCGGCAGCACGTGCGGGTCGGGCACGGCGGTGTACAGTGCGACGGCGGCGGCCAGCACGCGCGCCGCCGCGCCCGCGCACGCGCCCGCCAGCGTGTATTACATGTGTATGTATCAGTGATGCGGTACCTGCACGAGTTGCGGCAGCACGTGCGGGTCGGGCACGGCGGCGTACAGTGCGACTGCGGCGGCCAGCACGCGCGCCGCCGCGCCCGCCAGCGTGTATTACATGTGTATGTATCAGTGATGCGGTACCTGCACGAGTTGCGGCAGCACGTGCGGGTCGGGCACGGCGGCGTACAGTGCGACGGCGGCGGCCAGCACGCGCCCGCCAGCGTGTATTACATGTGTATGTATCAGTGATGCGGTACCTGCACGAGTTGCGGCAGCACGTGCGGGTCGGGCACGGCGGTGTACAGTGCGACGGCGGCGGCCAGCACGCGCGCCGCCGCGCCCGCGCACGCGCCCGCCAGCGTGTATTACATGTGTATGTATCAGTGATGCGGTACCTGCACGAGTTGCGGCAGCACGTGCGGGTCGGGCACGGCGGTGTACAGTGCGACGGCGGCGGCCAGCACGCGCGCCGCCGCGCCCGCGCACGCGCCCGCCAGCGTGTATTACATGTGTATGTATCAGTGATGCGGTACCTGCACGAGTTGCGGCAGCACGTGCGGGTCAGGCACGGCGGCGTACAGTGCGACTGCGGCGGCCAGCACGCGCGCCGCCGCGCCCGCGCACGCGCCCGCCAGCGCGCACAGCGCCCCGAACATGGCCGGCACCAGCTCCACGCGCGGCACCGCCTCCTGCGCCACGCCAAGGGTTACAAATGCATGCACAAATATTTTTTGCAAAGTATTTTTTAATATACTAGCAGCGCCTCGTGTTCTTACCCGGGTTGTGACCTTTACCGCAGGAATTTCGGGATAAAATGTATCCCATGTATTATTCTGATGTATAACCTATATTACTGTAAAGTTCCATCTAAATCTGTCCAGTAGTTTTTGGGTGAAAGAGTCACAAACATACATACACCGTCACAAAGTTCTGCATTTATAATATTAAGTAGGATAGTAACTGTAGACAGCATACGTTATGCACGGTGTCGAGGCAGCGCAGCGCGTGCGCGGCGAGCGGCGCGGGCGCGGCCAGCTCGCCCGCCGCGCCCGCGGGCAGCGCGCACAGCGCCGACAGGCACGCGCCCAGCCGCCTCACGTCCCCGGGGGTGAACCTGGCACCGGGACACTAACATACAGCTGCCACTCAGACCTGGGTAATGCGGCTTTTCTCTCAATAGTACCATTAGGCGACGATTACACGTAAAGTATTTACTGTGATCCCTCAATACAGTATTTATTGATGGATTACAGTATTTACTGATGGATTAATACACCAGCCTACACGTACAGTATTTATTAATAGAACAATATCAACACTTCTGACAATAGTAACACCTTTTTTAATCATAATCCGACGGATCATCATAACAGAATCAAGAAATCTAGAAATCCATCAATAAATACTGTCATCCATCAATACATTAGGTTACACGTTCAGTAAATACCACGATACGTGATATTTACTGTTGGATCACAGTAAATAATTTACGTGTAATCGTCGCCTTAAGACGCGACAGTCAGTCCCTGAGCAAAGATTAAGGTTGTAGCTTACAATCAGCCGTCGACTGTACACTGTATGTAAAAAAATGTCGTGGGTGTACAAAAAGAAAGGTAGGCCTGCACCGGTAACCAACGTTTACAACGCCTGCAAGCGCTGGTAGATCGACGAGTCAGAACTTGTAAGCGAAGTTCGCAGCGCTTTACGATGCTGTTTCTGCATACCGTATAAAAACGAATTTTTGTACAGGTTCTTAGCTTTCGTAGTGCATCATTGGTCATGAATTGATCAAACTTACGTGGAGCGTATGTGCGTGAATATGAGCGGGAATATCTGCACGAGCGTGGTGAGGAAGTTGAGCGACGGCACGTATATCTCGCCCGGCTTGCCGTCTTCGCCCGCTGGGGACATTATCACAATATTAAAAATGAGGTTGAATTAGGTATGTTCATGTAACATGTACAAATATTTTGCTATGATGTGTCTATCGTTCAAATGACTTAGTGACTTAGTGACGTCTTTTTGAAATAGTCATGTGTGAGTAGTAAACTGACCTGTAGTTAGAGTCGGCAGTGCCGAAGCTATATTCGTCCAGGCCGCCCAAGCCGGCGCCCACACGCGCGCGGGGGCGGAGGCGGCGCCCGGGGCGGGGGCGGAGCCCGGGGCGGGCGCGGGCGCGGCGCGGGCCGCTGCGCCCACTACCTCTTGGAATGATTTTAAAGCGCCTAGGGATACCTGAGTAATACATGCTCGATATAATTACTGTATACAAATCATAATCTATTCATGATGAGCATTAAGAATATTTAATACTAGCGACCCGCCCTCGCTTCGCTTCGGGTAATCAAGATTTCATGTAGGAAAATCGGGATAAAACATTGCGTGTCTCCCGCAGGAATATACACAATCAAAATTTCAAGTGGGAAATTGGGGATAAAATATTACATGTCTCGCGCGAGTATATATGTATACACAATCAAGATTTCATGTGAGGAAGAATTCGGGATATTGGTGGCGATTCGGTGTCCTTCGAACTAAACTAAAATAAGTTTAGTCCTGTCAAACTAGGTTTTGGTATTCGGACGGCCACACGATTAAACTAATTTGAAGTATGTCGACTTAATCGGTTTTAGTTACTCAATTTAGTTTAAACGCAATTCGGCTGCACACTTTTAGTGTCATTTTTAGTCCAAAATTATGATGCCAAACGTCATTTTAGTTTTTATTTGGTCGGCACGTAAAAGATCACGATTAAAATTAGTTGAAGGAGACTTGTATGTGTTTTATTTGTTATATCTTCATTTAATCGTCAAGTGTGGACGAATTTGTGGTGGCGGCGACCGTTAATTCATTGGAAAGGTATGTAAAAAGCAAAACACCTATTTTTCTTGATTTACAGAACAAGTTGTTAGTTTGTGTGTTGTTCAACTACTTCGGTGATAACATTCGAATCTAATTATTTTTGCCAATAGAGACTTTGATTATGGAATATTAGGGAAGCTTCAAATCCTTTTAAAAATGAAGAGGAATTTAGGAAGCTATTTCGAGTTTCAAAGTTTGGAGCTCAACAGTAGATTGGTTCTCTCAGATTGAGGTTGTATATCGTGGCCTCCTAATCAGCATGTCATAGTATAAAGAAGCTACATTTATATCTGTATAATAAAAATGTATATCACTTTGCAGATGAGGATGACACTGGAGACCAGTTACAGCAAATTGAACCAGCTCTTGATGCAATAGAAGAGACAGAGGAAGATCATGATCATGATTTTCTGTCATAAGCCAGATTAATACAATAATATTTAATTGCTTGTTTTTAATAAAACAAATTGTAATAAAAACATCATTATATACTAATAATTGTTTATTATTGTAAAATTATTTCATAATTATTAGGGTTCAGGGTTAAAGAAGTAGGGTTGGGTGTTTAATGAGCTTATTGCTGCGGCTATAACATATGCAGCCTGCAGCACAATCTCTCCAAGCTTGTCCGTTTTCGTTGAGAGCCATAACTAAGGCCTCACTTGTTGTTGGGCGTCTGGATCTGCCACGACGTGACCGAGGCTTCCTTCCGAATAGTCGTGGCAGATCAGAACTGCGGGATGCTGACGCCTGGATTGGGGAAGAGTGGCACGTTGTGAGTGTGGGCTGAATCGGTGCAGGTTGACTTGGTTGAATGGGTGTCTGTATATTATCATATATGACTGGGAATTCATCCTTGAAAGCACTCGATGTACATGGTACATCGTACGCAGACAATCCCTGCACTTGTACTTGGTACATGAAGTGATTGTCGCTTAGTTGATGACTGTATACCCTGAAAACAAAATAGTCTTTTAAAAAATGAAATTAAAAAATAAGTGGACATGTTTCTTTTGTTAAAGATTAATAAAGTTACTTTATTTTGGGACTGTAGATAAGTAAAATCCACGGTATAGCGAAGTACTTACTGCGTAAGTCTAAGTAGAGAAAAAGAGCGACTTCTAGTAGTTGCATATGGATTGCTTACCTCTCACAACCTCGATGTTGGCGTGGAGTCGCTCCAACATCACCTCTTTTTGCCTTTTGTTGGCTCTTTTCTTGTTTATATTCATTATAATGCTTTTTTATGTATTTTACTATTTGTAAACATCCAATTTAGTTATTTAAAATATTTGAAGTTTGAACCATAGATAAATATAATAATACCTATATGGTTCAAACCTCAAGCTGAAACCAGAGTAAAATGTGTGATTATATTCTCTTTGTTACAAACTTTTTGACGTTAATATTGCTACTCGCCACCAGACGGCGTAAGTGGCTCTACTCAATTTAGTTCATCTTAGTCGTCGACCAAATTTAGTTCGAAGGAAACACCGAATAGCTTTTCCACTAAACTAAACTAAACTAAAAATTATAGTTTGACATATTTTAGTTTAGTGCGAAGGACGCCGAATCGCCACCAATACCTACATAGCACGTCTTCGTCGTTCGTAGTTCGTAGGTAGGTATATCCCCGCGCGCTTTGACCGCACGAAACAGTAAGTAGCCATAAATCGAGCATTACTATTTTGTAAGCAGCGCCCCGCGGTTTTACCCGCGTTGTGGCCGTTCCCGTGGGAATTTCGGGAATTTTTTTACATAAAAACCTTCCTCTTGAATCACTCTACCTATTACAAAAAAACCGCATCAAAATCCGTTGCGTAATTTTAAAGATTTAAGCATACAAACAAACAGACAAACAGACACGAAACAGAGACGACTTTATTTTATACTATGTAGTGATATTTCTCATCATAACTCTGAAACTAACTGTCCGATTTTAATAATTTAAAGAGGTACACAAAGAAACATAATTAACCTTGATTGTAGAGCCATTTATTTTGACGTAGATTCATATCATCATATGAATATCATCAACTTAAAATTACACTCCTTTTTTAACTAATTAATTTTAACTTAAAACGGTTATTGTGTCTTAACTATAATAGTTAGACATATGCCCTCGCGAATTTATTTGTTCGCAATGATATGTACTTTGATTGTGTAGAACATTGTTTTTGTGTATCATCAATAGATTTAGTAGCGCACGCCAATAACCAATTTTTTTAGGCATGTTTTTCATACCTTGGGTTACATATACCCGCGTTGTGCCCGTTCCCGTGGGAATTTCGGGAGTAAATATAGCCTATGTCACTCAGGGATAGTGTAGCTTTCGAATGGTGAAAGAATTTTTTAATTCGGTGCAGTAGTTTCAGAGCCTATTCGATACAAACAAACAAACAAACAAACAAACAAAAAATCAAACCTTTCCTCTTTATAATATTAAGTATAGACAAAATCTTTAATTTACATATACAAACAGGGATTACCTTGATCTCATAAAAAAGAATTATAGAAAAACTAGCGACCCGCCCTCGCTTCGCTTCGGGTAATCAAGATTTCACGTAGGAAAATCGGGATAAAACATTGCGTGTCTCCCGCAGGAATATACACAATCAAAATTTCAAGTGGGAAATTCGGGATAAAATATTACATGTCTCGCGCGAGTATATATGTATACACAATCAAGATTTCATGTGAGGAAGAATTCGGGATAATACCTACATAGCGCGTCTTCGTCGTTCGTAGTTCGTAGGTAGGTATATCCCCGCGCGCTTTGACCGCACGGATCAGTAAGTAGCCATAAGAGACCCGCCATCGAGCATTATTATTTTGTAAGCAGCGCCCCGCGGTTTTACCCGCGTTGTGCCCGTTCCCGTGGGAAATTCGGGAATTTTTTTACATAAAAACCTTCCTCTTGAATCACTCTACCTATTACAAAAACCGCATCAAAATCCGTTGCGTAATTTTAAAGATTTAAGCATACAGACAAACAGACAAACAGACACGAAACAGAGACGACTTTATTTTATATAGCGACCCGCCCTCGCTTCGCTTCGGGTAATCAAGATTTCATGTAGGAAAATCGGGATAAAACATTGCGTGTCTCCCGCAGAAATATACACGATCAAAATTTCAAGTGGGAAATTGGGGATAAAATATTACATGTCTCGCGCGAGTATATATGAATACACAACCAAGATTTCATGTGAGGAAGAATTCGGGATAATACCTACATAGCACGTCTTCGTCGTTCGTAGTTCGTAGGTAGGTATATTCCCCGCGCGCTTTGACCGCACGAAACAGTAAGTAGCCATAAGAGACCCACCATCGAGCATTACTATTTTGTAAGCAGCGCCCCGCGGTTTTACCCGCGTTGTGGCCGTTCCCGTGGGAATTTCGGGATTTTTTTTACATAAAAACCTTCCTCTTGAATCACTCTACCTATTACAAAAAAACCGCATCAAAATCCGTTGCGTAATTTTAAAGATTTAAGCATACAGACAAACAGACAAACAGACACGAAACAGAGACGACTTTATTTTATACTACACTCCTTTTTTAACTAATTAATTTTAACTTAAAACGGTTATTGTGTCTTAACTATAATAGTTAGACATATGCCCTCGCGAACTTATTTGTTCGCAATGATATGTACTTTGATTGTGTAGAACATTGTTTTTGTGTATCATCAATAGATTTAGTAGCGCACGCCAATAACCAATTTTTTTAGGCATGTTTTTCATACCTTGGGTTACATATACCCGCGTTGTGCCCGTTCCCGTGGGAATTTCGGGAATAAATATAGCCTATGTCACTCAGGGATAGTGTAGCTTTCGAATGGTGAAAGAATTTTTTAATTCGGTGCAGTAGTTTCAGAGCCTATTCGATACAAACAAACAAACAAACAAACAAAAAATCAAACCTTTCCTCTTTATAATATTAGTATAGATAGACGTCATCAATACCTATTTGTGACACTAGAAATAACATTTATGACATTTACCCAATTTTTTACTTTTCTATAAAAGTAATAGATGCATTCTACAACAACATTAAAATCTTTTCCAACCAAGTTTAGGTACTAAGGTATTAAGGTGACTGTGTCTCTTTACCTCGTGGCTCCTCCTCAGCGCGAAGTCGGTGATGTAGTTGAGCAGCGCGGTCCAGGAGCGGTTGAAGTCCCCCACCGTCATCAGCAGCTGGAACCGCGAGTGGAACACGCGCGACACGCCCGACAGCGTAAGCACCTGGGGAATAAAAAGAGTTGTGCTACCCACGTTGTACCCGTTCCCGTGGGAATTTCGGGAATTTCGGTGACATGAATTGAATGTCAGTGTTATGTTAGTATGTAGGTACCTGCGTCTCGGCCCACTGCTTCTGCGCCGTGTTCCGTGTGTGGTGGATGAGGATGTGCTCGCCCGTGTCCACCTTCTCCGAGCTGGCGATGTTGGACTGCTTCTGGACCTGCGCACGAACAGGAACTCAGTGCCAGTAGGGCGGTGGACAACACTAGTGTCGGAGTTCAATTACAGTAAGTAAGTTGGAGTAGATCAGTAGCAAATCGTAGTTTTTATACCGCCTAAAGGCCTCCGACATGGATGCATTGGCTATGGACAACGCATTGGCGCAGGAAACAGCCGGGGTATGCGGGACTGAATCCTGGCACAATCACCCTATTACGGGGATCATGTCGTGCCGGGTAATACTCACTAAACCCCATCTCCTATCGTCAACGGCTTAACTAATATCAACCGTATGATAGAGCAAATGACCTCTTCCAGCATGGGGAACAGCACGTTGAAGAGCGCGCGCCAGGCGGGCGGCGCCAGCAGCGTGCCGTGCGCGCCGATGCACGAGAACAGCGTCTGGCTCGCCGCGCGCCGCACCGGCGCACGGGCTTCCGTGCACAGCTCGCCTGCCGGGATACATTGCATTACACAACACTACTACAGTTAGTACTCTACTAAGCGTAATACTGTAGTAGATAATATTACTAATACACAAAACTATATGTATTGACAAGTACTGTTTATAGATATGTACTATAGTACACGTAGTGAGGTGGATACGAGGTTATGTACACGCGTATGCGTGGCAAGGCGCAACACACATTTCAAATGATTCGTTTTTAAACTTTTAAAAGATAGAATAATTTAGCTGTTGGTAATAAATCTACACTAATATTATAAAGAGGAAAACTTTGTTTGTTTGGTTGTAATGAATAGGCTCAAAAACTACTGGACCGTTTTTAAAAATTCTTTGACCATTCGAAAGCTACATTATCCACGAGTAACATAGGCTATTTTTCATCCCGAAATTCCCACAGGAATGGACACAACGCGGGTAAAACCGCGGGGCGATGCTAGTATAACATAAAGTCATTTAATTAGTTATGATCAAAAGCTTTTTTCTAAAGAAATAAGTGCCAATATAGTAAAGCAGTGTGCTCACTAAGCCGTATATAAAGGCACATCCACAGCTTGTCGAGCGGCGGCAGGTCGGCGTGGCTCGGCACCTCGGGGCACACGGCGGCGTCCGACGACAGGGCCACCACCAGCTTGTCGCGGTTGTGGTACAGGTAGTCGGAGATGTTCCACTGGGAGAGGGGGTGAAACGTTAGGTTAATAGATTATTTCGATGGGATATCTTGGATAGTAGATACAATTTTGATGTTTTTTGTAAATAATTATGAGATTATATTTATTTACACATATATTTATATTAAAATAATTTCAAAAAATGATTTTATACCTGACATTGCCGGTATAGATAAGTTATGGACCTTATATACAGATCCTCCTGATCTTGTCTGTCTTACCATAAGTCCGACTGCAGTCAAACTGATGTTCAGTTCTTTGGTCTGGTTGGCGAAGGCGGCTGCAGCAGCCAGCACGCGGCGCAGGCAGCGCGGCCCGGCGGCGCCCAGCAAGTCGCCCGCCACTACTTGCGCGCACTGGAACGCTGACCTTATCAGCTGCTCGCTGCGGGAGGAATGGAATTGTTAATTAAAATTGGTAAAATTGTGTTGGTAATACGGTCGGTGCTTTGAACGTGAGTCTTAGGTCAGCAATCCTTATTAAGAATTAAATATTGAAAGAAAACAAGAATTACTCTTTTATAATATAAAGGGAGTGCTGTAGTCCCGTCGTGCACTGCAGCTGTAATGCACTGCAGCTGCATACCTGTGATGCGCGGAGATGGCGGCGATGATCTCCATGAGGCTGGGCCAGAGGCGCCCAGCTGGTCCCCGCGCGAGTGCAGCAGGCGCGCCGTGCACTCCAGCTGCTAGTGTGTGTATATACCTGTGATGCGCGGAGATGGCGGCGATGATCTCCATGAGGCTGGGCCAGAGGCGCCCAGCTGGTCCCCGCGCGAGTGCAGCAGGCGCGCCGTGCACTCCAGCTGCTAGTGTGTGTATATACCTGTGATGCGCGGAGATGGCGGCGATGATCTCCATGAGACTGGGCCAGGCGGCGCCCAGCTGGTCCCCGCGCGAGTGCAGCAGGCGCGCCGTGCACTCCAGCTGCTAGTGTGTGTATATACCTGTGATGCGCGGAGATGGCGGCGATGATCTCCATGAGACTGGGCCAGGCGGCGCCCAGCTGGTCCCCGCGCGAGTGCAGCAGGCGCGCCGTGCACTCCAGCTGCCGCGCGCGCACGTCTCCGTGCCGGACGCCGCACAGCTCCGCCAGCGGCTCCACCATTAGACGCTGACGGCTCTGAACAAACAGTATCAGATCAATACATGTGGTAACAATAGAACAAAACACCAAACAAATACCGCCTTAATCATAAACGCTATATAACTAAAACACTGCTTTAGTGTTTTTTCTCTTTTGCACTTTGGAAAATAGCGTTTGTCGGAAAGGGACGAACCGTTTGATAGCTTCTTCTTTTTCATCGAGTGGATGGTCAACCTGACCAATCCTGGTGTCAGAGTTATTGAACCGCCAAAGGCCTCTGACATGGCTCATGTAACGACTACTATCCGTAGAAAGTAACCGTGACCGACGGCTTAATAAGCGTTTACGAATGAGGCCCATAATTTTCACATTTTTACTGACCTCAGTGACCAGCTGCGGATGGTTATGGTGGTACTGGAAGGCAGCTTGCACAAGGTACGTGATGGCTTCCACGCCCCACTCGCGCATTCGGATGTGGGGGTGCTGGCAAACCTGGGAAACAGCAGGGTATTGTGGGAAAACATTAATTTGAGAAATAGCAGGGTACTGTGAAGATGTTGATGGACAAAATGTGGAACTAAATAAAACATTTTCCAGTTGTGACAACAACATCAATATTAATGAAAAACTTCAAGGTACATCTTTAATCAAGCAACAAGCAACAACTTACTTCCAACAAATGGTTCGTAATAGGCCTCCACATAACTTCTATCCTATGCATGTTCGCTAGTCCAGTTTCGAGTAGTTTCGCCACCGCGAACAGAGATGGTTCTCTATTTGAGTAAGCCAGCTCCATAGCCTCATTTGACAGCTTGCACAGAGCATCTATCAGGTGATGGAGTGCTACATCATCCAAGTTCTTGGAAGCTTCGAAGACTCGGGACAGCATTGCTGATAACGCTGTTGATATAAATAATTAGGAAGTGAGTACAGTACAAAGGACGTGCATTGAAGATTTCAGCAAAATGAGGCATAGATTCAGCGTACTGAGTACATCAGTTAGGCGTGATCACTGCAATGGTCAAACGTGTGTTGATGATCTTAACCACGACCTTATAGAGCTAAGATGCACGCCAAAGACAATATTACTTCTATTTTTTATTTTCTCTTCATATTATAGTAATAGAGAGAGAGGTTAAAAACTAAGAGAAAACTTGGCTTTGGCGTCTAAATCTTAACCCAACAGGTTTATATTGTAACCATCACTCCCCCACACACACACTCACACAATACCTGAACCTTGGGTTTTAGACAAAGGCACACACACAGACATAAATCATGTCTAATTTATTTCTTGAGCAATAGAATGATTTTCAAATGTTTGTGATAGGATAATTTCAAATATTAAATTTTAATCAAATATTGCTCATTTCAGTACTTATTTGTACTCTTATCTACTCCACATCCAACCAAATACACAGTGCAACCAAAACACAAAATCCACACACAACGCCATCTAGTGTCGAAAATGAAGAAACACAATGGCCAGCAAGCTCCGACCCGACGCACCTTTTGACAAACACACCTGTTTTAATGTACATAAAAGCCTCAATACATTATGCGAGTGTACTAGCTAATAAATGTTTTGAACTATCTGATTAAACTCATGCAGTGTATTCATATTCATAATCATATTCATATTCATTAATTTTGCGAATAAAGGTACAATAAAGTTGTTACAGAAATATCACTTGATTATATTGGGAGAGAAACGAATAAATAGTAAAGTAATGCCTGTATTTTTTTAATGCAGGGTAGAAGCCAGTTCATAGGACAAAGTTCACAAAAGAACAGTACTCAGTAGCTAGTAAAGTCGCCTAACATTATTGAGACTTTAATAATATGACTGTGTTATTTTGTGTTTAATATTAAATACCACTCATCAGCCCTAGAGACTCGGCCACAGGAACTTGCTGACCTGAAATATTTTACATCGATTGCAAAACATATAACATGCAGTCCATGCAGACATACGCTACCAATATTTTAATATCATATTATTGTTAAAACACAGTTATATTGAAACACATTTAATTTACAGAATAAAACCCAGTAGAATGCGGTTGCTGCACGCTGTGTCTGCAGTGTGCAGCTGTAGTGTCGTCATCCTTGGAATTACTTTCATTAGCACCCATGGATCAAGCTCCTTCTTCTTGTCGAGTAAGTTAGTAGCCAACCCTGGTGTTAGAGTTTTTTGTCATGGTCTAACGATGCTCTTCGTGCCCTCCGACGCGCGGTAGCGCTCAGATAGAAATGCCACTATCGGCCACCCATCCTAGTAGGGGGCGAGCTGCACGTTGATTAATAATCGCTTAGATCTGACATCGCTTGATCAAACTACGCAAGTTGTGCAGCCTGTAGTCTGCAGTTGCAACATGCAGTCGATTTTCGACTTTCTATACGTTTACCTAAGTTCTAAAACCAGTTATATATTTTTCAGAACTACAACTTAAATCTACAGAACTACAACTTAGAACTACAACTTAAATTACCAGGTAAATCTGCCATAACTGCACTGGTGCTCATGACAGCGTTGGCGTCGGCACTGGCGCGGCTTGCCTTCATACTGCCGCCGGTTGACGGCTTCAGGCCGAGGATCCATACCTACGCGAAAAGATAGGCATAGAACTGGTCAGAACTTTGAATTGAATATTAAATATAAGTGTAGATATTTTGCAACGCTTTGATATATACAACTCTGCGCTGGCTTCACTCGCCAACTAAACACTAACCAAATGCTGCAACGTGGTGAGGACCGGCAGCCACGCCTGCTGTATGGTGTCGCCGTCGCGCTGCGCGCAGCAGAGCAGCGCGCGCATCGCAGTCACGTGGCGCGACGTCACCATCACGAACGACTGCTGCGAGCCTGGGGGTGGGTGTAGTATAGCGTGGGGGAGGTAGGTGGTTAGTGTGGGCGTAGCATGTATTATAGATACGATATTATTGAACATCGTTTCGCGCGGTAGAGGTACATTTCGAGGAGACGTGTGAATTAAAAACTCGTTAGATAAAGTCATGGCAAGCACAGGTTTTTAGTGTTTGAGCGGTTAACAGAGATTTTTTTGTAGATTATTTTTACTCTATGAAGGCGAGTTTGGACCTTATAAACTCCTTCTCCTTTGACCACATCTAAAAATTCTGATGCTGAGAACTGTATTGAGTATACCATTAACGTATATATAGGTAGTGAGGTGTGGGGTGTACCTGGCGTGGGCGCGGGCGTGGGCAGCGGCGTGCCCACCCAGACCACCTGGTGGCGGTGGTCGGGCTCGGGCGGCGGCGCGTCGCGGCGCCACGGGCACGGCAGCGCGCCCAGCGCCGCCACGCAGTACGCGCCCGGCAGCGCGCAGCGGCACAGCGCCGCGATGCATGCGTCGCGACCCACGTGAACACCCACCTGTCACAACCTGCTACTTTACCATCTATTTCGCTTTAAAACAATTAAAATCCATACAAAAAAAACAATATTTCAACCACAAAATCCTTCTTAATAGGAAAAATATGACGTGATTTCATTCCGATTTTATACGATCACTAAACCTCGGTTCGATAAGAGCCCAGCTTTGAAGATTAAGTAAAAGAAGAAATTGTCAATTTATATATCATGAACTGCGTACCACAAGGCTCCCACTTTGGGCCCTTCTTTTTTATTTTTATAAAGATCATTTTTGCTGATGCTGTCAAATAAAACAAAGTAAAAAGGTGGGTATAAATTGTCAATTCCATGTACTTACATTATGTTTATTTTACATTATATAACATCATTATAATACTTTACCTTGCCACATATCCTAGCTAACGTCTGGATCGCCTTCAATATACTCTCCAGCTCGCCGATGCTCGCCTCCGCTAACACTGATAAACCCCACACTAGACCGCACCATGACGATTTTAATAACTGGAACACAAAAGCACAAGTCAAATAATATGTCAATGTCAGTATGTGTTTGAATTTGACACAGTAATATAACCGGACTTAACATCTAGGTAATTAGGGCTTTTTTTTTATTAATCTCGGCAATTATTGATGTATAAAGATAGCTGATTTAATACAGAATCGATTATTGGAATTGTTTCCAGAGTATGTAATGTATTTTCGACTGGGTGTGTTCCTAAACTATACTATATTTCTGAGTTTAAATCTAGCTTCAATGAGATAGACTAGACTAGCTCATGTCAGTCTCAATTTCGAGGACTCACCTCTAACTTAAGTTGGAACTCCTTGTCCTCCACTTGCTCAATCTTTTGCACCACATTGGAGTTCTGATCTGCTTCGCCGTTATGACCGTTATTTGTTATACTTTTAGTTTTGTTGTCTGTTTCTGAAACCATTTTAAATTCATAAAAAAACATTGTAAGATATTCAATCAAAATAAGCTTCTAGTGCCGATGAACGTATTTAAAACCTTATGAACGTAAATAAACTTACCTTTGCTATTCACTTTGTTCGAATTAACTTCTTTTTCGTCTTGTTCATTCTGAATATCAGTCATTTCATATAGCTCTTGTAACCTGCGGTCAAATAACGATAATATTACTTTAAAATGGAAGAAATGATAAATAGTATTCGAATACAGAATTGTCCCTAAGGGCGCGTTTCCATTGAAGAGGAGCGGAAAGCGCGGAGCTCAATCGACCAATAGCAACGCATTAAATTATCAAACGAGACATTAACATTATCAAAATATTTTCGTAATACTTTGTGATTGGTCGATATAACTCTGCACAGCTCCAGTCTGCTCCAATGGCAGCAGTCTTACCTAAAGTACTCCGTGCCCTCGACAGTGATGGCGATGGACCTGATGATCTCCATGATGCAGGCGTACGCGACGGAGATGCCGTACCCTTCCTGGATCGTCGGGGCTTCGGTGCGGTCCAGCATCTCTATACTATTGGGAGAAACATTGAATAAGTAAAAAGCTATATTTTTAGCAGAAGCTCCGACTTTCTATTTTGACAGGGGAAGGGGACAAGCTCCTGCCAAAATTCTGCTGAACAGCAAGTCTTGAAATGAATAATATACAATACTTACTAAACAGACTTAGCTGTTCCAGGCTCGAAGGTGACGCAGAGTGGTAACCACACGCCTTTCCAGTAGAACCCTGACTGCTGCGGTACCCCGGATGACCCTGCAACACAAGTCACTCAGTTATGGGAAAGAAAAATTGCCAAATCAAAAGAGACTTGGAATTGCCTAATTAAAAGTAGTCAAAGTATTATCTCCCAGCTACTGCTGGGAGAGGCATCTCATGTCACTGAAGATAAGGTAAGGAGGGGAAAATGCGACAATCATTGAAATAGTTTGTGTACTGTGACTAAAGATTCAGTGAAGGTGACGAAATGCGCAACAGGTGAAGTAAAAAGCATTCGTATATTGGAAAGCTAGCAGCGCCCCGAAATTTTACATCAAAATCTGTTGCGTAGTTTTAAAGATCTAAGCATACATAGGGACAGACAGACAGACGGAAAGCGACTTTGTTTTATACTATGTAGTGGTGTAAATATAATTCTATTAGCCCAAAAAGGTTTATTTAAACGAACCTAAAACCAGTGTCAAAACTTGATCTGCTGTCTGAGTACGATACGTTTTTGGACCAGCCATAAGTCTAACAAAACTATGAACAATACTTCTTGGTCAAAATCCTGAGGATGCTATAACCAAATCTAGTTGGCCTAATAACTAAACTTATGTCAATAATTCAAGTTAATCTGTTTAAAATTAATTTTAAGAAATAGATATGTTCTTATTGTTGTTGTTTATAACGTTAGTGAGTGCTTCTAGAAAAGAATTGGTTACTTGTGAGTATAATCTCTGAGTATAAACCTCTATCAATGCTCGCTTGCTTATGGAAAATTGTGGTGTTGACTGTTTTTTGCAAATTACTAATGATATGATTATTTTCAATTAATTACGACATTTATTTATGGATTGTTTGAATTTAAACTCATTTTGAATTGACACTACGTTTACGGATATACTTCTCTTTCCGTGACCACGGTTTCTGTAAAGGGGCCGAAACGTCAGATAAAAATGTAAAATAAAACCGAAGTGTATCCGTAAACGTATAGTTTCAATTTAAAAATGCTTCGCTTCAACTTAAGAAACCAGTATATTGAATCAACAACATTTGCAGTTGACTGACATCCAAATAAATAAAAGTATATTGGTATTGCTACGATCTGCTGCACACCCCAAAACGTAGTTCCATTCAAAAATGAACTCAAATTCAAGACCAGCAGTGTTTGCAGTCGAAGTAGCCCCACCGGTCGAAAACCATAAGTGCATCCCAAAACTTTCCATTCAAAAATGAACTCAATCTCAACACAGTTAGTGTTTACAGTCGACGTAGCCCCACCGGTGGAGAACCTACTAGCGGTATACAAGACGCGGTGCTCGCGTCGCTTCTCGCCCGGGAACTGCCTGGACCCCGTAAGGCCAGTGTGGACCTTCAACTTCGCGCAGCAGAACTGCACGTACGTTGATGACTACGTTACTACGTTATAATATAGTCTACGGTGATGGAAATACTTGTGATACGATCTTGATGAAGTACGTTGTCTTGGTGTACTGGCATTGTGCCCGGTCCCGTGGGAATTTCGGGATAAAAAATAGCCTGTAATGTTGCCGTTGGATGTGGGTATCCGTGACAAAAATATTTATTCAAATAACATTGGTAGTTTTTGAGATAAGCTCGTTCAAACAAACAAAAAATCAAACTCTCCAGCATTATTGTATTAGTAACTTCAACTATCTGATTTATTTAGAACCTTATTTCGGTTTAGGACAAGATTTTACCTATTCGCAGTAAAGCCTTTAAATTATACTAAACGAAACGGGTCTGTATCGCGTTAGATAATTTAACGTATTTTACCAAAATATGTACCCGACGTTTCGAGCGAATTACACCGCTCGTGGTCACGAGATGACTCAACGTCATCTAACGCGATACAGACCCGTTTCATTTAGTATAATGAGTGCAAATCGTGTGAGTTTAAAAAGTATGAAAGCCTTTAATAAAGTTGATATCTTTGTCGTATAAAGAAGTAATGAGACATGCTTAGATGCTTATAGAAACAAATGGAAAAGCCTGCATCAGTTTCTCGGCCAAGAGCTTAGATCTTAAGTTTAATGATGACGATCTTTGTGTATCTGTCAGTGAGCGGCTAGGCTGTGCGGACCCGTTGCGCGTGAACCGGTTCTCGAGCTACGCGAACTGCATCCGCGGTTGCCGCATCATGATCGACCTCTACCTGCAGATCATGGCCACTGTCGACCGCTCTGCCCTCACAGCTAATCATAACATCTTGAGGAACATACCGGGTATTGTTTTCAACTTTTAGGACGCCTATTGGTTAGCCCTTTTGTCCAGCCTCCCGTGTACTTCTACTTCATCGAGTGGATGGTCAACCTGACCAATCCTGGTGTCAGAGTTATTGAGCCGCCAAAGGCCTCTGACATAGCTCATTTAACGACTACTATCCTAATGTACTAGAATACCTAGACTATTGTACCTTAGGATAGTATACTAGTGAAGTAAGCTTGGTATTATTTACATGGAAGTAGCGTAGAACGACTAAGACTAAGTCGTATTATAACCCACTTACTAGCATAAAGAGAATGTCAAATACGCCAGTCGCTGCTTATTTTCAATAGCGTAAGTAAAAGGTAGTAAGGTAAGGTAGTCCTTCTAATATTAAAATAGATATTAAGTTTTTTGACATCTTAAAAAGCATTTGACAATATCTGACATTGTTTGACCACATCTCACGTTCGCAAGGGAGCAACTAATAACTATCCTTGCTTCCCAGTGAAGTCCCCTCCGCGCCGAGCCCTGACCCCCCCTGAGCTACCCCCCGAACCCCACTACGACTACCGGGCGGAGGAGTTCGTCTCCAGGTTCCTGTATGATGATGGAGAGATCGCAGAGAATGACAGAATACCGCTGGATGCAGACAATATGGCGGCAAATTATAGGGCGGTGGCGGAAGACGATTGGCTATAGATAGCTAGTCCCACCTATAGGTGGTGTAATGTTAATATAATATTTAGATAGCAGTTTGTTTATGTTTAGAGTTTATATGTCTATGTGGTAATTAATTACATATTTATGGTTTCGGTCCTATCAACTTAGCGACTGTCAATTTAGCAACACTTGCAGAATATTAATTTATTAATTGTCAATATCATCCGTTCAAGTTTTGACGTTTTTTGTATGTTTTTCGCCCGTTTCGGTTGTTTCAATCTTGAGACCATGTCGGAGGCCTTGGGGCGGTCTAAAAACTCCGACACCAAGTTACTCCAACTTACTTTTTAAATGCCAATATTTTCCGGCTCAACCAATGGATTAAAGGGGAGCCGACAAATTAGTGTAGTGAATAATTTGTGAACTGTTTAGGCTTTCACATTTTTTTACTTTTTAAACTCACAAGATTTGCACTTATTATACTAAATGAAACGGGTCTATATATCTTAAAAAGACCAAGTGACCACGAGCGGTGTAATTCGCTCGAAACGTCGGGTACTTATTTTACTAAAATACGTTAAATTATCTACCGCGATACAGACCCGTTTCACATTTTTATCAATTTGCTAAAAATACATAAAAATCATAAGTTGGGTCTAGTGACTTTACCAATTAATATCAAAGCTAGTCAGTCAGCCAGCTAGTAACTAATGCGCCCACCTGCGGGTGTGTTCGCGTTGGAGGCGACGAACAGGCTCTGCACGTAGGCGCCGAGCGCGTTCACGATGTGCTGGAATATCTTGGTGGCGTGCGGCTTCATGTCGTAGCACTCGCAGAACGATTTCAGGAGATCTGGGGACACAAAACGTTATGTGTTTTTTTTTATTTAGTTGTTACTAAATCCCGCGTGGTGGTCCCACCCGCGAACCATTTGTTACAAAAAATGTGGTAAATGAAGAACCGCTCCATCGATGTTCTGCAAATTTCACATAAACCATCTACTAAATAGTCCGAATAAAGCCTAAACATTTGGTTTGGGTAGGTGAGCCCGTTCTAGAGTTATAAAATGACAACGAAAAGTGGCATTGATTGTTATATATAAAGATTATTATTTATTTAAAACCGGTGAAATGAGAGACCTTAAACGTACTGCATTACTTCCGTAGTGATTGGACTACTAAATATCACGAGATGTAGCAAGTGATACTTTTTATACAAACCTTTTTGGTGAGCATCTTAGCTCTGAACATGAGTTTGACAGGTATCAGCTAACGTACCTGGTTGTATAGACATCTTGTGCAGCACTTCCAGGGCCAGCGCTCGCTGCCACAGCGGCTTGTCCGGGTCCAGGAACTTTATGGTCAGCGAGAGGAATATCTCGCACTCCGTCACCTTTAGGAAACGATGGAATTTTGTTTAAATAATCCTACTAATACCATACATGCGAATGTTTGTGAGGAAGTATGTATGTATGTATGTATGTTTGTTAGTTTAGATACAATACACTCCATTTAAATTGTTAAAAAGTTGAGCTGAAGGCGAACACTTAGCCTCATGTGCGCCAATGACGAGGGCGTACGGGTGGCAATGCACTGGAGCGAGCTCATCTACATTGTTTTTAGGATACATTGTTTCCCCTCGACACGAAGAAGAAGAAGCGTAATTAATAGGGACGTGACATACAGTTCAAATTTTCCTTAAAAAACGCGAGAATACTAACGAGCGCGGCGTGGTACTTGTGCACGATGACGGAGACGAGGCGCAGCAGGCGCATGGTGACGGGGAAGTGCGGGCGCTCCGCCGCCGCCGGGCTGCCCGCGCCGCCCGCCGCCGCGCCCGGGATGTGCAGCGCCGTGAACGCGGCCCTGCCGGAGACACTCGGATTCAATGGAAACCCACCCTTCAAACAGAAACATCACATTATACTACATACATACCTATACTTAACGTTAGGTGAAAACAGTCGTATTATGAGCGCGCAGACATGTTCTTTCAACAGGAATTTGAATTCTGATATCTGTAAAAAACAATACGAATTAGAATTAGAGCATCACACGTGTTCACAATACTGCATACAGTTACACTTCGCTATCATTATACATTTTTATTTGAAATAGATAGGAAAAACCTCAAAATCCTATAATTTATTAATACATTTCATTTTCTGACGTTTCGTATAAAATGAAACCGAAGTGTAACCGTAAACGTAGTTTCAATTAAATAATTATTTGTTTAAACCTAAGAAATCAGTCTTTGCAGGTAAAAGACTTATTTAATATTACCTTAAAGAATACAGGTGAGAAGTCTGTAAGCACTGTGTCCAACAACTCTAAGCCGAATGTCTTCGGCATGTCCGTGAGCCCGACCAGCCAGTGCGCCGCGTCGCCGTTGATCAGCTGGATTATATCCTGAAAAAATAATACACCGAGATTTTTTTGTAGTTTAAGCACTTGTAGCGTAGTTCGACTAAACAATGTTAGCTCATTCCAATTGTTAAGCAATGGGCATCTCGACTCTGCGTGGATGGGTGGCAAATAGTTCCATTTGTGTCTGAGCGCTGCGGAGGGCACGTTAAATGGGTAAATTCAAAAGGGTCTTGGGGTCCAAAAATTACTTAAAAATATGTTATTCTGAGTAACGGAGTTGTTTCTCTTTGGAATAGGATCGTAAGTCTTTTAGAGGTCCACAAAAATATTAAGATGTTAAATTAAATACCTGTAGTATAAGGTAGGCGTCCACTGCGCACGGTTTAAGATCTTTTGGCGCTTTGCTGTTCGTCTGCGGTCGGATATCTGCTGGATTCACTTTTAGAGTGCCTGTGAACGATATATTTAAGTATTTTAATGCGCATTACATTAAGCTGCGTTTTCCCTTAATATTCCCAGTACCGAACATACGTTCGTTTGTTCAGGAAAAGAACGAGCACTTTCCATAAGCTTATTTAACAAAAGTAGTTGGTAAAAAGGTAATTTCCAAAGCAAAAAAAAAAGTGTTTTGCTTAATATTCTTGTGTTGTTCACTTAATATAGGTATTATTGTAATATATAGCAGAATAGCTGTTGGGCAAAGTCCCAATCATCATCAGTTCGGTAGTATACGGTCTTATAGTACTCTATTAGTTACAACTAAGTGGTACCTTCGCACTCGGCGAGCGCCCGCTCGAAGACGAGCGCGACGAGCTGGCGCACGGTGGCGGCGGCCGCGTGGCTCGTGCTCACGTCGCGCGTCTCGCTCGTGTGCACCATGCGGATGCACATCACCATCGTCTGCAAACAGAGTACACTTCATCGTTATCTTCTATACTAATATTATAAAGCTGAAGAGTTTGTTTTGTTTGTTTGTTTGTTTGTTTGTTTGTTTAAACGCGCTAATCTCAGAAACTACTGAACCGATTTGAATAATTCTTTTTGTAATAGATAGCCACATTCAACGGGAAGGTTATAGGCTATTTTTCATCCCGAAATTCCCGCGGGAACGGGTACAACGCGGGTGAAACCGCGGGGCGCAGCTAGTTATATATAAAATTCAAAGTCCTGACTGACTGACTGACTGACTGTCCATTAATTCAATAGCTACATTCACAATAACTTTCTTGCCCATTTACTTATTCGAAATTAATGAAGGAAAGACTCTTCTAGGAACTCACCCTGGCCAAGGTATCTCCATGCACCAGATCACTGGTGGTCATCAACAGAGCCGCGGTCTGCAGCAGCTTCAGCTCCAGGACCCCGGCTTGGCCCAGGTTGTAGAGACAGTCGACCACGTGCCGCGCACCTTTAGCGTCTATACCTTGCTGGGCTATCAGACGCTGGATGGTGCCTAGGCAGAACTGAAAGGATATTGGTTTCAAGTTCAAGGTAAAAAGCTTTTAATGTTAACAGAATTGAATTAAATATTTATAAACTGACTGGAATCTTTTCATTGCACTATAGTTCAGCAATCAATTAATTAAATTACTTTTAAGGCCTATTTTAGTATAACGCTGGTGTTGTAGAAGAAAAATTGTTCTGTGCTTTAAGCCACAACAAGACATGCAAAAAGAACTCCTATGAATGAGAGCAACCGCATCTCAACTAAAATATGATCTTAACATTTCATTTCAAATAATAATACTATGATTCAATGATTGAATTTTAGCAATTTTCATTCAGAACTAAGAATTCTTGTATGTATTTATTTAGATATTTTCAATCGGCATACCTTGATAATCTTCAAGTCCTTAGACTCGCAGCCCTGCACCAGGGGGTACAGGATCTGGTTGACCACCCCGTATAGCGACGCCTGAGGGTTGTTTGAAGCCAGCGACAGCTTCTCTATCGCTTCGTCACATGCCTGGAACATGGCAATTTGTTAAGTAGCAGAAGTATAAGTTATACATAAAAGTATTAGCCTGTAATGTCCCAAAGCTAGGCAAAGGTCTCTTAGTTAAGTAACAAGATGGTTTTCTAGTGATAGGATTTGAGTAAGATTAATAATGCAACAATTTCCATAGTATTCATTATTACAAGCTGTGCCTTCGGAAATTTCGAGATAATAAGTAGCTTTTATGTCTCCAAGGTCTAGTCTTAATAAATACCAAGATTTTTCATTCAGCGCTTTTTGCTTTAAGTGGTTTTTGTTTGAGTTACTTTCATATCAATACTAAACTTAGATTAATTATATAAGTGGGATAGACAATAATCAGGAATTGGTTTCACTCACAATTGTATATTTTAACTTAAGTAAAAGTGATTTAACATTACTAACTTTATACCTAACTAGCAGCGCCCCGCGGTTTTACCCGCGTTGTGCCCGTTCCCGTGGGAATTTCGGATTTTTTTAAAATAAAAACCTTCCTCTTGAATCACTCTACCTATTACAAAAAACCGCATCAAAATCCGTTTCGTAATTTTAAAGATTTAAGCATACAGACAAACAAACAGACAAAAATAGCAACTTTGTTTTATACTATGTAGTGAAGTCTCCCCAAGTTTGTGAATACACATTATTGTGATGGAACTTCTATTAAAATATAGATATTTGTTATTACAGTACCAATAACACAATATTACATGATACATATAACTAAACCTAATAGGATTGCAAGGTTAAGAATCGAGCATCTGACTTTGTAATCTTTATATTATGTGTACACATTCCATCCAAATATTCTTCTTCTTATCGAGTGGATGGTCAACTTGACCAATCCTGGTGTCAGAGTTATAGAGCCGCCAAAGGCCTCTGACATGGCTCAAGTAACGACTACTATCCGTAGAAAGTAACCGGGACCGACGGCTTAACGTGCCCTCCGAAGCACGGAATCATCTTACTTTTCGGGCAATCAGGTGATTCAGCCTGCAATGCCCTAACCAAACTGAGGACAGTCTCACAAAGTGATTTTTGTGAGATATCCCCACCGGGAATCGAACCCGGAACCTCCGGATCGTGAGCCGAGCGCTCAAACCACTAGACCACGGAGGCTGTTATCCAAATATTAATGTATATATTATTAAAAAACAAAGCTTGGGTTTAAGATCCAACTGTACCAACTGGTAACTGTGGGTCTTTAGGCGGTCTAAAAACTCCGATACCATTGTTGGTCACTGACCTACTCGAAGATGAATGATGAACAACTAGTAAGCACTATACCACCTGTACTGTATGTACCTGTACTGTCTGATTACAGCTCATCGACTGTACTGAATGTTGAGTGAGATAAGAGGCCTATGCCCAGCAATTGGACATTACATTTAACTTTTCACAGATTTTTTGTTAGTTCTTCTCAGTAGGTGCATTGCAAACTAATGTAAACTTAATTTTAGGTAGACTATTATAAATTATTGTAATAATGAGATTTGAATTTACTTATTTTTCAATACTCAACTTACTATAAAGACAATGACAACTATCTTCAATCACCATACATAGTATAGTTTTTCTTGACAATTAAATCAATATCATGGTTTTAAACACTGAAAACATGTTTTTATAACCTACCTATAATAAAATTCAAGCTATTATTAACTTTTTCTAAGATTTTTGCAGGAGTATCTTGCTATTTAAGTTAGATTATAGATAAACTAGCCGTGCCCCGCAGTGTTACCCGCGTTGTATCAGTTCCTGCAGGAATTTTGGGATAAAATGTATCCCATGTGTTATTCTGATGTATAACCTATATTACTGTAAAGTTTCATCCAAATCCGTCCAGTGGTTTTTACGTGAAAGAGCAACAAACATACATCCATAGATACATACATACATCCATCCTCACAAACTTTCGCATTTATAATATTAGTAGGATTTTTCTATATCATTTGTTCCTATTATCCTGTTTAAGATAACATTCAGTACCCAAAATAGGCCCCAACATTATATTATGCATGTAAATTAATTTAGTATCTTTTTAGTGAAGTGCCTTCATAAAATGATATGCTACTAAACATAAGATAAAGTATAATAAAATACACTAGTTATACTCATAGATTATCAATTGATAACGATTGGTATCACATTAAAGTAATAACATAATATAATTAGGTACATATTAATATTTAAAAAATTGGTTTAAGTGTTTGTGTAAATATCAAATACCTACATTTATTATCATAACAATATGTGCTCCAGATTAGTTGTGAGACTATACAATATCTAACATGGTATTGAATATCTGTGTGAAACTTTGAACACAACTAATACCGCTTGCTAAAAGGTTTAGGTTCAACATATTTACTTTACTAAAATCCTGTTATTTCAATATTTAGAAACATGACTGCAGTGATGGTGCAGCGAAAATGAATCGGTATTATTTTATCGATTTTATAAGTATCTGTAATCACATACTTCCTCCGGCGAATAGCCATTAAACAAGCAATTAAAATTACAAATAAGCAATACAGTGGAAGTGTAATACCTCACGAATCTGAGGATATTTCTTCTTGGTTTCCAGACTGAGGTTCTTGAAGTCATTTTGTAGGACTTCCATGAATTTCTTCGTGGAGTCATCACCGGTAACAGCACTCACGAATGCCATGTTTAACCTCGAATCAATTAATTCAAATTATCACTTCATTATTTACGACTTTACGTGGATAAATCACAGAAATTGAATTTATGCCATGTACACAATCAACGATTCGACATTCGACATCATAATAATTCTGATCAGAAACCGAATATGAAGTTATGTCAATTATATTAACAAAAAAAAATATTTATCATTTCTTAATTTAAGTTTGTGAAAATTTCAAATTTTAATTACAATGTTTTAATTTGTAAATAATATGTTTTATTTAAAGTTAACTATACATGTATGAAATATAAATAATTATCATAACATCTTAAAGATTTAAACTAATTTGACAGACACTATAATTTTTGAACGAATAGGATAGTCAACGTTCCATTCCAAGTTTATTGTATTTATGTGTGGTCACCATATAATTAGGTACCTAACAAATGTATGTATTCAAATAAAAAAATACAATTTTTTATACAATCTTGACACATTTTAAAATTCATTAAAATCGTGGATAAAAAGGTGGTGCAGTAAACCAGTAGCGGTACATTACAATATACCATAAGAAGAAATCACATCGTTGCACGAAACGTAATTTTGTTAGTGTTACTATATTCAAAATCTGTTTTATGGGAATGGTAAAATTTTAAGATGATATTAGGCCGACAGAGTACTTTGTGAAGTACTGATTAGTTCTATGGTAGGAGTACACGGGGGCTAAAGAAAGAAAATGCAACAGATTGACATTTCCAAACAAACGAAGAAAATCGGAAGTAGTTTTTAGTTCAGTCATGGTTAGTTTTAGGCGTAGACGGAGAATAGAGGGTTTTAGGGAATGTTAGTATATCCATGGGGAATTCCATAGGTAAAGACATTGGCAGCTGAAATTAATGATATTTAGATTTGTATAAAGAGTGGGTAAGGAAAGGTGTTTGAACGTTGCCGCGTTGGTACTACTACATACTGATATAGGTATATGTGTACACTCTTTAATAATATAAAGTTGTACCTAATTATAAATAATTGTTTTATGGATGCTATTTTTATAGATATATTTTAAATAGAATAGTAGTTGTCATTTGAGTCTAGGTATGGTCTTTTCCTTTACTAAAAGTTCAGCCAAGTCTAATTCGAAAGTGAGAGGTGAGAAACGGTGATCGATGATAGATGACCCACTTTTCGAGGTGGCAAGGTTTTTGAGTGTAGCAACATCGATTACTGATTGTGCAGAAGAAAAAACAATGGTGTGATTCCAGATTTTTATTTGTAAGTATTTATAGAATCCGATATCAATTTAGCTAAAATAACGTTTGCGGGTCGATGAAAAAGTTCAGTCACCTGACGATGGCCATACCGAGGTATAGAACCTTTGTATTAGCTCTAATTGTTAATTTTATGCGATTGACGTGCTGTCATCTCAGTTTTTTACTCTATTTATTCAGCTTGATTCAGCTATGCGCCATTTAGTGCAATAGTTGGGCAGATGTATGCAAAATTTAGCACATATTGTATCGAAATCGTAAATCTGGAGTAGTGTTGTGTGTGAATCCGGATTCAAGTGTTGTAAGTGCAGAGGGTATGTGTTGGTGTATTTGTTCATTATTCGCCGTCAAGTTTACGTGCCGGCAATTAATTTTGGTGATTTTTTCGCGGCTTGCATAGTTTATTATCGGTAAGTAGTGTATTGTGTGGTTGGGGGCACTATTGAGGTTCTTGCGCTGTTGGTGTCTGGAGACCTGAGGTGACAGTTAGTCAGTTGTCCATGTCAGTATGATGATTATTCAGTATCATGCGATACGATCGTGGTAAACAATACCACACGTTCGTGCTTTGCTTTGTAAATATTACTCATCATTCATGCTCATAAGATCAGTACATCATAAAAAGGTACCCAAGAATGAGACCTTTACAAGACCATGAAATAATTACAAGCAAACTGTTGACAATGATGCTCAATAATCTCTGCCGACCTTGATCTTCAAATTAGAAGGAATATCATAATTAAAATCTATCGATATGCTAAAATTCCACAATATATTGTTTTTTACACTTATTTGAGATATTGATCATGTGAGCATAATATATTCTTCCTATCTATTATGTTTCATCTTATTTGGTACAATATAAAAATGTTAGTTGATGTTAAATTTATATAATAAATACCAACCTGTTTGAGAGATAATCTTAATGATTATGTTTTGGTTGATAATGAACACAGTAATGAAAAGAGTAATTTATTTGTAAAATAAATTCAATAAGTAAATTCTAGATATTTATGTTGTGAAGTTATGATATAAATGTCATTAACTGTACTAATATTATAAAGAGGTAAAATTTGTAAACTTGTTTGTATGTTCGAACTAATCTCGGGAATTACCTGTCCGATTTGAATAATTATTTTTGTAATAGATAGATAGGTACATTCAACGGGAAGGTCAGGCTATTTTTCATCCCGATATTCCCACGGGCAGGGGCACAACGCAGGTAAAACCGGGGGCGCTGCTAGTCTAATCTATAATAATGTTAATTTGGTGTACCTAGTGGTTATATAATGAAAAGTAATTACACCAAAATGTAGGCAGAGGGTAAGCGTAATCATCGTTGTGTGACTAAATCTTCAATGAGAAGAGAAAACTTTGCCGCAGGATTTTTTTTTAATCAAATATGTTTATTAAAAATATTAATCTTGTTTACCCAGCTTTGGCACAAAGAAAAAATAATATTTCCTCAATTATTGAAAAGTATAAATATTATATTTATTTTATTTATAGTACAAACAGGTGCTTTACATAATTCATGATGTGATGATATCTGTATTCAAGACAGGTATGAACTGATTGCTATCTCTTGATGGTAGATGTGTTGACGGCAGACAAGTTTTAATGCTCTCGGTGCCAGTTTACCATTTCATTGAGGGTGCTACAAGTTATCAGTACAAGTCTACTGAGATTGAATCTTGAATATTCATCTTACTTCCTACTAATATTATAAATGGGAAAGTTTGTGAGGATGGATATATGTATGGATGTAAGGAAGTGTGTATGTTTGTTACTCTTTCATGAAAAAACTACTGGACGGATTTGGATGAAACTACAGTAGTATAGGTTATACATCAGAATAACCCAGGAACAGGTACAACGCGGGTAACACCGCGGGGCGTGGCTAGTTCTTCTATTTAAAGTTTATTAACTACACATTGAAATAGTGAGAACTTTTAATATTAGAAAGGAGTTAATAGTGCTCTGCATTTTAGCAGAAAAGAGTATGTTAAAAACAGACTGTAAAAACTGTAGGGCAAAGGCTTTTTATCTCGCTGAAGATATCAGTACAGTGAGGAGGACTATAGATGTGTGGGTAGGCTTAAAATATACTTGTTTCTATTGCAGTCATCTTATCATACTTATCTGCGATCAACTTTGGCTTAATGTCACAAGTAATATATGTGACAAGTAGAGACCCACTGTCCTAGGTAGTATTCCAGATTTTTTAGATTTCGCTCCTTACCTCCAGTTGTAACTAAGTTATATTATTATTATTAAAGTTGACGGCTCGTAAATTAAAGTAATATTAACGACGCTTTACTTAATAAAACGTTTTTGTTACGTAACATATTAAATAATGGTTGTGCTATTGTTTCAGATAACATCATAATCCTGCAAGAAATCTTTCCAAAATCTTCCTGAAGACTGTTTAATTTCGTTTAGTTTTAAATATTATTATTGTTAGTGTAGAGTCGGGCGGGACAGAGAAGGATGCCAACAAAGCGAGAGAGAATCAAAAGACGGACCTAGCTATTTTGTTTATTTAAAATATTAAATCTAAATACATTATATTATTTTCTATTATTTAGTTATAACGAAATATACTCGGATGAAGTTTTAAGACGCTTGGGAATTGCTATTTATTAAAGTAATGTATTTGATAAGAGGATAGATGGAAAATAATGGACAATATGTCGTCGAACGTGTCTTTGAGGAGCAACAAGCAGAGAAAAGACAACCTAATCACAAGGAAGCAGGATAAGTCCCCGGAGAAGACCATCAGAGGTACCCGGGGGGCTTACAGGGGCATACCGTCCACCTCGAAGAGGAGCGAGGAGGATGAGACGGGCTCCACTGAAAGACTGGATAGACCAAAGAAATTCATATCGCAGAACAAAAGTAACTATGGGCTCGGGAAGAGGCCGGACTTCTCGTTGAAGAACAGGAATGTGCATTTAGCTTCGTCTCGGTATGGACAGGTGAGTTACAGCATTCATCATCGTGATCATCACTACATAGTATAAAACAAAGTCGCATTCCGCTGTCTGTCTGTCCCTATGTATGCTTAGATCTTTAAAACTACGCAACGGATTTTGATGCGGTTTTCTTTAATAGATAGAGGGATTCAAGAGGATGGCTTATACGTATAAAAATTCCCGCAATTGCCACGGGAACGGGCACAAAGCGGGTAAATCCGCGGGGCGCTGCTAGTATACTAATATAATAAAGCTAGAGTTTCTTTTTTTGTTTGTTTGAACGCACTAATCTCCGAAACTACCAATCCGATATTGGCATAGAAATAATTCTTCAGGGAAATCCATCTAACGTGATTTCTATCATTGCCTTGGTCCAATATTTCTAAACAATAAAAGCATGAAGTTCTTTCATTGTATCTAAACTTACAACCATTTAGTCGATCCTTTTGGTTACGCCGTAACTTCCGGAAATCCTAACTAGTCTTTCTCCTAACTAATATTATAAATGCGAAAGTAACTCTGTCTGTCTGTTACACTTTCACGCCAAAACTACTGAACCGATTTGAATGAAATTTGGTGCACAGTTGGTCCAAAGCCTGAGAAAGGACATAGGCTACTTTTTATCACGGAATTCCTGAGGGAACGGGCACAACGCGGGTGAATCCGCGGGGCGCTGATAGTATAATATATATTTTTGAAATGTAGGTAATTAACAAACATATTTTACTAAATATTTCCTTATAATAATACATATTGAAAAGAGATAATAAATAATATTTTATTGCGACATTATTTTCTTAACAATTTGTTTACGAAACTCCAATCCAAATACGAGTAATACACGTTTAAATGATTAACTTTAATAAAAAATGGTACCTATCTATTTTTATTTTTGTGTTTACCATACTTGGCGGTCGATTAAGATCTGGAATCAATATTAAATGGAAGATGATATCTTTATTTTGATACAACGCTTGAATATGCATTATATTCAGGTTATAGTGTACGTAATGGGGCATCTAGATAGATCTCAAACAGCATAACAAAATAGTCTCCGCATTCAAACATACATACTGTACGAGCAAGTACGTACAACATGCACCATCATCATTTTACTTAATAATCAAATATTTATTGTATTAAATTCAGTTCGAAAACGGTCATCAAGCGCGCCGTACGTTCTCATATTACATCAGTTCATTATTAGCCTAATTTCTTCAATATATCAGTTCTATCAATTTATCAGTGACTTTAATTTAAATATATCAGTTATCAGACAATCTGTTACGGGAAACCGTACATTGGTCCTTCGAGCTTTTGGGAAGCGGGATCTCTGTACACGTGTTGTATTGCGTGAACTCTCGATAACCACGTGTTAGTGATTTCGCTTAATGACCTGTGGACATTACTTTTGACTATAAAACAGCAGTTATTGTGCAAAAAGGGATTGCAGTGTAAGGGTGACAGCTTAGCCTAGGCGTCAACACTCATTATCATCAGCACAAACAAGTAAGATCAGTCCTTTTTTATTTAACAATAATGTCGTCCGTCCAAGATATTTTGGATACGCAGCAGCAGTTATCAGTAGCAATCGAGAATATATATACCAACTTCAAAAAAGATAGTGCAAGTAGGAAGACTAGTGACTATCTCAGGAAGAAATTAGATATTCTCGATAATTACTGGTCTGAGTATGAGAATAATATTTCTAAGTTATCGGTTTCGGAGTTGGATCCCGGAACCAAAGACTACATTAGCAAGGATTTGGAGAGAGTGAAGGAAAGGTATGGTAACATTAGAGCTCATATTCAAAATTATCAGTTTACGGCGGTGGAGAGGCCAAAATCGCCTCTAATCAAACCTCCGTCATTTTTACCCAATCAAGATGGGTCGCAGCCGAGCGGCAGCAAGGCCGCTCAATTTTCTTCAATAGCTACGGTAAGCAAGACCGAAGAAATGCTTAAGAAACAGAGCAGTAATTTCAAGGCATTACATCGTACGATAACAGGCATCGATCTAGAGTCAGTCAATGAAAAGTGGGAGTTAGAAGATATTCTCCGCACAGTGCAGTCTCGTTGGTCTGTCATTGACTCCCTGCACTGGGACATCGACAGCCAGACGGATGGTTTCAACGAAGATTATGAAAATACATTCACTACGTATGAACGGAAATTCCAAAACATGAAAAAGGCCATAAACAAGAAAATGTGGTCCGTGGCTCACTTGGAAAGATCTACTCCGCAGATGGAAATTCCTACATTCAGTGGGAATTATAACAACTGGGTGTCATTTAAAGATCTGTTTAATGAAACTATTCACCGCAATAACTCAATATCTGATGCTCAAAAGATGCAATATCTCAAGTCCAAGGTGAAGGGAGAGGCTGAGAGATTAATACAGCACTTGCAAGTGAGCTCCGATAACTACTCGATTTGCTGGGATATATTAAATCAGCGTTATAACAACAAGAAATTAATATTTACTACTCATATGAATTCGTTAATGAATATCCCCGCAATGCAGCAGCAATCAGTCGCTCTTATCAAACGTATTCACGACTCTACTCGAGAATGCCTCAACGCAATCAAGAACCTTGGGGTCGACATCAAGTCGTGGGACCCCATCGTAGTATATCTATTATGCCAGAAATTAGATACACTGACTTACACGGACTATATGGAGTTCGTTAAAAACCCAAGAGAAATACCTAATTTGGAAGAATTTTTAAAGTTTTTGGAGATCAAGTTTATGACATTAGAGTCATCGCGTAGGAAGCAAGATAATCCTGCGCAAAAGCAGCAATTATTGAATAAAACTCAATATAATAATAATTGCAATCAGAAACCCAATTATTATAAGACGTCATTTACAAGCAGCAAAACAATTTCGCAACCGCCCCAGAAAAAAATAGTTACGTCGACTAAATATAAATGTTCATTGTGCAATAGTAATGAACATGGAATATATTATTGCCAACAATTTTTAGAATTATCGCCCGCTAACCGACAGAAAACAGCAACTAAATTGAATCTCTGTCCAAACTGTTTGTATGATCACCAAGGTAAACCCTGCATTTCAGAGAAAGTGTGTACTTTGTGCAATAAAGCTCATAATCGCTTATTGCACGACGCGTTTGCGGAATCAGTCCATCATAACTCAACCCAGGCTACACGCAGCGGGGTGGGTACGGGAGCGCGCGGGAGCTTCGCAACCGACGGACATGGAAATGCTAGCTCAGGAAAACAAGTTCAGGCTAGTTCGCACGTGTCTTTGCAAGATGACCTGGTTGAGGTGTTGTTGCCGACGGCGATGATCAAGGTACAGGCAGCTGATGGCACTTCCTACATCATGCGCGCTCTCCTAGATCAGGCTTCACAGATATCATTGATAACGGAGCATGCAGCACAACAATTGAGAATACCGAGGAATAAATGCAGTGGAGTTGTAACAGGAATCGGGGATAAAGCCAATAACAGCAAGGGGCTTATCACCATAAATTGTTCATCTCTGATTAGTGATTTTACATTTGAAACAGATGCATTAATAATGAAACAGTTAATTAGAAACTTACCGAATCAAACGTTATCAAACCACAACTGGGCTTATTTAAATCAGATAAAATTAGCAGATCCAGAATTCTATAAATGCCGACCCATAGATATCTTACTCGGGGCCGACATATACTCGATGATATTAATGAATGGTATATGCCGAGAAAATTCGTCGCTACCAATCGCACAGCAAACACAGCTTGGTTGGATATTGAGCGGCAATACAAAGGTATTCCATTGTAATGTGGTGTTGAACAATTTCGAGGACATCCAGAAGTTTTGGCAAATCGAAGATGTTCCGGAGTCATCAGATTTATCAGCCGAAGACAAGCAGTGTATAGAATTTTATCAGTCTACAACTAAGCGGCGGGAGGACGGAAGCTACGAGGTCCGTATACCGTTAAAACCGGGCTATGAAAATAAATTAGGCAACTCCAAATTAAAGGCTACAGCTCAATTTTATAAGTTAGAGCAAAAACTTATAAAAAATCCATTAATAGCAGACAGTTATAGAGAATTTATGAATGAGTACTTATCGCTAAATCATATGACACCGTCAGCTGGCGAATGCAACATGAAACTTCGATGTTATTTACCTCACCACTGCGTCACACGTGATGAATCAACTACAACTAAATTACGTGTTGTGTTTAACGCGTCGAACAAAACTGCCTCGGGATTAAGTTTAAATGACATAATGCGACGGGGGCCTAACTTACAACAAAATTTGATGAATCTCCTTATCAAGTGGAGACAATTTAAGTTCGCTTTTACAGCCGACCTTGAAAAGATGTTCCGCTTTATTTGGATTCATCCGCAAGATCAAGATTTGCAGATGATTCTATGGCGGAATCATCATAATGAAAAAATAAAGGAATATAAACTAACTACGGTCACTTATGGCATGAAGGCGTCTCCTTTTCTCGCTATGATGACGCTTAGACAGCTAGCGCACGACGAGAAAGTCAACTTTCAAGATAGTTCAGCGCCTGAAATTCTTGAGGAATCATTTTACACCGACGATTGTATTCACGGAGCCCACTCTATACCGTCAGCAAGAAAAATACAATCAGAGTTAGTAAACCTTTTAAAGGCCGGCGGCTTTAATCTAAGAAAATGGAAGTCTAACTCGCCCGAATTATTGGTTGTCAATAATGAACACGCGCATGAAGACTTCGACTTTAAGCAATTAGAGTGGACAAAAACATTGGGCTTAGGGTGGAACCCGCAGCAAGATTGCTTCACATTTAAGTTCAAATCTAACCCAATGACAAAATGTACTAAACGAGCATTACTATCCGAAATATCAAGAATATTTGACCCGCTAGGTTTTCTGTCCCCGCTTACCACGAAACTCAAGTTATTATTTCAAGACATATGGAAATCCAATGTGCGTTGGGACGAACCCATACCTCAAGATATTCATATGGAGTGGAATAAGATCAAAGAAGACATTGAGATTATCAACCAATTTCGCATACCAAGGTGGCTACAAACGCAGGAGCACGATCAAATTGAGCTACACGGCTTTTGTGACGCAAGTACGAAAGCTTACGGATGCGTGATATACAGTAGAATAATAAGAGGCGAAAATTCGCATATTACTTTAGTAGCAGGAAAAACTAAAGTGGTACCAATCAGTCAAAAGCATTCCTTGCCTCGCCTTGAATTGTGCGGCACAGTTCTGCTATCGAAACTAATGACACAAATCAAGATGTGTCTAGTAAATCATGATGTCACGGCGTACGGATGGGTGGACTCCATGGTTGTGTTGGGATGGCTGAACGGTGAAGCGGATCGCTGGAAGCCCTTCGTAGCCAATCGCGTGAAACAAGTCACATCGTCGATGGAGCCGAGCTGCTGGCGATATGTAGCCTCCAAGGAGAATCCAGCAGATTGCGCAAGCCGCGGTCTCACAGCCTCTCAATTACAGAATCATAACCTGTGGTGGGAATCACCTAAATGGCTATCCACATACGTACCAGACAAGACAAATCAAGAAGTCTACACAACAGATCAAGAATTAAAAAGAATCAAGCAAGTTAATGTTACGGTATCAAGAGAAAACAACATAATTCAGCAAGTGTTAGAAAAACAGAGTAAATTAAAACAGGCTATAAGGATACTAGCATGGGTCCTGCGATGTTCTTATAGAACTCAAAGGCCAGCATATTTGAGTATACAAGAGTTAAAAAGAGCTGAAATTATGATCATAAAAAATATTCAGGAAAATATATTTTCAGATGAAATAGATTGCATAAAGGAAAGCAAGAGTGTGAGTAGTAAAAGCAAAATTTACAGTTTAAACCCTATACTCGATGAGAATGGTGTCTTACGAGTCGGTGGCAGACTTAGACACGCGAACATGGATCCCGAGATGATGCACCCAGCGATAATTCCAAATAACACCAGACTAGCTGACCTTATTATTGACCAGTCGCACGAGCTCTCATATCATGGAGGAGCACGGTTGACAACCGCATTCATTCGCCGCAAATACTGGCTCATTGGAGGAAATAACGCTACCAAAAATCGCCTGCGCAATTGTGTCAAATGTCGAAAACAAAATCCTCAACTTCAACATCAATTAATGGGTGACTTGCCTGCAGCAAGAACAAATTCATCCCGACCATTTTATCATTGCGGTATAGATTACACAGGCCATGTGACCGTTAAAGCCAGCAAGGGTCGTGGAATCAAGACCACAAAGGGTTACATAGCAGTCTTTGTTTGTATGGCGACCAAGGCCATACACTTAGAGCTTGTGTCGGACTTAACAGCGTCCACATTTCTCAATGCTTTACGTAGGATGGCTGCCAGAAGAGGTGTTCCCGGTCACATATACAGCGATCAGGGAACGAATTTCATCGGAGCAGATAAATTATTAAAACAAGAACTATCAGAAATAAGACGCATATTCGATAATGAACTCATGGCGGAAATAGCTTGTATGAACATCGAATGGCATTTTAACGCACCCTCATGGCCGTCAGCAGGAGGCCTATGGGAAGCTTCAGTGAGAAGCTTAAAGTATCACCTTAAACGGGTTGTAGGTGAACAACATCTAACGTTTGAAGAGTTCACAACCCTTCTCAGCCAACTAGAGGGATGTTTGAACTCGCGCCCACTTTGCCCGATGACCGAAGACCCAGATGATTTAAACTTTTTAACTCCGTCACACTTCCTTACTAGCGGCCCTTTGTTAACTTTATACGATACCGAAAGGGATCTCCGAACAAGGTGGCATCTAACGCAAAATATATTTAAAACCATATGGAACCGCTGGCGTGATGAATATCTAACCCAGCTAACAGCAAGAAGCAAATGGAGAAAACCTCAGCAGAATATAAAAATAGATGACGTTGTCATAATCAAGGATGACAACTTACCGCCGGGAAAATGGTCTCTCGGTCGCGTAAAACAGTTGCACCCCGGTAGCGATGGTTACGTTAGAGTCGTGACCTTAAAAACCAAGAATGGGGAAATGCAACGGCCCGTAGTAAAATTATCAATTTTACCAGTAAATCAAGATCAGGAAAAGGAAACAATTCAAGAAAATAATACTGAAAAAATAAGATCAAAACAAACTCCGAAAAGAAAGACAATTATCAGCTTATCAACATTATTTTCATTGATATTATTCATATTTACAATACCAACAGTGTTATGCACATACAACATAACGCCATTGAAAGGAAACGGTCTTTATTTTGATCACATTAAAGACATGCATTTAATTAGAGAGGACTGGCGACTCGTCATTTACTATGATACTAGTCCTTATCAAGAAGGCAATAAAGTCCTGACAAGATATATAGACTACTTAGACAATGTTTGCAAAATGATACGTTTACAATCACATTGTGATGGGATCTTGTTGCAGTTACGTCACGAAGTGAATGAACTTCAATATTATAACAATATATTGATGAATCATAATAAGAACACGCGTACACGTCGAGGCTTGATTAATGGAGTTGGAAATATAGCCAATAGCTTATTCGGCGTGTTAGACGACCACTTCGCTCAAAAATATGAACAAGATATTGAGCTTATCAGACAAAATCAAAACCATCTTGCTGCATTATGGAAAAATCAAACGTCCGTCGTCGAAGCGGAATTTAACCTGCTGAAACGTACAGAAGAGATAATAGCCAAAAATCATAAATTAATTTACAAGAAAATGTCCGATCTTGAGAGGGCGGTTAATCAAGTCAACAATGTACTTCAGAACATTTCTATCATTACTGACTTTCTAGCTACGTCAATGATTGCCAATAACCTCCTATTTAGCTTGAAAAATGTTCAACAGACTCTACTGGATGCGGTGACAAACGTATATAATGGAAAGTTTGACTTCCATCTTCTTACTCCTAATCAGTTGAGAAATGAACTAGGAATCATATCAGAACAACTCCCTACAGATTTATCACTTCCTATCAAGAAATCAGATAGTTTATCCGAAATTTACAATTTATTACAAGTAAAGGCAAGAGTTATAAACAGTTTGGTCATCTTTGAAATCATGATTCCACTCAAAGATGACGCATCATATGAAATACTGAGGGCAATTCCCATACCGCATAAAGCAGACAATCAGACCGAGATCACCGTGGTGCCCATATCAAATTACGTCGCCGTCAATCTCCAACACGACGCGTTTATGAAAATCTCTCAGGAAGATGTTCGATCTTGTGTACATCAGAACGATCAGACGAGCCTATGTCGCCTGCATGGGCCTATCTCTATTATCAAAGACGATCAGAGCTTTTGTGAAACCTTGACTGAATCTAGACAATGCAAAACAACGACCAGCCCATGTGTAGACAGATGGATCGAGCTAAACAACTTAAATACGTACATTTATTTTTGTTGTAATCAATGCCTTAGTAAACTCGTCTGCGGCGATCAAATATCACCGATAAGAATGACTAATAGCGGCTTGTTAAGCGTCAATCAAGGATGCATAATAAAGTCATCGGACTCTTATTTCTACACACACCGACACGATAATATAAATCTAATGAATATGAGCTCAGATATCAAGTTCCCACAAATAAACGGCATTATCAAAATATCATTGCCTAATATTTCACACAATATAGACAAATTTGATGTGTTAAACCATACCCTTCAGCTCCAAGATATCGAAAGGAGGCTGACTATCATGAAGCAGACTGAACCTTTATCAGATAGTGTCTCAATACACGACATTCATCACTATGCCGGAATTTACATTATACTCCTATTGATGGGAGTCGGTGTAGCAGTGCTGGCGTGGAGGCGCTCCAGACAGAGCTGGGTGTGCAGATTACGAGCGCCCCCGGCGCCGTGTCCGGAGGAGGTATCGGGTTCCGAGGCGTTAGCAGCGGATTGCCAGGCTGCCAAGGCCTTGCCGTCCAAATCGCCGACCGGTGTTCAGTTCAGTGAAGTGTGTGAGAAGTCAAATAAAAGTGCGTGTGTGTCATTAAAACGTGCGAACACATTACCGAATGTGCATAGTGCGCGAGTGCAAAACAAAGAAACGGGTTCGTCCCCTATCGTGTTTCATCCGGAATTTAGAATTCCAGACGACAATTAAATATGTATTGAGGACAAAATGCCCATCATATTGTCAATCATTATTATTAACTTTGGGGAATCAATTAGTTTAAGATTTTATTGTATATCACCATGTATTATCATAATCGCACTTCATGTATCCACTCTACTAACTTCATCTTTCTCGCCCGGGAATATGTACGAGCAAGTACGTACAACATGCACCATCATCATTTTACTTAATAATCAAATATTTATTGTATTAAATTCAGTTCGAAAACGGTCATCAAGCGCGCCGTACGTTCTCATATTACATCAGTTCATTATTAGCCTAATTTCTTCAATATATCAGTTCTATCAATTTATCAGTGACTTTAATTTAAATATATCAGTTATCAGACAATCTGTTACGGGAAACCGTACACATACTACATCCGTACATCCATACATCCAAACATCACATACACAAATTTTCGTATTTACCTATAATTAGTAGGATATTCTCAATATTGATTAGACACCTCGTCGCTAAGTCTCTCGCTCGTGGCGTAGTTTGACTAAGCGATGTTAGCTCATTGCGATTGTTAAGCAACATGCAGGTCGGCCCCTACTTGGATGGGTGGCCGATAGTGGTACTTCTGAGCGCTACCGGATTTCGGACGGCACGTTGAGCAGTCTGCCCCAGTTGTTTCAATTGTTAGACCATGTCGGAGGCCTTTAGGCGGTCTAAAAACTTTCGGACACCAAAGTTGACCACTAACCTACTCGCCATGAATCAATGAGTTTCGTTATTAATTAAATCATCATATTGATTGATCAAATATATTATTGTAACCTTAAGTAAACCATTACTTAACGTAAAGTTACAAGCACACATAAATACGTGATGATATGCATGTTACTCTTATTTACTAGTTGGGTAAATGTTTAATTCATAACTTCACACTGATGGGAGTATTTTGATGATCTATAGAGGCACTTTTGATAAAGTTCTACAAGGAACAAGGAACTTTGATAGGAATAGGACCAATTTAGCCATATTTATCCTTATTTGAAAGTGGTTCCTGTCCCTATGTCCGTATACTACTCACCGCTACCGCTATTTTTGTCTTGGATAGACACGTTAAAGATTTCATGATAAAAATCCTAACTAATATTATAAATGCGAGAGTAACTCTGTCTGTTACGCTTTCACGCCAAACTACTGACCCGATTTGAATGAAATTTGGTACACAGTTAGTACAGAGCCTGAGAAAGGACATATGCTACTTTTTATCTCGAAATTCCTGCGGTAACGGGTACAACGCGGGTGAAACCGCGGGGCGCTGCTAAGAGGATAATATCATTGCTCGATTGAAACCGATTGCAATCTCTATTTGCAATAAAACAGCGAATCGATTATCCTTCTCGGAATCGGGAGTTACGTCATGTACGACGAAGATCAACAAAATATTTGATCTTCGCAAGATTTGTGCCAATATTCTCGCTATTCACAAAATCAAACACTTGTCCGTCTGCAAATGTTTGTTAGTGATGCAGTAATAGGGTTGTAGTAATGTTTTTGTTACTATGATATAATATGTAAGTAAGGTCCGATTTAAGTATAAGTAAGAAATGATAGATACAACTGTAGGCTACAAGGCAAAAGTAAAGTAAAGGAAAAGTGAAGTAAGAGCCTGAAATGGCCCAGTGCTGGGCAAAGATATCATCTTATCTCACTGAAGATATCATCTTATCAGTACAGTGAGGAGGATTAGGCATAATCACTGTACATAGGTAACATAATAAGGAAAATCAGTCTGTAGCATCGTAACTCCTAAATGTAAGCAATTTTGAAAACTTTGACAGATGAAAAGTTTGGTTAGTTATGTTTTAGTTAAGAAAAATAAGGGTGCACTTACACCAGAGGTATGTTGTGTAGCGTTTGGCAGCATATTTATAATGACACTAGTAGCACCTGCAGCATCAGCAGCATCCTACAGCATCCCATGGTCTTACCCGCGTACCCGTTCCCGTGGGAATTTTGGGATGAAAAATTGCCTTATACCCTTCCCGTTGAATTTGATTATTCATTACAAAATAATTAATCAAATCGGATCGATAGTTTCAGAGATTAGTGCATTCAAAGAAACAAAAATAAAAAATCTTCAGCTTTATCATGTTAGTATAGATGACACATTTATGCGTTATAATTACTTCCCTTTTTGTCAGTCGGGGATTGACAAAAGCTTAATTTAAAGGTAATTAAAATATAACGCACTAGCAGCGCCCCGCGGTTTTACCCGCGTTTGTGTCCATTCCTGTGGGAGTTTCGGGATGAAAAATAGCCTATGTTACTCGTGGATAATGTAGCTTTCGGATGGTGAAAGAATTTTTAAAAACGATCCATTAGTTTTTGAGCCTATTCATTACAACCAAACAAAGTTTTCCTCTTTATAATATTAGTGTAGAAAACAAATATTACAGAAATAACAATAACGAATTCAGAAAATGATAAACAATATTTAGAAATGATCTAAACAAAAGAGCGTAACCTCGTTCCCATATCATTTTATCATAATCCAGATATCTGTTTTTCTTTATTTATCATTATTTTTCTTACTAATATGACTCAATCGATATTATAATCGATATTAGTGTATGTATCAATTGCCTGCAATACCTGAGTTCAGTCATGGTTGAAGCACTAGAGACCTAGGTACCTTCCCTTTAAAGGTTAGTCATTTGTTTACAAAGTGACGTATTTAATTGGTAATTCCAATAGTTTATTGAAAACTCGAATCCTTATTATTAATGCGAAAGCTTGTGTAGTTCTTAGTTTCAAAAAAATTGTGTAAATAGTTGTGGCACATTTATTTACAAATTTCACCGACAATACTAGTTTTGTGTTGCCATCTAAAAAAAAAACAACTGCAGACATAAACAAACTATTTATCCAGCAACATATTAGTGAAGTGACGAAGACAATAGACTATTTGTCTCTGCGTATTAATGAAGTGAAAACGACCTTTTTAAATCTGATTTTAAACGAGTGTAAACAAGATTATTATTCCAAATGTGTGAGTTGTAATGATGTGGTATCCCGTATCGCACTGGAAGATAATATTCGTAGTTGTTGAGTTTTGGACCTGAATTCCGTCCAATATGATTGATTCCATTAATTGTTTCGGATTGTGTTACTGTCATGCTTATTTTGGAAGCATTACACTTCGATTGGAAAGGTTTAAAAATTGGGTAAGTTGACGGTTAATCCCTCGTTTGTTATCTCAAATTATCTATACTAATATAATAAATTTGAACAGTTCGTTTTTTGTTTGCTTGCACGCGTAATCTCAGGAACTACAAGTCTGTTTAGAAAACATATATGATTGAATAGCCTAGAATATAGAAATGTATTGAATAGCCATATTCAGAATAGGCTTCTTTTTATCTCGAAATCCCCACTGGATCGGGTATAAAACGAGTATATCTACGAGGCAATGCAATACATTTTGGTGTATATTAGCAGTTAGTTACTTTACTTATATTATAACGGTACAAAATTTGTATAATCTCGGGAACTAGCAGTCCGATTCGAATAATTATTTTTGTATTGGATAGCTATATTCAAGTGGTATGTCATATACTATTTATCATCCCGAAATTCCCACGGGAAAGGGCACAGCGCGGGTTAAACCACGGGATGTTGCAAGTGTAGTAGCCGCTAGTATATATAGCTGATACCTCTACGTAGGTGTTGTGTACTTGTGTACAATTAGCCTGTAATCTACATGAGTAATTACATTAGCTGGCGAGTCAAGCGTGACCTTCTTGTCACCGCGCCGGTATGCGTTACATCATGAGGTGGCCGCTGTGAGGAATACTCCACCATGATGGCAATATAATCAGGGAAAAATATTTGATTAAGGATTTTGAAACTACAATGTTAATTTGTTCAGTTCAGTTCTATGGTTCGGAGGGCACGTTAAATGGTCGGTCCCGGTTGTTTAATTTTTAGACGTTTAGGCGGTCTAAAAACTCCCAGTTGGACTATAATAGTACTTGTAACACTTTGCTTAAACTTGGTCACATCACCTTCCTATCAAAAACCTATCAAAAATTTGATTTTCTTCCAATTAAATTGCAATTTTGCCTCCAATTTCTAAAAGTCCATTACTTCCTCATACATCACACAAAACGTCAAAACGATGCTCAACTATGCACAAGTCCTAGCCTAAACTGTGATTCGTTATCAGACTTCCCATTGCGCTGATTACAAGAGACATGCGTACGCGCACACTCGCCTCAGACAGACAGACAGACGGACATACCCACTGATACGTCTACTATATTATTACTCATTTATTGTTGTACTAGTGATGTGTTGGTTTACCTGATTGTGATGGAAATATCGGGCAATTGTTGTTTTTAATAGGTAATAGTGTTTTATTTTTTTTGGGTTGTATTGATGGTATTATTGTGGAGTTTTATGATGGTGTCCAAAAGATTTTTTAAATATGTTGGCTTTAGTCAACTTTAGTGCATTGGATAGTGAAAATGTTATTGTTTTTATAAAACTAACATGCCCCCCAGTTTTACCCGCGTTGTGCCCGTTCCCGTGGGAATTTCGGGAATTTTTATACTTACAAACCTTCCTCTTGAATCACTATCTATTTAAAAAAACCTGCATCAAAATTCGTTGCGTAGTTTTTAAGATCTAAGCATACATAGGGATAGACAGACAGACAAGGGAAAGCGACTTTGTTTTTTTTATACTATGTAGTGATTTAATTCCGATATTATTGGTATTGATAATTTACTTGTATAAATATATAAAAGGAATAGAGAAATCTTTTGTTTTCTTAAAATAAAGTTGGTTTTATTTAATGTAATAATAAATCTTAGTAAAATATTTATATATCCTTTTCTAAAAATAACACTGGGAAAGTTCACCGACCTCGTGTGTTAGAGCATTGTAATTAATTAATTACTATGTAAGGAAAATGATTTGTTAATCAACTATGTACTCTGAAAGAACTCCTATATACTGTTGTTAGATTGTACGAGTAATGTATGCTGTTATAAACATAAATAATTGTATCCATATATCAGGCTATCCATGCGAATTGAACAACTTACATAAATTGAAAATTAACTAAGTACAGTTAAACTAAAAATATTGTCTAGGAATACTCTCAATGAAGACCTTTCAAACATTCGCAAACTTATAGTCAAATATTGAATATTGTCATAACAAAAAACATGACAATCATTTGTCGAACACACACACATTGTTTCATGGATGACGTCACGTTACAGATGACGTCAGGGCTCCACGGGCACGGGCACCAGATCTCGCAGCCGGCGCACCACCTCGACTCCACCGTCATACCCGCCAAGGAGAAGACCGTGCATGGCAAGGAGAAGACCTTCAAGGTATGATGGGGTTTCTTACAAAATCATGGGGAGAACCTTCGGGAATACACAAGAAGCTATCAACCCGTTGCACGCCAAAACTGAACTGAACAGGCTTCGGCTAATGGCTTCGTGTCACATTTGTTCGATAAGAAGGAAAAAAAAAGAAACAGCGAAAAAAAGACAGAATCAAAAAAAGATAATATGAACGAATTTTCAGGCAGTCAATTGATATCAAATATTTTTCATATACAGTAGATGAATTAGATTATCTCAATCATCCTTACCTATCCTAATCATACATACCTTTATAATATGATGAAATATACATGTTGTCTATACATGTTGCAGGTGGTGGTAGGCGGCGAGGTGGGCGTGATGAAGGCGCCGGTGCTGGGCCCGCGGCCCTACAACGCGCTCGCCATCATCCACACGCAGCAGAGCAACACCTTCGACATGCTCAACTCGCTCACCACCAGCGTTGTGAGTAGACGACTGACGAGTCACTAGCCAGTACACCAGTCACGTGACCACTACACCTAGTCTAGGCGAAGTAGGATCGGAGTAAAAGAGCATACCAAATATGATGGCCTTCTCAAGTTAATAAAAAGAAATACATATTACTGTTAGCCCGTATTGTAAAGCATATTGCAAAGGCCTCAGCAAAGGCTTCCCGTCACTTTTCTCGATTAATGAATACTAAGGAAACTATGTGAATTTTGAAAGCAACTAGAGTATGATGCAGAAAGCCATCTTGAGTCTAAATCATATATCACATGCTCTACTTAAGAGAAATAGGTATTGCTTAGCTCCTATTACATAATATGTCAAGATTGTCACACCTACTCCTATTTATCCTTACTTTGCATTCATACTATGTATCACTTGTTACTTATAAATCATTGTCCATACAATGATGTAACGTACCGGTAACTCTGTGTTCCAGGCAAGTCAGCCAGTGGTGGGCGTGGGTGTGGGCGTGGGCGTGGGCGTAGGCGTGGGCGGGTTCCGGCGGCGCAGCAGCGGGCAGGGCGCGCTGTGCGACGACGACGACACCGGCAGCAAGCTGCTGGCTGGCCTCGAGGATGACGCCTTCATATCGGAGCAGGATCTGGTACGTGTCACGGTTACTACGGAGTGCCATATCCGTATCCATATCCGAAATTATAAAATTAAAATCCAAAAAGATATCTTACCGAAATTACCGGATTGACGGATATCCGAAGGAAACTGACAGTACTCGTAATCTAAACTAAGAAATACCAGAAATAAAATAACTATATTGGGTATCCATAATCGAAACTACCGGATATCGGAAGAAAACTGTCAGTTTGTCAGTCAAAACTAACAAAAAATATAATAAATAACCATATGTATCCATACCCGAAACTAACTGATATCCGAAATAAACTGCCGGCATCCATTACTGAAATAAAAGTTTCGGATAACTTCGGATAGGGACAAAGTCTAAATAAGACATGTTTTACATTGAGAGATACAATGCGTAGCGTATCCCATTAAAATTCGTTTTATACTAATAATTAGAAAAATATATACTACAACCGAAATTATCCGCGACTAAAAGATACATAGTGTGAGTCGATTGTAATATCCGTATCCCTAAGAAGTGAATGACTTGATGGTTAACAAAAAGCCTTAATTGCTAACATGACAATATATAACAACATAAAAAAAAATATATATATATATATATATACGTACCTACATACGTATCCTCATAGTTGTATTGTAATATTTCAGGAAGACACGATAGAGATAGCGACGGCCACACACAAAGGAATCCCGCATCCGGAGGCGGACGACACGGGGGGAGAGCAGCCGCAGGAACAGCAGAATGGTACGGCACAAATAGTTGTGGCAAAATGATTTAATTTTATTACCAGTTGCCAATGGTATAAGGTTCAAAATAACCTAATTTGAAGACCCTTTTTCGCTTTTAAAAGTTATTGAAAGAAGGGCGGATGTAGTGATGTGGTTATTATTATTTCTTTTGTGGCTATCATCCTTATGATATCGGTGTCTTTAGAGGCCGATTTTCGACATATGGCGGTATAACTAGCAAAATGGTTCCATTTTTGAATGAGTTGTCAAAAAGGAAACGAAATTTTCAACATAGTTTTAAGACGCTTTTTCGCTTTTAAAGACGTTATGATATTTTTATTATATTTTCCAGGGTTAGTTTACGGTCCTATCTACGAGTTGGATAAACTGGAAGAGAAAGACAAACAGAAACAAGACAAGGAGGATGAGGAGGAGCCCATCGGAGTCTCGCCCTGTGGAAGGTAATCTATACTTTAAAGCTCTCTACGTATAATAGATCTAAGAGACGAGATCAACACTATTGTTAAGCAACGTGTAGCTCAGCCACTACGTGGATGGGTAACTGATACTTCTACCTGAGCGCTACCGGGCCCCGGGCACGTTCAATTGTCGGTCCCGGTTGTGTCAATCTTTGGATCATCTTGGAAGCCTTTTGACCACTAAGCTTCATACTACTTAGTAATCTGAAACATATACTTTCTATCAATATATATCCAATGTAACTTACTTATATACTTCATCTATCTTATATATAAAATTCTCGTGTCACAGTGTTCGTTCGCGTACTCCTCCGAAACGGCTCAACCGATTCTCATGAAATTTTGTGAGCATATTGAGTAGGTCTGAGAATCGGTCAACGTCTATTTTTCATCCCGAAATTCCCGCGGGAACGGGTACAACGCGGGTGAAACCGCGGGGCGCAGCTAGTATATCTCTATATATATAAAATTCTCGTGTCACGGGGTGCGTAATTGAACTCCTCTGAAACGGCTCGACCGATTCTCATGAAATTTTGTGTACATATCGGGTAGGCCTGAGTATCGGACAACATCTATTTTTCATCCCGAAATATCCGCGGGAACGGGTACAACGCGGGTGAAACCGCGGGCGCAGCTAGTATATCTATATAATTGTTTGTTACTGTCGCAGGTTCTTCAAGTACGACAAGGAGGTGGGGCGCGGCTCGTTCAAGACGGTGTACCACGGGCTCGACACGCAGACCGGCGTCGCCGTCGCCTGGTGCGAGCTGCTGGTACGACCATCGCTCTAATACTACTACATTTAACTTTGCAAAAAATACATTAGCCTGTAATGTCTCCTACTGCTGGAAGCCTAGTGTTCGCTTGACTTGAGATTTTAAATAAATAAATAAATAAAATAAAAAACATGTTTAACATATACAACAATAATTCTTATTATTTCAGGAGAAAAAGCTGAACAAGACCGAGCGGCTTCGGTTTCGCGAAGAAGCAGATATGCTGAAGAAACTGCAGCATCCTAACATCGTACGGTTCTACAACTACTGGGAGGGCACCGTGGCCAAGAAGAAGAATATCGTCTTGATAACAGAGCTCATGCTGTCCGGCACTTTGAAGGCGTACGTATTTCGATATTTTTCGATATTTATTGTTTATTTTGATTTTTCTAACCAAATTCTTCTTTTCTGTAACTTATATTGTCACACTAGCTGCACCCCTCGTTGTACCCTTTCCCGCAGGAATTTCTGGATGAAATGTATCCCATGTGTTATTCTGATGTCCAGTACATCCATCCTCACTTTCGCATTTATAATATTAGTAGGATAATAATATAATAATAAATGAACAAACCATGTATTATCCAACAGGTACCTGCGGCGGTTCAAGCGCATCAACCCCAAAGTGCTCAAGTCGTGGTGTCGCCAGATTCTCAAGGGGCTCAACTTCTTACACTCGCGAACACCGCCTATAATACACAGGTTAATAATATAATAATACGTACCAAGGTATATTACACTAACTCGGAGTATGGTAGAGATTTAGACTTAAACGCTAATACTGGTTTCTTAAGTTTAAGCGAACATTTTAATTGAATTGAAATTACGTTTATAGGGGGTTTACACGGGTGACTAAAGCCGCACGATTTTTGCCGCACGGCGTAAATCGACCATCTAAATGGCAATTCGGCTAAGTTGCAAGTGACTAAAGCCGCAAGCCCCAAAGTTGGGTAGCATCCGACTTTGGCCGCACGGCAACCGGCCGCATGCGACTGGTGATAAAATCGACCGTGTAAACGATCAGTTGCAGGCGATCGCCCGCCGCATGAAGGTGTTTCACGCACGCACGTGTGTTTATTTACTACAGCGTTTCTGTGTACATGTATCGTAACAACCAGAGCCGCATGCGATTTTAGTAACCTGTGTAAATGGGCTAGCGATGCGGCTTGGTGAGGCAATTAGTGAAGCGACTCGCCGCACGGCGAAAATCGACCCGTGTAAACCCCCTATTACGTGCCAAAACGTCAGATAAAAATGTAAAATAAAAGCGAAGTGTATCCGTAAACGTAGTTTCAATTCAAAATGAAAATATAGACTTGAAACCAGCTTAGATCTTACTTTGGGTCTAATTAACCGTGAGTGAATTTGTCCGGGTATATAGTATTTAAATGTTAATAATGTTGTTTTCAGAGATCTGAAGTGCGACAACATATTCATCACGGGGACGACGGGCAGCGTCAAGATCGGGGACCTCGGGCTGGCCACGCTCAAGAACAGGAGCTTCGCCAAGTCCGTCATCGGTAAGATTATACTAATTTTCTAACCGACTCCACTGCTGGACATAATAAGAGAGATAGAAAGAGAGAGAGAGAGGCTAATGTGTGTGCGTATATCGCAGAGTGCTATTTATTTTTCTTTTCCCTATTATGTCCCACTGCTGCCACAGGAAAATGCCCCTTAACGTGTATGTGCACTGCGCAGGCACGCCCGAGTTCATGGCGCCCGAGATGTACGAGGAGCACTACGACGAGTCGGTGGACGTGTACGCGTTCGGGATGTGCATGCTGGAGATGGCCACGGGCGAGTACCCGTACAGCGAGTGCAGCGGGCCCGCGCAGATCTACAAGAAGGTCGTCTCGGTCAGTCGCTAACTCATTTATTTATTTACTAGCTGCGCCCCGCGGTTCCACCCGCAGCGCCCCCGTTCCCGTTGGAATTTCGAGATTTTTATTAGTTATTTTCTTATATAAAAACTTTGTCCTAACAATAAGGAACACATAAAAGAAAGAATCATTCAAATTGGTGCAGTCGTTCTGAAGTTATGCGCTTAGCAACACAGTTAGCGATTCATTTTTATATTATAGATATTTGGGAAACAAACACAATAATCGCGTATATAAAAAACACTTAAACTAAAGAACACAATCCAATCTAGTAATCACCCATGGCTCATGGTACGAGTCACTTCTCTGAAGGATGTCGCTTTCGCTGACGCCAGCTGACAGCACTAAACAGCACTAAATGTTGCTATCAGTACAGCATCTAAGCAGTACTACCTGCGCCTAGAGACCGCATTAGACTCAGGCAGTATAAAATACATAGTTAATAGTAAATTGGTCTATCTTGTTCCAAACTATTTCGGCCCAAAGTACTTCTAATTAGACTGTCCACAGTAAGACTATTTCTATTTATGTGACAGCTGCTGCCGCTTGACGAATGCAGCTGACTACAGACTCCTTACACAGTATGTTCCGTGCAGCACAGTCTAAAACATTTATTTTTCCAGGGTGTAAAACCTCAGAGTTTGGAGAAGGTGACCATTCCAGAAGTGAGAGATATCATCGAGTCTTGCATCAAGCCTGACAAAGCTGAGAGGTATGTTCGAAACATGTATAGAAATACTATGGTGCGTAAAAAACACAGCCTGAGTTTTCAATATAGTGTAAGCTCGTAGATATGTTAAAATGTGCAATTTAATTATTTAAATGTTTGTTTAATACTTTTCAAACATGGCTCGGGTTTGAGATCACCAACCCGCATTTGGCAAGCGTGGTCATTATGCCTAATCCTCCTCACTGTACTGATATCCTCAGTGAGATGAGACGCCTTTGCCCAGCAATGGGACATTACAGTCTAATACTTTTAATGGTCAGCCTCAATCATAAGATTCATTAACCTCAATATCAATAGGCTGTTCTGAAAATTATGAAAATATTGCTTGATTTCATTTAGTTAGAGAGCGGGAGAGCAATCGTTCGAAAATGTTCCGAGCACTCAAGAAAAACGCTGCTTTGGAGGTACAAACCTATGCCGACATATTGTCGTACCACTATATTGCTCATGGCGATGTTAGTTCATTGCGATTGTTAAGCAACGTGCTCGACCCCTACTTGGATGAGTGGCCGATGCCATTTTTATCTAAGCGCTATCGTGCTTCCGATGGCACGTTAAATTGACGGTCCCGGTTGTTTCAATCGTAAGACCATGTCGGAGGCCTTAAGGCCGTCTAAAAATTCCGTCACCAGGGTTGGCCACTACCCTACTCGAACTTACTTGGAAAACGAACAAATCCCTTCTCCCCCAGGCCGAAAGTGAAGGACCTGCTGAACCACGAGTTCTTCGGCGAGGACATCGGGCTGCGGCTGGAGATCGTGGGCCGCGACCTCGTCACCTCCTCCGACATCACCAAGATACAGTTCCGCCTCAAGATCATTGACCCCAAGAAACGGTAAGGTACTACATGCACACCTTGTTATTTGGGTTAGGACACACGATCGCCGATGATCGTGATGTCTGTGTACACGATCGTGATCGTCTGTGATCGCTTCTATTCGCCACGTTCATCGTGTATGTAAGCATGCCAATTTCCTTTAAACCTCTACTAACCGGGCCTCGCGGTTTTACCCGCGTTATAGCCATTCCCGCGGGAATTTCGGGATAAAATATATCCCATGTGTTATTCTGATGTATAACCTATATATTATTGTAAATTTTCAAAGCCGGACGCGTTCTATACATTTTTGTCACCTATTTATAAAAAAACTAGCAGCGCCCCGCGGTTTTACCCGCGTTGTGCCCGTTCCCGTGGGAATTACGGGATTTTTTTTACATAAAACCTTCCTCTTGAATCACTCTACCTATTACAAAAAACCGCATCAAAATCCGTTGCGTAATTTTAAAGATTTAAGCATACAGACAAACAGACGCGACTTTGTTTTATACTATGTAGTGATGGAATTGAAGGTGACTTAATTTGGGAAGCTTTAAGTACATATTCAAAGGCTAGTCATTGACTTAAATTGTTCCTTCCACACCCAGGTCATACACCCATAAAGAGAACGAAGCCATCCAGTTCGAGTTCGACATGGAACGCGACAACTGCGAAGAAGTCGCCAACGACATGGCGAAGGCGAACCTCATCATGGAGGAGGACGCGCGCATCGTCGTGAAGCTGCTCAAGAGCCAGCTCATCAACCTCAACCGGTCAGTGCTTAGGTCCAAGTCTAGATGTTAGATATTAGATATTAGCAGCATTTTAGCTATCAAATGGTTTGTCCCTTTCTGACATACGCTATTTTCCAAAGAGCAAAAGAGACTACCATTGGTGTATCTATGTGGATTTGAGATAACACTCACTAACAGTGTTTTAGTTAGAGAGCGTTTGTGAGTGAGGCAGTTATACTTTTATACGCAGTTTGGGTCTAATTAACCATAGGTGAATTATCCGGGTATTTATTATTTACTAGCAGCGCCCCGCGGTTTTACCCGCGTTGTGCCCGTCCACGTGGGAATTTCGGGATGAAAAATAGCCTTATAACCTTCCCGTCAAATGTGGCTATTTAGTACAAAAATATTTATTCAAATTGGACTGGTAATTCCCGAGATTAGCTCGATCATACAAACAAACAAACGTACAAATTTTACCTCTTTATAATCTTATATATAAAATTCTCGTGTCACAGTGTTCGTTCGCGTACTCCTCCGAAACGGCTTGACCGATTCTCATGAAATTTTGTGAGCATATTGAGTAGGTCTGAGAATCGGCCAACGTCTATTTTTCATCCCGAAATTCCCGCGGGAACGGGTACAACGCGGGTGAAACCGCGGGGCGCAGCTAGTATTAGTATAGATTTATTGCTGCCATATTGAATAAGAAAACTTGTATACTAATAATTTTAGAGAGTTAGAATTTATAATTTTGTTTGTATGTTCGGGCTAATCTCGGGAACTACCAAACAGATTTGAATACCTTGATTAATTTAATTCACATTAGATCGATCGATGGATATCCTTATCATATACTAAAGTACCTAAGTATACATTTAATTTACTCATAAAATAAGCTTTAATAAAGAAACATAATACTCATAATAACAGAGTGCAATATTAATTGTACATATATTAGACTATCAGTGCCCTGTGGTTTTACCCGCGTTGTACCCGTTCCTGACAGAATTTTGGTCCGAAAAGTTGTCACAAACCTTCCTCTTCAATCACTCCAGGTGGTGAAAACCGCATTATAATATTTTGAGTAATTTTTGAGTAAATCAATTACATACAGACATACAGCTATTGGGGACTTTGTTTTATAATTGTATATTAGATTTCTAGTTCGCTATCGGCCTTCGGTAGTCGCAATTATGTTGTTTGTGGCTCCAATTACGTACTCATCCGTTACTACACGTATTACCAGCCCGTCAGAAATTACATGGACATATCTTTTAGAGTACTTTGATGCTAGGTATAGGTAGATTGTATCACTACATAGTATAAAACAAACTCGCTTTCCGCTGTCTGTCTGTCCCTATGTATGTCCTAAGTATTAAAGCTAAGACGCGGTTTTTTAAATAGATAGAGTGATTCAAGAGGATGGTATATATGTATAAAAAAATTCCGACATTCTCACGGGAACGGGCACAATATATCGTCGGAAAAGACCCCCCGAGTTTTCAATCTTATTTGTAACTCGGAAAAATTATGTGTTATTTCAGGTATCGCTATATTATAAAGACATTATTTTAATCATGTTGGCCCAAATAACGGTCCATTGATCTTTTACTATCTTACAGACAGGAATAATTAAATTATACAGGACGTAACTTTCTGTAAAAAATTCAAGCTAGTAGGACTGGTACTTAGCATAAGCCAATACCCCTCTTTACCTGAGGCACACAACAGATACAAATCAGGGACAGTTATTTAGTCAGCGATAAATATTAATCAGATACAGTCCCGTATAAAATGTTTACCGTTTTATTTGCAACGTTGATAAATATGGTAATCAGTGGCTCGCGACCGTCGCTACACCACAATAATAATGTTTTTTGTTTGCGAATGTCTTGCGAGAAATCGTGAAGAGACAAAGTTTGTTGTCACGCGATTGGAACCGTTCTGTCATTGTTTCCATTTATATTTTTGTGTAGATAACTTAGACGAATTTTGTCTATTTGAGTCGGGAAATTGGATTTAAGATAGTTTGTAAGTTTTATATCGATTTGTCCTATAAGTATGTCATAGCGTACTGTTTGGGACCAAGTGGCTCTTGTCTAGATTAGACCTTACACTCCAAACATACAAGAGTTAGCAGCACCCGCGGTTTTACCCGCGTTGTGCCCGTTCCCGTAGAAATTTCGGGATGAAAAATAGTCTATAACCTTCCCGTTAAATATGTCACGAATAATTATTTTTGTAATGGTAATTTTTGAGATTAGCGCGTTCAAGCAAACAAACTCTTCAGCTTTATTTTCTTCTTATATTTAAAATTCTCGTGTCACAATGTTCGTTCCCGTACTCCTCCGAAACAGCTTGACCGGTTCTCATGAAATTTTGTGAGCATATTGAGTAGGTCTGAGAATCGGCCAACATCTATTTTTCATCCCGAAATTCCCGCGGGAACGGGTACCGTGGTTGAACTCCTCTGAAACGGCTCGACCGATTCTCATGAAATTTTGTGTGCACATCGGGGGGTAAGTCTGAGAATCGGACATCTATTTTTCATCCCGAAATTCCCGTGGGAACGGGTACAACGCGGGTGAAACCGCGGGGCGCAGCTAGTTACAGTCGTGGTCAACTAATTAGGGACATGCAAGATAGTGAAGAACAATAACCGGTTATGTACATACAAATATAAAACCCTATTGATTTCTCAGTAACTATTATTTGCATAATTTGGTCCGATTATTATGCTTTAAATAGCTGTAAATAAAAGAATAAATAAATAGAAAAAAGTATTTAATATCAAAGGTTGAATATGTATTCAATTTTAAGGTATAATTCTGTAGCTGGACATTTAATTAAGGACAGTAAACTATAATGAAAAATAGAGTTAAACAAAACTAATAATCTGCAGTATTATAATATCTTTAACAGCTCCATTTTATTACGTGTAAAATCAGTACCCAGTAGCAAAACCTTTGTTAGTAATTACCGCTTGACACCGATGTGGCATAGACATTATCAGTTTCTGGCATGTTTCGACAGGAATGTTTGCCCATGCCTCACAAAAAGCTTCATTAAGTTCATCTAAAGTTGTGGTACGATAAGTGGCAACTTTTTTCTTGATTTCGTGCCAAAGGTGCTTGATTGGGTTAAGGTCCGGGCTATTTGCTGGCCAATCTAGCACCGATACTGACTGACTGGTAAGAAACGACTTGACTGAACGGGCGGTATGTTTCGGGTCGTTATCATGCTGAAACGTCCATATAATAGGGAGATGCTCCTCAGCATAGGGAAGCATCGTTTCCTCCAATATTGCCTTATATTGATGTTGATCTGAGTTACCCTGAACTTTCCTCACAGGTCCCACTCCACGTCCAGAAAATGAACCCCACATTTTAATGTTTCCACCGCCATGTTTCACCTGCTTTTTTGTGAATCTTGGATTCATTTTCGCTTTTACTGGACGCCGTACGTATTGCCTTCCATCTGAAGAAATAAAATTAACCTTGGTCTCGTCAGAGAATAATACATGTTGCCATTGGCCGTAGGTCCTTCTTTAAACTTAAGAGCTGGGCTCTTGTCGATGGAGTTCTTTCCACTTTTCTCTATCATCTGTCATTCTCTTCAGCTGCTGGTACGACACGACTTTTGCTCTCTCCTTCAGTTGGTCTACATATGCCCTTCTTGGCCTTCCTCTTCCTCTCCTTGCCTCTATGTGTCCTTCTGTTATAGTTTTTATAAATTCGTCGTGTCGTAACAGATGTCCAAACATCTTCCCTCTTCTTACTTCTATCGTCTTTAGTATTGCTCTCTTCTCCCCTATTAGATTCAACACTTCCTCGTTGCTTTTCTTTTCCGTCCAGCTTATTCTTTCCATTCGCCTCCAGCACCACATTTCAAACGCCTCTAGCCTTTCCCTAGTCCAATGTCCATATTTACGTGCAAATGCCAAACGAGCATTTCTATGTTCTTTCTTCAACAACGGTACTTTGCGAGCCACTCTTCCGAACAACCCTGCTTCTACCAGACGTCGTCGAACGGTCCTCGCTGAGACACCAGCTCTTTCGTCTGTCCCAAACACTTCGTGTTTAATTAAAATAGAGCCTAGAAACGGATCTTTCTTAGCTAACCTGGTTATCATTCTATCTTCTTGCGGAGTTGTTTTTCTCGATCTTTTTGTTCTGGGCACATTTAAATCTGTGTTATTGTGTCTGACATGTTGCACTGCATTGTATACCATATTTTTTGAACAATTTAAATGTTCTGCTATCCTTCGGTATGGCCAACCATGCTCGACAACAAACTTCATGATAATTTTTCGTTGTTGGATCGCAACTTTTATTTTTACCCATTTTTCTTAAAAATATTTTTCAAAACTTAAAATAAATATCGGGATTGCCGCCAAAACTACCACGAAACAATAAGAGAAGAAGTAAAAAAGTATTGAGATTCAAATTTTGAAAATAAAACGCAATATCTCAGTGTCCCTAATTAAATGGCCAGCCAGCATTATTGGAACAAATAGCACTACGATAATCTATCAGCTATACTGTAAAGAGGTTTAATGTTTAAGAAGTTGTTATTGTTTGTATAATCGGGCACATAAATGACTAATTATACTTACATGTAAGAGATATGGAATATGGTTTAGACTCGTTGGAAAATAAAAAATAAATTCACAATTCGCTTTAACCAAAGAGTGTCCCTAATTAGTTGACCACGACTGTATATATAAAAAATACGTGTCACGTTGTTTGTCCGCGATGGACTCCTAAACTACTGAACCGATTTTAAATTTGATTTGCAAACCGTGTGCAATTTGATCCAACTTGATAGATAGGAAAGATAAGCGAGGCGTGGTGCACCGCTTAAATTTTATTTGGCAAAACAACATTTGTCGGGTCAGCTCGTAGGGCGCTTTCAAATTATGCGTTTCGTGTCGGACCGCTGCGGTGCCGAAGCGGTGCGTTTGTCGTATTGTGTACGTACGATCGTGTGTTTTCATACAAATCGAGCAGCTCGGCAACAGTGCGGCGTCGGTACCGCGAAATAATTTTATTACGCACTGTTGCCGAGCTGCTCGATTTGTATGAAAACACACGATCGTACGTACACAATACGACAAACGCACCGCTTCGGCACCGCAGCGGTCCGACACAAAACGCATAATTTGAAAGCGCCCTTAGTATAGATTATTCGACATTTGAATGCCTTTAGAATTTTTAGAAGTATCAACAGTCGAGGAGATTATTCTTAAGTAAACTTCTTAACAGCTTACACAGCTTAGAAACTAGCTCACAAGTACGTATACACACAATCATTCGATTGCCGAAACTAAAGGCTGATATCTCACTACAAATCGTCGATTATCTTCCGAACAATTGACGTGTAATCTCCAATCTCTACGTTATTCGGTACATTGGCCACGATTAATTACCCACGGTGACGCAACGAATGCACACATGTGTGAAATGCAACCAGTTTTCAGTTACACTACGAACGAACACGGACGCGATGCGAATAATCGATTTTATTTACGAGAAATGAATATATTTTGTGAAAAAAAGTAAGAATTATGTTCAAAATTCAACGATTTAACAAGATAAAGTGCTCAAGAAAATGAAAGTGGTTTTGTGAAAATTAATTTAATGTGAAGTGAATTTGAAATTGAAAGTTAAACCAGTTATTTTATATGATCAATGTGTCGGTTTATTGGAAGTTTAAAGTGAATTGGATACAATGAAAATGGATTTACCAACGAGGTACTTTATCTATTCTAGGTGATATTCTAGATCTAACATCTCAGTACTTATTGCTCTTAGCTCCTTCATCGACCTTCCAGCAGCTTAATTAGGTCTGGCTCTAGGTCTCTACGAACCTTGGTTCTGTAGTTGTATTTTTCAGTCTACTAGCGACCAGCTCTCGCTTCGCTTAGGGTGAAAGGGCCACCCCCTGTAAGCGGTTGAAATTCGGAACATCCTTTCTTAGCGAGAGCCTACGTCCTAAAAGGAACTGCCATGCATTTGTGGCTCCTAGCACTTATAGTGCCCGAGATTTCGTGATAAGTGAGTCAGTGATCATTCGCGTTTATATAATATAGCTTAATAACCTCAAACACTCAAACATCACTATAATACTTAATTTCGTATTAATAAATGTACTTAATTTTATTTTTTGCCAGTTTAATTTGAAAAACGTTGTAAGTTGTAACTTTCCCTTACCTAAAAGTCAGACAGGCCAAATGAAACTTACAAATTCTATTCCATTCTTTTTAATATCTAACACTACACCGGCTCACACATGTACTTGACGTGGGGCGGGGCGAGCGTCACGCCCACTGTCCCGTCCATCTCTTCTTCAGAAGGCGGCTCTTCCGCCAGCGTGACCTTCCAGCGGGAGAACAGGCGGGACACGAGCCCGCAGGACAGCATCCGGGATAACTCGTCGCCGGGGCACATTCGTTTACCTGGGGGTTAAGATGTGTTAGCCAGTGGAAGCAAATGTGATTATAGAAATGACCAATGATTTCCCAAGAAGATGAATGAACAATATAAATTCTGTACCACGTTTGCTAACATAATGAGAGTGAATATGGTACTTTTTGTATAAAACATGTATTATCTTTGTCGTTTTAAAGGAATCTGTTTGTTTTCTATCTTTGGTCACATTTTTTGGATGTCCCATTGCTTGGCAAAAGTCTTCCCCAAACATACATCTCAGTAATTTCTTCCGTTTATTTTTCTTATGGAACTATAAAGATTACAGGTTAGATTATATTTTAGCTCCAAGAACTGTTATTGCACTAATTGCATAACCTACTTCTCTGCCAAACACCACATACCTGTCTGGAAGGGTATAAATTCCTGAGGTTTCAGTAGAGTCCCGTCAGCGTCAAGGAACCGGCTCGGTTTGAACTCCTCAGGGTCTTCCCACACGTCAGGGTCCATGTGAAGAGCCCACTGTAGCGGCAACACCATCGCTCCTTTGGGTACTCTGTAGTTGCCCACATAGGTATCCTAAAAATGGCGGAAGAAATTAATAAGTTTATTTCATGACTTCTTGTTGTAATGATACAGTGTGCCAGATGATTTTGGTCTGTATTCGGATGTGATAAGGCATTGCTTAGTGATCAGTGAGTCAGGTCAGGACGATGACTGATATTTTTACTTTTTGTCGATGAGTTCGTTTCGTCTTCAAAGCTTCGTATTCAAGAAATTGCTTTCACTTGTATATTTTCAAAGGTAGTTGAAGTAAAGTTCTTACCTGAACACACCCGTGTGGTAGACCCACCGGTGTTATAGATCTGATCCTCTGAGTTTCACATATGGCAGCCATCAGATGAGGCAGTCTGGAGCTGTCTATCACCTCCTCTTCATTGTATACTGATAGGATTTCTTTACGAACTATTTCCTGAAAGATAATGACATATTAGGTTTAAGATAACAAGGTTCCGTTTTAATGTTTAATTGTAGGATTCGTGGAACTTTGTCGTAATAATAAAAGATATCACGATTTTTGGGTCTTGGATATGTAGTTAGTGCGACCCCATATATTGTTCAGCGTTAATAATAGTATAGGTTACCCTTACTATATCGCAAAGGCCATGAAAATATTTACGTCCACGAAATATGCGGGCACATAATAAATACTGCCATTAATGATACGTTTGCGTGTGATTTATGACTACGATTCTTTATCGTCAGAGCTTCCAAGTTCCAACTTACTTGTTCATCGGGATATAAAGCCATGTACAGCAAAAACCACGACATTGTCACTGACGTCGTATCCAACCCTGCACCAAACATATCAGCGAGCAAAAAGTGCAGTTGCTCATCAGTTGCAAACTTGGCCATCTCATCTCCACTCTCGAACCTTCGTTTCTGCTCTACCAAGAAGTTATCTAAGATACATTCTCCGTCAGTAGGCTTCAGTATTTCAGGGTCAAAGAAATGCTCCTCATTTTCCTTGGCATGTTTACTATACTTGATGCACTTGATGTGCCCTTGAGGGTGATCTTTGTACATGTTTCTGTGGGGCTTGTACTCTGCTCCTGGAGGTACCTCCATGTTGAGCATCTTGCGGCGTCTGGCGATCATGCTGGCGTATAGGCGGTGTGTTTGAGCCTGCCCTCGGACTAGCACTTCGATTGTTTTACGAGTTGATGCTGAGATGAATCTGCAAATAGGGTTTTTAACGTTACTATAATTTTTCATTGCATTTTATGTTGCACAAATTCACGAGGGAATTTTCGTAAATAAATTACACGAAAACCATGTTCTAAATATGGAGAAAATCGCATGAAATTTCATTCAGTATTTTCTTAGACCATCGCTGTAAATAAAGCAAACAAACTGATCGAGCTAGCGATTATCTAAAATAAAACTTCAGGGTTCACTCCTTACCTGACAAAAGGCAAGAAGTTGACAGCACCCGCCACCCCCATCTCATGACACCCCTCCTCTTGGATCTGTCTGAACCAGTGCCAGGTCTTGTCGTCCGGGGGAAACTTGAAGCCGAAGATGATGTCATTGACGACGTTCCCCAGGGAGTTGGTCAGCATGGTCTGAAGGTCTACCGGCTGGTTCGGGGTCTTTTCTATGTTCTGAAGAAAAAAGAGGATAATTTGGAAATTATTTCGCTATTCGGTTGAAGTCCATTAAGAAAAAAGATGTTTGCATACTTTTCTATGTTCTGGCGAGCGAGGTTAATGTTGAAAGCGGTTGTTTTGTTGTTGGCTTGGGACCTTGACTTTCGTCGATGACAGAAAATAATGGCCGCCTAGCTGAAGCATTTTTATGTCCATCTTCAATAAAGAACTCACACGAATTTATAACTAAATATGGACTAAGCCAGCTGGACCCACTTGTAAGTCATGGTTTTCCATTTCCTCAAGCACGCTATGGGTCAATCGCATCTCTTAAAAACTGCCAATAACAATAACAATATCTCATATGCCATTATATTATTAATCGGTATTTGAAGGAGACTCACATCAAGCATTTCATAAACCCCGGAAGCGATCCGTTGCTCCAGTTTCTCCCTGGAGATGCTGTGCTTGCTCATGCCGAAGTTCTTCAGCCAGGTTGTCACCAGTTTCCGCTGGTCCTTCCATAGGGCGCCCTCAGCGCATATTATTCCTGGACAGGAAAAACGTTGACATGTTAGTTTTCCTTGTTCTTTGTTTATGTATAAAGTTTTCAAAATGATTATTTACATTCTCGGTAGATTTCTTATTTTTAAACGTTTCTCTGGTTATTAATTATTTAAATGTTATTGCAATCCTAAACCTAAATATTTAGTCAAATTTAGAATACAACACAACATTCTATCTTTTATTATATTCACAATGCTAATCTTGACCGCTTTAAAAGGTTATCCGCAAAGACGCAACCATATTCCCCTGAATTTCAAATAGCATGTCACCACAAATAAAAGTCGAATCAACATGCACATACCATTTCCATGCATAATCCCGTGCGTCAGATAGAGGGGCGCTCGCCCCGCGAAGTTCTCCTTAGCGAACGTTTCTCTGATCAACTTGTGATCCGTCAACACAACGGCGTAAACGCTGCCCATTTTGATGCCGTAAATTGGACCGTATATCTTCGACAGAGAGACCAAAGTCTTGTGCGGCTGCTTCTGGTTGATGAATGGCAGGTAGCCTAGGATTGGCAACCCCCAAGGGCCTGGTGGTAAGGTCTGCCATTCCTTGATCTTTTTGCAGAGCCAAAAGCCGGCAACAAACGTCATAAGCCATAGGAAGAAGAGGTCCATTTTTAACTGGAATCTATAAAACACAAAGATTACTTTATAAAATTTCAAACAAGACATTCAAACAAATATGTGAAATCATAATCTTATATCGGTTCCCTTACACGCGTCAAATTTAACTGAAATCGAGACTACATACATACTACCTTTAGTTTAAGATTGCCGTTATATTCAGATATATTTTATTTTAATATTTAGATAGATTATAAAAAACTAATAAAATCATATTTATCTTTCTATATTCTGATAAATATTTTAACAGTTGTGTCAATCGTTGGACAATACCGGAGGCCTTTACTGTCTAAAACTCCTTTATCATAGTTGGTCTCTAACCTACTCGAACTCACACAAGCAAGAATGAAAAGCGTGTTTGTCTAGACGCCTTTAAGTTCAACAATACGGAGACAACTAGTGGTGTATAAATAACTAATGATTCATTATAATGGCAAAATAAACGTTTTATTATTATCAACTAGCAGCGCTCCGCGGTTTTACCCGCGTTGTGCCCGTTCCCGTGGGAATTTCGGGAATTTTTTTACATAAAAACCTTCCTCTTGAATCACTCTACCTATTACAAAAAACCGCATCAAAATCCGTTGCGTAATTTTAAAGATTTAAGCATACAGACAAACAGACAAACAAGACAAACAGACGCGACTTTATTTTATACTATGTAGTGATGATTAAATTTCACTTGTGATAGATCAGGCACGGCGTACCATACTATTGATTTACTTACTGTTTTGTATACAACTCTATTTGGTATGTCACTTGCGTTATTTAACTTGCAGCACTGACCCATTTTTACTCGCATTGTACCCGTTGTCGTGGGAATTTGCGATTAAAAAGTAGCCTATAACCTTTTGGATGTGGTTTTTAAACTAATACATCCAAACGAATAAACCTTATTAGGGCACTCGGTAAAGTTAATTGAGGACCAATTAAGCGTGCGCTCGTCTAAGCGTTTTTTACTCGTATATATTATATAACATCACATATCATTACTTACTATATATTCTATTTTTATTACTAACTATATTCCAAAACAGAATTCTTCTATACCAAGGAAAACATAACTTATTAACCGTTATATAAGTATATTAGCATAACACGCGAGCGACCTTCAAAACTACGAATCGCAGTCAATGATCGCGTTACAAACACGCACTGACTGTTACACAATCTGTGACGACCAACTTTATAACAACGAGTATGACGTCATGCGAATCCATTCAGCTGATGTAAAAATAGTTACACATATTTACTTCTCTACGTTTTTTACTGTTTTCAACCAATTTCGTACAGATTTTTTGGGATCAAATGTAGCTTACATTTTCAGTTATGACTGTGGCTATAGCACGCTTAAATAATTTTCCAAATGCGACTGGTTGTTCTAGAGATTAAGCACGTAAATAAAACAACTCTTTGACTATGCTATTCAATACTTATGTTTACGTCTGTACGGTTGATAGTAAGGTGTGTATATATAATATAGGTATAAGATGACTTACCGAAAGTATAAATGAATGTGAAACAATTTGTTTATCTTTAATTTTGCACCGGGCGCTGTTATCACGCCCGCGGACGATATAGGACTGTCCTTTTTGTGACAAACTTGAGGCGTTTGATAGATGTGAAACGATTTATTCTATCACGATTTGATTTTTAAATTTGTATTTATTATACGGTGTTACCTTTGCCACTTCTTAGAGGTTAATGTTTTATTAATGTTTTCTTTTGGATTTATATCTGCTTAAGGTGAATGATAAAACGACCAAAATAGTTTATCTTTGTTTTATTCAACGTGCAACGTTTTGTATTACCACTTTGATTTTTACTGATTATATTTATATATTTTTAACAGATTTTTTTATATTTTTTAATTGATTATAGGAAAGTTATTTTTTGAAACCGATATATTCCTACAGAGGCGGGTGCAAAGCTGATTATGTTTTAAACTAACCTCCCTTGCCTGTTGTATCATTGAGCGTCGCCTTTTGCCATCAATCAACATGATATACAGGTCAAACAAACACAAACTCGACACCTTTATGATATTAGTTAGATAAGCGGATAAGGGCATATCGTATTCTATACTTTATCTTCACTCAGGTGTTAATTTACCTAAATCTCTACTATGCGATGTTAGTTCATTGCGATTGTTAAGCAACGTACAGCTCGGTCCCTACTTGGATGGGTGGCCTAAAGACGCTACGCGTCCAGAGACCCTTTCCTGCGGGAATTTGGGGATAAACCAAAGTCTTAATCTGTGTCCATACCAAATTTTAACAAGATCGCTTTTAAAAGTGCAGTCAATGTTATCAAATCCTTGACTAGGTATATAATTTCTTAAAGTTTGACTAGGTTTAGCTTGTGAACAAATGGACAGATTTATTATTCAGTTGCAATGTTATTGACAACACAATTCAATTAATTTTGATCCTTTCCTTTACTAAACATATACATATTATACATAAACTCTATGGATGAAATATGTACCGCATACAGTCAAACATTCAAGGAAAATAAACATATAAAATTCCTGCACCGATAACAATTTTATGAAAATTTTATTACATTGACAAGCTGAGTATTCGGCTTCTCTTGCTGTTATGTTTAGGGCTCATTCATTTTATCAATTTTAACAACTATAACAAACTTAATTCCTTATTTGTATATTGTTAATGAGAAAGCAACTATGAATTAAGAAATTTGACGAATATTGATACGCACAATTATTGAAGCGATATTGATTAGACCTTGAAGACGTATATAGGCTTCTTCTTTACGCTTTTTGAACGCTGCCGACGAAACCGAGTATACAGCTAGTGCTACTAATATTATCAATGCGAAAGTTTGTGAGGATGGATGTATGGATGAATTTATGCTTATTACTCTTTCACGAAAAAACTCCTGGACGGATTTGGATGAAACTTTACAGTAATATAGGTTATGCATCAAAATAACACATGGTATACATTTCATCCCAAAATTCCCCGCGGGAGCAGGTGCAATGCGGGTAACACCTCGGGGCGCGGTTATTAGTTAATAAATAAGGATAAATCGACATATACGTTAACCGAACCGCCACCCGATTTACTAATTTTAACAAAACCTTCTCATTACATGGGCCGATGGTCCTAGAGCCGTCACAGTTATTTATATTCGTTGCCATGACAACGGCTGGTGAACTAAATCTGCCGAAAGCTACCTCACAGCCCTGTACGTCCTTGCGTGCCTAGCGAATTGTACTCGTTGTTAACCCTTATAAAGTATTTAATATTTAAGGTTAACGGAGTAATTCAGTCTTACTGTTGTGTAATACATTATATGTGATTTTCCTCCGTATTATTGTTAAAACAAGTGTTTTTGATATTAATATTATTATTATATAAGTTTGTGACATATTTTTGAAGTGTATTAATATTATTGGACATTAAAATTGTGACATTTCAAATGAAAGTGCGGAACAGGACTGGTCTTTATTTGGATTTGAGTAGAAGGAGTGATTTAAATATGTATGTTGATATTTACCTAATTTTATTATTTATTTTCCTAATTATTTAAGTATCTAATAGGCACATTTAAGAGGCAGGTTATCGGCATTTCTTTTCATTACAAAGCTCCAGCATTAATATCGCAAGGATTTTCTGGTTTGCTTTATATAATGAGATTATTTTCAATCTGCCATCATTAATAATACCGTTTAGTATTCAAATAAAGTAATGTTGGACAGTGTGCGTCTAAATATTTAACGTTATTTAATACTTTTTGTTAAACATATTTATCATAAGTAGTTTTGTTTAGACCGAATCACTTGATGCCGAAAAGTAGCAAAAAATAATAGGACCCTCGTTTTACTTTGGGGGTTAAATAAAAAAAAACATATATAAAATGTTAGATATATCAGTGAATGAAAACTGTTTTTTTTACATTCGTTGGATTACGACTTAGGTTAATTAAGAATTGTAAATAGTAGGAGAATTATTACCCCAATTTCGTTCAATGGAATGAACATTCGGGGTACATTAAATGAATGAAAATGTTTTAATAACTGTTTCTCCTTTGTACTCGTATAGCGGCAGAAGTGTCAAAAAAAGAGAAACAAAAGCAAAATGTATCCAAAAAACTTCAATAAAACATTAAGTGCATACATAAACCTCGTTCCTATCAATAATAATAAGTTTTGTTTGTCTGTCACAGTGAACGAAGCGAGAAGAAGGCGCAAATGTTGTTCAACCAAGAAGCCATCATCGAGCAGAATCGACAGCAGCAGATATATGAACAGCAGTTGATGCAGGTCGGTTCAGTTACGTTACATTTTAATTTAATTTAAAATTACTTGAAATAAATACTTCGGTAGCATCCAGTGTTGGGTCGCAGACCGCAACAGCAGGCGGTTTTTCAAAATGAGTGGTCGATACACGTCATAAACACTGCAATACCAATGTTCGCGAACCGCTTGCTGTTGCGGTCTGAGCCCTTCGAAATGCTACCTTTGTTTGTTCCCTTGTCTAAAATATAAATGACTATCCGCGCCCCGCGATGTTACCTGCGTTGTAAGTTCCCGCGGGAATTTCGGGATAAAATGTATCCCATGTGTTATTCTGATGTATAACCTATATTACTGTAAAGATTCATTCAAATCCGTCCAGTAGTTTTTACGTGAAAGAGCAACAAACATACATCCATACATCCACCCTCACAAACTTTCGCATTTATAATATTAGTAGGATTATAGATGGTATGATTTTGATACACATGTGACAATAGGGTCGTGAAGGGTTGGGCACTGATCTACTTCAACTTATTTTAATTTTTTAAATATTATTTTTTTTAGATGAAGATGATGCAAAACCAACAGCAGACCAGCTCAGTAGAGCAGATGAAGGCTGGACTGTTGAACGGAGTTGGACCGCAACAGCTCGGCTCTGTAGTACAGTGAGTGCTTACGCTATAAGGATTATACACGAGAATGGATGATTGAATTAAGTGTTTAGAATTCAGATAGTAAAGACCATAAACTAAACAATCTAGGTTTTCGTAGAATGGCGGGGTAATTTTTTTCCACATAATCTTATGGGAAATAATAAAAACCGTGAGGTGTGTTTTTTTTTTATTATGACTAACGTATAAGCGTTATTCGTGAAACTTAAGTAAAATATTCTTTAATCCATTTTGCGCACTTATTAAATGTCGGTATTTTATATATACTTATATCTGAACAATATCTACCTAATAAGTAATACCAGCCTTCCTTCGTCCTTCCACAGATTAGACCAACAATCCCAACTCCTCCAAGCGCAGCAGATTCAAACACAGTTACTGCAACAGCAGCTTCAGTTGAACAGCGAAGAGACGGCCATGAAGCTACTCCAACATAACCTGATGCAGGCCAGGGTGTCTCCCGTAGACCAGCAGCTTCTCCAACAACAGCATGCGTTACTACAACAGCAGGTTAGTTGACAAACAAAATATCTTTTTATGTAGTGGAATTAAATACTTCTAGAGAATGATCGGAAGACTAACATTGCAGGTGATGATGGAACAGAACCTCCTCAACCAACAGATGCAGTCGGTCCAAGGCCAGCTCATGGATCAACAGGTCCAACAGCATGTTCTAGAACAGAACCCTTCACAAACGCAGATACAACCCAACATGTTGAACCATCAGCTTACAGCGGAGATCAGCAATCAGAATCAAGCACTACAGCAGCAGATTATACAGCAACAGCAAAACATTATAGCGCAACAAGCGGCCGCCATACACCAGAAACAGCTAGAAGATCAACTGACAGCTCAAGAGAACGCCATCTCCACGCCACAGAACCTCGCCAACAATCAGATCTTAGATCCTTCACTGCAGAACTTGCAGAATATATTAGCGCAAATCATTCAAAGGCCAGATAATATGCAGTCGAGGAAAGAATCCGAGTCCGAGACGCAACCGCAGGCGACGCAACAAATGGCGCCGGTGACGCAACAGACAGAGATGGTGGAGAACCAAGAAGATATGCAGCAAAAGATGCAGAATCTAATGAACCATCAAATGCAGCAACAAGAGGCGAATATGCAGAACCAGTACCAGCTTCAGCAGCAGGTGGCGCACGCGCAACAGCACTTCGCGCACGCGCAGCAGCAACTCAACATGCAGAAACAGATGCTGGCGCAGCAGCAACTAGTGCTGCAGCAGCAGATGATCTCCCAGATGCCCGGCCAGACGTTATCTCCGCAACATATAAGAAATCTACAACAGAAGCAATATCTAGCTCAGCAAGAGTTACAGTTGCAATCGCAACAGAATTTCATTGATCAGCAGAATTTAGCGCTGCTGGCCCAGCAACAGCAGCTGATGGGGCAGCAGAAGGTCGATGAACTGCTAAGAAGGCCGCAGTACACCCGCCAGGGGTCCGAACAGAGTCAGATCAGCTCCGTGGACCTGCACGAGAACCTGATGTCGCAGCAGTCGCACGACACCTCGCACTACCACAACTACATCGACGTGCACAAGCACGCCATGATGGCGGACGACTACTACCAGCCGCCCACGCTGCTGCAGGGCCAGTCGCTGCCGCACAACATCGCGATGCACAACTTCACCATGCAGCACGAGCGGCAGATCTCTAGTCACGAAGGTACGCCGGTGCAGAACATCACCAACAACCCGCTCAACATGTACCGCGGCGTGTACGAGCAGGAGCAGCTCCCCGTGCAGCCCATGCAGCCCGTGCAGCCCGTGCAGCCCGTGCTGCACCAGCCCGGCCTCGCTCCTCAGACCGTGCAAGCCATGAGCCAGTCCCAGCCCATCCCGCAGCAGACTCAGATGTCGCAAGCGGTGACCGTGCCTCAGAGCCAGCCGTTGCAAGTCATTCCACCCCAATCGATTCCCCAGCCTCTCCCTCAGCCGCACCCCGTGAGCCAAAGCATCCCCCAGCCGGTGCAGAGCATCCCGCAGCCGATCCAGTCCATCCCGCAGCCCACGCAGACGATCCCGCACCCCACGCAGTCGGTCCCGCAGAGCGTGCAGACCGTGCCGCAGCCCCCGTCCTCGCTGCCGGAGACCTCCCTGCTGCCCCCCGAGCCAGTTGAAAACGGACTCAACAACTGCAAGGAGCAGTTCCTGACGCCGCTGAGCGAGTTCCCGTCGCACGCCTCGCACCCTGAGGGCATCAAGCATCCCGAGCTGAGCTCCGTTGATGAGGCTAAAGGGGAAGGACAGCCTGAAGGTAACGATCTAATCTAAAAACTAAAACTGTTTAATTATACACAATTTCTACTATCTTTGGTGTTTTGTACCTGTTATATCATTGACTTTGACAGTGTTGTATAAGAATTGATATTTTTCAATAGTTTAGCTGAAATTCCCAGGAGCTAGATACACCGCAAGTAATACTACTGGCAGCTAGTATACGCACATATTGTACAATTAAAAACGCTTTCATTTGGGGGCTGAGAAGCTACCACTTTATGAACATTGATTCATTCCCCAGTGGGCACAGCGATACCATCACCAATAACGAGCGAGAAGAAATCCCGAGGCTCCAAAAAGCGTTCTCGGGAGAAGGATAAGCTGCCCAAACTGTCGGTGTTGGGCATCAACGACGAGGCGACCGTGGTGGAGTGCCAGCTCGAGTCCAAGTCCAAGACCGTCACCTTCAAGTTTGACGTGACTGACGTCAATCCAGAGGAGATTACCAGCAATCTAGTAAGATTTGTGCTTTGACGTTTGAATGCCGACTTGAGTCGATGCCCTCAGCTACTAGGATAGTAAGATAAATTAAATAAAATTTAATATTTTATAACTTAAATGGGATGTATTTATAAGAATTTAAATACATCACAATTACTCCGATGAACAGACTTACACTTCATTCAAAAAGGTTTTAGTTAACACCTCACAAAGCTGAAGCTAGCCGACTATCTTTCTCCATAAATCGACGAACATTTTAAATGGTTGACCATGCTTAAACGTACTCTACATAATAAATCACCTCACTGCAGATCGTAACTTCAGCGATTGTTTTCTGTTGGAAATCCTTCAAGCTGTTATCTAGACATAACATTCCAACACCACTTGCAGGTATCCAACAACCTCCTCCCAGAGTGGCAGGCGGGGCCGTTCATGGAGCTGGTGAAGGACATCGTGTCGCAGCTGGCGCGCGCGCCCGGCGTGCCCCCGGTGCTGCACGCGCTGCGCCTGCAGCTGGAGGACGAGGAGCGCGACGAGACCACGGACTCGGCGCAGGACAACTCCGAGTGCACCACGCCGACCGCCTCGCACGACAACATCCCGGCCGAGCTGGAGGAGTACGAGGACCACCCGCACGACCTGCTGCCGCGCAAGATCAGCACCGCCTCGTCTATAGGTGAGTACGAGGACCACCCGCACGACCTGCTGCCGCGCAAGATCAGCACCGCCTCGTCTATAGGTGAGTACGAGGACCACCCGCACGACCTGCTGCCGCGCAAGATCAGCACCGCCTCGTCTATAGGTGAGGGAGAGGGGTTTGTATCGCTAATACTATAAACTCTACTCCAAGAAGGATATTAAAAATCTTCATTGACTTGAGATCACGCAAAGTGTAAACCGTTGGTCGTTGACTTGTGTTTACTTAATGTACCCTACATTTATTTTAGTAGATATTCTTACACTGTAGAATTTATTATATCTAATCCATTCCCGGTTCAAAGCTTTTAAACACTAATAAATGAAGTACTAACCGTCCAATCCGCCAGGTTCGAACCAGTCGGAGGGCGGCGCGGCGCTGGCGGAGCGCGCGGGCGGCGCGGAGGCGGCGGCCGACAAGAAGGGCAAGCCGAGCCGCAAGATATCGCGCTTCCTCGTCAGCCCGGTGGTCGACCGCGCCCAGCTCGCCGAGGAGCGCCCGGAGGACGCCACCACAGACGCCAAAGAGAACGGTAGCTCCTTATACCATACTACAGTTACTGTTACTAATAGTCTGTATAATCCCATTGTTGGGCAAAGGCGTCCTCATTCCTGTCGACGTTTTACTTTATAAGAGGGAAAAGGGTCTCCAGACATGTTTAGTTTAATTATGGAATATAATAAAGAAGACCGAATAGGAATCTTTTTGGCGGATAATATGGGTCTCTAGGGATGATGAAATGTTTTCAGATTGTATTGTGTTACTGTAAATACTGCCGCACAAATGAATTCCACTATTGATATTTTTTAAAGAAACATCAAATGGAATTTATACTAAACTTAATCCGGTTGATTCATCGAACTGTAGGAAGAATTTAACAGTATGTAATGTGTATAGAAAAACCTTGCTACCTTGTATTTTACAGATAAAATATTCTGTCACTATGTTAACTATAAGTCAATTATTTGTGATCCAGGTATAGACGTCCCGGAGACGCCTGTGCCTCAAGTCCAGCCCGCCCCCGCGGCGCCCGCGCCCGCGCCGGACGACGCCCCGCCCGCCCCCGCTCCCGCCCCTGCCCCCGCCCCTGCCCCCGCCCCTGCCCCTGCCCCCGCGCCCGCCTCCGCCCCCGCGCCCATTCCTTCAGTTAACAATAATCTCCTGAACGCGGCCCTGCAGCCTAGTCTCACCACACCACTGCAGATCGCTACAGATACTCCACTACTAGGTAAATTATAAATTCTGTTTTATTATAGACACAGTCTATTTTATTCAGACACAATCTATTTTATTTAAACATAAAAGATTTTTAATATTAATGTGGTCACTATAAGATGTTTTTAGATTAGCTAATTACGTTATAACTAAAGTTAGAAGGTCCCGTTTAGTGTTAGTGTTTTTTTAGTTTAGTGAAGGTCCCGTTAGTAGTGCCCAAATAAATCAACCGACTTGGTATTCCATAGATCTCACAACTTTTTACGCTGGAAGAATTGAGTTGCGAGACTTGTATTTATTTACAAGTTTTGTTTATGATGGCATTATATCTATAAAGTGCTATTGAAAGTCCTTTCATATTTATGAAAGATGTTTTTAAGTGGAATTTCATTTAAATGATTTGGACCCTTCTGATATCTGATAGAATTATATCATACCGAATAGAAAGACAGAAAATCCCCCACTTTGTCTGTCTGTCTAAGTTCCCGTTAACCTCGGAAGCTACTGAACTGATTTTCAAGCGATTTAAACTAGCAGACAGAGTAATTCAAGAGGAAGGTTTATATATTTTTTTATTCACGAATCCTATGAAATTTAACCGAGGATGGATCGCTAGTAAGTGATGTTTATGAAATGTTTTGTCGCAGGTCTAAGTCAAGTATGCACTCCGATGGCGAGTGAAGTGAGCGGGCCGGAGGCGCCCACGCACGACAACATACAGCGGATGCTGCTCAAACAGAATATCATTAGGTAACATTATTCATTACATGAATTAATTATCTTATATATAAAATTCTCGTGTCACAGTGTTCGTTCGCGTACTCCTCCGAAACGGCTTGACCGATTCTCATGAAATTTTGTGAGCATATTGAGTAGGTCTGAGAATCGGCCAACATCTATTTTTCATCCCGAAATTCCCGCGGGAACGGGTACAACGCGAGTGAAACCGCGGGGCGCAGCTAGTAATTAATAAAATAGTGTCTCTTGAAGTTTGAATTTATAGATCACCTTTAAACATGTAATTACGATGAAAATAGACAAAGCTCAAAGCTTGAAAACAAACAGTACCCAGATTAAAACTATTTAAAATTAGTTAGTGTAGGAGTTAACACTTGACATATTTAAGTAAGACGACAATTACGATTTATTTATGTTCTTCATTTGCATAACGTATTATTTGATGTTTATCTAAGAACTTTTTTCTTGCGCAAAGTTCAACACCCCCTTTTCTTCTTGCAGTCAACAACAAAACCTGCAAGGCCCGAACCTGCTAGGGCTCCTCAACCAGCCCTCGTTCCCGCAGACGGACCTCAACGGGCTCCACAACTCATTGCTGAACACGACACAACCAGGTACGGACATTTTGGATACAGTTCCCTGTATGTAGTGATGTAGTTTAATACAAATATGTTTTCGTAGCCAAGTATGTGCACTTAATATACTTAAATACACTTAATAGAACTTATTAATGTGTGTGTGTAGTGATGTGTATTCAATATAGATGTGTGCAGTATTGAAATTAATTCACAAAAGTACACATATAGAGTTTTGGTAGTGTGCGTGCATATTTATACACTTTTCACTGTGAGTGTTGTGTGTTGATGGAAATGTGTGCTATTTTAAAAATAGTTACATCACTGACACCCGAATATAAAACCGCGTTTTAAATTAAGCAGTACTCAAATGAATACATTCTTGACAACTATTTTTAAAGTTAAAGGAATTAAGTACAGTTTAAATTAAGTGTGGCGTTTGTGTAAAGCGGGGCGTAATGTTTTAGAATGTACATCTTTTTACTTCATTAACCCATTTGTGCCCAAACCTAAAGTGGTCATAGGAAAATTAAATAAACTGTGTATAGTCGGGGATAATAAGGAGTTTTAATAAAAAAGCAAGGATTTTTTTTATTTTTTTTTTATTGAGTAATAAAAAAAATGCCGTACTCAAATGGGTACACTGGGCTCATTCACTATGAAAATTTTCAAAACATGGCCTCTCAATACATAAGGTTTTTTGACACTTTTTGCATTGTCAACGAGCTCTAAGATGGCAAACGGCACACCGTAACTGCTTTGTCAGATTTCCGGGTAATGACCACGACCATCAAACTGCAGTGACGGGACCACAGAGGCTGATGGCCGAGCAGGTGTCTCCATATTTTGCTGTAGATAGTGTCTAGCGATGCTATGGTGAAATTGTAGCTGATCCATCTTTACCTCACAACACAGCATTTGTAAACGCCATGCATTGCTCAAAGACAGGTCCGGAAAATAAGTGAATAACACCCACCACCATTTCTTCCCGCGTATTGCAGTACGATATAAAGATATCCATTGATCAGCTTGATCGACTCCTCCCTGCCCTTATAGGTCACAAATAGATTTGGGATATTGATATCTGTTTTTCTTTTCTCCACCGAGTTCCACCGTTTTACTTTTCCCAAAGGAAGAACAGTGTCGTAGTTGGTGCCCATAGTACAGACGCTGTTGTCTAACCAACGCACGAAAAGAATTTCATTTGCCGAATCAAATCGATAATCATAATCAGCACAGTTTCTTCGTCGCTGCTGCTCCAATCATCGTCATCTCTATTAGTAAAAACCTCGCCACGTCCAGGAATATCTCTCGGTATTACGTTGGAAACGATATTATCGTCATCCCCTTCTTCTTCGTCAGTCAATACACTGGGTTCAGGAGGTATGGCCACTAAGTTGACTTCCAAGTCGGAGTCATCTTCTTTCATTATAGCTTCTATAGCCTTCTGAAGACTAACATAGTCCTGGGTTGAACTATGTTAGTCTTCAGGAGGCTTCAGGAGGCTATATAGGTGAAGGATGGGACTTATTAGCCATTTTGGGTTTCGGTAAAAATTACGATATTTTGGTATGCTATATGCCCGTTGTACTCAAATGGGTACACCAACGTAAATATGTACATAACTTTCTATATATATGTATACTGTGACTTTTTTTAGTTATATTATGAACTCTGTAATATATTTGTTATGATTATATAAAATAATTTAAAAAATACCCAAGTAAATAGGAAAAAAAAAGTACTTACATTTTTATGATGATGATGCTTCCAAAACACTCAAATAAAAGCTCAATAAAATAAAAACCGTACGATATAAATCTTTATTATGGGTTTTTAATTAATAACACACAACTAGTCTTTACAATAAAAGCTTCGACGACCACTAAACTTATTTACTTTCAAAATTGGGGGTAGATTTTTGACCGTACCCAAATGAGTACGGCAGGCGCATATGGGTTAAGATCAGTTCATTTAGAATTTAATATAGGATTGTGTAAACATTTTCCTAATTAAATCATTAGCCACTTACTGCCGTGCTCAGAGACATAAGATGACTCTTAAAAAGGCTAATGAGAAATCATTAATATTTGACATGCATTATGACAAGTCATGTCAATTAGTTATAAAAAGCCTGTATTTTTAATTTATTTTATATTTTTAATTGTATCAATTAATTGAGGGTATAAAAGCAAAAGCTCTTAAATCAAAATATGTATTTAAACTGAGCACATCCAACAATAATTATTATTAGTGATTAAATTGAAGTCTGCTAGTCCGGCGGTCTCCCTACACCCAACGTACACTAACCGCCTTGTTAATAAACGCTGTGTAACTAAAACACTGTTATAAAGTGTTTTGTCTCTTTTGCTCTTCGGCAAATTGCGTATGTCAGGAAGTGACAAACCGTTTGATAGCTAAACTGTTATACGTGTTTATTAATATGGCGCTAACTGTCGGTGTGTCACTAATATTAGTGCGTGTGTGTGTTAGTCGCGAGCGGCGGCCGCGCGCCCGTGCACTACCAGCAGCAGAAGTATTACCAGCCCGTGCTCGCGACCGCCAACGATTTCATAGGTAAGTGTCACTTTTACGTTTTAAACTCATCTTCATCTAACTAAAATCAATGTTACGATATTGTATGTAAGTTCGTGTAGGTTAGTGATCAACACTTGTGTCGGAGTTATTAGACCGCTTAAAGGCCTCCGACCGAATCAACCGGGACCGATAATTTAACGTGCCCTCCGACGCACGGTAGCGCTAAAATAGAAATGCCACTTTCGGCCACCCACCCAAGTAGGGGCCGAGCTTCACGTTGCTTAACACTCGCAATGAATTAAAATCGCTTAGTCAAACTACAACACGAGCGCTACAAGATACTGTGAACAATGGAATACGGTTAAGGTAATCGTAGCCTTCCTTACTCCGACTATGCAATGTATGTAACAATTGTACCTTAGTACTTCCCGATAGTGAAAAGATATCTCCATAGTGAAAACTCGCATCGAATTTTAATAATAATCGTATAACCTTACTACATTATTTGAAGGTGTATTGTGTATACTCCCAGCGCAACAGCAAGCGCTGCAGTCGGGCGTGGGGCTGGGGCTGGGCTTCAGCCTGCCGCTGCAGCCGCTCGCGCAGAACATGCAGCTCAACAACAACATCATGGCGCAGAATAGGGCCAATAACTTAGGTATGATCTTTGCATTCGTACACATTGTCAGGATTTAAATGTGTCCCATTTTGTCATTTATTTTGTGTTATTGCATGACCCATTTTGGATTAGCGTTTTACACTCATTGACATAATTATAATGACCCTGGATCGAAGAACATACTCTCGAATTAAAAGGCTTGTATTCGGTTATGACTTCGACCAAAATGTTTACTTACAAAAGTTGCTTGCTTAATAAAATAATGTTAGTTTAATCAATTGTTGTTATCAAATATTGTTTCAGGTCTAGGGAGTCAAAATTTAGGTTTAGGCGGACAGAATCTCATAGGCGGACAGAACTTGGGCTTGGGCGGACAAAACTTAGGCTTGAGTGGGCAGAACCTCGGTTTAAGTAGTCAGAACCTTGGCTTGAGCAGTCAGAATCTAGGCTTAAGCGGACAAAACTTAGGTTTAGGCAGTCAGAACCTCGGCCTGGCCGGACAGAACCTCGGGCTAGGCACCCAAAACCTAGGCTTAGGCGGACAAAATCTAGGCTTAGGAGGTCAAAATTTAAGTTTAGGCGGTCAAAATCTAGGTTTGGGTGGGCAAAATCTCGGCTTAGCCAGTCAAAATCTCGGATTGGGAGGGCAGAACCTCGGCTTGGGCGCGCAGAACCTCGGGCTCGGGAACCAGAACCTGGCGCTCGGCGCGCCCAGCATCAGCATCATGAACCAGAACCTCGGCCACTACGTCGCCACGCGCGCCGCGCTGCGTCGCCACGCCGACATGGACCTCGGTGAGACACCTCACACTATATAAACGGCTGCCACCCCACTGAATCGGGGAAAATAACGTAACAACAATCTAACAATTTTCACACTAGCGCCATCTATTGGATCGCGGGTGGTACCATCGGCCTAGCTGCCTACTCATATTATAAATGCGAAAGTTTGTAAAGATGGATGTACTTAACGAATTTGGATGAAACTTTACAGTAATATAGGTCATACGTCAGAATGACACATGGGATATATATTATCCCGAAATTCCCGCGGGAGCGGGTACAACGTGGGTAACACCGGAAGCGACTAGTACTTTATAATCCCTTTTCCCTTCAGCTATGACGAACGTGAACTCGACGGGGTCGACTCAGCCGAGCACGCCCAACAAAAGCCAGTCCTACAACGAGTACATGCTCTCTCTGCAACACAAACTCTCCACTATATCCAATAGCGTAAGGCACATTTTAATTTAATCACTTAGCGACTAAACAATGTACTGATATTTTCAGTGTAATACCATTTCTTGCAACTATTGCTGAATTTTTAGATATAGACATTTTTGCTTTTTCTTTGTTTTTTTTTTGCATCTTTTATTTTTATTTTTAATCACGCCTAATCATCTTGAGTGAGTGAAATGCCTTTGCCCAACAGTGGGATCTTACATGTATTATTTTGTGCGTGTGCTATTGACTATGGATATATGTATAACATTTTATTAGTGCACCTTACAACTTTAACACATTCTATCTCTCCTCACATTGTTTTGTTTTAACAATATTTTTGTTATTTTATTTGATTATTGTTGTGTTGTTTTAATTCGCTTTTAAGCGCGTTGTTATATGCGTTTTACTTAAAAATTATTTTGTTTTTATATGTTTACATACACATGAAATTCAGTCATCATATTGTGACTGCAGAAACTAAACTCTGAACGATCTGCCTTCAAATGTGTTTCAAACTTTAATTATCAGGAAACTAAATTGGGCAACATTAATTCTTTGAAATAATTTAACAAAACTTTGAATATATATTGGTAAAAGAGATTAACCAAAAATAAAAAATAACATCAATAAAGGGGAAAATAGATACCAAAAGATGAAAATAAGAAAATATCAACCCATGCAAAGGGTACAACCCATACACGAAAAACACCATAAAACCGAGTGGGGCTACAAACGGTGATATTCCAGGGTCCGGTGTCGCCCCAGTCTCCCCTCGAATACAGCCCCGCGTTATCGCCAACGCACCGCACACTGCACGCTATGCCCAAGGTACTCTTTAGTTGATTTTTGTTTATTTTGTTTTTGTTTGTTTGTTTTTTGTTACACATTGGCCACTATACACTTCTAAATTTATTATTTTCTTTAAGATATGTTAAACCGAACATAAAAAATAGTGTATTAGTGAAAAGGTTATGTTTAATGAAACAGTTCCTAAAAGAAAATTGAACATTATCGATTTCACTTCAATATACGCTGACTAATTTAAACAGACTGGTCGCTATCGCAGCGAAAAGTTATCTGTTTAAATTAAAGAATTTCAACTGCAAATCAGAAGAATTCTGTATGTGTTTCTGAGTCACTCTCAGCGACTCAGAAATACGTAACAGAAGATGTTTTACTATAACGTGTAAGTGTATACATATGTATGTCGGGGAAACAGCGATATTTATCCCACTATCGGGGACATGTCACATCAGGATAAGCACGAGCATTATACCGCCAATACAACATCAGATATCTTAGGATTCCTAGGTCTTGATCTTGAAATAATAACTCACAGGACTTCATTACAATGACATTGCTTGTATTTTACACACGATCATCATGGATTACAGATTACAGTTAGGATACGTCTAGATTCAATTAATTGATGGAACCTAAACGACCTCCCTTCACCCCATTAGTCGTCCTGTCCACGCCATAGAATATCTTTTCCCTATTCTATACTCGATTCGCAATACGATCGTGATGTCGTCAACACCTCATCCTTCCAATCTACGTTTCCCATCCGATCACCATCCAACCGTCCCCATTTCCCTCCAAAACTCTAATGTACGCCATCTTTTCATATCCTCGACTCACTCCCTCACTCACTGCCACAGACTACCAAACCAGCTCACATCCCTCTATCGAACAACTGTCATCTGTCATAGTGCGTAACACCACAGACTTAACATAGTCTATTCTCATACCACAGACTACACCACGAAGATAGAACTCACGTCACGGAATAACAACACTACCGATTCCATCAGTCAACTGAATTTACAAACTACTCTTAAACTTCTACAGACTAAAAATAATGTAGTGCCGTAATAAACCGCTATCTGGTGTGGCGCCACTGATGCCACGCTTCGTTCAGCTACCGTACTAATGACCGTCTCCGACACGGCCATCCTGCGCTACACACGTCCACGTGTGTTATTCTGTAACAGAAAAAAACATAGCACAGTACATACCGTTCGGCTACTCCTGACACCCAACTTTAGTACTAACTCAACCTTGAGAAAGTAAATTGAAATAAACTTCTCGGCAAAACTATTGTTTTATTTTGACTTGAAAGACTTACACTTGAAAGAAGTTACACTAACCGAAAAAATGCTAGAGCAGCAAAGTACCACTTTCATCCACTATTTACAATCATTAAAGCAACCCAGTGATCCTTGAGCATACAGCAGGAATCTTATTCGTGGCCTGTGGCTTTTCACTAAGCCCCTCCATCGAACCTCATGTTCGTTTCCTTGCATTCCACGAATGCCGATTCCCTCGGAATCTATGGTCTCTACCAGACCCGACCTCCCCCAGAGCCACCCGCGCACCGCGTATCCACGGACTACTCAAAGCAGATACCGACTTCTAACGGACTACGGCTACGAAATGGCTACTGGTACTGTCTGACCAGCCGAACTAAGATTCCCCACCATCCTCCCCAGATTCAGTCTATTCTACCTCAAGTGGTACTTCGCCCTCAGGCATCAGTCTTAACCTATCATGCGCGTACTTGTAAGTACGTTTAGAGTTCAAAGCTTTTCAACGTGTAACGATCACCATCGTTCGCTCACTCCTGACCTAAATAACTCTACTTCAACAAAATACTTTCACATTGCTTATCTCAACATAATACTAGAACATCGTCAGGCACAAGTACCCATTAAAAATCAAATTAATCTCAAATCAAAGTAAAAGTCAAGTGTGTGTGTCTCTATTGTCCGGCTATCCCCGTAGCCCTAATACGCAGTCATCCCTGTGACTGGCTGTGATCATCCCAGTGATCACCCATAAACCTGATCATCCCTGTGATCAGCCACTCTCGTGATCATCCCAGTGATCACCCATGACCCTGATCATCCCTGTGATCAGTCACTCTCGTGATCATCCCAGTGATCACCCATCACCCTGATCATCCCTGTGATCAGTCACTCCCGTGATCATCCCAGTGATCACCTATGACCCTGATCATCCCTGTGATCAGACACTCCCGTGATCATCCCAGTGATCACCCATGACCCTGATCATCCCTGTGATCAGTCACTCCCGTGATCATCCCAGTGATCACCCATAGCCCTGATCATCCCTGTGATCAGCCGCTCCTGTGATCATCCCAGACTCAAGAGGACACGCACAACTAGTTACCACACAGTCAAAAGTGACTACAGTTAATCCTCACAAGGCTCAGAATCACTACCAATGGGTACTTGCCCTTCAGGCATTTTCCTATACCAGTCAATGACACTATATTGTGTACCTACTCGTTCTCCTCTAAACCTCGCGGCCACAGTAATTTGCACTCGCTCGGTCAACCTGACTATTCTTCCTTAAATTCTTGATTTCAATCAAAAGTTAATTTCAATTATTATCAATCGGGAATCTTCAATGCTATGTAACACATGAATACTAGGTACCACGTCATTTTCAACTTTAACTTCAATAGACTATTAATCTCAAATGCACATTACAATATGAGCCATGAGTAAGTAACATTAAGCTTGTCTAGTCACGGCAACCAGCCGACCAGCAATCACATTGCTCTACAACACGCGGTCTCAGCAGACCACTCCACAGTACGGTCAATCCAGACCACGACCATCGCCGAGTTCGAACATTGAACTCAATAAGTCACATTGTCACATGAAACCCTTACTCATACTCTCATATTTTACAACGGGATAAACATCCAAAATACTTTCAATAAGCTTTCTACTTATCAAGTGGTACGAAGATTCATTACAAAACTCTCAATGTTAACTGACTCAAATATCACAAAATAGCTCACCGGATATTTCCCAACAAACCAATCATTACCGCAATACATCACCAATTTAACATCCAATGTGAATTTGTCGTGATAGATTCTTGAACAATTTGGAATGCCGCAACCCCTCATATTCCTCAGGTAACAGGACCGAGAAGAGAACCACGCTCCTCCCTAGACGAGGTTCATCAACGCTCGCAATAATTACCAGCATTGAACCAACATGAAAATAAGAAAACATATTAGAACATATCACATTACGTACAAGATTAAACTTGACTCTTTCGGAAGCTCATAATTACCTTCTTAACTCCACAATAGAGTAGAATACTAACTAACTATACTCACAGAACATTCCAAGTTTTATAACCAATTGCAAAATAAACATTACGTAAAGCACCATAGTCATTGGGATGATGATTCAGACATATCTCTGAATACCACGAGCTTCATAATCCAGTGGAAGGTACATGAATTTCAATCCCGTCGTCGTCGTCGCCGTCGTCGTCGATAATATGCACTAACGAGCTCAGCTTGCAGCTCTCAATATTCTTTCATCTTATCATAAACCTAGCTCCGCGGTTGAAATGGTTTATGCTCGTCCACCCGTGGGAATATAGCATCCTTATCATTCTCTGTTGGAGGCTCAGTGGCCAATAGCGATCCTTATCCCTCTGCTGGAGGCTTAGTGGGCATTAGCGATCTTTATCCTTCTCTGTTGGACGCTCGGTGGGAAATAGCGATCTTTATCATTCTCTGCTGGACGCTCGGTGGGCAATAGCGATCTTTATCCCACTTCTGATGTCGGGGAAACAGCGATATTTATCCCACTATCGGGGACATGTCACATCAGGATAAGCACGAGCATTATACCGCCAATACAACATCAGATATCTTAGGATTCCTAGGTCTTGATCTTGAAATAATAACTCACAGGACTTCATTACAATGACATTGCTTGTATTTTACACACGATCATCATGGATTACAGATTACAGTTAGGATACGTCTAGATTCAATTAATTGATGGAACCTAAACGACCTCCCTTCACCCCATTAGTCGTCCTGTCCACGCCATAGAATATCTTTTCCCTATTCTATACTCGATTCGCAATACGATCGTGATGTCGTCAACACCTCATCCTTCCAATCTACGTTTCCCATCCGATCACCATCCAACCGTCCCCATTTCCCTCCAAAACTCTAATGTACGCCATCTTTTCATATCCTCGACTCACTCCCTCACTCACTGCCACAGACTACCAAACCAGCTCACATCCCTCTATCGAACAACTGTCATCTGTCATAGTGCGTAACACCACAGACTTAACATAGTCTATTCTCATACCACAGACTACACCACGAAGATAGAACTCACGTCACGGAATAACAACACTACCGATTCCATCAGTCAACTGAATTTACAAACTACTCTTAAACTTCTACAGACTAAAAATAATGTAGTGCCGTAATAAACCGCTATCTGGTGTGGCGCCACTGATGCCACGCTTCGTTCAGCTACCGTACTAATGACCGTCTCCGACATGTATGTATGTGTAGACGGGCGGCGCGACGGGCGCGGGCGGCGCGGCGCGACACGCGGCGCAGCTCGCCGACTTGGATCACGAGCTCAGCAAGATCAGTCTGCACTATAAACACGACCGGGCCAAGGTGAGCACGCGTACTGCTAATTAATAAAATCAATAAATATACCCCAAATATACCCGAGGAAACGCTGGAGGGACGACGATGTCTCCTTCGACGGCGAGTGGTGGGAGACCGCGAGCGACACGCAATATTATGTTATAAATAACTTAGAAAAATTTTCTTTCTTTTAAACTGATGACTTTTAAAATATTTAGTAAACTTGAAAGTATAATTTATGTAATGTAATGTGACACATTTGCAGGATGTATTCATCGAACACAACGCGGACGAACACGAGTTGCTGGGAGCCAACATCAGCGACAACGCCGTCGGCAACTTTGAGGGTGAGCACACGACACTCTGGTCTTTCACCGCGAGGCTTTATAAAGCAAGATAGGCACTTTTTATTCCTCGACGCTTTATGATAAATGTAGTCTAGGGGTGAATTTCTTAGGATCACTTGGTTTCTTAAGTTTAAGTGAACACTACTCATTTTTAATTGAAACTACGTTCACGGATACACTTCGCTTTTCTCCGAAGTCTCCTGTGACCACGGTTCCTGTTAAGGAGCCGAAACGTCAGATAAAAATGTAAAATAAAAGCGAAGTGTATCCGTACACGTAGTTTCAATTCAAGATCAGTTGTTTTTGATCCGTCCGTAATTAAGTTTACTAATTGTTGGAAATTATATTACGTGTTCCATTAGTTGTCTTTTCCAACCAACTGCTATATTAACTGCCTCAAGTTACAGAGTCTTAATAACTGGTTTACTGTACACACTCTTGTCACGTAAAACCGTATGGTATACGTTTATATTATGCGTTCAATTCGCAAAAGTATAAAAAATAATACAAGGTTCATTTTATTTCGATCATATCTTTGCTTGGACACTCGTGCATCTCAATGTTCCATACCTCCCTATGTTTATGTATGTTACCCGATATTTAAACTGAAACCTTATCATTCATAATCAATTTAATATTAAAGACTTATTGACAGACAGACAATGCACACATTTAAGAATAGTCAAGCAAACTAGACCTTATCACTGTATTTTAGGGTTGACAATACGGAAGCAACTAATATAAATGAGAAAGTTTGCGAGGATGTATGTATATGTGTTTGTTGCTTTTTCAAAAACTGACGAACAGATTTGGATGAAACTACAATAATATAAGTTATACAACAGAATAAGGCATGGATACATTTTACCCCGAAATTTCTGTGGGATCGGGTAAAACGCGTGGCGACCGTGAGGCGCTACTAGTAAGCTATATTATTGTTAATATACTTTTTAAACTCACACAATTTGCACTCATTATACTAAATGAAACGGGTCTGTATCGCGTTAGATTATATAACGTATTTATTAAATTACGTAGCCGACGTTTTGAGCGGATTACACTGCTCGTGGTCACGATATAGACCCGTTTCATTTAGTATAATAAATTACTTATAAGTTTGATCCAAATCCGTTTAGTGTATGCGCGATAGATTTAAAAATATTCAATTTTGCATTTAAAATAGTACTTGCATAATACGGTATGTGGTGTGGGTGTGGTTGTGTGTGTGTGGTTGTATCGTTAATTGTGTGGTGTGTGCAGAGTGCGTGAGCGGCTGGGCGGTGGGCGAGGAGCTGTGCGTGTCGCGCGCGCAGCCCTGCCGGCCCTACGCGCTGGTCCGCCTGCTGCCCGGTAACGTACCCCGCGTGCTGCTCCTACTACATGTCCATCAACATTAAACTATTTGACCAACAGACTGTATACTACACTATCTATACTATCGATTTGAACACACTGTACACTCATCTAGACGGGACTGTATCGCGAATAAAACATTTACATTAAAACAGACGTGCGCCACTGCGCTACTGAATTATAATTATTTAATTCACGGTTCGCGCGGCGTTCGCCGCCGCTCGCTACAAATGGCTGACAAAGTGGTAGTCAACAAGGTGTTGGCATTTATTCAACAAGCCATCGGTACCATGGATGAAGTTACCGTCGTGCATATCTGCACGTCCAGTTTCACCGTGGAGGAGATCGGAGAGGCGAAAGTCCTCCTGCTTGAATCGACCGGCAAGTTCGACCGCATGATGTGGGAATCGAAGTCAAGCAAGAGCGATGTAAGTAGTGAGAAGAGCCTTCAGGACATAATCGCAATGTTCAAGGAGGCTGCAGACGTGCCGACGTTCGTGGCGTTAGACCTGATCAGGGTGCCGCCCGTCTCGATCGACCGCGTCGATGTCACCGATCTGGTCAAGGAGGTCACGACCCTGAAGACAAGTTTGGCGGAGGTGGTGTTGAAGTTGGAGGCTTCCCAACAGACCATCGGTGAGCTACGTGCTGAAGTTGCGTCATTACGCAACACATGTATGGCAAGTAGGTCACCTTTGGGAGCCTACGTCAACACACGTCGTGGAGCACAAAATGCGTCGTCAGCTAGTTTCGAATCAGCGAAACTAGGCTTGTCACCGGCCCCTGCCCCCGCCCCCCGCAGCGCCTGCCCGTGCGCCGCGCGCCCAGCTCCTCCCCCCGCGGAGGAGTCCCCCCGTGTCGTCACGTCTACTCCTCAACGTGACTACTCCGCCGCTGTGACCCGCCAGCGACCTACCCCGCGGAACAACTTGAGGATTGAGAGGGAAAGCGAGCACATCCGCACCGAACCCCCTCGCAGTGCGCTGCCCGCTGTGTCAATGAAGGCCCAGCCGGACAAGGATGGCTTCACTAAAGTGGAGAGGAAGAAAAAGAAGCCTCCTTGCCGCAACCAAGGTGGCAGCGCACCGACCGGACCGAGCCATCTCCTGCGTCCCGCCGTGCCAGCGACCTACATATACGTGTCTCGGCTCCACTACACCACGAAGGCTGCTGACGTCGTGGCGTACTTGGAGACGAAGACAAACTGCCGTCTGCACGTAGAGCAGTTGGAGTCGCGCAACAAAGTGAACTTCAACTCCTTTGTTGTGCGAGTGGCAACCGCCGAGCAGGAGAGGTTCCTGAAGGAGGAGCTGTGGCCTGCGGGAGTTGTGTTCCGCAAGTTCCGCGGGCGCCGCCGACCGCCGGGCGCCGCCGACCCCGCACCGCGCACCGTCTCACGTTGCAACAACGTGACTCGCGCGTAACCTAGTTTTAGTTTGTTTTATATTATGTATATGTCTATACTAATATTTTATGTCTATGTCTTTAAGGTATTTGTGGTTTTTATGTGAAATTTTATGTGAATTTTGATTACTGCTCTATTGCATTGGGGTATCCTGTAATAATAGAGGTAGTTATGATGAATAAATAAATAAATAAATAAATAAATAAATAAATTTAATGCACACTTCAACGTTTCGATCGTATCGCAACGGCCGTGTTCACGAGGGTACTCAACACGGCCGTTGAAACACAACCGAAACGTTGAGGTATGCATTAATTGAATTGCGATTAAGTCCCGTCTAGATGAGTGTTTAGACTGTATATTGTTCAAAATTTAATCTTTTTACTTTGCCCTAAAATGCGACGATACGGACTAACAGTGACCGCTCGTGTTGCGCTCGTGGCGTAGTTTCGCAGTCCGACCCTACTTGGATGGGTGGCCGATAGTGGCATTTCAATCTGAACGCTACAGTCAGGAAGGCACGTAAACTCCACTTTCAAACAAATTACGCCACTTGTGGTCACGAGATGACTGTACACATAGTTAACTCACTACCTACTTGTGTAGCTACTGCCTTTATATCTAAATTTCAGTTGGAAAAGTGCTTTTTGAAGGCCTACATTATTTCAATTCTGTTTGTCCTTCTCCTAGACTCACAATCACAATTAAAGGGACTGGCTATTAATGCTGCATGACACGAATCTTATATGACAATAATATGACACAATAATTATATGACAATTGCATGATCCTATATGCACAGACCTCTTAATAATTTGCATTTATAACTAACTGATTCTGTATGAATATCGTGTAACATGCATAAAGACTAATCTTTAGGGCTTTTCTCACTTATATTGACGGTCGCAACAGACTAGCAATTAATCTATTATTAAAGCAGTAGAAATAAAATGTAACAGTAGTCGGCGCCCTACAAAATGTACTACTTTTGTACCCTACTAATGTTTTCTACCGACATATTATTCTGTTCTGTACTGATCCTGTAAATTTAATATCTCCAGTAAAAATCTTACTAGTAATTAAAGAGATACGATTTTTATAGGAACTAATAATAACTTCGGTACTTTACAATTGTTTATAATCTTAATACCATGTATTGCAGGTAAAGAGAAATGCGAGCTCGGGTACGGTGGCGAGGGCGGGCTGGACGAGCTGTCGTACGACAACAACTCGGTGTGCGAGCGCGACGAGCCCGAGACGTACGTCATCACGGACGCGCGCGCGCGCACGTATATCATCAGTGACGCGCTCTCCGACACGCCCGCCACCGTCATCGAGCCGGCGCCGCAGGTAACTCATATTGCAATCAATTCAAAATGGTTTCGTGGCTTGCCGTTCATGGTATAGCGTACAACCATTAAAATACTTTGTGATCGCGTATAGCGGCAGAATGGAAATGAATTCTCCCTCATACAACATTAGTTATGTACCGTGTATCTGTGTCCGCAGAGCGTGGCGGGCGAGGCGGGCGGCGGCGGGGGCGCGGCGGAGAGCTGGCTGGTGGTGGACGCGGCGCGCGGGCTGACGGCGGCCGTGTGCGCGGCGCTGCCGCTGGCCGCCGACCCCGCCTTCGCGCCCTACCACCTCCCCGCACACCACCCCGCGCCCGCGCCCGCGCCCGCGCCCGCGCCCGTACGTACGCCTATTACTTTTATCTCCGCTAATCTGAGGGGCTTAGATACTCGCTAATACAAAATTTTTGTCTCCGTTTGACCTTTTTTCAATAAAGATATATTCATAGAAGAGATAATACTGAGCCTAAAACTTTTTCTGTGAGCTGGGAAAGGAGATGTTTGCCTAGTTGCAATTTGTTCCTGTCACATTACTTGGTGAGAAATATAAACTCTTACAGCTTGGCAATAAAATAACAAATAAAAATGTATTTTCCAGGGCGACACGTCTGCCTCCGCCGAGTTATTGAGCTGGTCTCGATCTGGTGCGGAGTTGTGCGGAGTGGGCGAGGCGAGCGCGGGCGCGGCGGCGGGCGTGACCGTGGGCGTGGGCGTGGGCGCGAGTGTGGGCGGGGGCGGCGGGCCGGTGCGCGCGCGGCTGCGGCGCGAGAGACTCGTCGCCGACCTCGTGTTGGATGAGGCACTCACTGATAAAGGTAACGTCCCATAACTCACTTGGATTATGGTGTTTTAACTATGGCACAAGTGTCCTTTCCCCTACCTTGGCTAGGCAAAAAATAGCTACACTTACTTGGCTTGCCTTGGTTATTAAATCAGTAAGACATTTTGTCTGAAATAAAAATGCTTCGAGTATTTTACTAGTTGTTACATTAACAAAATGTGTCAAACTCACTTGGGACTCAATTTGCCCCGTAGTGGCATAACGCAGGCTAATACTTCACTGTTACTGATCCTGTAATGTTGTTGTTGCAGTGTTGTGCCGGCAGATGGTGCTGTTGTCAGTGGAACAGGCGCAGGCGCAGTTATGACATGTGTAGCAATCACCTTTGTACCTTATATTTATTGTATCATATACTTACTATATCATTACTACTAAATATTATATTCATATGTGATATCTAAGGCAATGTTGTTTCATTTTGATTAAAGATAAATATAAAAACCTCGGTTTCCCTGCAGCGTGCACAATCCCGTCGGAGTCCCGCAATAAAAAAATCCTGTAAACTTTCTATATACTTTGTTGACTGTTCCTCTTATGCCGGTTCAGAAAAAAAAAGAAGCGTTGGTCAACACTCATATTTCCCAACAGTGTAAACGAACGGGAATGAATTATAAAATGTCAATAAATTATTCGTGTATTATAAAAATCTAATTATATGAACAATTACTTCAATAAACTACAAGATATCACAGATAATAAGCTCGTCAGTATTACCCAGCTGCCGCTTCCCACTGCTGGGCTTGCGTTGAATCTTGTTACCTAAAAACAAAGGAAAAACATGTTTAATTAAACCGACTTCAAAAAAGTCTTCCGAGCACTACCTTTTTTGGAAGTCGGCTAAAAATATGACCATTCTGTTATTATGCATAATACTCTTTGAATTTTAACAAATATACAATAAATACATGAATTAAGAACTTGGGTTTTGCTGTTTGCAGTACGTTACAAAATTCGTTACTAGGGACCGATAAAATTAGTCATCGAATATGCAAACAAAAACATGATTATTGAGTAATGAAATGTTTACAATCCCATTACAAGGCAGATTAGATTGTGTTTATCTTGTCTGGGCTTAACCCAAACTCGCGGTATCAGATACTAGCTAATAGCATTTTCACCAGATTATGCAGTTTTTGTTTCCGAAAAACTACCCTCTTATCCACTAGCTCCAGCAAAACGAATATGGCATATGTGATTCCCAAAATTGGGCAAAAGCTTCGCTCCTTTAAATGCTTGGATTTTTTTGGAAACATGGGACTTAAATTAACATATACGATTACTATTCTTCGAGTCGAAAAGAAGAATACTGACCGTGTCATTGATCCAGGCGGTGTGGCTGGACACCTTGGAGTTGACCCCGGGGAAGGCGGGCTCCGCGCAGCGGTAGCCCCACGCCGTCACGCCCACCACCACGTCGCCGCCGAACACCAGCGGGCCGCCGCTGTCGCCCTGGCACGCGTCGCGACCTGCCGCCAAATGGGTTGTATGACGAAACAGACTGGGTACACGTGCCCGAGGGACTTACGGGATTAACGACGTCCGATCAGCAGTTTAGGTGTAGTAACAGACAGTGTTACGTTTTCTTTTATAAAAATAATATGTCTACGTGTAGATATATTTCTACGGTCTTGTTTGTCTGTCTTAATCGGTAGTTTTTGAAACGTAAAAAACAAACTATTAGAAGAAGTCATTAAGACTTAATTAAACAAAACGTTATCCAACACTCGGACAGTAAAATAACAGAACAACCGCCGTGTCAGTTTGCGAAAACCTTTACAACAGTCAGCCAGTTGAAGCCACAGCCGCCTCCCTACCTCCGATGTCCAGCAGACCGGAGCACAGCATGCTGCCGGTGACCGGGTAGGGCTGCTGGTGCAGCGCGGCGAGCAGCTGGTACCGCTCCTGACACACCGCGTGCGCGACCGTGTACACCTGCGCCTCGTTCAACACCGCAGACATGCTCGTAGCGCCGTACTGTAGCAATGTCATGGTGAATTAGGGGCGTTTTATAGGGAAACTAGCAGTGCCCCGCGGTTTCACCCGCGTCGGGCCAGTTCCCATGGGAGTTAGGGATGAATTGCCTTATGACGTTTCCGTTGAATGTGGCTATCTATTACAAAAATAATTATTCTAATCGGTCAATTTGGCTAATATTGGTTTTAAATATTTGTGGAGGACCAGTAAATGTTTAAAAGGAAAGGTAATTGACACACATGAATGTCGTGGATGTCTGTGAGTGCGACAGTTAGTACTAAGTACCAGGAAATGGTGTGATACTGACATACTGCAAGCCCCAGCCGACGTGCCAGACGGGCGTGTGGTCCGGCAGCTGCTCGCCCGCCGCCGGCACGCGCGCGCTGCTCACCCGCGACGAGAACGCCACGTCGCTCGACAGCAACATCACGGCGATGTCGTTGTCGCGCAGCGGCGTGTTGTAGTGCTCGTGCGGGATCACCGCGGACACGCCGTGCACCGACCCGCCTGGGATTAAGGAGATCAAATAAGTGTTTATGACAATGACAATGAAATCGAACTTTTTCTAAAAATTTGGGCACGCCAGTCGTGACCGCGCTCACCGTCGGGCGTAACATCAAAGCTGAATATTATATTATCTATCTACTATATTAGACCTAGAGCCCGTGAACCCCAGACTTTCGTCATTTTATAAAAGCTGAAAGTTTGTCAGCGCATGCTCCCACACACAGGTAAGAACGATGGACTATTATGAAGTTTGGGTTATCGTGGCTTTGGCAGATAAACGGTACTAAATGTCAATGGTCGAAAACACCAAGTTGGCCATCGATTTCGATATCACCGTCAAAGGGTGACTTGTACAACTCCTCAAGAGCTTTCAAATGACATAGGTCATGTCACTGATGAGCATTAGGATCAGCGTCCATGGCATAGGCCAACTGGCATAGGCTCCGTGAGGTTTATAGGGAATAAAAATCTCTAAATTCCCACGGAAACGGGGGCGCTGCGGGTGAAACCGCGGGGCACACCGCACAGCTAGTAGATTATAAATGATTGTAATGATTTGATATAGTAAAGAAATTTGAATTTGAAAGCCCATCCTTCTCTTTATAGACAAATAAGCAGTCTCTGTGTCCGAAATCGGCTAGGAAAATTAAGAAACTACTGTCTATGATTATTCATAAAAATGTCCATTATTGCCCGGGGTTTTCTCGTTTGGTAGCCACTCTCGTAGGAATTTCACGATAAATTTATATTAAATGTTTTGCGACCCTCACCGGACTGCAGGTACGCGCTGCCCACTCGCACTGTGAATGTGGTGATGCTGACCATGTTGCCGTATCTGAAACATTGATAAAAATAATGCATAATAATACTATTATTCTGTAAGTCCGGCCATAGATATGCAGGAAAAAAACAACAGGTTGCACTCCGGAAGTGCCGGTAGAAGTGAAAACGTAGAGTTGTAGGTATGTGTTGTATGAGTTATTAAACGTATGTCAGTACTCACTCATCGTAGAAACAGTGCGCGGCTGTGAGGACATGTCGCGCGGTGATCAGGGAGCCTCCGCACACAGTCCGGGACAGGTATTGGAGCTGGAACAGGGTGCAATCAATGATCAGAGGGCCACAGTGAAGTATTGCTAGGTTTGTACGATTATTACATAGTAGCTACAGGTTGACTTTAATAAGTTGTAGTAAACATTATTTTAAAAGTATTAGTCTTTATTGTCCTGCCAGCTCACTGAAGATATCACTACAGGGAGGAGGATTAGGCGTAACCACGCTTTGTACATTTTGTAACTTAACAAAGTAGTATATAATATGTTGTAAGACAACATTTTTTATCGGTCACGCTTTTCTTATTTTTTATTTTATTTGTATTGATTTATAAAGGTTATTTGATCCAACAACATTAATCAGATAAAAATATGTGTAAAGATTGTAGGTACTTTATCAAAGTTTGTTGTTTATTTTGAATAATAGGGTATTTCACCGTTCTTATATTATTCTTTCTATTATTAACTCATCTTTCTATCACGTGTTAGATACTAAAATCAGTTTTTTTATATCACTATTATTTCCAGAGTTACAGGCGGTCAAAGTTGCTGATTAGACAGAGACAGCACTACTACCTCTGTCTGTGACGTCACAAAGCTTGTAGCCCCGTAAAAATCGTTTAGCAAGAAAGGGACAGGAGAGAATCAGAGCTTATAATTTCTTGTTTTTTAATCGATTTTGATTCTGATTTCAGTTTTGATCATTTTACATCTCTCAAATTGTACACTTACTAAGAGTGAAATACCCTATTTAATTGTACTACATATTCAGTCTATAGCGATGTTTGATTACCAGATTGACGGGTCGACAGTTAATTTATTATTCTTCTAAGAAATTTACTACTAGGTATGTCAATTTATCTAAAGTTGGGAACACTAGACATATCATTTCTTGCACTCAGCTTTGTGCAGATAAGAGCCGATTGTAATAAAAGGAAGTAGGTCAAACTCAAAAACCTGTAATAGGTATGTGATAATGATAACAGATATACTCCGGGACAGTTGAAACTAAAAAAATATTCCGACATAGTGACTACATAACATAGTGGACAATAACATTGAAACTTCTCCCTTTTTGAAGTCGATTAATAAAACTTAATTAACGATATAGTTACCTGAACAGCGAAAGGATACCTCTCGATGTCGGTGGCGGTGCCCCCCACGATCCTCGTGTGGGTGCTGTTCACTACGTCCGATATCTTCACTATGGATAGCTTGGAATCAAGCGCCGCCGTGCCTATACATACACAAATACTTAGTATGAATATATAATTGACTATGTCTTTACATATTATTAACTCCCGGTGGGAATCGGACCCGTAACTCTCGACACAGTAAGTGCTCTCACTGCCACTGTGCCAACGGGCTTGTCAAACATAACATTATCTTCAATCTTCTATATATATAAAAATGAAACCCGTTTTCCTTGGTCAAGGCATCACGCGTGAATGGCTGGACCGATTTCCACGGTTTTGCATTCGTTGGAAAGGTCTCGGGCTCCGTGAGGTTTATAGGGAATAAAAATCTCAAAATTCCCACGGGAACGGAGGCGCTGCGGGTGAAACCGCGGGGCACAGCTAGTGTATATATAAATATGTAAGTTACTTTGACAAGGTAAGTGACCAACCCTGGTGTCGGAGTTTTGAGACCGCCTAAAGCCCTCTGTCATGGTCTAACGATTGAAACAACCGGGCTTGACAATTTTACGTACCCTCTGAAGCACGGTAGCGTTCAAAAAATTCCATTATCGCTCATTCTAGTAGTGGTCGACTAACAGTATTGGATACTCACCATGAACTACTTTTTATGTCGTCGTGAATAGTAGAGAGTTTAAATAAAAGTAACAAACACATTACCTATTCACTAAATTAGGTTTTATGAGTTCCTGTTCCTACACATTATCTTTATTAGTCATAGAACTACTTCAGATAAAACAATTCCTAAAATTACTGTTTCCAACTATAATATCTATAAATTATACACGTACAAAACTTATTTATGGTTTTCATTTATTGTTAACACTTTATATCTTTATAACACTGTATTTTAAGACCTGGAAACCCTGTTTTTTCTGTCATTTAAAAGATAAAATGGCGAAACAAAAAAATATGTGGGTAGTTAGTATAATATTGTTTTTCAAACTTTGACTTTAAGAAAAATATAGAACAGTGTAAAAGCTATAGTTATAGTAAAATAACTTTCCTTTTAAATACCTAAGATGGACTAATTATTAATTACGAAACGAAACCCCGGCACCATTTAATACAAAACAAAAAATAGGATTTTTCAACCAGTTGAAAAATAAAACCAATTCAATTCAATTTTTGTTTGATGGCTTCTGCTGACATTACGTCGCAATTCCGCCAGTGTCAGTATGCTCGTTTGGCGTAAACAAGATGGGGATTGTTGTTCGGTAAATATTGGATTAATCGGTGGGGAATGAATAATCCAAAATAAAACCAAAAACAAACTTACCATAAACGGCTAGAAGAAAAATAATCACTCTCATGTTGTTTCGATTACACTCACCGACTGTCCCCAATATCAGAACATATCCGATACGTAAACCTTATCATCCATTGATTGATACCATATCATGTAGCGATCGCGTTCACATGTGGTGCAATCTTTATTAAATATATATAAATACTAGCTGCGCCCCGCGGTTTCACCCGCGTTGTACCAGTTCCCGCGGGAATTTCGGGATGAAAAATAGATGTTGGCCGATTCTCAGACCTACTCAATATGGTCACAAAATTTCATGAGAATCGGTCAAGCCGTTTCGGAGGAGTACGGGAACGAACATTGTGACACGAGAATTTTATATTTAGGAAGGTATTAAATGCTGAATGTATGTTACGAGATCAATTGCATTCATAGTTTTTGAGTGATTCTAGTTTTATTTTAATTGCTCGTTCAATGTGATGGTTTTTAAATCCTTCTAATAATATAATTGCGAAAGTTAACACATTCTTATACTATGTTCATTTGAAATAAAAGTCCGTAGAGTTTGTGCCATATCTTTATTTTTCAATAAAACAAAACACTTCATTTATTGCAGCCATCACAACGCCTATAAAGTACATTATATCACTAAACGGGTTGTTTACATTGATGTCTGTTCGTATGGGCTAAGCAACTGGAAGTTGAGAGAAAAAAAAACTTTATGGGTTACACGAGGTACTGAAATAATGATTTTATTCCATAAATCTATATTGTATGTCAAAGTATTGATTTGGTATTAATTCAACTTTTGACTATGATATCATATAAACTCAATGAAATTATGTTGGCTTATTACCGTCATGATTGCAATGAAACGTAGAAATTTGTTATGTAGGTAACATAAAATACAATACGCCCAATTTCCAGTGGAATCGTCCGAGTGACTCAATGTAAACAGACCACCAACCGCTACACTTCGTAAAGATATACAAAATAGAGAAAAAGTAGATTCATTAAATAAACAGATCTAATATGGAATAAACAGAATAATATAAAAATAGGAATGTATAACTAGATGTCTCACGGATGTATTCGTAAGTACCGCGAAAACACGACAAGAAATATATTTAGAGATGAAAATACAAAATGTATCAAATATTAGAAAGATTTAAAATTTGGTCAATAATAATTAAGTTTTCTGTTAAGTTATACTTCAGACAGTATGCCGAAAATACCTGTTTCTTCCTGAAAATTCGAAATATTTTGAAGGTTAACATTTTTCAGGGTACTTTAAATTTGGCGTCGAAGGACTTATTGTTCACAAGTGCCTAACATCTAGATGACATGATTTGCAAGTGATATGGTAACTAAATGCATGTACAACTAAAATAAAAATAAAAAGTATATAACCTAATAAAATAAAAAGTAGAAATAAAAATAGATTCGAAGTTAAAGATCTTTAAAGTTAGAATATTTAAACTTAAAAAATAAAGTAAATATAGAAACAATTTTAAGTACTTTAAGTAAAACAATAGCCAAAACTTACTTAAAACAAAATTTCACTTTTTTCTCGTGCACTATGTATGACAAAATTCAATGTCATAAGTTTATTTTCAAAATATGTATTGTCATATATCCGCTAATTTACAAAAAAACTTTGTAAAATGGCACAAATCAATTTGTAGGTTTTAGGTAATATAATTTCGTAAACATTTTACGTACTATTATGTTGGCAATTTTTGTGTCATATAAAGAATTAACTATTTAAGAGTGTCACCTGTTCGGTAGAGGACATTATTCACATAGTCTTACATCCTACATAGTTTTGTTGGTAAGTTAATATGACATAACACATCAAAATTTGACACAAAAATGGTTTATTAATTTGAAAAATTAGTCTTTATGTTTGTGACAAATATTTATTTTTTGGCACAATACCGCTTTATTATTTCATAGTCACTTTTATCTGGAAGTGATCGTTAAAGATCGTCTTAAATTTTAATATGAAATTCAATTACAGAAGTTAGTCCTAGCAGTAGGACAAAATAAGATTGATTCTAATGTCATTTCAACTTCCCAACAGAACAAAAATAACAAACTATCACCGCTTAAACCTATGAAACGTTCAAATACAACAAAACATTCAAAATAACACATCAACTAGTAGAAGAAAACTTTCAGATCTTTTCAAGGTAAACATTTCATCGTTTTTAATATAATAATAATATTTTTAATAATAAAATTCGAATATTTATCTAACTACATAGTATTAGGTAACAGGTTTGAGCTAGTTATTGCACGAAGTTTCACATCGAGAAAGTGTAAGTAGAGAGGGGAGAAACTTTGAAAATATAAGTTTTCTATTCACTATGACACAATTTGGGGACACAAATGTGTCTCACAACAACACAAACCTAAGGGTCTAGACAGACGGACTGCAATTCAACTGCAATCCGACTGCCAAATGGCAGTTCAGATGCAGTTTGAATGCAGTTGGCTCGACTGCAATCAAACTACACGTCGACGGGCAGTTGGCGTGCAGTTGGATTGCAGTCTGAGTGCAGTTAGTCGTTGTAACTGCACTCAGACTGCAATCCAACTGCACGCCAACTGCCCGTCGACGTGCAGTTTGATTGCAGTCGAGCCAACTGCATTCAAACTGCATCTGAACTGCCATTTGGCAGTCGGATTGCAGTTGAATTGCAGTCCGTCTGTCTAGACCCTTAGATATTTGAATAATTTTGACATAAAGTTGTAAATAATGTCGTCTTTTTTCAACTTAATTGTCAAAAGACATGATGCGAGCTAAAGATTCTAATACATTTTTGACATTTTATTATTTGTGTCATAGTGAATAAAATACTTTTAAGTACATAAAAGTACCCATGAATATAATATTCATATAAATAAAGCTATATATACAAATGACAAAGCTTTTAGAAGACGATTGAATATCATCTTGATTTATCGCTAAGAATAAAAACAAGGTATTGCATCAAAAATAAAATATATGAGAGTGAGAGGTAGAAGGAAATAGAAAAAAGCCTCAAAAATGTCTCCCCGCTAATTATCTAATAATATACTTAAGTAAAGAACATCACTTTGTTCGTTATTTTGTTAAAATGAAAATTCACAAATAGTGTCACTTGTGTATATAAAGTGTATTTTGAGTAATAAAATCACTATAAAATAACTACATACTTTTTAATAAGTAGATTCCTAAAAGGATTATATTCAATAAATATTAAAATTTAATTTAAGTACGGAAGTTCGTGTCGTCTATACTTTATCTTTCTTCTCCTTCTCTCTTTTTCATCTCTTTTATACAAGTTTATATATCCAAGTGACTTAATGTATATAAAGAAACTTCGCACACAATACGAATTGTCCTAAATATTAAAAGATCAAATCCAAGTTTTTAAATTCATTTTTATGTTAATTTTACGCTAATAAAAGGATGAGTTAGCACGCGATGATTTTGATAAAATGTATATTAGCGTGTATCATTTAATTATATAAAATAAATGATTATATTATTTATCATTTTCCCATAACTTCATGGGTTTATGTATATATTTTTCGTCATGTTTGTATATACAATGTAGGTATATATAATTCGCGCACTAAAATATAACAGAAATGACTCGTTTATCAAAGTTATGATTTAAATAGATTTTCTAATAGAGATTTCAGCTACATTAATGTAGTAACACTAACATGTTTTTAAGTTCGATTGTAAACTCTATCACGTCTAAATAAGGTCCATTTATTTTACTAATCTCTAATTAATGTGTCAATGGAAATCAAAGACTTATTGTTAGTGTAATAAGTGCTATTTTAAGTTGTGCGATGTTACATGTGAGTGGTGGAAATGCAAAGATTTTCAAATTGTCATTGGTGACACATATTACAATATACTCGTCTACTTATTCAGATAAATAGTAATAAAAATAAAGTCATTTTATCTAAAGAGCTGTGCACACTATTCGTCAAAGATGGACTCAATCTTTGCTTACTTATTAAGTCTGATGTTTTTTGATCACAAAGTTGAATTTAGCAAAAAAGTCACTAACTTCGGTGAATAGTGTAAAATGCTCTTAAAATTAACAATTTTAGATTTTAAGAGTTATTTTTAAGGCGAGAAGGTATTTGCTATTATTGTTACTCTTAGGATAAATCTATATACATATAAAATTAGTTAACGTTTGACTTACTTTCATTTAAGTATACCTTGATGTTCGTAGGTATGTATGGTTTATTTTGTCCAATTAACGAGCTTGACAAATACTTTGTATTACAAACAAATATTAGTAGATTTCGGTGTCATCTAGTGACATTGTACGAGTTCTTCAGAATCAAACGACTACTTTTACTGAAAAAATACTTACCAAGCCCGTTGATTTTATGGGACATGTAACAAACAGACCATACTATGTACAGTGACTTTTCTTGTATATATACTATACATATTGTGATATGTGTCGCCAGCGGCGCAGCGGTGAGCGGCGTGTCGCTCACGGTGGTAGGTTCATTTGCAAATTCTGGAGGTACGCCGAGGTAGAGTTTAATAAGCCGATACGTTGTTTCTGCTTCCTCTGCTCTGTCATCTGGAAAAAGATACAGACGTTACCTATATTGTTATCTTTTGTTTTGTATAGGGTGCTCCAATTGATACTGTTGTAGATGGTCCGGTACTGGTGATGCAGTTCGAGGTTACGTGAGTAGTGTAGACGAGCCGGTCCTATCGCCAGCAGTGTGTGTGCACGCACCTGGTCGCGCAGCTCGGCCAGCAGCGCGGTGAGCGCGGTGACGGCGCGCTGCGCGTGCTCGAGCTGGTGCTGCAGCGCGCGCAGCTCCACGTCGTGTGGTGAGTGGTGTGTGGTGTGTGGTGTGAGGTGAGTGCACGCACCTGGTCGCGCAGCTCGCCCAGCAGCGCGGTGAGCGCGGTGACGGCGCGCTGCGCGTGCTCGAGCTGGTGCTGCAGCGCGCGCAGCTCCACGTCGTGTGGTGAGTGGTGTGTGGTGTGTGGTGTGAGGTGAGTGCACGCACCTGGTCGCGCAGCTCGGCCAGCAGCGCGGTGAGCGCGGTGACGGCGCGCTGCGCGTGCTCGAGCTGGTGCTGCAGCGCGCGCAGCTCCACGTCGCCGCCCTCGCCCTCGCCGCCGCCCACCAGCGACAGCGCGCGGAGCCGCGGGAACCACTCCAGATTGTTCGACTGGAATCGCACACAATATGTGTCATCAATAGTCAACATTCTAAGCTTCCGCCCCGGTTCGCCCAACGTCAAGCATCTAGACAGAACACTAAGTAGAATGTTTGGTACAGATTTTGATAGAGATGGTCTGGTGATCTACATCGTAGATGGTACGGCACAAATATAATTATCAATCTAGAACTAGATGGTCTCATGACCTACACTATAGAAGATGATTCCGACGAAATTAAAAACTCCTTTTTTTGGAAGATGCTAAAAACGACTCTAATATTTTCAACTTTAACATGTATCAGGTAGTCCACTAAAATGATTATTTCTACCTTGCTAGTATTGAAGTCAGTTAGTTTTTTTGTACAAAAAGTATTTTGATGATATTTATTTATTTATTTATTTATTTAAGGACAGCCAGTGAAAGATACATCAAACTTAAAAATAAAACTTACGACTAAATTAATGAATTAGATGCACTTTCTATAGGTGCCACAACATGCATATCTTAAAATAATAATAATACTTTAAACAAAAATATGAACTTTAAGCGATAAAATTTCCATATCATGTGTTAACGAATATTAAAATGACAAACAAGTTAAACAGAAAAAAGATATAAACTCTTTAAAAAAAATAATAATAAAAATGAAAAATGAACTATAATATTTTAAAAAAAAATTTAAGTACTTATAATAATCAATAAATTTATATAAAAGTAAATAACTTATTAATAACTTATTGATTGGTAAGCAATATTTTGCTTTTGAACAATGCGAGGCTATCATTGAAAATATCGACAGATTCGTGGAGGGAATTGTAAGCTCTTGACAATCTGGCAATCGGAGCGTTGAATTTAAGATTGGTGCGGGAAAGGGGTGGAGCAAATAGGTTTACTGGGTGCCGAGGAAGACGGGCAGGTACTTTTACGCTGAATGATTCCAATAGTATAGGACAATCTATGTAACCGTGAAGAATTTTAAATAAAAATAATAAATCAGCGAGTTTTCTTCTATCACATAAACTAAGAAGGCCAAAGAACTCAAGTTTGTCGTTATAAGACGGTAGCTTTTTTAGCAAACCGCAGCTGTATGTCAGGTGGCGTATGAATCTCTTTTGTATTCGTTCAATTCTTAGTTGGTGTACCGCGTAGTGCGGCGACCACACTATGCTACAGTATTCTAGGTGGCTTCGAACATAAGCGTTGTACAACGTAATTTTGGTTGAAGGATTCTTAAGTAATTTACTGTTACGCATTATGAAGCCGACCATTTTAAATGATATATAGATTTTGGCCTGACGATACCAGGTGCGGTAGTTACCTTGATCATGGAGTGCACGTAGCTCTCGGGCCCCGTGAACTCGGTGGGGTCCTTGACGCGCACCAGCACCATGAAGTACAGGTAGTGCCACATGTTGTGTTCGCTCTTTATGTGTTCCTCGAACGATACTGTCTTGTTGTCGAATGCTGACCTGTTCAATCCTGGAATAGGCGAATCAAATAAAATAGGATTAGCCTGTAATGTCTCACTGCTGGAAAAAGCTTCTCATCTGTGAAGATGATAATAGATGTAGTTATGGTAAATAAATAAATAAAATAAATAAATGTCAGTTCAGTGATGAGGATTAGGAGTTCATAATGTATTTTAAATTTAATACTCTTCTTTTTGCGTCCTTCCGTGATTCCTTGTTATTTTTCACGCTCGTTATTTGAATTTGACATCCTGGTTGTTGTATTAATATAAGGCTGGGCAAAGGCTCTCTCACTAAAGATATCAGTACAGTAAGGACAAGTAAACGTACCGCAAATAAAACAAGTGTTCTTCAAAATGAGTTCTTTCTGTTGTTTCTCACTACGCAGGTCCGCGAAGGTGTCGATGATGACACCGAATATCAGGTTCAGGACGATGATGATGACGACGAAGAAGAACAGCAGGTCGTACACCACGCGCGCCACGAACAGAGGTTCCTGTCACAAATGTGTTTGTTATTAGTGGTTTGACTATAGAAAGGTTTGAAAACGTGCAATGATTTAAAGGTTTTGTGACTACTTTTAGAGATAAATTATAGTAGTGATGCGAATGAACGTAATGTATGGAAGTTTTTTGATCGAAATATTTTTTATAACCTTAATTTCTACCTCGTATTAGTTCTATTGATTATTAATGTGGTAAGTAAAGATAGTTTAACTTATGTTTTCGCGCGGCTCTATGTGTAAAAACAGCGTTAAGATCACAGTTTATTACTGCCAACAAATGAAAATGGTTTAACGAAGAAAGACGCAAGATCATTTGAACTATCTGTAATATTATTTTATTTTTAGACATTACAATACGTGTACGTATTCTAGTAGATGTGTACGTACGAAGCTGGCGGGCGCGCGCAGGATGTCCCCGATGCCGCCGCCGTTGCGCAGCCCCTGGTTGAGTGTGGTGACGATGCACATGATGAGCGAGTCGCAGCTGCGCTCGCGCACCTCGCCGCCCACCGACACGAAGCGGCCCGCGCGGCCCGCGCACTCGGACGGGGAGTGGGGCCCGGGGGACGGCCCGCACTCCGTGTAGCGGGGATCGTCGTCGTCTGTTTTTGGAAAGAAAGCTTCATTACTGAATAGTGGACGTCGATGTCTTGGTTAAATTGTTCTTTAGCTAAGGCTACACTGAAGAACTCTCTTGCTTAGATCGCTTTTAGATAGAAGTTTTTAAGCGTGGTCGGTGTGAAAGTATGCTTTAAGTTTCACAATAATCCCTCTACTTCGTGAGGACGGTAAGCAAAATTCAGTTTGATTTGTCGCAGTACCAAATTGTCTAGTTTGTGTGTCCATCTATCTATGGAACTTAATAACATATTTGTCACTGATCGCATCATGTTCAGCAGTGTTTCTCTAGCCAGTCACTCACTCAGTCAACCACTCAGTCAGTCAGTTAGTCAGTCAGCCAGTCTCAAGTCAGTATACCGATACTCACCGTCCAGCCTGTCGACAGTGACGAGGAAGTGGTCGCGGAAGAACATGTACCCGACAATGGAGAACATGTAGACCAGCACCAGCGCCAGCACGGCCGTCAGTAAGATCGACCGCCCGTTGCGTGTCACTGATCGCATCACGTTCAGCAGCGTCTCTTCGCGGTACACAATGTCGAGGAGCTGCCGAAATCATTTAAACGTTATTATACACAATGGCATGTTAACGGTAGAGGTCACGACAGCTGTCAGGCCCGTGATGACAGAAAACGTCAGAGCGTCTCCTTGCCATTCATTAGTGGTTGAAGGCTCTGCGGTTACGTAATATGCTATTCTTATACTAAATATTCTTATAATGAATCCATATAGTTATTAATTAGCATACATATATACATATATCAATCATACCATACATTAAAAATAGTGCCACTGTTTACATCGTCTCTGTGTTTTATTGTAATTTAAAATTTAACAAGTTACAATTAGCGTGAAAATTTATAATAATTACTCGCAAATACCAGTGATCAATGTTATTTAGTGTGGTCAGGAAAGTTTAATCAATAATACAATTAAATAATCAATCAAAACATAAATACGTGGGACCGAACTTAAAGTGATCAATAACTTACTGTGAAAGTGCGAATATATCTCACTCTTACTAATATTCCAGCCTAGGATTTCGACAACTTTTTATGGAACAGTGTGAAAGTGTGAAAGTGCTAAAAAACAATATATATATTTGTGATTAATGATCTCAGTGACTTGCATAATTGCACTTCTCTATTGCATTCCTGTGATCAACGCCATCTGTTGAAATTCATCTGTACTAAGTAATTGGTATCGGAAACAAAACTCATCAACATTTGGATCGATTACATTGTGGAAGTTGTTTGCACAGTCGCCAATAGAGGTCACTACTAGTACCAAAACAAACAATAGTTATTAACTGTCTCGTTCCGTAATGCCGCCAAAAGGGAAGATCCTATGCTCGGGGTGTCGTACCGTTATAAAAAATAATGATTACCTGAATTGTCCCCATTGCAATAATAACTACGACCTTCTGTGTGCTAATGTTCCGGAGAAAAAATTCAAAGTTATGTCATCGGAACAGAGGGAAAACTGGTGTTGCCCAGATTGTCTGCGTAGCAAGCCCAGGAACAATGACAACAACACTCCTGTGCGAACAGGCCTTTCAGCTGATCTTGGAGCGCAGCAAGGAGATGAGGTTGTCTTAGCTAGACCATCTAAGCGGCAAGCGTTATCTTCCCCTCAAACGGGTGACGATGGTCCTGTTACCCGCTCAGAGATACGTAACATCATGGAAGACGTTATCCAAAAACATATGGCAGATCTGATGACTCAAATGACTATCAACATAAGATCTATTCTTGACTCTGAGTTGAAAACATTCAGAGAGGAAATAGGAGAAGTGAAGCAGACAATGGACTTCATGAATGAACAATTTGAAGACGCTATGAAGAAGACAGATGAAGCTCAGGTGGAAGCTAGATTTCTTCTAGATAGCAACACACAACTTCAGGGTACTGTGAAGCAACTAGAGAAACGGTTCAATAACCTAGAGCAAAAGGCGAGAAATAATAACATTGAGATACAGTGTCTGCCCGAGAAAAAGTCTGAAAACCTAGTCGAAGTTGTAAATGACATAGCCAAAACCATTAAGTGTGACATTGAACATCAAATTAACCGCATCACGCGTGTAGCCAAGCTTAACCCTAAGAGTGATCGTCCTCGTTCTGTTGTGGTTGAATTCGTCAATGTAAGAGCCAGAGACAATTTCCTAGCCGCATCTATCAACTTCAATAAGAAGAACTATGAGGATAAATTGAGCACATCACATATAGGTCTAAAAGGCCCTAAGTCCCCAATATATATTGCTGAACATCTATCTGCAGTTAACAAGTCTCTCCACCTAGCAGCGCGACAAAAGGCTAAAGATAAAGGGTTTAAGTTTGTATGGATTAGAGGAGGACGAGTCTTCATGAGAAAGACTGAGAATAGCGATTTCATTGTTGTCAAAGATTTAGACACTCTATCTAAACTAAATTAGTCACACTGGTTTATGTAACAATTTCTTTTTTATAGTTAAGTAATATTAATACATGTCTTATTTAAGTTCTCTAAATATATATTACCAAAATGTACGTGGTTTGAGGACTAAAACTCATTCGTTCTATAGAAACTTGGTAACAAGTAATTATGATATTATAGTGCTATGTGAAACTTGGTTGAATAGTAATGTAATTAACTCGGAATTATTTGACAGCCGTTACACTGTTTATAGAAGGGATAGGGAATCTAGTGGATTTCATTGTAAAAAGGAAGGTGGTGGAGTACTAATTGCGATAAATAAAAAAATAGGCTCTAAGTGTGAGCTCGATTGGAACAGTGATTGTGAAGATCTCTGGGTGGTGTTAGACCTGTGTGATGGTAGATCTACAAAAAAACTAGTTGTTTGCGCAGTTTACTTACCACCTCCAATCTCGCACATGACTCTAAATCACTTTGTTAAAAATTGTAATAGGGTAGCTGAAATGATTGAAGGGAATCTATGTATCATAGGCGATTTCAATATGAGTAAACTAGATTGGACTCGATTTTATAATGAGGAAGGCTATCTAGTTCCGACCCTGTATCAATCAATAATAGACCTAATGCCGATATTTAACCTGAGACAGCTAAATTATGTTAAAAATTCAAAGGATAGAATCTTAGATCTGGTTTTAACTGATTTAGACCACTGCACTATTTCACCTGCCAGTGACATACTATCTCTTGTTGATTCTCTGCACGTACCGATTTGTATTAGTGTTACAAATACTCATGTAAATTCGCTTTCATCAAACGTTGATAATGCAAGATTCAACTTCTTAAAAGCAGACTATCGAAAAATAAACGAATATTTAGCTACACTGAACTGGGACAATATCTTTTCCTGTACCTCTGATGTGAATGGCATGCTTTCTGTATTCTACAGCACAGTCAAAGAAATTATACATAAGTTTGTCCCTCTTATTATCAATAGACGTTCTCGTCACTATCCTCCTTGGGTTAACAAATCATTAATTATGAGACTCCGAGAAAAATATAAAACTAGAATTAGATTTAAAAAATTTGGAAATCCTCTTGATGAAATTGAGCTAAAAATACTGTGTAAACGTTGTGAGTCTCTTTCGAAATCGTGTTACAATAGGTATATATCTGACATTGAGAACATGATACACAAAAACTCAAAGTGTTTTTGGACGTTCATCAAAAGTAAACGTAACGGCGCCAGTACGTACCCGGCTTCTATGACAGATGGTGTATCAAGGGTGGCTACAGGGCAAAATATAAGTAATCTGTTTGCTGAGTCATTTAATCTTGTTTATAGCGACGATACTTGCAATGACCCTGTTGAAATGCCGGACTTATTAACTGATATATGCAATGGTAGTTCTCAGTTTGTATCGATAAATATAACAGAAGAGGAGGTATTATCTAAACTTAAGAACCTTAACTTATCCAAGGGGGCAGGTGCGGATAAAATCCATCCAATGTTTTTTAAACAATGCGCTAACAATATTTCTTACCCAATTTACAAAATAATTGACCATTCTTTCAGTACCGGTGTCTTCCCAGATCTCTGGAAACATGCTCTAGTTGTGCCTGTTTATAAATCTGGCGATATGGACTTAGTTTTAAACTACAGACCTATCTCTATTCTATCTTGTCTTGCTAAGCTAATAGAGTCTATCATTTGTCCCCATATTCAAGACTACTTTAAGCAATACTTGACAACTCACCAACACGGTTTCGTACGGACGAGATCTACATCAACTAATTTGTTCGGCTTTGTTGAGGACCTTGCTCAGGCCATCGACAAGCATTTACAAATAGATGTCATCTATACTGACTTCTGCAGAGCCTTCGACAAAGTCCCTCATCCAATTTTGTTTATAAAATTAGTAAAATATGGTTTTGCAGGTCTAATTCTAAGATGGCTAAAATCTTACCTGAGTAAGCGAACGTACTCAGTAGTTGTAAATGGCTTTGAGTCCGCAATTTTTGAAATTAAGTCCGGTGTACCTCAGGGTTCTCTTTTGGGTCCTATTTTATTTGTTATTTTTATTAATGATATTATCAGCTGTTTCTTATACTCCATACCGTCTTTGTTCGCTGATGATTTAAAGTTTTATAGAATTATTAATAGTATGATTGATAGTATGAGGCTACAAGAAGACATTAATAGGCTTATTGACTGGTGTCGACTTAATCATATGTACCTAAACTTTAAAAAATGCATTCATATAAAATTTACCCGCAACCATCAGATCCTTGCTACGAATTACTCCATGGCTGGTAATTTACTGACTGAGACTAACATAATAAAGGATCTCGGGATATTTCTTGATAGTAAATTAACGTTTATACCTCATTACGACCATATTGTTAGTAAATCATCAAAAATGCTAGGTTTTATTCTAAGAAATGCTAAATTATTTAAAAATGTCAGAACGAAAATACTTTTATACAACTCTTTCGTTCGCAGCACCTTAGAGTACTGCAGTGTCGTCTGGAGACCTCATTACGCTAGTCATACTCTTCGTCTTGAACGAATACAAAAAAGGTTCTTATGGCACTTGATGTACTCATGTAACATGGCCAACAAACGTTACTCTTACACAGAAAAATTGGAACATTTTAAAATTCATTCGCTCGAAATGCGTCGTTCTTGTTGTGACCTCATATTTCTGTATAAGATCCTTAGGAACCAAATTGACTGTCCACAAATTCTAAGTGCCTTTACCTTTAGAACACCTAAAAGATATCAACGTGCATCCTTGGGTCTGCTATATCCTCCGCACAGAAGGACTGTGTTAGGACACAATTCCCCTATACCCCGTATTAGCCGACTATATAATAAATACAGCAAGTATGTTGACATTCACTTCGACTCTATCTTCATGTATCGCAAACATCTGCTGGATGCTATGTCTCAACAATAATCTTGTTACCAACTCAACCTAACCTAAGTTATTATTATTTTTTGTTTTTTATATAAATTAAGTAGGTAGTTATATTTTTTTTACGTCGTTTAAATGTGAATAAGCACGATATTTTACGTTTTAGTGTAAGCGGTGTTTACCTATAATTAGTTTTTACAATTAGTTTAAGTTTTGTTATGTATTTTCTATGTATGTGTTGTTGTATAAACTGTTGGTTTACCTAAATAAATAAAATAAAAATAAAATATATCAAATATGACCTGCCCGATCGTACACGACACCTAGATAGACACAGACGTGTGTTTGTGTCTTTTTTACATAATTATTACAGACGAAATTGTCGGTCTCATTCAGACCTCAGTTATTAGTCGCAATCACATCTGGAGAACATCAAATCATTCGTCCAATGAGATGGCCCATACTTACCAGAACCGAAAAGAAGAAAGGGTGGCAGCATATGCCGAGGAAGCAGAAGACGAGGTAGACGCTGTGGTAGAGCAGCTCGGGGTCGGTGATGACGTTGCGCGGGGACTTGGACAGCGTGCCCTGGTTGCCCATGATGCTCACCAGGTGCACGCCCTTCACCACTATCTGAGGGTCAGATGGGGTTTGGAACTTTAGCGATGCCTGTCACAAGATAGACCAATGAAAACTTAAGATGTTACTGACTGAAAGCAGTCTGTCAGTTTACATGTCAATGAGTCAAGTTAGTCTGTCGGTCTGTCTGGTCAGTCTATCAATAATAATACGATGGTTCCACTAGTGATCCAATAGATGGCACTAGTGTTTGTTATTTTCTTACGTTATTACTTAGATTTGGTGAAATTGCGCCCATACATTTTGTTAAGCAGGGAAAGAATGGTCAGAGAATCAGATAAACTTGTCAGTAAGTCTGTCAGTCAGTGTGTCAGTGAGTGTGTTAGTGACGGACTCACAGTGAGCATGGCGAGCGTCCAGAGCGCGGGCTCGGGCCCGGCGCTGTACATGAGGCGCACGATGCCGCTGGCGAGCAGCGCGCGCACGCCGGACGAGCGCGGCAGCCACGTGACCAGCGCGCCCGCCACGCCCGACACCACCCACACCACCAGCGACAGGTGCTCGCCCAGCTCTGCCGGACACACCGCTCACTAGTACACGCCCCACATCACCAGTGGTGCGATCCACTCGACACGGCGCCAAATCAAAACTAAGTAGTTCCACTTGGTAAACGTACTCACTCGGATTTGTTCGTGGTAGATAATTAATGTTTTTTCGTGAAATACATACATACATACAATTTCGCATTTATAAATAAGTAGGACGTTAGTTCATAGAATTGATGAAATCGCGACAGCCAAAGTCAGCGACGGCAACGGCGCGACGGCAACACATTGTCAACATCAGATTACCGTCGACCACCGTCAGTGGCTGTTGATAGCTTTAGCTTTAGAAAATGTATCGTTCGGTAATCTTAGCACTTTTAAGAAAAAATAAATACATAGTTACTTTATAAATGGTAAAATGTGACGCCAAATTGTATACCTAAGTTATAAAAATCACAAATACATACATTTTATGTTGTTTCAATGCTTTCAGTTTAATTCTATTTAATTCTATTTTTTAATTCTATCTATCCTTGGAACAATTATTTTCATGTGACAAGTATGTAAATATGTAATTTGTGTTATTAAAAAAAGCAAAAAATACCCGACTTACAAACAAATTGGTAATATTATTAATTAAAACAACGGTACATATTTACCTGCAGTCACTGAGCAGCGAAAAAGGACATAATAATAATTTAAAACATGTATTATAAATTTAACACAATTTTGTTATTATTGACACTTGTTAGTACAATGTCACTCCAACATAATTTTAATCAAAAAGTAAAAACAGTACGATTTGTACCGAAGTAGCATCATACGTTCGTTGAAGATATGTACACTATCTCAGAAGATAGTATACATTCAGATACAAGTGAAGAAAAATAAAGTTAATAAAATAAAAAGTATGCCCCGGGTGAGGATCGAACTCACGACCTTAAGATTATGAGACTTACGCGCTGCCTACTGCGCCACCGAGGCCGATGTCTAGTAGTCGAAAATAGGTCATCACATCATACAAAAATAATTTAAAGCTGAAACCGATAATCTTATCAGCTGGCACTTAAATACAGATAACGGGACTGTTAAACTATTTAATACCATTTTATAATAGCCAGCTTGAATTTTTATATTTTACTAGCAGCGCCCCACGGTTTTACCCGCGCCCGTGGGAATTTCGGGATTTTTTATACATATAAACCTTCCTCTTGAATCACTCTATCTATTATAAAAAACCGGGTCAAAATCCGTAAGTAGTATTTGAGTTTATCGCGAACAGACAGACAGACGCGGCCGGGGACTTTGTTTTATGATATGTAGTGATAAGTTGGTGTAACACATTCTTATAAAATCAACTTTATAATTAATTCTTATTTTAACAAATAATTGGATAGCATGACTATCTCCATTTATCTTGTAGTATGACTTAAATATGTACTTACTTGGGTTCTCGTCTTGGAATGGATAGAAAAAGGCAACAATAACGTTGATTAGAACAGCGAAGTTGAACAGTATGTTGGCCCAGAGAGACATGTAAGAGGAGACCCAGAACAGCAAGGGTTGCCCTGAAACAAACCGAGAGGACAAATTAAGAATAACAACTTTCAAAGTTATTTAAAGCCTGATCTGTTTCGTAGTAATCGAATGGTCTCTGTATGCGTGTGTGAATGAGTGAGCTACGTGTGAGTGAGTTACCGTGCTTGGGAGGGTACGTTAAGCAGTCGGTCCCGGTTGTGTGAATCGTCAGACCATGTCGGAGACCTTTAGGCGGTGTAAAAACTCTGACACTAAGGTTGGACACTGACCGACTCGAAATGAATGAACTCGTGAGTTACCTCTGAGTTTCTTCTGCCACTTCATCTCGTGGAACAGGTTGTCGAGCCGGGAGAAGAAGTCGGCGACCTTGCTGCCCTGGTCGTCACGCTCGGCGCTCTGCAGCACGCGGTGCTTACTGTCCGAAGGCAAGTACTCGCAGATTTCGGGGATCGGGAACACTATTTGTTCCATACTCCGGTCCGTGCGGACTATCTGCAAATTGATTGATTGAAGAATATGTAGTGTTTTGTCTATGTAGATGAAAGTAATGAACTGTTCCGATGGTGATATAATTTAGATTGTGATGTAATGTTGGAACGTGTGTGTGTGTGTGTGTGTGTGTGTGTGTGTGGTACCTCTATCTGCGCGGTGTGCGTGCGGTAGTAGCGCAGCGCGTGCGCGTGCGCGGGCGTAATGTTGGATCGTGTGTGTGTGTGTGGTACCTCTATCTGCGCGGTGTGCGTGCGGTAGTAGCGCAGCGCGTGCGCGTGCGCGGGCGTAATGTTGGATCGTGTGTGTGTGTGGTACCTCTATCTGCGCGGTGTGCGTGCGGTAGTAGCGCAGCGCGTGCGCGTGCGCGGGCGTAATGTTGGATCGTGTGTGTGTGTGGTACCTCTATCTGCGCGGTGTGCGTGCGGTAGTAGCGCAGCGCGTGCGCGTGCGCGGGCGTAATGTTGGATCGTGTGTGTGTGTGGTACCTCTATCTGCGTGGTGTGCGTGCGGTAGTAGCGCAGCGCGTGCGCGTGCGCGGGCGTAATGTTGGATCGTGTGTGTGTGTGGTACCTCTATCTGCGCGGTGTGCGTGCGGTAGTAGCGCAGCGCGTGCGCGTGCGCGGGCGTAATGTTGGATCGTGTGTGTGTGTGGTACCTCTATAAGCGCGGTGTGCGTGCGGTAGTAGCGCAGCGCGTGCGCGTGCGCGGGCGTAATGTTGGATCGTGTGTGTGTGTGGTACCTCTATCTGCGCGGTGTGCGTGCGGTAGTAGCGCAGCGCGTGCGCGTGCGCGGGCGTAATGTTGGATCGTGTGTGTGTGTGGTACCTCTATCTGCGCGGTGTGCGTGCGGTAGTAGCGCAGCGCGTGCGCGTGCGCGGGCGTAATGTTGGATCGTGTGTGTGTGTGGTACCTCTATCTGCGCGGTGTGCGTGCGGTAGTAGCGCAGCGCGTGCGCGTGCGCGGGCGTAATGTTGGATCGTGTGTGTGTGTGGTACCTCTATCTGCGCGGTGTGCGTGCGGTAGTAGCGCAGCGCGTGCGCGTGCGCGGGCGTAATGTTGGATCGTGTGTGTGTGTGGTACCTCTATCTGCGCGGTGTGCGTGCGGTAGTAGCGCAGCGCGTGCGCGTGCGCGGGCGTAATGTTGGATCGTGTGTGTGTGTGGTACCTCTATCTGCGCGGTGTGCGTGCGGTAGTAGCGCAGCGCGTGCGCGTGCGCGGGCGTAATGTTGGATCGTGTGTGTGTGTGGTACCTCTATCTGCGCGGTGTGCGTGCGGTAGTAGCGCAGCGCGTGCGCGTGCGCGGGCGTAATGTTGGATCGTGTGTGTGTGTGGTACCTCTATCTGCGCGGTGTGCGTGCGGTAGTAGCGCAGCGCGTGCGCGTGCGCGGGCGTAATGTTGGATCGTGTGTGTGTGTGGTACCTCTATCTGCGCGGTGTGCGTGCGGTAGTAGCGCAGCGCGTGCGCGTGCGCGGGCGTAATGTTGGATCGTGTGTGTGTGTGGTACCTCTATCTGCGCGGTGTGCGTGCGGTAGTAGCGCAGCGCGTGCGCGTGCGCGGGCGTAATGTTGGATCGTGTGTGTGTGTGGTACCTCTATCTGCGCGGTGTGCGTGCGGTAGTAGCGCAGCGCGTGCGCGTGCGCGGGCGCGGGCGGCGCGCGCACCAGCGCCGCCAGCTCCTTGTTGTGCGCCGCCAGCTGGTGGCACAGGATGTAGATGTTGTGCCCCACCTGTGGGCAACCACCGCACGTCAGTCACCTCCCTCTCCGGCAGACAGGCGAACAGCAGACGGACATTCATTCAGAAAATCATACCGTCGGTATGTCAATCCTCTTTACAAAGACTCACGTCAATAAACCAGTCACGACAGTCACGTCGGCCAGTTATGACAGTCAATTACATTAGTCACGTTTATCAATCAAGTCAGGCACGTTAAATTATCAAGTCAGTGACGACAGTCAACCAAGTCTGTGAGTCATGACAAACAATTACATCAGTTACCTATAACCTCAATCACGGCGATCAGTCGAGTCGAGGCAGTCAGGACACTCAATAACATAATTCAATCAGCGCAGAAAGCGACAACAATGAGTCTGTCAGGTACAGTCAATCCGAGTGGAGGGATGTTAGTCTCGACTCACGACATTCAGTCCCGGTAATCAATCACGTCAATCTGTTATGTCAATCAATAACAATTGTCAAAGTCGGTTATAGACCACTAAGTCAATTAGCCTATCAGTCACGGCCACAAACCTCACGAAGTTGCTTACCTCCTTGGGCGAGACGGCCTGCAGCGGCGCGTCGTCATCGGCGTCGTCTGCGTCGCTGCATTGCTCTTGGTGGAAGGCGGAGCAAGCCACATCTACCTAAAATATAGTACGGACCGCTATTGCTAAAGAAATACTATACTATTCTAGGAAATTATTGTTAAAGGCGTTATTGTTTTCGTATATGGTCATAGTAAGATTTTGAGGAATTTAATGAAATAAAATGAAAAGTATTTTATTCAGATTTATTATATTACATTACTATATATTAGCCTACGAACATCAAATCTATGTCTGCATTAAGGGTGCCTGTCCATTGATGTGGAGCGAGGCTGCGGAACGGAGAAACGGACAAATATAAACCAATAGGATTGTATAAAATCTCCGGTCAGATATTTTATGCAATCCTATTAGTTAATATTTATCCGTTTCTCCGCTCCGCATCAATGGACAGGCACCTAACAGAGGAAAGTCTAGTGACCATGGTTCCTGTAAAGGGGCTGAAACGTCAGATAAAAATTTAAAATAAAAGTGTACCCGTATACGTAGTTTCAATTAAAAATGCCCTTAATCTTATTAAGTCACACTCACCAGCTGTTTCGGATTCATGTTGTAAAGAATCCTCTCGGCGTTGTTTTCTGAATCGTTTCTCGACTCCATGATAGCTAAGAGGAGTTTCGAGGCGTTGTTCTTGAGCTCCAACACCAGGTCCATGCGGGACTTGCCCAAAGGATTGATGTCGTTCAGGATCAGCGCTGTGATGATGTCGAGGCCGTTGCTCTCGTGTGTTGCGATGCAGTTCTGGTTTTCGTGGCAAGGACCTGGGGATAGACATTTTTAGTAAAGGTTTTTCTCTCAGATTCAGTATAATTCAGGATACTTCTTGTATAACCAAATCTATAATTTCTGAAGACTACTACATTACCATAATTGCTAAGACACCAAGACATAAAACCTTTGCCTTGCTTTGCGACCACTCCACTAGACCCGCCTCCCCTTACCTTGACAGTACTCGGTGAGTGTCTCGAGCGTCTGGTTGATGAGCGGCACGTTGCCCTCGTTGATGTACAGCCCCAGCAGCCCCAGGCCTCCAGTCGTGGACCCGCAGATGCAGTCCAGGAACATCAGCGTTTCAGAGACCAGGTTGTAGTTGGATTTGTTGTTTTGGTTGCGGAGGAGATTCTGGAATAGCATAAGTGTATGTTTCCGTCAAAAAGGGCTTTTCATTGCAGTAGAAGGCCAGGCCCTGACTCAAATAACTAACGCTACTATACAAACTCATATGGCAGGCGTCAGAAAGGTTGCGTTCATATATAACTAATGTTTTGATGGATTGTGTTGTATCTCATCAGAACTATATAAAAAGTACTAGCAGCGCCCCGCGGTTTTACCCGCGTTGTGCCCGTTCCCGTGGGAATTTCGGGAATTTTTTTACATAAAAACCTTCCTCTTGAATCACTCTACCTATTACAAAAAACCGCATCAAAATCCGTTGCGTAATTTTAAAGATTTAAGCATACAGACAGACAAATAGACAGACACGAAAAAGAGACGACTTTATTTTATACTAATTAGTGATGAAAAAGATACACTTTTGATGCATCTATGACACGTCAAATACATTTGTATAATTTGCACTGAATGACATATCTGAAGACAGATGTCGCGGTATGGAGACACAAAGCCCCGGCCCACCTGCAGGTCGGGGTTGTGGTTCTCGCACAGCAGCTGCATGAAGCGCAGGATGGGCTTCATGACGGCCACCTTGGCGGGCAGCACGTCACCCGACCCCGCCTCGCGCTTCTTCTCCGCCATTATCTCTTCGAGCACGGTGGTGCCTGCGCTCACAGATAGATCATAGACATTAGTGAAAGTATTCATCATAAGCAAAAATAGATCTTGGGCAAAAATTGCCACTTTATGGGACCCAGACCCAAAGAGGCGACGCCGCGGCAGACCAAAAAGAAGATAGCGCGAGATGAACTCGACGGATTTTTGCCTGGTTGGCGTCGTGAAGCTCTATATAGAGAGAAGTGGAAACGATGGGGGAAGGCCTTTGCCCAACAATGGGACACCCAAGGCTAATATAATAATAATTAATGATAAGAATTCAAATAAATACTATGTAATTCTAATTTCGAGATTATAAAGTGGACATTTTATTCAGAAATTCTCAAGGAAACAGTCAAGATCAATCCATAGCATGTTGGCGAAGCAGAAAGAACTTCGTTCATTGACCTTTAGCTGTCTGTTTCTATACTCAATAATATTGCTATCTCACTCGGCCGGTGAAATGGTAATGCTATTGTGTACAAGTAACAGGGACAACTAATCTAAGGCCATGCACGAAATTTGAGAGTGTGTTTTACACTAATACTAGTCGCACCCCGCAGGAATTTCGGGATAAAATGTATCCCATATGTTATTCTGATTACTGTACAGTTTCATCCAAATCCGTTCAGTAGTTTTTTGCGTGAAAGAGTAACAAACATACATCCATACATCCATCCTTACAAACTTTCGCATTTATAATAACAGTAGGATCGCGGTCCTCACCGTGCGACATGGTGTGTATGTCGGAGTACGCGTGCACGGCCGAGCCGCACGCTGACGTCACTTCCTCGTCCATCTCCTCGCCCACCACTATAGGCCCGGCGGTGGCTTTCACTGGAACAATACAGTGGTATCATTTACATGTCTTTGTAATATACAAAAAAAAGGTTTATTAAAAAAAACCTTTTAACCTTATAACCTTATTTGGAAATTTCCCCCAAAAAGGGAAAGTGGGCAAAAGTTCGCTTCTTCCCTTTCAATTTGCTAACTCAAATCATGGTTCGAAGTTCGAACTAAAGTCAAGCAGCTAAGTATGAGCCCAACGGCTCCATAAGTTAGTATAATACCTACTGGTATCTTAAAAAGCGAACACTATCATTTTGAATTGAAACTACGTTTACGGATACACTTCGCTTTTAGTGTTACCTTCCGCAGCGGGTGGTTTCTTGGCCTGTGTGCTGGAGCGCTGCTTGTCGGAGCCGGCCGCCGCCGTGCTGCTGGCGGCCAGCGATCTGATCTCCTGCTGAGCCTCGCGCATCTTGTCATAGAACACCTGACAACAGAACAATGCAAGGGATTCTTTTAATGAAAATAAGCAGTCGGTCCCGGTTGTTTGTCGTCAGACCATGTCGGAGCCCTTTAGGCAGTCTAAAAATTCCAGAGTCGGCCACTAAACTTCTTGAAATGAAAATGAAGGTAAATAGAAAGGATATGGAAGGTATAACCTTTCATTCTTTGACAATATAACTTCCTGTTTATACTTTACTACTACAAAAACGGATAAAACGCGGATAAAACAGTAGAATCATAGTATTTCTATGAAACAACATGTAGTAATAACTTTGTATTATTTAATTATAACTTTAACTTACTTTAAGGAATGCTTGTGATATCTCTCCGTTCTGTAGTTTGGTGAATATGCTGTTCTGTATAATAGGATTCCCGCCTTCTAGAAGAGCGATGCCTGCACACAATAATTATTAATTTTATGGCAGAGCAGTTTTAACATTAACTTAATGAAACAAAAGGATTTTGTAGTAGACTGCTCTTACTTAAGCCATGGTTGGCATATTAAATTTGAATTACTCTTGAAGTGAAATTAAGTACGCTCTGACTGAGAGCTATTGCACTTCGGAACACTAAAACTCCTCACTGTACTGATATCTTCAGTGAGATGAGAGGCCTTTGCCCAGCAGTGGGATATTATAGAATATACTTTTTAATTTCTCAATACACAAAGAGGTACAAGAATCCCACTCACCAAGTTGTATGGCCTCCAAGAAGATGGCCGGGCGGTTGGTGCTGCGGATGACGAGGTCCACAACCAGGTCGGAGGCGCCCTCGCGGTCCAAGTGCGCCTGCACCTGCGCCAGGGTCTGCCCCGTGCGCATCAGCACTTTGGCTGGAGAGAGGGCCGGTTGTAGTGGTGATACAAGGGGTCGTTGGCAGGTCCATTTGGATTGGGCGCTCCGTGATGTTAGATCAGGTTAGTTGTACAAATTGCTAATGCCAGGTGCACCGAAATAAATCCGTTATGCTCAAAATATGTCTGTTCAAGCAATGTAGTAGGAGAAACTGCCAATGGAATTGCGTATAAGAATATGAGCAGAGATTTCTTGCAATACTATTGGTGGAATTTTACTATTTTTATCGCGTATATGTGGAAACAGTCTACAAATGCTGTAGGTTGGAAGTTTCATCAAGTGGTCTTCGAAGCCTTTGTTATAAATTTAATAATTTATCGTCGACCCTGTATCACGAAGCGCCTGATCCAAAATGGATCGTCCAATGTAGACCCAGCTCATATATTATTTTTAAAAGCTAGTTGAATAGGACACAATCCGATTTCAAGGATGATTAAAAAAATATTTTGTATGTATGATGCAATAAAATAGGGATTTAGGCAATCTTGGCTCATACAAGTGCAATAATAAGATATAAGAGAAATAAATAAACTAGTACAGGGTAGTTTGGGGGAGTTATTCCATAATTTGGGGAGTTTATTGGGGTTACATTCACTAAAAATCTAAATATACAGTTCGTGAATCAATTAAAAAAATACCTACATTATATAAAAAGATTATTATACAAGTAATTAAAATATCGTAGTAAATTTCGAGGTACATATATATGATATAGGTGAAGTATAATTACATACAATTAACAAAAAGTGTTTATACTAAATACTGTGCTTGTCTACAACAATTAATGATAGCATATCTAAGTATACAAAATAATGTTTAACTCCTTACTTATGAACGACAATTTACATGTGATCAATCAATAATAATTTGATTTATTCGTAGTCGTTGATCTTTCACCCGAATACTTAAACGCTACTCAAATTAAGCAGCGCTCAATCCCATTGTGACAAAAAGTTGTCAAAGAAGAGAAGGAAAAAAAGTTGTCAAAAATTTATGAAATTAAGTACGCCTCGGTGGTCTAGCCTATCACCAACCCGCGTTTGGAAAGCGTGGTGATTATGCCTAATCCTCCTCACTGTACTGATATCTTCAGTGAGATGAACGGCTTTTTCCCAGCAGTGAGACATCAGGCTCATACTTTACTATACTTTACTTTAAAGAATCTTTTAAAATGTATGGCGTTTAAGCATTGGTTTGGACCACGCCTGTTACATTGTCGTTTATAAGTAAAGGGGCCCATACACGGTAAGATTTATCTGTACGATCCGTCGTGTCAAACCGATCGAAAGGACGAATCGATGGTGTTGTGTATGTATATATCGTCAACGATCTTGACATACACCATCGATTCGTCGTTTCGATCGGTTTGATGCGACGGATCGTACAGATAAATCTTACCGTGTATGGGCCCCTTAAGGATACATAATATACTGTGCTATTACCAGTAGCAGGAAGCATTTTGCTAAAACTACTCAACAATGACCAAATGTACCATCTAACTACCTTGTTCACCATCTAGAGCCGCCATTAGTAAAATGCTTGTTGTGTAAACTGTGTAGTGCGACGTGAATGCTAAGCTAAGCAAGTGCTTAAAACGTACTAAGCGTGCTTAGTGAACTTACGGCCTGCTTAAGGCGCGTATCCATTAAAGCGGTGTAGAGCTCAATCGACCAATGGAAACGCACCCTTAAGTCACGTTTCCACTTATTGTTCTCACAAACATGTCCGTTGGTAATAAAAAGTGATTTATTCAATGAAATAATGAACAGTTGTTCATCACTATGGTTGGATCATCACTAAAATAATGTTAGCTGGCTAGTGTGTTTTCATTGACTGTTCGCTTAAAACTGTTCAGAAAACTAAGTGAAAACGCGTTTTAAGGAACTAAGCGAGTGCTAAGAACGCTTAGCTGTTGCAAGCAATTGACGTATGGCAGCTCTTGGATAGAGATGTTTTTAATGGGATATAACAAATGGATATAATGGGTAGGATGGTTTATATGGATTGGTTATTGTGGACATAACATGATTTTACACCATGTAAAGTCGCATAAAATACAAAATTGTCCAAAATAAACTCACAAACCAAAAAGTTTTTAAAAACCTTTTTATAGTCGTTTAAAAACCATCATTACAATAACCACACCAACACAAACCTTAACAGCATAACAATAAGAACTACACTCCCGTAACCACCACAAACATAGACCACAGACTTATATCAAGTCTATGGGTAGACCCACCTCTTTTCGGTTGATGCGGATGAGCTGCGCATGCGATCGTGTTGGAAATAAAACAAACATTTGTCTATACTAAGCTTCTAGTTTGATTGTGGGTATGGTTTTAATATTTTGGTTTCAATGAAAAGACAATAAGGTTTAAATTTGTTAAAATTGATGAAAGTTGTTAATACCTTTATGAATAAAGTATTAAAAGATCCTATATATCATTATTATTATTTTGTTATTGTTTTAGAGAGGAAAAACCGTTTTTATACTATAAACTCTTACTCAAAAATAGTTAGTTTACTTATACACCATTTTCAGTTATTTTCTCTATACCAAAATAAATATTGTGTATCTCTAGTGCTTACTAATTATATGTCTAATATTAAAACCATATCCATCTATGTCTATTCGATACGGATTAAGTCTTCAGTAACCCGTTGACCGCGAATACTGAAACTCCACTTAGTTTTAGTTCAACTTAAACATTTTGTTTACACTCTACTCAAATAAGTGTGAAGTATCGGATCGCTAGTACCGAATATATCAATTTTGTTTTGTTGTAACATTTGCACTGATATCATCAGTGAGATGAGAGGCCTTTTCCCAGCATAGGGACATTACAGAATATTACTTTGTGTTATAAAGGGTTTCTCAATGGATAATGTTCTTAGGTAAGTAAGTATTAACCTGTAATGTCCCACGGCTGGACAAAGTCTTCTCACCGAAGATATCAGTACAGTGAAGAGGTGGTATGTTCTTAGGTATTTAACAAAAAATGACCAAATGGAGTTTTAGTATTCTGTGGTTGTAAAACTATATCACTTTTCCTTGTTAGAAGGAATTATCCCAGCATAAGACGCAGATTTTTACTAACCAAGTTATAATGTGCCTCGTGTTTAGACGATCTAGAATACACTAAATCTAGTGCTTAATTTACTTTCAACATACTTTTTAAACTCACACGATCTGGACTCATTATACTAAATGAAACGGGTCTGTATCGCGTTAGATGACGTTGAGTCATCCCGTGACCGCGATTTTAGTAAAATACGTTAAATTATCTCACTTGATACAGACCCGTTTCATATAATTAGTGCTTAATTACTTTTAATGGTAGTTATTTTACTTAAATGTGATAATATCTACCTGAAGATACCAACAATAGCCTTCTTTTGAACTTTCTAAGTGAAGAACATATTGCTATACATTATACTAAGCTATGTATGAATTAGAAGTTTAAAGTTATTGATTTCCGTTAGCTTACTATCTACCAGTAAAATTATTGCTAGCAAGTGAGTATTTTTAACGTTTTTATTAGTTACTCAGCGAAATGTGAGTATGTCCTATAGAAGCTAATAAAAACGACTTTTTGTGGAAACATAATTTATGATTTATTTTACTAAATAAATCATAAATTTTACTAAATAAAGCATAAAATGACAAATAATATTTTTTCTTAAAAATTGATCAGTGTACCACCCAAAAACATGTTTAATATTCGCATCAAAATTACCAATAGTTTATTTCTTAAAGATTCTAAATTATTTAAGTGAAATACCGAAATTATAAGTGAGTTTTTTTTAAAGTTTTTTATTGATGCGAAATACCGGTAAAACCTATTCATTGCTATTGAAAAACAGCCCTTATGTCTACAGTAATAAAGTGTACATACCACCAGGTCCGTGCGTGACCGCTATCAGCGGGGGGGGCTGTATTTTGGGCTCAGACTTCCGGTTGATGAAGTATTGGGATAGAAGCTTGCTGCGGAGCTGGTTGCCCTGCGGAGATATAAGATTATTTGTAGTTTAATTACATTTATACCTGTTTTTTTTAATGTCAGTGTCGTATTATTGTTAATAGAATAAAAAATCTTATTTATAATAAAAGTCGCGTTCGAAAGTTCACTGTTGCAACTAACGTATTGCAGAAAAAAGTGAACATTCGAACAAAAGATTTTTTTTTATTAAAAAAAATTCAAAATTATATGTAGCCGGGTCATTTTAGACAATTGAAATAAAGAAAATTCCGACAGAGCCAAATCTTCGTAGAGACCTTAGGTTTACCACAAGGAATAAAGTGTCAAAAGTCCCCATCAATCCCATGTGAGCTTCGGGACTTATTCGGGTCCCAAGGTCAAAATTTTAGGTTTTTTGGAATTTTCTCGAAAACGGTTACATCGAAATCGCCGTCCAACTTAGTGTTTTCGACCACCGAAGAATGGAGTTGGGCTATGCTATACCGAAGTATCGGCGCTGATCCTAATGCTCAAAAGTGACATGACCTATGTCATTTGAAAGCTCTTGAAGAGTTGTACAAGTCACTCTTTGACACTTATATCGAAATCGACCGCCAACGCGGTGTTTTCGACCATCGAAGATCGACACTAGGTGTATGTGCAGTTGGCCTTGATGGTATTGCTCAAAAGTTACATGACCTATGTCATTTGAAAGCCCCTGAAGAGTTGTTCAAGTCACTCCTTGACATTTATATCGAAATCGACCGCCAACGCGGTGTTTTCGACCATCGAAGAATCGATACTGGGTGTATGTGCAGTTGACCCTGATGGTATTGCTCAACAGTAACATAACTTATGTCATTTGAAAGCCCTTGAAGAGTTGTCCAAGTCACTCCTTGACATTTATATCGAAATCGACGGCTAACTCGGTGTTTTTGACCAAAAATAAAAAAATATATGTACACATTAGTTAATAAAGGACCTTGAGAAAATTCCATTCTTCGGTGGTCGAAAACACCGAGTTGGCGGTCGATTTCGATATAAATGTCAAGGAGTGACTTGGACAACTCTTCAGGGGCTTTCAAATGACATAAGTTATGTCACTGTTGAGCAATACCACCAAGGTCAACTGCACATACACCTAGTGTCGATCTTCGATGGTCGAAAACACCGCGTTGGCGGTCGATTTCGATATAAGTGTCAAAGAGTGACTTGTACAACTCTTCAAGAGCTTTCAAATGACATAGGTCATGTCACTTTTGAGCATTAGGATCAGCGCCGATACTTCGGTATAGCATAGCCCAACTCCATTCTTCGGTGGTCGAAAACACTAAGTTGGACGGCGATTTCGATGTAACTATCAAAGAGTGACTTATAAAACTCTTTATGAGCTTTCAAATGATATGTGTCATGTCACTGTTGAGCAATACGATCAGTGTCGATACTTCGGTGGTCGAAAACACCGAGTTGGCCGTCGATTTCGATATAACTGTCAAGGAGTGCCTTGTGAGAGCTTTCAAATGACATTAGTCATGTCACTGTTGAGCAATACGATCAGTGTCAACTGCACATTAGTGCACATACACCTAGTGTTTTTTCTTCGGTGGTCGAAAACACCGAGTTTGGCGTCGATTTCGACATAACTATCAAAAAGTGACTTGTAAGAGCTTTCAAATGCGTAAGTCATGTCACTGTTGAGCATTCCGTCCAGGCTCCACAGCACCTCCAGTGGTAATTCTTCGGTGGTCGAAAACACCGAGTTGGCCATCGAATTCGATATAACTGTCTAGGAGTAACTTGTACAACTCTTCAAGACCTTTCAAATGACATAGGTCATGTCACTGTTGAGCATTGGGGCAGGCTCCATAGTACCTGCCCGAGGTCCTTAATTTTTACATTTCTGGAGCGTGTAGTTCAATAACGGTTGGGAATATGGAAAAAGTGGATAGAGTTAAAGTTATAGAGATTTTTATAAGCTTTTTTATTTTCTCAGGTACCTTTTCGATAAAACTTACCGTTTTCGAGAAAATTCCAAAAAACCTAAAATTTTGACCTTGGGACCCGAATAAGTCCCGAAGCTCACATGGGATTGATGGGGACTTTTGACACTTTATTCCTTGTGGTAAACCTAAGGTCTCTACGAAGATTTGGCTCTGTCGGAATTTTCTTTATTTGATCACTATTTTTATGTCTAAAATGACCCGGCTAATGTTAGTAAGTTTGTTGTAAAAAAATTCTATATGTAGTATGTTATAGAAAATAATGAAAAACAAAATAAAATAATTTCCCGTACCGGGAATCGAACCCGAGCCTCCTGGGTGAAAGCCAGGTATCCTAGCCACTAGACCATACGGGATGTTACATACAGTGCTCAAATTACAATACAGAAGCCTCGACATTTACTTATCAAAGCAAATATTTTTATTATCTTTGCCATTTATTTGATAACGTATCTAAATAGTTATTTATTGTATTTTTATACCTAAATATAAGAAGTACGGATAAAGACGGAGCGCTGTTAACAATAAAGTTTAGCCAGTTGTGTAAACATGGTGTAGATGTGTGATCATGTCATTGACGTCTTATGTCGAACTAATAAAGGTGTAATTTCTTGATAAATATGCCCCGTGACAGGTGTAATTTTGCATGCTTTGCTTTGTCGTTTATTTTTAACAAACTTCAAAAATCGAAGGAATAGTGGGGGTTATCTATTTTTTATTTTTTGTATATTTGTCACCTTCCATCATTAAAGAACTGATTTCGATTTTTTTTTCAGTATATGAAGATGTTTGTTCCATTAATCAATGGATGGAGTGGTGCCGTTACTGACCGATTCGAAAAAAAGTTGTAGGTCTCACAAAAACCTTGTTTGAAGTCGGGGTTTCGATAAAAACTTGTTATTTATACCTTCTCCCCGTACTCAGGGTCCACGGCCATCATCTCTCGCAGCGTGCGCAACACTTTCACGCACAGCTTCTCTTCTTTCTCTTCTAGAAGCTTCTCCGTGTGTCTGATTAATCTGTAAAAAAACGATAATATTAACAGCGGTTGCAGGTCTTTATTATCCTTTATACCCGCCCTTGTGGCGTTCTTTGAATTAATGATTTTAATTAATTGCGGTTGTTAATCAATGTCCATGTCCATGCAGCTTGACCAGTACTCAGTTAGATGGCCAATAGTAGATTTCAATCTGAGCACTACCGTTCTTCTGACGTTAAATTGTAGGTCTCGTTTGTTTCATCGAGATGGTCTAGGAACTTGCTCGAACTAACATTAATCGACTTATATTATAATTAAGACAAAGAAATGCATGAACTCGCTTTAAAAAATTAAAGTTTTGGTCTGCCACCATGTAATTTGAATTAGAACTATATTGACACTTTAACACGAGTTTACTTTGTCATGATAATAAAAGTGCAGTATACCTGGATATGAATATCCCGGAGGCGTCGGGGTGGCTGGCGGGCTCGCCGGGCCCGGTGAACAGCAGGTGCGGCTTGTACAGGATGTCCACCAGCAGCGACAGCTCGGCCTGCAGCAGCGGCCGCAGCTGCTCCTCCAGCAAGGAGACGATCTCCTGCAGCCCCTCCATCACCGACCGGTCGTTTTGGAGGTTCGACTGGAACAAAAGAGACATAACACCAACAGTGTTTTAGTTAGAGAGCATTTATGAATAAGGCAGTTAATATCTACTGTTTATAGACTGTAATCTTACTGAAAATCAGTTACCTGTGAGGCCATCTTCTCCAGCTTGGAGGTCTTGGAGGCGAGCAGCCACTTGCTGGTCTGCCGCGACAGCGCCGCCGCCTTCTCGAACACTGTCTGTATCTTAGCTTCAAGCTCTAGCGGTATGGCGATGCTGCGGTTTTTAGCTGAAATGATTAATTATAGCCAAGGTTATTACGGGAAAATAGTTTTATCCTTATGTAGGATAAGGACAGTAATGACAAAGGTTAATTGTTTATCAACTGTTGTCTGTGGCTTACCCGGAATTTTGGATTTAAAAGATTACGTCCATTCCCAAGTCCTTCCCAATCTATTTCTGCACCAAATTTTAACAAGATCGGAGTTAATGATTTAGACGTAAAAGGTTAAAAGCGTAAAATGGTAAATATATATTTACCATTTGAAAATGTTTAGGGAATTATAGTTCTTATACATTAATGTCCCGGAAGAAGAACTAAACCAAATACCATAAAACCTAAAACACCTGTTTGCTTTATCAATACCGTCAAACACTCCTACACTGATACATCTTAGTACAGGCATCACTTACCAACTTCGCTGAGCGTCCGTATGCAGTTCTCTACGTTGAGTTTCTGCGGCGGCGTCAGCCACGGACACTGGTATATGCTGAACGTCGTCTGAAGCAGCTTCACGAATATGGACTGCCGGGTCTGGGGGATTGCAAGCAATTTCACTATGTTAGAGGCAGTTTTAATCAAAATATATTAATACATCATACATCAGTCTACGCCTCAGTTTACTCCCACCTGTTCTGTTGAGTAGTTCTGTTGACAGAACTACTGGTACTTTTTTTACCATTAGTTTTGTCCACAAAACAATAGAACAATAAACAATTCTCACTTGTTATGTTGAGTAGTTCTGTTGACAATACTAACTATTCGGTAGGTAAGGGTTATATTTTTTTTTACTGGATAAAAGTCAGGTGTATAGTCTTTTAAGTCACAGAACTAATGGTAAAAAAAGTCCCAGTAGTTCTGTCAACAGAACTACTCAACAGAACAGGTGGGAGTAAACGTACGCCTCGGGTGGTCTAGTGGTAAGACACTCTTCTGCCCAGACTGAGGTTCCGGGTTCAATTCCCGGGTCGAACGAAAACATGTTTCCAGCTTTTCAAACATGGCTCGGGTTTGAGATCACCAAACCGCATTCGGCAAGCGTGGTGATTTTGCCTAATCCTCCTCACTGTACTGATATCTTCAGTGAGATGAGAGTGTGACATTACAGGCTTAAACTTTTATACGTTTTTTAGTAATGTACACTGGTTCTTTAAATAATCTTTATTTGGTATTGTATTAAGAAATATAACTGTAGTCTAGTGATAAATGTGAATAAATACATACTTACATAATTTCCAAATCCGAATGTGCAGCATAGATGTAAAGTCAGACTATTTATATATTTTTATAGCATAATATAGTAATGTAGTACGGCATACGTAAATAGAACAGTAAAAAAGAAACCCTTTGAGAAGTCATCACTTAAAGGCTTTATTTCTAATAATACTGAAAGGACGAGCAAGAAATGTCATGTCTATAGTGTGATGAGAGATTTATGTCCGATTTGAATGTTTTTTTTATGCGTTTGGGTGGCACCCTGGATGGTTAAGATTCACACTAGCGACATCTATTGGGTCGCGGGTGGAACCACCGCGCGGGACAGCTACTATTATTATATTATTGTGTTTTATCGCTATAACAATGATCAGTATGAGTATGTCGCACCTGCACAGTGGTACTCTGGTCGCTGAAGCGCGAGTTGAAGAAGGTGCAGATGGTCTGCATCAGCACGTCCGTCACGTAGCTCAGCCACGCGCCGCCCGGCGCGCCGCGCGACGGAGATACCGACTCGGACGAAGAACCTGCAGCATGAAATATGGGGGGTTGAGGGGGGATACTGAAGCCGACCGAAGCTGCGCAGCGGAGAAATTGATTGCATAAAATCTCTGAGAAAATATTTTAACATTCCTATCACTACATAGTATAAAAAAGTCGCTTTCCGGTGTCTGTTTGTCTGTCTGTCCCTATGTATGCTTACATCATTAACACTACGCAAAAGATATTTTTAAAAAGATAGAGTGATTCGAGAGGACGATTTTTATGGATAAAAATTCCCGAAACTCCCACGGGAACGGGCACACGCGGCTAAAACAATGGGGCGCTGCTAGTTTGCTAATATATCTCAATTTCTCCGCTCCGCTTCAGAGAAAACGCACCATTACAGGCTAATACTATGACAACACTTTTGTATACAATTCAAAAAATAAGGTAGACGGTATTAAAATGTGCAGCGCTAGTTACCGGCGGGCTGCGGCTGCAGCACGGCGCGCATGTCGTGCAGGAAGGCGCGCTCGAACAGGTCCCACATGTAGTTGCTGGAGTAGATCTCCTTCATCTCCACCTCCGTGTCGATGTAGCAGTGGTTCAGGAAGCCCACGTAGGCCTCCTTCACCTGGGGATACGGGGATTTTTTTGGCAAATTCATTTACAATTATATCTCGTTCGGTTCGCGCACTATATTGATAGCGTTTTTATAGCGGCTATTTTTCATCCCGAAATTCCCACAGGAATGGACACAACGCGGGTAAAACCGCGGGGCGCTGCTAGTTTTTAATATAAATAAATGATTTGATTTGACTTGAGAATAGGGCCGAGTTTCGCGGGCGACTGACTAGTTTAGTGTCCTCGACTGACCTCCGGTATGCAGTCCTTGTGCGTGATCATGCAGACGATGTCGTCGAGCGGCAGCAGGCTGTGGCACTTGATCTCGGTGTACACGTTCTTTCCCATGGTGCAGAACGTCAGCAGCTTCACCAGCTCGATGTGGTATCTACACAGTTTAAAGGTTATTCAATAGTAAACGTACTCACACGGGTTTACGAACAATCGACCATTCGGTTCGGCGTAAGTTTAAAAAACATTATTGAATAATGATATGTTTAATAAAAACTACGACACTAGTTGGACACCTACTCGAAATGTTTTAGCAAAAATCGACTTTTAACGAATCTTTTCTTAGACTTTCCGTCTTTATTGAAATCAGATAAATGGAAAGAACCAAAATGACCTAGTTCTCAATTTGCGTCAATGTTTTGTTTTGTATATTTATTTTCACATACCTCTTTTGTTTGTAGTAGATTTCCAAAATTCTTTCAGTAAATGATTGGTTTGGTTCACAATATTTCAATTTACCGATTTTAAGAAGAGGGTAATTCTCAATCAATTGGAATAGTTCTTCGTTATCATAACCTCGTCATATTTCCACAAAGACTAATTAATTATAGCTTACTTCAAAGGCTCGGGCATCTCATTGGTGGTCTTGTAGGTGCGCATCATCTGCAGGAACTGGTTGAAGGACACCTTGTCGTTGTAGAACACCAGCACGTCCTCGCCCGCGTTCACCATCTGACGGGGATCAGGGTTCATGTTCCATATGATTGTGTGAGCAAATAAGCCTTAGTGAGTGGTGAGTCGGCGGGTAGAGGCGGTGAGTCGGTGAGTGATTTGTGAGTAGGTTAGTGGAAAGTTCTTCAGTTGATAAATTGTGGAGTTCATCAATGGTGAGTCATAGAGTGATGAACGGTGAGATGATGAGTAAAACATTAATAACAGTGGTCAGTTGACGAATGTCGGTAGATTCCTATCTAATTGATAAGTGGTGAGATGAGTCATTTGTGAATAAGGTGAGTGAGTGAGTGAGTGAGTATACCTCCTGCATGACCAGGTCCTGGCTGCGGCGGATGTAGTGGTTGTCGGCGCGCACGATGGTGTGCAGGAAGCGCAGGTAGTCGGGGCGGCGGCCGCGCGTCTCGATGCAGTGCACGAAGTGGCCCACCACCTTGTCGTTGTTCTCGTGCGCGCACAGCGGCCCGTTGTCGCGGAACATGGCGCACACCGTCGCGGCTTCACGGATCTGGAATATTAATACTAAGTTTGACGGGACTGTGAAAGGAAGAAATGTTATTTGTCAATATTTGTGACTGTGTCCCAGGTTACAAATGAACGCAAAAACAAAGTTCAGTCAGTTTCAAATTTAAATTATTCTTTTTTATATCAGATAATTGGGCTTTTGAAAAAAAAAAAATGATTTTTTTAATGTATTTTAAAACTTTATTATTAATAATATTGATATTTAATGTAAAAAACTTAAAAAAATATTTTTTCAATTAAATATAAACAATTAAAAATTTAAGAAATTTCAATAAAAATCACGTGACTATAAACGCGCCATGATTGGTCACCGTAGTTGTGACGTAATTATGTTAAACCATAAGTACGTACTGCGTTTACAATCAAGATTCCCGCCCTTTTATTCTCTTTCCCTCCAAAAGAAGTTTGCGATGTAACCGAACCTCTTTTCATAAACATATAAACCTTCCTTTACAACGAGTGAAAACTCAGTGGTGGAATCTAACCAGTGAAACTACATAACATAATTACGTCACACGTTTGTTCGGGAGTGTTTTCGGTACTGGATTCAAAAAATAATTTTTATTTTGAAATAACTTTTGAATTATTGCGAAAAAAATAAAATAAAAATAGTTTTGTTATAAAACTAATATATAATCTTTCCATTTATCACAAAAAAATATTTTTTTCAAAAGCCCCATTACTAATATTATAAATGCGAAAGTTTGTGAGGATGGATGTATGTTTGTTACTCTTTCACGAAAAGACCACTGGACGGATTTGGATGAAACTTTACCGTAATATACGTTATACATCAGAATAACATATTATGGTATACATTTTATCCCAAAATTCCCGCGGGAACGGGTACAAGTTATTTCTAGTTGTCAGCTTAAAATACAATACAATCCACTTACCCCAGCGTTAAGGAACAGGTCAAGATGTTTGTGCAAAATGGCCTGATTCTGATGGTTGCCGTGACAGAAGTGCTGGAGGAACTCGTGGGCTAGTGCGAGCAGCTCGTCCATGCCGGAGTCGTCTTCGTCGTGAGGGACCTGCGAGACAGTGTTGCCATTAGAAGTGCTGATTGTGGTGAATGCTACATGCTAATAATAACTTTTTGATGGGAAACACCCAACACCAAACTTGGATTTGATGAGAACTACCTTTTTTGAATTGATTAAGAAGGGGACCATTCTGTGCCCAGTCAAAAGATATTACGGGGTAATAGATATACAAAAAATCACACGATTTTAAAATTAAGAAGACTTTGATTATCATTTTTTGGTAAAAATAACCATGTTATTTTTTATTGAACTTTAAGTGTTTGGAATTGAGAATCTTTTCCAAAGGGCCTTAGTAAACAAACGCATGATACCTTAGTACTCGCATATGAATACCTGCAGCAGGTCGAGCACGATGTTGTGCACGCCGATGTTGCGCAGCAGGCGCTGCTCGTGGCGGCGCGGGCGCGCGCCCGAGTCGCCGCTGTTGCCGTGCGTGCAGTACTTTATCATGCGCTTCAGGATCTGCACGGGTCAAGGGTTACGGTAGCTTACTTCCACGGATATACATTAAAGGGTTAACTAACCTACTCGAATTTACTTACTCGGTAAAGGTTAGGTGATTTTGTGAGTATATTAGCGTAAAAAAGAATTATTCAAATCTTACTGGTAATTTCCGAGATTAGCGCGAACATACAAACAAACAAACTTATTTTACCTCTTTATAATATTAGTATAGATTTAAAACGGGAAGTGACGTGCTTACGTGCGTGTACGTGTATGTATGTATGTATGTATGTCGAATGTCGAGATGCCTATATATAATTCTCATTATAGCGACTAAAGAGGCAACTGTGCCGGGTCTAGACGTAATGGTGATAAGGACCAGAATCAAACGATTGGTCAAAAAACAAAATGATACCCTTGATGTCTCCCTTGGTTTGAAAGACTTGCCAACCAAAATAATGAGTATATAAACGATTGTAATAAAGATTGCGTAACGGGATATTTAGGGAATCCACAAAATCTGGGAAAGGTTATAATAATTCTGGAGTTGCTTTTGATTAAAACCGGCTAAAATTCTGAATTAGTGATAATCTTTGAATATTTCCGTGTCTTACCTCTTTGATCTTCTTGTATTCGTTGTGGTCATGTTTGGCTGTCTTCGAAGTGTCTAAAACATTGTCCAAAGACGCGTTGCGCTCCAGCACCGCGCCGCCGGGGCCTACTGTGCCCGACATACCTGGAAATTATTATGAAGGTTACTTACTTTGCGATTTGAATATTAATTTTCTTCGGTTTTTATTTTAGTAAGTATTAGCATATAATGGCCCACATTGACTGAAGATGAGGAGGATATGGTTTAATCACTAAGCTTGTACTGGTCATCCCAAACCCGAGCCATGTTGAATGAAAAAGTAATTTGGAAATTTTGCATTGCTCGACCAGGGAGTTGATTCCTACCGTAAAATACCGCTTTAGGTTTTTACATAGTCAATGGGTGCGATTCGGCGACATTCGGAAACTAAAATTAGTCGAAACTAAACTAAAAAGCGTGTCAGCGAATTGCTACCAATAAGTCGCAAAAAAGAATGTTAGACTGAGGATTCCTAAGTAAATCATTGAAATAGTGCTGTACTAAAATGTTGATGCTGACTTGTGGGTAGCACCAACCACCCCTCCACCTATATCTTCAAACCCAAGCTAGCCTCACCTGCGTGGTCATCGCTGACGGCGCGTCCCTTGTTGAAGACCCAGAGCTCAGACTTCTCGACGCTCTGCCGCAGCAGGTCGAGGTCCGCCTTGATCTGCTTGTACGACTCCACGTCTGCATCAGACACCAGCAGTTGAACCTGTGGGGTAAGGATACTTATTTATTAGTATTGTCATTACATCAATGAAACTTCGAAAACGCCATTTACTGCATAATGTGCAAACTATCGAATTAATGCATTTTTTACAAAAACCATAGATCATTAATTAATATTTGATTCTTCAGTGAGATGAGAGACCTTTGCCCAGCAGTGGGACATTACAGGTTAATCCTTTTTTTGTGTGAAACAATCGTTAGACCATATCGGAGGCATTAAGCCGATCAAAAACTTCGACACCTAGGTTGGCCACTAACCTATGCGAACTTCCTTAATTAGTTTATGAAAATACCTGTTCAAACTTAGCCTACTCTTAGTCTAGTGAACTTGTAAAATTGTTGGTCTATTCTACCTGTTTGAAGGCCGCCAGCACCTCCTGCCGCTGGCTGAAGTGGCGGAACAGCAGCGCCAGCGCGCCCGACACGAGCGCGGCCGACGCGCCCTGCGAGCACAGCTGCAGCAGCACGCGCAGCACCATTCGCCCGCCGCACTCGTCCAGGTCCAGCCCGTCCCTATAGATAAAGCTCTTCTTAGATGGATATCACATTTGATCAGGTTACTTTTTTCTTTCACTACATTATGTCATCTTATTATGGCAAGAAACGATTTTTTTATCTTCTTTCTATTGAGACTTTCACAACGCTTTTACGAGTACAACCCACACGTTTTAACCGAGGACCAAGCGGTATTTTAACGACGCATTCAAAAATGAGGAATATTTCAATTACAATTTCCAACGGATCACACTATGGACCTTTTTTCCTGGGTTATAACCTGCAACATTTACTATACGCCTAACATTGTCTTACAGCTCGCGCAGCACAGGTTACCAGCTTTCTTGTATGCGGTTAACCCGACCACATACAAAGAAGGAAGCTTGGGTTTCTTCGCCAAGTTAATGAGTACAGCTTATGCTGCCAGCGCTTATTAAAACCGGTCAGCGCTAGGTAATCGCTGCAGGTACCAAGTCTATATACAATGCGCCAAACCAGCTTTGATAAACGTAAACGTCATTGACAAGTCTGATTTATCTATCAGCGCTTTTTGAAACCGGTAAGCGGGTCTCCTGCTTTAAGCGAGAGATTGTGTTCTACCGGAATACACAGTCAAAACGTATAGGTTGTGAAAGAAACACGTTTTTATTGGGGGAAGTTTACTCTGTAGGGTTTAGTTTTTCGATGTTGAAAATGATTTCAAAAGTAAATACCAGATTATAATAACTGGTATGCTATTTTCACCTATTCTATTCTTAGTCAGTGGCCACATATAAAAATGTATTTAAGCTTGTATGAAAGATACATATTCAGCGATACAGATACAGCGGCACTCAAAACGTCGCCACTATCAAGGAACATTTTTGAGCATATTGTGGCATCTCATTGTGAGATTTTTAATACTTCACATGAGTGAAAATTAAAACATTATCTGTATACGGGTAAAAATTATCATACATCGAAAAACTAAAGAGCTTTTTTATCAGCTTAAGCTTTGATAAATTGTTCTCTATTCTCTATTCAATAAGGCTCCATGTTGCTGGGATTTAAGCTCGTTCCTATAAGCTGCCGCGATTGGTCGACGATCACAAGACGTTACTAATTTGAAGGCTGCTCATTGGCTGTTATTGTGTATGGGACAAACTAAGCTTTATTAGCTGTGCTAGTGCCAGGGAAATATTATCACTATTTTTATAGCATTTTCAGGGTAACATTGTTAGGGGGGTATAAAAAATCACTCACATCACTTCAACAACACACATACGAGTCTTTAAACACATACACCACTCATACAAAAATAAGAATACATTGTTATATTGTTTCGTAGCACCTGACTTGAAAAAACACAATGGAGGAACTTAGTAAATGAAAAATTAGTTTATACACTCGGATGTCAAAGGAGAAAGTTAGGTCTGATTAAGTGCAAAGCCGGAGGCTTGTGTTAGGTCGCTATGTTAGCTTGTTTTGAAGCTCATAAGCTTAGGATCATGATCGCTCTTGGTTCATCTTTTAGGGGTACATTTTTACATTCATTTTGAATAACTTAGAAAACATAAAATTAGGAAGAAATCGGGAGACCGTTAAACCAAAAAGAATATATCCCGACTATATACTAGTGAAAAGTAGTGAGGGTTTCAATATATATATACTATACTTTTTATACAATACTAGAAATAAAAAATCTAGTATCTAATCTATAAGAACAACAAACAATAATCTTAATAGAGACAAGATAAACCAAAAGCACAAACAGGTAGCATCACCGGGGTTCGCATGCTACATAGTACTCATTCCATGCATGTATAATGTTCTTACTAACAAATCTACATTTTTTGGAAGACACCCGTCGGGCACTGTTTGTATCGCTCTGAAATAATTCGTCATTATTAGTTTAGTAGATCTATATTACTTTTTTATACTTGACATTTTTATGTAAAGTCGACCATTGTTGACATTTGTTGTCAAGTATAAAAAATACTTGACATTTTTATATAGAAGTAGATAGTTTATTTATGTGTCTATGAAAAGTATAAAAAACTGAAATATAGTAAAGAAATTGTTAAAGAAACGTTCGAATACGCATTTACTTACGTCTAGTTATTTACTCTCCAATGAAAAATATCCCCAACCCAATCATTGGACAAGAAATACTTTGCGTTAAGTATAAACTGAAACTCTACTACCCGAACACTAAAACGCTATTAAGCTATTAAGCAGTCGTCAATCCCTTACAATTTTGACAAATAAAGAAGAATCCGGTCACAATGACTTCCAAGGGATCGAAGATGTCAATTATTTTGAGAATAATTTGTATACGCTGCGTTCGTATAATGTTTTATTCTGTAATGTTGTTATGTTTTTACAAATAGGTAGTTATCCAAAATGTATTACATATATTAAGTAGGTACTTCCTTTTTTAAGACATTTGAGTATTCAAGGTATTAGATCAAAAACAGCTTTGTTTGTAAGTTATTCCTTAACATAAACTGCATAGACTTGAATGACAATTATTAGCGTATTCGAACGTTACACCCATCACCTTTAATACATGCTTTAGTTACTATTAAAAAGACTACAAGATATTCAACTATATAGAATTGAGAAGACAAAATTGATAACTATAGAGAAATTAAGTAGATTGTTCAATAAAATGAAACTGATAGAAATAGATGTCACATGTTATCACTACTTGAAGAAACATAGAAAAGTCTGAAATGTAATTACTAACTACTGAAAATTAATTTCTGAAATAAATTATAAGATAGCTTATTAGTTACTAATGGTAAATTGATATTCACTGCCTGGTTATACTTTGTTTTTGATGGTAAAGTTTGGTTTACGTTTCTTACTCAATGTAAAACAGGCGGATTTTGATGAAACTTGTCATAAAAATAATTTATGAGTAGTATAAAACCTTTAAATTGGCGTGCGTTTAATGGTACGTTTCTACAGAAGCAGACCGGTATAGAGCCCGATTCACCAATCACAGCGCATTGTGATTGTCAAACAACGCATTGACATTGTCAAAATCTTTTCATAATGCGTTGTGATTGGTCAATCAACGGTCATCACAGCACCGCTCCGCTTCAATGAAAACACTACCTTACACAGGTCACTAAAGAAAATTACACTAAACAATTCTATAGAAATTGGTTACGTTGATTACTGATTCTTTCCTCATACGAATCCTAATAAAATATTTCCTATTGATTTCAACATACATCTTTGCTATACAAGTGTCATTTCAGTACATGTAATCTACTCACCGACAGCTGAAAATCCCTTCAGCCTGCAGTCCTATCGCCTCCACGTTAGCGCGTGCGATGTTGTCGCCTCTATCGCCGCTCTGTTCAAACTCCTTCTTGAATATGGAGAGGAGACAGCTGATGCGGTAGTCTAATCTCACGTCTAGGATGAACTGTGGATAAAGTGTGTGTGTCACAAATATATATAGATAGATTGATATACTTACTTATAAACATAATTATAGTTTTTACAAGTTGAAATGATTTTACAGGACTAGGCTAAGTTCTAGTTAAGCTTAACCGTATTCTTTTCGGTTCATAAATGTGATTGTAATAATCTTATGCTAGCGACTTCACTTTGAGATTTTCAGCCCGTAATACCTTTGCTGAAGGGGTTTCCCGGTATTGCATACACCACTTTTTATCGTCAAACTATGTTTTTTTTCTCTGTTAAAACGGTAACTAAAGATTGAAGAATAGCTTTATAAATATAATAAAAATACAACTACAATACTGTTTACTGAAACTGACAACCATGTCGGTATACTGTAAAGTCAACGTGTAAAAGTCGACCATCGAAATTTTTTAAGTGTAGAAGTCGACCGATGAATTGTCGAACTTGCAACTATTCATACCTGTAATATCTCGATGATCTTGAGCTTGGTGTCCATAACCAGCGGGTGTTCTTTAGCCAGCATCATGGCGGATGGATTCCGCTGCAGGCCCGTGCTGTTTTGACTGCTGCCGCTTGCCGCCTGTTATGGTCGTAAATGGATAGAATTAGTTCAACAACAACAGCCTCCGTAGTCTTGTGGTTTGAGCGCCCGGCTCACGACCCGGAGGTTCCGGGTTCGATTCCCGGTGGGGATTTCTCACAAAAATCTCTTTGTGAAACATTCCTCAGTTTGGTTAGGGCATTGCAGGCTGAATCACCTGATTGCTCGAAAAGTAAGATGATTCCGTGCTTCGGAGGGCACGTTAAGCCGTCGGTCCCGGTGACTTTCTACGGACAGTAGTCGTTACTTGAGCCACGTCAGAGGCTTTTGGCGGCTCTATAACTCTGACACCAGGATTGGTCAGGGTGACCATCCACTCGATGAATGAATGAATGAGTTCACAATCTATACTAATATAATAAAGCTGAAGAGTTTATTTGTTTGAACGCGCTAATCTCAGAAACTACCAATCCGATTCGAATAATTATTGTAATGGATAGCCACATTCAACGGAAAAGTTATAGGCTATTTTTCATCGCAAAATTCCTACGGGAACGAGCACAACGCCGATAAAACAGCGGGGCACTGCTAGTCCTATATAATTATAGTCCTACTAATATTATCAAAGCAGTGAGTAAAGTCAACATAGAAATTTCTGCTCAAAGTCGATTTTTAAAATCCTTTGTTGTCAATCTAGAATCAGTTTAATAAAATATTTAAATACGTACATTTCTCGCGACGGATCCCAGCGTAATGGAAGTCATCACCGCGCCCATGTCACGAATGCTGCGCTGCACACCGCCCTCAGCTGTCAACATCGTACATTCAGATTAAGTAATTATATGGCTAATATGAAATGGATGATAAAAGTCAGGGCAACTAAGGGTGTTTTAACTTACATTTAGTAACTTCCTTTTCCTGTGCTGCTTTGAACAAGCGAGTTTTAATAAATAAAACCATATATATACAGACTTTCTTTCTCTTTCTTTCTTTCTATATACTTTCTAGTTCGAAAAAGCCTCTTTGGGGCCAAAATTAAATAAATTTATATTTACTTTTAGTTACTGTACTTACATTCCCCTTCTCCCGAATGCGCGTTGGACTCATTAATCAGATCCATAGCGGTGACACAGTCCAGGATACTGAGCAATGTTTTGGTCAGCCGCAAGAGGTCGCTGAAGCTAAAATAGGGTGTAGTAGAGATTTATTTTAAGTACTATTTGTATATAAACTAAGAACTTAGAGCGTTTGATTATTCAAACTCAATCTAATTATTAAAATCAGCTTCATTAGTGACTTATAGTTAATTTCATTTTCACTGACCTGTTCTGTTTTGGCGCTAGGGCTTCGCGCACAAAATCAGAAGATCCATAAAACATTAACAAGCGAATATCTTGTACCTATTAAATGTCAAAACAAATAATTTTCACACTCACCTATAAAATCCAAAGTAAATAAGCTCTCTAGCCAACTTGACCACTTCGAAGGTCAACTTGTTCTGGTCATGGTCGCTGAAGTACCAAGTCTTGGTGACCACGTTGCACAGGTAGTCCTCCACGAAGCGGATGGTGGAAGCGAACTGTTCCTTCACCTTCTCACGGTTGGCGTCCGGACCGCCTTTCACGCATTGATAGCTGTGGGGAGAGTGAATGGTTATTTAGATTGTGAACAAGTGATTATATGTCGTTGAAAATTGTTCTTCTGATTGAAAAATAGATACTGACTCGTGGATGCGGATGTGGTCCGCGACCTCGGTCCAGAGGCGCGCGTACTTGACGGGCGTGACGGGCTCCTGCGGGTCGCGGTCGGCGTGCACGTGCAGCATCAGGCGCGTGAACGACGCGCGCACCTCGTACGACAGCGCGTTGTTCGACATGCACCTGTATGGGTACAACTACATTTCAAAAACGCTGACTTGTTACATCGTCCCAGCTTCATAAATGCTGTCACAATTAAATAAAGTTGTGACTAGATATAGACGTTTCAAATGCCTGCACATTATAAGGTAGGTACATACTAAAACCTTCCTGAAAAATACAAAATTCAAGAACGATTACCTCATAGATTGTGACGAGGGACTGCAAGTTGCAAAATAGGGCGAGTGCAACAATATTTGTATCTACCTAATAAGTTGTTTGTCGTGAATAAGCTCTCATACATCTCCCCGCACCCCGAATCGCTCTATATAGCATGGTCCACTTGCGCCTGCGTCCGTGCATTTTCGTGGTTTATTTTGTGTATTCTATTCTTGTCTATTCTATTGTGTATTCTATTCGTGGTATATTCACTCGTTTCCCCGTTTTTGTTTTTACATTTTACTACAATAACTTTCCCACATCTACTCTACTCTACTTTTACTACTTCTCCATTTTATTACTCTCTCTTCTAATTTCATTAATTTACTACCACTGAAATCGAAACTGAAGTTATTCAGAAACGGAGTTTCATTTTGAATTGAAAGTTAAAACCCGAACCTAGTTAACATTTCAAATGCCATCAATCTACTGGTATACTCACTGTAATATCAAATCAATATGCAGCTGCGAGGACAGACTGTTGAGCGCCAGGTACTGCCGGTTGAGGCACATGTTGGAGAAGAGGTCGAGCTGGTGGCGGTAGTAGTCCAGGATGGCGGCCGCCTCGCCGCCCGCCTCCGCGCGCGCCGCCGCCGCCAGCTCGTTCAGCGAGCGGCAGCACTGCCCGGGGGGAGGGGGGGGCATTCATTCATTTGAGATTAGAGATCCCCAACACGCATTTGAAAAGCGTGATGATTATGCCTAATCCTCCACACTGTACTGATATCTTCAGTGATGAGAGGCCGTTGCCGATCAGTAGGACATTACAGGCTAATACTTTTTAGTTTTACTTTTTTAGTGGCCAACCCTCTTGTCACAGTTTTAAAACCGCCTAAACGCCTCCGACATGGTCTGACGATTGAAAGAACCAGGACCGACAGCTTAACGTTCCCTCCAAAGCACGGTAGCGCTCAGATAGGAATGCCACTATCGGCCACCCATCCGAGTCAGGGCCGAGTTGCACGTTGCTTAACAATCGCAATATTTAACATCGCTTAATCAAACTATGCTACGAACGTTACAGGGGTTGGTAGAACCCTGGTGTCGAAGTTTGGTATAAAGGTGTATGATTCTCGCTTAAGATATAATGCATCTGTATGTAGTGTATGAGTCGCTTCAGTCACACCAATGAAGTTGTAGGATATCAATCACGTAATTAGGGTGCATTCTCTGACACCAGGATTGGTTAGGTTGACCATCCACTCGATGAAGAAGAAGAAGGTGCATTTTCACTAAAGCGGTGCCGAGCCCGATTGTCAAACAACGCATTGACATTGTCAAAATATTTTCTTAATGTATTGTGATTGGTCAGATTGAGCTCCGCGCAGCTTTCGCTTCGCTTCCATTGAAACGCACTTTTAGAGAAGACATTTCCTACGGCACATGACGTCACGTGACGGATAAATTGTGTACGTGAATGAACTCTGATTGACTTAGGTTTACTATGTGCACTACGTCTTAAGTTTAGGCCAGTGATAACATTAAATATAGTTCAGTTAAAAATTACTCATAATAAATCCAAGTATAATACCTTTTTGTTATTCCATACAAGCATGATTTCTTGCTCGACTGTGAACTTGTCTCCCTCATCCGGTTCGAATCTCTTACTCTTCTCGTATTTTGTTGAGCCTAATCTGCAAATACAATTTATTATTAAAATAAAGTATGGCAGTAGTGTATTCACAGTAAACATGTAACCACCATATCACGTACCTAGTCTCGATGAGTATGTCTGAGTTGTTGGCACACAGCACGCTCTTGCAGATGAGCTCTTGCGTGACTGCGATGGCCTTCTTGTTGGAGATGCACAGGTCGGAGAGATAGTCCAAGAAACGGGACTGCCAGGTCTTCATGTTTTTGCGGACCAGGCCTACATAACAAAACATTTTGGTCAGAGTACTTTTTTACTATTAATTGAAACGGAGGTTACTGTTGAGACAGAGTACTTTTTGTTTTTATGGTCTAAACATACCATACGTTTTTGAGTCTGAACGCGGGTAACACTGCGTGGCGCGGCGTTATTTTATATTATTACTAGCTGTGCCCCGCGGTTTCACCCGCAGCGCCCCCGTTCCATTTTAAGATTTTTATTCCTTATTTTTCTTATATAAAAACCTTGTCCTGACAATAAGGAACACATTAAAAAAAAAAAACAATTTGGTGCAGTCGTTCTGAAGTTATGCGCTTACCAATACATTTTGCGATTCATTTTTATATTATAGATACTTTCTTCAGTACTCTCGTAACTTACCAACGAAGGTCTCGATCTCGGAGGCGGTGATGTGCTTCTCGAGCAGCTTCCGGTTGTTGTGGAGCAGCGCGGTGATGGTGTCCTCCGCCAGGATGTCGTACCCGATCTGCTTCTGCATGAAGCCAAAGTGCTTCGCTATGTACTCCTGAAACAATGTTTCTCTTTCTCTTCACAATGTTCATGGTTAATGAGCTTAATGTAATACTTTTGTTCTGGGCTATATGTTTAACACAATAATTGTATGTTGTGTTACGACTATGGTACGGAATAACTATGGATGGTTTGTTTGGTTAATGCTGTTTGATGATGTAGGTTAAAATACTTTTAATTAAAGTAAAAGGTTTTGGGTTTTCGCATTGAAATTGTTATTTTTAGAGAAAGGTATTGTTATATTAGATAATCTGTTTACAATGCGCTTCAATTACCAATTAAAATACTTGATCTTGAAAGAGTTAGAATAACTGTCTCTCATTGAGACACTAATTAAATGGACAATCAACTTAGTGACGTATTTTACACGTTTGAAATGTCATAAATCAATAATTTACCACTCTTATAGGATGTGTATAAGTAACTCTGAGACAGTTACTCTTTCAACCAAACATATAATTGATGATACCGGGATTAGATATCACCAACACCAAAAATTCATTATTTAATCATCATTGCATTAAGTAATGATATTCAGAAATGATACAAGTGTAAAGTTTCAACTCGATGCTCGGCCCCACAAGTTGTACGAAACACAACGTTACCGCGTTCTATCTTTACTACTAACGCCATCTGTTGGGAACTAACAGTACTACAATTTCAGCCATGAAAATTTATCCTAGAACTAGCTGTGCCCCGCGGTTTCACCCGCAGCGCCCCCGTTCCCGGGGGAATTTTGGGATGAAAAACAGCCTAAAACCTTCACAATGAATGTTGCTATCCATTACAAAAAGAATTATTCGAATCGGATTGGTATTTTCTGAGATTACGAACAAATAAACAAAGGTAGAAACTTTACCTTTTTATAATATTAAGGGTACAAGGCGGTTAAAACCGCGGAGCACTGCTCGTATTGTCATATACCTGGTTTTTTCTATAGTCTTGTTGGCTGAGCCGCAGTATTCTGTAGCAGAGTCTGAAGATGTACTTGTAGGATGCGTAGCGAGGGTCGTATAGTTCTTCTATCTTGAGGAAGGGCTCGTTGTCGCCCGTGACTTGGAATGGACCCTGATGGATATAGAAATAGGTGTGAGATGCAATGGGGATAAAAGTTTCTGCTTTACTGAACAGTACAGTGAGAGAGCGGTATCTGTAGAGGGAGGATTAAGGGTTGTAATGGTTAAATGATTTTGACATTATTGTACTTTAGATCGTAGTAGTAGCTGTGGACGAACGAACGCTCAGTAGCGGATGACGTCATCCTAGATCTGACCAATCACAAACATTTTGTGTCATAACTGTGATAAAAATAATTTAACATATTTTTGAGTAAATTACTTTTTTATTTTTTATTTACTACTAACTCCTAATATACTACAATCACAAGAACGAATCCCTTATTTCCAATTATTGAGTAGTCTTGTACTGGCAGTAGGACATATCCGTGCGTTTCCATTGAAGCGGGGCGGAGTCCAACTGACCAATAACAGCGCAGCCTATTGCAATTGCCAAAATCTCTTCGCAATCCGTTGTGATTGGACAATTGGACTCGGCATCGCCTCGAATCAAGAAAACGCACCTTTATACACTAATACTTTTTAATTTGTTTCCCACCTGTAATATCTTGAAGAGTTGCCTGAGGATGTACTGCTCGCGCACCAGCTTCTGGCGGTCGCGGTTGGGGTTCTCCACCACCAGCTCCAGCGCCTCCGACTTGTTGGGCTCGTTCTCGAACCCCGCGATGAAGTACACGATGTCCTGCAGGAGGCACGTCAGCGCTCTGGGGCGAACATGGATCGTATTAAGATGTTGTACCCGTTCCAACGGGAATTTCAGGATAAAATATATCCCATGTGTTATTTTGATGTATAACCTGTATTAATGTAAAGTTTCATCCAAATCCATCCAGTAGTGTTTTCGTGAAAGAGTAACAAACATACATTACATCCTCACAAACTTTCGCATTTATAATATTACTAGCAGCGCCCCGCGGTTTTACCCGCGTTGTACCCGTTCCCGTGGGAATTTCGGGATGAAAAATAGCCTATAACCTGCCCGATGAATGTGGCTATCTATTACAAAAAGAATTATTCAAATCGGTTCAGTAGTTTCTGAGATTAGCGCGTTTAAACAAACAAACAAACAAACAAACAAACAAACAAACAAAACAAACTCTTCAGCTTTATAATATTAGTATAGATTAAGATAATTAATTATTTTCAAATCAGTTTGACTAAATGATGCAAGTCTATCTATAACACAATCACTGGTATTTCCCATCCTAGTTTCAATAGTTAATCAATATCTGGTTTCATCTTAGACAAAACAAATAACGGTAAGATATTCAAAGTAAACTAGTCCTTACTTCCTCTCATTATGCTCTATATTCCCGTGCTGCAGCTTGGTGGAGAGCGCCGACAGCACTTTGCACGCGTCGTTAGCGAAGTCCAGGTCGCGCACTTCGCTCGGCGACACCGAGATCAGCGCGAACGCTTCTTTGTCTTCTTTTATTTGAGAACAACCCACCTAGAATGTGTTATACTCGTGTTAAGTGAAGTTATACTCGCTAATTGAATTAGTTATACTCGTTAATGTAGAAATTTAAGCATACATAGTAGAGACAAACTTAGTAATAATAATCATCAAAAATCTTACTGGTTTCTTATGTTTAACCGATCACTACTGATTTTGAAGTGAAACTTAGTTTACGGATACGCTTTTATTTGACATTTTTAACTGACGTTTCGGCGCCTTTACAGGAACCGTAAACGTAGTTTTAATTAAAAATAAATCTCCTATGATAAATTTTATTCACAATTCATTAGTGTTGTGTAAAGTATCCAGTATATTACGAACAGACAGACGCGGTAGGAACTTCCTATCATAAAATATCTTTAGAGACAATACTAAAAACTTTACGAGAATCAAGGACGAGAAAAAAAAACCGCATCCGTTGCAAATTAGGATAAATAACCCCGTTGAATATATAAGTGTATACGGAACACAAGCGCGGTGACTAAATATTAACGTAGCACGTTGCACGCAGTTGTGCAAGCACGTTACTTGTATGTGATCAAGTGTTAAATGTGGGAGATGTTTCTAACACTTACTTTGGACATAACAGGTTTCTCCTCGTCTTTATCTATGGGAATGGCCGTTGAGTGTACCCACGTGTGGGTACAGAGGTGTTGTAGTCTGTGAAAACAAAGTCAGAGTCAGACGAGAAATTCCGATTCTAGAAGTTACGCTTACGTTTATTTGACATAATACATTGGATAAGGGTTAGCTACATGTTTTCTGGACATAATATATGTTAAGTGTATGTGTTGTGTACGTTTATGCGTGTATGTGTATTTTGTATGTCGATGTATGTATGAGGGAGTGTGTCTGCTATATTTCCGTATCTACTACTGTATTTCTATGATATGGAAATACATAAAGACATGGTCTCCTGTGTGTCAGTGCGTGCGCGTACTTACCGCACGTAGCTGCTCTGCGGCACGGCGGAGTCCCCGTGGGTCATGGTGGTGGGGTCGAGCTCGAACAGCGTCGCGATCTCGGACGAGTGCGGCACCGATACCAGCTGGTACAGCGGCTCGCACTCCTCCAGCGGACCTTCGCATCTGCCCAGGATCAAGTGGTTTAATATGATGACAACTAATTTATTTTTTAATTACAATCGGAGGGAACGTTAAATTATCGGTCCCCGTTGTTTCAATCGTTAGACCATGTCGGAGGCCTTTAGGCGGTCTCAAAACTCCGACACCAGGGTTGGACACTAACAGACTCAAACTTACTTTTTTTTAAATAGAAAAACATCCGTTCAAGCCCTTCTCGTTATGGAAACATACGGAAGCCAATTCGAAAGAGTACTTTTCAAAGAAAACACGGGTTAAACATCGTTAAAATAATCTATACTAATATTATAAAGCTGAAGAGTTTGTTTTGTTTGTTTGTTTGTTTGTTTGTTTGTTTGTTTAAACGCGCTAATCTCAGAAACTACTGAACCGATTTGAATAATTCTTTCACTGTTAGATAGTCTATTTATCGAGGAAGGCTATAGGCTACATTTTATCCCGAAATTCCCACGGGAACGGGCACAACGCGGGTAAAACCGCGGGGCGCTGCTAGTGAATAATATACACAACTAGCAGCGCCCCGCGGTTTTACCCGCGTTGTGCCCGTTCCCGTGGGAATTTCGGGATAAAATGTAGTCTATAGCCTTCCTCGATAAATAGACTATCTAACAGTGAAAGAATTATTCAAATCGGTTCAGTAGTTTCTGAGATTAGCGCGTTTAAACAAACAAACAAACAAACAAACAAACAAACAAAACAAACTCTTCAGCTTTATAATATTAGTATATACACAATACGCACATGGACTTGGCGCAGGCTTCAGCGGCGAGGTAGTGTCCGGTGGCGAGGTGCTTGAACCGGAAGATGGAGTTCCAGTGGCCCGCGCCGCCGCGGCACGGGTCGTGCTGCACCACCTGCACACAACAAGGTTCAGGCTTTCCAGTGAAGAAAACCGCACCGCAATCGGTCGACCCGTTACAGAGCTACGATGCCACATACAGACAAACACAAAAACAAGTAAACAATCGCCTACCTCAATCTCCCACAGCGCTTTACTGCTGGTCGCCGCCGTCGCGCTGGACCGGCCCGTGGTCCTTAGGAACACGTGCTGCTTCTTCTGGTACTCGTCCATGGTGAGGAACTTCTCCTGCTCCGCGTGGAACAGCCTCACCACGTCTCCCCCCTTGAGGATCTCTTCCTGGTTCTCTTTGTGCTCCAGGAACAGGGTCACTTTCCAGGATGTCGATGAGTTTACTACGTTCACCTGGAAATTGGGAGGTTTTTTTATTAGTTCGATAGTAAAAACGCTAGGACAAGTTAGAAGGGATCGTAAAAAGGCACAAAGTCAATGTGTCAAATGTATTATATTCCTTTCAAAACTCTCATGCTCTCATGCTCTCATGCAATTTCAATATCTTAGACTCTGAGTCTTGAATGAGCTGTCTAACTATCTAGAATTCAGAAACAATAGCTAGAGAGCTGTTGTGAAATTGACCATAAACATTATACATATATCGTATTTCAATTACATACACATACATTAGATCGCATTCGTACTGCATAATAAGACAGACAGTTTAGTTATAGCACCAGCTGTCATAACATATCACATGAATACAGTTCTATAGGTAAGTACAGTGACAGTCATGACAAAACCCCCTGTATCCTTACGACAGATACATGTCTGTGACACTCACCTCTCGGCAGCCGGCGTTGTCGGGCAGCTCATGATTGGCGGACACGTGCAGCACCTGCTGGCCCGCGTTCACCGGGTTCATTATTACTTTGTCGCCCACAACCACGTTGTCACCTGGAACATTACATTTTTTTGTCAAGTCTTCGACCACTCTGGTAAGTTAAGTCAGCCTCATGGTAACTTGTCTAGCCTACCCAGACAACGCTATAAATTTGTACAATTTAATAGCATTGTCTGAGAGGCACTCTGATAACCGGCAGTTTATTTGAACACTAGCGACCCGCCCTCGCTTCGCTTCGGGTAATCAAGATTTCATGTAGGAAAATCGGGATAAAACATTGCGTGTCTCCCGCAGGAATATACACAATCAAAATTTCAAGTGGGAAATTGGGGATAAAATATTACTTGTCTCGCGCGAGTATATAATTATGTATACACAATCAAGATTTCATGTGAGGAAGAATTCGGGATAATACCTACATAGCACGTTTTCGTCGTTCGTAGTTCGTAGGTCGTAGGTAGGTATATCCCCGCGCGCTTTGACCGCACGAAACAGTAAGTAGCCATAAGAGACCCGCCATCGAGCATTATTATTTTGTAAGCAGCGCCCCGCGGTTTTACCCGTGTTGTGCCCGTTCCCGTGGGAATTTCGGGATTTTTTTTACATAAAAACCTTCCTCTTGAATCACTCTACCTATTACAAAAAACCGCATCAAAATCCGTTGCGTAATTTTAAAGATTTAAGCATACAGACAAACAGACAAACAGACACGAAACAGAGACGACTTTATTTTATACTATGTAGTGATATTTCTCATCATAACTCTGAAACTAACTGTCCGATTTTAATAATTTAAAGAGGTATACAAAGAAGCATAATTAACCTTGATTGTAGAGCCATTTATTTTGATGTAGATTCATATCATCATATGAATATCATCAACTTAAAATTACACTCCTTTTTTAACTAATTAATTTTAACTAAAAACGGTTATTGTGGCTTAACTATAATAGTTAGACATATGCCCTCGCGAACTTATTTGTTCGCAATAATATGTACTTTGATTGTGTAGAACATTGTTTTTGTGTATCATCAATAGATTTAGTAGCGCACGCCAATAACCAATTTTTTTAGGCATGTTTTTCATACCTTAGGTTACATATACCCGCGTTGTGCCCGTTCCCGTGGGAACTTCGGGATGAAAAATAGCCTATGTCACTCAGGGATAGTGTAGCTTTCGAATGGTGAAAGAATTTTTTAATTCGGTGCAGTAGTTTCAGAGCCTATTCGATACAAACAAACAAACAAACAAAAAATCAAACCTTTCCTCTTTATAATATTAGTATAGATTATAGAAGTTGGTTGGGCCTCCCAACAACCTCACTCTCAGGTGAACATTACAATGGGACTAACGAAGCTAAGAACACTCTCGATTAAGTCATCAACATTATCTTTCAGTATATTACTGGAAATATGATATACAAGCACGTTCCAGTTGAAAAAATATCTCGATCAAACGAATATTTTCATTAAGCTGATGTTATTTTTATTTAGCTCATATCTGACCCAGTAATGGCCCATTGTAGCGCTCGTGGCGTAGTTTGACTTAGCAATGTTAGTTTATTGCGATTGTTAAGCAACGTGCAGCTCGACCTCTACTTGGATGGGTGGCCGATAGTGGCATTTCAATCTGAGCGCTACGTGCTTCGGAGGGCACGTTAAATTGTCAGTCCCGGTTGTTTCAATCGTTAGACCATGTCGGAGGCCTTTAGGCGGTCTATAAACTCAGACGCCAGGGTTGGCCACTGACCTACTCGAACATACAATATGGACCATATCTGACCCATGTGGTCAAAGTGACCAGTGACGTACCAGTGGAGCGTAGCTTGTAGAAGGGCATGACATAAAACCAGGAGCCCTCGTTGCCGTTCGCGTCGAGGTGGACGCGCATCGCGTTCTTCTCCAGCAACGCGGGCAGTCTCTTGTTTACCTGCAACACAAATAAGAATTTACTGGCAAAGACTGTATGCCCCACCGCTGGGCAAAGGCCTCTCGTCTCACTTAAGATATCACTACAGTGAGGAGGATTAGCCATAATCACCACGCTTGCCAAATGTGGGTTGGTATCACCACGCTTGCCAAATGTGGGTTGGTGATCGCAAACCCGAGCCATGTTTGAAAAGTACTTTTGGACTATGTGCACTTAAAAAAGGATGTCGATTAGTCATAATACTGGTTGATTGTCGGCAAAATCACAGGAAAAAGCTAGTACTACTAATATTATAGGAAAAATGCAGATATATCACAAAAATGATCTTGTTTTTAAACACAGCGGATGCTGTAATAGCGTTACTATCACAACAATCCATAGATATGATTGATTGATAGTAAATGGATCTGCAGTTTCTTATTCTAAACAATATATCAATCTTGATTGACGTTAAAGTGTTCTTCAATTGATCGATGACGGATATAACATTACATTTGAGTGATTTCCTGAAGTCCACCCTATTCAAGGATTGACCTCATATTACAGTGACAACCCATAACAATAGGTTTTCCTGGTATAACCTATTTTTAATAGGGCATTGTCGGAAACCTTTAGGCGGTGTAAGAATCCGACACCAGGGTAGCCATTCATTCACAAACTTTCTTACTAACTAGGGTAACCTGTGAAAACTGAATTCTGGATCAGGCATTATAAAAGTATGCTATAAGTACATATAGGGCCAATTAAACGTTTTAGCTATCAAATGGTTTGTCACATTCTGACATATGCAATTTTCCGAAGAGCAAAAGAGACAAAACTTTATAACAGTGCTTTAGTTTATTAATAGTACGGGTCCAAATCCGAAAATACGGTACATTCGTGAAGAAAGCATGAAACTTGGCATGAATGTAGCTCTCATGTATGTGCTTCAATCTCGATATGGGAAGCACGTCAGCAAATGAATGCTTCCCCCCTTTCCCCCCCATTTTATCTCCCTCATTCTGGTTTTTCGAATTTTCTACAAAAACTATACGACTGAGGAGATTACTCTTCAGAGACCAAATCATCGTCGATAAATTGTCTACAAAACGATACTACATTTATAGTGGTAAGATTAATATATTTTTTAACCGACTTCAAAAACCGAAGGAGGAGGTTATCAATTCGGTGGGTATATATATTTTTTTTGTTTTATGTATGTACACCGATTACTCTGGGGTTTCACATCCGATTTACGTGATTCTTTTTTTGTTCTATGCTGTACAAATTCCCATTGGTCCCGTTGAAAGTTTTATCCTAAAATTCCTTCGGGAACCTGACTTAAATTGAAGTAATGTAACGCAGGGTATAGAAAAAACCTTCATCGACGTGCTTCTATGGCGTGCGCTGCGAAAACTATAGATGATACATAAAAACAATGTTCTACACATTTAAAGTATTCATTATTTTGCACATTTAAACCCGCGACGGCATATGCCTATCTATTATAGTTTACGTACAATTACCACTTCTAGTTACGTTTTTTCAATTTGAAAACAACTTCAATAGTTAGCTTGTGATATTCGCGTGATGATATCAATATATATCAACATAAATACATCTACAATAAAGTTCAGGAAAGTGACTTTCAATACCTTTTTAAATTATTAAAATTGGACCGTCCGTTTAAATTTAACGACGAATTAAAAAAAGTACGAAATATGCAGCGGGGCGGGTTAAACAAACCGCTGCACGCGCTGTTCGAATCAATGGGAAAAAGTAAGTAATTCACTGTTAAAACATAAATTTTTAATTTTATTTTTTACTTTTTAGTGTATACTTTCTTTGTTTGTTAGTTAATTAGCTTCGTAATTCAATAACTCTTGGTAATGTTTTAACAGTGAATTACTTATTTTTTCCAATTGATTCGAACAGGGGTGTAAGGGGTGTAAGGGGTCCTGACTAACATCTTTAGGACTCAAGCCAACCTCACCTGCACGTGGTGCACCCTGCTGACTAACCGACGAGGCTCTGGCGAACCACCCGCCAACACGCATTGGACCAGCGCGGCGGGTCACGGTCCAAACCCCCCAATTATGGATAGAAGAATAGAAAACAGGCCCCAAGTCCCCGGCGGCCTCAGTGTTAGCGCTGGTGGTGACGGACATCGGCCTGGCACTGGGGTCAGGGGTGCGAAGAATCCCCGGGTGCGATCGATCTCCCGTCAAACGACCATGGCTCACGTTTTTAAGGACACTGATCTACTCAACATTATCACCTACAATGTACAGACGCTTAAGGAAGATGATCGTCTTATTCAACTTGAAAACAGTCTTAAAGAAATAAAATGGGATATTGTAGGACTTTCGGAAGTGAGAAGACTAGGCGAGCACACTGAAGAACGAGAAGATAATATATTTTTCCACTTTGGGGAAACTAAAGGACTCTACGGAGTGGGGTTCCTGGTTGCCAAAAAGTGGAAGGATAACATTATCGAGTTCATAGGATACTCCGAAAGAATAGCGGTTTTGAAGTTCCGACTGACACCTACTAAAACATTAAGTTTAGTACAAGCATACGCGCCATCTTGTTCCCATCCCGATGATGAAGTCGAAGACTTTTACACTCTTCTTAATAAAGCATGTGATGACAATCACAGCACATGGAATCTGTGTATTGGGGACTTCAATGCGAAAATCGGACAAAAGCTGGACACGGATTCCACAGATGCAATTGGAAAGTATGGATTGGGAACCCGCAACGACCGAGGCTCCAGACTTATCCAATTTGTTTTTGGAAGAAACTCACACATTGCAAACACATTCTTCTTCAAAAAACCACAACGGAGATGGACATGGAAAAGCCCTGATGCTTTTACCAAAAATGAAATAGACTACATCATTAGCTCAGATATGCAAATTATACAGGATGTATCATGCCTCAACAGAATTAAATATGGATCAGATCACAGACCGATCAGAGCCAAGCTCAAGTTTGATTTCAAAATCCACCGCATGAAACTTTTTACAAAAAATATTAAAAGCCATTCAAAACTCACACTCTTAAAATACTCGGACCAATTTAACTTAGAACTTTCGAACTCCTTTCAAGCCCTTAATACTGAAGATACCGATAATGTAAATACACAATATGACACAATAGTAAAGGAAATAAAAAATACTAGTAAAAGAATAAAATCAGAAAAGAGAAATAAACCTAAATTATCTACTAAGTCCATTCAATATATAGAAGAAAGACTAGAATATGAAATAGGCACAGAAACTTATAGAAAATTCGATAAGAAAGTAAAGCGAAGTATTCGTTTTGACTTGAGGAGACTAAATTGCGATTTGGTAAAGGCAGCCATCGAACGGAACACATCTCTCCGGATTGCGAAACAGGGCATCACTAAAGGAAAGAAATGGATCAACAGTTTGCAAGATGAAACGGGAAAAAAGCGCCATAGTAGAAGTGAAGTTATAGACATATGCACAAAATTTTACGAACACCTTTACAGCGATAGTGACAAGACTGACACTAACCTCCAATATACCAGGCCAAAATCCATACCTCGCATAACGGGCAAGGAAGTGCACGACGCCTTAAAGACCATGAAATATGGCAAAAGCCCCGGAGAAGACGGAATCACAACAGAAGAACTAAGAATTGGCTCTGAAACTCTCATACCACCTCTCACAAACTTGTTCAACTCCATTATAGACACAGGGAAGTTTCCCAAAAATATGTGCCATTCTAATATCGTCCTGCTGCACAAAAAGGGCGATACATCCAACATAAATAATTATAGGCCAATTAGTTTAGTATCACATATATATAAAACCTTTATTAAAATCATACAAAACCGAATAGCTTCAGCGCTCGATTCACAACAACCACCAGAACAAGCCGGATTTCGCCCTCATTTTTCTACAACTGACCACCTTCACACGCTCAACCAGATATTAGAAAAATACAAAGAAGTAAAACGTCCACTGTACATAGCTTTCGTAGATTTCAAGAAGGCGTTCGACTTCTTAAAACATTCAGCTATCTTTACTGCACTGCACAACCAAAATATTGAAAAAGCATACATAGATATCTTAGAATTAATTTACAACAATAGCACTGCAAATATCAAACTACACACTACCGGTCCTATTTTCAAAATTTTCAGAGGAGTAAAGCAAGGTGACCCGCTCTCTCCCAAATTATTCACCAGCGCTCTCGAAGAGATTTTCAAATCTCTGGCAGCATCATGGGCAACAAGGGGTATAAACATCGGTGGCAAACTCCTATCGAACCTAAGATTTGCGGATGACATTATCCTTTTTGCCCACTCAGCAGCCGAACTGGAACTCATGCTCCAAGACCTGAGCAGGGCAAGCCTTGAAGCGGGTCTTCTGATAAATTGGTCTAAAACCCAACTGATGACCAACAGCACGGAACGTAGGGTCGAGGTAGATGGGCAAGTAGTAAGTTATGTCAATGAGTACATATACTTGGGCCAGTTAGTGTCTTTCGGCAACAGGCAAGATGCAGAAATTGCTCGTCGCATAGACAACGCCTGGAAAAGCTACTGGTCCATGAAAACGCTAATGAAGGGAGATTTACCAATCTCTCTGAAGCGAAAACTCATTGACATGTGCATCTTGCCCATCCTAACCTACGGTGCGCAAACATGGTCACTTACCAAAGGACAGAAGACCCGACTCAAGGTTTGCCAAAGAGCAATGGAACGTAGCATTCTCGGTATTAGGTTATCAGACCGCGTCAGAAACACCACGCTACGTTCCACAACTGGTGTTGCAGACGTGGCGATTAAAGCTGCCAAGCTGAAATGGGACTGGGCAGGTCATGTCTCCAGAATGCATCCGGAACGATGGGCTAGGATCTCCACAGAATGGGAGTTCCAGAATGTTCGGAGACCTCGCGGCAGACCACCCACGAGGTGGCGGAAGGAACTGGAGGACTTCGACAAAGAGTGGAAAGAAGTGGCAAAAGATAGATCCAGGTGGAAAGAATTGGGGGAGACCTTTGCCCAGCAGTGGGACACAACAGGTTATATAAAAAAAAAAAAAAAAAATTCGAACAGCGCGTGCAGCGGTTTGTTTAACCCGCCCGCTGCATATTTCGTACTTTTTTTAATTCGTCGTTAAATTTAAACGGACGGTCCAATTTTAATAATTTAAAAAGGCATTGAAAGTCACTTTCCTGAACTTGATTGTAGATGTATTTATGTTGATATATATTGATATCATCACGCGAATATCACAAGCTAACTATTGAAGTTGTTTTAAAATTGAAAAAAATTAACTAGAAGTGGTAATTGTACGTAAACTATAATAGATAGGCATATGCCGTCGCGGGTTTAAATGTGCAAAATAATGAATACTTTAAATGTGTAGAACATTGTTTTTATGTATCATCTATAGTTTTCGCAGCGCACGCCATAGAAGCACGTCGATGAAGGTTTTTTCTATACCCTGCGTTACATTACTTCAATTTAAGTCAGGTTCCCGAAGGAATTTTAGGATAAAACTTTCAACGGGACCAATGGGAATTTGTACAGCATAGAACAAAAAAAGAATCACGTAAATCGGATGTGAAACCCCAGAGTAATCGGTGTACATACATAAAACAAAAAAAATATATATACCCACCGAATTGATAACCTCCTCCTTCGGTTTTTGAAGTCGGTTAAAAAATATATTAATCTTACCACTATAAATGTAGTATCGTTTTGTAGGCAATTTATCGACGATGATTTGGTCTCTGAAGAGTAAACTCCTCAGTCGTATAGTTTTTGTAGAAAATTCGAAAAACCAGAATGAGGGAGATAAAATGGGGGGGAAAGGGGGGAAGCATTCATTTGCTGACGTGCTTCCCATATCGAGATTGAAGCACATACATGAGAGCTACATTCATGCCAAGTTTCATGCTTTCTTCACGAATGTACCGTAAAATTGATTTTTGTTAGGACCTGGAACCGGACTATAATAAGGGGGTTAATGTATTTTCGTGGAAAGTATTCTCGAAGCATACAACTCAATTCAGTATCTTGATAAATTATCAAGAATAGCAATATTTTTGGTTGACCTACATATTTTTGAGATACTACTCAATCAATGATCCTAGGCAAGCAAGCTGCCGTTCTCCAATTCATTGTTTCTCTCATATCTGACGGGTGGTCACATTAAGTACTTAATTCATGCATTAAGAGTAAGTTAATGGCCAACCCTGGTATCGGAGTTTTTAGACCGCCCAAAGGCCTCCGACATGGTCACATGAAGCACTCACGGTCAGGTATTTGTTGGACTTGACGTGCAGTAGCTGCACGACGCTGCCGTACTGCACCACGGTGCCGAGCAACTTCTTGTTCTCCAATTCATTTTGTTTCTTTTCTATTTCAGCGGCGTGCTGAAAACAAAACAATGTATTTATAATTGTATATTCTTATAAAGTATTCTATGTTACAAGCTTAAAGCTTAGTTTGTGGAAATTCGAAGGAAAATTCGAAGTCAAACTGGATTTTGATAACTTTAACCATTTATTGGTAACCTAATCTAACTAAGCTACTTTTTTATCAAAATTGCTGCATAATGGGCCCATAGTGAAAGCCAAACCATTAACAACAGCGTATACCAAAATAATTTTCAAAATACATTCAAAAACGACGGAAATATGCGGTTACAAAATATGAAAAAGAGTGCCAAATAATTATTTTATCTTCTTCAGCATTTTAAAGTCGGAATAAATGTAAATCCAACAATTATCAGTCGGTTATCATTACAGCACCAATGCTGTTATCTTCACGACATAGAGGAATGATACCCAAGCGAATTTTCAGCGTTTCCATCACATCTTCGGTAGTATAGTGGTAAGTATCCCCGCCTGTCACGCGGGAGACCGGGGTTCGATTCCCCGCCGGAGAGACTCTTTTTATAACTTTTTTTTCATTAAAATATTATGCGATTAAGCTGACATTGGCGGATTGGTCATTACATCAATAAATTGAATCTTTACAAACAAAAAACATAATTTTGACTGCTGTACATAATATGACTAATTTTAAATCAACTGTTAATTAATCTAAACATTTAATGGTACAATCAATACATCATTCAAACTCTAAAATCATCGAGCAAACCAAATATCTATCAAACCAATATAAACAAACATACACAAATACATCGATTGGAACGCGAGATTCGTTCCAACGGATCATGAACAGATGTGTGAACGTTACGTGATGTGTTCATTCATAAATTGTATCTTATTGCCTTTGTTTACCGAACCGGGCAAGTATTTTCGATGTTAATTTCCAATAGAATCTAGTGAGTAAAAAATTTAAGATTAGCCACCTCCTACATACTAATATTATAAATGCGAAAGTTTGAGAGGATGCATGTACGAGTATGTATGTTTGTTACTCTTTCACGAAAAAACTACTGGACGTATTTGGGTAAAACTTTACAGTAATATAGGATATACATCAGAATAATACATAGGATACATTTTATCCTGAAATTCCCGCGAAAACGGGTACAACACGGCTGAATGTGTTATTCTGATATATAACCTATGTATATTACTGTAAACATCCAAATCCGTCTAGCAGTTTTTTCGCGAAAGAGTAACAAACATACATACATACATCCTCACAAACTTTCGCATTTATATTAGTAGGGTGCAGAATCTATAGCCCAAACGGATATTATACCTTACTCACGCATTGACTACAGTTCAATGACACAAATACAGTTAAATTAATACTTCTACATATAATTAAAATGGAGGCGCCATTCGACAGCCTACAATAAAAGTAGCTTATCGATTGAGGCGTTAATTACTTTGAAATTACATACTCTACTATAATTGGCTTGTTTTCACATTGATCTATACTAATATTATAAAGAGGTTAAATTTGTAAGTTTGTTTGTTTGTATGTTCGAGGTAAGCTCGGGAATTATCAGTCCGATTTGAATAATTCTTTTTGCAATGGATAGCCACATTCAACGGGAAAGTTATAGGCTATTTTTCATCCAGAAATTCCCAATAAAACGGGTACAACGCGGGTAAAACCGCGGGGCGCTGCTAGTTATTAATATAACGGTCGATATTAAATCCTACTAATATTATAAATGCGAAAGTTTGTGAGGAAGAATGTATGGATGTATGGATGTATGGATGGATGGATGGATGTATGGACGTATGTTTGTTACTCTTTCACGAAAAAACTACTGAACGGATCTGGTTGGAACTTTACAGTAATGTAGGTTATACATCATAATAACACATGTTGTACATTTTATCCCGAAATTCCCACGGAAACGGGAACAACGCGGGTAGAACCGCGGGGCGCGGCTAGTATGTTGTATGTACATTTTTAATGTGTGCTGTTTTATTACCCATCCTCCTGGGAAGTAAGGAAAAACTAATATAAAGTATAGTACTCGTATTGGCCTGTAATTACCTACTGCTGGACAGAGGACCACCATTGTACTGAAGATATCAGTACAGTGAGCAGGAACAAATGTTTAAAATATATACTTATATAATAATGCTGGAGAGTTCGTTTTTTATTTGAACGCTAATCTCAGGAGTATTTAAATAAATATTTTTATCCCGAAATTCCCACAGTGCGATTTAACAAAGTACTGTTATGTCATGAAACACAAAACGTATAAACTCGTACGTTTTCTTCGTGCTTTACTTAATCCGCTCATTAACTAATAACATTCTTCAACATTTTTACTTAATAACAAAATCCGCCGCGCCGCATAGAAGCAAAAAACAAATCTAATCCCCATAAATAAATCCCAAATTATCACCCAAGCGTGCCTAACCCAGAATGTTCTTAATATTAATTAAAGTCACTACATATCATAAAAGTTAATAGTGTTTTTGACGAGACTAGTAAATTATGAATATAATAATACAAACAACATTAAATGTTTTATTAATAGACTTAGCAGCGCCCCGCGGTTTTACCCGCGTTATACCCGTTCCCGTGGGAATTTCGGGAATTGTTATACATATAAACCTTCCTCTTGAATCACTCTATCTATTTAAAAAAACGCGTCAAAATCCTAGCAATAGTTTTAAAAACATAAGTATACATAGGGACAGATAGACAGCGGAAAGCGACTTTGTTTTATACTATGTAGTGATGCTCAGTAAGAACTTAAGCCGGTTGCAGACAAAAGAAGGTTAATTAATATTATGTTGCTACAGAACATATTTACATATTTTCCCACGATTTGAATATTACAAAACAAGATGTTAAACAAACAGTTTTGGCTTTCAGAGGTATTTTAGACTAGCAGCGCCCCGCGGTTTTACGCGTGGCAATTTCGAGATGAAAAACCCTATAGCCTTCCCGATGAATTTGACTATCCATTACAAAAATAATCATTCGAATCGGATTGGTAGTTTCTGAGATTGGTGCGTTAAAATAAACAAAAACAAACTCGTCAGTTTTATTATATTAGTACAGATATAGATCCACAAAAAAATAAACTAAAGCATAAATTAGAGTTTACAAACCAGCGAATTCAATAGAATGCAAACAGGGTGTTATTTAACTTGTGTGGCACGTAACTCCCCTCCTTTTGAATCGGGGTTAAAAAGCACTATCGGTAGATACTAAAAAACCGGCCAAGTGCGAGACGGACTCGCACACGGATAGTACCTTAAAAAACGACAAAAAATCACGTTTGCTGCATGGGAGCCCTCCTTGAATATTCGATTTATTTTATTTGTTGTTATAGCGGCAATAGAAATACATCATCTGTGAAATTTTCAACTGTCTAGCTATCACCGTTCTTGAGATACAGCCTGGTGACAGACGGACGGACAGCGAAATCTGAGTAATAGGGTTCCGTTTTTATCCTTTTGGTACGGAACCTTAATAACTGAAAAATGTTACTCCAATGCAATATCTCCGCAGATAGTCATACTAATCTCCATAATCATAAGAAATATTGTCGTCCCCAATAACTAAAGCCCAGTATATTAGCATCAAATGTCCTACAACATAAATTTACTCCAGATCATTCCCTTACAAATCACAGTCGAATCTAACCGCGACCTTATTTCAAAGATGTTATGGTTCAAAATGTTAAATCAGTTTTGGAATTACAAGCGAAAATAGCTCTTATGTACGGGTGATAGATCATTTTAAATGGAGTCGTTCCGACAGGGGAGAGTTTTAAAAGACATAGTACACGAGTGGTGATGAATAAATTATAGAATTATTTTAAGAGCTATTCTTTGTGATGCGGTTTGGTACGGCGCTAATGAGAGACAAGGGTGTGATATAACTAGCAGCGCCCCGCGGTTTTACCCGCGGTGTGCCCGTGCCCGTGGGAATTTCGGGATGTAAAATAGAGTCTATTTTACATCCCGAAATTCCCACGGGGAATTCAACGGGGAGGTCATAGTCTATTTATGACCTCCCCGTTGAATGTAGCTTTCTATTACAAAAAGAATTATTCAAATCGGACTGTTAATTCCCGAGATTAGCTCGAACATACTAACAAACAAACAAATTTTACCTCTTTATAATATTAGTATAGAAGTATAGATTGTACTGTACGAGTGTATGTCACTGAACTCTTCCTAAACAGCTGGACCGATTTGAATGTTTTTTTGTATTCGTTTGGATGGCACCCTGGATGGTTTAGATTCACACTAGCGACATCTATTCGATCGCGGGTGGAACCACCGCCCGGGACAGCTAGTATAGGTACGTATATGTAAAGATCTCATTCCGGTGAATGTTGTGTAAACTTTAATAAGTTATTTGCCTCTTTTATTTAAACTACTATTAGTATCAATAATTTAGGAAGAGTTTATGGCTATGTTGACTACGAGTATACTCTTGTTAATAGTTTGAAATGGAAATATTTCAGATCACTTTTTTAGAACTTTTTAAGCGTATCTATTCCTCTTCAGTATGCGTATGTTTTAAAACTATATCCCAACTAACAGCGCTCCGTGGTTTTACCCGCGTTGTGCTTGTTGTCGTGAGAATCTCTGTATGAAGCTTATAACCTTCCCGTGGATATGGCTCCAATTGATCAAATAATTCAAATCAGTAGTTTAATATATTCGATTCTCGTGTCACTTGTTTGTTCCCATACTCCTCCGAAACAGCTTGACCGATTCCCATGACATTTTTTATGCATATCAGGTAGGTCTGAGAACCGGACATCTATTTTTCATTCCCTTAATGTTAAGGGTAGTCCACCCCTAAACTTTTATATGGCAAAACAACGTTTGCCAAGACAGCTAGCATTAGCAATTAGCAAAGATAATCCCCAGATCTTTAGCCAAAGTGGGTCGATACCTCAAATTCAAATCCCGATATTTACCAATAATATGCCAAATCAACAATAACCGTATAAAATTCAACATATCAAAAGAACTAAACCAAAATATAACCGGCCACTTCCGTGCGTTTGATTGCGCGCTCACAAATGGGCCGGAATCGATTGATTTATTGCCGGCCATCCGTTTCATTTATTTATATAAATATCATTCATTACTCTGGCTGGGGTAATAAACTGTGTTACTCTCTTTTCTATTAAACATATTTTATTATAAGTATCAAAAATCACAAAAATCACTTTGTGAGACTGTCCTCAGTTTGGTTAGGGCATTGCAGGCTGAATCACCGGATTGCCCGAAAAGTAAGATGATTCCGTGCTTCGGAGGGCACGTTAAGCTGTCGGCCCCGGTTACTTTCTACGGAATAGTAGTCTTTACATGAGCCACGTCAGAGGCCTTTGGCGGCTCAATAACTCTGAGACCAGGATTGGTCAGGTTGACCATCCACTCGATGAAGAAGAAGAAGATTATAAGTATCGCGCCGCAGTTTTACCCGTTCCCATGGGAATTTCGGGATGAAATATAGCCATATACCCTGCCTAACCTTCCCGTTGAATGTGGCTATCCGTTCCAAAATGAATTATTTAAATCGGATTGGTAGTTTCTGCGATTAGCGCGTTCACACAAAAAAAAAACATTGGCTTTATTATTTTAGTATAGATTGATTATAGTATTGCCCTGCGGTTTTAAGAGCGTATGCCCCCAGATCGGCCTCCGACTCGATGGCGAAAAGAGCTGGACGATTTAAAAAGGATTGGAAGGAGTTGGCTATGGAAAGAGATAAATGGAAAGAATTGGGGGAGACCTTTGCCCAGCAGTGGGACAGCGAGGTTAAGTAAAAAAAATATATTTATATATATCGGCATGATAAGTAAGTAATCATCAAGTTCCCAAAACATTTTCCGGACTCAGACATATTTCCACATGAACCGTCCACATCTGTACCTTTCATTGGCCACATTAAAAACTTCTTTTCCGTTGTTTGACAAAGAGTCCGCTCCGGGCCCCACTTGAGATTGCAGACACAAATGCCCATTGAATTGGAGTTTTCCAACATCTACATAGCTTTGTGGGATAAACTTGGAAAACAATCTCGGAATTGGTTCGAACTTAAGAATTCTGGGATAATTTAAGTTTTAAATTGTTTTTGAGGTTTCTGTTTTTGGATATATTTTGATTGTTGCTTAAACAGTTTATGCTCTGTTGTTCTTTGATAGATTTCTGAATTAATTCATTCTTCGAGTAGGTTAGGGGTCAACCCTGGTGTCGGGAGTTTTTAGACCACCGATAGGCCTCCGACATGGTCTGACGATTGAAACAACCAGGACCAACTGCTTAACGTGGCCTCCGAAGCTCGGTAGCGCTCAGATAGAAATGCCACTATCGGCCACCCATCCATGTAGGGGGTGGTTTAGTTTTTAGCTTGTTGTAAATATAATACATATTGCATATGTTTCGAGCTGGCATGATTGCTGCGTAATTAAAATTATTTTTAACAACAAATTTTTTTTTTTACAGTAAACGGGGGTGATTTGCCCACCGGTGGGATAATACGGGCTAACAGTAATAGTAATAATAACAGGTGTGTCACTTACGTTCAACCTCTTAAGCAGCCCTGTGTCGGTGTTCGAGTTGGCGGACTGCTTGGCAGTATTCCAGAACTGCTTCTGAGCGGAGTAGCGGTTCATAGGGCATATCTTGAACAGGCAATCTGGAAGGAATAGATTTGTGGTTAAAGGACTTGTCTACTTGTCTGGCTTGTGTCTACTTGTGGACTTGTCTGTACTAGAAGCGTTCTGCGGACAGTTCAATGCGAACGCGAGTGCTGTTCGCACAGGATACTTAGATCTTTCAAACTACGCAACGGATTTTGGACGCGGTTTATTTTAATAGATATAATGATTCAAGGGGAAGTTTTATACGTATAAAAATTCTCGAAATACCCACGGGAACGGGCACAACGCGGGTAAAATCGCGGGGCGTTGCTAGTACTTCCAATAAAATACACAGCGGAACGTACCTCGTACATTACATTTTTAGAAAAGTCTTAAAGATTACGGTGAGTCCCTTATCGCTGAGGGTTTCAGACAGCTTAAGGCTGAACGATCTTTGAATAAGTTATATCTAAGGGTTTGTACTCACTGAAGATTAAAACTTCGAGGTGTGAGAACTTGACTTTAGAAACGTTTAGACAAGGGTTGATTAAAGTTAAATTTGGGATCTTGAAATAAATATGAGCATTATAAAGTTACTAATAATCGAAATTTGACTTGAGTTACCTGATCCCTTCGTAGTGAAAGGATGAAAAATAGTCTATAGCCTTCCCTCCCATTCATAAACGTAATTTAACTTAATCCCTGATTTAAAGTGTTTTGTCTCTTTCGCTCTTTGGAAAATAGCGTATGTCAGAAAGGGACGAACAATTTGATAGCTAAAATGCTGTAATAAGTGTTTATGAACAAGACCCTTCTTTATGTGGTTATTTGTACAAATCTATACTAATATTATAAAGCTGAAGAGTTTGTTTGTTTGTTTGTTTGTTTGTTTAAACGCGCTAATCTCAGAAACTACTGAACCGATTTGAATAATTCTTTCACTGTTAGATAGTCTATTTATCGAGGAAGGCTATAGGCTACATTTTATCCCAAAATTCCCACGGGAACGGGCATACATATATATTTTCGAATTCGCCTCCTCGAAAACTCTGCAGCTTTAACAATATTTGTAAAGATACTATAGTGTTACGTATGCAGTTTTGTAGTAGCAATATCTCTGAGACTAGGTACCAGTCAGAAATTGAAAAATATTTTTAAGTATAATAACCGGTCCCGGTTGTTTCAATCGTCAGACCATGTCGGAGGCCTTTAGGCGGTCTAAAAACTTCGACACCAGGGTTGGCCAGTAACCTTCTCGAACTTCTTCTTCATCGAGTGGATGGTCAACCTGACCAATCCTGGTGTCAGAGTTATTAAGCCGCCAAAGGCCTCTGACATGGCTCATGTAACGACTACTATCCGTAGAAAGTAACCGGGACCGACGGCTTAGCGTGCCCTCCGAAGCACGGAATCATCTTACTTTTCGGGCAATCAAGTGATTCAGCCTGCAATACCCTAACCAAACTGAGAGCAGTCTCACAAAGTGGTTTTTGTGAGATATTGTCCCCACCGGGAATCGAACCGTGAACCTCCGGATCGTGAGCCTAGCGCTCTAACCACAAGACCACGGAGGCTGTTCTCGAAATTACTTACCGCAATCAAGAGAAAGATAACAGAACAGTACAGCGCGGATAAAATACCTGGCTATTAAGTATACTACAGCTAAGTAGTCTTACCTCGGAACTTTTTGGGCGGATCAGTCAGGTCGCCCGCCTCCGGGCAGACGACGCACCTGTCATCTACCAACCTGAGGACAACATACAGCAATATATGACAAACAAATTATGTAGTCAATGTGATAGGCAAGCGGTAACTATTGAAGTACTATACAGATATGAAAGTCAATTCTTCTTCTTCTTATCGAGTGGATGGTCAACTTGACCAATCCTGGTGTCAGAGTTATAGAGCCGCCAAAGGCCTCTGACATGGCTCATGTAACGACTACTATCCGTAGTCGTTAATAATTAAGAGGCAATGAAAGCACAGAAACAATCAAATAAAATGAGGACGTGCTGATACTTTAATAACGATAATAAGGGCTTTCGTAAAGAGTTTGTTACGATACTTAAGTATCAACCATGTATCGCTCGTGACGTAGTTTGACAAAGCGATATTAGTTCATTGCAATTGTTAAGCAACGTGCAGCTCAGCCCCTATTTGGATGGGTGGCCGAGAGGCATTTATATCAGAGCGCTACCGCGCTTCGCAGGGCACGTTAAGCTGTCGGTCCCGGTTGTTTCAATCGTCAGACCATGTCGGAGGCCTTTATGCGGTCTACAAACTCCGACACCAGGGTTGGCCAGTAACCTACTCGAAATGAATGATTGAGTATCAAACATATAATTTTTTGTGTACTAGCAGCGCCCCGCGGTTTTACCCGCGTTGTGCCCGTTTCGTGATTTTTTTTACATAAAAACCTTCCTCTTGAATCACTCTACCTATTACCAAAAACCGCATCAAAATCCGTTGCGTAATTTTAAAGATTTAAGCATACAGACAAACAGACAAACAGACACGAAACAGAGACGACTTTATTTTATACTATGTAGTGATTTGGCAATATTTTATTCTTATTCCTACCAAATTTAGGATAGTAACGTACGCAACCAATCATAGCTCAGTTTGTAAGGCAACCCTCAATCTGTAATGTTCATATCTACTCATTAATGATTACAGATATCAGAACAGTCAGGAGGATTACGTGTAATTACCGCGCTTGCTCCAGCAGGTAATCAACGACTATTCATGCAATTTTAAATACTCTGTCACTGATAGGTAAAATGGAACGTTTTCAAAGAGTGGTTGGACCTTGGTAGAAGTTTTACATAGTTGTGTTGTCATTCTACTGTGTCTATTGTATCGTAGCTTCGTTGACATACATCTTTTTTGTTTAAAAGAAAAAATGGTGTTCTTAGCTCGTGCTATCTATAGGCACTAATATTATAAAGAGGTAAAACTTGTAAGTTTGTTTGTTTGTATGTTAGAGTAAATCTCAGGAATTATCAGTCCGATTTGAAAATCTTTATAATCTATATATATAAAAATGAAACCCGTTTTTTGTTGTCGTGGCATCACGCGTGAATGGCTGGACCGATTTCCACGATTTTGCATTCGTTTGAAAGGTCTCGGGCTCCGTGAGGTTTATAGGGAATAAAAATCTCAAAATTCCCACGGGAACGGGGGCGCTGCGGGTGAAACCGCGGGGCACAGCTAGTCTTATATATAAAATTCTCGTGTCACAGTGTTCGTTCGCGTACTCCTCCGAAACGGCTCGACCGATTCTCATGAAATTTTGTGAGCATATTGAGTAGGTCTGAGAATCAGCCAACGTCTATTTTTCATCCCGAAATTCCCGCGGGAACGGGTACAACGCGGGTGAAACCGCGGGGCGCAGCTAGTATTAATATAGAAGTATAGATAGTATAGATAAAATGGGTATTTTATTTTCCGCTCTATATAACAAACATTATATAACATCTATCTATATATTACTAGCTTTATGACACTTTTCTCTCCATCTCAAGATGTCAAGTGCAGAGTGTAATTAGCTGGAATTGAAGCCGTCGCGTAAGACCGCCTCTTAATTCCCGCGGTCAAAGTCTACCCACACTTCAATGCGGTATCATTTCACAGCACATTGTGTCGACTCGTTACCTTCATATCTCATGTTCGATACATTCTAAGAAGTTCTGGGAAATCGTATTGTGTGAGAAAGGTGCGGATTAGTGGTACAATGTGTTTCTTGAAATAATTAACATCTACGTAGTACGTAGCAGCGCCCCGCGATTTTACCCGCGTTGTGCCCGTTCCCGTGGGAATATCGGGAATTTTTATACATAAAAATCTTCCTCTTGAATCACTCTACCTATTACAAAAAACCGCATCAAAATCCGTTGCGTAATTTTAAAGATTTAAGCATACAGACAAACAGACAAACAAACAGATAAAAATAGCGACTTTGTTTTATACTATGTAGTGATAAAACAATGTCGCTTTCCGCTTTCAGCTGTCAGTCTGTCCCTATGTATGGTTAGATCTTTAAAACTACGCAACGGATTTACATTTTTAAAAAGATAGAGTGATTCAAGAGGATGGTTTATGTGTATAAAAAATCTCGAAATTCCCACGGGAACGGGCGCAACGCAAGTAAAACCGCGGGGCGCTTTTAGTAAAAAATAGACACTAGACTTTATTTCTCTAAAGAATTATCTTTGATAGGAAAATCAGTCATGTTAATGTTAGTATAGATTTTAACTATTTTATGAAGAAACAAGCTGTGCCCCGCGGTTTCACCCACAGCACACCCGTTCCCGTAGGAAATACGGGATAAATAGTATCCTATATCGGTCTCCTGGTTCTAAGCTACCTCCCCACCAATTTTCAGCCAAATCGGTTCAGCCGTTCTCGAGTTATAAATTGTGTAACTAACACGACTTTCTTTGATATATATAGATAGATGGTAAATTAAATAGTCTGTTTGTAGCGGATAGTTTTCAATTACTCCGGTAAGCACCGGGTTCAACCCTTAAAATCCAATTGGGAGTTCCCGGAGAAAATTTCTCAACGTTATGCGGAATATTAACTAACCAATTTGTTACCCTTTTCTAAACAGAAATGGACATTTATTTTCAATATTCCTACCCTATTTTGCGTAACACAGATGGAGCATTCATCCATCTATCTATATAAATTCCTGGCAACATTAGATTAATTAAGAACCTTAAACAAAACCAAAACAAGTAACACTTAATAATTAACTGTATCCCAAAATAGCGTAATTGCTTTTACATTCCAATCTAATTGAATCCCTTGGGACCTTGTTCCATTACGGACCTCCAAGGACCCCGGGGGGTGGGGGGTGAAGAAGCCCCCTATTTTTCTGGGTCACTTGGTAGCATACGGTCGGCGAGCTAGCTTGCCGAGTTAGAATTAATACTTATCGCCCGTTTCTGCTTGTCTGGACATGCGTTGTGGGTGTTTAATAGTTGCTATTATTTAATAGAAGGTTGAGATTAGGTACATAGTAGACAAATTACATTGTTTAACTAGGTACTACTGATATACATATGTTTGTTGGATGGATGTTTGTTACTCTGCCACGTCAAAACTACTGTACCTACATCTATACTAATATTATAAAGCTGAAGAGTTTGTTTTGTTTGTTTGTTTGTTTAAACGCGCTAATCTCAGAAACTACTGAACCGATTTTAATAATTCTTTCACTGTTAGATAGTCTATTTATTGAGGAAGGCTATAGGCTACATTTTATCCCGAAATTCCCACGGGAACGGGCACAACGCGGGTAAAACCGCGGGGCGCTGCTAGTATTTCATAAGACCGCTACAGTGCTTCGGAGGGCACGTTAAGTCGGTCCCGGTTGTTTCAATCGTCAGACCACGTCGGAGGCCTTTAGGCGGTCTAAAAACTCCTACCCCATAGTTGGCCACTAGCCTACACGAACTTACTAAAGCAGCGAATTCTTCCTGCATCTGGAAAGAACTTTCTAATTCCTGATGATGTACTCACCCTAAGGTACTGAGGAATCCCGAGACTGTGCCCTCCGCGTAGAGGGACACTATGTCCCCCTGGTGCAGGAAACTGTCCCCCATGTTGGTGTCTCCTTACCCCCACCATGCAACGACACCTGCGGACAAAACAAACATTTATTTAGGACATATTATAACAAGTACATTGATTACTCGTATACAAATAACTATATGTAAGGAGGTCCTTACATCTATCTATATCAATATAGTTAGGTCCCTATTAAATCATAGTGAATCCAAAATATTAGTCGTCTTTCTCGAAGTTTCCATCATAGTTTTATAAAGAGTCATGTATTGAACGTATAGTATCATTGGAGGTCACCTCACTACCAAATGTATCAACCACTAGCAAGTTATTTGATCGTATATGGAATACCCCATAGTAGACCCCATATTATGTATGGTATGACCCACTAACATGTTATTTTTTACAATTTTGCTATGAGCTTTATTTTAAGACTAGCAGCGCCCCGCGGTTTTACCCGCGTTGTGCCCGTTTCTGTGGAAATTTAGGGATGAAAAATAGCCTAACCTAACCTAACCTTCTCGTTGAACGTGGCTATCTATTACAAAAACAATTATTAAAATCGGACAGGTAATTCGCGAGATTAGCTCGAACATACAAACAAACTTACAAATACCTCTTTAGAATATTGCAATATAGGTTTGAAAACAGTATTTCAGATACGCCAGGCTTCCATCTAAAGTGTTATTTAACTTCGCGTTAGAAATAGGTCAAGATGCAGTTGTATTTTTTATTTTCATGGAAGCTCGTTTATCGATCGCGCCGGAACTAATATTTGGCACTCTCGGGATTTGCGCGTAACAATGTCAACATTTAGAGTTATAAGCTTGTGGTGTGAAGATCTATTTCGGTACTATAATAAGCTTTGAATAGCAATCGAGTTGTGGCAAGACTAAAAGTTTCCTACAGTTCCTACGTTTGGAACGGTTAGTTTCGCTATGCTCGATTCCCGCTATGCACTGATCATAAAATACCTACCAAAAAGTGCCGCTTTGCTCTGAATTTCTCAGTGCTACCTTTAACAATGGAAGGTACAATTCGATAGAAAAGTGTTTCTAAAGTATACTCTTAAAGCTAGCCTGGGTCTGCATAGTTTGAGGAAAATTGTTTTGGTAAATAAAAATCTAATTTAAATTTAAGAATTGCGTATATTTTGATTAAAAATATAAAAACGCTATGAAACATAAATCAACTCAAAATCATGAGATTAAAACTAGCCAAGAAAATATATATTTTCAGATTCCAAAGTAACACTTCCACTGCATTTAAGATCACTTCTTTTATTTACACAGTGCCAGAAAACAGTTCTTTTATTTTGTCTTACAAAATGGTAATTGTGTCCGGTATATAACAGGGTCTTTCCACCACGTCTACTATCAATTATTGTATAATTTTTAACCGGACCACGGAAAAAACTTGCGTACGACATGATTGCAGACGTACTAACGAACTAACCTAATTACGCTTATCAGTAAAATAAAGATGCTCAAAACCGCAATCCTACTGTCTCTCTCTATTCAAGGACAAAAGTTAACACAAATTACAAATTCCCGGAAGAGGTAACCCAAAAAACTCGTTGTTTTGGTGTTGACGGTTTAAGCTATGTGTTGATTAACACGAATACTGTTTACTAGTTATAGTTAGTGAAACTAGTAAGAGAGTATTTATTTAAATTTTTATTTATTTACCTAAACATAAGCATTTTCCTTTCGACAGTCCAAGAATCTGATTCCGTGCATAGCGGCACTTTTTGTTAGGTATTTTATGATCAGTGCATAGCGGGAATCGAGCATAGCGAAACTAACCGGTTTGGAAACAATCGTATTAAACGTAACATAAGATGATTACGGTTACTCTACACCCCAAATAGACTAGTTCATAAGCAACAACTGCAAGTAATATTGCCTTTATAACTTCAAACCGATTGCGTTTGCATATCTGCAGTTTTAGCTAAAATCAGCCTAGTATAGTACGAGTAGTACACTACTGTAAAGATATGTCACTTAGAACATAAATTATTTAAAAGTTAATTGTAAGTGCAAAGTGATGATATTGTTATGGTTCTAACTTTTCGTTGTAACTGAAGTCCTGAAGTCTCTTAAACGGCTGGACCGATGTGACTTTTTTTATGTATGCGTTAAGGTGGTACCCTGGATGGTTTAGGTTCACACTAGCGACATCTATTGGGTCGCGGGTGGAGCCAACGTGCGGGACAGCTAGTAAATAAATAAACACAATACATCCAAGCCACATCAGCTAAGAAGACCCTAAACAACCGCAGACTGAATCACACACGTTTTGTTACACACAAGCTCTTACCTTGCTTTATAGAAACAAAAGTAATACATACTTATCGACACAAAATGCCACCTTTATAGCGAAAGATCTGTAACATATCAACCTGGTAACGTTCCCAAAGTTTTCCGAATTCCCAAAGTTTACCGCCCACCAACACATGCAAACATTCCCATATCATATTGTTAGAACAAAACATTTCGGCGGTACTCGGTTCATTATTTACGTAACTCCATTCGAACAGATCTCAAGGTAACGCATTGTTAGTTTCGGGAGTTGTTATTAACAATTTAGTATACATTATGACATAACTTGTGCGAGGCGATGATTAATCTGTAAGTGAAGCGAGGGACTAATTAATACGCTCTGAAGTTGTAAATATTTTGCTACAAATTAATTATTTGTAACTAAACAAGTGTTTCACAGCTTAACAGCTTTAATACATAATATGTATTACAATACAAAGTCCCCGGTCGCGTCTCTCTGTCTGTCTGTTCGCGATAAACTCAAATACTACTGCACGGATTTTGACGCGGTTTTTTAATAGATAGTGATTTAAGAGGAAGGTTTCTTCTTCTTCTAAACTTAAGAGCTGGGCTCTTGTCGATGGAGTTCCTTCCACTTTCCTCTGTCATCTGCCATTCTCTTCAGCTGTTCGTACGACATGACCTTTGCTCTTTCCTTCAGTTGGTCTACATATGCCCTTCTTGGCCTTCCTCTTCCTCTCTTTGCCTCTATGTGTCCTTCTGTAATAGTTTTTATAAAGAGGAAGGTTTATATGTATAAAAATTCCCGAAATTCCCACGGGGACGGGCATAACGCGGGTAAAACCGTGGAGCGCTGCTAGTTTTGATATAAACAATTGTCCCTCAGTTTGTTTAGGGCATTACAGGCTCAATCACCTGATTACCCGAAAAGTAAGACGATTCCGTGCTTCGGAGGACCGTTAAGCCGTTGGTCCCGGTTACTTTCTACGGATAGTAGTCGTTACACTCGACGAAGAAGAAGAAGACTATAATTCAGTACCTATTTTACCTACATTACCCTACTGCTCGTATATCGTATACACAAAATTATTAACTGTTCATCATGAACCAGGAAAACTAATAATCATAGAAATGTGTTAATGTAAGCGTAGATAAAAGATAAGCTCCGACCGTTGGTAAAGTAACTCCACATTACACTGATATTTAGTTAGTCATATTATTATCAATACCGTCACATACGCGTATTTGGATTAATATTGCGTTAGTTTGATTACGAGTCTACACACAAATCGAATCAATAAATTGGATTTTATTAAGTATCCACAATTTGTTTTCTTTTTAATTGGGTAAAAAGGGATCGCTCCGCTGGCAGACCCTTTCATACAAAGAACATTTTGAAAAATGGGCCAATTACCGATAAAAAGAAGTTACAACAATATAAAGACATTGAGAATCACGTTCTTAATTTTGGAGTCTATCTCAAAAAACATAACTTTATTTATTACCAAAGCTAAAAACACTCTCGATCAACTTACCTTTCAATATCAATACATTTCAGAGCCACTTCACCCCAGCAAACAGCGCACACATGCCAAACACACAACACTCCTATTTTTACGTCGGGGGTTAAAAACACGGCACATTAAGCATATTTACAATTTGGGGACGAATTCGCTTCGTGCCGTTCGCAAGCAGGTACCGAGATCAATAAATGCCGGTTTATAACCGACATCGCGACACAACTCCGAAATATCGACACCTAACTTTTATTATGGTGATGTGACTTGCAAAAGTTAGAGCGAAAACCGTTGCATTATTGCACGAAGACCCGGTGTTTAGGCAGTGGACATTTTGCGAATTGGCCGCTCTGCAAACTGGACACATTTGGAGAATTGGACAAAAAAAAATCTTCTGGTTTCTTAAGTTTAATTGAAACTACGTTTACGGATACACTCGTTTTTATTTTACACTAGCTGTGCCCCGCGGTCTCACCCGCAGCGCCCCCGTTCCCGTGGGAATTTTGAGATTTTTATTCCAAGTTTTCATTGTTTTTAAAATGTATTCTGCTATTCAGGGCGGAGACAAATCCAACGAAACAAAAACCATGAAAATTGATCCAGCCGATCTCGAGTTATAAGTGTTGTAACAAACCCGTCTTTGTTTTATATAGATTTTTATCTGACGTTTCGGCCCCTTTATAGGAATCATAGTCATAGATGGCTGAGGTGTTATGCGTCACCGCCAAATACATCCAGCAAATCCAAAAATCCAAATACATCCAGCAGGTGGTGTATAATAAAAACGAAGTGTATCTGAAAACGTAGTTTCTGACGGAAACGGATACAGAGCGGGACCGCTGATTGAATCATTAAAAGTTTAGTCAAGAAATACAACTAAGTTATAACTTATAAGTTACTAGCACCGCCCCGCGGATTTACCCGCGTTGTGTCCGTTCCCACAAGATAAAAAGTAGATTAAGTAATTTTTCAGACTCTGGACAAACTGTTTGATTCAAATATTTATAATATTAGTCATGATGTTAGCACAGTAAGTAGAACCACAAAGTTATCTTAGGTAAGTTTATAGTTAAAAAACACGACACACGACAGCCAATTTCTTTCACTAAGCTTGAACATTCAATCTTACCCAACATCACATCATTTTCAGTACAGCTCGACCAACTTCATCAGACACTTGAGCATATCGCAGACGAAGTAGAACAGATGCAACAACAGCTTGTACCAAGCTCTACGCACGTCTATCAGGTAGTAACTCAACACCAGGACCACGAGGCAGACGGCACAACATACTGTTCTGCGGTTATCAATTGTAACCATCTGAATTGTTCACTTATACTGGAGACGAGGTTGGGATTTTGCTTGTTCTACGCACGTTTGGTTTGGTTTTTTGATGCTTTGTGATGTAGTAATAATAAAATATGTTTAAAATATTGGTTCGAGCTTTAAATAGAATCCGAAATTCGCATAAATAGATGTTTTATGTAGGCATTCGAAGAATATTAATCTATAATTTTGGTTAAAAGCCCCCAACCCAACAGAGAGCGCTTTGTATCAGGAAAGGCTACTCAGCATACAATACCGACTACGTCACTGAAATTTCAACCCCAAAACAATTGCAAAACCTTCCTCCCCAAAGACAAAGCTACATCTATTAGTCCACGTCCATAATGTTTGCCTCAAAATTTTTCGTTATAACTTATTATTCAACCCAAATTGCTGTTTTTATTACATCCAGGAGTAATCACAGATGTAACGCAAGATAAACAGTGGAGACCTTCGCACAACCCTTTTGTGAAATAACACAGAGATGAAACAGATCTTGTTATGAGCTGGTATTCAAAACACAATTAGTTAAATGAATGGGCTTGTCCGGGAAATATTTCTAAGAAGTGTGATACCCGCTTATTATTCAGCAAAGAATACGTCTCTTAGCATTACTTTTAAAGAAATACCTTTTTGTGAAGTTTGAGTAGGTTGGTGGAAAGCCGAAGGTCAACCTCAATACTTCTAAAAACTTTGCTACGTCTTTTAACCCCCTAAGTAGAGGGATGTTTTTAGTTTGACGTATCTGCGTGTCTCATCGCAACTTCGAAGTAAATGGAACTATTGTGATTAAAGTTTATACCTGCCACTTTTATGGAGAGTTTAGCTAGAACGGAATAAAACTAAAGGATTACATTATTTTCAAGATACTGATGTCTTCAGTGACATGAGAGGCCTTTGCCCAGTAGTGGGACATTACAGGCTTACTTATTTCAAGCAAAGAATACGCTTATTATCATGTCTTTCAGTGAAGTACCTTAAAAACTTGAGCACGCGTTTTAACCGCCAAGCTTACCGAGAGTGCTTTTATAAAGCTCTCATAAAAGCTTTAGTGCTTTAGTTCTTCAAGGTACGTTAGATTTATAAGCATAAAATTTAAGACTCCTTATTAAAATGCCCAAGAATTTTACCTTCAACGAAGGACTCGAATGAAAAAATGAAAGCTCTTGTTTCGGCACAAAACTTGTTTTACTTTAATTTGATAAACATTGTATAGGATGTTGGAATGGCGTCGCATAACGGCTTCTTAGAGTAATTGTACAATGCGATTGAGATGATCTCCAGTATTACACGTTTTTTTTTTTTTTCTTAACCTATATATCATCCCACTGCTGGGCAAAGGTCTCCCCCAAACTCTTCCATCTCTCCCTATCCTTCGCGGTCTCCCACCACTCGCTGTCGAGTTTAGTTTACACGTTTAGGGCCATATTAATAAACGCGAACATTCTAACTAACAAATGGTTTGTCACTTTCTGACATATGCAATTTTCCGAAGAGCAAAAGAGACAAAACACATTAAACCAGTGATTTAGTTACTCAACATTTATTAATAAGACGGTTAATGTTAACGGTAGAAAAAGACAAAACGCGTTGAACGTAAGTAAAACCGCTGAGCAACACCAGTATAACCTATTTATAAAGTAAGCATTACTTTGGTGATTATCATTTACAATCATAAAGTTTAGTCCGTAATATATCATACACTGAGCAAAGGCATTGTACTGAAGATATCAGTACAATGAGGAGGATAACTTTCACTTTACTACGTATCATCAAAAAACATAACCAGAACTAACTACCGTATCCCAAACTCAACTCTCCATACATCTTTAAAGCTGAACCAAACCAAACATGCGTACACAACTTTTGCAAACCACTGAACACTTTGTTAACTTTAATATAGTTTCTATTCTCTATTTAACGCACTTTAAATTCGCTCTCATATATATTATGCTACCCTTATTCAAACACTTTATCTCCTCTCCTACGTACTCAACCCCTACATAAACCGGTATCTGTATCGAAACGCGGGCATTTAGCTACAAATATTATCATGGACTAAGGTTATGGGTATTCCATCACAGATAAAGGTGCAGGCAATCAATATATGACTAATCGGGCATGGGACATACGTAGATATAAATAAAAAACCTGTGAAGCGTTGTCTTTGTGTCTACTGACCTGGATTGGACATTGAGGGATGTAAGGGAGGGCTATTTTAGGTTTTGAGATTTATAAGGGTTGGGGAGGGCTTTTGGTCAGAGCGGTATATATAAATACGTTATCTAAAGAGATGTCTATTAAAAATTTGGGAAATCAAAGTGTTATACTGGCTTTATCAATCTCTTGTGCCGCGAAGAATACCGTAGGGCCTCTGTTTTTTCGATTTGTCAATTACTGTATTTTACCGCTACATACGTTTACGTTTGACGGCTAGACACAGTTTATTTAGATATTTATTTTATTTGATTGCCGGTAGAGATCAACTATTGGGACCGTGGATGAGGATTTTGCCCAAAACTGGGACAATCTTATAAAAAAGAGCACCTGTATCTATGCTGATATGGATAAAATACACCACATTTATTCCTCATGGCAACGTCTAAAAATAATACAAGGAAAACGCTTCGCAATTATTTTATAAACTTTATGGTCAGTAATATAATAGCACATCCTGTGTAGTATTTAATATCTAAACTGACTATCAATTTACTATTTATGAACAGACAATCGTTTATGAGACAACGCACTTATATAAAAACTAGCAGCGCCCCGCGGCTTTGCCCGCGTTGAGCCCGTTCCCGTAGGAATTTTCGAAAACCCTTTTTTAGTGTCACTTACGTCACTTGATGAACCTTCCTGCCAAATTTCATGTTTCTAGGTGTAGCGGTTGAGGCTGTGCGTTGATTATCAGTCAGTCAGTCAGTCAGGACTTTGAATTTTATATATATAGATGAATACTTTGTACATCCAATAATATACTACAAGAATATAGGTATACGAGTAAGTTATAGGCCCTTGTCTTTAACCTTCATTTGGGAACCTTCAGTGCCATTTGCATATATTAAGGAAGGCTGGACCACAACTGTCCATGGAATGTTCTGCGAATATACATTTATTATTGCCAGGGGAGGTTTCTAGCAAAGGGTGCCAGACGATCCACAGAAGCGAAATATTTAAAGATATGACGATCTATAATAACTATAAGTAAGGACAAAACTGCATTTAAAAAAGAGTTCCTAATCTGACTCAGAGATCACCAATTAAGTATTCAGACCAAACCATTTAGCATATAAACCAGTCACGACAAATAGACAAAATAGATAGACTGGGACTTTACATGGCACAACAAAAACGTTTCTCTTCTCTAACCCAACTTTTCCAAAATCTTTGTTCTCAAAATCTTCAAAAACTTGGCACAATAAAAACGTTTCTCTTCCCCAACCCAACTTTTCCAAAATCTCTCTTCAAAATTTCAAACTCAAAACCCACACCAGCACACCCGTTCAAACGGAACCACCGACCACGCACTGAACCCAATTCCTGGGCAGGTTTATTTGTCTGCGTCTGTTATGAGACCGTGAGTAATGTTCCGAAGACCTTGCCTATGTAAACGGAAGCACCATACATCATTAGCCGCTTTGGATGCCAATAAACATGCGAGTTCACAAAGACATGATGAACAGCTTGCAATATTAGTTTAGTTTGTATATTCCATGCATAACGCTTATCCGAATCTGTTTGAACGTTTACAAGATACTTATACCACGGTCAAGATCCTTGCACAATGGTTTCCTAAGTTTAAACGAACACTAGGGTTCCGTATCATTTTTAGGGCTCCGTACCCAAAGGGTAAAAACAGGGCCCTATGGCTGAGACTTCGCTGTCCGTCCGTCCGTCCGTCCATCCGTCCGTCCATCTGTCACCAAGCTGTATCTCAAGAACGGTGATAGCTAGACAGTTGAAATTTTTACAAAAACGCGCTAATCTCAAGAACTACTGGTTCGATTTCCAAATTCTTTCAGTGTTGGATAGTCTACTTATCGAGGAAGGCTATAGGCTATTTTTCATCCCGAAATCCCTACGGGAACGGGCACAACGCGGGTAAAACCGCGGGGCGCTGCTAGTCTTGTTATAACCAGGTGAACCAATTAACCGAACTATCAAAAAGAAAAATTCGCAAAGCACAGTAAACATATTCTAGTGAATCTAATTAAAGCCAATTGGAAACAGTAACACACAGACAGACGTACTACAAACAACATAATAATTATGACTCGTAAAACATTAGCGCTGAACTTTCAAACGAACGCCACCCGCTGAAAGTTTCAGTCATTTGTCTGAACTGAAACAACTGGCTACTCGTTGGAATGTGGGCGTTTGGTTTACGATTAAAAGGTTAACTGCGATAGTAATACGATTTTAAAGTATTTACTGTTAACCGATTTAAAATTCATCAGTCCAAAAAATATTTTTTTACCCAATATAATGCGAAAGTTAGTGAGGATGGATGTCTGTATGTTTGTTACTCTTTACGAAAAAACTACTGGACGGATTTGGATGAAACTTTACAGTAGGTAATAAAGATTATATATCAGAATACACATGGGATACATTTTATTCTAAAATTCCCGCGGAAACGGTACAACGCGGGTAACACCGCGCGGCTAGTCTATCCATATAAACCAAGCTTGCTTTCGGAAAAAGGCCGACTATGTCCTTCCGTTCTAGTCATATAATATACTAGCGACCCGCCCTCGCTTCGCTTCGGGTAATCAAGATTTCATGTAGTAAAATCGGGATAAAACATTGCGTGTCTCCCGCAGGAATATACACAATCAAAATTTCAAGTGGGAAATTGGGGATAAAATATTACATGTCTCGCGCGAGTATATATGTATACACAATCAAGATTTCATGTGAGGAAGAATTCGGGATAATACCTACATAGCACGTCTTCGTCGTTCGTAGTTCGTAGGTAGGTAGGTACCTATATCCCCGCGCGCTTTGACCGCACGAAACAGTAAGTAGCCATAAGAGACCCGCCATCGAGCATTACTATTTTGTAAGCAGCGCCCCGCGGTTTTACCCGCGTTGTGGCCGTTCCCGTGGGAATTTTGGGAATTTTTTTACATAAAACCTTCCTCTTGAATCACTCTACCTATTACAAAAAAACCGCATCAAAATCCGTTGCGTAATTTTAAAGATTTAAGCATACAGACAAACAGACACGAAACAGAGACGACTTTATTTTATACTATGTAGTGATATTTCTCACCATAACTCTGAAACTAACTGTCCGATTTTAATAATTTAAAGAGGTACACAAAGAAACATAATTAACCTTGATTGTAGAGCCATTTATTTTGATGTAGATTCATATCATCATATGAATATCATCAAGTTAAAATTACACTCCTTATTTAACTAATTAATTTTAACTTAAAACGGTTATTGTGTCTTAACTATAATAGTTAGACATATGCCCTCGCGAACTTATTTGTTCGCAATGATATGTACTTTGATTGTGTAGAACATTGTTTTTGTGTATCATCAATAGATTTAGTAGCGCACGCCAATAACCAATTTTTTTAGGCATGTTTTTCATACCTTGGGTTACATATACCCGCGTTGTGCCCGTTCCCGTGGGAATTTCGGGAATAAATATAGCCTATGTCACTCAGGGATAGTGTAGCTTTCGAATGGTGAAAGAATTTTTTAATTCGGTGCAGTAGTTTCAGAGCCTATTCGAAACAAACAAACAAACAAACAAACAAACAAACAAAAAATCAAACCTTTCCTCTTTATAATATTAGTATAGAAGTATAGATTCAAACTTATTAGCAGCACACCCGTTTTTCCGCATTTTACCCGTTTCCGAGGGAACTTCGAAGTAAAAACTATAAGTAAGGGCCCATGAGTTCGTCCAGACTCTAATCTATGTCTGTGCCATTTTTTGTCTAAAACCGTTCCGTTCCGTTGTTTTGGCTTGAAAAAGATATAAGCTAAAGAAAGATAAGAGATAGAAGATCCATCCAAACATCCATCTTTACAAACTTCGCATTTATACCATTAGCAGGAAATAGGATAGGATAGGATGAAGATTGAAGACATTTCCTTTCATCCCTTTATTTTAGAATTACTCAAATTAAGAACCCACGTTGTGCCCGTTCTCGTGGGAATTTGGGGATGAAAAATAGCCTATAACCTTCCCGTTGAAAGTGGCTATCCTTTACAAAGAAAATTATTCTAATGGAACTGGTAGTTCCCGAGATTAGCCCGAAGATACAAACAAACAAAGTTTCAAAACTTATCTCTTTATAATATTAGTATAGATGTATTTTAATAATCAAAATCAGTGACGCCATACCAATTATCTTATTTTCATCGGAGCGCCGAATATTGTCAGCGGTACGTGAGTTGTATAGTAATCAACCAATCAGAGAGCGCGCATCGTTTGTGCAAACATCACATCTTAAATGGCCGTGTGAATTATGAGATGGTGTTAGTGGGTTCAGTATAATATTATTTAAGTATTTTTTAGTATAGTCGTTATATAAATAAATAACAACGATTTCATCTGAGAATGAAAAACTGTATTCAATTTTCATTCAGTTTAACCTAGTAAGATATCTTTTTTTACAAGCCCGTTGGCACAGTGGTAGTGAGAGCGTTTATCGTGTCGAGGGTTGCGGGTTCGATTCGATTTATAATCATGACAGATGTATCTGACCACATCGTAGGCACAATGCAACTACCGGCCATGCCGCGATCTTCTGTGTTTTCAGTTCGTTGTCACTAGTAGTTGCGATGCTGTTTGCAACTCCTACCGACAACATAACCACATCGACAACTAGCCGCTATCACAATGCAACTGCAAAAAGATCCAGCGTTCACACGTGACCACATTTTGTCGGTGTCCAACCACAACAAGTGTCAGACTCAAGGTCCCGGAATAATAAATATCCGGGGAAAAAGCAGACTGAAAAAAAAAAAAAAAAAACCACAACAAGTGGTTGTAGTACGTGTGGCACAACCTTATCAAGTTATTCTAACCTTTTAAAAATAATAGAAGGTTCATAATATGAATATTTACGTGTTCTTGTTTTAAATGGTTTGTTTGTAACAGTAATACTAAAATCAAAATCTTAAACGTTCCATCATACACCTGCGGAACCCCAAAAATATAAAAATACTATTGTTTGAAAACATTTAGCCTTTATAATTGGATGTCTTACGTCCGCCTGCTTTTATATCCTCGTAAAAAGTACAAACGACATGAGAGATAGGTAGATTATTGTTGTTTTAAAATTTACACATTCTGCGTATTCTTTGAATTTATCGTGATTGTTAAGCAACGGTTAGCAAGAATAAAAACACCCTACAATTTAAATACTGAAACGATATTTAAATTGAGGACTACTTAATTTTATTCGGGCATTATTTTTCTAAATATACGCTCGTTAGAAAAAGGGACCGCATATTTAAGTTACGTAATTGGTTAGTTAGCATACATTTTTAAAGACATATAATATGTAAATTAAAGTGAGTACAAGGCCTACATAATCCTTTGAAAGTAATACCTAATTAATTATGCAAATTATATACTTGTACCTACACAAGGTTTTATCTATATTACGATATTTGTTTAGGTCATGCCGTGTATGGGATATTACTAAAATATTGCACATACGAAACCACGATCAACAGTTAGTAAAGTAATATACATATTAGTCAAATCCTACTATAATTATAACTGCGAAAGTTTGTGAGGATGTATGTATGTTTGTTACTCTTTCACGTAAAAACTACTGGACGGATTTGGATGAAACTTTACAGTGATATAGGTTATACATCAGAATAACACATGGAATATATTTTATCCTGAAATTCCCGCGGGAACGTGTACAACACGGGTGAAATGCGGGTGAATGTTTTTTTGGTGTAGGTATTACTTGTAGGTGTAGGTTACTCCTTTAAATCTCATCTAAGGAAGCATTTGACATCTCTGATAAATAAAAAAATGTATATCTCTAAAAATGTTTCCCACATCAAATAACCGATCTGAAAACAAACAAACAATCAAAACGGCCATGTTAACAACCACTATTGAAGCTTGTTAATGTCGGCCGACAATTAATTAGAGCCAACCACTGCATTCTCACACATAGACGTGCCACTCAAATGTTCCAAACAATGTGTACTATAGTACATGAGTCATGTGTGGACCACATTTTATAACATACTCGGCATTCGTAGTTTTTACAATTATGTACAAATAATGTGTTTTATTAGTAACTGTTGCATCAGCAATTAGTGTGGTTTTAGTCGGTTTGTTGCTATGTTGTATGTAGTTTGCTAAGATAAATGTATTTTTTTTTTCAATGATCTGTTTGTTATGTTTATTTTACTGGTTACCAGGTTATTTAAAAGGTATTACCGGCGTTGTACCCGTTCCCGTGAGAATTTCGGAAAAGTAGCCTTATATAACCTTCCCGTTGAATGTGGCTTTCCATTACAAAAAGAATTATTCAAATCGGACCAGTAGTTCCTGAGATTAGCGCGTTTAAACAAACAAGGAAACAAACTCTGCAGCTTTATAATATTAGTATAGATATGCAACTGAAAATGTTTTCGTAAATCTTGGTTCATAGCAGAAAAAAGTAGTTACAAGTATATCAAAATCCCATTTAAATGTGCAATCATCAAAATATTATAAAAGTATTCCTCTGCACCATGGCAATAAAAATACCTATTTAAAAAAACAGTACATAGGTAGGTACTATTTGCAACAAGTGTTAAACCGCTAGACACTTCCATCTAGTTTTATATCCGTGGCACGGGTTAATAGAAGCATAGACGGACCAGTCAGAGTAATTAGGATGCATGGGTGTAGTGATTGTCATGTCACTTGAGATATATTGTTTGTTGTACGACTTGTACAAGGTGGCTTGTTTCATAAAATGATACATATTTTCAAACATTACTATAATAATGTAATCTTCTATTAATGTAGATAAATAAAGGAAATAATATTTGTTTCTACTTAAAGGTCACTCAGCAACCGAATCTGAGGAATCTTATAAAATATAAGAAATATTATGTCAAGTAATTTCAGCGTCAACTAAGAACCATAGGCAAGTTTAGATTTTGAGTACCTAACTATGAGAACTTTAAAACGTTTAGATATGTTGATAATGTAAATAGTTTGAGCCATGATAAAAAGTTTTGTTCATAGAAACTTCTACACAACTCTTATAAAACACCTAAGTAGTATTTACTTGACAATAGTTAATAAAAGAAACAAAATGAACAAATATATGATAAAAGTTAAAGGGTTAAATAACTTTTATTTTGTGGGTAAACATAAAACATTTGTAAGCACGTCTGTACAGTAGAATGTAAATGTAGTTTTTCATATGAATTCCAACAAGATTCCAACAAGAGTGTGCATCATTAAAATTCCCCCATGTCTGTCTCCTCCAGGACGTATGTAAAACATTTATACTATCTCAATGTCAAAGGTTATGATCAAAAACATTAAAAAAATATCTCGGAACTACCTCCGATCATATGTGTACACAATGCTAATATTACGCAAATAAACCTATTTATAGCACCGGCAATGTTAATAAGAGATTATAAATGAAGCAAATTATGTAAAAACAAACTTTTAAATCAAATAAATGTAGTGTAAATAGTTAAAAACACTACTGCACTCCACCGTCAGTAAGGTATCACCCGAATATTGAATAATATTATCTTACTTACCCTTATCATACACCTCCGCCACTCATATGATAACTGCACATAATCACTATGATATCAGTTTGGGATTAATTTGATATTTTAATGGTTATTTTCGAGAAAAAACATGTAAACTTTGATTTCCAGTGACACACAAGGAAACGAAGATCACCTTGCTAGCTGGATCAAGGCGCGCCACTACTTAGTGTTGCCAGGAATGGAATCGTGTTTCCCATTTCCGAATCCTATTTTCGGGAACAGGAGTCGCTCATGAATAAATAACCCGTTGTATAAAACATAATAATATATAAACAGTAATTAATGAAATCGTTGTTGTTAAATAATTATTTTTAAGATGACGTTGTTCACTGTCTGTGTGCAGTTTTATGTGCCGCCCGGTAAACTTTAAGTTAAATTTGTTAGTTGTTCTGTAGGCAACAATGAAGTTAAATCTTATTCTATTCCATTTCAGTCACACGAGACTTTTTATGCTTTTATAGATTATGAATAATGCAAACTGACAATGAATTGATTATATTTGCAAGATTCTTGCTAGAATATATATGGTATTTAGTTTCGACGGCAGGTATTATTTGTGCACAGAGTGGCTACTTACTTATGTCTAAAACTTTATAAGACATACGAAGATTTTTTTTCTTAGCAACAAGCAGCTAAACCAATTTTTATGAATAACAGTTGGCTTTTTAGTGCGTCTCAACTTTGTATTGCAGATAAATTACATTATCTATCCTATTGATGCTAGTGCAAGTGAAACCAGCGGAAAAAGTTAATTTATACAATTTTCCTCAGTTCGGGGAGTATAAATTAAAAGTAACCTAGCAACACTATATTTTGTGGAAGAATAGTTATAGGGTTATCTGGCTGGAAAACGTCAAAATAAACTAATCTTGATAGTAAGATGGAAATTTTTGAAAAGCTTGAGGTCACAATACTGTTTTGCTATCACCATTATAAACTTAGACGACTTACAATTAGAAATTTATATATTGTATAGTGTATTTGCTATAAAAGCAAGAAAGACCTAACAATATTTATTTTCTTTTAACATTTAAGTAATAATTATGACCTAAATATCAAAATCAGCCAAACTGGATATACAGTACAAGGTTGAATTTGAAGTTTAAGTTGATGGTGTTACTATCTGAAAAAGTATACTCTAGGAGGGGTAGAGTACCACTGCACACCAAATTGATATAAAGTTATGATGTTCATTCGTGATTCATTGGGAATTTATGATCAATTAATAACTTAAATAAAATTACGTATAATCAATATTTATTGCTTGCTTTCCGCCCAAATAAGTTGAGATTAAGATAAAATGTACGTGTCTGATTAATATCATTATTACCCATTTAAAGCATGTTTATAAATAAAATTATTACCTAAGTATATTATCCTTCCATTAGGACAGTAGCGATTGATAAGAAGAAGATAATTTCTGAAAGTTATAGGGTGTTCATTAAATTTAAACAGGAGCATCCAAAATAATAAGATATTAGGTAGTCTACTGACTAAACTAATGATGCATTAAAATTTTCATCATAGTTAGGCCATGCTATGTTTGATATGATTGGAGTATAATGTAGTATATCATGGCTATGGTGTAAAGGGTTTACCTACGCCATCTCGACTCTAGAAAAATTTAGTAATACATAGGTACATAGATATTAACATTACAAATTGTACTTATTTAATTGGTACTGTAGAACTATTTAACCTAGTTACACAACCCAATAAAAAAAAATTATTACTTACCAATTAAGTAAGTTTATCATATTTTAATAATGTAAAATAAATAAAAAAAAGACGTGTGGCACTCGGGGACTGCCGCGGTAAAGCTATTGCATTTATATTGGCGAGTTGGCGCAATCGACAATCGCCAACTCGCCAGCTCGCCAGCTCGCCAGCTCGCCAGCTCGCCAGCTCGCCAGCTCGCCAGCTCGCCAGCTCGCCAGCTCGCCAGCTCGCCAGCTCGCCAGCTCGCCAGCTCGCCAACTCGCCAGATCGCCAACTCGCCAGCTCGCCAGCTCACAAACTCGCCAGCTCGCCAACTCGCCAGCTCACCAGTTCGCCAGATCGCCAACTCGCCAGCTCACAAACTCGCCAGATCGCCAACTCGCCACTCGCCAATTCGCCAACTCGCCAACTTGCCAGCTCGCCAACTCGCCAGCTCGCCAACTCGCCAGCTCGCCAGCTCGCCAACTCTCACTCTCACCACCCTCTCTCACCACCCTCTCTCACCCCCCTCTCTCACCCCCTCTCTCACCCCCTCTCTCACCACCTCTCTCGACACCCTCTCTCACCACCCTCTCTCATCCCCTCTCTCACCACCCTCTCTCACCACCCTCTCTCACCAACCTCTCTCACCACCCTCTCTCACCACCCTCTCTCACCACCCTCTCTCACCCCCTCTCTCACCACCCTCTCTCACCCCCTCTCTCACCACCCTCTCTCACCACCCTCTCTCACCACCCTCTCTCACCACCCTCTCTCACCCCCCTCTCTCACCCCCTCTCACCACCCTCTCTCACCCCCCTCTCTCACCACCCTCTCTCACCACTCTCTCTCACCCCTCTCTCACCACCCTCTCTCACCACCCTCTCTCACCCCCTCTCTCACCACCCTCTCTCACCACCCTCTCTCACCACCCTCTCTCACCCCTCTCTCACCACCCTCTCTCACCACCCTCTCTCACCACCCTCTCTCACCCCCTCTCTCACCACCCTCTCTCACCACCCTCTCTCACCCCTCTCTCACCACCCTCTCTCACCACCCTCTCTCACCATCCTCTCTCACCCCCCTCTCTCACCCCCTCTCTCACCACCCTCTCTCACCACCCTCTCTCACCTCCCTCTCTCACCTCCCTCTCTCACCACCCTCTCTCACCACCCTCTCTCACCACCCTCCTCACCCCCTCTCTCACCACCCTCTCTCACCCCCCTCTCTCACCCCCTCTCTCACCACCCTCTCTCACCACCCTCTCTCACCACCCTCTCTCACCTCCCTCTCTCACCACCCTCTCTCACCACCCTCTCTCACCACCTTCTCTCACCCCTCTCTCACCCCCCTCTCTCACCCCCTCTCTCACCACCCTCTCTCACCACCCTCTCTCACCACCCTCTCTCACCACCCTCTCTCACCACCCTCTCTCACCACCCTCTCTCACCACCCTCTCTCACCACCCTCTCTCACCACCCTCTCTCACCACCTTCTCTCACCCCTCTCTCACCACCCTCTCTCACCCCTCTCTCACCACCCTCCTCACCACCCTCTCTCACCCCCTCTCTCACTCCCTCTCTCACCCCCCTCTCTCACCCCCTCTCTCACCACCCTCTCTCACCACCCTCTCTCACCACCCTCTCTCACCACCCTCTCTCACCACCCTCTCTCACCACCCTCTCTAACCCCTCTCTCACCACCCTCTCTCACCCCCCTCTCTCACCCCCTCTCTCACCACCCTCTCTCACCACCCTCTCTCACCACCCTCTCTCACCCCCCTCTCTCACCCCCTCTCTCACCACCCTCTCACACCACCCTCTCTCACCACCCTCTCTCAACGCCGTGTCGAAGACTGCCGAACTGAAACGACGTTAGACGATGCACGGCCTTCAAGCCACACCTCCTTCCCGTCGGATCGGGTAAGCGTCAGGTTTTTTCGTTACGGAAATTTTGGATTCGGTCCCCGCGCTCAAGGCCCGCGATAGAAGCTATGCAATAGCTTAAAAATACTCAAGTACAAATTGTGTGAGTTTTAAAAGTATGACTATTTTTATATAAAAGAAGTATTTTACTTTGACATCTATGACCCCCTGTATAAGCACGTTATCTAGTATTGCATGTCGAGATTGTAATCCGCATGTGAATTTGTTTCTATATAAATAAACTACAAGCCACATTTCTTTTTGATCGTCCCGGCATCAGTTGGAAAAGCTACAACATGGCTTTACGTGTTCTAAGTTTGGCACTTCTGGTTATTGTTGCTGGTAAGTCCTGTTATTAATTTATGAAACTAATCATTACTTAATCAATTTAAAAATTATTATGCGTTTAATTTAAAAGAATCTTCAGAGCCTATAGTCTCAAACCTGAGTATTTAAATATTTTTAAACTTCGTATTCGAAGTAGCATCGTTAATTTAAATTCATTTGTATCATATTCACCTTAACATATAAATATTTTTATGCATCAGTATCAGCAGCACCCGAAAGTCGTTTGTTTGGCGGCACAGAAACCAACATAGCCGAACATCCATATGTAATTTCCATCACCTACACTTACGTGAACGCTGGTATCACTATTCAGCGATGTGTGGGCAGCCTCATCTCGTCTTTCCATGTCCTCACTAGTGGTTACTGTTTCACGTAAGTATTGTATTCCAGTTTATTATTTTTATATGATTTTATTTTAATCACAGGCACAGCTCTTGAGTAATGTGACGGTTAGCTGTAACGACGCAACTGGCAACACAATTGACATTTGGCGCGAACTTTTTAAACTACTAAACTTAACTTTCAACTCAATCTAACTTAAACTTATTTTACCTAATGATTTTTTTCATTCTATTATGAGCTTTAGGTTATATTGTGTGCGAATAGATATGTATGTTACAATTTTCTTACAGCTTACTTTTGAAATGAACTTTCATAATAATTTTGGAACAATTTTTCAGTGGCGCTGTGTTGGAAAACATTCTTTTGCGTGCTGGATCCACTAACAGTCTGGCAGGAGGCACTACCACCGCCGTATCCCACGTGGAGAAGCCCGACAGATATACGGAGACCCCTCGGGACGGTGATATCGCGGTTGCTTTCACAAGCGAGCCCATATTCTTGAGTCCTACCATCAATATTGTGAGACTGCCCGCAGCCGGATACCCTATCGCTGACGGTACCGCTGCCGATGTTGTTAGCTGGGGATTCGACGTGAGTTTATTTTTATTTCCGTAATTTCTATAAATCAGGGTAATTCGGGGGTTAATAACTAGTTGTGTCCCGCGGTGCCACCCGCACCCGTTCCCGTGGGAATTTAAGGATTTTTATTAGTTACCAATTCCTGACCAAGATAAATTGATAAAAAAAGATTCATTAAAATCGGTCCAGCCGTTCTCGAGTTATAGGTACATGGTGTAACTATTAAGACTTTCTTTCTTAATAGGTTCGTCGTAAGTGCTTAATTTTTTTAAAGGTCAGTCGCATATCAGATATAAATGTGTACTTCCTCATTTCCCTTCTCCTGTTTGACGTAGTCGTTTATAAAAAAATCCTGGGTTTACAAAACCACACACTCCATTATCTATTAATTTCAACGGAAGTAGATATCACCTAATCCAGTTATTGATATCTTTTAGGAAAACGACGTGCAGCTGACTACATTGAAGACCATCACCGTGTACAAGCTGAACCTGCAGGAGTGTCAGGAGCTGTACAGCGGCAACGACAACACGGTCATCAGTGAACGTAAGTGGCCTGTAATATCCTAGAGGGCATAGGCCTTAGGCCTTTTACAAAAGAATCAATGAAAATGACACAATCTTTACTGCACTTTCCTAATGGAGTTTGATGATCAACAAGATCATAGTTGTATATAACACAAATTAAAAGTAGGTAGAAATCTGTTATGTCCCAAAGTTGCGCAAAGGCTTCTCATCTCACTAAATATATCAACAGAGAGAGGAAGAATTTGAACGTTATGTGCAAAAGTTAATTCTGTACAAAAGTATTACTTGGATTTGTAGCTTGCATATTTTATCGAACCAGTTTTACTTAAATCTAATTAATCCATTTTTAGGTGTTCTCTGCGCCGACTCCCCCGGCGTCGGAACTTGCTTCGGCGATTCTGGAGCACCCTTGGTCCATGACGACATAGTCTTCGGCATCGCATCGTACGAACAAGGTTGCGAGGACAACGAGTACCCTGATGTATTCACTAGAGTAGACCAATACACCACCTGGATTCAGCAAGTCACCACTGGAGGACGATAAAAACTTAATAAAACATTTTACTATTAAAGATAATAATTTGAATGTAACCCTTTTATGACCCACAATATAGGGTTAGAATAAACCAAAGACAAAATTGATAGGAGTTCCAAAAACATAGATGCATTTTTGTGTCGTGATTTACAAAATCATTTAACAAAGTCTGTACTTACAAAACTAATTTATTGATGTGATAATTAAAACTAAATTATTAAAATATCATGTATTTATTATTTAAACATACTCTTTTCTATTTATTGACAGATCTTGGAGGATTCTTGAAATTCATTATTAACAAAGTAAATACTAGTTATGGATTTCATTATGGTAAAATATAGGGCTATTTATAAAATAAAACGTTCAATTTACATTGAAAAATAGACAATACAATTCTGATTTCATACAGCATAATATACAAACATGTATAACAATATTTCGTCCGCAAAATCCGTGTTAATATAATGAAAATCATCTTTGGAGTTTTAACTTCGATGTGTTTAATAAAGGCAAGACAGTGTTATTAAGGCACTTTTAATATTAACAACTAATATTATTGCATTTGACTTACATACTAATTAATTAAATTATTGTTATTTTTAAAACTAAGTTTTAACTAACACTCAATAAAGTGTGTAATATTAATATTTAGTCATTAAATTCAAGTAAACGGTGGTCCCATTACAAATACTAATACAAATTACGATTTAATTTTATCAATTAAGTTTTTCTACTCAGTCTAAAGTATTCCTCTTAATTTTAGAGTTCCTTAACATATGACGGGATCCTTTGAATAGATTCACAGATTCTTAAAACTGATTAACCTTTTGTTAATGATTATATTTAATTATAATTGTAGTTAAATAGTAAATCTTAAGTAGATTAATATTAAAATATTTCAATATGAGCTTATTGGTTTAAAATATAACAAACTGGGATCTTTCAAATACCTAATTCATATAACATACAATGTATTTAATTCTTATTATAAAACCGAAGAAATCTATCTATAGATTAAAGAACATTTATTTTATCAGATAATCTAAATAATCTATGACATCCCTAAACAATATTTTACATTATTCTCTAAAATAGGCAATAATTATTATTAACTAACACTTTATTATACTGAAATTAATTAAATCTTACAAATTAAAGTTGCCATAACACAACCATTAAGTAAGTAAGCATATTAAAGCTATTATTTTACTTCGCTAATAAGATATAAAACTAATTTACATACGGATTTCATTGAATAGAACAATGTTTATTAAAATCTTGATTTTAACGCCTACAATTCAATTTATATTCGAGATTTTAAGGATTTGTTATACAGATCTAGTGGAGTTATTTATATGGAAGTAGACGAAGCACTGTCTGGGTTAATTTTTTATCCCAAAAATCCCATGGGAACGGGCATAACGCGTATGAAGTGTGGCATTGCTATATTCATGCGACGATTGGCGAGCCCAGGGGGCCACAGAAGCCCCTATAAAAACCATCTACTCCCATCAGGATCAAGCCCCCTCTGGCTGGCCCACTGTAATGGTAGTTGCGTGTCTACATGGTGTCGAGGGCGGGCGGGAGCGGCGGCGCGGGCGGCGGCGGCAGCACGGTGAGGGTGACGGCGGTGCCCGAGTGCTTGATGAGCGCCACCACCTCGGGGTGCGGCAGGTTGCGGATGGCGGCCCCGTTGATGGCCAGCAGCGTGTCGCCCACGTGCAGCAGCCCGCAGCGCGCCGCCGGCGAGTTGGGGATCAGCTGGCCTGGATTCATAACAATGCTTTCAGTTCGCCGGCAACAATAGGTTGGGCTAATAAGTTGATTTGGAAAGTTATTAGGTTACAAAGTATGTAGTTCAATATTATTTGCACAGTGGTTTGAGATTGTTCGTTCTGAGGGCACGTCAAATTTTCGGTCCCGGTTGTTTCTACCGTTAGACCATGTCGGATGCCTCTATACGGCCATAAAATTCCGACCCCAGGGCTAGCCTACCATAATCGAAGTTTTACTTGACTACTTTTGATGTCATAAGCAAAATCGTAACGCCATCCAAGTGTTTAATAGTAAATGGTATATTCAAGTATGTATGTTACCTATAGTGCTAGTGGCCTTGTTGGTGCTGGATATGACGACGAAGCCAAAGCCCTCGCCCTCGCCGCGGGAGACGGTCACGTCGTACGGCACCGGCGTCCACCCCGGGAGGCCTTCGTACTGCACGCCGTACCTGGAACATTACAACATATATTATTTACAATTTTTACGTGATATTCTAGATATTTCTTTTAGATATTCTATTATTCTTACATCGGTATATGTGTAGGCGGCGGGTACATGGGCGCTGGATGCAGAATGTTATAGGACGTAGGAGGCATGTGCATGTTAGGATCAGCTCTGTAACAAATAAAAATAGATTTATTTGGATCATTTTTAGACTTAATTGTTACTATTAGGTTAGAACCATTGTCATTAGTAATTTAGATACAAATTTTAGATTGAAACTACGATTACGGATACAATTCGCTTTTATTTTACATTTTTATCTGACGTTCCGGCTCCTTTACATGAACCGTGCTCACAGAAGACTAATACCCTGTGATTACCAGTATCAGAGTTTATTTTGTTTTACATATTCAGGATACAGAGGGATATAAATGCGAAAGGCTTTTGTTCGTCTACAAGCTGATAAATTCAAACATATAATATAATCTATTAATGTTTGTACTCACGTGAGCAGCGTCTGGTGCGGCATCATGGCGGGCACTCCTAGTGACTGGATGTCGGCGCGGTTGTGACGCACGCCCAGCGTCACCTGACAACGTAAAGCAGGGGACAACTTGTAATTTGATTTGACTTGACGTGTAGGATATTGTGAATAACCGGATAAAACTGCTTGTCCCAAAAGTCGATCGGCAATAATATAGCAGATCAAGTTATGACTGTATGAAAATAATTGTCAAATATTGCCGACAAGTGAGTGTAAGCTTGTAGCGTCCCCAAAAGCTATTTGTCTGTAATAGATTTTCTCGAAACCTACTCGTACTGAAATGTATACGGAGTGTTTCAAGAGAAAGGTTTATGGGTACTTTTCATGCCAAAATTCCCTCAGGAACGGGTATAGCGTGGCTGTAAGCTGACTCACGTGTCCGCGGGCGGCGGCCTGGCACACGTAGGCGACGGCGCGCTCGTGCGTGGCGCCGCCGAGCGGCACGCCGTCCACCGACGTCAGCAGGTCGCCCGGCCGCAGCAGCCCGTCCGCCGGCCCGCCTGACGCACCACCACTCGGTTATTACATTCTATACACTAATCTAGACGGGACACACCTCAACGATTCGGTCGTGTCGCAACGGCTGTGTTCACGAGGGACTTCCGTCTAGATTTGTATTCATATTTTAATAGTTTAAATAGTGTATAAGTGTGTATAAGTTTTTATTTCCTTTAGGTGTTATATAAGATTGACCGCTAGGTATATAGATTAATAGATAATGGTCATTATACGAAATTCTTTCTGTTCCGCGACTGTAGTAACATTTGTAATATTCGTGATGGTTTATTTGTATTTGATGGCGTGTGTTCCGTGTCGCGTCGTGTTCGTTACCGGGCACGACGTATCCGACGGCGACGCGCGTGCCGTCCTCGGTGCCGCCGACGATCCGGAACCCGAAGCCGGCGGCGGCGCGCGACAGCCGCACCACCACGTCGGCTAGCGGGTCGCCGCCCGCGCCACCCTGTATTATATTAATACTTATTATAGTATAATGTATGACAAGCCCCTTGGAATATTGTTTAGAGATTGCCAAAGAGAGCTAATTCAAATCATAGTACTGGAATCTAAGGTTTAAGCGAACAATCATTTTGAATTGAAACTACGTTTACGGATACACTTCGTTTTAATTTTGCATTTTTATCTGACATTTCGTTCACAAAAGACTTACGTAAAGCATATTTTATATATTACTCGCGTTTTACTTACATGTGGATAATTGGGCACGAACACCGAGTTGGTTTGCGCCATGGATTCGTTATCATAACACGAGGGCGAGCGGCGCGGCGAGCGGATGTGGCGGGACGGCGAATTGTCGCGTAACCTGAAAGCATCAAGGATACCTAATTACAAATAGTTGGAATGCATCATATACGCTTCGAGCTTAGTTTGAATTAAGTGTTGGCAGTCTGCGAACAACCTAGTAAGTAGATTTTACTTAGAAACTGTAGATATAATTGCATTAGGAATAAATTCATTTTAGTTTATTTTAGTTCCAGTTTTAGTAATAAATAACGTAAGTTCAAGTAGGTCAATGGCCAACCCTGGTGTCGCCGATAGCGACTGGAACAACGAGGACCGCCGAATTTACGTTCACAAGCACGTAAATTAACAATATACTACGTATAACCAAACACGATACCTCAAAGGCGATCCTTTAATTCTGCTGTTAGATGAGTTATTGGACGGAGATTGACTCTGCAGTCTGGTGGAGGGCGAGTTGGCGAGGAGACGCTCGCTCGCGCTGTGCGTCGAAGGGGAGTGGCTGCGGAGTCGACCTGGGGGAATAAATAAGGTATTATGAAGTGATATTTCACTCATTGGTGCAAAAAGAGAAGAGTATCGCAAGATTAATTTAAACTAAAATACTTGGAGCAATGGGAGGCGCCTCAGATGATATTCCAAATGGTAGAACGCTGGTTTGCAGAAGCCTTATTTTTAATTAACTTTTACATAACAGGGTGCCCTATAAGTTTGTCCAATGTGGGGAAAGTTATACATTAAATATAGGAAATGAATATTTTGCTTATTAAATAAATAAATCTGCATACAAAATTTTATCAAGCTTGTTCTAACCTATTCTAACTTACATCCCAGCGCCACCTATTGTCAAGGGAAGGAGATTGCGAGGACCATCAGGTACTAATAAATACCTGAATTCGAGGGCGAGTGTTGCCTCATTCGACTGGTCGCCGGCGACTGTATGTGCGTGCTCATGCCTATAGCCGCTGTGGTCGGGGAGTGAAGCATGCCGTCTTCGGGGAAACCTATTATAAAGATTAACATATTAACAAAGAAATTTTATTCAGTGCGCTTTGATTAATACGGACTACACACGATATACTAACGCCCAAATACTGATACGCATCTCAAATTGAAGCACCCCGTAATCCACAACATTTTGAAAATGAGTAGTCAAAAAATATATTGAAGCATGGACTATATTGGTCCATGAAGAAATTTTTAAAATTCTTGATAGATAACAATGTCTAACCTCCATTATCGCTGCTATCCGCCACACTGGCGTTGCCCCTCCAGTACGCTCCATGCATATCCACATGCACCGTGGGCGTCGGCACCTCCCCCCAGTTCCCATTCTCCCACCTCTCCCCGTTCCCATCCCACCCATTCCCGTTGTTCCCCACCCATTTCTGCCCGTTCTCCTCCCACTTCTGTCCGTTGTCGAGCCATTTTTGTCCGTTTTCGTCCCATTTCTGTGCGTTTTCGGCCCAGTTCCGTATGTTGGAGTTGTCGACCCACGTCTCCTGTTCCTGCCACTGGTTCTCGGACCACGGCGCGACGACCGGCAGGGTGAGGTGTCCCCCGGGGGTGCTGCTGCGACGTCGGCGCTCTATTATACTTTCTCGCTCACGGTTCTTGTGTTCGGGGACGGCGTATGTTGCTTCGACTGTGGAAAAGTTGACAGGTTATTGGGAAGTGCCTATATTTTGTTGTGTAAAACAGCGTAAATTGTATGCAAGGAAAGATTATGGGCTTTTATAATATTTTTTAAAGTTTTTTATATTTATGTTCCCTCCTATTTCCGTCTTTATGAACGAATTAGATGAGAGGCTTTTGCCCAGTAGTGGGACATTATAAGTTAATACTTTTTTCGGTTTAAACGAATTGTATTTAATCATTCTCTATGTTTAGTGACTTGAAGTTACCTGAATTCATTCCATTCATCCTGTCCCGTAAGTTATCCTGCGCGTGCAGGCCGGGCGACCTCAGCTGTTCGGCGGTCGGCGTTTTACTTCGCCTTACGTTGTTCGGTGTTACTGTAACATAATAATGTTTGTGATAAACCTTGAATAGAAGTGCACCTGGGTCTCCCTGGCTGCGTGTTGGCGCGGGACGTACGTGCGTGCGGGCGCCACACGGTGAGCGGCGTGGGCAGGTGGTGCGCGCAGGCCTGCAGCGCCGCCACCACGGCGGCGTGCGGCGCGCGCCGCACCGACACGGCGCCCACCGACACCAGCACGTCGCCCTCGCGCAGCCCGCCGCACCGCCCCACGTCCAGCACCTTGGAACAACATTAACCATAAAACACCAACATAACTAACAGACTTGCTCCATTATCACGGGGCAGTGGTGCAAGGCGGACCGTAAAATGGCCAATTAAAGTTTTTGAATCATCCAGCATTGATATTAGCCAGTCACGATCTGCGCCAGAGTCTTCGTACCATACCCCTTGTTAAAGTGACGTGGCTCACCTTCTTGACCTTCTGCCCGTGCACGCTGTCGGCGATGGTGAACCCGAAGCCGGCGGCGCCGCGCGTCAGCGTCAGCACGATCTCCTGGCCCTCGTCGCGCGGCGGACCCGCCTCATCGGTCAGCGGCCGCTCTGAGAGAAACAGATCAGATAACATGGGTTGTTTGCTTTCTCTTCGGTCTATTACGTACGACTATACGTCGATCAAGCAATTTTGACATATGATTGAAGGGAAATTAAATATACTTAACTCAAACACTTCTGTAAGAAAACCAAAGTGTCTTTAATTGCTTAAACCGATACCTTTGTCGCGAAAAACACTTGTTACATAACCCGTTCAGATACTATAGCTTGAACGATACAATGTCAAAAAGTAATTACAGTTTTTAACATGTTTAAAACATGTTTATAGTTGATGTAATACATACCAGAGGCCAAAGTGAGCAGATGGTCGGCGGAGGGGCAGCGCGGCGGCACGGGCGTGTAGTTGTTGTCCGCCAGCTCGTCCAGGTCGAAGGAGCGCGACAGCGCGCGCCGCGCCGCGCCCTCCGCCCCCGCGCCGCCCGCCGCGCCCGCCCCGCCCGCGCCGCCCGCCCCGACCGCTCCACCCGGCGACTCCAGGTTGAATCTGGGCCGAAGAGATGATGTTACACACTCTCAAATATACTACCTAAATTTGTTTAAAAACAAAAGGTGCTCGTTCATAATTGTATTTAATATGGTATGAAATAGAACACTTTTAACGTCTAATCACTATTGAAACAAACGTCAAGTGTGTCAAGTTGTTACTAAACATTTTAGCCACTAAATAAAATGAGGAATGCTTGTGCAATCCGCCATAAAATATTCACATAATAATATGTTGAAGAGTTAGATTGGGGTGCAGGAAGGGAATTACCGCCCTAACTAAGAGTCCATTAAAGGTCTTTATATATTTTTTTTATTTATGACACTGTCTACAGTTTATTAAAGTAAACATACCTAGTCCTCAAAGCCCTAGTCAGCTGTTGCATGGCGACCGCGTTAGACGCGGGCGGGACCGTGGCGTCCACCGCGAGCGTGCTCAGCACGCGCGTGTTCGGGTCTTCGTCGAAGGTCAGCGGGTAGCCTGGGGAAACGAATGTTAGGTATGCGATTGAAGCAATAGTTTTACCAATTAAGTGTTTCAAGACCTTAGTTTCTTCAGTATGTTGGAGTATGTTGGACTTGGGTGCTTATAGGTGAACTTTTTAAACTCACACGATTTGCACGTGTACGTATTTTGTAGGGTACGTATTATATCCTAACGCGAACTAAATACGTTATATATTCAAACGCGATAGACCCGTTTCATTTAGTATAATGCTTGACAGATTAAACTGACACGGGTAGCCACAAACTAAGGTAAACCTTACTTGATCTTAATTACTTTTTTTAGATGTAAGGAAATTTTGAAATATGGATCTTTTGATAATTATGTTACCTTAAGAGGAAAATGTGACGGTTACTTAATTTTTTTAACCCAGACCACAACATACTAGATAGTCAAAAACCTACCTCTAACAAAGAACAAGGAGACATCACTGCCCGGCGCTATGGACTGGAATATCTGCGCGACTTGCGCGTGCGACAGCCCGCGGACGCAGCGGCTGCCAACGCCCACCAGGACATCTCCGGGGCGCAGTGCTCCTGTACAAATAGTATTAGATATCAATGATCAGATTTAACAACCTACACCAAAAACCAGTAAGAGTCTCGATGTAATCAGTCCAGGAAACGACCGAAACGTCGAGATATTTATTAAATTTATCTGGAGATTCTCAATTCGTGAGCATATTATTGCTTGTATCTTCTTGAACATAAGAGCTGGGCTTTTGTCGATGGAGTTCTTTCCACTTTTCTTGTATAGCTTAAAATTCTTCAGGTGTAAGGGTTGTTATTTTTTACCGTTGATCCAAGCGGGGCTGTTAGGCACGATGCTCCTAATCTGCAGATAGCCTTCCGTCTCCGGTATACCTTCAGCTCCGATTAGTGTGAATCCCAGACCCTGAAAAGTAAAAATTATATTAGGATAGCTCCCGGACCAGTTCAACTCGATGGGATCGTTTGTGGTTGTTCCTGTTAGTTTATCTGATGTATTAATCGCTTATGTAAGATTTATCTGTACTGTAAGGCTGCATATGGAAATATATTGCCTAAAAAATGCTTTCGTTACATATACAGGTTAGCTTTTGTTTCGCTAAATGAGGATAATTGGGATTGTAAAGACCATATCCATCCTAAAAACTTATAAATTATTGTAAAATGTTAAAGATTAATGTAAATCCAATGCCATTTCAAAGCACTATATTTACTATTAACGTATTAGTACCTACGGTATTTTTTAGGACAAAAGATTATTTTAGCATCTAGTCCTACATGTTTCCTACTTTTCAAACATAGCTCGGGTTTAGATCACCAAACAGCATTTGGCAGGTATGGTGATTATGCCTAATCCTCCTCACTGTAGTGATATCTTCAGTGAGATGAGAGGCCTTTGCCCAGCAGTGGAACATTTTACCAGGCTAATATTTTACTTTACAAGTCCTACATGTAATCTTACAAATTAGTATAGTTATAGTACAAACCTGTGTTCCTTTAGTGAGAGTGAGAGTGAACCGCTCCCCCCGCAGCTCCGGGGGCGCGCCGTTCGTCTGCCCAGTGCTGCCATTTTCAGCCGCTAACTTTTCAGCTGAAATCGTACAAAGGTAGGTCTTTTATTTTAGAAGGTGGTTTATTTAAAATTAATATTATATTAGCTCCAACAGTGTCCGTTTTAGATTTTTTGCCAATTTTGGGATAATAAGTAGCCCATATTTAAGGTGAGGTCTTCAGTTAGAAGTATATATTTTTGTAAAATGTATAAATACCTTAGAATACCGGCTATAGAAGTAGCGTTCGCGTGCCCCTTTTAGATAGCAATATATTTTTTCGGCAGCCTAACACACTGCATCCAACCATACCGTAAACTTGTTTTTAGCACAATCTTAACTAATGGAGTCTATGTGCCCCCGCGCATTAGGCGGCCTGGCCGCGCGGCCAGGTCGCTGCGACCAACTGTTTCTTCCACGACATATGCAAGTGCGCGCACTAGGCGACCGGCGGCCAGCGACCACGTATTGGTCGCGCGGCCAGCAGAAACATCGCGACTCAACACGCGGCCCGCTGGCCGCCGCGACCAACGAGATTCACCATTTCGTATGAAAGAGATCAGGCTGCGCGCACTAGCCGCAGCGGCCACACGTGTTTTGTGCATACAGGATGTTCGATACATAAAAAAAAGACGTGTGGCACTCGGGGACTGCCGCGGTGAAGCTATTGCATAGCATTTTGTATCAACTTATGCAATTATATTTGATATCTCTTCTCTCTCACCCCACCCGCCTCCTCTCTCTCACCCCTCCCGCCTCCTCTTTCTCACCCCTCCCGCCTCCTCTCTCTCTCACCCCTCCCGACTCCTGTCTCTCTCACTCACCCCTACCGACACCTCTCTCTCTCTCACCCCTCCCGCCTCCTCTCTCTCTCACCCCTCCCGCCTCTTCTCTCCCCTCCCGCCTCCTCTCTCACCGCTCCCGCCTCTTCTCTCTCTCTCTCACCCCTCTCTCCCACCCCTCTCTCTCACCCCTCTCTCACACCTCTCTCTCTCACTCCTCTCTCTCACCCCTCTCTCCCACCCCTCTCTCTCACCCCTCTCTCTCACCCCTCTCTCTCACCCCACTCTCTCACACCCTTCTCTCACCCCCAACGCACAATCGCACACAACGCCCTGTCGAAGACTGCCGAACTGAAACGACGTTAGACGATGCACGGCCTTCAAGCCACACCTCCTTGCCCGTCGGAGTGGGGAGCGTGAGGTTTTTTCGTTACGGAATTTTTGGATTCGGTCCCCGCGCTCAAGGCCCGCGATAGAAGCTATGCAATAGCTTAAAAAAAAAAATTAATTTAAATTTAATAGTTTTTATCTTCATATTGCAATACGCCTGGAAAGTATGTAGGATATATTCCTTTTGTAAGCCTATTCCGTAACAATGGGTAAATACAATATTTTATTTCTTTCCTTTTTTTCTTTCGCTTTTGTAATAATAAAATCAGTGCAACAAATTCCTTCTTCGACGTCCATTTTGGAGCACGATGTGAAGTCAACTGACAAAATGAGGTCGCTACGTGGTCGCAGATGAATCGCAGCTACCGCGGCCAGGTCGCGCGACCCCCGCGCATTGGGCGGCCAGGTCGCGCGGCCAGGTCGCGCGACCTGGCCGCCCAATGCGCGGGGGCACTATATCTCATAAAATACACACTGTAATTTAAATTATAACACTGGCACAACAACAGAATAGCGATCACTTGTACTATATGTCACAACTTTTAACTTGTGACAGTAAAAATAATGGGTTACGCGAAAGGGATGCACGATTAGTAGTTCTGTCTCATTCTTTCCTGGGCGAAGTTAAATATCTCTTAACCGTTCTAGCAATTATGACGTAAGATTCACTTCTTCTATAGCCGTATATATTCTAAGATAAATACAGTCAAAAGTATAGAAGTCTTAGAAGTATAGACATTTGTGTATATTGGAAATCGGCTCGGTAGGTAGTTTAACTGTAGAAGGGTAACAAGGACAGACATACTTTCACATCTACTCTCAGGCTCTTTCTCTCATTCTCAAGGCCCAAGGGCGCTAGAGAAATACAACATACTATATTCATTAACATTTACATCAACATGTTGATACTTATCTTACTTTGTTTGTTCGCTAATCTCGAAAACAACAAATCCGATTTGAATAATTATTTTTGTAATGGATTCAACGTCAACATTCAACGGGAAGGTTATAGGCTATTTTTTATTCTATGGGCACGGACCCAACGCGGGTAAAACCGCGAGGTGCTGCTAGTTTTACTATTAAGTTACAGCTGCAGACAAAGCGGGTAGGGTACAACTAGTTATAGGTGAGCTGTGGTACGTGAGTGCGAAAGCCGGAGCCACGGCATCACCTGCTTTACCGCCGACGCAGAATACAGTGACGGGTTTAGTGAGTATTACCCGCCGCCGATGACTCCTATATGGGGGGAAGGCGGTCGGGTCGAGCCCCACATACCCCGGTGTTTACCCGAACACCGGGAATGCGTAAATGCATTTCCTCACTTTAAAAAAAAGGGCTCAGGTAGTTAAAATATTATTTTAATTTACAAAACATCATAACTACACATTCTTAGTTAGTTATCCCAGTCATGTATAACAAATTGAATTAAACCAAGTAATTCTTAACGGTTAATCAACCATATTTAAACGCTTTTACTCAACTTTATGCAACCAGTTACAAAACATACCATAGTTCATTCATGTGAAGCCGTTAACTTAACTAATAGCAGTTTAGCATGAAATAGTTACTGAACGATTTGTTAGTTAACCTTCTTGGAAGTTTCACTTATATTATAAGTGCGGATTTACTGTTTCTATAACCTTCCGGTTAAATGTGGTTATCCATTGCAAAAAGAATTATTCAATACGACGTAATGTCAGCAGAAGCCATCAAACAAAAATTGAATTGAATTGAAGAATTATTCAAATCAGGCTAGTAATTACCGAGATTAACTCAAACATACAAACAAACAAACAAATTTTACTTTTTAATATTAGTCTAGATATATACTGTTTTCTTGGGTTTAACTGAATGCATATCATTTCTACCCTTTACTTAGGAGACTTAAGACTCAAGAACACGGTTTACAAAGACCTGTGTGCCTAAACATCAGATAAAAATGTATCCACAAAACGTAGATTCAATTCAATTCAAAATTAATGACGTATTTAAAATACAGTCAACATCTACCCTCAAAACGCCCTTACCTCTCAATCGCCTGGCTTGCAGAACAGGATTCTCATACTGCGTCCGTCTGTTGATATGATCCACGTAATAGGAGCCATATCTCTCATCGGTGACCCGTTCCCAGCCGTATGGAAGCTCATCTTCACCACATTCACCAAGGGAATGTTTCCGGACTCGGGCCAGTCGAGGATCGAGCCAATGTGAGGTGCCGGTGTTGTTGCTGAAACAAGTTAAGGTTTTCAACATTTCTATGACTCATAAACAATATTGTTTAACACACATTGTAAACCGTTACTTCCAGGGATATAATATCAATGGATACCAAGGGATATATATCGAATATATATCATAAATATCCGATATTTTCCAATCCTGGTTCCTTCAGAAATTTTGGAATGGAAATTAGCTTACACCCTTTAACTGTGGTTATCAAACCTAAAGAATTTTTGAAATCAATGATATGATAATTCTTATCTAACATGTATGATTCTATGCGCTTACAATGTGAAAATGAATCCTTGACCCTTTGACCATAAGCAGTGAGACTAGTTGGTTGATCGATGTTGAGACAATGCTCTTAAAATCTTGTTTAATATGAATCAAATTGAATGAGTTATATTAAACGAGACTTTAAAAACATTGTCTTATCATGTCAAGTGTAAAAAAAATAGCCTATGAATATGAATGTTGACCATTTAATAAATTAATTAAAGAATATTTAAGCCACAGATTGGAAGACGTAACATATATCTTGCTGGAATGCGATCGGAACTCTGACCTTAGAGTGAGGCTGCTTCGAGGCCCTGCCAGCCTCTATAATGGACAAGTAAACTGCTGGTTATCAGAGTGCCTCTCAGACAGTGCTATTAAATTGTACAAATTTATAGCATTGTCTGGGTAGGTTGCAAACAAGTAATCATGAGGCTGACGTGGCCAACCAGGGTGATCGAAGCCAAAAATTAGAATAAAAAAAGTATATTTAAAACCTGTATTCAGACAAGTAGGAGTAACTAAATGTTTCAATTCATGTTTGTATCATGTAACAACAGTATTAGATAATCACAAACAATCAAATAACATGCAACCACCTAAACATTAGCCATAGTTGTTTTATTTACCAATTAATTTGATTGTGATCTATTCATCATGAGTTGAGTGTTTAGCTAAAGGAATTATGTTATAAAACACTACTATATAAATAATAATTATATAAACACTAAACACATTTAATGCATATAAATAAATATAAATATTAGTAAATAGCAGCATTGAATGGCTAGCAAAAATATTGTTCAAAATGGACTGGTAATTCCTGAGATTAGCTCATACATACAAAGAAACAAACTTTTACCTCTATGATATTACTAGCAGCGCCCCGCGGTTTTAACCGCGTTGTACCCGTTCCCGTGGTAATTTCAGGATGAAAAGTAGCCTACAACCCTCCCGTTGGATGTGGCTATCCATTACAAAAAGAATTTTTCAAATCGAACATACAAACAAACAAACATACAAATTTTACCTCTTTATAATATTAGTACCTATAGATAATATAACACTGTCCTCGCTTATGTCTCAAGGACAGGGGAAGACTAAAAAAATCAATTATGATGTAATTAATAGATGGCCCCTAATCGTCCTCACTGTACTTATGACTTCAGTAAGATGAGAGGCCTTTGTACAGCTCCTGCTGTGTGTCCCTGCTGTGTGCCCCTGCTGTGTTAATGTCCCTACATTAAGAGCTCCAAATGAGAACCAGTAATATGATAGAGAACCAGACATGTAAAACATTTACTCTAGCAATGTGGCAATCAATATAAAGGTGGTATTCAATCCACCAAACATAGCATACCTAATAACTGGTGGAAAAACACCCTTACTCAGCAGTAGGATTACTTTCTCATACATTACTTGCTATCAAGAATTACTTTCTTTTATTCATTACTTTAAAAAGTAAAAGTCTCTGTCTACTTTAATACAAACATTTATCAACTATCCTGCCGACAGCAGGTGCATTAGTGCTAAATATAGACAAGTTATAAACAAGTAAAGATTACAAGCGGCATTCAATGAGTAATATAATTATAATAGATGGAGTTGGATAAGGAGAGTGGAGGGATAAATGTTATAGTTTGATTATTCTTTTGCATATAGAAAAAAATTAAGAATTTGAGTAATTGATAGTTTTTTGTTATACGTGTTTAGGATTTTTATAGTTTCCAAGATTCAATTGTTTTAATAACATGTACCTATAATATTAGAGTACCTATAATTAATCTCTAGAACTACCAACCAGTGTTGAAAGTTCTTCCCGAATAAGATAGAAGAGTTTAAGAGCCAGATTATATTGTATTATTCATTACAAAATTCTTGAATAATTCAGGTTAAACACCAGGGAGTGTAATTAAACAGTACTCACTCTATAAAATAGGTTTCTCCTGATGCTGTGAAGGCCTTTTCCCACATCGGGGGCAGAGGCCCCAAACTGTAATCATCTTCATCTTCCTGTTTATGAGCTGGGTCTCTAACACCCACCACAGACCCACCAACAGTCCCAGCCCCCGAGCTATGTGTGGATATACCAGCTGAAGATAACCTATCAGAGTCCATTGAGCCTTGAGCCATTATATTTACAAAATTTCAGCAAAACACATCACATCACTTTAGTTTAGGAAACACTTTTTCCCACCAAAACGATGCTCCTTATTCAAATTTAGAACACTCCTTGCTTGTACTTTTTTTAATTTATTTATTGCCAGCACATAGACACAAACATTCTCTTCAATTTACTCATCACTGTGGTATTCCACAAAAACAAAACAATACCTTCCAGCCAGTGACCATCTTATGACTCATTTTGGGTTAATGATTGCTCACACTTGTTTTTTTACCTGGTTTTAGATGCAAACACTCACAGAAATTGCGGTTAAAGTTATTTACTATTAGATTACGCAGACAGTCGTGATGCACTCAATACAATGCAATCGTATGCATCGCAGGTGCATCGTTACAAACTTCTTCAGTAATTATTCACATTAATAAGCATTTCCCACGACACGAGACAATTATAACGGTAAATGAACACAAAATGAATTCCATTTCTATTCATGTAAATATGTTATCAAGTTCACTTTCTCACAAACAGGTAGAATTTCATTCTATTTGAAAGTAGGTGCAACAAGTGTGTAGGCACATAACACAATGTAGGCAGCAGGCGCGCAGCAAGGCACGGCAGAGTGCACACAACACACACTATACTGGCTGCGTCCTGCGGGCTGGCTCGCCTCGCTTCCCTTGCAGTACAGCTGTTTTGTTTAGACAGCTCACGACACCTCACTGAACCATCCCAATCCCAAGCACATTCCAATAGCTAAAACATGAAGATCTCCGATCCACTTTGCATGTTTCTAATTTAATTAGCAAGTATACACTTATCACACTTTGTATTGTTCTTTATTGAAAAATGAGATGTTATATTGCGACCAGAACTTATTTTAAATAAGGTATTTTACTGAATTTATGGGTAAAACGACAACAAACGATTTTTGTTGTTTGACTCGTCAAAAAACTTGAATATTTTCTGTCTCTTTTTGACTTAACAGAAATTAGTGAAGGGCAGTTATCGTCGATACGTTCGTTCGTCTAGGATCAATCATGATCAATCATTCAAATCAAAAAGTCGTTTAGTCGTTTTATTGGTAAAAATAAATTCAAACAGTAATTTAATTGTTATTGAGTTAATAAAATAAATAAGGCTTTATAATTCCCATTAGTAAAAAATATAAAAATCAAATATTATAACTTTATTAGCGCCATCTATCCATTAGATCCAACACTAAAGTTAATGAGTAGCGCCATCTATTGCGAATACTTATTTTAGTACTTCTACTCATCGGTAGATGGCGGTGTTCAAAACTTAAGAAATCATATCTCAGAACAAGCTATTTTCGCGGCTAAATACAACAACTAAACTGAACACGTAATTTTAAGTGCGTGCAGTGACTTTTATTAAGTAAAAAATGATTAAGACAGACAGGCCTCTAAATATGATCAAAGACTATCTAAAAACATTTTATTACAGCTAAAACAGCTGTTTTAATGTGGTGAAAAACTCATAAATTTACCCATGAAAACACTTGTATTTTTATATTTTATTTCCAGCATTACTTTTGAATGTAAGTGTCATACTTTCATTAAATACTTTATGAATACTTTCAAAATATGTAGTTTTTGCATATTATTTTAATTTGTGCGTCACTAGGTTACTAGGCGTCTACACAAGGACGATATTAGGTAGGTACTAGGTACATTATATTAGAAGAAAAAGTGTATTTTTTTATAAACAATTTCTCCAGCAAATTGCTGAGTTCTACTTATTTAAATCACTACATAGGTATCACTACATAGTATAAAATAAAGTCGTCTCTGTGTCGTGTCTGTCTGTCTGTATGCTTAAATCTTTAAAATTACGCAACGGATTTTGATGCGGTTTTTTGTAATAGGTAGAGTGATTCAAGAGGAAGGTTTATATGTAAAAAAAATCCCGAAATTATCACGGGAACGGGCACAACGCGGGTATATGTAACCCAAGGTATGAAAAACATGCCTAAAAAAATTGGTTATTGGCGTGCGCTACTAAATCTATTGATGATACACAAAAACAATGTTCTACACAATCAAAGTACATATCATTGCGAACAAATAAGTTCGCGAGGGCATATGTCTAACTATTATAGTTAAGCCACAATAACTGTTTTTAGTTAAAATTAATTAGTTAAAAAAGGAGTGTAATTTGAGGTTGATGATATTCATATGATGATATGAATCTACATCAAAATAAATGGCTCTACAATCAAGGTTAATTATGTTTCTTTGTGTACCTCTTTAAATTATTAAAATCGGACAGTTAGTTTCAAAGTTATGATGAGATATATCACTACATAGTATAAAAAAAATTCGTCTCTGTTTGTCTGTTTGTCTGTATGCTTAAATCTTTAAAATTACGCAACGGATTTTGATGCGGTTTTTTGTAATAGGTAGAGTGATTCAAGAGGAAGGTTTATATGTAAAAAAAATCCCGAAATTCCCACGGGAACGGGCACAACGCGGGTAAAACTGCGGGGCGCTGCTTACAAAATAACTAACTGTTTCGTGCGGTCAAAGCGCGCGGGGATATACCTACCTACGAACTACGAACGACGAAGACGCGCTATGTAGGTATTATCCCGAATTCTTCCTCACATGAAATCTTGATTGTGTATACATATATACTCGCGCGAGACATGTAATATTTAATCCCCAATTTCCCACTTGAAATTTTGATTGTGTACCTATATTCCTGCGGGAGACACGCAATGTTTTATCCCGATTTTCCTACATGAAATCTTGATTACCCGAAGCGAAGCGAGGGCGGGTCGCTAGTTAGATATAAGATAAGGAAGATGACCATTGCTCATCTACCTTCAGGTTTGCGTGAGCTTTTCTTTTCTTACCTGCCACTAAGAAGGTATAACTATGACCTACGAACAAAAGAGTTGGACAATTTTCAGTTGAAATGGTAGCACCCGTCATTTTCTTTTTATAGAATAGTAGAAAGTACTCTTAAAAAAATACTCTTATAAGCGTGATCGAGGCAAAGGCGTCTTATATGATAAACACCTAGCAGTTTTTTGTGGGTACTTGACTCATTTATAGGCCGTGACATTTTTTAACCAATCGTAGGTAGGTACTAGATGCCCATTTGTCTCTAACACAGGATGACATTGTAAAACCCTATTCTATTTTCAAAATTCATAATTCCACGTAATAATAAAGCGGATGGGCGGTGCGTGTCCGCTGACAGGTCATTTGATAGTTAACACTTTGTCCGCGGTAGGTATTCCTCGAAGCAGGCCACCGATCACTCCCACAGCCCTCGTGAGTGCCGCCGTGACTCAACGTCCAACTAGTTATTATTTCCATGCACTACCCGATTACTCGATCCAAAATACTTCGTTACCTACCGCACATTTTCACCCGTTTCTAAATTTTAATATTAAAAGCACGTGAAACGATCTTAGTCACGTAAGCTCGGTGGCCGGGAGCAGAGAGTCGCGATAAAAATTCCATCAGCACGAATCCAGACTCATAAACTCGTTAAAATTACATAAGCCGGCACCCTTCTTGTGTTTGCGAAATTCGAGGACATTCCCGCGCTTTCTCGGACGCCATCTTTGTGTCGCTGATTTTTTTTCTACCCCCGGAAGTAAGTGCTGCTAAGGCGACATTGTTATTCTGCCACATTATTTATTGTGTTTCATTTAATTGTTTGTGATGAGTGCGTGATTAATTTAATCGATTTGTCGGTAAAGGTAAGATAGTTGTTAAGATACATGTGTCATAAGTTCGTTTAATGTATTTACAATGTAGTTTGAACATCAAAAGTGGTATAATAAACTTTTCATAGTTTATTTGCGAGTTCATGTAAACTAATGAATACAGTGGGTTATTAAATTGGGCTTGGCAGGACCGTTGAGTTTTGTACAAGTTGCGAGTACTAGGTATCGTGTAAACCGAGTTGAATCGAGAATGTCATGACGTGATGTAATCAGTTAGCGAAACTCGTCTATTTCAGGATTTGGTTTTGAAAACGTTATTTTAAAATGATACCTACCTACTTTCGTTAGTCGTGTAGGTTGATGTTTTTGCATATGTTTAATGTCATTTGTATACTGAAAAATGTTTATTTTTACTGGGAATTAGCACGTAATATATTAGCTAATATAAAAAATAAAATATAAGTGGAATCGTCTCAATTAGATCTGCTGAGATTTATTACGTGTGTCACGTTAAAGTGAAGGCAGGCACTGTTTTATATTTATTTCAGCAATTTGCCAATCATTAATCTTGCTTATGGCTTAACACTGAAGCTGTAGTTGTTAGATATATTTTTATTGCGTTCAGAAAACATGTTATTCTCTATATTTACGAGGCCACGGGACGCGATATTGCATATTTTGTGGTGCAATTCAAAATGGTATGTTGGTGTCGTGTTGTGATGCTAAATGAATCTCGATTTAATATACTCGTACATATCTACATAGTTCACAGAACAATTATACCAACTATATGAAATCTAAAATCATTAAAACATTCCTCATTTTTCTTAGGCGTTGTTCAGATTGAAGGTATTGTGAGTTGCTAGTTCACAAGTTGAATCGCACACTCTCTCGTTAGCTCGTGGTTTGTAGAACTCGCTAAACGGCCACCATCTTCGAGTATGAATCCAATCGCCATACGTAGTTTAGTGTAAACTCCATATTGTTGATCGAAGGCTCCAATGGGGTTTTCGTTTGCAAAATTTGCAGACCGCATCCTGATTTATTTCTATAAGGTACTGACAGACGTGCTCAAAAAAAGCATGCTAATAAGCTTGCTTAAAATTAGCATGCTCTGCAAACTGTTCACATTTGCCAGAAATAAGCATGCTTGTTTTTAATTACATCAATTAATTAAACATAACACGTCACAATGGTGATATTTTACGTTAAATGGTAGAATCGACCCCCTGTACACGTAAAAGTGATAATAATATGAAATACTAGCAGCGCCCCACGGTTTTACCCACGTTGTGCCTGTTTCTATGGAATTTTCGGGATAAAAAGTATCCTATAACCTTGCCGTTGAATGTGGCTATCCATTACTAAAATAATTATTCGAATCGGAGTGGTAATTACTGAGATTAGTCCAAACATACAAGCAAACAAAATTTCAATTTTTACCTCTTTATAAGAATAAGAATATTACAACATAGTGATGTAATAACATGAAAGTGACAATTTGATCCTTTTACTACACGACCGATCTATTCCCAACACTAATATTATATGAAATGTAATGAACCAGTGTAGTACATGTAGCATAATTCCAGTTAGTTCTAATTATATGAACAATATTTATGTAATGGCGTTAGCTCTCGCGACTCACTCCTTAATTAATTGGCTGCAAATAAATTTGGGGCAAGGATGAATGATATAGGTGAAGTATAGTTAGAATACCTATTATAATAGTGTTGTAGTAGTAGTGTAGTGATGGGGTAATAGTACTACAGGGGTTTGGGGGATTCCAACCGGGTTAGTACTCGTATATTGTGTGGCTTCTGGGCTTGGTTAATTCACGGTCCGCACAGCTCCGCATAGCTCCGCACAGATGCGCACAGTTCCGCTTGGCTTCAATGGAAACGCACCCTAAAGAATGCCCATGAACATTAAACCGTGGCATAGTTTAACTAAGCGATGTAAGTTCATTGCATTTCTTAAGCAACGTGATGCTTGACCCCTACTTGGATGGGTGGTCGATAGTGCCATTTCTATCTGAGAGCTACCGCGCTTAGGCGTTTAATTGTCGGTCCCGATTTTTTCAAGTCAGACCATGTCAGAGGTCTTTAGGCGGTCTAAAACTTCGACAACAGGGTTGGCCACTTATATACTCGAATTTACTTTTTTAACATGAAAAAAAGACAAAAAGAGAAAGAAAAGATAGCTATTGTGAATCCACCCTCACAATCGCTAATAGCTTTGATAACGTGGCGACTCTTCTCAGTATAATAGCTCTGATACCGTGGCGACTCTTCTCAGTATAATAGCTCTGATAACGTGGCGACAGTCTCTATGTTTGTATTGGCGGCCGTGCGCTATAATTTACGAATGTTTCACAACAGCGACGATCTGAGATCGGGCTACCGGGACAGTTCACTTTATATTTGGGTTATATTATGTTTAACCTAGATTCTCTCGTTATTATATCATTGAACTTTGGCGTTTAGGACTGTGGCAGATTGTAGACGGAGTAGTCTGTCAGTGCAACTATAGTTTTGTAGTTTCTTCTATCCTATTGGTATATGGATGGGGTGATTCGGGTAACTAAAGGAGCATTCACTCTCTGAAATTCCTTTGGCATGGCTTGACATATGACATGACACTCATCTTTCTTTGATAATCCTACTTCTTACTACTTTGTTATAAATGCAAAAGTTTGTGAGGATGGATGTATAAATGGATGTTTGGATGTATGTTTGTTGGTCTTTCATGCAAAAACTACTGAACGGATTTGGATGAAACTTTACAGTAATGTAGGTTATACATCAGAATAACATATGTAATATATTTTATCCCGAAATTCCTGCGGGAGCGGGTACAACGCGGGTTACACTGCGGGGCGCAGCTAGTCGTCTATATATCTATACTAATATAATAAAGCTGAAGCTCTTTTTATTATTGTTTTTTTGTTTGTTTGAACCCGCTCATGTCAGGCTACTAATCCGATTTGAATTATCTTTTTTGTAATAGATACCTAGCCAAATTCAACGGAAAGGTTATAGGTTATTTGTCAACCCGAAATTGCACAACGCAGGTAAACCGTGGGGCGCTGCTAGTTAAAATATAAATAAAAAGTTATAGTAGGTTATCTTGATAACCGTTTCCCAGTAACTCGAACTAATAATTTAAAATAGAACATTAAAAAGAGATAGCAATATAATTTATAGGAATTTTGTTATGTTAAAAAGGAACGGAGATATTATGAGATAAAAGAAAATGTGTTTGAATTATCTTTAGGTTTAGATCAAAATACGTATCATGATTCGCTGTAAAGTGGTTTTAATGAAAGATACAAGTGTTTTTTTGTATTTTATATGTACTAATAGATATTTCTTCTTATATAGATTAATTTCATTATTTCATAACGTTTAACTTGCTTGTCCTCCGTTAAACTTTGCGTGATTCGTGGTCCCACGTCGCCATTAATAAAATGCAAAACACGGTGAATTTGATTAGAAACATAAGAGACATAAGTATAGAAAGACACAGAAAACAACTTTTTCACTTGGTTTGTAACTTCACAGACTTGCACTACGTCGTAGCTGAGTGCTACGTTTGCTACGGCGTAGTAAATGTAGGGTCCGAAAAGAATTACACACAAATCATATTCGGTTAAATCGCTTTCGTCTTCTCATTTATTGGTCTATGTCAAATCGATTAGTAATCGATACAGTAAGATAAACTCGATTATAAAGCTAAATTGTATGAGCGGTTGAGTAATTGCAACATGGCGTTTTGCCAGGGTTGCAGCGTTCAGTGGTCACAGTTAATAGTTTGAATAAAATAAATGTCTTCAGAAGAGAGGTTTGACCGAGAATACTGAGGTGCTCGTTGTTAAGGGTAAGACAGACATAGTGCGGGTGCGGGCCGGGTGCGGGCCGGGTGGGGGCCTGGTGCGGGGCGGGTGCGGGCTGGGTGAGGGTCACGTGACTGGACTCCTTGTATGAAATTCCCGCAGAACGTTCAGGCTGGAATAATAGCTTATAGTGTTCGCGTCTATGGGTTTAATTGATAATATTGCTAGCCCGCGGTATTACCCGGGTTGTCCCCGTTCCTGTGGGAATTTCGGAATTTTTGTACATATAAACCTTAATCTTCAATGACGCTATCTATTTTAAAAAACCGCGTCAAAATCCGTGCTGTCAGACTGTAGCCAATCAGAAGCACAGTGGCGGTTGCATTCGACGGCGACCTCACTCGCATCGCATCTTAGTCGGTGCAGGAATTTGAGAAATGATAGCTGAGACGATTGAAAAGCCGTTTGATATAAATTAAGAAATATCACACAACAGGTTACATCCCACGGCTGGAAAAAAAATATCAGTAGTTAAAATGAACAGTAGGCACTATCTGTTGGATAGAATTACGTAACGACAAATTAAAAGCGAATCTATACATTCGTAGCTAAGGCTACGAATCTTGCTACGCCGTAGTCGACGTAGGGGTCCGAAAATCTAAAAAAAAAACAAATACTTCTCATCGCTTCTGGAATCGATAAAACCGTAATCGTAACCAGTATCGATTAAACTGTAATCGATAAAGTCAAAATAAACTGGATTTTGAAACTAATAGCGCTAATAAATTGTATGAGTGGCCGAGTAATTGCAACATGGCGTCCTGCCAGCAAGCTGCAGTGCTCACAGTTAATAGTTTAAAAGAAGTTAATGTTTTAAACCGAGGACATACTATCGGATGAGATCTGACGTAACTGACAGTTGAATTGAATTTGTGATGATGTACTTTATAAATGTTAAAACATAGTAAAGAGTACTTAGAGTTATTTTGATACTTTTACGTATAAACAATAATTAATATTATTTTTTATAAACATGGACGTTAATTTAGGCCATCCCGTTTGGTTTCTTTCAATATACTTAGATAAAATCGCTATAGTCGTCCGAGTACACGCTACAGTAATACGCAGTCGTCCGCGCGTATGGATATTCTTTTGTTTTTCATACAAGACGCACTTAGCAAAACGAATGATGAATATTCATAATCATTTTATAACTTAAACACGCTGATAAATATGCCATCTATTAGATGATACACCAAGTTACTTCCACAAAGACCATCAGTTTAGTTTAAGATTATCGATTAAATTAAGTTTAAGTTGCAACAGATTCGATAGTATGCTACCAGCTTTAAAGCGAAGTGTTTTGACCGAGACGCCGCGTGATAATGAGGGGACGTTCTTTTGTTTTTAATTAAATAACATGTTTATTATGTTTTGGTTATATTAATGTTATTTTTTTACTAAAAATAAAAAGACAATGCAAGGAATTTGAAGTAGCTTTTTATGTAAGAACCGTGAGTGGCGATTGCTTCATTTAGTTTATTATTCTATGTGTTGGATAACTTTCATAAATAATGATGTTTACACGTTGACTTTGAGTGAGTTTATAGGCTACGAGTCGGATGTTTTAATGAACTTTAGCTCCTAAATGAGGGATCTGATGAGACTCCGGCCGATAAAGAAGGATTTCTCTATACTAATATTATAAAGAAGTAAAATTTGTAATTTTATATGTTTAGTCTGATCTCAGGAATCACCAAACCGATTCAAATAATTATTTATATATTAGGAACTCAGGGAAAGGCTATGTTTTATCCCGAAATTTCCACGGAAACGGCCACAACACAGGCAAATTCAGGGACGAAGCTAGTTGTAAAAAAAAGTCGGAAGCAAAAATGATCACTTTAATTTATGTCCATCTGACTCATACAGCTTATTATCACGTCTTAAAAGCGAAAGCATCAACGCTCTTGTATCTTTGACTGACACAAGTGCACTCAATAAATTAGCTCATATGAGTCGAGTAGGAAGAGTTCATAAATCACATGTCCCGCCTCGCGCGTTACGACTCTTTCGAGACATCTGACTTATCAAGAATTCACTCACATGACTGAAGTACTATTCTGTGCATAAACTAGCTGAGCGTCGTGTTTTTACTCGTATTAAATCCGTTACTTTGGCAGTTTTGACATTCACTGGATTCCCACGCACAGTCCAGAAATTCTTTCTCCTTCTTTCTCAAACAATAAGTCCTTTTTTATCAAACAAAAAGTCTTGTCTCTATAGCAGCCGGGCGAATTGCACAAGAATTATTGAGGTGAATTGCACAAAGATTCTTAATTTGATTTAGCTCCTTAACTTATTTAAAAAACAAATGACGTTCGTTTAAAATGGTGTTCGAATTGATGCACTATCAAGTTCAATTCTGAATGGACGGCTTTTGTTTCTAAGCTCTGTTCAAATATTATTAAAGTAAATATGCGGTTTCTTTTCAGCAGTAAAAATCCAATATATTTGAACATGGTATTGTCGAATCTTAAAGTATAGATTTTATTTTCACTTTAACATACTTAGGCACTAAATACATTGATTTAACATATAATATTTGCCCCATTGTGAAAAAGGCTAGTATTTCGGTTAAACCGATGTTTTAACCAGTTCCCATAAAATTATGTTGCACTTGGATGTAGCTATTAAATACAAAAATATTTAAAATCGTAATAGTAGTTCAAAAGATTCGCGCGTTCAAACAAACATAAATACAAATTCCTCAGCTACATTATATAAGTATAGTTATTCACTCATATTATAGTAGAATTCCTGAGATATTTTTAGTCTGTACAGTTTTTGTGAATTGGACTGTTTTTTATTTTAATATGACACTTATAGCGCAGGGATTAGTGACCGGGGATTTCGTTTCAGTTCCGTTTCGTGGTTATTTTTGGGATTGGCCTGTTTGTTTGTTGATTTATGTGTTTGATATGAAAGCATGGGGTTGAGTTATTTTTGAATACTATGTGAAGTGAAACGACGTTTTTAAATTGACTTTTTAAATTGAGAGTGTAATGTTGGTCGGCCTCTAGAGGGAGATAGTTAATAGTCATGTCTTGCTCATCGGTCTACAGATTGCTAGTTTCGTTGAGCTAGGACTAGTTTAGGCTAGGTCTAGTCAATATAGTTTCGGTGACTCACAATACATTCGATCTACAAAATTTTCACAATAGCGCCGCGCCCTCTTTTGGATCACAGTGGAAATACCGCGCGGAACTGCTAGGCTTACGAATAAAAATATTACAACGCATTGAGTGCTACAAGATTTAATTATATTCTATCAGAAATCCTACTAATATTATAAATGCGAAAGTTTGTGAGGATGGATGTATGGATGTATGTTTGTTGCTCTTTCGCGAAAAAACTACGGAACGGATTGGGATGAAACTTTGCGGTATTATAGGTTATAAATCAGAATAACACATGGAATACATTTTATCCCGAAATTCCCGGGGGAACGGGTACAGCGCGGGTAACACCGCAGGGCGCGGCTAGTTATATATAAATCTTACGTACAAATCGCGATAATTATGTCTTTTTTTCAAATTTAAACAATTTATTGCTGCAATTGTCTTTTAATAACATTTATCTTTAAAATCATTGACGTGACATCTAATCAAAATGAGGGATAATATCCATTGTTTGGTAATTTTGGTTTCAAGGTGGTTTCTAATTTATTAATGCTTCTATGATTACATATATGCTTTTTCCAATATCATTATTTCCAAGCCGCATTCATCAAGTTGAAGAGTGCATATGCCTGCTGAAATACCTGCAAAATAAATATTTCAAATGTAAAAAATTATAAAACAATTAAAAAAAAAAAAAAATTTCTTGTAAAAATGGTGATTACGCCTAAACCTTCTCACTGTACTGATATCTTCAGTGAGATGAGAGGCCTTTGCCCAGCAGTGGGACATTACAGGCTAATTACTTCTACTTTGTTAAAATGAGACATGAACTATCTCTTACATTGGCCAAAGTGGTCAAATTCATGATAGAAAATGGCGTTTTCACAGCCATAGTTCGTTGTGACCGGAGTAGTATTATCAGCATTATGCGTCGGATTCTCTTATGGTTCTTCTTCTCCCACCCACAAGAGTACAACGCCAGTTGTATGTTTTCTCCCTGAGAAAAAAGAAAACATTGGCACAGATGACTTAAAATCCTTTATCTACACTAATGTTGTAACATTCTACTTATGTTTCCAATACTTGACTTATAATTACTACTGTTATAGCGCAGACAACTAAAACACTCAATTTAAGCAATTGCACATGATGTTATAATATCCACATCGATATCGTAAAATCTCATTATAACATCGCGCCCTGCGCGGCACGCGCCCTGCGGCCCTGCGCACGCAGCTGCGCTCTCATTGGTTAGATTTTAATGGCGGCAAGTTCACTGTGACAATACACGTACGCGTGAATTTAATGTTTCGCAATGTGTTTTGTTTTTAAAATTTTGTTTTATTAATTGCATTAAATTAGTGAAGATAAAGTAGTGTATGCAACTGCATATAACACGGGTATTAAAACACTCGTTACTATTATGAAACTCGCTGCGCTCGTTTCATAAACTCACACTCGTGTTTTAATACCCTTCTTTATATGACAGTTGCATAAACTACTATTTTTAAATTTAAACAATGTTTTTAAAACGACAGAACTGTGTATTTTCATCAATTCCTTGTTTTATTTCATGAGTGCCCCCTGATCCACACTTGCAGTTTTAATGAGTATAGATGGACACACGTCTTTGTGAAGGTGCGTTCACTTGATATTGAATTGAGCGAGTTTACAAGCTACGAGGCGGTACATTGTAAAGAAAAAGTCCTCCTGATTGATAAAGCCCGGTTTTCACTGCAAGCGGAGCGGGCTCATTAATGACTCCGTTTAATTACCATTGCGTTACTTGTATAGACGCATAACACCTCAGTCTTAACAAAAACACGTAATGGCTGCCAAACGGAGTCATTAATGGGTCCGTTCCGCTCGCAGTGGAAACCGGGCTATACGCACTAAGCCCTCGTACGCACTAAGCTGCTGCCCGCAATGCGGCTGGCCGTCCGGCTGACCGGTAGCTCAAAATTGTATGTAACCGTATCATCTATACGCATTTAATTGCGGCTGCCGTCTAACCGCTCCGGTCGCTCGCAGCGTTGCGGCCCCTCGTGCGGGCAGCCGGACGGTCGCTGTACGCATTATGCTTTTTCACTGCGGTTGCCAGTTTGCGGCCGATCGGCATCGAAAGCGCACGTGTCCACGCTCGTAGTGCTCGTAGTCAACGATGAATTTCGATACGGAGCGGTTTATTATCGAGGTGCAGGGCAAACCATCAATATGGAATACGAAGTCTACTGAGTATTCCGATAGAAATGTACGTCGGAGAGTCGAGAGAGTCGACCGCTCGTCGAGAGAGTGCAGCGCGGTCGCTGTACGCACTAAGCGGCTGCCCGCAATGCGGCTGGCCGTCCGGCTGACCGCGGGTTGCGGTTGCACTTGAAAACGCATAATGCGTACAGCGACCGTCCGGCTGCCCGCACGAGGGGCCGCAACGCTGCGAGCGACCGGAGCGGTTAGACGGCAGCCGCAATATAATGCGTATAGATGATACATACAATTTTGAGCTACCGGTCAGCCGGACGGCCAGCCGCATTGCGGGCAGCCGCTTAGTGCGTACGAGGGCTAAGAGTGTTTGAAGCGGAGCGGATCGAGTAACCAATCACAATGTATTACGAAAAGACTTTGACAATGACAACGTTGTTTGACAATTTCAATGATCAATTGAGCTTCGCACAGTTCCGCTCTACTTCAATAGCAACGCACCCTAAAGCCCGGTTTCCACTGCGAGCGGAACGGACCCATTAATGACTCCGTTTGGCAGCCATTGCGTGTTTTTGTTAAGACTTTTTGTTTTTGCGTGTTATGCGTCTATACAAGTAACGCAATGGTAATTAAACGGAGTCGTTTATGGGTCCGTTCCGCTCGCAGTGGAAACCGGGCTTAAGTCCCCATTCACGCAAATATGAAGTACCATTTCGCTGAGAAGGCTGCTGTAATAACAGGGACAGGCGACGATCAACGCGCCCCCCACTATGAAGCTGAAGAACTCCAGGGTTACCACGCCTTGTTTTAACGTCTGAAACAATACATTATTAAGCAGCTTATACTACCCGCGACCCGCGGTTTCACTCGCGTTGTACCTGTTCTCGTGGGAATTTCGGGATTGAATGTATCCCATGTGTTATTCTGATGTGTAACCTATATTACTGTTAAGTTTCATCCAAGTCCGTCCGGTAGTTTTTTCGTGAAATAGTAACAATGATATATACATCCTCACAAGCTTTTGCATTTACAATATCAGTAGGATTATGGTCCTAAACAGTGTTAGGTAACTACAATAATAATAGTCCTCCAGCCGATTTCGGCCACGGCGACCACTTCTACTCCATGCTTCCACGTCTTGCATGAGCTCTAACATGGCTCCCGTAGTCCGTTAGGTTCTTGTAGTAGAATATTAAAGAAAGCCCCTCACTTTGGGTCAACACTGCGCTAAGCGTGCGCACCCGGCGTGCGCACCCGGTGGGCGCACGCGACGGGCGCACGCGTCGATTCACTTTTGTATGACACCACACGCGACGGGCGCACGCTACAGTGCTCTTTTGTATGGAACCGCAGCGTGCGCACGCTTAACGCAGTGTCGGCCCTTATATTTAAGTAATATTTTCAATATACATATATATGTTAAAATTTTAGAGCTCCACTTATTTCGCCACATGCAAGATGCAGTGACAGCAACTATATCAAGAATGTGTTAGCTGCATTCAATATGTGACAACAGCTGTCATCTTATTAGGTGGCCGTAATTGGAGGGCTGCCTATAGTTAGTAACAGCTAAGCAGTATAATCTCACAGACCATTAAAATATTTCACAAATGTTGGTACCTCACCTCTATAATTTCGAAGCAAGTGATCGGCAAAAGAACAGGACCCAGTTGTACAGTTAGCTCGTATGTTAGTTGCATGACATATTCTAACTCAGCTACAAAACTGAAAATATAATAATTTGCTTTTTTTATTACTCCACAAACAACAGCTACAGATTACAGGCGATAATATGTGTCCATGAATCTATGAAATTGATATTGCAGCCTGCGGAAGTTTCATGCCGTGACTGCATGCATACTGCAGTGAAGGGACTATCGTAGCGATTATTTTGTACTATTGCAGTTTGGAGTATGCATGCCCACCTGGTTTATATCATACAGCCATACTCAGAGATGTCGAATGCTTCCTTAGTAAAGATTTAATAAGTGATTTTGACATGTAATATATAAAAAAAATATGCCAATTAGTTAAGTGTCAATTTAATGGACGCCCCTCAGCGCGACAGATAGAGATTATTTAAAACTAGTGCAATCTGCAGCTGCAGATTGTGTTCTGTTTGTCTCCGACTTCTATCTTTAACATTCTCACCTATAAACATCCTGCAGCCGTATTATGATAAGCTTCAATTTCCTTTCAATCTCATCTTCATTGTCATCGTCATCTTCAAATAAAACATCAATCTTCGTTCTGACCAGTTCCAATAGACCACACGCGTGTAACATCAAAGCGGGCCCAAAGGGTACAAATGCGATGTACATCGCAGAAGAATAGAATACGAAAACGTTTATATAAATGAATATAGCGACGTAGCCAGTGAAGCTGTTTTTATTCTCTTCCAAAACGGAAAAATAGTATGACAGATCGTAAATCGGTATCAGTTCTAATATCCCAGTTTTGTACCACGTGTAGGCTATTAGGAAGAAGTTTTTAACTGTGAACATTGACCCTCCAGTCAGGACCAACACAAACCACTGCTTACAAACCCATTGCCCTTTCTTCGCGTAGTCCATCGCTATACTCTGTTCAGTGTTCGGCAATTGTTTATACATTTCGTAGTCAAACTTAACTTTGTCCATAAGATGAACTATTTTCCTTTTATGACCAATCAATATCGTATATTTGGAAGCTATTATTATGTAGACAACGCAAAAGATTCCTTCCTGACAGATTTTTGAAAAATCTTTGTTTTTCAAATCGCGATGAAATATTGTGTAGAGCATTACTATGAAAACTGATGTGAAGTGACCTCCAATCCAAATGATGAAAGCGATCCATCGTTTCGTAATTTTGGTTTCAGGGTGGGACCCGGTTAGTTTTAATGCTGTAATGCTGTAACTGAATATTTTTTCGTAACTAAATTCCATTTTCAGCACTTTTTATATTCTGATGTGATATTCAAAGTCAAGATTTGTCAAGTGATATCACTTTCTATTAGTTTTAGCAAAACAAGTGAAAAGTATTCGTAACAATACTATAATTGGTAATACTTAAGGCGAAGTGTGTACGAAATTGACAAAACAAGTCGTAGTCCACATTTTTCGATGTCTTTCGATGTTTAGCTAACTCTTTTATTAAACTATTATATATTTTGATACAGTTTTCAGTATTATTCATTTTTGTTTTGTAAGTAATATGCAAACACGAGTTGCAAGTGTAGCTAAATATGGGTAAACCATATAAAGTAGGCATTTATTTTTAATCGACAATGGATGTAATAAGTATGGTGCGGATCGCTTCACGCGACCCGCACCCGACCCGCAGCCGCACTATGTATGTCTGAATATTGTCATATTAATCTTTTTATACATAAAAATTACGTGTCACGTAGTTAAGGACTACTGAATCGATTTTAAATTTGATTTGCACACCGTGTGCAATTGGTTCCAACTTGAAAGATAGGATAGCTTACATCTCAATTTATAGTCGGTCGGGGCGGTCCACCCCTTCATTTTCATGTGGAAAAATAACGTTTGCCGGGTCAGCTAGTAAATAAATGTCCAACTTTTAATCTGTATTCCCCTTAAACAAACATTTTTCTTTTTCATTTTAACTTTGTAATTTGCAAAGAAATGAAATTGGTTTCTCGTTTAGTATTTAATATTTAAATATGGTAAATAAGTGGCACCGGTAACAAAGTGTGTTTGAAAGACTAGTTAATTTACTTTGTCGAAGGAAAACCCTAATTGAAGGGCGAAGGTAATACGTATTAAGTTACTCCTTCATTTAATATACCAACTTTATAAAAGCGCGAGTCGTTGTTTAGATTGCATTGAGTCGGCACGAGCGAGTGCGGAGGTCAATCGACCTATCACATTGAAATTGTCATCTACAATAATATTATAAAGAGGAAAACTTTGTTTGTTTGGTTGTAATGAATAGGCTCAAAAACTACTGGACCGTTTTTAAAAATTCTTTCACCATTCGAAAGCTACATTATCCACGAGTAACATAGGCTATTTTTCATCCCGAAATTCCCACAGGAATGGACACAACGCGGGTAAAACCGCGGGGCGCTGCTAGTACTTAATATTATAAATGCGAGGATGTTAGGATGTGTGTATGTATGTTTGTTACTCGCTCCTGCTGACAGCGTACCTAAGACCTAACCCGTGTAATCAGGGGCTATTAGGTTCAGATTAAAAAAATACTAAAACAACTGAGACTTCCAAAAAATAATGCATTCAAGCAAACTCTTCAACTTCATTATATCAGTAGACTAGCAGCGCCCCGCGGTTTTACCCGCGTTGTGCCCGTTCCCGTGGGAATATCGGGAATTTTTACACATAAAAACGTTTCTCTTGAATCACTCTACCTATTACAAAAAACCGCATCAAAATCCGTTGCGTAATTTTAAAGATTTAAGCATACAGACAAACAGACAAACAAACAGACAAAAATAGCGACTTTTTTATACTATGTAGTGATGTATGTAGTTCAATCTGTATTCTCCTTAAACATTTTTTTCTGTTTAATTTTCAACTTTCTACATTACAAAGAAAACATTCATTTAATATTTAAAACTAAAGATACGGTTGTATCGGCTACAAAGCAGCTTTAAATAGATGATTAGTTAATTTTCTTTACAGAAAGAACATCGCAATTGTAGACTAGGTAAAGAAATACAGTAGAAGACAAATGTCTTCCTCAACAACTACTACGGGGAGACAATCTGTTCATTTACAAACCTCTTTACTTCGTTTTATAGTCTGTTACCAACTTCGAACGTATAGCTCGTTTTTATCCGAGCGCTTCCTTGCTTCGGAAGGTATGTTAAATTGTCAGTCTCAATTATTTCAATCGATGGACTATGTTGGAGGTCTTGAGGCGGTCTAAAAACTCCAACCAGGTTATCCACTAAACTGTTTAAACTTCATTCGAACTTGCTTACTTGACGCTTTTCAGGAGTTCATTCGTTCATGCAACTTTATTTAACTAAGTATTACACTGTAAAATGTTTTTGTCTCTTTTGCTCTTTAGAAAATGGCGTATGTCGGGAAGAGACAAACCATTTGGCAGCTCAAATTCTGTTAATAAGTGGTTATGAATATGGCCCTATCTATATATATAAAAATGAAACCCGTTTTCATTGGTCACCGCATCACGCGTGAATGGCTGGACCGATTTCCACGGTTTTGCATTCGTTGGAAAGGTCTCGGGCTCCGTGAGGTTTATAGGGAATAAAAATCTCAAAATTCCCACGGGAACGGGGGCGCTGCGGGTGAAACCGCGGGGCACAGCTAGTACTTTATGAAGATACATCCTGTCGGGCTCCGATATTGCGTCGGTGAACATAACAAATAACAAAAGCGCTGAAAGCCCATTAAAATCCGGAGTGTAATAGAACGTTGGCTAGATTGACGTGGGAATGCAAGTTCTGATGTACTGACGTTAGCACTAACAGACGAGCGGTCGTGTCACTGGTAGTGTGACAGATTTGTCGGTCTTAAACCGAAACTGGATTTCTTTGAAGAGGTCGAGGTAAGACATTAAGCCGTCTACTATAATCCAATCAGTTTGTGCAAACATGTGTATCGGTTAACCTTCAACTTGCAACTTAGATGCCACGGTGTAGACGATAGTGACTAGCGATTTTTTAAGGACGTAAATTTATAGTGTAAGCGTACGTTTGCATAGAGGCGGAGCTGAGTGGAGTGTAGCGATGCGGCGTTATATCACAGTGTTCTATAGACCAATCACAATGCATACGAGAATATCTTGACAATGTCAGGTGTTGTTTGACAATTTTAAGGCTTCGTAATTGGCCAATTGAGCTCCGCACCGCTCCACTCCGCTTCAAGCACCCTAAGAGCTACAAAAAATGAACGAATGCATTTTGTGTTTCCTTTTTTAAAAATAAAGGAATGCACTCTTTAAGTAAAATAGCCTATTTTGCAGTATTTAGAGTACTTTCCCTGTAGAGGGTAATAGGAGCTTTGACTCATCCAGTGTGAAATCATAGCGGAGATATCGTTAGAGTAACTTCTATTCGTCTCATAAAATATTATTTTTTATAGACCATGACTCACCTCTCATTCATCTAACTAATACTTAAACGTCAAAAATATGCCAACTCGTAGGTCACACTCTATTAAAACCAAAGACAAGCGACAAAAATATTTTTAAAACAAAAGAATTGGAACACGCGTGTCGGCCACAAACATCCTACAAAATCCCCATAAAATGTGGACGTTTACGAATTTTCATTATTACGATAAAATGCACGAGTTTATTTATAGAAGTTACAGTTTGAACACTCGCGCTTTCGGTTCGACTTGATAATATCTTTGCTAGTATCGTACGGGACGCGTTTGGTCGTTTCTTAATTTTATTAAAAACTTTTTAGTTTGTTTACCTACAATACTCTTTGGTAAGTTTGTGGCCAGTGATTTTTATTATTTTTGTGTTTTTTTGTTTTTTTTCGAACGGCCACGGAAAATAAGGCTTTAATAAGAACGAAACGGTTATTTAAAAGTTTTTTATAGTAATTAATCTTGTGTTAAAAAAATAATTAAAATAACATAAAATTGGTGAGTTTAATTTAATGTAGGGTTTTAATTTCAGTAAAGTCTCTTAAGAAATAGAAAGTGAATTTTGCTAGCGGAACAAATTAATTTAATTTTACGCTTGTTTACTAAATTTAAACAAATTGGAAGGAAACCATATACAGTTTGTCGGAGACTTGATCAGCATAATATTTAAAAAATAAAACGTGATTTTTTAAAATTAATTGAATAAAAATTAACATAAATCTTGTTACCTACCTACCTGAAAGAATAATTGATTCAATATAATTTAAGAAAATACCTAAGCCAAATAAAAAACGTTAAAGAAAATAAGTGTCTCATTAGAAATTCAAAATGTCTAATTAGCAGTTCGAAAGAAAATGATTAACATTCCATATTGAACAGATTGACTCTGACTGACAGCCACTGTCATTAACTAGTAATTAAAACAACACAACTATTGTCTGTGACTAATGAGGCGGGAAAACAAATGAAAAAAAGAACAAGATCTGTCAAATTAACATAGTACAGTGACAGCTAACTGTCAACACCATTTACAAGAAATATGCTAAAAAAACAGCTAGAAATAATTATCTATAGTATGTAACGTTAAATGTAATTAATTTGTTACCCGATTGTTTTTTATTTAACGGTTTTTGGACAGAGGCCATCTTTTTAACGTTATTTTTAATTACGGCGGATGACCCGGTTGATGGAATCGAGAGGTTGCCGCCAAAACAAAATGATAAAAAGTTTTTACGTAACGTACACTTGTTAGCCCATTTATTTTATTGTTATTGAAAAAAGGGTTGTCTAATTTTAACTTTACATTAATAGGTATATCTTCACCAGGGATGAGTATCGTTATTAATATTGTCCTACATAAATAACGGTTAAATCACTTATAACATCTTTGACTGCTTTATGAAATACCAGCAGTGCGTCGCGGGTTTTTTCCTACGGGAATTTCGGTAAAAAAAGTATCTCGTACCATCCACTTTAATGTGCCTATCACACACGAAAATATTTTAAGAAATCAAAAATGCGAATTGAGAACCTCCTATTTTTTTGGAAGTCGGTAAAAATACGAACCCGTCAGCATAATTGCACTAGTATACATAGGATTATTTTAAAAATAACCTGTTAAAATGTATACCTATGTAAAACAGACATCTTTGCCCTGTTTAGACCTTCTAAAGGTCAAAAGCCCAAGGATAATTTCAGTTTCCCGGTTTCAAGGTCACGGGAGTCCTTGAACCTTCGCCCTACAAGACTAGACCTCCAAAGTCGTCCTTCCTTCAAGGGCAGCCTTGCCCGGAAGGTCGTTACCTAGAAATTCGGATACTGTGACCTTTCTCGAGGTTTTCAGGTGACCTTCACCTCAAGGTCCTTTTTCGCAAGGTTTTATGTATTGATCTGTGATACGTCATAGACAATGAGGGATGGACCAGTCTGTGGTCTCGTTTTGGCGGGAAGTGAACAAATATGGCGGTTGAGCTTATGATGAACTAATTGTGAACTTTTAAGATTTTATTAGTTTTATGTGTACTGTAAATGAAAGAAGAAGATTGATTTGTTTGTAATTCGTTTAATTAAATCAATATAAACCATGAATACTTCTTCGTGTGATTGAATTGTTTGTAGTTCGATATCTCTGACGTTTATGAACTTACTAGCAGCGCCCCGCGGTTTTACCCGCGTTGTGCCCGTTCCCGTGGGAATTTCGGGATAAAATGTAGCCTATAGCCTTCCTCGATAAATAAACTATCTAACAGTGAAAGAATTATTCAAATCGGTTCAGTAGTTTCTGAGATTAGCGCGTTTAAACAAACAAACAAACAAACAAAACAAACTCTTCAGCTTTATAATATTAGTATAGATTTTTTTTCAGTAAGTACTTGATGTTATTCATTCTTATTTATGGTCCCATTTTCACAGATGTAAAAAAAAGGTTATAGTTCTTATATAGAACATTGTGAGTCTGTTGACGCTTAAATATGTAATATAATATGTATCTTATTGTCAATTGTTTCTATTATTATCTATTAGCAGCGCCCCGCGTTTTTACCCGCGTTGTGCCCGTTCCCGTGGGAATTTCGGGAATTTTTTTACATAAAAACCTTTCTCTTGAATCACTCTACCTATTACAAAAAACCGCATCAAAATCCGTTGCGTAATTTTAAAGATTTAAGCATACAGACAGACAAACAGAAGACAAACAGACGCGACTTTGTTTTATACTATGTAATGACTAGCAGCACCCCGCGGTGTCACCCACATTGTACCCGTTCCCGCGGGAATTTTGGGATAAAATGTATCCCATTGTATAAGTAACCTATATTACTGTAAAATTTCGTTCAAATTCTTCCAGTAGTTTTTTCGTGAACGAGTAACAAACATACATCCATACATACATCCTCACAAACTTCGCATTTATAATATTAGTAGAACATTTACAATCTTACGAAGAACTTCATACATTTGTAGACAGAACCCGGTATCCGTCGACATATTACCATTAGTATAAATTATTTACGTTCCCTTAGCTCTGAAATTATCATTATTTATCTAATAATTTCCGTTAACTAAACATCCTTTTCTCATTTATAAACACTTTACCGGTCAAAATCAATTATTTTACAAATGTCAATCATACACATAGTTACTACTACACTTTTAACCTAGTCATTAAAATGGGTATGCGATTTTGAATTCTAAGCCACTGTGATAAAGGTTATTGTACTGTTTCAAAAGTAAGTTTAGTTTGGCGTTGAGCCAATAGCCTGTAGATGTTATTGATACATGTAATGTTGATATTTTTGTTAAAATAGTTTTTTGTTGTTCATCAAGAAATTGATACTTTGATATCAAATTTCATTAACTGTAACTGAAGTATGAAGTAGGAATGTAGCAACCCTCGGGGGTGCCACGGTATAAGTCTTCTTCTTATCGAGTGGATGGTCAACTTGACCAATCCTGGTGTCAGAGTTATAGAGCCGCCAAAGGCCTCTGACATGGCTCATGTAACGACTACTATCCGTAGAAAGTAACCGGGACCGACGGCTTAACGTGCCCTCCGAAGCACGGAATCATCTTACTTTTCGGGCAATCAGGTGATTCAGCCTGCAATGCCCTAACCAAACTGAGGACCGTCTCACAAAGTGATTTTTGTGAGATATCCCCACCGGGAATCGAACCCGGAACCTCCGGATCGTGAGCCGAGCGCTCAAACCACTAGACCACGGAGGCTGTTAGACGGTATAAGTGAGTGACGGCAACTAGGTACATATTTAAAAAAAATATATCACAAAATTATCAGCAGCGGTCATGTCTTAGTTTAGCCAAGCGATGTTACTCATTGCGATTGTTCAGCAACGTGCAGCTCGGCCCCCACTTGGATGGGTGGCAGATATCGGATTTTCTATCTAAGTGCTACCGTGCTTCAGAGGACACGTAAAGCAGTTGTCATTCCAATCGTTAGACCATGTCGGAGGCCCTAAGCGGGCTCAAAACTTAAACACCAGGGTTAGCGACTGACCTACTCGAAATGAATGAATGAATGAATGAATGAGTACATTAGTAGGAGAACTAATTTACACTATTGTCAATGGGAAAATCCGTACAAAGAATCTAGGACGCAAGCGGGGCTCCTTTATAGTCCACACACGTCATAGATACCATTAGAAACTACCTATATAAAGTACCAAATACCACAATACACAACATTCCGACCTATCTTATCTGTCCTCAGAACGAATTTAATCAAAATAAATACAGTTTTCAAGCCTATTCGTTTATTTAACGTTAGGAAACAGTTTGTCGAAAGATCGGCCTTTAAATTATATAATACATATGTATATAGTAGTAACGAATTAGTGTTTGTGTCAAAATGGTTGTTTATATAACTAGGCTGGAAAACCAGTGGTTTTTTATTGTATTCGTTCACTTAATTTTTTAATTTTAATTCACCCCATGGTCATCAGATAAGTATTGCCTAGCAAAAGACACCGTCTTTCTTCAAATAAAATTTCAACTTTTCTAAGCTAAAAACTGTCATAAAGTTACCTTTTTTAAATCAATTTAAAACAGAACCATGACAGAACCTGATATATGAGATCGGTTCATAAACTAACATACCAGGTAACAAACAATAAAAGGACTATATACTCCTTTGAGGGATTAACTTCTCGTTCAGTTTTAGAAGTCGGCTAAAAATAAAATTAATTGAAAAAAGATGGCGGTTTATGATGTAAGAGTAATTTCAAGAGTACCTAATTTTATTTAGTACACGCTTCATTTAACTCCTTCAAAATATTTATTCACTCAAAGACATTCTAAATTTAAAAGTTATTCGGACAGCCAAAGACAATACGAATATATTTTCATTCACCGTCCACCATTAACATTTAACACAGACTATATTTTATCTGTAATAGCGCGAACACAGAAGTGATTCATGCATGTTTTATTGTGAATTTTGACCAATATACCGCTGTTTGAAATAGTCAAATTAAAATATCACGGTTGTGTTTAATGTTATAATTATTATCAGCAAATATTTAACACTGTAAAATAACTTATTTTTAATCTACGTTAATACCATGGTAGCTTTAATCAAAGATCTTAAAAGGTATTTTTTTATTATTTTTAAACCCACGACGCAAAAAGATATACATTATCTAAGTTTGACTTGATTGTGAATCTGTGGCTGTGGCATCATAAAGAAAGAAATAGAACGATGTTTATTTTTTTCTATAATTTTTCAAAAGAGTTTTCACGAGGAATGCTTTTATCTATGATTGATTAGAAAACATCGCGGGTTTTTTTTATTCATTCAGTTTGGGGTTTGTACATAATTTGCTTTATCGAATAAGATAGATAGATATAAATCAATAGATGTTCTCATTGAATGTAACGATTCATAAAATAAAATAATAAAACAATTTAACGAGCGGATTAAGTCATAAATCTTTTGTACTTCCTCTCTTCACGTTTATAACAGCAATATAAAAATTAAAAGGTGATTTTTATTATAATAATCTTTATTTATTATCTGGCCGACATAAACATGGCTGTGTAATATACCCGACACACGACGATGGCTGTATAATATACCCGACACGACGATGGCTGTATAATTTAGCCGACTCAACGATGGCTGTATAATATAATAATGCAGTGCAGCATGTATAAAACACTGGAAAATTGTAAACGCTGTTATTTTAAAAAAAATTCTCGTGAGATTATAAACCGTCGACAGATTGTGAACTGGAACCAACCACTTGTAAGTTGTAATTCAAACATTATTTTTAGACTTCATAATCTGTCCATAGCAAATCCAGTCTATAAGTACATACTATAATTAAGCTGAGTGTTTGTATTTTTAACTAACGTTAAGCGTTTTTGTATGTTTGAACTTAACGGAAGCTACATATCCAATTTGAATGATTATTTTTGCTATGGGTAGCCACATTGAACGGGAAGGTTTTAGGCTGTTTTTCATCCCGAAATTCCTACAGGAGCGGGTATTACTCGGGTGAAACAGCGGGGCGTGGATAGGACTTTAATAGAAGCACTTTCATAGCAACTAGAGTTATCCCCATAATGTTGTTATAACGTCGCTAGCAACAGCTGTGGAACACAAACAATGGTTGTTATTGAGATCGCTATTTTTATGTGCAAAGATACGCGAAGACTTGGAACAATCGACAGTCGTTTGCTTTGAAAGTTGTATTGAAGAATGCCGCTGAATTATCGCCTTATTCATAAAAACTCGTTAACTAAAACACTGTTATAAGAACAAACTTTTTAAACTCACACGATTTGCACTCATTATACTAAATGAAACGGGTCTGTATCGTGTCCTCCCGTGACCACGAGCGGTGTAATCCGCTCGAAACGTCGGGTACGTATTTTAGTAAATACGTTTAATTATCTAACGCGATACAGACCCGTTTCATTTAGTATACTGTTATAAGAAGTTTTGTCTCTTTTGCTCTATGTAAAACAGTGTATGTCGGAAAGGGACAAAACATATGATAGCTGAAAATGCTGTTAATAAGCGTGTATAAATAAGACCCTTACTTATTAAGTTTACTATATGATTAAGTAAATATATTTATCTACACTAATGTTGTAACATTCTACTTATGTTTCCAATACTTGACTTATAATTACTACTGTTATAGCGCAGACAACTAAAACACTCAATTTAAGCAATTGCACATGATGTTATAATATCCACATCGATATCGTAAAATCTCATTATAACATCGCGGCCTGCGCGGCGCGCGCCCTGCGGCCCTGCGCGCGCAGCTGCGCTCTCATTGGTTAGATTTTAATGGCGGCAAGTTCACTTTGACAATACACGTACGCGTGAATTAAATGTTTCGCAATGTGTTTTGTTTTTAAAATTTTGTTTGATTAATTGCATTAGTGAAGATAAAGTAGTGTATGCAACTGCATATAACACGGGTATTAAAACACTCGTTACTATTATGAAACTCGCTGCGCTCGTTTCATAAACTCACACTCGTGTTTTAATACCCTTCTTTATATGACAGTTGCATAAACTACTATTGTGTATTTTTTAAAGAATACGTTCGTGTTATCCAATCCATATTAGGATAAGTTTTCGGAATGAATAAATTGAAAATTTCTTTAAAAAACTCTTGTAGCAAAAACACCCTTGTGCAATAATATAGTAGTTAGATGAATTTAACCACTCACAGGAAGGAATAGTTTTTAGGTCTGAGTCCAAATAGCAACATCGAGTAAACTAACTTTTTATTCCCTGCACCAAATGCTATCTTGATACCGAGTTTATTTCGAAACCGAATTTAGTACCTAAACTACTCAACAGAGGAACATCGTAAAAATACATTTTTGATGCAATAAATTACAAAAATCTCACCACTGCTCTCCGAAAAATGTTCAAGTCAAAACATTGAATAATAAAATCATATAAATTGCTAAAATTATTATTTAAAACACATCCTAACAGCTGCCTAGCGCTAAGCATTATTTTAATAACATGAAAGCATAAAGTATCGATTTTATAAATGATCTAATTTTACATATTTCATATTAAATTTATAGCAACCGGAAGACAGACCACGCCTTGACTGTAAAAAACTAATAAAACTAATGAACAAGACATTTCACGCTTCGCATGAATATATATCATGACATATTTCATCATAAGATGCATTCATTCATATCAGAGCCATCTAGCGGTGAATAGCTTTACTACTACTACGACATTCCATTAACAACGCCATCTACACCGCAGCAGTGGAACTAGCTATTAAAATGACAAATTTATTTTAGCGCCATCTCTTGTGGTTACTAAAATGTTCGGTATTAGACTCGAACCCGACTTTATTCTGAAGTTTCAGTGATTTCAGCGAAAGTTTCGCTTCAGTAGCGACACGTTATATTTATGCTTTCGTACCAACGTGAACTTGTGATGTACGAAAATAGTTTTAGTTTGACATATGAACGATGAAAAACATGTAGTTTTATATTTTGAATATCATTATTAAATTCAAATGTTTTAGTTTTTAGTTGTGTATTAGAATAATTTATTTAAAATGAATTCGGGGTAACTATCTGTGTTAATATTTTGCATGTGGACTGCTATTTTCAATGTCAAGGCGCACTAAACGGATTTGTTTTGATTTCTCATAACCTGTCTTTTGTTTTCTTGCTAGACATTGTTGATATATCACTTTCACTGTATTTATTTATATTTTTCCTTGTCTGATATTAGTGTCCATACAACTTTTTTGAGTTTTTGGTATTTTGAGAGATATATAATAAAGAGGTTGAATTTTAAAGCTTTTTTTAAAATAAAACATATGAAAGTTGGGTGAATGGGTTTTTAAATATCGTAGACAAGGCCAACATTGTACGGTTACGCGCCGACGAATGTAAATTTTATAACAGCCTAAAATAACTTCTAAACAGGTACTAACGTATAATGATATGATAAAGTACTAAACCACTACTTTCTTCTCTCAAATATAATCCAGGCTATTTTTTAAAATCAAATTATTAAAATTGAGTTTATACCAGTTTTAGTCCGTCTTATTTACCGCGCCCATTTCTGTAAGAAAGAATTCTGAAATTAAAATATATGCTCTATGATGGATGATACTAGATGATTTTAATCATTAATATACATAGTTAAGTAGTTGAGTAATTAAAACGTTACATTAATTTAGATTTTACCATACCCTGAATGACAAACACTACACTATACTATTGTAATCGGTGCTTAATAACAAATCTATCTGAGTGCCAGCCTCCTTTAATTGGCACAATTATTTTGAATTTAAAGATGTTACTTACTTACTTCATAGTTTATTAAAATACAATTCAAAGTTTTTAGTTAACAAACGACTTCTAATCATTTCAGCATCAAGACTCTTTCCACCAACCATTATTATTTCGGATTCTTGAAAAAACAGAACTAATTAGGCGGTCTATAAACTCCCGACACCTGGGTTGGCTACTAACCTACTTGAATTTACTTACTTAGTACTAATTGCTAATTAAAAACAATACTAATGATATTCTTTATATTACCTGTTACAGAGGCAGTAGCTCGAGTAGACTGGGTGAGCCCCGGGACCCTCAGTGGTACATCGACTCGGTCTACGCCTCCTCGCTCAAAGTATCCCTCAGATTACCCACCAGACAGTTTCTAGAAGGTAAGACATCATACTATTTTTATTTTTGCATATTGCGTGTTTGTGGAATATCAGGAAGTAAGAACTTCGTGAGGATGATTTAGATAACATTGTTAGAGTAGCTACAATATCTGGACCACATTAAGGGTGCCACAGGGTCCAACGGTGATGACGAGTAGTTAATTTGAAAATACACTAAACATAAACATTTTTTTAAATTGCTAGTCACCGCTCGTATGTTGTTCCGTGGCATCGCCCATCCCCGATGTTAACTATTAAACTGAGGCTGTTAAATATCTCTTCATAATATTAAGAATGGTGTACAAAAATAGGTCTTTAAATCTTAAGTTTAACAGAAAAAGTAATAGAATTAATATGAAATAGGTAACAAAGAAAAACAATCATTCTTTACCATGTCAAAAAAGCGAAGAAAGTGTATATAAATGCTACTTAATGCAAGGACATAAACTTTGAATATGAATTTCAGATTTCTTTCAACCGCCATGGTTCCGACAAAGTCAATTATGGACGTATATTATGGGTATGAAAATAAACCCCAAAACCCTATTTTTAAATTTTTTGTATTTTTACCAAAATAACACCTCAAAGTGTTATGTGTCTTACATCCTATATATTCCTATTTTGTGAATAATCAGTGATTAAAATCATTGTAACATGATAAATCACTACATATTTGAGTAATCATAAAATACTTCACATTCCCCAGAATTTATATTAATATTATTCCAAATTGCATTTTTCCCACATTTAGTACAGCGCCATCTGTTGGCTACCTTGTATACTAAGTCGATGTTGAAACATTATGGTACAAAGTGTGTGGCGCTGCAGAGTGTTTTATAATTTAGTTTTGCTACTTTCCACTAGATGGCGATCTTTGCAATGAACAGGTATAAAATAAATATTTTTTAAATATTGTGCGATGGAAATTGAGGAATTTTATATACGCGGTTTGAGAATCCTTCAGACACTCTTCTTTATAAAATATATTTCCATCATTTTTAAGGGGGTCATAAATTTGATATTTTCAAATTACCTAATTTTATTCTATTGCCTGAACATAAGGGTAGGTTTCACTTTCCATCATTTAATAATATGTAATATGTTACATTTTGGTATCCACCGATCATATCAAACGGAGCGTAGCAAAAGGCACAAAGCGACAATGTTATCTCCCAATCATATCAGTTAACACACAATCTCCGCAACGTAACATATCTCCAGTAGAAAAGAAGTACCTACTGAACCCCCTTTCTAAAACAACATCGGAAAAATTCCAAAAAGTTCCAAAACCAACTTCCAGAATGTCACCGGCGCTTCATGAATAAAATATGAATAAACCAGGAATTCCTATGACGTCATATATTCCAGCACAGCTCACGCACACCTGTTCCTATAAACTACAAGAAGTGACGCTCTGACGCGTAACATTACATTATATTATATAAAAAATACGCTATATTATAAATATTAGGTTAATGACTGTTGCGTTATATTTATATTTCTGAAGTTACTACAGTCTTCGGTGAGGTTTGTGGTTCACTATTTTAGTGACAAGCCCGTTGGCGCAGTGGCAGTGAGAGCGCTTACTGTGTCGGGGGCTGCAGGTTCGATTCAACGGAGTCAACAATATTTGAAGACATAGTTGTTGGCGACGACGTCTGGGTGTCAATTATTATATTCGGACAAAGTATTTGTGCATATATGTTATATGAAGTAGCATCAGTTAGTTAGATTCCATAATTCAAGCTTAGGGCTTAGTTTGGGTCCGTCTTCTTCTTCTTCATCGAGTGGATGGTCAACCTGACCAATCCTGGTGTCAGAGTTATTGAGCCGCCAAAGGCCTCTGACAAGGCTCATGTAACGACTACTATCCGTAGAGAGTAACCGGGACCGACGGCTTAACGTGCCCGTGTAATTAACCTTGAATGAATTTCTCCGGGTAATAATATTTATTATTATTATTTAGGTGGTCTAAAACCTCCAACAGGGTTGACCGCTAACCTACTCCGACTTACATATTTAATACATTATTCTCACATGGCAATACACAACAGTACCCAACATAAAGAGTCACGTACGAGTCCAGAACACGTCATCCCAACAGTGGGACTGGATCATAAAGCATCCGAATAGCGCAGTGGGCGTGCGGTGAGTCACGCCGTTTCAGAAATATGCAAATGTTTCTGTCTAGCTGCTTACAAGGCGGTTACTAGAGGTAGGGCTGTCCCGTCTTTATAGTTATTTTACTTATTTGCAGTGCTTTGCCGTATTACTCGCGGTGTACTAGATCAATGTGAATTTAAAGGTAAAAAGTGGCTTCTATGCTTTCTCCATGAATGTAGCTATCGAATACAAAAATAATTATTCCTATCGAACTGGTAGTTTCAGACAAAAAATCAGTCGCGCCCCGCGGTGCTACCCGCGTTTTACCCGTTCCCGCAGGAACTTCGGGATAAAATGTATCCCATATGTTATTCTAATGTATAACCTTTATTACTGTAAAGTTTCATTTAAATCCGCCCAGTACTTTTTGCCGGGAAAGAGTAACAAACATACATCCATACATCCATCTCCATAAACTTTCGCATTTATAATATTAGTAGGATAGCACCACCCGCAGCTTACCCACAGACTTTGTGCCCGTTCCAGTGCGAATTTAAGGATGAAAAGTAGCCTATAACCATCCCGTTGAAAGTGGCTATCCATTACAAAAAGGATTATTCAAATCGGAGTGGTAGGTTCTGAGATTAGCGGTAACAAACAAACAAAAAATCAGTTTTCAGCTTTATTATATTAAGTAGTACAGATTAACAACTGATCTATCCTGCGACAGCCCTGACACCAGGAACTCGCAAAAATACTTCGATGACAGTTTTTTATATGAATATCAAAATAAATACGACACAAAGTCAGAATTACGTGATTTTATGATATTTAACAATTCTCGAATGCGTTTTATGACTGTAAAGTGTACATACATATAATAAACAACGGTTTCGTGTATGTATAACACGTCTGTATGTATGTATACGTTGTATTAGTCATAGTATAAATTATAGTATACTCTGAACTTGTGTCGTCGAAATTGTGGTATAGTTATAAAAATAAAAATAAGATAGTTTTTTTTACAATTTATGATTGTGTATCTAAGTTCTTTAATATCTACTGATATCTTCAGTGAAATGAGAGGCCTTTGTCCTGCATTACAGGCTTATACTTTTTATCAAACTTTTACTAACTTTTATCTTTATCTATATATATATAAATGAAACCCGTTTTCCTTGGTCACGGCATCACGCGTGAATGGCTGGACCGATTTCCACGGTTTTGCATTCGTTGGAAAGGTCTCGGGCTCCGTGAGGTTTATAGGGAATAAAAATGTTAAAATTCCCACGGGAACGGGGGCGCTGCAGGTGAAACCGCGGGGCACAGCTAGTATTATATAATTCTACTGTCCGTGTGTATGTCACTGAACTTCTCCTAAACGGCTGGACTGATTTGAATGATTTTTTTTGTATGCGTTTGGGTGGCACCTTGGATGGTTTAGATTCACACTAGCGACATCTATTGGGTCGCGGGTGGAACCACCGCGCGGGACAGCTAGTATTCATATAATTCGTATTATAATGCTTCACTATCCCTTAATTCTTGTTGAAACTCTTAACCCTCGACCGCCACACGTCACCAAAGCGGTACGAGTGATGCAACTCTCCATACAAACATGTTTGTGACTTTAAATATTATAAGATAAACTCGCATATATATAATAACGTGTCCAATGCTATCTGGCAGAGTTTCAATGTGGGTAAAAACCGAATTCCACTAAGTTCCTCGCCTGTGAATCATACCTACGTGAACTCTGGTTATAATTTATTAATGAATTAGTGCTACTTTAAACGTTATTGAGATATAAATATAGTATTTTTTATGACCGATTTGGGAAAAGAGGCTTTGAATCAAAGGAATCTTTTTTTAATAATGTATACTGTATGGTAAAATTAGAGAAATCTCAAGTTTTCGACACATTGGTTTGTGAGAGCGTTAGCTGTGTCGGGGGTGGCGAGTTCTATTCCCGCCCGGAGTCAACAATATGTGCAGACATACTCGTAGTTGTTGGTGATAAGGTCTGAGTGTTGATATGAAGTATTTGTGCATGTAAATGTAATTCCATCAATTTGTTGGATGCGGAAATAATTTTAAGCTCAGAGCTCGAAGTTTAAAGGAATCGCCTGTACATAAGTGAAAAAACAATTTATATTAATATATTAAATATAATTAAATATGTATGTTTATTCTCTAGCGTTGAGAAAAGTCAATTTTCCTTAGAAAATAATTATTAAATAGTTCAACCTCATAGTTAAAACCTCCTTTTTAGAAGGTCGTTAATAAAACAATCTCCAATCTTACACACGACAAAACCTTCCAAATATTCGAAAAATCTTGTAAAAAAACAAAACAGTGCGAAGAACTCTGTCGACAAATATTAAAATGAGCGTATCCAAGGAAATTAAGGTGATTTCCACACCTCATGACGTGATGCCACCCGCAAAATCTGAAACTAAATAATTAGCGAGCCGGAATGTCCTCTTGATGGACAAGCCTAAACACAATATTTCAGTGACAGGGTAAAGAAGATTGTACACTGGCTGCTCACTTATACTTCTTTATACTCAATCTATACTGATAATATACATGCGAACGTTTGTGAGGATGTATGTGTGTAAACTAAGCCCTTATATTTAGATTTTTTTAAACGATAGCATTCAGGAGAAAAGTTGTAGTTTTATTGTTTTCTGAAAACACGGAAAGTCACTGCTAGTACTATCTAGTACTCTGTAAAATACTTTATATTAGAGATAGGGTAAGAATGAAATAAAATCACTAAATCTTTTTCCTCTTCAGGAGCAATCGTCTTCGGCTGGAAAATTGACGACATTGGTCCACATTTTGTGCCAATCCAAAAGAAATAGAGTATATTAATTTGCAGCCCGTATTGTCCAACAAGGCAAAGGCCTCCCATTCTGATACAATGAGTAGGATTACTCATAACCTCGCTCCAATCTGCACTATCCCTAAAAACTTGTCATATCATAACCCACAAGTGGTGCTTCTGATTCCAGCCCAAGGTCCCAAGTTTGACCTGGAACACTTCCGCGGGTATATTCGGCAGACATTGGCAACTGGCTCCCAAGGTCTCCTCGCTGCTCCACTGATTATCATTAGTCAAACGAGGATGATGCACATGATTTATTGTGTATCATTTCGCTTTGAGCTTGATTAATTTGACATTCTAGGCGGTATAAAACAGTAGTTGTCGCCTCCGATTTCACTCGCGTGTAGTCACTCTCTTGAATACGGTATGAATAGTATAATATTGACAAGCCCGTTGGTATGGCACAGTGGCATGTGGGAGCGCTTACTGTGTCGGGGGTTGTAGATTTGATTCCCGTCCGATTCAACAATATGTGCAGACGTAGTTGTTGGCGACGACGTCTGGGTGTCAATTATAATATTCTTATAAAAAGTATTTGTATATGTATTTTAATACTCATACTATCAGCTAGTTAGATTCCATTTTGCAAGCTATTGGAGCTCAGTTTGGGTCTATTTAACCGTGCGTGAATTTGCCCTGTACAAATTTGTATATATTTATTTAACACATGACAGCGTCGCTACAAAAATCGCAGTGGGCGAGAGCCCTTAGTTAAACTATCCTTGAACAAAAAAACTTGACAGAGCAAAAAATTTTCAACTTGAAATTAAACTTTCGCAGAGTGATTTTTATTCTGAAATTCCTTCACTAAAACATCGCGGGTGAAACCGTACGACGTACTATACACACTAACGCATTAAAATTCTTCCGTTAATGAATCGCACCACAAATATGGATCAAACGACATTATTGTAAATGTTTACAAATGGAATTATCCTTTGAAAACCTGGAATGAAACCAAACGCGAGCTTTTAAACAACATCATTAACAAAACAATATATTTAAGAAGTTGTGTAGGTATACTTGTTAGTGCACACTGCTTTACTTACAATACTGACCAATTATCAGTCGAAAAGTTCACCTTTGATGCTTGTCCTTGCCTATTTTAAATCCTTTAATTTCGTCTGTCATGTTATGTCTAGTTCCTTAAAACAAATGGTATTTTAAAAAATGGTTTGTAGTGATTTAGAAGTTGTAATATTAGTTGTAATTATTAAGCAACGTCCAGTTAGGTCGATGCTTGGATGGGTAGCCGAGTAGTATTTCTAATTTGAGTACTAATGTGCTGTGCGGAGGGAAACTCAACAATTAAAAAATGTTGAGCGCACACTTTATGTCTGCCAGGACTTTTTGGTTTTGAAGCTATTTTATAATTGTACTGACAAATGTTGACCGGCTTACTTAATACAGACTAGTCTATAATATAAAAATGAATCGCTGAATCTGTTGGTAAGCGCATAACTTCAGAACGACTGCACCAAATTGGATGATTCTTTTTTGAATGTGTTCCTTATTGTCAGGACAAGGTTTTTATATAAGAACAATAAGGAATAACAATCTCAAAATTCCCACGGGAACGGGGGCGCTGCGGGTGAAACCGCGGGGCACAGCTTGTCCTAAAATACAACACTAAAATGTTTGCGTTTTACTAACACCCATACTCAAAGACGTCAAAAAAGTTAGTAGAGATTTCATAAGTGACTTTGAATGTACATATGAGAATTACGTAATTTAGTTAAGTGTCGATTTAATGGACATCTCTTAGATAGCAAGGACTATACATTAATAAAATTCATTTCTAGAAGTTTAGTGGCCAAACCTGGTGTCGGAGATTTTAGGCCGCCGTAAGGCCTCCGAAATGGTCGAACGATTGAAAAAACCGGGACCGATAATTTAACGTGCCCTCCATTAACTTTACACTAATACCTATTACATAACAAACACATATCTCAACAATTATTATTGAACAAAGTTTACTGAACTAAAGTCCTTTATATTGTTTGTTCGTGTAAAAATGTTGACAGATGGCCGCCATTACGGAAACAAACATTATTCCCGAAATAATGACGGGATTATTGAATTAAGAGTATTTTGTAACTGGAGCCAAAAGTGCTTACAACAACAAATGATGCTGATTGTGTTAATGCATTGTGCAGTTTATACACTTGTACGAAATACCAGGGCCGGCTTAAGGGTGGGGGAGATGAGTTTAGGATAGGTTTGGTCGTCCGCAGCACCAGGCTCTTAAGAACGCTATGCTATTACATCCATCATATATTATTGTTACTAAATTTAGAAATACGAAAGTAACTAGTGTTATAAAAATATGACTAACTCTTCAAGACCTCGAGAAAGGACTTAGACTGTTTTTATCCCGAAATTCCCGCGGGAACGGGTACAGTGCTGGTAAGTATATACGGGATATGTATGTATCTATGTTTGTTTGTTACTCTTTCACGAAAGAACTACAGGACGGATTTGGATTAAACTTTTAAGTATTATAGGTTATACATCAGAATAACACATGGGATACATTTTATTCCGAAATTCCCGCGGGAACGGGGACAACGCGGGTAACACCGCGGTGCACGGCTAGTATTGTATAATTGTAAACAAAACTAATTAGCCATAAATAATCTAAAATCAAAAGCTTCTCGACCATAAATTAAATCTGCATGCAGTTATGACTGACTGTCTCGTAAAAATGGGAAATTAAGATGTGGATGTTATTTTTGGCGCTATTCTTTTGTTTTTGCTGAGGTCGCGTCTTTGGGGAGATGTCAAATAGAGATTTTTGGGAAGTTCATTCAGATTCAATGCCAAATGAAATTGAAACTTGCATTTAAGTGAAGTAAGATTATTTTTTTACACATGACTTTAATGACCCTAGTACTGGTAGACCCTAGTACATATGGTAGACATGAGCTTTCAATAAAAGCGAATAATTTCATGGCCTTAAGAATGATAAGGATACTTAGAACCTTATGTGATATTCAATCTCCTGAAATAATTTCTAAATTGTAGAAGAGAATTTTAAAATTTTGAACGCTGTCAAAGTTGTTTCATGTCATATTGGTGAGTTTCGTACTCTCTCGGCACCTGAATTTCAATAGAGGTTTGCCACACTACTGGTGCGAAGTTTGTCGCTAATCAGCCAGTGATTCTATCTCTACTGACTATGTATAATGTGTGTGAAAGAGACAAAGCTCTCATAAACCGAAATAGTCGACGGTCTCCCTCTAGAGGCCGATGATCAAAATATGCGTGAGTTTACAAGAGAATCATCGAATTCAAAATACAATAAATGAATATGAACATTATTATTACATTAGCACCGGTTTTACCCGCTTTGTGCCCTTTCCCGTGGGAAATTCGGGATAAAAAATAGCTTAAAACCTTTTCGGTTAATGTGGCTATCTATTACAAAAAGAATTATCGAAATCGGATTGGTGGTTTCTGAGATAAGCGTGTTTAAAAAAAGAACACTTCAGACTTATTATTTTTGTATAGATATTATATTCTATGAATTTTCGAAACAAATCGCTGTTACTATAAAATGTAATACGTCCACACCCATCCGAGAGTATATTTGTTTTACAAAAATAATATATTATTTTAAATAGAAGTGTATACGACATACATCATAAATTTTTATTATCACAGGAAGTCTGCAAGGTCGGGAAGGAATGTCGTTGGATCTGTATTCCTCTTATTATAACCTTGTCTTTTTCGCTTTTTTCTTCGATTTTACAGTGATACAATATTAGTAGTAGTATTGGCCTGTAGTGTCCCACAGCTGGGCAAAAGCATCACAACTTAGTGAAGATCAGTACAGGGAGGAGGATTAGGCGTCGTCACCAACGCTAGCACACTGCGGGTTGGTGATCTCAAACCCGAGCCATGTTTGAAAGTAGTAGTGAATGAATTTTGCGTAGATATTACTGTAATAAAGACTGTATAAGACTGTAATAAGACTGTAATAAGACTGTAATAAGACTGTAATAAGACTGTAATAAGACTGTAATAAGACTGTAATATCCCATAGCTGAGTAAATGCCTCTCGATTGATACGCACTACCAAATATCCTAACCTGACTAACGTCTCAATTGAATAATTCGGTGCTAAAATGGATAATATTAATTTTAAAAGAAATAATATGATTACACTTCCCTGATGTTTCGAAGCACACACTATTTCGAATTATTTAATCAATTTCTGTAATTTCATGACTTTAATTATTTATTAGTTAATTAGTTACTGATTCTCCAAAAAAAACCTTCTACAAACAAATACGGAATAGGATCTTCTAGTATATTTAAAAGAAATTTACTCTTAAGCAGACTAAGCAAAAATGCACTAAAATCAAACAAAAAATAAAAGCACATGCAAGGCAATTGTATAAACATACTCTTTACTAGTTAAAATTAATTTTTAAAATCATGGTCACCTTATAAAAACTTAAAGGATGAGTACATTCCCTCCAAAAACGCAGTCATAACACAATAATTGGGCATCGATTTATTGTGTCCAAAATATCATGTGTCTGACCGAAATATATGTATAATTAGAATTAATATTATATATAAATATGTATATAGGTATAATGTTAGTGGGAGCGAGTGTGGCTTCAGGCAGTAGTCTCCGTCCGCTCGCTAACCAGGCGACATCTCGGGATACTCCAAAATTAATTCTGGAACAAAGTGTTGTGAAACAGTGAAAGTGTTCTCTTAACGGTTGGTGTTGTCAAGAATGGAGTACGGACATTTTATTTTCATATAAAATCATAAAAAAATACAAAAAAATATTTAAATAAAATAATTAGTGTCACTCGCCTCGTAGCAAGACTACGCCGCTACGAAACCGCTACGCGCCGTAGCAAAAGTTTAAACGTCAAATAATTTATTGGTAGTATCAATTTTGCCGCTAAAAACTATTTGGTCGTGATATTTGCTGGATTTATTTTCGTGAAATTGATGGCGTATTATAAAATGTGTAGATGGAGCGAGATGTGGAGATCAATTTTTCATCGAACATTTAAATGTTGAGACGTAACGTACAGAAATATATTTTGATTAATGATTTTGATACGTTGTGGGATTACATTTATGTGTGATTTTGCATCGTTTATTATTAGAAATGAGTTTATTCGTGAAATAATATTAAATTAGATTGAAACCAATTAAAAGTGTGAATGAAAAATATTAATTAAGACTAATTTCTTGTGACGTCACCACTATTAAACGCTGAAATATATTTAATTATTAATATATTTCTATTTTAGTCAGACCTATTAAAATGTAAAACGTCACTGTGATTCCATTATGAAATCTTCGTTAAACCTTCGAGTCTCCAATAACTTAATCAATCATTATATCTCACAACTGGACTTACAATTCCAACAGTGGATATTTTCCGACTCAATTTCCATTAAAAAATTAGGTGAAGTTACCTATTGGAGCAAAGAAAGACTGAAACATATTAAAGCAAAAAGTATGTTTGAGAGGTAAATTAGTTTTTCAAATCAAAAAGTAATCATTTTTAGCCCAAAAAAGGATCCTCTGAACATACTCGTCTAACATACCATACGGTTCTGTATTGAAATCTCCCGTCTCATCGTTCTTTCCTAGCCCGGAAATTCTTTAGCAATGAAAACTTCTTAACCTTAGTCAAAAATGATGAACATTTTAAAAGTAGGTCGTAATTATAATTTGATACTCGCCGCGAGAAAGGTTAGCAACAGCTGCGTCTGCCAAGAATTCAGATTTTCATGTAACATAGTTTTACAGTCTACTTAGTACTAGGTTAAATGAGCCTTCGTTACAAAGTTTATCATAATAACCTCAGTTTGGTAAAGTATGTATTAGCCTGTAATGTCCCACTGCTGGGCAAAGGCCTCTCATCTCACTGAAGATATCAGTATGGTGAGGATTAGGTGTAATAACCAAAAATTATATTACTCTATGTTGGCTATGGTAAAGAGATACATGAAAGGAATTGAGCGAGACCTTTGCCCAGCTGTGGGACAGCGAGGTAACTTAAAAAAAAGCTAAACTCGGTTAAACAAAGTAAAAATCAGGTAACTTCGAGTAGGTAAATGGCCATTCGATTGTCGTTACATTTTAGATCGCCTGAACTCCCCAACATGGTCAAACGATTGAAACAACCGCGACCGACCATTTAACGTACCATCCGAAGCACTACGAGATAGAAAAGTAGTGTAATTTCTCAGTAAAAGTAAAGTATGAACGATTGAGTAGTGGTTCAGAAAATAAGAATATTTCCACTCTCGGGATGATCTACGTCTGTTTGTAGCCGAGAACTCTATAGTTTTAAACATGATGGTTAGTTAGAATTTAACCAAACTGTAACTGGGGTCTTTTAAGTTAATACTTTAATAGTTTTGCTTGCGCACATTTAGCTCGGCCCTTACTTGGGTAGTGACAGTGACATTTCTATTGAAGAGCTACCGTGCTGAGTGCTCCTTAAACTATCAGTCTCGGTTGCGTCAATCGGACAGTCCATATCGGAGGCCTATAGACAGTCTAATACCTCCAACACCGCGGTTGACCACCAAAATACTCGATCTTTTTTTATTTCTGTACTAGCCGCGGTGTAACCCGCGTTGTATCCGTTCCCGCGGGAATTTCGGGATAAAATTTATCCCACGTGTTAAACTGATGTATAACCTATATTACTGTAAAATTTCATCCAAATACGCCCAACAGTTTTATCGTGAAAGAGTAACAAACATACATATATACATACATCCTCACGAACTTGCGAATTAATAATATTTGTAGGATATTATAACTGTTTACAACCAGCAGTTGTGGTCACATTATAACACACTCATTTTAATATATTATTTATGTTAGTTTTTTCAAGTTTTCACTGTGTCTGAGCCAAGAAACATATATTTTTAGTGTTACGTCGAGAGCTGCGGATGTTTGATATTACTCTGGGCTCGAATCGTTAAAAGAAGGTGTTTTTTTTAATATAAATGTAAAGAATTTCCGTTTTTCGAAGGAAACCGCTAATGGTTTTGTTTTATAACTTGGGTTTTATTGTTATCACTAGTTTTTATGAAGGGATTGTAAAATTAATTGTGTAATTGGATACTTCTTGGGTTTGAATAACATGTCGGTGGTTACGGTCGCGTTACTTAATACAGGCATTTTGAAACCATTTTTATTATACTATTACTGCACGCTATGTAGAATGGTTAATGTTGTTACTTAACTGGCAATCCGTACAATTATTCCACCCATGATCCAATCAAATAATAATAAGTTAAGTATGTACACATATCTATCCAAAAACAATAATTTGAATCAAGTTGATAGTTCCAGAGAGCACGTTAAATTGACGGTCCCAGTTTATCAATCGTCAGTCTATGTCGGAGGCCTTTAGGCGGTCTAAAAACTCCGACATTAGGGTTCACCACTAACTTTTAACTTAACTTCCTTTTCCCATGCCAAGCCACGGGCTACCACTAGAGTATACTCTACCAAGTACTCCAAAATAATCAAGTACCAGTCAGATGGATGGAGTAATCAGCTGTGTGTCGCATAACTCAGGCAGTCGTGTCCGTTGAAACGCATTTTACACAATTATAAATAGCCCGGGAGTGCAATTCAAAGTAATTTGCTGGATTTTGTACTACAAAGTGAGTGTGGTTTTACAATGAGCGATTTTTGTTGAGTAACTTTTCCAATCGTCTGACTAAAATTGAAGCGAAGTTGCTTGACGAAAATCGCCTAGACTATTTTCTGTAATAATCCAGTCTAGCTTAAACTCATTAATTCGAGCTGTGTTAGTATTTTAATGATCCCTGGATTGTTATTGGTCAAAACCTGGGATTACAATCAATGAATTAAAAGGTATTTTTGTCCAATTTTCTGCATAATGTTAATTAATATTTACACCAATTGTTTAATGACCATCGAATATCATCTATCAAAATCATTTACATTGACATGAAAAAAGGGTTATTATACCATAACACAGAGTATTTTTCAGTGACCAATATAGCTGAAGAGTTTGTATTTATTTTTTGAACGCGCTAATCTCAGAAACTACCAATCCGATTTGAATAATTATTTTTGTAATGGATAGCCATATTCAACGGGAAGCGTTGTAGGCTATTTTCCATCCCGAAATTCCCACGGGAACGGGCACAAACCAGATAAAACTGCAGGGCGATGCTATTCTTATAATATATAACTATATAATGATCTATCTGTATCAAAGCTGTAAGACTGTGATAGTAAGTGTGCCGTGACAGACAGCGAAGCCAAGAATTTGTGACAAAATTACACATCCGCCAACAAACATCTATCAGTACCTGACTGCCGTCAGATTGCAACATTGAAAGTGGCTGATGCCACACTTGCCGTCACGTCCCGGCCGGACCGTACCCATAAAGACACCGATAGCTTTGATCTTACACTTACCGGCCCGACTCGACAACAATAGCTTCATTCAACACTTATCGGCATCGTCTTGTTACCATCTATAAAGATTTGAATAGATTTTGTTGTAGCTCCTTTAGAAAGGATCACGATAAGTGTATAACAAAATTAATAATTGGTAAACTTATCCATTAGTACCTAAAGTATAGAATAAATGTACAGTCATTTAACATCGTAAGCTATACAATGTACTCGTAGAGGTATGCGCAAACAATAAATGCGATTCTGTCGGTAATGTCTTGCCGTGCCGTGCTGTGCTGGCGAATGTTTTAGCGTACCATATTTTTTTTTCAGTGTTAAACCTCAATCAATGTTAGCCCATATATTTTTTAGTTTATAGCTGATATCGGCGGTAGGCTTAGAAAATTCAAAACTCATCAATTTTAAGGAGTTTAATATTTTAACTTCTTCATTTAGTTTGTTGTTATATTTTTATTGTGTTTTAAGGTTGTATTAGCATGCCTTGCCTAGATTAAAGTCTCTAAATATTTTTAGACTAAAAAAAATAAACTTCGACTAAAGATTGTATCAAAATATACAGAAACCCTATTTTCTAGTTTCACCTAAACACATTAGTTAGATGCGAATGCTCGTAATTATAATCCAAAATTAATTCTGTGATATGCCGCTGGACAGCTGTGACTCTTATACAGGGTGATGGTAATAATTTTTAGGATTATATTTTGAAATAATAATCAATGTAATAATAATAATAATCCGGGCGGCGAGCCACGGCCTGCCGCCGATAACTTGTTTACAACTTGTTATGGCAGGTGCCGACCTCTTTGTAATATCCCATCTCCAGTCCATCCAACCTTCATTTCCATAGCCCAGTCTTTTTTCTTTCATTTCTAATGACAATAGTCCCTACTTCTGCAGGTACACATTCCCGGACATGTTGTACTGATGTGGTCGGAAGTGTGTCCCTGCAGTTGTTCCATTACATTAAACATCTCCAAAGGGCCTCTACGAGTTGGATCTGTATCCCCTCGCATGCCTCTCAAAAAGACCGGGCTTGTCCCGTGACTCCAAGGAGAAACACTTTATAATAATCCTCCTCGCTGTACTGATATCTTCAGTGAGATGAGAGGTTATTGCCCGGTAGTGGGACATAACAGGCTACCATTTTTTACTTTTTTATTGCTGGTTGTGATTAGGATATTCGGTAGGACAAACGCAAATAAACAAAGCTACTCATCTTACTAAAATTAAAAGCTGAGGCGACATTTTTTATTTGAAACCGTGTAGTGTTAGTGCTAAATAAGTGCTGTATTAGTGATAACCTCATACAGTCCTTAAATCGAGCCACCTAGCATAATGAGTTTATATCGTACAATGGCAAAATCAAAACTAAGGTCATTGAAGGCCATTTAAAAAAAAAAAACCCGGATCAATAGTAGGTACATGAGCCTAATGTTGATTATGCCAGCTACAAAATTACATAAAAACTTTTTGATCATTCATACAATTTTTTAAAGTTATGGACGTTACTAAATCATTATGCTAGGTGTCTCGATTTAGGAGTCCGGGAGTATATATAACATCCTATAGCTACCATTACAAACTATTCCCGAAAATATTAGTATGGATGGATGACTAACACCAATTTAATAGTCATATTAAAAGCTTTCGGATATAAACAGATAAACAGTCAGACATAACAACGACCGACACAAATAGGAACATCCTGTATGGAGACATATCCTCTGTATATAATATGCGCACGCGCACACTGCGCGATTTTAAATCTGGAATCTGGAGCAAGATTTTACTGGACTATGTTTATCTAATTTTTGGAGTTTGTAGATATTTTGTTTAGTTGTGAAACAAGTGATAATGTTGCCTCTAACATGCCAATTCAGGGCTTAAAGCCTCTCATTTCATTGCAGAAATCAAAACAATTAGGTAAAATAATTTGAACGGCATTTATACATAATAGAGCTAATTAAAGTTAATCTAATGTACGTAAGTATCAGTGAAGGGGGTAGTGAACCCTTTGGCCTTTACCCCTACTCGAACGCTGAGTATTTAAGTCCAGCAGCCTTCAATTTTTGAAATTTGAGATTCATTAGTTGAATACTCCATTTACGATAAAACTATCTTTCTAATATATAAAATTCTCGTGTCACGAGGTGCGTGGTTGAACTCCTCTGAAACGGCTCGACCGATTCTCATGAAATTTTGTGTGCCTATCGGGTAGATCTGAGAATCGGAGAACATCTATTTTTCAGCCCGAAATTCCCGCGGGTGAAACCGCGGGCCGCAGCTAGTCTAATTATATAAATTCTGACTTATATGATAAGAACTAAGCTTAGGAAATCAAATCATTATAATTACGTGTAAGGGTGCGTTTACATTGAAGCAGAGCGGAGCCGTGCGGAGCTCAACTGACCAATCACGACGCATTACGAAAAGATTTTGACAATGTCAATGCGTTGCTTGACAATCCCGATGCGCCGTGATCTGTAACCTTGGTGTGCAGTGCAGCCTCTGTAGTTGGCAGTACCATTTCCAAAGAGTTTAATATACAAAGCGATAAGAGATTCTTGTACATAAAAAATCGTTAACCCTGTAGTGGCTGCAGTCTGCAGTCTGCACCTGCGGTTTGCGGTCCGATTTTTACTTATTTTGAAGCTGTGCGGAGCTCAACTGACCAATCACGACGCATTACGAAAAGATTTTGACAATGTCAATGCGTTGTTTGACAATCAAAATGCGCTGTGATTGGTGAATCGGACTCCGCACAGCTCCGCTTCAATGTAAACGCGCCCTAAGAGAAACTATAATTTCTGAATATTACTTTCTCACATTGATTTCTGTCTCCGTTACTAATCGCCATCATCACTGCAGCCTTGTTGGCAGCAATTTCTATAACATTTTATAATTTCTATTCCAACTTTATATTTTAAAACAAACACATCCGTTTATTTAATAGTATTAGTGAATGAGTGTCATTGATGGATACAGACTATTTGCCAAATGGTTTTAGTGAAAAGCTGACTGCAATTTTAAGTGACTTAAAAACAAGTAGGTTTCGTTTTATTAATTTAATGTTTGTTGCATCATATTTCCGACGTAAAGCGTTTTATATTGAGCGAATTTCCATGATGGGATAGCTAGGAGAAAAACGTGGTAAAATATATATATATAAGTTCCAGTAGGTGCCAAGTGTTATCGAAAAACTGGTGTCGGTGTTTTTAGACCGCCTAAAGGCCTCTAAAATGGTCTAATGGTCGAAACAACCAGGACCACAATACGTGGTAATTACAGCTAAAGGGACAAGTCGGAAACGAGCTGCAGATAGCAAGTTACAGCTGCAGACTGCACTAGCTTCCAAGAATTTATGTATGAAATTGATTCTATAAATGGTGACACTGCGGTTTGCAGCCGCAGCGGCGACCGCAGACTGCATTATCAAAAAACGTTTTCTACTTACTAGCAATTAATGGGATGTTTATAGAAGACTCCTGTAGTGTCGACTGTAGTCTGCTGCAACTTGCAGACTGCGGTCTGTTTTCGATTTGTACCTCAATTCTTGTCACTGTACTGATATGAGCTGGGGAAAAAAGTATTTGCTGCCTGCAGTCGCATATTTCAATATTCTTTAAGTATTTATTTGTTATAATACTTAATTATTTTCCTTCCAAATATCTGATACTAGTTCTCTATTACAACACGCCATTAAACTAATCATTGAATCCAGCTCACAAATAAAATGTCCATTTTGGTTTCCTTTGAATATATTTGCACTTACGTCACTCAGTGTGTTTTTTCAGAGATTTACTGAGCCTAATTGATAGTTAAATACAAGTTAAAAAGATACTTACGAATCCTAATATAATTGGAAAAGAAAGTTAGTTTGGTTTGCTGGTTTTAGTTTTGTTTGGTTTCTTGGCTGTTTCATGCAATAGATCCATCCATACCTATAATATAATATGTAGTATAGCAACTTAGCAAAGCGTACCTCTAGTTTTTCCGGGATGAACACAAGTAATGTAAGAAACATTACTCTGTTTTTCTAACAGGCAGAATTACGTAGAATCGTTAGTCAAATAAAAATATATTTTTTATATTTTCATATTTGATAAAACTTTTTTAAAATGATACATTAATTTTTTACGCCCCATTGACATTTTGGAACATGTGTCTGTTAATCTAATTTCCACCTTATGACTCTACAAATAGATTTTATAATCAATCTTCTACGTTACGTGACTTCAAAAGAAATTTCAAAATGGCGCCTGGCGCCGACTAAATGACAAATCTTATAGATAATTTATATCGTGTTATGTAATGTTGAAAATAAAGATATTAATGTTCATGTGCAATTACTTTGAATATCTGCATTACTGCACCGCATAAAATTTGCGATAACTGCAAAAGTTTAAACAACATGGCTGCATTCGACGAGTGACATTAGCTTTGATATGAAGAAGTCTGCAGCTAAGGGATACGAAGACAGACTGTAGACCGCAAGTTGCAACTGCAGACTGCAATTTCATGAATCTCTATGATATTTTATATACAAGGAGGTTCTTGTACGTACAAATTCTGCAGCTTAAACCTTCCTCTTGAACACTCTAACTATTTATAAAAACCGCGTTAAAATCCGTTGCGTAGTTTTAAAGATCAAAGCATACATAGGGACAGGAGACAGAGGAAAGCGACTTTGTTTTATACTAGGTAGTGAAGATCATTTAGGGAATAATAAGTCTAAAGTAGCGATATATAGACAAATGACAATTAGTTTGCATTCTCTTCCAAAACATGGAATCTCCCAAAGTAAAAAAGTTCTGAAAAGTCTAAAAACTCCTTAAAAATATTCTTAAAGGAAATATCTTAAATATTCTCCATCGAATATTCTTTAAACTTGCAGGAATGCGCAACATATGTACAAATCTGTAAATAGAGCACTCACCTTAAAACCGTAGTATTTATAGTAAAACAAACAACACTCGCCATTACAAAATAGGTAAATTAATAAACACAAAACTGTGGAATACTTGAAAACACTGCAATAATTTATGAGTCCGACCCATTTATACGCGTAACAAGCAATAATAAACCCTAACACCATGATTTTAACGTTGACATTTTATTAGACATTGATTACGTTAGAGGACCATCTCAAAGTGAATTTTGTGTACTTGTAGTACTTTGTAGTTTTAACGGCTGTATTATTTTTGATATTTATTAGAATTAGTGGGAGCTGGATTAGTGAGATATTTATGTGGACCAAATATTTATAAAGGTTATTACTTTTTTGGGAAATCGTTAAAAGAGTCTTTAGTGTAGTGTCCTCGTATTGGGACCAATGTATTTGGTTCACTGCGGTTTTTAATGCGACATTATAACCTAATCTATCATTAAATATCGCTTAGTAATAAATATGCTATAGGATATTTAATTTCAAATCAATGCTTGTATGTAAAAAACTCTATAAAAATATATAAATCTCTAAAAAAACTACGTAAGTTTTAAAAGTTCCAAATCGCTTATTCTTGAGGAAAACTATTAGGAAAAAACTCATTTAACGTTCTCTGAGTATCTGTAGGCCGAAAACGAAAGCATAAAACATGAAACTTTGAATTTAGAATGCGCTGACTGCCATGTCACATTGTCACGTGGAGGTAGGGTTAAAAATTAGATACCTTCCTCTTGAATTAAAAAATAATCGCTTGTGGCATAATGATTCATTTAGCGGTATTTGAGTTTATCCCTAATAATATAGACAGGTACAGCGGGAACTTGTTTTTATAATACGAATAAAAATATATTATTTTATCAAAAGTTTGCTTCGACTTTGTTGACAACAATAAAATTAATTTTACATGTAAAAATGTCGCAAAAATCAAATAATTTTCTAGTTTTCGCATTATTTTTATAATAAGAGTCAAAATAACAAAACTATTATTTAATATATTTTATTTTTGTAGTAAAAAAAAAACTGCTAATTAGAATTTATTACGAAATCCAGGGGTGACAAACATTTTATTAAGGTAATAAATTATGTCAATTGTGGTAAACCTAATGTCATCAGTCCTGAAACTCGATGTTGAAAAGTGCGTTAATTTTATACATTCAAAATATATACAGCTGTGAAATGCCGCAGTGACATGTGATATATATAAAAATTAAAATATTTAGTAGAGGAAGTTGGATTATCTTTGACATATACGCTGCATTTGTGATTTATAAAAATACGTTGCTTTGAAATAAATTAAGACTGAATACAAAATAATATGAGAGACATGAAGGACTGCATGAGTAATAGGTATGTGGGACATAATTGAACGAACTAGAATATGCCAAGGACCTATAAACAGTCTAGGAACTCCATCAACAGGGAGAACTACCCTCTTATTACGAGATTTGATTTTCAAGTTCATTTCGCCTACACATCTCTATATTTTACGTATATATTTTAACTACTTGTTAATATGCTTTTATTAGTAGTGAAGATTTTTTTAAACTGTGGTTCTGTAGTTATCGAAGACATGACCCTACAATAGTACATAACAGTAATTCTTCCAAAACGTTATTCCATAATAATTTCATCTCAGAGATTAAGAATGGTTTTCCAAAAATAATCTTTCGTAACCACGAGAATAAATTATAAAATTACGTAATCATAATTGCAATAAAGCCGTTGCAAGTTTTCAAATATATCCAGCAAATATGCCGCCAACATTTGGCTCACACACCGACAAGATATTAATAATATTAATTAGGTTGGATCGGTTCCTATCAAAGCAAATAATATATATTTGATGCGTTCATTTAATGTGTTTACTAAAACATTTTACAAATCAATATACCTACGATCTTGTTTTAAGAATAGAACGATAATATTGATATAAACTTTTTGGGTAAACATGGTATGAAATGTTTTAGATGGATTGATTCCACGTGGCTGTATGTTGACGTTATGGGTGGCGTGACGTCAAATGTAAGTTTAGTATGTCAAAAATAATGTATCGTTAAAAATGGGATATTGTATGCAACGTATTATATAGCTTAGTTGATTAATCACAACGAAATTTGACAATGTCAAAATGCGTTGATAATGGCGAATTGAGCATACTAATGTAAATTGGCGTAGGTAAAAGATTAGGGATTTGATGGTCGTATATTAGTATAATTAATATTAATTTAACTACACGAATTGTAAAAAAATTTAATAGCGTTTCGTATCATAATATTCCCATTATAACATAAAATAATCTAATTCATAGTACATTTTACGCTTCATACCACCAGTTAATTATGACAGTTACCGCGTAACTCCCATTCGATCTTAAATTAATGTCATTCCAAAGCAATAACATAAATTAATAACTGTGTTAACTATTAATAAATGGTTTAACACCTCATTTATAATTGTGAAACGTACAGAAAAAATGTTTTATACACCTGGATTGTCGCCGCGGCCAAAGGTTAATAAAACTGTCCGCGGACATGAAATAATATATCCGAACGTCTCTTTTTTCGTCTATCATCATGCCAAGTATTTTTATTATACATATATAACACCCGTCATTAAATAAACAACTTTTTCCAACATATTTTTATAACACATGTCTACGCTCAATAATCCAATACGCTCCAATCAAACAATTCTTTGAATTTCTCTCTTTCAACTTTTCAAATACTACAGACATTAGTATCCGTACGCCTATAATTTATTATTTATAATGCGAAACGTCAAAAATATAGGTTAAATAAATAATCTCTAATAATAAAGAAAATCTTTTGAGTTTTTTTTATTCCGAAGCCGAGAGTGCGTAACATCTGATTCACAGTGTTGCTACACTAGAAAAAACTAACATTTTACGAGTGACACAAATTATTTTTAAATAATGGTATAGTTTTAATGTTTTATAATAAAAACTTTTTTTAAAAGTTTGAATATAGAATTTAAATAAATGGCGTTTATGAGTGGACTGTGGAATTCAATCGTTGGGGGGAACGATAAGGAGAATTGGAACGATATATCTCAGTTATTTATTGATAAAACAAAAAAATATTTCTCTGTATCAGAAATAGACAAGGAGGAAACGCCAATAGTGTTCAGTGAAGCTCACAATATATCGTTTAATAAGACGGGGTACGGTTTGAACTACACTCCTTTGAATTTTATAACTGTTTACCACATAGACACACGGAAAGGTTGGTATCACATGCTCTATAATTACACTTTTTATTTTATTTTTTAAACAGATTATTATTCCTTAATTCTGTTCCAATTTTCAAATTTATGAATTGGTTGTCAAAAATAACGTCAATGATTCGAAAGTTGAAATCTGTAGTCTATAGTTAGACGGTAATGTAAAGAGGTCTATTATATTGTTAATTTTTTTAAACATGGAAGACTTTTAAAGAACAAAAGAAATTAAAAAAGATTCTTGACAATGAAAGAAAAAACAACTTCTTAACAAATTCAACAAGAAAAAGGCGGGAAATGTGATCAAAATCTTCCAATTGATATTGAAAGTATTATTTTTGATATTAATATTACATTTTCAACATTCCAAATTAATAATAAAGCCACTGCTGACGTGGTTTGTGCGTCAATCAGAAAGAATCCAACATTTTGTAATGAATGTTCCAGCGGATAATATTTTAGTGAAATAATCTTTTATTATGATATAATGTTATCGTTTTAATATTTGAATTAATCGGTAGTGGGTGGGGTTCGTTTGAGTATCGGTTTCTAAGTGGGTTAGCCGACTGAGCAAACGAAGGTTGTGTGATTTATGAAATTAAGGAGGTTTTTGATTGGTCCAATAGTGAAAAATCAAAAGTGGTGTGTGTATTAGTTTGTGGAAGTTCCTAAAATAGTGAATTATGATTTTGTGGGAAGTACAAAAAAGGTTATCTTTCCACCATAGGTATGCGATGCTACTACGTTATCTTTGTTTTCTACCGATCTTATTAAACGTAAAATAGATAATTATGTAATGTGAATGTACCGAATGACTTGGAGATTAGTGAGTGAGGTATATGTCCAGCAGTGGACGACTTACCACTGACATGATGATGATGATGATGAATGTATTGTGATGCGATGCTCGGATCTATAAATCGTATTAAACGTTTCCGAAGCAGGCTTGGATGTAAAGGAAAGCTTACTCTTAATAATAGCAGCTAAGAAACTCAGTCGGAGAAGATTCATGAAATTCAGTCGGAAGTTATATTTTAAATTTTTTATCTATATTTGATATCAAAAAACAGAATTTGGTAATTTTTTTAAATACAGGGAACATCTTTTCGATACACACAAATGTATGTAAAAAAAATGTTACAGTACTTTTTTGATCATTTTTTTAACACAGAAACATCTTTTCGACATACAAATGTATGTGAAAAAATGTAACAGTACTTTTTTGACTTTTTTTTTCAATTGTTTGTACTGTACTTATAGTTTTTAATTAATGTTTCCAGCCGAAGTAAAAATGCCGAGCGGCCACATAGACCAGCCCGTGATCGAGGACAACCGCGACGGCACCGTCAGCATCAAGTACGACCCTCGGGAGGAAGGTCTTCATGAGCTCTACGTCAAGTACAATGGGGAACATGTGCAGGGTGAGTTTTAGAAAATATAGACCTTTATGTAGTACCCCTGGCGTAGATATCCTTCGATCAACAATACACAACTACATATCGGGTCACGTACAATATCAAAGCTAAATACTGTCCGCGTGGATGACGTGTGACACCTTATTTTGTTTACTACCGGACTGAAACAAAAGTTTTAAAACAGTTCGAAGTTCAACCTAATTACAACCATGACACCTAGCAATAAAGTAGCAAATGTTATGAATAAAATAAGAGCTCACTTTTCAAATGAGGCCTTATTCACCGAGACGTATTTTTTGCGCCGACCCGACATCTAGTTGTGTATCGTTATCGAAGTAGTTATCTGTTATCTCATTGCGATTGTTAAACAACGTGCAGCTCAGCCCTACTCGGATGGGTGGCCGATAGTGGCATTTCTATCTGAGCGCTACCGTGCTTCGGAGCGTACATTTAAAGGCAGTCTAAAATTTCCGTCACCAGTGTTAGAGCGTTTGTCCACCGCCGCCGGCACCGGACCGCCCACCGGGAACGAGATTATTTCGGCCCGAGTTTATTATGACGTGACGGATGTGCGGTGGACACGCGGCTAAAGCAAAACGCTCTAAATGTATCTACCGCTAGTTCGGCGCCGGCATCTCGTTCCCGGTGCCGGTCCGGTGCCGGCGGCGGTGGACAAACGCTCTTAGTCACTATCCTACTCGAACTTACTTACAGAACTTAAAAAGCTGAAGATGTAAAGTTTCAGTATAACTTGAAAGAGTTAAACCAACACAAAACCTTTGACTACCCGAGCATCATAGGGCCTTATTCATAAACGCTTACTAGGATCATTTTAGCTATCAAATGGTTTGTCCCTTTCTGACATACGCTATTTTCCAAAGAGCAAAAGAGACAAAACACTCACTAACAGTGTTTTATTTAGAGAGCGTTTATGAAAGGTTAAGCCCGGTTTCCACTGCGAGCGGAACGGACCCATTAATGACTCCGTTTGGCAGCCATTGCGTGTTTTGTTAAGACTTTTTGTTTTTGCGTATTATGCGTCTATACAAGTAACGCAATGGTAATTAAACGGAGTCATTAATGAGCCCGCTCCGCTTGCAGTGGAAACCCTGCTTTAGTCTCGTCACTAACCTACTCAAACCTGTCTCCTTCCATTCCAGGGTCCCCGTACAAGTTCCACGTGGACTCCATCCAGTCGGGGTACGTGACGGCGTACGGGCCCGGCCTGGTGAGCGGAGTCAGCGGCGAGCCGAGCCTCTTCACCATCAGCACCAAGGGCGCGGGCGCGGGGGGACTCTCCATGGCGGTCGAGGGACCTAGCAAGGCGGAGGTGAGTCTCTTGATGACTTCATGACTACTCTGATCTCTTGATGACTTCATTGATTAGTCTGAGCCCTTGATTAGTCTTGATAAGTTGATTACTCTAGTTAAGTTGATTAGTAGGTAGTTTCTGAGATTAATCCTTAAACAAACAAAGTTGGAAAGTAAAGAAGTATAAAGATTGATTATCACTCTTGATACATATCAATCATGAGAGTCATCAGAATCATCAGAGCATAAGAATGCTCTAGTTGTTCAGAGTTGATGATGTTAAGTCATGATGATCAGTGTTCTGTGACTGCGATTCCTTCTAATTTATATTTTGTAAAGCTTCTACTTCTAGAAATACACATTGTCAATAAGTTATTGAAATTGATCTCGGTCATAAATTTTGTTTGCTTGACTGAAGACTCTACAATGATTTATTCAATCAAACTACAAATAATTTTGGATCAAAAGTATTTATTTTATTACTCAAAGTATATGTATATAAAATCGTCTGTAGATTTTCTCTTTTTATCTCTATACAGTGTCCATAACCGCGTGCTTCGTTTCCAGATCACATGCCACGACAACAAGGACGGCACGGTGGCGGTGTCGTACTTGCCCACGGCGCCCGGCGAGTACAAGGTCTCCGTGCGCTTCGGGGACAAGCACATCAAGGGCTCGCCCTTCTTGGCCAAGGTGACTCATATATATGGGGTTGGAATGGATATTGAATCCATCACAACAATATCAGAAAAGACGATTTTTTTACAACTTCTTTAGCAAAACTTTATGACCTCATCACATATTTCATTCTTCTTACTTGTCTTCTCATCTGTTCCAGGTGACGGGCGAAGGTCGCAAGAGGAACCAGATCTCGGTCGGCAGCTGCAGCGAGGTCACTCTCCCCGGGAAGATCACGGACTTCGACATCCGCACGCTCAACGCTTCCATCCAGGTACCCATCAATTATTATATCGTGTTATGAAGAGGAAGATTTTTCATGCTCACCTTAATGTAGGCGCGACACTGCTAAATCTGGGAAAATAACGTAAGCGTGATCTACAAAATGTTCACACTAGTGCCACCCCCCATGATCCAATAGTTGGCCCTGTGCTTCACCTACTCCTAAAACTCGACTCCTACTTGGATTGGTGGCCGATAGTGGCATTTCTATTTGAGCGCTACCGTGCTTCAGAGGGCACGTTATATTGTCGGTCGCGGATCTAACCTGGTCACTAAACTTCTCGAACTTTTACTTTTACCACCATTTTACCTCTCATCACTACAATTCAACAAAAAGAAGATATTTCACATCGCTTATTTTACATCACTTCATATTTTTCTTTCCACCATTTTCAACCTCTCATTCCAATTCCAATCCAGGCGCCATCAGGTCTGGAAGAACCTTGCTTCCTGAAGAAGCTGCCATCGGGCAACATCGGCATCAGCTTCACGCCGCGCGAGGCGGGCCAGCACACCGTCTCCGTCAAGAAGATGGGCGTACACATCCAGAACTCTCCTTTCAACATCATCGTGCAGGCGCAGGAAGTTGGAGACGCCAAGAAAGTTAAGGTTGGTACCAGTCTCACTCTTCCGTTTGAACGGCGTTGTTCCCGTTCCCGTGGGAATTTCGGGATGAAAAGCTTCCCTTTGAATGTGGCTATCCATTATAAAAATAAAAAATAAAACTCTCTATTTGAGCATTGAAAGGTTTTAATGTCAAGAACTTAGTTGGAGCCAATCCAAGTAAACATTATTTATGAGGTGTTGCGTGTCGGCTCCAGGTCGGAGGTCAAGCCCTGAAGGAAGGCAAGACTCAAGGCGAGAACACGTTCACGGTGGACACCAGGAACGCGGGATACGGTGGACTCTCACTCTCCATTGAAGGTCAGTAACAACTCTCAGTAATTAACAGAATTTAATACTGGCGAGTCAACTTCCTTGGCAAGCTGGACCATTTTTTTGAACATTGAACACTTGGGTCATGATAATATTAAACAATATGACTAACATCATGGACCAACATAATACTAGGTCCATGATAACATGAAACACCCCCTTGTGAACGCCCCAGGCCCCAGCAAGGCGGAGATCCAGTGCGCGGACAGCCGCGACGGCGTGCTGGCCATCAGCTACAAGCCCACGGAGCCCGGCTACTACATCCTCAACCTCAAGTTCGCCGACCACCACGTCGAGGGCTCGCCCTTCACCGTCAAGGTAACCACCACATATCAAACTTTACTATTTGCCCGTAATGTCCCAAGCTGGGCAAGGCTTCTCATCTCACTGAAGATATCAGTACAGTGAGAACCAAATATAGTCAACAAATATGTGGTATGGAGTTGTGAAAATGTTCAGCAGAATTCATAGATGATGTTTTAAATATCTCTAGAAATTCTGAAAAAGAGTTTCGCTTATAAGGATGCTTTTCTGTTCCGCGTCAACAGAAATGCATCTTTGGAGCTCAAACGACCAATCACAACGCATTACGAAAAGATTTTGACAATGTCAATGTGCTGTGATTGACAAATTGGGCTCCATACCGCTCTGCTCCACTTAATGTGGAACTCCAAAGGTGTTTTTTATGTAACTGATATCTATCTTTGAGATGAGAGAACAGTATTCGTCCCGCAGTCTTACTCAAAATATCTTCAACTAGCAGCGCCCCGCGGTTTTACCCGCGTTGTGCCCGTTCCCGTGGGAATTTCGGGATAAAATGTAGCCTATAGCCTTCCTCGATAAATAGACTATCTAACAGTGAAAGAATTATTCAAATCGGTTCAGTAGTTTCTGAGATTAGCGCGTTTAAACAAACAAACAAACAAACAAACAAAACAAACTCTTCAGCTTTATAATATTAGTATAGATCAGCCTTAACAAATTGATCTCCACAATAAGCTGCAGTACATATCTTAACCCTCTATTTCCTCTCTTAACTGTTCCTCAACTCTTCTACTCCCTCCCCCAGGTGACGGGAGAGGGCAGCAACCGCCAGCGCGAGAAGATCCAGCGCCAGCGCGACCAGGCGCCGCTCACCGAGGTCGGCACCAACTGCAAGCTCACCTTCAAGATGCCAGGTATCTACTACCACTATAACGTTTATTATCTTAATAAAACTAGTAATTGATGGTCGTGCGAGAGACTTTACCTAAAGCTTTAAGTTAGCATTAAGTCCAGGCCTCCAAAAGCATAAAGTTTGTCCCCCAGGTATCCCTTGTACTAAATCAACCTTATTTCATCCCCAGGCATCTGTTGAACCTGATAAATTGTTCTTCCATCCCCAGCAACCCCTTGAATTAAATAATGAACCTTATTCCGTACCCCAAGAACTTCTTGAACTAAATAAACCTCTTCCATCCCCTAGGCATCTCTTGAACTAAATAAACCTCTTCCCCCTTTAAGCATCTCTTGAGCTAATCAACCGTCCCCGCAGGCATCACGTCGTTCGACCTGGCGGCGACGGTGACGAGCCCGGGCGGCGTGGCGGAGGACGCGGAGATCCAGGAGGTGGAGGACGGGCTGTACTCCGTGCACTTCGTGCCCAAGGAGCTGGGCGTGCACACCGTCTCCGTCAAGTACCGCGAGATACACATCCCGGGTGAGCGCGCGCTCAGGATGCTCCCATCAACTATCAAAATACATACACTCTCTTTTTGTATTTTTCGATATTTTTTTCGTTTCATTATTCTTCTAGACATTTGCCTACACGTGCCTACCTATGAGTTTGAGAAGAAATAGAAAGATATAGGTATCCAATTTGATTTAGGTAAATGTTAATCTCAAAATAGTAAAAAAATATCTTTAAAATGATAACATTAGGAAAAAATCAATAGCACTTCCAAATGTAATAGAATTTCAATAAAAAATTATACGTTTGACTATACCCACCATAGAATTTTTTTCTCCAAGTTTTTCTGATTGCAGCCAGAAATCTCTCATAAAATTCATCATATTCTCAAATATATTTCCTAATAAATTTTCCATTTCATTCCCACAGGCTCTCCCTTCCAGTTCACAGTAGGTCCCTTAAAAGACTCCGGGGCCCATTTAGTCAAGGCCGGAGGTCCTGGACTCGAGCGGGGAGAGGCGGGAAGACTCAATGAGTTCAACGTCTGGACTAGGGAAGCTGGAGCCGGACAGCTGGCTATATCTCTGGAGGGGCCCAGCAAAGCAGAGATTGACTTTAAGGATAGGAAGGACGGGTCCTGTGACGTGTCGTACAAGGTCGATGAGCCTGGTGAGTACAGTATTGAATATATTTTGTAGGTCCATGGTGTTGTGTAATTATTGGTCCCAGTTGTTTTAATTGTTAGACCATATCGGAGGCCTTTAGGCGGTCTAAATACTCCGATACCAGGGTTGGAATTAAAATTCTAGAACTTATTTTTTAATATAGTATCAGTCAGTTAGATTCCATAATAAATGATTAGAGCTATGTTTCGGTCTGACTAATCATGTAAATATTTATTAAGTTTTTCAGAAGCTTTTATGAATTCGATCGTTGCCTTTGATCATCATCATAAAATTTCATGATCGTGTCATTACTGAACATTAGGGATAGGTATTCTTAAATCGAAACCAATAATCCATTAATTTGAGTCACGTAAACATGGTAGTTAAAGCTGGCCAATTGTCTAAGAATGTCTCAGCAATGATTCCCTTAAGGACACACACAACGATAATCACAAATCACCGACTAAAAAGCAAAATTACAATAGGTACTAAAAATAAATTAGCGACTTTATTCACGACTAAATTCCGTCGTGAAGAAAGCTACCAACTGAATCGTTCGCGATGTCGCTCCACCGGAACAGCGCCGTTAAAACATCTATCCAAAAACAACAACACCCCGAAACTATTCCATATAGTTACCATAACAGTGATCTCCAATTCAAATGCAAAGCCCCCGCAGTGCTATATCGGTGCGCCGCCACAAAAACTAACAGAAAACGCACTTTATAAATACAACTTAACATTTTACTCGAACAAGTTCCCGCCTACAACACCCGCCGGCCAATCACAGCGCGCGCTGACCGCTCGGACACAAAGCGCGGGAAAATTTACCGCGAACCGATTCTGACAGTTCCATTTTTTAAATTGTTTTTCTTTCTTTTTTTTCTTCATCCACCAAAGAGGTTTTTATAGTCATTCCATGTCGCATTTTCGGACGTACTGCGATCGTTGCAATTTACGATAAATGTTTTTCTTAATGAATCTCGTAATTCTTTGTTTTTGTTTCAAGTTTTGTGTTGTTAATGTTGTTTTGACGTCTTCGTTTTGAGAATAGAATAGTTTTACCACCATTTGTGTATTTCAACATTTATTTATGGAATATATCCGTAGGAAGTTCTGTTATAAAAATTGTGTTTATGAAATAAAGATATCTCAATCTCTTTTTCAAAATCAATCGTGGCCAGTAAGTGACCATGTTAAATATCAAAGGAATACTTTTAAAATAACTCTCGCGTTAAGATCTTCAAACTTAAGTCATTACGAAAAGAGTATTAAAAATTAATCGACATTCACTTATGAGGCTGTGGAAGGTTTCGGAATTTGTTATTGGAAATTTTTCGAAGGTAGATTTCGAAAACCACGTTTGCTTTATCTGTGCTATTTTTTTGGTGTCATTTGCAGTTTATTTGTATACATCTAGATTGATCTTTATCATCTTGAAAGAAGAAAACAAAAGTGAATGGGCAAAATATTAAAATGAACACACCCAATTACTTTTTATTAGTCGACGTTGTCAATTTAAAAACAAAACATTCCAATTTCGAAATCTGCTTTAGTTGTTGGCGCGATGGCGGTACGTTGACGTTTTTACCGCGACGGAATACAATAGGCCCTGACAAATTCAGCTTAGAGGCAACATTCTTCCTCCTTGGTGTTTAGAAGTCATTTTAATTGACCGTCCGAGATGATTGTGAAAAAACCTCATTTTTAAGAACTCCATGCAATGACGGAATGTCAGTTTCGAACTGGTTTTTAACCGCCAATTTTTGTATTTGGAATGCTCTTTTTTCTTTTCTCTCTTTTTTAAATGACGAATTTATAATGCAATTTTTATTGTTCGATGCTATGTTCGAATTTTGATTTTGTGTTGTGATTGTCACTGGAGCTAAATTCTTTTGGTTGCAGTTAAGGCGCTCTTTTTAAAAGATTCCCCATTATGTTTCAAATTATGCACTGTTATTGACTTATTTTTTACGTAACGCTACGTGAGTAAAAAAAACATAAACACTATTCTTTCTATTCCACTAGGAATCGAAACCAGTGTTTAAAAAAACATATTCTCTATTATTAATACCATCCCCTGTCGCTGATAAAGAATTAATCCTGGAAAATATTTCATTATAAACGAAAATATTTATTTATATATTTTTGAATTCGGCCAATAACAAGTGCTTATTAAAATAAAATTAATAACATTTTGATAAGAGGCACTTATTAGAATCGAACCCCCTAAATAGAGACACTAAAACCGCTACGCATAATTAAATTCAGTTTAACGCGACAGTTGTGCCTAATCGGACTTTAAATAGATTAACTGTTTTTGATTGAACTTTAATTATTTGTATCACTCGTTGAAGGTGTGTGTTATTATTATAAAATGAAAATCTTAATGGATTTTTTAGCGAAACTCTGATTTAACTCACTTTCTTATTGAGGATAACCGCCTTTTTTGAAATCGGTTAATAATAGAATAATTTTGATAGTATAGCTTCTCATAAATATATTTTTTTACAAATCTGTTTATACTTGTATCATAAATGACAGAGACATGAGGTCAAAATCATTAAAAATCACTACATAGTATAAAACAAAGTCGCTATTTTTGTCTGTTTGTTTGTCTGTTTGTCTGTATGCTTAAATCTTTAAAATTACGCAACGGATTTTGATGCGGTTTTTTGTAATAGGTAGAGTGATTCAAGAGGAAGGTTTTTATGTATAAATATTCCCGATATTCCCACGAGAACGGGCACAACGCGGGTAAAACCGCGGGGCGCTGCTAGTATACTCTAAATTAAAAACTCATTCTACTATTTGAAGTCGGTTAATAGTCAAATAGATTTCGACTTCCAAACCCAAAAAACTATTTTTTCAACCTAGCTGCAGTGTAATATTTCGGCCTTTCTTATTGTAATTCCTTGAAACGCTAAGAGATGGCGCTACCAGTACGATTTTTCTTTAAGTAAAGCTTTTGCAAAAGTTTTAGTTTATTGTACAAAGATAAAGTTGTAAAAAAAAATAGGGACTTAGCTAGATTTTTGTTGATTTTAAAACCCGTTAAGTAATAGAGGATATATTTTTCCAAATATATTTTTTTTCATGGCTCGGGCTTACTATAATAACCATTGCAAAAGTCATAATCCCATCTTTTTACATATAGACAACTGTCAATCGATTTGCACAAAGCTTAGTTATAGACCAACTATCGCAAAAGCTAGCTTGAATCTTCCTCTTAGCATAGGCACTCAAAAATACAAGCTTTCTCCCATCCCAGGGCACAACGATTACTACAAAATAAAGAAAGAATTTTGGACTATAAGTTCTATTTGCCTCGTCAGTGCTGTCTTTGCCCTGTAATACTTATCTTATTAGCAGTTACTGGTGTCCGTGCTTCGGAGGGCACGTAAAGCCGTCGGTCCCGGATAGTAGTCGTTACATGAGCCATGTCAGAGGCCTTTGGCGGCTCAATAACTCTGACGCCAGGATTGGTCAGGGTGACCATCCACTCGATGAAGAAGAAGTTACTGGTTTCATTAGTTTAAGTGAACACTACTCATTTTGTCCAGTCTTCTGGGACCACTGTTCCTGTAAAAGGGCCAAAACGTCAGATAAAAATCTATACTAATATTATAAAGCTGAAGAGTTTGTTTTGTTTGTTTGTTTGTTTAAACGCGCTAATCTCAGAAACTACTGAACCGATTTGAATAATTCTTTTTGTAATAGATAGCCACATTCAACGGGAAGGTTATAGGCTTATTTTTTATCCCGAAATTCCTACGGGAACGGGTACAACGCGGGTAAAACCGCGGGGCGCTGCTAGTGTAAAATAAAAGCGAAGTGTATCCGTTAACGTAGTTATTAGCGGTTGTTTAAAACCTTTAATACACAACAAATTAATAAATTTTACGTCATAATAAATTATCGTACAGCAAACATAAATCACTGCACCAAAGTTACATCTGCGAAAGTTTTTCAAAACGGAAAATATGGAAATGTCGCTTTTTCATTTTAACAAAAACTTGTTAACAAGAAATGGGAGGAAGCGAGTGCCGGTCACTGAACCTGGGACCCGGAGTAACATGTCAATACTACCACTTTGCATGCGACCTACATCATTATTTACTACGGCCCGGTTTCACAATTTAAAGTTAAAACAGAAACCGAGTAATAGTTTAAAGTTTTAACGAGGTTAAGGTAGAGATTCATATTTTGTTATACTAATTTTGTTATATTATCAACTAGCAGCGCCCCGCGGTTTTACCCGCGTTGTACCCGTTCCCGTAGGAATTTCGGGATGAAAAATATAGCCTATAACCTTCCCGTTGAATGTGGCTATCTATTACAAAAAGAATTATTCAAATCGGTTCAGTAGTTTCTGAGATTAGCGCGTTTAAACAAACAAACAAACAAACAAACAAACAAACAAACACACAAACATACAAAACAAACTCTTCAGCTTTATAATATTAGTATAGATTTATCACTGTACTGATATCTGCAGTAAGTTGAGAGTCCTTTGCCCAGCACGTATATTCCAGGCTAATCCCTTTTTACGCTTGTAAATTCGCTAAATGTAAGGACTCCGTAGATGTCAAATTTTTTTTGCAACTATATTAGTTAAAAAATACGTTGGTTTATACCTTAAGCTACATTATACCGAATTAATGAGCTGCAGTGTACTCAAATTAATGTCCATTAAAATGTTTGGTTACATGCTTACAAGGAATTAGTAAGGTATGTATTTTAAGGGCATTTTCAATAGATCAACGTTTTTGCTTGATTTAACACATATGTATGTTAAACGGAGCAAATTAGTTTGACTATTTCACAAATTAATAGTAGTTAGTTATCAAATATATAAACTACATATGAACGCGCATTCAAATAATTTTCAGGCGATAGTCTACAACTAAAACTCTACATAACCAAAGTATTTATTTAACCTAAGTTTAAACAGAAATGGTGAAAGCAGCCCTCATCTAATTTCAGACAAAAGAACGGTGCAAAAAGGACAAAAAAAATTTTTTATTCATAAGCAAAAACTTTGCCAAAAAACGTACAGTTTCGATGCAAATAAATCCTTTACAGAACATAGCCCACCTCATCGTTATTTTAATTCCAAAATAAAGAAAAAACACTGAAAAACAATCCCTTCTCTCGAACATCATTATACTTTTTATTCAAATCGAGTAACTTTGCATTTAAGAATAGTTTTTTGTGACAATTTCTTTTATATTTTGTCGGGTTTTTTGGAGGTATTTTGGAATATTTATGGACCTTGTTAGATGTTTAAAAATTAGAGAAATCCTTTTTAATTGATTGGTTGGAACAAGTTGTTTTTCATGTTTTTTGGTTTAGGAAATGGCCGCCGGAAGCTCGCGTCAAGTCCCGACTCCGGGAGCTTTTTATAAAACTTTTTCAGCTATTTAGTTATATTGTTATTAGTGTGTATTCAAATCGGTTTAGCAATCGGTACCGGTTGTTTCAATCGTTAGACCGTATCGGAGGCCTTTAGGCGGTCTAAAAACTCCGACAATAGGGATGGGCTTTAACCAACTCGGATTGAATGAGTGATCATTAGTGGAAATTAAAAGATACTAATAGGTTTTAGGACATTTATGTTGTCACCAAATTAGGTGTCCCCATTCGGACTTTTAATTGTGTTTGAAGCAGATAAGGCCCGCAGTAAAAAGTAGAGTATTACCTCGTAAGTAAGATGTTACGAGACAATAAGACTTCCGTAGAGTAAATGGAGTGCAGAAGCGCTCGTGGCGTAGTTTGGCCAATCTATGTTAAGTTAATTCATTGCTATTGTTAAGCAAAATGCAGCCACCCGTCCAAGTAGGGGTTACTTGGACGGGTGGCCGATAGTGGCATTCTTATATGAGCGCTACCGTGCTTCGGAGGGCACATTGTCGGTCCCGGTTTTTTCAATCGATAGACGATAACAGAGGCTTTCCGGCGGTCTAAAAACTTCGTCTCCAGGGTTGACCATTCATTCGAAATGAACGATGACTCATATGTCCCAGCCACAAATATATTTAACTAGCAGCGCCCGGGGTTTTACTCGCATTGTGCTAGTTTCCATAGGTATTTCGGAATGAAAAATAGCCTATACCGTCCCGTTGAATGTGGCTTTGAATTACAAAAATAATTATTCCAATAGTATTGGTAGTTTCCGAGATTAGCGCGTTCAAACAAACCAACTCTTTAGCTTTATTATATTAGTACTAGCCGCGCCCCGCGGTGTTACCCGCGTTGTACACGTTCCCGCGGGAATTTCGGGATAAAATGTATCCCATGTGTTATTCTGATGTATAACCTATATTACTGTAAAGTTTCATCCAAATCCGTTCAGTAGTTTTTGCGTGAAAGAGCAACAAACATCCATACATCCATACATACAAACTTTCGCATTTATAATATTAAGTAGGATAGATGAATTATGACTCATCATATCTCAAACACAAAATGATATCTCTATTTTATCACAAGCCTACTTAAACTTACTTATTAAACCATAAATACCTCTATACTCTATATATACCTCTTTTAATACCACCATTCCTCTTTCCTCAGGTGAATACCGCATCGGGCTCAAGTTCAACGAGCAGCACATCCCCGACTCCCCCTTCAAGGTGTACATCTCCCCCGCGGTGGGAGACGCTCATCTCCTAGAAGTCGCTCAGTTCCCGGACTCTGCTCAAGTGGACAAACCGACACAGTTTTATATTAGACTTAATGGAGCTAAGGGGTCCTTGGATGGCAGGGTAAGTTAGATTTGGAGTTTATTTTAAACTATAGCAACGCTGTTTTGATCCACGTTGTACCCATTCTCGACTTCAAAAGTAGCCCATAATATTCCTATTGAATAAACGAAAATGAAAAAAAACTTAAATTAGTTAATTGTCAAATTAACTGACGTCTCTGAACACGGCAGAATAGCGAAACGAACGCGACAGAAACGACAAGACATAATATTATTATGATAAAAACTGTGGTTCAATTGGTAAAAATCGAATTTTAAACATTCCACCAATCAACGCACAGTATTCATCATATCGTGTGACAAGATACGATATGATAAATGCCTTCCGTGATATAAATCGTAGGTAAACGGATATAAATCGGGAAAACAAAGTTAGTGTTTTTAATTACTAAAACAACCTTCTGTGCCGCGAAAAAGCCCGTAGTAATTCATTAATAATGTGTAAAATCGCGAAAGTTTGTAACATGCATGACATTTTTTGTGCTAGCTGAGTTGTTAGATCAAAGTGCTAAACCAATAGCTAGTCTATCACTACATAGTATAAAACAAAGTCGCGTCTGTTTGTCTGTATGCGTAAATCTTTAAAATTACGCAACGGATTTTGATGCGGTTTTTTGTAATAGGTAGAGTGATTCAAGAGGAAGGTTTTTGTAAAAAAATTCCCGAAATTCCCACGGGAACGGGCACAACGCGGGTAAAACCGCGGGGCGCTGGTAGTATCTACTATATAAACCTTTAGCGGTGTTATCGCATTTCACAACACCCAGCCATCTGGCCAATACATAACATTTAAAGATAATATTTTCCTCCATATTTCGGACCTCCGAGATTTGGGGTCTCTTGATTTATGAAGCGAACATGACGCCATCGAATCATCTCTGATCGATGGACTCGGACTGCGGTTAATTTTTATATATTTTCAGTTAATAGTGTAGTTTTTAAACGTGTGTGTTTCGTTGGCAATGCAATGAAATATGTATTGGCTGTTTAATTACAGATTAGTTAATGTTTGGGTCAAACATCTTCAAAAAATAAGATAATTAAACTCGTAATATACGCGTACAATGGATTTAACCTCACAATGAAAAATTACGTGTTTCTGTTTGACTTTTTTGTCGTTTATGTGTGCATTAGTAAATAAATGATAATATATTACGAGTGTTAAACAGTAGATAGGTTTAAGATAAATAAGTGAATTTATATTACTTGCTAGATCGCACGGTGTAAGAAACATATTTAGAAAACTTTATTTAGTCGCCAGACGTTCAAACCAAGTTCTGATTGATGAAGGCAGCAACACCATGAATCGATCGCGCCAAAATTCAAAACAATTCTGAAAACAAACATCAGAAAATTCACCTCCACGCGAAATTGGGTTCGAACCGAAAAAATATACGAAAAATAACTTCGATATTCCGAAAAATATGCAATGAAAAAACGTTCAGGCAGTGCACAGTGTGTCTTCGCAATAACCACTGCACAAAAAATGTAATATAAGCGAGTGTTAGCACGTGACCCGCACAGTGGGTCGAATAAATCTCTCGCGTGTTTAATATTTTATAACAGTGGTCCGCTGCGATGAATACCGGACAAAACTTTTGCACTACGCGCCATAAAAATTAATATCGACAGAAAGAGGGTAGTTTGTGAAACAATCGTTTGGGTTGGGATGAGTAATTCATGATTGTGCCTTGATGTTCGGGATGATTGATGCAAAATAAATGTATGAACAAATTGCGAATATTTAGGTGAACATGTATTTTAAATCATCTTTTTCAAAAATCTCATGAACTCACTTAAAATAACCAAAGTTCGAGTAGGTAGTGGCCAACCCTATTGTCGGAGTTTTTAGACCGCCTAAAGATCTCCGACATGGTCTTTCGATTGAAATAATCGGGAACAAAAAGTTTAACTAGCCTCCGAAGCACGAACTAACTAAAATGTATAAATAATCTATTGTCACAATTTAAAATTAAATTCATTGACATCCTCTGTAGGAAAAAAATGTCTTTGGGAAAGAGAAAAGGAAGACAAAATCTTCGTCTTGCGTTCATCTTACCCCTACTGGAATTAGGAGTGTTAAACCTATCTACACAGTTTTACCCGCGTTGTGCCCGTTCTCCTGGGAATTTATGGAATGTTTATACATATAAACCTTCCTCTTGAATCACTCTATCTATTAAAAAACTGTGCAAAATCCGTGCCATAGTATCTGAGTTTATCACGAAAAAACAGACAGACAGACGCGGCCGGGGACTTTGTTTTATAATATGTAGAAGTCCAAATGCGTAACAACTAATGTATCCCAAGGCCTCCTACTCTCTTACGAATGCCTCAAAATGCCTGTTCCTCCCCCAGATGATCTCCCCATCAGGAAAGACCGACGACTGCTTCATTCAGAACATCGACGGAGATCAGTACAGCATCAGGTTCATGCCGCGGGAGAACGGAGTCCATAACATCAACGTCAAGTTCAACGGCATCCATATCCCGGCTTCTCCGCTGAGGATTAAGGTATGGTAGTTCGTTTGATCAGGCAGTGTCAGTTATATTATTAAGATTCTACATAGGAAGAACTGAATGCCTAGTTTATATAAGTAGCATTTTGCTGTCGACCACCCACCATTTGGTTACTCTACCAATATTGATAGTTTTTCTGATCAAAAATTCTGCACGTCAGTATCAGATGACACCGCAGAGCGAAGGTCTTCCATCTCATTAAAAAACCGGCATCAAAAAAGGTTCAGTCGTTTTAGTACATAGACTAACAACACAGTGCAAAATATTTACTGGAATTCGGTCTGCAGATTGATTTTAATTTTCCAAACACAGCCTAGTGGCTGTTGAAGTATAAAAATACCATTTTTTTAAATTATTCTGTCCCTCTGCTGGAAAACCTTTTCGCAAACAAAAGCATTTTAAGAAGTATTATTTTTCATAACCAGGTTGGAAAAGATGACTCGGACCCCGCAGCGGTCCACGCTCACGGTCCAGGACTGGGAGTCGTCAAGACTGGTAAATTCAACTACGTTTCTATTATTTACTCTTGCATGTCATAATTATCTATATCAGTGTCACTTACGGAGGCGCCATCTTGCAGGCAACTTCAGGAACGGCCATTAAAATTTTGCAATGCTAATTTGCTACTTGGAAAAAACATCAACTACAAAAATTGTCACTTCTTCTTCTTCTTTCGTTTCAATGGCCTTTAAATTTTTCCGGTCCAGTATTTTGCTAGCCCAAGGGCAGCATCCGAAACTTTCGTTAAGTCTTCTTTAGTGCAGGTGATAGGTATCAAATTGGAATTATCACTTTTAGTTTCCAAAAAGCCCTTTGAGTACTTTAGCTGCTGTCATTGTCACTGCACTTATCCTTAACATGAAAACCTCATCAATTCACAATTCTTACCGACCTCAACAAAATCCTGAAATAACTCACCGCAAACTGATCCTTATCTCCAGGCGTGAAGACCGACCTGATCATCGACACGTGCAACGCGGGCGCCGGCATCCTCGCCGTCACCATGGACGGGCCTTCCAGGGTCGCCATGGACTGCACTGACGTCGAAGAAGGGTACAAGGTAAGAACGGATTTTCAAGAACTTCTATGATGCTCCGTATAGCACACGTGGCGTAATAGATGTTAGCTCATTGCGTTTGTTAAGCAACGTGTAGCTCGACCCCTACTTGGATGGGTTGGCCGAATTTCTATCTGAGCGCTACCATGCTTCCGAGGGCACGTTAATTGTCGGTCCCGGTTGTTGCAATCGTTAGACCATGTCGTTAGACCTTTGGGCGGTCTACAAACTCTGACACCAGGGTTGGCTACTAAACTACTCGAACTTACTTTTCATGACGCACCTCTACCACCATCTATGGTGGACCTAAGGTAGAGGTCCATTTAGCATTAACTAGCAGCGCCCCGCGGTTTCACCCGCGTTGTGCCCGTTCCCGTGGGAATTTCGGTATAAAATGTAGCCTATAGCCTTCCTCGATAAATAGACTATCTAACAGTGAAAGAATTATTCAAATCGGTTCAGTAGTTTCTGAGATTAGCGCGTTTAAACAAACAAACAAACAAACAAAACAAACTCTTCAGCTTTATAATATTAGTATAGATATCAGTTATGCTTTACATAATAATATAATATCAGTTGACCCAAGAATTGATCAAGGCATCAATCGATCTATCTTACTGACAAACATAATAAACTTGTTGTTTATGTTGTCTTGAGCACTGCCTACCCGTTTTCCTATGGATTTTGGGATTTTACTACTTTAAATTGGAGGATTGAATAGAGTTAATTCCCTATATAAAGCAGGGACTATGAACTATGACAAACGTCGATCTATGATTATAATGATTGTCATTTTGACATTGGGTCTTCTATCTCTCTCTCTCTCTCTCTCTCTCTCTTTCTGTCTCCCTCTCATAACTCAAGACCTTAAGCACTAGAACGATGATGAATCATTCAACTGTGTCCAGGTGAGGTACACCCCCTTGGCCCCCGGCTTCTACTACTTGAGCGTCAAGTACAACGGACACCACATCGTGGGATCACCCTTCAAGATCGAAGCTGCAGGTGAGCATTGCATACACACCCTCAAATTACTCAGTACAGAACACTAGTTTAAGAAGTAGCGCTTGTGACGTAGTTTGACTGAGCGAATGTTAGTTAATTGCAATTGTTAAGCAACGTGCAGCTCGGCCCTTACTTGGATGGGTGGCCGATAGTGGTATTTCTATCTGAGCGCTATCGTGCTTCGGAGGGTACGCTAAGCAGTCGGTCCCGGTTGTTTCAATCGTTAGACCATCGGAGGCCTTAAGGCGGTCTAAAAACTCCGCCACCAGGGTTGGCCACTAACCTACTGGAAATGAGTGAATGACCATACTAACTCCTCTTTACCTGTGACATTCCTATACCTTTGTCACAATACTTACACCAGCTTTTCCCTTTACTCACCAGGTGCCAACCTAGCCGAAGTAGGTGCCCAAGAGACGTCATCAGTGACAGTGGAAACCGTCCAGAAGGTGGCCAAGGGAGCGGCGAAGCAAGGACCCGTGCTGCCGAACTTCAAGTCGGACGCCACCAAGGTTACCAGCAAAGGAATGGGCCTGAAGAAGGCGTACCTGAACAAGCACAACCAGTTCACTGTGCACGCAGGAGATGCTGGTACGTTGGTTGAATTATATCGGTGTTTTCTAAGATTTACTGTATATTGCAGTCGAGAATAGTAGGAGAAGAGAATCTTCTATTTTTATATGCTTTGCCACCTACCTATGTATATATTTATCTCAGATTTATATATATTATTCTTCATTCAACCACCATCTAATTCTCCAACTCTTCCACAGGCAACAACATCCTCTACGTCGGCATATACGGCCCCAAGGGTCCTTGTGACGAGGTCCAGCTCAAACACAAAGGTAAGAACAACTACGAGTGCTGGTACGTGGTGAGGGATAGAGGGGACTACATCGTCATCGTCAAGTGGGGAGACGAGCACATCCCCGGCTCGCCGTACAAGGTCGAGGTCTAAACGGCGAACAGGCGGCGTATGTAGATGAATAAAGGTGAACGTATACTTGTGAGAGCCGATCGCTTCGAAAGAATCGGTAGAAACGAATTTTAGAAAAAAATTGATTCATGAGATATCGATTTTACAATTTTTTAATCCATAAGATGTCTTAAAGATTCCGACCACTACTTATGACACCTCGCACATTACTCCGTGGCGAATTGAATGGAAAGGAGCTTAGAAATCCTAAACGAATCCGGATGACGTCATCAACGTAATAAGTGGTCGCCTCTACCGATGCGGTCGCATTCTATCAGTTGCATACGACCGAGTAACGCGCGAGTACTACTTCTTTCAACGCGTTCGATTCATTCGGTTCGGATATGTGCGAGTCCTCCTTGACTTCGATTCGTTCGATGCGTTCGGCTCGGATAGGTGTGCGTTCAGCTTTAATAACGCTTCCGCTAAGATTTTAGGTAAGATCGTCATTTTTTGTATTTGGTTTTAGAATTATCATTTGTTCTGTAAAGTTATTTGGTTGATTGGAAACCTAGTTTTGATATATCTAGCCTATTTTAGTGTCCAATAGTGATGTAGAGGTTCCAATATATTGTATTTTGTTAAAGTATCAGTTACTCAATCATTGACTTGGTTAGTGATGTTCATAAAATTGTGTTCCTAGTCATTTATTGTAAAAATGTGCTGTCTCAAAATTTAGAGTAAATTCTAGTCAAAAATGTATCAAAATGCATTTGTGTCGTTATTTTTAGAATTTTTGTAGACATTTTTTTTTTGTTAAAATTTTGATTTTATTGTATATCTACATACGCTGCTTTATTTAGATGGTATCTTATATTATACTTGTGTCTAATTTGATCATTTTCTATATACTTACGTAATTTTATGTGTTTAATCGTGTTTTTTATTTATTATTTATTTTTGGGGATGACTCTATGGTTATTCGTTAATGTATACCAATGTTTTCTTTTGTTTTGATCTCTCAATTGTTTTCGAAAATCACCTGTTCATAATTTTATGTTCTTTTTTATATAAACCAGTGTCATATTTCCTAATTAAGCATTTTTTCTAACAAAAACTATTTATTTAATTTTAACCACGTACAGTTGTGTTATTAAAAATCTATTTTTTATTCAACTTTTTCGAAATATTTACCTTTTTATAACAGATGTTCATTAATATACGTAATTGTTGTTAGTAATACAACTGTATGTGATTTTAGACATTTTTATATGATTCTCGTTTAGTTTTTAGGGCGACTAAATGACAATACATATAAATTATTAATTTGAAAATATTCCCCTTAATGTTAAGTTAGTAGTGACGTGTGGGACTCGCCGATTTTTGTGAAAGAACAATATTTTTTTAAATGTCACTCTTCGTCTTTTTTAACTAAAAGTTTTTGATAGAGGGCAGCACTAGTTATATTCAATTATCGGATCAGAAATAATGTGGAAAAGACAATTGCTACTGGAATTGATTTTTTTCGCATTTTTTCTTATGTCAAATACGCCATTACTTTTTGTGTCTAAGCTTTTTAATTTTGTATGGTTTGAGTATGAAATGTATTTACCTACGTAGGTAGAATGACCCCGTTTATTGTAAATACCTATTTTAAGTTTTTATTTATATTATTGCGACTGTATCAAAATAAATAAGAAAGTTCAATATGGTTGTTTTATTTGTGATTTTGAGGGTAGTTAGAGTTTCGTCTGGTGCTTCGAAACGAATCTTTAATTACTTCTCATCCAGAATATTTTAATTTCCATGAGGCATCTTTGACAGACATCTTGATAAGTTATGTACGCCTGGTACTTCGAAACGGATTTTTAATTATTTGTCATCCAGAATAATTTAATTTCCTTGAGATCTTTAAAGACCTCTTGATAAGTTATGTACGCCTGGTACTTCGAAACTAATTTTTAGTTATTTCTCATCCAGAAATATTTTAATTTCCATGAGGCATCTTTGACAGACCTCTTGATAAGTTATGTACGCCTGGTACTTCAAAACTAATTGTTAGTTATTTCTCATCCAGAATATTTTAATTTCCATGAGGCATCTTTGACAGACCTCTTGATAAGTCAAGTACGCCTGGTACTTCGAATCGAATTTTTAATATTTTCTCATCCAGACTATTTTAATTTCCATTTGACAGACCTCTTGATAAGTTATGTACGCCTGGTACTTCGAAACGAATTTTTAATTATTTCTCATCCAGAATATTTTAATTTCCATGAGACATCTTTGACAGACCTCTTGATAAGTTATGTACGCCTGGTACTTCGAAACGAATTTTTATTTATTTTTCTCATCAGAATATTTTAATTTCCATGAGGCATCTTTGACAGACCTCTTGATAAGTTATGTACGCCTGGTACTTTGAAACGAATTTTTGTTTATTTTTCTCATCAGAATATTTTAATTTCCATGAGGCATCTTTGACAGACCTCTTGATAAGTTATGTACGCCTGGTACTTTGAAACGAATTTTTGTTTATTCTCATCAGAATGTTTGACTTTATTTGAAGACTGAGAGAGCTCCTTATATGTATGGGTATTGCTAATAAAGGTTTAAAGGGGTATTTTAGAGATACTTGAGGGCCTGGTATTTTGAAGCTGTGTGTGGTATTTTGTGGGTATGCGCGCGTGTGTGTGTGTGTGTGTGTGTGTGTGTGTGTGTGTGTGTGTGTGTGTGTGTGTGTGTGCGCGCGCGTGTGCGCGCGTGTATGTGTTGCGTGTGTGTGTATGTACTATTACTACGTCCGTGGTGTTTGGGATAAGAGACAATAAAAACACAATGTATTTCTTGGCATAAATTGTAATTAATTTTTAATCGATTTTAAGTAACAAAAAAAGATTTTTGTTCATTTCCATCTATAAATCTTAACCGAGATATCTAGACAAAGCGAAACTTATGATAAAACGAAAAAAATGTACTTACAAAAATATTCATTTAACTAAAGTTTACAATTAAAAATCAAAATTACAATATCACAATTCTACTTACAATAGAGAGATATTGGCGATAAAATTTCCTTAAATAAAAAAAAGAAAATTAAAAAATTTGGATAAAAATCTTGGCTCAATGTCATGTTTATTTTACAATAAAAAGTGCATTCATTAACAACAACGATTCGGAAGAAATAAGTATTGCCATGATATTACATTAAAAATAAGTTTTTTTGTACAAGAACTTAAAATTAGCATTTGGCTAACTTTGTGACGTTTAAAGATACCTAACGCGACATAACCACAACCTAACAACGTACAACTAATAAAGAACAATAGCAAAAAAGGAAAAAAATATCTTTTCCCTCCAAAAATATTCGATCTACCCCCAATCCGTATCACAATGACCTCCGCACGACCTTCGAGAAATTATAAAAAAATAACAATTTTCGTATACGTCCATGTCTACATAATTCGTTGAAAAACTCAAATGTTCATTTTGAAAAAATAAACGTTAGAATTCCGTTCGCCAGAAACTGACTTACCGCTAAATATTGAGCACAAGCTTTTACTTAAAAAGTAAAAAGAAAAGGTATTTTCCTTTTTAAATTGTATCGTTTTTTATTTACAAAATGTATATACAAAGTGCACCGTACATACTTTAACCAAGAAAGAATTTTGGCCACTTAACAGTTTATAATGTACATAATTCAATTATTGAAAATATATTCGACCTCCAGTTGTGCTTACAAATAATTAACTTAAAAATTTCGTTTTTAAAATTTAAAAATACTGAAGGAAGACGACATTTTCTTTTGAAGATAAACTAAGGGTAAAAAAGATGTGAAAATAAAGCTAAAATTAAATGTACTACGTAGGAACTGAGCGATATTGTGAGAAGAGATCTATACATAATATATTTCATCTATTAATCAAAGATATATCTTAAAGTAAACAGAAAATGCAACTGATTCTGATATCTACTAGTTCAGGACACATTCAGCTATTTTTATTTCGCAATTTGAGGAACTCTTTATTACATTTTTTGTAACTATTTTACGTGTATTTTTTTAACAACAACACTGATTTTTTATTTATATTTTTATCTAATGCAGTCTCACGAAAATATTCGAAACTTTAAATCTACTAGTGCGTATTAAAATGGTTAGCTTACAATTTTAAAAGTTTTAAAGAAAAGTAATAATATCACCAGTCAATATTATGCTTCGACTATTATTTGATGTATAAATTATTATGATCGATTTCAATCAAAAATTAATTTGCCGCAGAAGCAAGTAAAGAGAATAAAATAGTACGAATGCTTGATGGATACAATAGTTGATAAAGTTTGATAATATCACAATCAAACACTATACACAATAACGAGAATAGCTCTGCTTTTGACGGAAATTAATTTTCGAATAGTGATAACAAGTACAATACAAAAGAAACACAACATAATTACAATCACATGTTTCGTTACCTAGAGACAGAATTCAGAGTATCCATATACAAGTTATAAATTTTAATTCCTAAAAAAAGTGAATTCATTTTCACTAAATAGTACCAATTTTCGTATTTATAATACCACTGTCTTCGAGAGCGAGATTCTAAATATTTCATTAAAATTTTATATACTAGTAATACCGTCGTAAGTACTAAGTAATAGTAAGTAACGTGCGCGCGTGTGGGGCGGGCGTGGGCGCGGGCGGGCGGGCGTTGGGGCGGGCGGGGTTACTGCTTGTCCTTGTGGGGCAGCCCGTGCGGCAGGATGTGCTCCGCGGGCAGCAGGGCCGAGGGCTGGTGCGCGTAGTTCCGGATCTGGTGCAGCGAGATGAGCTGGTTCGGGAACGAGTTGGGCTGTTGCTTGCTCTGCTGGAAGTGCAGCGGGTCGTAGAGGTAGGGCCGCGCGGGCAGCGCGCCGTGGTGCGACAGCCCGTTGAGGTGCGGCGCCATCGAGTTGATAGGTGTGAAGGCCGAGTTGCCGGCGGAGGACACCGGCGGCTGGATGCGCTCGTCCTGCTCGTGCTGCGCGAACAGCGCGCGCTGCTGCTGCAGCTGCTGCTCGTGGTGCTCGTCCTCGCGCGCCTGGTGGTACCCGCCGTCGTCGGACAGGTGCGCCGCCGAGTCGGGGCTCACCTTCGGCCAGTACGGGTGCTCCGCGAACGGGGCCGCCGTCGGCGCCGCCGCCCCCAGCGACCGGTTCAGCCCGCTCAGTCCCAAGGCACTGATCGGCGGCCGCTTGTCCGCCCTCTCCGCGTGCTTGTTCATGTGCTTACTTAAATAAGTCTCCTGCGTGTAACTCTTGCCGCAGTACTGGCAGATGTGGGTCTTCAAATGCTTGGACTCTTTGTGTTTGGGGATGTGCTCGAGCAGGTCCTTCTCGTGCGTGAAGCACTTGTAGCAGGAGTTGCACTTGAAGGGCTTGTCGGTCTGGTGGCAGCGGCTGTGGCTCTGCAGGTTGGAGAGCTGCGAGAAGGCCTTGGTGCAGCCGATCTGGGTGCAGCGGTAGGGCTTGTCGCCGGTGTGGGTGCGGATGTGCTGCTGCAGGTGCGACAGCTGGGTGAACTTCCGCTGGCAGATCTCGCAGCGGTACGGCTTTATGCCGAGGTGGATGCGCGAGTGCTGCGCCAGGTACGACGAGTTGGCGAACGCCTTGGGGCACTGCGTGCAGCGGTAAGGCTTCGCTTCGCGCAGGTGTATCTGCGTGTGCAGCTGGAGGTCCGCCTTCGAACCGAACACCTGAAATGAACAACATCACCGTGAGTACAAGGCCACGCTCCAGACTAACGTGGAAGTCAGCGGTACGTGACCGTTTTGAATATACGCTTTTTATTGCGTCTGATGCGAAAGTACCTGATTTGAATGACTTGTGACTATGAATGAGTTTACGTAACAAATGTGCTCGTCCTTGGACGGCTACAATGTCATAAATATCGGATACTTTATTACGATTCGTATAGCTTTACGACTACATCAATTATTAAAACAAAGAACAGTAAAATGCAGGTATAAAACTTTAGTTAATCACTAAAATGTTCTGAAAGTGAATCATGCCCTTGAACGTCATCTGTGAGGAACCGAAACAAATTACACGCTATTAGCTTCACCAGCGTTCGCCCCACTCAGACACAGGATGCTGGCTTCACGGAGTTTTTCAACCGCTACCATCTATATTACTTCCTTATATACAACAATTCACTTAATTCCAATTACGTACACATTACAATCCAAATTATTAAAATACGCATCAACATTAGTCATGTAATTACTCGCGATCTTCTCGCTATTATTGGGAGAACATTTTTTTATCCAATTTAAGAATCAGTTAAGTTTATGACGAATCGGAGGTAGTTGTTAGATTTCAATACGCGTGCCTGTGAGCAAGTTGTTAGAGAGCCGACACTCGACAGCGTTTCTGTTCACCATTGTTATGTATCAAATTAGTTTCCAAGTCAAAAGTGTCTCGTCATCCACCCGATACGTTTTACTCGCCCAACAATGAAACTACGGTCCTTCCAAAACCTATAGAAACAGTCAACGCTGCACCAAAAATCAGACCTTAAGCCACAGCAACAGAGTTTGAATTAGCTTCCAAACATCTCAATAAAGCAATAGGAAATGATTCTGTAGATGTTGACGATACAAATAAGTTTATACTTAAAACGGTAGGTGATAAAGTTTATAATGGTTGTTTAGGTGACGAGGCTGATGTACGGTAGCATGTCGCATGACTGGTGAGATCGGGACACGAAGTGGATTGGTCACAGTCTGGAGATAATTAAAGTTTGAGCCAGAAGGTAATGGCACGATTGAGGCAGGAAGTTTAATGGAAGGAATCCATGGTGAATCGATGAGGTGATGGCGTGATGGTGCTTTAACTGGGAATGTTGGACTATTTAATTACTAGGATAAGTTTAAAGTTTGAATTGAACCGACTGACACTACAATATCATCACAATTATAGATCCTTCATCAAAGATTAGGGAAAATATTCCTATAGTGTTAGTAAGCGTACAGTTTTATCTTTAGACGCTTCCAGAATTTAATAAAACTATCGAGATACCTTTGCAATCCTAAACCTATGAAGATATATGTTCTGCGTTATGTATAAAAAATAATAATAATGATAAACATAACATTTTCTTTAACTTACGTGAAGATAGTACATCGTACAAATGGATATTTGAATTAAAACATTATTTAAGGTACTAAGTTTTTTGTCAATAGAACATGACCTTTTTAATTAACCAGTCCAGCAGACGGTCCGATTGTTTCAATCGTTAGACCATGTCGGAGTCCTGTGGAAGGTCTAAAAAATCCGACACCAGGGTTGACCTGCTCAAAGTGAACGAATACTGTTACAGCAAGTAAAATCGCTCAATATTTACACGTTTTATTACGAACTACATGTAAGGCGTAGTTTGGCCTAAGAGCTTTCTGATTCCGTCATTAGAATTTATTATGAGTTTTTTGCAGACTTCGCTGCCAGCGTGTGGCCACAGTCAAGGTCACCAAGAAATCATCTGTTCCAACGGATTCCGGTTGAAGACAAAAAAAAGTGTATTCTTTAGAGAAATTAAAAGTTGAAATTGTATTTACGTAAAAATTTACTGATACCTTTAGAGAGGCGAGAGGCCTTTACCGAGGGACATTACAGGCTAATACTAATAATGTTATGTTTCGGTCATTTTACAGAATTATATTAAACTCTACTTTTACGTATAACATATCCAAAGGATTCATTCTTATTTCAGCTGATTGAGAGGCGTGGTATAGAACAAGAATACAAGCAGCAAGCGAATTGAATATATTTTTCGTCTCTGAGTACGGGTGAAACTATTTTACTCAGAGTCGTGAAGTAAATAGATAATATAACTAATTCACGTTATTTTTCAGTGATTACATGTCATAAATTATTAATTGAAGTGAGTAGAGTACGACGGTAGAGGTTATACGTACTTTTCAGTATTTCTTGAAATTCCTATACCGTCTGAAATCGCTTGAAATTATAACTTTAAAATTTTAATCAGGAAATCTTGTTGTTGCAAATGTATGTAAATATAACAAATAATAATATATTTAAGGAAATAATTAAACGCATCTACCGTAAAATAATCGACGAGATTATATGTTATCTTGTTAATTGTAAGACTATTGTTTCGGTAGAGTTTGGTTTCCGCGACATTTTTCTGCATATTTTGGAGATTTTAGTTATAGTAAGTGTAGGGTTTATACAAATAGTTATATATCTTATACTAGCAGAGCCCCGCGGTTTTACCCGCATCGTACCCGTTAGTTTGGAAATTTCGGAATGAAAAATACCCTATAACCTTCCCGTTGAATGTGGCTATCCATTACTAAAAGAATTATTCAAATCGAACTGGCAGTACCTGAGATTACCGACAAACAAAAAACAAACTATTCAGCTCTATTATATGAGTATAGATGTAAGTAAGTAAATACAATATGATCTATATAGTGTGTCTATGTTTGTATCTATGTGTCTATATTGTAAGCCATGCCACGGTACAGAAGACTGATGTCGACCAGATAGTTATACAGATAAAGGACATTGAAATAAGTTCTTATTTTGTGTGTACCGTTTTCAGAAAAATGCTAAAAAATGCTGGTGCTGGCATCGTGGCACACTTATAGTATTTAAGTGCTAGATGTACCTGTAAGCTAAACTGATTTCGAAAAAACTTTCTGTATATGAAAGACAGTAACTTCACCGTAAAGAGTATGTCATATATGTAACGTGAAAAGATCCGTGCCCCGATTTGTCTTAAAAACAAAACCTCACAAAATTAAGGAAAACAATACAAGTAATCCTTTAAAATTCCTGACAGATTTCAACCCTGAGGGCTTTAAAGGAGTTACACACTGGACAAGATTACTTAGATTAGCCCTCCGTCTGACCCTCAAATATGACAGGACCCTAAGTAAAGCATCGCTCGTTAGACCGGAAGGGAAAAATGGAAAGATGTATGACTATCATTTGTGGAAGCTACGTTTTTTATTGTTTTATGTTTGGTGCTGAGGAATCTGGGGAGATTTTTTGGAGTAATACTTTATTTAGGAAACTTAGGCTGTGACTTAGGGCCTTATTCGTAATCGCTTACTAGCAGCATTTTAGCTATCAAATGGTTTGTCCCTTTCTGACATACGCTATTTTCCAAAGAGCAAAAGAGACAAAACACTCACTAACAGTGTTTTAGTTAGAGAGCGTTTATATATAAGGCAGTTATTTAAGGTTTTTCTAAGGTAAGGTTTGTCTTCGCTATATGTAGTGGGTCAAAAGTAAGTTTGAACAAAGATATGTCAAGTCGTGAAATCAATTTTGTAATTAAAACCTCAAAGGGTCATAATTCAGTGAGAGTAACAACTACAGTAGATAGGTTGTCGTAAGTAACTTCAAATTATATTCTTGATACTAGCTGCGCCCCGCGGTTTCACCCATTTTGTACCCGTTCCCGCGGGAATTTCGGGACGAAAAATAGATGTTGTCCGATTCTCAGGCCTACCCGATATGTACACAAAATTTCATGAGAATCGGTCAAGCCGTTTCAGAGGAGTTCAATTACACACCCCGTGACACGAGAATTTTATATATTAGATTTAAAAAACATTTTTGAAATCATAAAAAACAATCTAACACCATAAACAACCAAAAGCAACGACAAAATGTAATTTTCTTAAAACCATAATGTTACAGTGAAACTGCAAAACCGGTAGGGTGACAAAAAGACCAGTTTTTGCAATCCTGAAATTATTATAAATTGCCGGCCATACATCCAATGTTTATCTAGGGTGACTCCTAAGGGTCTCTAATAAGGGCATAGTTTTTGCCGCCAAAAGATTAATTTGACTAAAACCAGCGGTTAGAAATTACTCTCGTTTATTTCCTTTTTTGCTCAAGACTTTTCATTTTAAGCTGTTTTTGTCACATTATTTATATTAATCTTGTTATTGCAAAATTTAAAGATTTTTTTGGTAACCTTATAGTAATCCGTCGTGGGTGCTCAGATATGTCAAATTACTTAGTAGATACTTAATGAGTGATTTTGACTTGTAATGTATGAAAAATTACGTCAGTTAGTTGAGTAGCGTTTTAACTGATGGCTTTAAGTGCGGTAGTTAAAAAGTAATCAAAATAATCCGCGCGGAAAACATAGAAATAAAGGCGGGAAATGTAAATTTTTTACACCTGTCAAAGTCATCTTGACAGTTTGTAACAGATTATGAAACGTCAAGAGATAAATAGACATTAGACACATGCCAAAAAATATAAAGATTTTATCGTGAACCATAAACTAACCTCTAAATGTTTAAATAAGGAAGAGAACACAACGTTCGTAATAATCGATTCAATTCGTAATTACTAAATTCAAATCGATTAAAAATAATTATTGTAATTCGAATCAATCATGGGATTTGACAGCTGTTATTTTAATTATTTGATATTACGCAGTTAAATTAACTGGTTATGGTTAGTGAGTTTTTTAAGTGCTTTAAATGTGTGTAGTTAATGTTTTTTGGTACATTCTGTCTAAATAAATGGGAGACATTACTTAGTACTTGTTACGAGTTAAGTATTAAAATGATAGAAAGTTTTTTTGAATACAAAAATATAGATCGTATAAGTTTGATAATTAGAAGGAACTATAAACGTTATTATTCACTAGAATTCCCTTAAAAGATTTATCTTATAAAATAGTTAAATCAAAATCGAGTCACGTTCAATATTACAGTCTGCTCAGCTATATCTATTCACCATTTTTTATGTTATATCACTGAAAATCTCATTGTGTAGGAGAATAACGTCGTATTTTTTCTTTTATTAACCTTAGCTCGTGATTTTGGCGGCAAAAAGTAGATTTCGCGCCAATGTCACCATCGCTCATGCGTTAAATGTTGGCGTAACTGTTGAAAAAACAAGTAATCTCGGTAAAATGGTGAGAAATCGATATCTTAACGGTTGGTAAATGCAACGAGCTGATTTTAACTTAAAAATTTTAACTTATAATGTTGGTTGCATTGAGCGAGTTTACAAGCTGTTAGCGAGGTTTAGTAAGCTCACGAATTGAAAGCGAGCAATAATCCAATGTGACTTTAATTAAAAAAAAATCAAAAATAGTTTTGACGCGCGAATCTCTAGAAATTATAGTCATACAATCATGTCTTTGACTTTGTCAAAAACATAATGAATCAATGAACGATGCTTTAGTTAGATATCTTTTGATGTACATTAGGTATACTTGTCATAGCAAAGCAATTGCATGTATGGAGGCAATTTGAACAGATAAACATCAACTTGATATCTTATACCTTCGGGTAATATCCAGAAGTAGAAGGCCTATTAAAATCGTCCGCCATATTTAAAATCAATACAACACTTCAAATTATGACAATGACAATGACAGATTATTCCACTCGATGTCACTTCACTTGTAACAGTTCATCACAGATAACTAATTTAAAAAAAAAGAATTAAAAAATATTAATTTGAAATTGGAACACTTTTCTTTTACCACACACGTACCTATTACTCCAACGACACTTTACCGAATGCACAAAATAAAATATTTCGCCAAAATTAGGCATCTAATGGAGTCACATAATAAAATAAAATGAATACAAATTAATTAAAATTATGCGTATCTCAATAGTATTGACCGTCGTTTTAAATTCAAGTATTAGGCAATTTTATGTTGCATAATTTATGAATGAATTTCGAAGTCTCTGTAGACCTACCTTACTTTTAATATTAGCTATTTTTTTTATTGTCAATATCAGTACTGCACCTACATAATAGTTTCAAACATTAAGACTAGTTTTTCTATTTTAAAATTCTAAAGAAAATGGCTGCCTTCCATGTACTATGGTAGGGAACGCGTTTTTCAATTCCTGCCTCCATGAATACTTTTAAATTTGGAACGCAGCGGGTCCCGCGCGTGCTCTAACGTTTTAATTTTCGAATCTTTAGCGTAAAGTCCGAGACCCACTTAATACAACGGCTGAGCCAAATTGATCTCTATATCAAGGTGTTAAGAGCGACAGATTATACCGATTTCTCGATGTTTTTCTTTTGTCACCCAAAGGTTGAAAAAAGTGGAAATCGTGATTACGGATAAAAAATCTGTTTAATATTGGCATTGAGATGGATTTGTCGTGGAGCGAGTTGGTTTATTTTTAAACTGTAGTTAAGGTAACATTTAAATTAACATAACGGCTTGTAAGATCGCACTGCTGAGCAAAGGCCTCTCGTCTCACTGAAGAAATCAGTACAGAGTGAGGATCGTAATAACCACGCTTGTCTACTGCAGGTTGGTGATATCAAAGTCTACATTTATATACATATATATTAATAACTCGAAAACGGCTGGAACGTTTTTAATCTCGTTTAGGCATAGGATAATAAGTAATAAATATCCCGAAATTCCTACTGGAACGTGTGCGCTACGGGTGAAAACGCGGGGCACAGCTAGTAAGTATAATAATATAAAAAAATAGACCTCAGAACCCAATCCGCTAAGAATAGGTTCATTCATGGCTACATAGAGCTAACAAAAAACAGATGCGGCGTTTAAAATCGGATATGTAAAACCGTTAGACAAACAAAAGAATATAAATAGAAAAAAATATTATTAAAAAATAGTTATATTTTAATATTAGAGTAAAAAAATATAATATAAATCATATATAAATTATGTGCTCCTGTCCTCATCTAAGGCTATCAATGAATTAATAATTCATACGCACGTAACCTCAAGTAGAAAGAGGATTGCATAACATTACCAAAAAGGTCATTTTCGACTATTTTAAGTTAAAAAAATGCAATTATGCACGCATTTTTTAATTTTTAAACACATATTTTATCAGTTTATTTATAAATTGACGAAAAATTTGATGTTGTGGGTTTATTTTTAGAAAATTTGAATATTTTTTTGTCACAAATAGTTTTTATCAGCGACCACACTCAATACGGAATATATTGTTACTTTAATGGTCAGTTTATGGTTTGTTTTGGATTGATGCGGAGAATATTTTTAGATTGAGAAATAAATTATGAGATTCAATCAATGAAAAACGTAATCGTAGTACACACATACTATAGGTATCGTAATTTGAAGTACATTGGATAGTAATACACAGATAGATAATATATAAATAAAAAAAGCTTATTCGTCAGAATTAAGATATTACTGAGCCGTATAAAGATACCAAATATTTTCGAGTAAGTTAGGTTAGGTTAGCTTTTAGACCGCCTAAAGGCCTTGGACATGGTCAATTTTATAAAGCTACTGAGCCGAGGTGAAGTCAATCCTTTTTGATAATATTTACACAAATACAAGTAGCAATTTGGAACAATTTAATATAATTTCTTCCAACCGCATCACTAACACTATGGGCCATCGTTAGTTCTTCCAGGAGCCATTAAGATTTCCGCCCTCCACGGGACATGCGCTCGCGCATACAACAACGCTTTAATAGAAAACCAATCAAATTTCAACTTTATCACCACGGAAATAAGAACCATCCAATTTCCAACAGAGAACCTGTCCTGATTACCGAATGAGATGAAAGCAATCGAAAATAAACTTTAAAATGAGTGTATTTGGATTTAATACCCTTTATCCTGAAAGAAAATTTTATACGCAAGCGAATTTGGTGTCTATAGCTAGTGAAATAAAGGGTATTTTCGCTTGGTTTTGTTTTAAATTGTTGATTTTTCGCAGAAATGTGGTGATGTGATCGATATACCTCATTTTTATAGTGGTTTTAAGATAATGGTATTGATTTACCCTTTGTACGGCGCGGGGTATCGGAACGGAATCGGTAATGAGTTTTGGAATACTGTCGGGCCTTTGAATGAACTTTAATATATAAAATGAGGAAAAAAAGAAGGTTTGTGTAATGTCCCACTGCACTGCAGTGACTGTACGTATTCTACGGTTACTGAAGATTACAAAAAAAAACAATAAAAAATATTTTTTTTAAAACGTAGCTCTTTTTTTTACGTAACGCTGTCCTAATCACGAGAAATCGATTTTTAGAAGTTTGATTTCTCGGGAATTACTTGGAATACAGAGACCTTTAAGGTACCTACTGAAATTAAATAAACATACTTCATCCACAGATACGGTTGGATTTATAAAAAGTATAAATTATATGTATTGTTATATTTTTCTTGATAACTTGAATTTCACATGCTAAGTGAGAAACTAACTACACTATGACGTGAGACAAAAAATATCTCGATGTAGATAAAAATCAGATGAAATTTATGATAATTTGAATATATTTGCATTTTTTGGAATATAAATACGTTTATTACATTTCTGATCATTCAAGTAAACACTAAAATAGATTACAATATTACACAATATTAATAATTATTACGAAATAAATAATTTATCAAAAGTTATTTATAAATTCGTAAGTTAATTTATCATAATGATATTTGTTTTTTTAAGACACGCATTTTGATTCTGAAAATACCGCATCTAAAAAAATTGTATCAATAAAGATACAGGTGATAATGAAAAATATAATTTCAATTCTTTTTTACTTGTTAATTAGGGTACAAATTCGATTATTCTTTTAACGACAGCTGATCATTTGATTGAGCAAATTGAACTTTATTAACTACAAGATAAGAGTGATGTTAAACTAACAAAATAAAAAACTATTTCGGAAATGTCAATCGATTGGTGGTACTGTAAGGGTAGTAAATACTAAATACCTATCGTGAAAGATATAACGTCATGTACAGGGTTGTGTAAAACATTGGTAAGTGTTATATTAATATGTACCTAAATGCCTGTACAATGTGTTAATAAGTATTTTCAGTTAATATATATTTGTTTATTTTCAAATTATTTTTGAACATTACTCATTTCCTAAAAATTAATAAACTTCATTCATTCGTTTTATAATAACATGGAACTAAAAGAATATCAAAAGCAAACGTCATATTTCCTGATTCATACTTCCGTAGTCGGAACTCTGTTCCATACACAATTCTTCTTATTATCGAGTGGATGGTCAACTTGACCAATCCTGGTGTCAGAGTTATTGAGCCGCCAAAGGCCTCTGACATGGCTCATGTAACGACTACCATCCGTAGAAAGTAACCGGGACCGACGGCTTAACGTGCCCTCCGAAGCACGGAATCATCTTACTTTTCGGGCAATCAGGTGATTCAGCCTGCAATGCCCTAACCAAACTGAGGACAGTCTCACAAAGTGATTTTTGTGAGATATCCCCACCGGGAATCGAACCCGGAACCTCCGGATCGTGAGCCGAGCGCTCAAACCACTAGACCACGGAGGCTGTTGTTCATACACAATTAACTTTCTAAAAGAATAAGAAAATGTGTCTAAACCAATATTCCCCAACAGTACCGGCATCCTTTACACGGTCATTAAAAGTATCGCAACATGTAATTTCAATACAATGTCTTTTATTGGCCGTTCTTTAACTACTGTGTAATTGAGGATCAGTCGATACGCGATATTTTTATAGATAAAGCTTCGCATTATATTTTAACTAGTATCTTCACGTGGATTTACCTCCACTGTATCCGTTTCCATAGTTATTTTGGGATATAAAATTTTAATAGCTTATCACGTTCCTATTGAATGTGGCTATCGTATACAAAACGAATTCTCAAAATCTGACTAGCAGTTTTTAAAATAAGCGCGTTCAAACAAAAGTCAATTTCATATACATATGTACATACATATATGTTAACATAACAAATTTTGACCTAATGCTATTGTAATAAGGTGATTAAATTACGCACTCAGACATCCATTAAATCGACACTTAAGTAATTGACGTAATTTTTCATACATTACATGTCAAAATCACTCATTAAATCTCTACTGAGGAAGCATTTGACATCTCTGAGTATGGGTGTAAGTGTTTAAATACATGTTACTCCGATTGTACCTTCACCTATAAATAGAATATTTCGGGTCATATATGCAAAAATAGATAAAAAAATATAGGCGTAAACACTCGGTTAGTTTCGCTATGCTCGATTCCCGCTATGCACTGATCATAAAATACCTACCAAAAAGTGCCGCTATGCTCTGAATTTCTCAGTGCTACCTTTAACAATGGAAGGTACAATTCGATAGAAAAGTGTTTCTAAAGTATTTTTAAATTAAAATAAAACATGCAAATACATAATCAACATTTGTACTATTAATAAATAAATAATTATAAAAATAAGATGACAGTTGTAAATCAACACAAAATATCAGACAAAGATTGTAGCTACAGATTGGTATAAATTGATTTTTAACCATGTTTTTTTTTTTGCAAAAAGAAGTTACATTGGTGATTTTCATCAAAAAATCACCAAGAGTAATGCTTTGTTTCTATAGGTTTCTGTGTAAAGTTACATTGGTGATTTTCATCAAAAAATCACCAAGAGTAATGCTATTGTTTCTATAGGCTTCTGTGTAAAGTTGTATCTGGCTGTCGGTGTGAATACTTGATTTTGTTCTATGATTGATATTTTGTTTGTTGAGTCTGAAGCTGTACCAATAAATATATTAAACAATTGTGGTAATTTACCTTACTTTACTTTTACTATTGATATACTATTTTCCATTATGAAAAGCCACCCATCTTCAAAATCTTGTTTCGGCAGATACGCCAGACTCATGCACAGCTTGATATGTTTTGCGGTCTTTTCATGGTCCATAAGATGTAAAGATGTCGCTTTTTTAATGACATTCTTTTCAAAATGTATATTACATCCATTTACTTCAACACCATGAAAAACCAACGTAGCTGCGTTGATAGCTCCCATTTCGAAATCAAATGTACACTGTGATGGACACCATTTAGGTAAAGCATCGCTATCAGTTCGAACATTTTTTTATACGTTTCGCCTTCTTTGTTTTTCTTTTTAAATTTTTATTTTTATTTAATTAAATAATTTTTATTTATTTAAATTTTTATTATACAATTCCATCAAGAAGCAGCAACACGATGTGGATAGTACATTTTAGATGACTGTAATATTTAAACATAAGCATTTTCCTTTCGACAGTCCAAGAATCTGATTCCGTGCATAGCGGCACTTTTTGTTAGGTATTTTATGATCAGTGCATAGCGGGAATCGAGCATAGCGAAACTAACCGTAAACACTCGGCCACTCGGTCACAGCTGAGTCATTCAAGTTTGCACCCCCATTTCCCCCCACACCCCTGGGGGTGGCGCGGTCATTGCACGATGACCGAGGGGATGAATGTCATAAAATTAGTTTTGGGGTGAATTTGGCAGTTTGGTTGTTGGTCTGTAGTTTTTCTGGTGTTTTGTGTTTGGGTGTGAAGTTGAGGGAAAGTAGAAAATATTTTATTTTATAATTTTCAATGTGAGTACACTTGCAAAAAATATCACCTGCATATATTTTTTGGGAGGCTAATACAAAAAATCTATTAAAAATACTATAGCTAGTTTTTTTAGGGGTCAGAATCTGTAGTATATTAATATGTTCTATATTAAAAAGTTCACTTATCTATGTTTTAATAACATTCTTAGTAATTAAGTAAAGTTAATCAAGTTTGTATTTGTAAACAAAGGGAAAAAATCGAGTTTAATTTTTTCATTAAATGCAATCCAATACAGACCCTCCTTCTTTGAAGTCGGTCCAAAATTCAAATCAAAATTCCCACATTTCTAAAATAAATAAAGCTAAAATATTAGCATAAAAACTCATAAATTACCGTCAAATCTATAGAGTATACACAGACGGACAATAGATGCAAAATTCTTATACAATTCCTACAAAAGAATGGACGAATCCAAATAATCTGAATACTCATCTATCAAAGAAAAAAAACGCTAAGAATTTCCGTAAATCTGGTAAAATTTATTCTCACGGCTCTAAATTTCAACAAAAAACACTTTTATTTCTTACACCTTAAAGCTCAAATTACCTTCACTTTTTAACAGCAGATGAACAGCTGTGATTGATAGGAAAATAGATATTATGGCTAATAATAATAGGGGTGGTTTTGGCGTGTAATTCGAGGAGTTAAGGGTCGTGGGATGCATCCCTCTTAATGCATCCTGTTTACGAAATCTGCGCTTTTGAAAAATGTTTCATAACAGATGTGAAGGTAAGTATGTCGGTAAGAATGGTGTTAAATATTAATTATTACGATTATTTAGTTAAATAGGTATTTAAATAATGGACAATAAAGTATTTAATCTGTCGTTAAAGTGAAGCGAGTTTACAAGCTAGCAACAAGCCTTTAGATTTCGCAGACTCGCAACCATCTTGCAACTTACAAATTAGACATTTTTGACGTTGATATGTATGTGTGTGTGTGCTGTCTGTGACATCGTAGCGCTAAGTAAGTACGAGTAGGTCAGTGGCTAACCCTGGTGTATTTAGACCGCCTAAAGGCCTCCGACATGGTCTAACGATTGAATCTATACTAATATTATAAAGCTGAAGAGTTTGTTTTGTTTGTTTGTTTGTTTGTTTAAACGCGCTAATCTCAGAAACTACTAAACCGATTTGAATAATTCTTTCACTGTTAGATAGTATATTTATCGAGGAAGGCTATAGGCTACATTTTATCCCGAAATTCCCACGGGAACGGGCACAACGCGGGTAAAACCGCGGGGCGCTGCTAGTTTTAATTATAAAGCGTTTATGAATAAGGCAGTAAGTGTGTTTTTAAGCTATTGCATAGCTTCTATCGCGGGCCTTGAGCGCGGGGACCGAATCCAGAAATTTCGTAACGAAAAAACCTCACGCTCCCCACTAACGCCATCTAGTGATAGAAACAATAACTATGCAATAGCTTTACCGCGGCAGTCCCCGAGTGCCACACGTCTTTTTTTTTATTTTTAAATCTAGTTATAAAATAATCCTTATAATAATTATCCTCCTCATTGTACTGATATCTTCAGTGAGATGAGAAGCTAATACTTACATTACTTTTTTAAATAAAAAGAATGTATTTTTTTAAATTAAAGAGATTCAATTTGCGTTCATTTTGCAAACCTTCAATAAAATGTAAATTTTCTAAAAACCGGTAAACCATAAACAAAGCGATGTCAAAAAGAACATGTGTTCGAAATTTAAATAGCATGTGGGTTCGCATTGTTATGCCAATTCAGACTTTATAATTGCGTTAATAGCGATCAAAATTGTACGTTTCAATGAATTAAGGAAGTACATTGTCTTTGAAAACAAAAGAAGGTTCTATTGCTGATGATTCAAATAAAGAAAACGTTGATAGAACGAACGTTGGTCGCAATTTTTGAAAATAAATAATATGAAATATCTAGTGGGCTTTTGTGAAAAAAAAAACAGATTTTGACTGTATCTAATGGCGAATTTCAAAACTTTATTAATATCTAAATATATTTACGAAACAAAGCTAGACAGGATTGTTGTATTTTATTTCGACAAAATTGTATTTTATTTTGTACCCAAACTATTTAAGCAATTTTGTTTTTATATTTCAAAAGTAAAAGACGTTAAGGCACTAAATAGGTTTAAAAATCCTTGTACACTCTGCCCTAGATTTTTCAAAATGATAAACTAAAGGAACTGATAGTTTCCAAAACGTTTAATTCCAAGGCCACTATTCCTTATTCAAGATAAATCACAGTGTACCATAGATAAGACCCTAAATCTACGGTCAGGGTTATCTATGCTAATTATGGGTTATTCTAAGGTCTATAATTTATGATATCTATGGTCATGGGATTAGTTTCAGATGTAATACTAATTAAATGATTTACTCAAAGAGAATAACAAATAAAACCTATTTTGTTGTAAATATAGCATAATATAAAATGGAGGAAGAATTTGTTTTCAAGTTTATATAGTCTATGGAACAAGTTTTATTAAAATAAATGATATAATGATAGCCACATTAAGAGGAAGGTTATAGACTATTTTCATCCCAAAATTCTATCTGAGCGCGACCGAAGAACGGTATCTTCGGAGAACACGTTAAGGAGTCGGTCCCGGTAGTTTCTTTATACTATATATGTACTAATATAATTAAGCTGAAGAGTTTGTTTTGTTTGTTTGTTTGTTTGTTTGTTTGTTTGTTTGTTTAAACGCGCTAATCTCAGAAACTACTGAACCGATTTGAATAATTCTTTCACTGTTAGATAGTCTATTTATCGAGGAAGGCTATAGGCTACATTTTATCCCGAAATTCCCACGGGAACGGGCACAACGCGGGTAAAACCGCGGGGCGCTGCTAGTGTACTAATATAATTAAGCTGAAGAGTTTGATGGTTTGTTTTTTGTTTGTTTGTTTGGACGTGCTAATCTTAAAAACTACCCGTCCGATTGATATAATTATTTTTGTAATAGATAGCCACATTCAACGGGAAGGTTATAGGCTAGTTTTCATCCCGAAATTCTTATAGAAATAGACACAACGGGAGTAAAACCGCGAGGCGCGGTTAGAAACCTATATCTGTACCACACCTGTCAGCACAGGATGACAGTATAGTGCGTAATAATTGTTCACTCTCCCATGTAATTGGTCATCTTAGGTGGTCCTTTCCTGTACCAGATGACCTATATGCCTGGTAGGTCATATGGCCTACACCTGGTAAGAAACCTTAGTAATTTAGGCTTTAAAAGGTGGTCTTAAAAAGTTTGTCTTTGGATTTTTTATTGGAAATTTTCGTATGAGCATGCAACACCATGTGAGCACGGTTCCTGTAAGAGGATAACACGTCAGAAAAAAACTATACTAATATTATGAAGAAGTAATATTTGTAATTTTGTTCGTACCTATGTTCAGGTTAATGTCGGGAATTACTTGTCCAATTCCAATGATTATTTTTGTATTGAATAGCTATATTCAAAAAGAAGGTTATAGGCTATGTTTTATCCCGAAATTCCCTCAGGAACAGGCACGTAAGTAAAACTACCGCGGTATCTAAAAAAAGCGTATACGTACTTTCAATTCAAAATTCGATTTAATTTTAACCTCAAAATCGCCCTCGGTCATCTAATGAATCATGAGGGTTAAAGGGGGCAAAAGTTAACCCTTAACCGATGACTGGCGATTTGAAACAATCGCCCACTTGAGATGTGCACTTGCTAGTTCGGGCCCTGTCATTAATTATAGGGCAAAACTATTAATTATGTATATTAATTTTCAACTTTGAGATTATAACAAATTATTTTATGAAAAATATCTGTAATTTTCGAAGAGTAGAAACAGTTCCTGTTTCAATACATGTCCTTATTTCATTGCATGTCGGAGGTCTTCAGGCGGTCTAAAAACTACCTACACCATGGTTGGCCTAATCATACTCGAACATAATTTTAATCGTTAAATATACATATTTCAATCGCAACTACACCACCATTTTTGGAATTGGTTAACAATAAGACCATTTTGTAAGAGTACCTACCTTTTTATAAACTAGAAAATCGGTAAAGAATGTTTGAAGACAGGAGAAGCAGGTAAGCATTTCATGTAATAACTCCTCCACCCACACTATTTTTTTTTATGAAAAAATGTCAACATAAGTCAGTCAGTTATAAAAATAGAAAAAAAATGTTATTTACGATTTGTAATTCGAATTATGTAAGCGTCGCATAAAAATATTATTGACGTAAAAATAGTATGGATGTGACTTTGCGAGTATGGTGACCATACATTCGTGTTTTTTTAAAATAATAAATTGTATTTTTATTTATTTTACTTGTCTCTGTTTTTTATTCATGTAAAAAAAAACTTGTTTTTGAAATGCCGTGGTCTTTTAAGGCATTGTTGATATGGTTTGTTTATGAAGTCGTAAAAATGAGTTGTTAATAAAAGTAGGTAAATAAAAGTTCTCTTAACTCCTCTGCTGTGTTCATTGTACAATTCATACACAAAGCGTCTTTTTTCGTTATTATAATCAAACTTTTCCTAATTATAATAACGAACAATAGATAAAAAAATTAAAAAGCTTTGTTAACTAAATGTCTGCAACAGGTGACCATACAATCAATTTTCCTCGTCAGTCTCTTTGAAACTTCAAATGACTATTAAAAAAACGAGTGACTACCTCATCGTGGTCCTCCTATTCGGATGACTGAATCTTTCCCAAGGTTAAACTATAACTGACAGCTATGACGTCATCGCTGTACGTGCCAGACTCTCTGACTGTAGGTGTTGCCAGCGCGTTGCTAATTAAACTGTAATTATGTGTCCCAAATGAAAAATAGTTGCCGGTTTTTTTTCGTAAAAATGACGTTTTTTTAGTACTATTAATGTGACTTTATTGGTATCGGGTATTTGGAAGTAAATTATTGATTTTTAATTGTTTGTTTGATCCAATGTTGTGAAGAAATGGTACAAATGGGACTATTGTTGTCATTTTATTGGTGGCCGGTATTTGAAATGAAAGTAATTGGCTGTTGGTAGTTAGACTAACTCTTGTTTAAGAATACATAGAGGTAATTTAATGAGTTCTAATTAATGTCTCGATTAAACTTTAATTTGTATTTGCTTTGAGTAAAGTAAGTATGTTCAAGAAGGTTAGTGGTCAACCCTGCTGAGTTTTTAGACCGCCTAAAGGCCTCCGACATGGACTGACAACATCATTCATCAACTAAATGTTTAATCTACTTCAACCTTTGATTTCTTTTTTGAGCAAGAGGAGTTTCTTTAAAACTATCAATACTCCTAACTGCATTATACATACAGCTCAACCTTATACAATTTATTCAAAAATTGTGAAGCATTAGTTAAATTATAATGAAATTGCCGACCAACATAATAAAATAAACTTTATTATATTAAAATAATTAATTTAATCTTAAACGATCAAATACAATGAACATAAAAGAATAGTAACGTGTAATAAAAATACTAATTCGAGAACGAATTTTAACCGGATTTAGTAATTACTTACTCATCAGTGAATTTAATTATGACTTGTAATTGTAAATAATAATTATGAACAAAAAACTGAAATAATTACGTACTTTATGTCCGGATTAACATTGTTTTCAAATTATGACGGATTATGATTTTACAAAGAAACATTGCTAAACTGATTTTGATGTTTAAGAGATTTGTGTATCGTGAATTTGAGATCTAAGAAAAAAATATTTTTTTTGTTTTTATTATCAAGACGAAAGAATAGTAAAGAATAAGTTATACAAAAAAGATTCCGCAGAGTCAACTGTAATTGAAAAACATCTCTTTTACTGAAGTTATCAGTACAAAAAGATGTATTAACAAGACTTAAAAATGTATCTTCAATCTAGCCTAGCACAGGTGAACCAAAACCGTATAGCAACCGCCTTAAGTAATATTATATTAACCTTTTAGTAACTAAGCAAGCAAATAATTGCGACCATAAGACGCCCAACAAGAAAATAAGATTCAATTTCGCTTAAGTTATGAAACAATATATCATATTATTTCCTAGTCATAGCTGTCGTATCTCCGATCTCTAACGCTTGGATAAAACCTGTTTGGTCCAAATTATATGTGGTTACAGCCTGATGCCTTGTACAGAACGTCATATAGTATTACAGCGAGTTCCAAATTATTTTCGAGTCACTAATAGTTATGATATTACAAGAACTTTTTTGAATGAAATAAGCTCTTGTTTTTGTTTATGTCTCGCTATGAAATGTTTTAAAATGAGTGTACACTATAAATTTTTGATATTATTAACTTAAATATATTTACGCACTCCACACTTTATAGTATTGGTTTGAGGCCCCATAGCAATTTTTTCCCGTGTATTCTTCTAATTTCCAATTGTATTCAAATTTTTAACTGAATTATTACTATGAAATTGTAAGAAATATATAGATACCCTTAAAAAATACAGCAAAATTACTTTTAACCATTTATCAAATCAAATAATATATTTTATATCCATGGCAACACGCAATGACAAGTACACCTGCCGAATTGAATTTAACTTAGCACTCCTATTATTACATACATAAGATCGAAATTCGAATAAAAAATAGCAAGCCATAGATTTGCAAATGGCGATTTTATGGTTGTTGAAATAGAGTTGTTTTTCTACCAGCAAATCGTTTGATTTAAAAGGAAGTGATGTTATCGAGACATGTGCTTATTATACGTAACTTAACGTCTAAGTACAAGCAAGTTGAGATTTGCTTTGAGGTGTCGATCAATATTTCTTGATTTACCCTTACTTAGCGTGGTCATTATTAGTGTTACATTGGATGTTATTTATTTATATTTTACTATGTTTTTGCAGTAAATATTATCTTAAAAATCGGAATGATGTTTTGTGCAGTTTTACATTGACACAGGCTCGACTGATTTTGATACATAGATAGGGTAGATACTTTTTTTAAAAGTTCTTTTAAAAACAGGTTCAAAGCATTTAAAACCCATGTCTCATGCCATTGCGTATACATAATCTAAGTAGTAATTACTAGTTTTGGGTTGAGTAACCTTGCACTGAATTGTCTGGTTAATTTTCCAGTGGTACTTGTAGGTATGAATATATTATATTATATAATATTATAATGAACCTTCAAACAAAGCAACTTTTATCAAATTATTATAATTATAAATTATGGCTTGGATAGTTTCAGACATTGAGTAGGTAAACAATGGTATAAGCCTGTAACGTCCGACTGCTAGCCAAAGGCCTCTCATCTCACTGAAGGTATCAGTACAGTGGTTGGTATAGATAAAGTCAAAGTATGGAGGATCGGCTATTAAAGTTATCTGTAACAATTACTTATCTGTAAGATATGACATCTATTTTTTATTAGAGAAGATAAAACTTACTTGATAAAATCATTCGTTAAAAAATAACTAGCTTATTTGAATAGGTACCTCACTTTTTTTGGTGACGACGAAGTCTACTATAAACATTAGTTAAGGAATATTTAACTTCTTTAAATACTTCGTACCATGTATTATAAATAGTAGACAAATTATCAAATCGAAAACAGGTACACCGATTATTTCACTCATTTTAATACCACCGTATCTATCATACATTTACATTCACGGAAACTATTAATTAGTCTACGAATGAGGTAACTATTATACCTTGTCTATGGTATAAACAAAGAATTTGCTGCCTCAGGCGTCTGTCAAATTATACCGCCACAAGTATCCACAGATAGACGAATTGCGTGACGGCCAGAGATTACAGTGATTTTGGATACGTACAGATTATGTGTTACTCTGTAATGGGCTTGCTTTGGCATTAGGAAAGATATTATGAGTAGGGAAGTGTTGGTAGACAAGTGTGAGCTTCATAAGACTGATAAATGAATATGTTATTATTAATATGTAGGTTTTTATTTGTTTGTATTAGGAATTCTGGTTTCGAAAAAAAGTTTTTTTCTGATGTGGTTTTTTTTCTCAGAACTTTGATAAGTCTTATCCATGTTATTCTAACGTAACATTTTTTTTGTAATCTTTATCACAAAAAAAAACACGTGTTTTTCTTGGCACGAATTTTTCCATAGACAGTTTTAATATAACTACATATATAGGTAGGCAGTGTATAGACAATTGTAATGTCTATGTTAAATTAAAACTGTCTCTTTAATGAAACCTGACAATTTATTTAAATGTCACAGTTAAAATTAATCGTAATAATGAACTTTTTGCACACCCGCAGAGTTAATTACCAATGTCTTCCACAAAGGACATTATAAAGGACGCTGGATTCGTAGAGGACACACTAGCCATCCATTACTCGACCTTTGACACGGAAAACTCACACCTATCCATCACCACTTAAGTTCAAAATCGCTTGTCAAAACAAAGCATCAACTCAAAAAAATTACACATAATGAGTACGTACGTGAAATAAAATACCATTAAATAATTTGACACGGCAATTTGGGTTATATTGTTCAGTTTATAGGGTGTATAATGGCGTTTTGGTGGTTATATCGTTGTTCTATTTGGGTATATGATGACGCAATACCTATTCAACCGTAATGGTTGGTGTCAATCAAAATTACACACGAAAAATGTTAGTTCGGTCTTAGACGCATGAGATTATACAACTATGTACCTTATTACAGTACACATAAGGCGAAACAAGTCGATTTTTCTATTGGCACGATAGAAAAATAGTATATTTTAATACGTTCCAAGAATAATGTTTGGATCAAGCGATGCCTACAGTTCGTCAAATTATACCTTTAGTTTCAAGTCAGGTCGTTTTGATATTTAAAAAAGATTTGTAATAAAATAAATATTTTTGTAATTATAGTGCTAGGTATAGGTAACTTTTAAAATACGTTTGTTTAATAATTTCATTGTGTTAGAAGAATATGGATAGAATGGTTACCCTAGTGTTGTATACAATTTTAAAATAAGTAACCATTATTGATTATCATGACATGACTTAAGTGCAGGCTTACGTTGGTATTGGCGTGGTTAAGCATTAATAAAACTATAAAATTTCAATAAAAAAATAAGTTCACTTATATCCCCTATAAAAGAATTAAGAAAAAAATCCTTAATTTTTATGTACGTAAAAAAAAACAAAAAAAAACTTATAAATCGTTTTTCCATTTTCAAAAAATTCAATTGTAAAAATAAAATATCATAAATCTATGATGCAGCCAAAGAAAACACATCCGTCATGCGCACTGGCCGGCGACATTGACAATGGATGTTTGAAATTGGAATGCGGCCTTGAATCGTATTCGACGGCGCGCGGCGATTTGCGCGGGAAGCAAGATCGAGTTTTTAGATAGATTAGTTTAGACGCGCCGCGTTCGATTCGATTGGCGAAATAAATTTGTTGCCGATAGTTTATGGGGTAAACGGATACATTTGAAGTATTGCATGGCGACGCGTCGCCATGTCCCCGTCGCCACATTACTTCTAGCGGGTCCTATGAATGTTAGTTTTTTTAGGTTAAGTTCTTAAACTTATCCTAAAAAAAACTAACTTTATGACTTTTTAAAATTGTGATAACTTTTATTTGTAAGCCAAAAGTCTTAAGAAAGCTTTTAAGTGTAAAACACGGACCAAAAAATATCCTTTAAAATTGATCCACACCTTAACTGCTACATCTAACTCTCATCAACTTAATGGTAATATTTTTTCTTTGACTAGCGAGACCCTAAACAAAGTATTTGTACCTCTTTTAAGCCGAACGAGGAACTTGTTCACACCAAGGTGTAGTGGCTACTGTAAGGTTAAGGAAGTAAACGTGAAGGAAGTCTAAACACAATCTTTAATCAAATAACCGTTTGAAGAAGTTTGCTAATTCAAATAACTTAAGTATTGTGAATTTAGACACAGCAAAAAAAAATATTCAAAAAAGTTTTTTTACGCTTGAAGTTTTCTGAATTTACTTTAGCCCTTAGTAACAGTATCGCTGTGAAGATTTTCACAAACATTTAAATTTATTAATGCATGTTGGAAGGTCATTTTTGGATGAAATTCAAATATTTCAGAGAAACTGTTTCGAGGTCATTTTTTTGGGAAGACTTTTTGTGTCTTCGTGCAATTTAGTCATTTTTTGTTTTTCGTTAATGTAAGCAATAAAAAACGTTTTTCATTTCAATGAAAGATATCATCTGAGTGATCTTTACACGAGTTATTTTTCAACTGTAATTTGTTTATATTCAAAATGTGCCTTTAGGACATTTTTTTGATAAAACGTTGCCATCACCATGAAGAATAAGCAAATGCATTTTTTCAAAATTAAATAACAGCGCAAGTACAACTAGAAGTTATTATTCTTTTTACTTTTAGACCATTTTTTTCTGTACATATTCTAAAGTTGTTAGCACACACATATATCAAACTTCCCGTAGATAACATACCATACCCATACACTTGTAAGTTACATATTATTCAATAATAACTACAAGATATAGATTTTAAGAATTTTAAATGGTCTAATCGGTAGACAATCAAGACGAGCAGAGTCAAGGATATACGTTATCTGTGTCCTTGACAATACTATAATAATATTGTCAGAGCTTATCGAAAACTGCGACTTTTATGGAAAAAAAAATCATAGTCGTTTTAGAACTAAGAGGTTTAAGTCTAAGCGGAATTTTTCTTAAAGATGGAAAAGGTAGAAATATATCTTCGGATATTAGAATCGATGTTTAAGTCTAAGTGGATAGTCAATTGCATTTAATTTGAGAATGTCCATATTTTTCGTTTGTCTCATTCAATGTTTTTAAAGACCTTTTTCATTTATTTTTAACCAACTTAAAAATTTATTTTTAACCGAATTCAAGGATGAGGTTTCTCAATTCGACCGTATAGATATTTTCTTAAATAATTTGATTCAATTAGTAACATTGCAATTTCTGTTCAAAAAAACAACGATCACCCCCATAATAAAAAAAAAACGCAAATATCGAGTTTTTTTCAATATTTACAAAAAAACAAAAACCTAATAAATAACCACAACCAAAAACCCCCGGAAAATAATGAGTAAACTTCAGAAGCGGGTTATCTACATAATTGCAGTGGATTCGAACAATAGTCGCGTCCTATACAACCTCTAGTCGACCCGACTTCGGCTGACCTTCAGTCAAGGTACATCCGCACTCATCAACACATACCCACTGTTACATAAGAGTATCGATATAAGTGTTTATGGCTTTGGGAAGGAATAATCGTTATCAAGTGTGTATTTAAGTGATGGGAAGTAATCGATTAAATATTGATTATGAATGAATTGAAAAAATGCCTTTTTTTTCTCGACCATTTAAAAAAAAAAAAAAATACGGAAGAAAAATAATAAAATCTTTTTATTTCCAAAGATCTCTTTCCACAAAAAGATGTTCACAAACAAATACTTTCGTTACTGTCGCGAGAAGAATAAGATATTCTAATCTAGAATTACGCACTTAGAATTAGATCATCTGACTAATGAGCCAAAAATTAGCATTAAACATAAAAGAAATATTATTGGAACTAGGAACTAAAATGCAAGTCAAAAGTTATCAAAATAAACCTAATCTACCGGAAACAGGAGTCATAAGTCAAAATAAATACTGTCTAAAATAAATACATATATAAAAGTGATCAATGAATTTATTTATTAACTTCATACATGGAGATAATTTTGTTTAATAAATAAAAAAACGGATGTGGAAGGAATTTGTATGAACTTTTGCACGTAGGAGATAAAAATATTTTAGTGTTATAATATAACGCAATTAAAATAATCAATTTAATAATTTTAAATGGAAGAATATTATTTTTTGCCACATTTTTGCATAATATAATTTAACTTATCAATAAAATGTTTTTTTAATAGATCCGGTAGGAATAATTTTATTTTACTCCTAAGACGTAAACTTACATTGCCTAATAATATAAGACTACAAGGCACTTTTAAAAAAAAAACGTACAGTGGTTTTTTTTCCTTTTTAAATTTCTAGTTACCGATACTTACTGTAATATTTATTCGTTGGAATCAAGGCCTGAAAAATATTTTTTTAAATCTATGTACATAACTTCTTAATGTATTCAAAACTAAATGACATAAGACCTTGCTAGAAAGACAAGTGGCTTTAGATGTTAAAGCATACACTATTGACAAAGTTCACTCAAATATATTGAAGTATTGAATTTTCGTGACACTTTTAATATTCTTCCTACTTATAACACTGTGGGTGTAAGGTAAACATTCAAAGTCGAGTTCGCTACAGACCACGAGGAATCAGGTGGTTCTTTTTTTTTTGAAAATTTTGTGCCATAGATAAACTTAGGTTCAATCAATGGTACCTATAAAAAAACTGATAGGAATCTTATCTGTATTGCCATTTTAGTGAAAAGGTCTACAAAGACATAATATTTTTTTTTTCGCGTTTAAAACCTTAAATTACTTAAAAAAATCGAAAGAGATTAATAAATTTAAGTATCTTAAATATGTATCAAGGCTGAACAAACATTTTTTTACTAACTAACATTACCTAACGTTATAATCACCAATTATTATTACACAAATATATTCATAACCTAAAATGCTTTATCTTTTTAGGGTTCCGTAGCCAAATGGCAAAAACGGAACCCTTATAGATTCGTCATGTCTGTCTGTCTGTCTGTCCGTCCGTCTGTCCGTCTGTCCGTCTGTCCGTCTGTCTGTCCGTATGTCACAGCCTTTTTTCTCCGAAACTATAAGAGCTATGTTGTTGAAACTTAGTGTGTAGATGTATTCTGTGAACCGCATTAATATTTTCACACTAAAATAGAAAAAAAATAAAATTTTAGGGGGGTCTCCCATACATAGAAATGAAAAAAATATTTTTTTTTTCATCAAACCCATACGTGTGGGGTATCTATGGGTAGGTCTTCAAAAATGGTATTGAGGTTTCTAATATCATTTTTTTCTAAACTGAATAGTTTGCGCGAGAGACTCTTCCAAAGTGGTAAAATGTGTGTCCCTGTAACTTCTAAAATAAGAGAATGATAAAACTAAAAAAAATATATGATGTACATAACAATGTAATCTAACACCGAAAATTGGTTTGAACGAGGTCTAGTTAGTAGTTTTTTTTTTACGACATAAATCGTAAACCGCAAAAAAATACTGATTATTCATTCAATAACTCAAATGTAAATAAAAAAACATTTATTTCAAGAACTTCTTTATTATGTTACTCGCTGCTACGGAACCCTTCATGGGCGAGTCCGACTCGCACTTGGCCGCTTTTTTAAATAAATAAATACTTGGTAGCTCAACTCACGCCACAATATCATAGGTTTAGGCGACAACGCGGTAAGACACAACATACTTTAGATTATCATTATTGTGTCTGTTTTTTTAATATAAACACATTTTTGGGTGATATTAACGTACTTTATTAGTGGCACGACCGTGCTTTGCTTGGCGTGAACAATTGAAATTAAGAGGATAATTCAAATTATCTATCCTTGGTACCTTGATTTAAGAAATAAAAAAAATTATAGCCGTCAAAAATAATGTCCGTTGTCCATAAATTTTAACATACTATGTACATGAATTTTGAGTTGTCTTGATTGTCAATCTATACTAATATTATAAAGCTGAAGAGTTTGTTTTGTTTGTTTGTTTGTTTGTTTGTTTGTTTGTTTGTTTGTTTGATTGTTTGTTTGTTTGTTTGTTTAAACGCGCTAATCTCAGAAACTACTGAACCGATTTGTATAATTCTTTCACTGTTAGATAGTCTATTTATCGAGGAAGGCTATAGGCTACATTTTATCCCGAAATTCCCACGGGAACGGGCACAACGCGGGTAAAACCGCAGGGCGCTGCTAGTTTCAAATAAACGTTAACCAGTTATACTTCTAATTGGATCTAAAGAGTAAATGTATAATTACTAACTTAAATTTGTATATAATATTAGTATAGATTTAAATAATTATCAACTTCATAGGTCGTTGCGCTGTCTCCGGTATGATTATTTTTAAATTTTAGTCAAAATACAAAATATTTTTTTTAAATTCCGTTTAGACGAACAATAACATAACCATACATTAATTTGCTGTGTTTTATTAATGTTTTTAAATATTCATTAAAGACTGGAACCAGATTGAGCTGGACATGTCTAGAATTGAAAGCGTTAGTTATATTTTTGTATTCGTTAGAAAAATAACTATAGTTCAATGACTTTTTTATAGAAATCAGTCCATCAATTGTTTTTACAATTGATGGACTGATTTCTATAAAAAATATGCATTTCTATCTTTAATTTTATCACTTCATTTTTTAATGCAAATTTGTGTCTAATTATAGAAAATATAAGTCAATGACTAAGATGTTAATAAAAAATGTGAGAAGATTTTTTAATAATGGATCCCACTTCAGTATGAACTATATAAATAAAAATAAAACGATCATTTAAGTGGATGACGTCTCGATCATTTAATATAATATATTAATGGATTGATTTAATTAAGCGAATATGCATGTCTATATTTATTTTTATTTAAAACGGTTCTTTAACTAATTTAAAAACGGTAATATTTAAAATATTTATTGCCTTAGTTTATATTTTATAGACGAGCCGCCTGCGCTTCGTTAAAGGGTGTTCCCCTGTTAGGGGTTAAATTTCTCAAAATTCTCACTGTACTGAAATCCTCAATGAAAGAGTAACCATTGTCCTGCAGTGGAATATTACAAGCTAAACGTCTGATTTTGGTATCGACTGCATCAGTAAACAGTGTCGCAGCGCTCGTTTTCGCTCAATTTCATAGAGATTCATAGAATAGTATTTCTTATGTTCGGCAAGTTGCGACCAAAAACTTAATACTTTATGCCGAATAGTGCCCGAACATTTAAAACACATTTTTATTAGTACTTAAAATACAAGGATGTAATTACTAAAATGAGTTAAAAATACCTAATTGAAGCGATTTTATCTCGATGAGTTTTGACCCCCAACGGTAATACTGTACTTAATATAAAACAGATTGTGTATGTGTATAATATAAACATTGCAATGATAATAGTCTAATCATATGTTTACTAAAAAAGAGTCGAAAAATCAGCTATGTTTAGCAAATACAAGGACCTTAACAAAATATCTTCCAAAATAATGTCATATCAAACTGTATTAATACGTGTATCTGTGTATTTTAGTAGGTAATGATGGAATTAGTGTGTTTCTTTGTTATGATTTCAAATTTATCAATATTTTATATTTGGAATTATTAAAGAGATATTCTAGCTTTATTTTCTGGGTATTGAGGAAGGCAAAGTCGTTATCAGTCGGATACAACAAAGTTTATATTAAACGAGTAGCGATAAACTACAGTAAAAAGTGACACCAGTTTTTGCCCAAAAAATTTTTTTGTCCATCTTATGAAATGATAATGAACGTACAATACCATAAATACGGACATTTTTTTATACCAATTAAAGATTATGTGTAAGATTGCACGGTTATTAGCGCGCTATTTGTGTTTCTATATGAATAAGGATTTGATATTATGAACCGACATTGGCTTTTATAAATTAAATTTCCTTTACATCCCAAAAAAAAAACAAAGGAAAAAACGGCAAAAACAATAAAAAAATACAGTAAAATATTATATAGTCAGTGAAAAAAAAAACACGAACAAAAATCACATGTAAGCCATAAAACCACTCAAACTGAAAAATAGCCTCAGTAAATCCAAATCAACACACATCAAAATAGTAAAAGATTAATCGTCTATACGCGGAAAACAGTACCAAAGCCTCGCATCGTGATATTATAATATCTTACTAACGATTATAACATTTTGTTACACACAATACGCACTGACGTCAGCGGAGTAACACTTCCGAAATATTCAAGGGTGATTTAAAAGATCGTTTTTTAATGAACGTAATGTGATTTTAAGACTATAATTTGAGTAGTTTATGGTCTTAGTAAATGGTCTCAGTGTTGTCTTAGACAAAATAGATAAATTGTTGGCGCTGAAAAATTTAAATGTTCTGACAGACGTTTTAAACATTTGTCACAAAGTTAATGAAAGCAGTTTTAAGACAGCTAAAAAAGTATACTTGAATATTGAAAAATGCATTGTCTAGATGATGTAAATTATTTTGGTAGTTAAGATGGAAGCTATTGAAGAAGATTCATATAAGTAAGTCTACGACTTTTGAAAATTTACTAAAATTCAAATAAGATATTTTATTATGCGTTCTATTAAGACATCATAACTTTCGTATATTGTAATGTATCTCAACCTATTGGAAAGGAGAAAAAAAGGAACAATGAAATTCATAATTAGAATGAAGAAAAATAAACATTTCGAAAAACGAATATTCGTTTGACAGTAAAAAAACAATTATAAAAAAAGACAATCAAACCTTTTCCTCCTGCACGTTTTGTCCGCCATTCTCCGACAGGGGTGTAGAGGGCGCGCTATATCCTTTAGGTCCATCGTCTTGCGGCGTCATTTGTCTGTGACTCTCATTCTCCTGGTCATGACTCCTCATGTCCTGGACTTTGAACTCCGATAGCCTCAAAACGGACGGCTTGATCTCCGGCATCTCCTCTTGCTCATATCTTCTAAGATCAGCTAAATTCGTAGCCAAGTGTCTATGGTGGTCTATAGGAGGCGGCACCCCTATAGAACGTAAATGCTCTATGCTTCTATGTATGGAGTAATTGTCAACATGTATCTCAGCCATTAGTGGCGAATTGTGGTAATCTAAGCCATCGGCTCTATAATCGATAGTCCTTCCTTCCATCATCTTGATTAAGTGTATATTATCTATCTAATTTGTATAAATTCTTTTCAATTTGGCACTGCCTTACAAAAATAAATTGTCTTATTTATTCAGTTTTGTGATTGTCATGGAATATTTTCGAGATCCTCTGGTTTCATTGGCTGTAAAGAATGTAGGTAGTGTTTAAAAAAAAATCTTAACCGAATAGATGAAATGTCCAATACTTTTCCAAAAAAACTACATATTTATTTCAAAACTTACAAAAAATACTTCGTTAGTAAAAAAAGACTTTTTTTTAACCGTGTTTTAACATAATAATTTAAGGACTCATGCAAAGAGCTTCAAACTTCGCTGTGTAAATATAGTTTTTTGCTACCGGACAGCAGGTGACGAGTGGCCGCGTAGGTTGTGTCAATGATCTAGCTTGTAGCCCACATGCCGGATCGAATAAGGCATCTATAATCACATTGCTGCGTACAATCAAGTACACCGGCTAATAATACTAAGTACTCTCTAATTAAAAAGATGGGTACTATTATGCAAAAATACATTATATTCGTTTTTTTATGACATTTTTCAATATTTTGCAGGAAGTACCTAATTACTGTATTCTTTTTAATGCTAGGTCTTTTTTATCTAAAAAAGTAGTATCAATATTTTTTTAAGATTATTTTTAGCAGTTTTTTGGTACACTATATTCATTAGTTAGTTAATTATTTAATTGAATTACTAATAATTTTTAATCATTGTTTTTTTAATTTTAAAAAACATCATTAGCACTAACACTTTTGTCATCGCCTGTACAAGGACCAACGTTGCTGTCAAAGACATAATTGCGCGTATAGAAAAGAAAACAAATCGGTTTGCTGCTAATGTCGTTTATTTGTAAAGCAATTTGTACCATAAGTCTTTTGTAATAAGGTCTACGCGTATTTTTTTAGAGATGAAATTCGTTTGAATAATTTGGTGAAGTACAGTCGCTCACGGTTGATCGGATTGAAGATATTTAATCACAATAGTCTATGGCTTCGGGCTTGTAATTAGCTTTTTTACCTATGGTTGGCCATGATGAAAGCTAAAAATAATAGATGATTTTTTAATTATTATTTTCAAAACTTCGAGCTATTTTAAAGGACTACGAATAACTAAGGTTTTATTTTAATAAAACCATTTTTTTTATATTAAGTTATAATATTAAAAAGTGAATTAATAAGTAATATATGTAGAAAAAACGTCAATAAAAAATGTCCTTACTCAATTAAGTTTACACAACTTTTTATAGTCCAAGAGTCTCGTGTCATTTTTTATGGTAATTTTTTAGTCAAACGCTAAACGTTGATATATTTTTGACGTAAGTTAATGATCACAAACTTATTGAAGCAAAAGTAACGAAGTCGTTTGACAATTGACGTCTTTGAGGTTTGTTTTTTAATTAAAGTAGGTTTTAAGTAGTTATTTTTTTCAATAGCAAAATAAATATCCGTTTTGATTTTATCGCGTGTTTTTTTTTGTCATACATTAAATTGAGGAAATTTAAATTTGTTTTACTATATTTTATTATTCAAACATTTATTAAAGTACTTAACAAAGACCATATTAATAAAAGTAATTACCTACTAGATATTAATTCAGTTTTTCAATAATTATTCGTTACATAATTAAAGTTAAAAAACGTATCATCAAATGCACCTTGTATACCTAGTTACATAATGTATGCAAATAACAACACTATCATTACTGATGCTTTTAATTAGTTTCAGAAGCAGGTGTTATAAATAGCTGTTTAATATTTATTTTTTATCATCACAAGTTTGAATAACAAGATCGATGTACTTAAAACAAACAAATATTTTTTTTAGGAGTATTTTTTTGGACATTTCATCGCTATAATGTTAGTTTATAATACTGGAAGCAGCTCAGGTAATTCCCAAATAAAATAATATAATTAAAGACAAACTAACAATCTGTCAAAGTCCAAAATGTTTTCACACAACACATCCGGATATAAACTCTGCGAGATGTTTCAAGGTTAATTCAGACAGACGCATGAATCTCGCGATGCTTCGCCCGATCTTACGTAAAAACCTCCACCCCAGGGGGCAGAGGGGCAGAGCCACAGGGCCCGGGAACCACCCGACCTGCTCCCAAATTAATTAACAAAAACATTACCTTTCACTATCCAAATACTCTTCGCCACACCATTCGTATCACCATAATAAAATCACAGCTGTTTCTTATACTATAACGTCACTAAAATATCACATATTACGGTAACACTATCGTCACAACACGTCCAAAAGGCAACAGTCCAGGGCTATACCGCCAATATTATTAGAAAAATCCCAAAGTTTATCGCAAATAAACATTAAAAAAATGCCGGCGAGTTAAGACGATAAAAAACGTGCGTGCTCTTGACCCTGCGGTAAAATTATGAATGTCGGCCGTCGTTACTAGGATCCAAATTACGAGATTTTTTGTGCTCAATATTTGAGTGTGGTATAATAGTGGAGCGCGGGTTCGGGTGCGGGTAGCGCACACGTGACGCGCTCTATCCCGCTCTCGCGTAGTTTGCGCGTGCACAAGGAGGCTAGTGTACGCTCAGGGCGACATGTGCAACACCACAAAAAGCCGGCGACTGCACACTCAGAGCGACTGATCAAGTGCTACGAGAACGCGACTCGCATCACAAAATGCAATACAAAACGCTAGCTCGCCCGCCTTTAGACCGGCGCGGCAAAAACGACACTGAAATTCAGATCTATAGTAGAAAAAGTGAACTACACCGCGCGAGGGGTACACTAACACATAAAAATGAAAAAAATCACACGGACGCAAACAGCCACAGCTGAGCTTAAAACTAAGGAGGGGGGATTAGGGTGTCCTTGTCGCGGCGCTAGCGGCGTCTCGCTCGCGCGGCGTGAGGCGCACGCACACCAACGAGCGGTGGTTAAGCGAAAAAAATGTGTACACATTTTTTTATTATTCACCATTTTTATGTGTGTAAGTGGGCTTGGTGCGAGGGAGACGGGCGGTGGAGGCATCCCGGGCGGGTGCGAGTGGGACGGCGCGTCCCGCCACGTGCTCGTCCCTCGGTATTAAATAATAATTAAAATGGCTACAAGACTGGCGATACGAGATACTGTTCGGTAGACAATTTTTTGGTTGAGCTTTTGCCTTTTTTGCGGAGCTTTTTGCGGAATCGATGTAAACGAGGTGAGGCTTCAGAGACGTATTGTTTATGGTAAAAAAGCTCCGATTGACACATAATAAAGTAATGCGCGCAGAAAAAGTTGCGCCGGAAAAAAAACGAAGGAACGCGAAAAAGAAGTTATTGATTAAAACACGGCTGTCATTGACCAGACGTAAATGAGGGTGGTTAATTGTATGCAACAGCAGCCGGGGATCGATCACCCCTCGCCTCGAGGAAAGAATTTGAGTCGAACACGGCTTTGTAAATAACGATGCTTGGTAGAAGATAATGTGCTTCACCTTTCTCACTTCCATCATTATCAACAAAGAAAATGGTATTAGAAATACTTTTTAATCCATAAAAAAACTGTGATGCATGGAAAAATTAGCTGCAGTTACAGGATTAGTTCATTAATATAAAAAACATATACACGGATAAATTGAGAAACCTCATTTTTTGAAGTCAGAAAAAAAATCTAAATATTGTTCCAAACAGTATAGTAAATCTTCTTCAAAATTCACTTAAACTAAAAAAACCTTTTTCCCCACCGACTTACTCAAATTTAATCTCCAGTCCACGTTACCTTGTCCATTACCAAAACACCAGTAGCCCACATAATGCGAGCTGTTTTTTTGGCAACATTATAAAACAGTCCTGCAATGTCCCCGCTATCGGTCAAGGTCGAATCAGATAAGTCTCCCCAACTTTATATATACGAGTACATACTAAGACCCAACGTCGCGCCTACATCACTTCCACAGTATATTCAACACACGGAAATGTTAAGTCTGTTAGCACTTTACTACTGCACTCAGAGTTGTTCATCAAATCGATACTTAATTATTTGACGTAGTTTTTCAAATTACATTTACCTATGTCAAAATCAGTCATTAAATATCTACTAAGGAAGCATTTGACTTCTCTGAGTACGGGCAATATTAAGTTTGACATTTTTCACATTTGATTTTTTCTGTGAGTTATAAGAAGTTTTTTTTAATGACAAGGTGTAAGCAATATTTTCAAGGACCTGTACGTAGTTTTATATCGACTCTTCCAGGGTTTGAGAATCAGTACTACATACAGGGTGTAATCGTTAAGTGTGCACAGGCGATTATTCCGTAACTATTGCAGATATCAAAAAACTTTAAACTGATATCGAAAGTACTTTACCTAATGAGTAAAATGACATTAATAACTTTTTAAAAATAAAACGAGAAATATCCAAAAAAAATACATTAATCACTCCCATACATTTTATTTCTTAGTAAGTACAAAATTTTGTATTCAAAGCATATGTTCGAAGTGACGTCCTCCTTGTGCAATACAATGACGAGCTCTAATGGCTTAATAGCCAATAATAGTGCAACCCCTTGGCCTGCCAGATCCCCGGATCTCACGCCTTGTGATTTCTTCCTATGGGGATTTGTCAAAGACCACGTGTACGCTGAGAGAGTACACAGCCTAGAAGAGTTACAGAATCGTGTACGTCGTGCAATTGCTTTAATTACTCCGCAAATGTTAAGGAAAGTTCATTTAGAAACTGTAAATAGAGCTCGTCATTGTATTGCACAAGGAGGACGTCACTTCGAACATATGCTTTGAATACAAAATTTTGTACTTACTAAGAAATAAAATGTATGGGAGTGATTAATGTATTTTTTTTGGATATTTCTCGTTTTATTTTTAAAAAGTTATTAATGTCATTTTACTCATTAGGTAAAGTACTTTCGATATCAGTTTAAAGTTTTTTGATATCTGCAATAGTTACGGAATAATCGCCTGTGCACACTTAACGATTACACCCTGTATATCTATCTTCTGTCATTCTATATCTTCTATTGGTAGAATAATTTCAATGTCTAAAATATTGATTTTGATGATCTTAATACGGATAATATCTTGGAAAATAATGTAGGCTGTCAAGCCAAGCTACAGGGTTTATTATATTTCTTGTTTTTAAAGATCACAAATGACATTTTAACGAAAAAACTTCAGAAAATGTAACAAATATAGCAAAATCTGACACAATTCAAAAGTAAGCATACAGACATATTATCTCTGCTACCAGAATACTTAAAGACAAGATTAAAGGAAAACAAAGAGTTAAATCTCTTAATTTTCTGATGAAGGATTACTTAAAAGTATTTCTGGTGATGTAGCGTTAAGTTGAGAGGGAAATAAGGATTCTATTGTAGCAACACGTACTATACTATAATCTATAATCCTTGTTATAGATAACATTGTCGATGTCCTGTGCGATTGTAATCCAGTGTAGACTGTATGGGGATTTCTAAACGAGTATATAGGTACCAATAAATGTTAATTTTGTATTTGTTTTCAATTTTTTTTTATAGGGGTGATGAGAAGGAAAAATAAGAAATTATTCTATGGTCAAATTGACCTTGAATTAATTCTTCTTAAAAAACTAAGCAAGGTCAATTGTTCTTACTTTTTACAAGGACTTGTAGTATCAACATTCAGGAAAAATATGTATGAATGTTGAGACTGTAATGTTTTGGGAGTATACGGGTGCGTTTCCAGTGAAGCCGAGCGGAGCTGCGCGGAGCTCAACTGACCAATCACAACGCATTACGAAAATGTCAATGTAACGCACCCTTACAGTTCGCATAAAATATCACATCGAACTACAAAACTAGACTGTACTTTTATATCAAATTTACTTTCATTTTAATTCAATAATATCATTTAACGTGAAATCTATCCTAATTGTGAGCTAATGTAAAGCGGTCACCATCACCTCGATGGCGAGGGGTCCAAACAAAAGAGCAGATGCACATTATACAATGGTCAGTCAGAATCAAGGTCCAGGGCCCAGGGCCGCAGTCGACGGCTGCGGGAGCGGGCAGCGGGAGCGGGCAGCGGCGCGGGCAGCGGCGCGGGCTGTGAACTAGCCAATCACAGTGCTTGAAATCGTGCGTCAAATCGTTCCACGCACTCTGATTGGTCAATCCTGCAGTCGCCGCCGCGCCCGCGCCGCTTGTGAACTGATCGTGGCCTTACACTGTCATATTAACAATTTTAAATAAAAACATTTTTCATTATCTGTTCTGATAGATTGACAGTCTTTGAATTTGGGTGTAAAAATGGATTAGCATCTTTAGTTTAATGTTTTGTGTTGGGGATGGTTTCCTATTTTTCCCGATAGGGGACGATGGTTCAGGGGGTAGTGGGAAAAGACTTTAAATTTAGCACTTTGCGACTGGTATTTATTTTTGTAAAATCTCTTGTTTATAAATATTTATACCTAGGTATTTGAATTCTTAAATGACTAATAAAATATGCAATTTATTTATTTATTAATATTATACAAATCTATGAACACTATGCAAAGATTTTTGTACTAGTCTTATATTGATAGACGATCGACAACATATATACCTACTTGATTAGTTTTGTATTTAACTAGCAGCGCCCCGTGGTTTTACCCGCGTTGTGCCCGTTCCCGTGGGAATTTGGGGATTTTTTTTACATAAAAACCTTCCTCTTGAATCACTCTATCTATTACAAAAAACCGCATCAAAATCCGTTGCGTAATTTTAAAGATTTAAGCATACAGACAAAAATAGCGACTTTGTTTTATACTATGTAGTGATAAAATAGCTATAACATCTTGTTTTAAAAAATAAAAAATAAGTTATTAATAATAATACTTTAAACATTCACTTTCCTTAAAGCAGTTTATAAAACAACTATCATAAAAACTAATAAAAGTCGGTACAACAAATAGATCAAAACTATAAGGTAACATAAAGATCTGAAACAAAGGTTCTTAGGGCAAAAAAAGTCATAAAATATAGGGCAATAAACGCCCCTAACACTTTTGTCAAAAGCTCAAAATAAGACAAAAACACAACTTCTAGTTGTAAAATATTGAAAACAAAAGTAGATTTTAAGTTAAGCTCATATTAAGTTGGCTATACTTAGTCGGAAATCGGAGTATGTACCTACTTGTATTTTTTGATCCTCCTCATTGTACTTAAATTATGATTCAGTTCCCTATTTTGGATTAAATCTGGGTAGAATTAAGAAGAAAAGAAGATAAAATTGTAAGTAAAAGCAAAATGTATCCGGATACATAGTTTAGATTGGAAATGAATTCCAAAATAAAAAATCCTGGCTAACTTTGGTAGGTTTAAATCTATTGTATCTCAGGAACTGCCAATCCGATTCCAATAATTCTTTTTATAATGGATAGCCACATTCAACAGAAAGGGTATAAGCTATTTTTCATCTCAATATTCCTGCGGGAACAGGCACAACGCGGGTAAAACCGCGGGATATATGTATGTAACAAAACCAATACACTCGTACCTGTGGTAATTGCATTCCATAGGTTACTTAGGGCCAGTGGTTTCAATATATAGATCAAATCGGAGGCTATTAGGCGGTCAACCTCCGACAGGGTTGACCACAGATCTACTCGAACTTACTTGTGTCTACTTTCAAAAATGCATCAATTCATTCATTTTATTTACATACTAGCAGCGCCCCGCGGTTTTACCCACGTTGTGCCCGTTCCCGTGGGAATTTCAGGATAAAATGTAGCCTATAGCCTTCCTCGATAAATAGACTATCTAACAGTGAAAGAATTATTCAAATCGGTTTAGTAGTTTCTGAGATTAGCGCGTTTAAACAAACAAACAAACAAACAAACAAAACAAACTCTTCAGCTTTATAATATTAGTATAGATAGTATAGATTTATTTATTTATTTTCGAATGATCATCATAATCATGATAATGATCATCATAACCGCATGACGTCACTTGACAATTGCATTTTTTTTCTAATTATTTTATTATATTTTAAATAAAAAAATACTTCAAAGGTTTACTTCTGATTTCATTCGCCCTTGGGCTTTCTACTTTTTTACACAAACCATACGCATTTATTTCATATCCCAAAAAGGGGTTTGTCAATCTTTTCAATTGGTTTTTTGTCGTGTTTTGGTCTTGAAATCACCTGTGTCGGGCCCGGAAGTAGGATGTCGGGGTCCGATAAAATCGTGGTTATTGTATTAAGTATTTCTATTTTGATCGAACCATAGTTTAGAGTGCAGGTGCTTTTTATAGACGTATTGTCTATGAATGTAGTCTGTGGTATTATTATGTAGATATGGGTGCTTCCGAGATATCATTTTTATTAATATATAATGTAGATTGTCTATGAATCAAAAGTGTGGTTGTTGAACGTTATCAAACACTAGCAGCGCCCCGTGGTTTTACCCGCGTTGTGCCCGTTCCCGTAGAAATTCTGGGATGTAAAATAGCCTTATATAACCTCCCCGTTGAATGCGACTATCCATTACAAAAATAATGTTTCAAATCGGACCCGTAGTTCTTTAGATTAGCGCGTTCAAACAAACAAACTCTGCAGCTTTATAATATTATCGAATATAAGTAAGTTAGTTTTAAGTGAATAGTATGAATGTAGTATTAGCCTGCAATGTCCCACTGTTGGGCAAAGGCCTCTCAGTTCACTTACCACACAGTACAGAAGTAATCACAGCGAGGAAGAGATAATTATGAGAATATGTAATGTAGTGAAAAATAAATTACAACACCATAATATACTTCAACTATTGTAGTGTTTATCTTTCTTTCATACCTTTAAATAAATATATTTTATTGTTGCAAGTTATCTTTAAGATAAGTTCTTCAGTTTTAAGTTTGGGCTTGTTTTTACATAATATGTAAAAACAAGCCCAAACTTAAAACTGATTTTGAGTTTAAACCACAACCATTCTAGGTACTTACGTAGACATTACCAAAATTATGCATCATGTCCAATCATCGCAACCAGTATTTTTGAAGTCCATCATTTTTAACTACTCATTTTGACGATCATTTGAGAGGAAACCGTTTGGTAACCATTGCTTGCTAAGTAAGGTAAGTTAAGTAAGATTTACGACGTTTTCAAATTAATAAATAGGTTTTGTATGTGATGGGTGTTTGAGGTTTGTTAATGGTTATTTCAGTGCTTTATTTTGTGAGATAATATGAAATAGAATAACACTTGATAAAATATTGTAATTATAACGTAATACAATTTATTTTTTTCTTGTTATTTTATCAATCACGATTCTAAGAGATTCTGGCAATCAATTCAACTTTATTTCCTTGTAAATGTCAAAAAATCAAATTTTTTAATCTCCAAAATTAAACCCCCAAATAAATACGAGAATACAAGAATAACAAGATACCTTTCTGATTACGAGATTTATTTCAAAACGATTGCATCAAAACCAATTCCTAAACCCAACTTCAATCAACCAAGTTTTGTTCAGCGTCCTATAACCAACTTAGTCACCCCAAAACCACCCAGCAATGTACACTACTTCCACAATATTCCCACCCCGCATCTCCCACCTCTATCCCAGTACAGAGGCGCATTCATTCCACGAGCCATCCATCACGCAAATGTTTAGAACCGGATTGGAGATCAGGTTTGAGTCGACGTTAACTGCTGATAACAAATAAAGCTGCCGCATAAAGTATTAACATGGCTACTAGTTTCAATTTGTTAGCTTGTTTTATTGGTATTGTAATTAAGTTTGAGTAGGTTAGTGGTCAACCTTGGTTTTGGAGTTTTTAGACCGCCTAAAGACCTCCGACATGGTCTAACGATTGAAACCAGGACCGACTGCTTAACGTGCTGTTCGAAGTATGAAAGCGCGATAGAAATGTTACTATCGGACATCCAAGTAGGGGTCGAGCTACATGTACCAAGATACCAGATCAAAAGACTTTATTCCTACAGAAATAAATGTCGAAAAGTTACCCAAGACAATTAAAATTTGACATTATTATACATTTTATTACATTGTACATACAAAAAATGTCAAAGCTCGATTTCCTATCTGAGATAGCTAGTAAAGATAGTATATTAAGACTGTTTGTTAGAAGTAGATACATATTGAAGATTATCGAACCGAATCATGGCATAATGTAGGATGCGAGACCTTGAGCATCTAAACAATAGCCGACTCTTGTCTATACTTATTATTATTAACAATAACAATAACAACATAGCCACTGCGGTATAAATAATGGATTTTTATAACTTTAACCACATTTCGCATAATGCATTAACATGTATAAGATAAGATTTAATTAAATTAGTAAATTGTAATGTCCCACAGCTGGGCAAAGACTTTTCAAGTCACTGAAGATATCAGTATACTATAAGGAAGATGCATATTTTATCGAAAAAACTTAATCATATATATAAAAAATTCTCGTGTCACAATGTTAGAAGTTACCATACTCCTCCGAAAAGACTTGACCCATTTTTATGAAATTTTATATGTTGTGTTGTATTATTATTTCATATGGTTTGAGAATCGGCTACTATCTATTTTTCATAGCCCTCAGTGATATGAGTTATCCCCCCCTTAATTTAACGTTTGCCGGGTCAGCTAGTCTATTTTATAAATACTCGGTTTTTGACATTCGAACCATCAAACATAGTATATGTGTTACGGCTAATACCCGAAGTGCGGCTACACCTAGTTTTAGCCGGTTAGAACTAGGTGCATATATATGTCATTTAAATGAAAAGAGAGAGTTTAAACATGAAAAAAAAAATAACCCTAACCTACCGAATAGTAAGTAATTCGGTAGGTTAGGGTTATTTTTTTTTTCATGTTTAAACTCTCTCTTTTCATTAAAATGACATACGGCTAATACCCGAAGTGCGGCTACACCTAGTTTTAGCCGGTTAGAACTAGGTGTAGCCGCACTTCGGGTATTAGCCGTAACATATTATGCATCACAAATGTCGACTTTTCGGAAAGTAACAATCACACACAATAACAACTTTTTATATATAATCTTAAACAGTAGATATAAATTACCAAATCATTTTATGATGTTCAAAATACGAAATTGTTTAAAAGTGAAACTAATTTCCAAAAAAAAGTTAAAACAATTATTTTATTATTCAACTATCGAAATAGTTAAAACTGCTACCGATGCGAACAATAGAACTAACAAAATGCGATCGCAATAATAAAAAGTGTAAAGTAAGCCGCTTTTTATTTTTACTTTTGTTTTTCAAAAACAAATGCTACCGATTCCAAAAAACTTTACGATTTAATATTACTTCTGTAACAAAAAGCTTACTTTCACTTTTAAAATAGAGCTTTTTACTAACATTTTTTGTTTCAGAAAGCAAACAAAAAGTACTTGTGTTATTAAAGGTTTTGATCCATTATATATACAAATACACTCCTTGATGATGCAAAAAGTCTTTTATACTACACCTGGTTTATTTTTTCTAATTTACCATGTTTACTATCTAAGTTCCTTTTCCTGTCGGAAGATGTGGGCGCCATGTTTTTTGTTTTATCAAAAAAAGTCCATCATGTTGAACTCCCTAAGTTTTTGAGTTTTGATAGCGATTGAAGATTTTATGACGGTGGAGATTTTTTATTGTTGTTTAATCAAAATTGATTGTTTTAACCAGATGTCGTGATATGCATGATATTAGATTTAATTATTAAATTACTTTTACTGACCTATTCGAATTAGGAAGCTCAATAATTATATTTACTAGCTGACCAGAAAAATGTTGTTTTGCCTTATAAAAATTAAGGGGTGGACCACCCTTAACATTAAAGGGTCTGAAAAATAGATGATTGACTGATTCTCAGACCCACCCGAATTATACACACATAAAATTTCATGAAAATCGGTTGAGCCATTTCGGAGTAGTTTGGCAACAAACATCTCGACATGAAATTTATAAATACACTAGCAGCGCCCCGCGGTTTTACCCGAGTTGTGCCCGTTCCCGTGGGAATTTCGGGATAAAATGTAGCCTATAGCCTTCCTCGATAAATAGACTATCTAACAGTGAAAGAATTATTCAAATCGGTTCAGTAGTTTCTGAGATTAGCGCGTTTAAACAAACAAACAAACAAACAAACAAACAAACAAAACAAACTCTTCAGCTTTATAATATTAGTATTTATAAATACATTATATAAAGTTTCCTATTGATATGTATATTGTAATTACTTTTATACCTAAAAGCTTAGTCCGATAGTGTAGGTATAATAAATAACAAATTATCAACTTATAATAAAATATGAATACAGAAACCTGTTTCTCTCATATTTTTATTAATCAACCGACTTCAAAAAGGAGGAGGTTTTAAATTTGTCATACATTTTTGGTTGCGTTTTTTAACAAATTGACAATAACGAAGTGTTTGAACTACTGACAAAACCCACAGGCACCGATGGGTTGGTCAGGAGACTGTTAAATAAACACAAGCACCGCCTGGCGGTTTTACCCGCGTTGTGCCCGTTCCCGTGGGAATTTGAGGATGAAAAATAGCCTATAACCTTCTCGTTGAAAGTGGCTGTCCATTACAAAAATAATTTTTCAAAGCGGACCAGCAGTTCCTGAGATTAGCGCGTTCAAACAAACAATCATACTCTGCAGCTTTATAATATTAGTATAGATTCATTTAACATAGCTTAAAAAGTAAGTTCGCATAGCTTAGTGGTCACTACCCATAATTTATTTGCAATGGACCAATCAAATTCCTGCAAGTGGCTACAAAATTAACATCCATAGTTGTATAAATCTTATGTACAGTCTCGCCAGCATCCGTCGTCCATCCATTGCACTGCGTGACGCCAACATCGCTTTTGTGTTTTAAATACGACCCTTAATTTTTTTCCTTCATCCCTCAAAATGTTCAAATTTCTTTACCTGCATCAATCCTTATTTATCACCCCAACTTAACTCATCAATCTCTCTCATTGTAAAATCACTCTTACTTACTTTAAATTAGCGTTTATTTTAGCTTTAACTTCATTGGTGTTTAAGCTCTTTTTATCCGCAAAAGCTTCTGCAACATCTTGAATCGCATCCCCTAAGACTTAATGACACAGAGCAGTATATTGTTCAGATGAAAATATTTCTTAAGTATGCTACGTTAGGGTAGTTTTTAGCTTGAAAGGTGCGGTCAAATCATTAACAACAGTGATGTTAAGAAGCAAATTTTTGGTCGGAATGTACCGAAATGTGGATTTTAGTGAATATCCCGTGATGTTATAGTTTTAAGATGTATAAGAATGGCAGATGCGTTTCCTCGAATTGATAAAACTGTAGAAATACAAAGATTTGGAGACAAGTGTGTGGTCTGAGTAGCTTAAAAGGCTTTACTAATTGTCCTTCTTCATCGAGTATGGTCAACCTGACCAATCCTGGTGTCAGAGTTATCGAGCCGCCAAAGGCCTCTGACATAGCTCATGTAACGATTAATTGTTGGGACGTATATTGACTTTAGTTAAGCAAGTAATGGGTATATACCTTGCCAAAAGTTAGCTGCATAAGATAGAGACAGTTATTAATGATTGATATCTTGACAATAAAAGCTTTAAGCAACTTGACCACCAATTAGATGGGAGACAGATATTACTATTTCTATCTGAGCGCTACCGTGCTTCGGAGGGCAGGTTTCGAATCATTACACCCACTAAGACAATTCCACTGGTAAGGCAAAGTGGAATTACCTTAAGATTTAAACTTGCCATACTGTTATTGTTTATCAGGCTTGATTTATTAGTAAAACTAGCAGCGCCCCGCGGTATTACCCGCGTTGTTCCCGTTCCCGTGGGAATTTCGGAATGAAAAGTAGCCTATAACCTTCCCGTTGAATGTGGCTATCCATTACAAAAAGAATTTTTCAAATCGGTTCAGTAGTTTCTGAGATTAGCGCGTTTAAACAAACAAACAAACAAACAAACAAAACAAACTCTTCAGCTTTATAATATTAGTATAGATTAAGTAAGAGTAGATTAGTAACCAATGTTATAGAGTCTGAGTTTTCAGACCGCCTAAAGCCCTCCGCCGTGGTCTAAAGGAAACAACCGGGACCGACATTTTAACGTGCACTCAAAGCAATTCGTAACAAGAAGATTTACTAATAAATCCGGGAGTATCACAGTTCCATAGTCCTCATTGTTATAGATTTTATTGATCCTCAATATATCGATCACGCCTCTCAATTCGACATGGTTTTTATTGCTATCTTCCTTATTTTTTAAAGAGATTTAAAGCAATTATACTTCGTTAGTTAATTACTCTTTATTTGATTATTCTTTAACTAGAAGCTGTTATAATTTTGTTATGGAAACTTTACGAGTTCATTCGGGAGTTGAAGAGTTGGAAGATGGAGTAGAATAAAATATGGATAATTACTTCCTCCACAAAAATGTAGTACTTACCTAAGTAAAAGGAAAAGCCTGTATTGTCCCACTGCTGGGCAAAGGCCTCTCATCTCACTGAAGATATCAGTACAGTGAGGATTAGGCGTAATCACCACGTTAGCCTTTCGTCATACAACTGACTTATTAAACATCTCTTCATGAACACGGAATGCGTGGTGATTTGATCTCATCACCTCACTGTACAGATATCTTCAGTGATATGAGAGGCTCAGTAGAGGAATTACAGGCTATTTAGTAACGTCTTCTTTAATTTTTCATTTTCTTTGCGGATGTTAACGTAATACTTATATTGTTATACTGTATGTATGTATGTATAAAAGTTCCAGATTCAATAAACAATCTAATTATATTGAAGTGTACTTCAGGCTGTCCATTGATAGATCATGGTTTCCTATTCAACATTAAAGAGAATTATTGCTGCCATATTGTTCCCCTAATTTATGGGTATCGCAGTGAAATATTCAAAGAATCAAAATTGCATTCCCTAAACAGGCGTGAGACAAAATGACAAAAACTGACCTTTTCCAAAAAACTTTTGTCCCACTGACCTATTACAGAACCAAAAAATAAATCTTATAAAATAATTCGTAACAAAAACGTGATCAATATGAACAATTTACAACAATAACGTTTAATCTATCGCAATAAAATGAAGACAGAGAATATAAAAAGTTAAAAAAAATATGAAAAAGGAAGAAAAAACAGCGTTGCGTATCGTGGGAGACTTTTTTGAAAAAATCTTTTTTTTCCCTATAAATGGGGACGTTCTATTGTATGCTCTCAGGTGGTGAATTGTATAGTAAAGAAATTCGCTATAAAATCACTTGATACGGAGTTTGTAGTATTCTGTTTTTTTTGTGTTTTATGACTAGCAGCGCCCCGCGGTTTTACCCGCGTTGTACCCGTTCCCTGAGGAAATTCGGTATGAAAAATAGCCTATAACCTTCCCGTTGAATGTGGCTATCTATTACAAAAATAATTATTGAAATCGGACTGATAATTCCTGAGATTACCTCGAACATACAAACAAACGTAGTATAGATGAAGTCGGAGTCGGACTTCATCGGATCCCTTATGAAAACATAGTTAGACCCAAACAAAGCTCTCAATCTATATTACGGAATCTTACTAACTGATACAACTACATATACATAATACTTTCTAAGAATATATAATTGACACCCAGACGTCGTCGCCAACAACTATGTCTGCACATATTGTTGTCTCCGTTGAATCGAACCCGCCACCCCCGACACAGTAAACGCCCTCACATGCCACTGTGCCGGTTTGTCGAAATATACTAAGTAATATTATAACTTAACAATATAGTTAATAACATCATATTCGGCACCTACTGAAGGTCATCGCGAACGCTTCGATACTAACTATGCACAAATCTGTGTCTCAAATGCCGACAAAATTACAGACCGACAATTTAATTGAATAGGTACATTGTACGTAGAAGGATATAAGTCATGTTTTAAATTATATGTTTAGTAACTTGTCTTTGTCCAGCTGTGGGATGAAAGGTTAAGAATTGGAGTTAAATTGAATGTATCTTTAGTTTATATTAATTATGGACTTAGCTTTATTTTAAGCTAGCAGCGCCCCGCGGTTTTACCCGCGTTGTGCTTGTTCCCGTGGGAATTTCGGGATAAAAATTAGCCTATAACCTTCCCGTTGAATGTAGCTATCTATTACAAAAAGAATTATTCAAATCGGACTGATAATTCCTGAGATTACCTCGAACATACTAACAAACAAACTTACAACTTTTACCTCTTTATAATATTAGTAGAGATAGAATTTTGTTTTGACTTAGCTTTAATTATTAAAAGCTTGAAGATTAGAATGGAACATACATCGTTATTGTTAAGCGACGTTCAATAGTTTAAGAAGAATAATTATATCTGAGTGCTACCGTGCTTTAATTGGAGGCCAACGTTACATTACAATACTGGCTTTAAGATAGTTTAAATTCGATAGATTAAGATATACTATGTCCCAAGGCCTATGGGGTGCCAATACTCGACAGCGACGTTGACATTTTTTCAAAAAGAGAATGCAAATTATAGTTTGTAGTACATACACTAGAACCAATAACCAATGTTCGTTTTTAGGGTTCCGTAGCCAAATGGCAAAAACGGAACCCTTATAGATTCGTCATGTCTGTCTGTCTGTCTGTCCGTCCGTCTGTCCGTCTGTCTGTCCGTATGTCACAGCCTTTTTTCTCCGAAACTATAAGAGCTATGTTGTTGAAACTTAGTGTGTAGATGTATTCTGTGAACCGCATTAATATTTTTACACTAAAATAGAAAAAAAATAAAATTTTAGGGGGGTCTCCCATACATAGAAATGAAAAAAATATTTTTTTTTTCATCAAACCCATACGTGTGGGGTATCTATGGGTAGGTCTTCAAAAATGGTATTGAGGTTTCTAATATCATTTTTTTCTAAACGGAATAGTTTGCGCGAGAGACTCTTCCAAAGTGGTAAAATGTGTGTCCCCCCCCCCTGTAACTTCTAAAATAAGAGAATGATAAAACTAAAAAAAATATATGATGTACATAACAATGTAATCTAACACCGAAAATTGGTTTGAACGAGGTCTAGTTAGTAGTTTTTTTTTTTACGACATAAATCGTAAACCGCAAAAAAATACTGATTATTCATTCAATAACTCAAATGTAAATAAAAAAACATTTATTTCAAGAACTTCTTTATTATGTTACTCGCTGCTACGGAACCCTTCATGGGCGAGTCCGACTCGCACTTGGCCGCTTTTTTAAACTATCGCTAGTCGTTGCCAAAAGTTTTAAAAAAAAGGAGACAGTTTTAAGACAGTCTAAAACTGCAAAATTATTTCTCTTTTCCTAACGCCTCGGTGGTCTAGTGGTATGTGCGCTCGCCTGCCAAGACTGAGGTCCCGGGTTCAATTCCTAGGTCGAGCGAAAACATGTTTCCTTTTCAAACATGGCTCGAGTTTGAGATCACCAACCCGCATTAGGCAAGCGTGGTGATTATGCCTAATCCTCCTCACTGTACTGATAACTTCAGTGAGATGAGAGGCCTTTGCCCAGCAGTGGGACATTACTGGCTAATACTTTTATACTCCTGTAGTAGTCTGTCTAATGTTTGAACGTACAATTTAACTGGTCGGTTAAAAGTCAAAACAAGTGGTAGTTAAGTGAGGTAGGTATCACAACTATTAGGCAATGACCGTGACTCTAACAAAAAATATACGTTGTATGTGAGCATCTCGATTGAGACCACGCGGTCGGTGTGGAGGAGATTTAGGAATCTATCTATCTATACAAATAGAGCTGAGAGTTTGATTTCTAGATGTTTTGTTTTTATTTGTTTGTTTGAACGCAGTTATCTCAAAAACTACGAATCTGATTTGATTAATTCTTTTTGTAATGGATAGCCACATTCAAGGGGAAGGTTTTGGGGTATTTTTTTATTCCGAAATGCTAATGGGAACGGGCACAACGCGGGTAAAACCGCCGCGCGGTGCTAGTACTTTATATACGAGTAACCAAGCCCTGCTGTTTTTTTAGGAATTTCGGGATGAAAAAGCCTATAAACTCCATGACAAGAGACAAACAACTAAATACTTCTTATCCCTTCTGCAGAGGAAAAAATTCAATGCTGGGATAAGAATGGAATAAACAAACATTTGTACAGAAAAACTTAGTGCTTAAAAAACGCATCAAACACAAAACCTTCTTTTTTAAGTTAGTTATTAAACCACACACAACAAAGTAGTATTACAAAATGTGATACAAAAAGTCAATTTAAAATATCCTCACTTGTTGTACCGCGGCGCGTTACGATCTCGTGTGAGTAATTACTTGTTACACACACATACGAACGTTAAACTTGACACTGAAGTTGGTTAACAACAAATAAAACTATAATGTTTCATTATAATGTTATATTTTTATTACTGTGCCTTCAATTTGACTTCAAATGAAGTAGCCGATTTGAAGTTTTGGAAATTGTTGACTGTTCTGAAGAACTATTGTAAGGTAGCCAAATAATCATTTTTCATCATAATATAATCTGAACGGGAATGGGAACATTCGAGATATACCTCACATGGGATAAATCCAAATTCTATTCTTATCCCAAAGTTATAATTAAATGAGAGCCTGTAAAGTCGAAATCATGAGTTCTTTCAATTATGCCGAATGCACGAAACGATATTTCCCTTAGGGCTGATTTTTCAATGGTCAGATAAGCAAACAAATAGTGTTTATTCGACGAATAGCAAATTATTCTGTTTTTCAATGGTCAGATAACAGTTATTGGACGAATAACTCGTCTATCTGAGGTATAACTTTATTTGTCGGTGGAACGGCCAAATAGCGTTTTATTCTATAGAATAAATTATTGACACTGTTTTCAGCTCCTACTTGAAGGTGATATGCCGCTGGCATTAAAACTATTGGCAATTTTGCCCCATGCCGCCTCTTTGTCCCTGTTAGTTGTTGTATCGGTTTTTTTATTCTCTACAATGTGCTTGTATTTCTCCACTACCTTTATTAAAACTTGGACTTCGGCGGCATTGAAATTTGCTGCACGTTCTCTTTTCTTTAAATCCATTTCTTTAGCTTAAAACACCGGGACGCACAAAAATAAAATGTGAAATTACTCGTAAATAAAATGTATTCTATGTGTGAAATCACCACGAAATAAAACAAAAGATAAATTTTAGATAGATTATTACAATCATCAGACCGTGACATTTACACTGACAATGACAGTGACATAAGCGAAAAGTGAAAATTAGACATCCTTCTCTAACGCGTGAATATTGTATAGTTTTGTTTCAACTGTCTGAAGTTAGCTTTTGTACAGAGGGTTTTATTGGGCAGATAGTTATTCTACGTATAAATCTGTATTGAAAAACCGAACACGACTTATGAGTCGAATAAACAGACTAATAAACTTATTGGCTAGATAGTTATTAAGCGAATAAAGTAGTGATTGAAAAATCGGCCCTTAGTTCAACGTATGTTTTAATTCCCATTTGCTGAGCTTAACTTATAAATTCCTCAGCTGGGCTTAAGTTATGTAAGAGTGCCCCTGTGAGAGCGAATTTTCGAAAGAAATTACAATGAACTTTTCTATAATGTACTTACTATTACTATAATATAATTACCTCTTACACTATATTGATTATGTTGTTGTTCTTGTACCGTGGCATCCCACTACCACTATCCACCAACAAAACTCAACTACAAAAGACATCAAAAATAATTCAGCATAAATCTCAAAATCAAAATCCACCAATGATCCAAACCTGTGCCCAAACGAAACGTATGTTTCAAATAAATTTTAAATACAAAACACGTGCATAAAATCAGTCAAACCAATCTTGCAAGTCCATATGCTAGACCCACACACACAAACACACATACCCACACACAGAAATCGCACACACATTCCTGTGTGTCGTACAGTATTCGTGTAAGTAGTGTGAGTGTGTGTCTGCGTAGGCGCATCATATTGTTGCCGTTCTTCTCACCCCCGCGATTTTGACTTATTTTGATACTTTGGGGATGAAATTCTTTGTTTTTTAAAGGGTTTCTGTTAGTATTAAAAATGTTTAATTAATATAATACACTATACCAACGCCTGCCAAGTCTGAGGTCTCGGGTTCGATTCCCGGGTCAAGCGAAAACATGTTTCCTACTTTTCAAACATGGCTCGAGTTTGAGATCACCAACCCGCGTTAGGCAAGCGTGGTGATTACGCCTAATCCTCCTCACTGTACTGATATCTTCAGTGAGATGAGAGGCCTTTGCCCAGCAGTGGGACTACAGGCTAATACTACTACTACACAATACCATAGACTTATTTTCCTATTAAAAAAGGACTTTAAAAAAATACCGGTATTTCCAAATTACTTACATTTTGATTTTTATCTAAGCTGTATTGCGTTGAATAACAAATGCAAATCTTTGAAATAAAGTACTTTAATGCTATGCACGTATCGCGTTAAATGACAATAAATAGCGGGACCAATGCAATTGAAACGCCGATTAAATCGACATTCAACTAATTGATAGAATTTTTCATACGTTACATCAAAATATCTAATTATCATAATAATCAAAATATTTAATTCAATCTTTAAATAAGCTAATTGACTTTTTTTCATATACATATTAAAATCAAAATCACTCATTTATTAACTCTTTCTTAAGGAAGCATTTGACGTTTCTAATATGAGGTTCATCCCGATAATACCACGGTAAAGGTGGGGCTGACCACAGTTATAAAAAGTGATTTTATGTGCTAGATATAGCGATATTTATCAATAAATAATAGCCAAATATATATAGCAAGAGAATCGTCCCGCGGTTTCACCCAAATTGTGCTCGTTCCCGAGGGAATTTCGGGATGCTAAATAAACCTATAACTTTCCCCTTGAATTTGGCTATCCATTACTAAAAGAATTATTCAAATCGGACTGGTAGTTTTCGAGTTCAAACCAAAAAACAAACTCTTCAGCTTTATTATATTATATAGTATTCATTTAATAATGAGTTTGTCAATATATGGGATGAAATGTAAGCTAATAATAAGGTACCTGTTACAACCAAGTACCAACACAAAACAAGCGAGCTAAAGGAATAAATCGTAGGCGTCCATTTTAAGTTCCTAGGGGTGGGTCGCATAAAGCAACCTTTTTTTTTCTTAACAACCACCAAAAGATTTTTTCTACCTGCAAACCCAAAATTTACCTGCTTTCGTGCCTATGCGCAGATTCTAACATTTTTAAATTTGTGAGTTTTGAAAATTGAAAAAAATACGCTAACTTAGGGGGTTGTAGAGTTTTTGCTTAGCTTTTTATAGGAATTACACTTGTTTGTACGTAAGGTGGTATGTTTGTTATGCAAAGTTAACATAGGGACAAGGTAATGTGGTAATAGTATTAGCCTGTAATGTATTATCCTGTAATGTATTAGCCTGTAATGTCCCACTGCTGGGCAAAGGCCTCTCATCTCACTGAAGATATCAGTATTATTTAAGGTCTGAGATTCGTTTAAACATTAAGTTTCTCTTAATGTTTATTAACAATGTTGTTGTGGTTGATACTGAGCTAATTAACAAGCTGTCTGTTGGCAAGTTTAATAGACAACGAAGCTGTCAACAAATTGTTTAAACCCTTCAAAAGAACAGGTACATAATATTTGTTAATTCCTTTCCCAAATGACTCGGCTGGGCTGAAAAAGACAGTATATTTATTATGTATGTATCTTTCAAACACTATCTTAACTCCTCATATGCCGGAACGCAGATCCAAGCCAGACACAATTGATTTTCTATTGTGTTCGGAATGCCGGCAAACAAAAGGTTAATGAATATCAATTAAATGACTACAAAATTACCTTCCCAAAAGATCTACAAAAAACAGATACCGACGAATTCTAGGTACCTACAGAATCTAGGTACTAAATTAATACTTAATCTACTCTGTTATTCAGCTATAAATAAAATAGAAATAACATTATTACCTTTTGTTGTAAATAAAAATTAAAGATGAATAGGTAACGAATAAAATGATTTTATCATCAATTTTTATAATTTTATGTCTGTTCAAAAGTAAAAGAACAATAATTATCTAACTAATTTTCCAAATTAATGACTGAACTATAATTATAAATTTAAAGCATAAAATATGCAAAACGTATTAACATAGTGGTAGTTAAGAAAAAATGGAAGATACTACTCAAAAGTAAAAACTCTAAAAACATTTAAAATATGATTATTTTATTCTTTTTTCAATTTGACTCCGCAGATATATAACTAGATGCATAACTCAAAACTAAAAAATATTAAAAATAAGATGGTTTTATTATATTTTCCAATTGAACCCATAACCACTTGTACTTATTATTCTGTGCCATAACATTGGAAATAAATACAATTTTTCTATAAAATATTTTGAAAATACGTAAATAATGTGATTCATTTTTCATTCAAAGTCATTACATGTGGGCAATTAACGATGAAATTGAATTCATCACAGTGTTTAGCTTTTATATACTTATTTTAATAACATATTTAGATAAATGACAGTAATCTAATCATACAAAAAATAAAACCCGTTAGTTTTTTGTGACAATAAATTTGAATACGCAAATATTTTTATCATAACCTAACCCAATATAGGTCACAAAAACATCGAAAATATGACCGAAAAAACATCAAAAAAACATCGAATTTAGTTTAGCCACGTGCTCAGAAAAAGTTCATTTTGCAAAAACATTCATTGTACTTTTTGTGGTTCTTTTTGCCCCTATCCTAGTGGGACAAAAAAGGAAATTTTTCGAATGTTTCCCGTTGCAACCCGTTAGCTGGACCTTTTAGTTTTTGTTCGTTACGTAACTCCAAGTTTTGCTTTTTTATTAAAGGGTTAAGGTCGTCCTCTTTTTTGACCTTTGGCGATTATTGTGTCGAGTTTAGAGGATTCGTTGTTGAATATACCTATTACTGTTGTTAATGTTTTATTTTGTATTAGGACTTGAAATTAATGTTTTATGAGATATTTAAAGGATAAACAAACGACTATAAACAGACAGACTGTTTTTAGAACTGACTTTTGCTCCATGATCTATCAATGCCTATTATAAAAGAAAGTCCCAAAACCTGATTGTCCCGAAACGGGAAAAGATGCAGGTACAACGGGTCCAACCGCAGAGCATTGCTAGTCAACTATAAAGCTGTGTAAACTAAAACATAGACTGTTTAATACCCTTTTGTGCATCTACACATTTTGACAGTATTGAGACACGTCAAATGTTTCCATAGAAGAGTTTAATAAGAAACAAGTAAAATATTCGCAGTATAAAACATACGTCAATTAATTAAACGTTTATTTAACGGACGTTTCTAAGTACGGTCGGATAGGCCACTAACCAGCTTCTTCTTCTTCTGGTCAACCTGACCAATCCAGGTCCAAACTTGCTTATATCTCTAACACCAAAGAATCAAGACGAAACACGAATGTTACACTCAATAAACTAATAAAGACAATTAAAACAAAAAATATGTATTTCCTGTACATTAAAACACAAAATGGTAACAACCTTGAGTACACAAACTAAGTACATACATAATACATAAGTAAGTCTTTAAATTATATGTCTGCGCTGTGGTATGTACTCGTAGTTATTTGATATCTTTGTTTTAATGAATTTAATCTAACATCTCAGAGGCCTTTGGCGGCTCTATAACTCTGACACCAGGATTGGTCAAGTTGACCATCCACTCGATAAGAAGAAGATCTAACATCTAGTTTACGGAACTTAGTTAAAGTGGTTTTAACTTAACGCAAGATGAACTAATGGGTGCGGTCCGGTTGCGGGTGACGTTGTATTCTTTGTATGTAAGAAATTAATGAAAATGGCAAAATGTGACTTAACTTATCAAATATCGTGATATAAGAAGGTATAAATAGATTAAAAGTATAAGCAATATCTTGTCTACTTCTAGACAAAGACTCTCATCCCACTGAAGATATCAGTACAGTGAAGTGAAGAGAATTTGGTGTAATCACCATACTTGGCTATTGAATGTTAGTGATCTACATGCAAACCGAGCCATGTTTGAAATTTAATTTAAAAAAGTTTGAAAGTTACAAAGACGAATCAAAAATGAAAACAGCGCTGACGAATGAGGCCAAAAATTGGTTCTAAAATGTCGTCACAACTTGTGTTAAACATTTTTCGATAAGTATTTGGATTTTGACAGATGGCGCGGGTGCACAAGATGGCGGGTCGCAGCGGATGCGCCCGCGCAACAGGTGTTACGGATTTTTTAAAAGGTTTTTTCAAAAAATCTTGGGGAGGCGATACGCTATTGAGGAGCGGTGGGAACGTTTTTGATGATGTTTATTTTAAATAAATACAATATAACGTTTAATTATAGGAATAGTGGTTTCAATCGTGGTGATTACGCCTGTCCCTCCTCACTGTGCTGATATCTAGTGAGATGAAAAGCCTTTGCCCAGGTTATCTTTGACACTAGCAGCGCCCCGCGGTTTTACCCGCGTTGTGCCCGTTCCCGTGGGAATTTCGGGATAAAATGTAGCCTTCCTCGATAAATATACTATCTAACAGTGAAAGAATTATTCAAATCGGTTCAGTAGTTTCTGAGATTAGCGCGTTTAAACAAACAAACAAACAAACAAACAAAACAAACTCTTCAGCTTTATAATATCTTTGACATTAAGTAAGTAAGTTTGAGTAGGTTAGTGGCCAACCCTGTAGTCGGAGTTTTAAGACCGCCTAAAGGCCTCCGACGTGGTCTAAGATTGAATCATCAGTAAGAATAGCGGACAATCGCATAATAGCTTTGTCCGAAAAATGTTAACATTGAGGTAGTATCAAAGTACGAGTCGGCGAATTTTAAGAGGGCCCTTCCCGGGCCGTCTATCTCCAACGCGAACATTATTGAAAAGCTTGTTGTTTCAACTAGCGCAATGTCAGAAAAAGAGGCACTGCGAAAAGAGAGAGAAAGCACCTGAGCGCTCGTTTGGCATTCGATAACTTTCGTCGCTCACTCGGGGCGGACGGCCGTTGACGATACGTACGATGAGATTCATGATAATATCACAGTATAGTAATACCAGTAATGTAACTCGGCTCTGTTCTTCAGTTAGATACCTACACACGCGCTGAACGCACAGATGCGATAGGGCTGCCCGCCTAGACTATTTTAATTGCATCTTGATATTTTTTTACACCTACTTGATATTTTCTTCTAGTTTTTGATTGTGAGTATTTTTTATTCAATCAAATAAAAAAAGACGTGTGGCACTCGGGGACTGCCGCGGTAAAGCTATTGCATAGTTATTTTTTCTATCACTTGATGGCGTTAGCGTGAGGTTTTTTCGTTACGGAATTTCTGGATTCGGTCCCCGCGCTCAAGGCCCGCGATAGAAGCTATGCAATAGCTTAAAAAAGTAACTAACTTTTGCAAAGCATGTTTTTTTGCACGACAAAGTTACATGCACGCTTTGTGTGTGTACTATTTTCTTTCAAATTATGAGATTGTATGCTTGTTTATGGACATGAATAAGCTGGTAATTTATCAAGGATTATTAGACATAAATAGGTTGTGTGTGTTTTGTTTTAGTTTGTAAACCGGTTTGTGATGTATATTATAGAGTACTCACTCATTTTCTTTCACAATTTTTTCGTGACTTTCTTCATTAATAATAAATGCACTTTGTTCATTCATATTCAAAACACTTTATACACAAATTTTACAAGTACAGCTATTCACTGTTGTACATAATAGTAGTTTATGCAACTGTCATATAAGGAAGGGTATACATATTAATACCCGTGTTATATGCAGCTGCATACACTACTTTATTTCACTAATGCAATTTATCAAACGACAAGAGTTTTTCACGCGTACGTGTATTGTCACAGTGAACTTGCCGCCATTAAAATCTAACCAATGAGAGCGCAGCTGCGCGAAGGGCCAATCAGGAGCGAGCGAGATCTTACCAAAGAGTTTTGTGTATGCAGTTTCGACGAAGTTTTCACGTATAACCCAACTTATTATGCCATCATATTTTATCAAAATTTTATACAACTTGTATGAGGATTTTGACATAAGGCTCGCCAGGTTAATTGGTCGCGTTTTATTGATGTTATCCTCTCACCCCCTCTCTCACCCCCTCTCTCACCCCCTCTCTCACCCCCTCTCTCACCCCCTCTCTCACCCCCTCTCTCACCCCCTCTCTCACCCCCTCTCTCACCCCCTCTCTCACCCCCCTCTCTCACCACCCTCTCTAACCCCCTCTCTCACCACCCTCTCTCACCACCCTCTCTCACCTCTCTCTCACCACCCTCTCTCACCACCCTCTCTCACCCCCCTCTCTCACCCCCCTCTCTCACCACCCTCTCTCACCACCCTCTCTCACCACCCTCTCTCACCACCCTCTCTCACCACCCTCTCTCACCACCCTCTCTCACCACCCTCTCTCACCCCTCTCTCATCACCCTCTCTCACCCCTCTCTCACCACCCTCTCTCACCACCCACTCTCACCCCCTTCTCTCACACCCTCTCTCACCCCCTCTCTCACCACCCTCTCTCACCACCCTCTCTCACCCCCTCTCTCACCACCCTCTCTCACCACCCTCTCTCACCACCCTCTCTCACCACCCTCTCTCACCACCATCTCACCACCCTCTCTCACCACCCTCTCTCACCACCCTCTCTCACCACCATCTCACCACCCTCTCTCACCACCCTCTCTCACCACCCTCTCTCACCACCCTCTCTCACCACCCTCTCTCACCACCTCTCTCACCCCTCTCTCACCCCCTCTCTCACCCCCCCCTCTCACCCCCTCTCTCACCCCCCTCTCTCACCCCCTCTCTCACCCCCTCTCTCACCACCCTCTCTCACCACCCTCTCTCACTACCCTCTCTCACCACCCTCTCTCACCACCCTCTCTCACCACCCTCTCTCACCACCCTCTCTCACCACCCTCTCTCACCACCCTCTCTCACCACCATCTCACCACCCTCTCTCACCACCCTCTCTCACCCCCCTCTCTCACCACCCTCTCTCACCACCCTCTCTCACCACCCTCTCTCACCACCCTCTCTCACCACCCTCTCTCACCACCCTCTCTCACCACCCTCTCTCACCACCCTCTCTCACCCCCCTCTCTCACCACCCTCTCTCACCACCCTCTCTCACCCCCTCTCTCACCACCCTCTCTCACCACCCTCTCTCACCACCCTCTCTCAGCACCCTCTCTCACCCCCCTCTCTCACCACCCTCGCTCACCCCCTCTCTCACCCCCCTCTCTCACCACACCCCCTCTCTCACCACCCTCTCTCACCCCCCTCTCTCACCCCCTCTCTCACCACCCTCTCTCACCACCCTCTCTCACCCCCTCTCTCACCACCCTCTCTCACCCCCCTCTCTCACCCCCTCTCTCACCCCCTCTCTCACCCCCTCTCTCACCCCCCTCTCTCACCACCCTCTCTCACCACCCTCTCTCAACGCCGTGTCGAAGACTGCCGAACTGAAACGACGTTAGACGATGCACGGCCTTCAAGCCACACCTCCTTCCCGTCGGATCGGGTAAGCGTCAGGTTTTTTCGTTACGGAAATTTTGGATTCGGTCCCCGCGCTCAAGGCCCGCGATAGAAGCTATGCAATAGCTTAAAATTAATTTTAAATGAAACATTAAGTGTATAATAAATATGCATGCTGTTTTTTTCATAAGTAGATTTAATTATTCCCGGTAATTTATAAAATTTTATCTCTGAATGAGTTAATGAACAACTCAAACAACCAAAAACAGCACAATATCGATATAATCGATTAATGCAAAAAACGCTGCTTCAAAAATCATATATAAATTCAAATTCAAATTTATTAATTTAATACCTACTGGAAACTAATTTAAACTGTGATATAGTCTAGTACACGCGCCTCACTACGTCGCTACTACCGATACTCGCTACACGCTTCACGCACATTGCTATTATTCTAATATTATAAAGATGTAAAGTTTGTAACTTTGTTTGTATAGTAGTTTGTTTGTTTGAATTCTTTCACCTATAGGTAAAGTACTCGTACACTTTAGGTACGGACATAGGCGAGGTATTTTTTTTTAAAAAAGGGATCCGTATTCAAATTGGTATAATGTTACCCAAAAGGTATGAAAAACATGCCCACAAAAATTGGTTATTAGTGTGCGCTGCTAAATCTATTGATGATATATAAAAACATTGTTCGACATAATCAAAGTACTCATTATTGCGTACAAATAAGTTCGAGAGAACATACGTGTGGGATATTATGGAAATAGGTATACAAAAATCAATGCCACTTTTCGTTGTAATTTTATAACTCGTGAACGGGCTGACCTATCCAAACAAAATATTTAGGCTTTGTTCGGACTATTTAGTAGATGGTTTATGTGAAGTTTGCACAAAATCGGTCGAGTGGTTCTTAAATGTCCCCGGGAACGGGCACAACGCGGGTAAAACCGCGGGGCGCAGCTAGTAAATATATCGTAGGCACAATACAATAATACAAAGAACGAAGAACGTTATATACAAAGCGAGCGAGCGACCGAACTAGCGAGCTAGCGAGCGAGTGCGCCATTCATAGATAGACTCGTCCCCCGCATACCTCTTTCCGTCACTTGTCAACCAGCAAGAGAGACCGCGATAACGTTGAACAAAATATAGTGTGCGGAATCTTCATAAAACATGTTCCAGGATATACGTGTTTATTAATAAACCTTGCATGTTTGTAAAATAAATGATTGTTATTTAAAATCTCCATTATATTTACGATGTTTCTATCATAATATTTTCATTAATTTTACAATTTATAAGTACAATATGACCGCCCAAAGTTCAGGTAAAATTTGTGCAAAAAAGCCGGTTTTCGGAGGCTTATACTGAATTTGTTTCTAAAAATTTTGATTTTCTTTTATGATAGAAACCTAGATATAGTGCATAAGATACTTATTAGCTAAAAATTTTCAAAGAAAGATCTATAACAACGCCGTAATCACGTAACAGCGTTTGTATGAAAAGTAAGACGGGTTGGCCGCTCTTAAAGACACGAGTCAAGCTCGCGTGCTAACAAACTTGCCAGCTTGTAAACTCGCTCAATGGTAACGACGTTAACATAATGTTTATTAGTAAACCGGTGAATCAAAATAATAAGTATTAAATCAAACCAATCAGATTTAAAAACGGTATTAAAGCAACTTCTGTACAACAAAAAATGGTACAGACAAAGTCAAAATTGATTTAGGAAAAAAAATGGGTAAGATTAGATATAGCATAAATCTATATATTTATAAGAAAGTCGTGTTTGTTACACTATTTATAGCTCGAGAACGGCTGAACCGATTTGGTAAAAAAATGGTGGGGAGGTAGTTTAGAACCAGGAGACGGATATAGGATACTATCTATCCCGTATTTCCTACGGGAACGGGTGCGCTGTGGGTGAAACCGCGGGGCACAGCTAGTTAGTTATAAAAGTATATAACAAGCATTTTGGTGATCTAAAATCTTGACATGGTACAGCTATAGTTCTAAATAAAAAATGGGGTATGCAAGTAGAAAATACAATTCATTTTAGTGACAGAATTACAGCTTTAAAAATAAAATCAGAACCAATAGATACTTTTATCATTCAAGTTTACATGCCGACCGGGAGTCATCCAGATGAAGAAATAGAAGAAATATATGAACAATTAGATACTATAATGGATTCAGTAAAAGAACAGGACAATTTAATTGTAATGGGAGATTTCAATGCTGTAGTTGGGGAGGGTAGGGAGGGCAATACTGTAGGAAAATTTGGGTTAGGAAATAGAAATGAAAGGGGTAGTAGATTAATACAGTTCTGTGGGGAATATAATTTGACAATTTTGAACACAAATTTTGAACAACCCAAGAGAAGACGGTATACTTGGAAAATGCCAGGAAACATAGGTCGGTACCAATTAGATTATATATTAGCCAGAACCAAATATAAAAATATGGCTGTGAACTGTAAAGCATACCCAGGAGCGGATTTAAATACTGATCATAATTTAGTCATTAGCAAATTAAATATCAAAGTTAATAAAGTCAAAAGAACAAATAAAACCAAAAATGTAGATCTCAAACAATTACAAAATAAGTGCAATAATAGAAGTAAATATAGTAATTTATTAGATAATAGAATAAATGAATATGTAGATAAAAACAGTACACTAAATAATAATAATATAGAAACGAAATGGTGCAATATTAGAGATATTATAAAAAATAGTGCCGAAGAATGTTTAAAACAAGAATTAATTAAGCCTAGAAAGAAATGGTTAGACAAAGAGATTACAGAACTTATGTTAGAGAGAAGGCAATATCGAAATAAAGAAGATGACAATAGCATAAAGAAATACAAAAAACTAACTAACAGGATAACTCTAAAATGTAGAGAACGTAGAGAAAAAGATATAGAACAGGATTGCAATAGCATAGACTATTATATGAAAATAGGAAAAACAGATGTAGCTTACAGTATTATAAAAAGGTTAGGGAAAAAATACAAGAAAAAATCCACTGCCATTTTAGATGAAAACAATAAATTGCTTGTAGATAACAAAGATGTACTTAGTAGGTGGGAGAGATATGTCGAAAGTTTATATAACGGGGAAGGATTAACGGAACAAGATATAGAGAACATACAAGAAGTAGAAAATGACAACCTTGGTCCAACTATTTTAAGAGAAGAGTTTGATTTAGCCTTAAATAATATAAAAAATGGTAAAGCAGCAGGAGATGATGGCCTCTTCATAGAATTTATAAAGTATTCAGATAGTGAAGTATTACTAGAGGAAATTTTCAAAATCACAAAATTTATATACGAGACAGGAATTATACCGGAAGATTTTACAAATACAAAAACAGTTACTCTACCTAAAAAAGCAAATACTTTCAAATGCGAGGAACATAGAACTCTTAGTTTAATATCACACGCTTCAAAAATACTATTAAAAATCATCCAAAATAGGATTAGGGCAAAAATAGAATTTAATTTAGGGAATGATCAATACGGGTTTAGGAAACACAAAGGTACTAGGGAAGCAATTTTAGCACTAAGACTCATTTTGGATAGAAGATTGGACTTAGGAATAAATACATATATAGCATTTGTCGATCTAGAAAAAGCTTTTGATAAAGTTAATTGGAAAAAAATGATGGCAATTTTAAAAAATATAGGAGTAGATTTCAGGGATAGGAACATAATATACCAGTTATATAAGAATCAGGATACGATAATTGAAGTAGGAAAGGAAAAGGGAAAAGCAAAGATTAGGCAAGGAGTCCGACAAGGATGTCCGCTCTCACCGCTCATATTTAATATATTTATAGAAGCTGCAATTAGAGAAATTAATGAAAAAATAGATAAAGGGGTTAAATTCAACGGGGAAACTATTAAATTCATAAGATTTGCAGACGATATAGCGGTTGTAGCAGAAACGCAGCTACAACTGGAACACATTCTTAAAATTATGGACTCAGTTTTCAAAAAGTTTTTACTAAAGATTAATACCAATAAAACTAAAATACTCATATCCTCAAAACACATAATAAACCCACAAGAAACTTTAGTAATAAATAACAAAAATATTGAAATAGTAAATAAATTCATGTATCTGGGTAGTTACATCACATCAGACTCCAGATGTACCTTAGATATTAAAACCAGGATAGCAATAGCAAAGCAGGCTTTTCACAATAAAAAATATCTACTTTCTTCCAAAATGTCTAGAAAGGTAAAGAAAATGTTTATAAAATCATATATTTGGAGTATAGCTTTGTATGGAAGTGAGACGTGGACGATGACTCAACGGGATAGGGAGAGGTTGGAAGCGTTTGAGATGTGGTGTTGGCGTAGGATGGAAAGGATTAGTTGGACGGAGAGGGTGACAAATGAAGAAGTATTAGAATTGGTGAGAGAGAGTAGAACACTACTTGAGATAATAGAAAATAGGAGAGGGAAGATGATAGGACATCTCATACGACATGACAGATTCATAAATAATATCATGGAAGGTAAAGTAGAAGGAAAGCGAGGTAGGGGAAGGCCTAGAATCAGTTACATGAGTCAGATTAAAGAAAAAGTGTCTGTCATGTCTTATAGAGATGTGAAGGAACTTGCACTGAATAGGAATAGATGGAGAAGTCTGCATCGGACTCACCGACAAGAGCCTTGCTCTTAAATTTATGATGATGAAAATCTTGACTCTTAGGGATGTATTCTGAACTTATAGAAAATTACATTAGTAATACATATTTCCTATGATAAAATCATGAATGAAGTTAAGTGATATGACTTGAATTAACCTTTATTTATGAAATATATCTTCCTAATATATTTCGTGAATCTATTTTGCGTCCAACAGTACAAAGATTTGCTTCATTTGCTCAATAATTGCGGTCAATTTTCAGCCAATCAGAGACAGCCTTCAACCTTGATGCTTTTTTATGAAATTCATCGTTTTTCTGTTGATTATCTTTGGTGGTCTTCCTAGCGGCCTTGAGTGGCATGCTGCCGTGATTCGGATCACAAAGTAGGTGGGTTAAGGTGATCGGATTTCTTTTAGTATAGTGATAGGCCATAGGTGGTAGTCCACTTCGGCGCGTAAGATTGCTACATCATCAAAGATTTATACATTATCATATTGGATACATGTTATTAGTAACTAGTGTCCTCGGTTTTACCCGCGTTGTGCCTGTTCCTGTGGGAATTTTGGGATGAAAAATAGCTTATAACCTTTTCGTTGAATGTGGCTATCCATTACAAACAATAATTATTCAAATGACTGAGAAAAAAATCAAAATTTTCAGCGTTATTAGATATATTAGTGTAGATTTTCGCTGTCAAATACTTTGGTTGGAAATTGTCAAACAACGTATTGACATTGTCAAAACCTTTTCGTAGTACATTGTGATCGATACAGCTCCGCACAATTCCGGTTCAATAGTAAACGCAGCTTTAATGGAAGCATACTCTTATTCTTGTAAGTGCGATATGAGTTGCAAGTCAGCGAGTTTGATAGGTGACCGTCACACAAACATTTTGAACTTCATCTTTCACTTGTTTCACGGGAAGCCAGGGCGGATCGCTAGTCACTAGAGAACATAGGCCTATTTTCCAAATCCATTATAAATGCTAAACAGAACGAAACGTTAAAATGCAATGTCAACTTCACAATATTATTGCGAAACATAAATCATTAATAATTTCTCGCTCTTACAAAATAATAACTGGGGCCGATGGTTTACGTTTATTTAGCAAATATCTAGATAGTATTTCACTATTTATACTTTACTCTCAGTGCCCCGTGGTATTACCCGTAAAGTGCCCGTTCCCGTGGGAATTTTGGGATGAAAATAGTATTAACTTCCGGTTAAACGAGGCTTTCCATTTTATTTTCTGAATAAAGAAATTTCAAATTGAACGATTAAGTTCTGGAGCGCGTTCGTAATCAAACAGCTCTATTATAATCGTATTCGATTCTCCTCACTGTACTGAATTTCCACAGGAATGGACACAACGCGGGTAAAACCGCGGGGCGCTGCTAGTACACGATAAAGTAATGGATTTTGAAGTAGATCCCATTTAGTTCGTAATTATTGTCTAACTTAGATTTACAAACTTCAAATTAAAAATTATGACGAGAATAACATCTTCCAAAATATGATTATGTATTGAATCGTAGAACGAGACAAACCAGTTATTAGTACATAAATCAATATTTTGATATAACACTATGAAGAAGTTATGTTTGTATGTTTGTTACTTTACTTTTTGGGGATAGTTATCAAAATCCGAAAATTCTTTCAGCAATATTTAGAGTACTATTTGTTGTGTTTTAGGATTTCATTCCACAAATGTTATGCTATGCTACGTTGCTACGTTACCTTTGGTATACTATATTAACTTTAGGCTACGTTTGTCGTGATTGGTGGAAACTTACGTAGCATAACCCGGTAGAATATGTTAAAAGTTAGCCTGTAATGTCCAACTGTTGGGCAATGGCCTCTCTTCTCATTCAGGATATGTGTACAAAATATGATAGCTGTGAATAAAAGGTACTCTTAAATACCTAAGGGGATATCTCCATCAAACAAAGCAAGGGGAGGTTGCTAGTTGTTCTCAAAACAGTTCATAGTACGCTTTATATCAATTCTAACACCTAAATATTAGTTAGTCGTTATAAAATTGTTCAAAGTTCTTAATTTCATTTAGTCGCACAGTTACTACTATTAATCTGCGGCGTAGGAACATCGATCAAATATATTAATACATACAAATTAATGTGTTCGCCTATGTATGTAATTTGACGGGGGCAAAAACTTTGAAGGTCATGTCAGCAAGACTTCGATAAAAACAAATCAAACTATATCATACTAGCCGCGCCCCGCGTTGTTACCCGCGTTGTACTCGTTCCCGCGGGAATTTCGGGATAAAATGTATCCCATGTGTTATTCTGATGTGTAACCTATATTACTGTAAAGTTTCATCCAAATCATCCAAAAAAAGAGTAACAAAAATACATATTTACTTCCATCCTCACAAACTTTCGCATTTGTAATACCTAGGTATATGTATTAGTCTACACTAATATTAAAAAGAGGAAAACTTTGTTTGTTTGGTTGTAATGAATAGGCTCAAAAACTACTGGACCGTTTTTAAAAATTCTTTCACTATTCGAAAGCTACATTATCCACGAATAACATAGGGTATTTTTCATCCCGAAATTCCCGAGTACTAAGTTTGTTTTGAAAGAGGTTTTTAATAAAAACCTTACGTAGTTACGTAGACATAAAAACTTTTTTTATGTCTACGTAACTAAATACGTACTAAATACATAGGTAAGTTCCACCACGCGGAGCTTTTGTAGGTACCTATTTTATTAATATTATGTAATAGGTAGGTATTATAATGTTAGAGGCAGGTCTTTAGTGTCGAGATGAGATCATTCACGAATATTGAATATGATTTAAATGTATCGGCTTGCGCGGAGGTGCTCGTAATTGACGCTACAGTACACACTGTTAAGTAACATTTAAACACTGGCATGTTCTTGGGATTTACTCGCATTTGGAGCAACGAAAAGATCGTGGTTTTACAGTTAAGAGAGGAGGAGAGAAATCCGTGCTTCGGAGGGCACGTTAAGCCGTCGGTCCCGGTTATTTTCTACGGATAGTAGTCGTTACATGAGCCATGTCAGAGACGGCTCAATAACTCTGACACAAGGATTGGTCAGGTTGGCCATCCACTCGATGAAGAAGAAAGTTAAGAGAGAAAGCACTAACAGACCTAAAAATGTGTAAAAAAAAGTAAAGCATTATCTGTTTTTGCTTCAACTCACACTGAAGTTATAAGTACACTATACACACACCGTGATGACGTAAGATTTTTCAGGGGAATCTTTATATTAAAGACTAGCAGCGCCCCGCGGTTTAACTCGCGTTGTGCCCGTTCCCGTACGAATTTGGGGATGAAAAATAGCCTATAACCTTTCTGTTGAATGTGTCTATCCATTACAAAAATAATTATTCAAATCGGATTGGTAGTTTCTGAGATAATCGCGGACAAACAAACAAAAATAAATACTTATCAGCTTTATTATCTTTATATATACATAATATAATAATTATACTGCACTGAACTCCTAAACGGCTGGACCGATTTAAATCATTTTTTTGTAAGCGTTTGGGTGGCACCCTGGATGGTTTAGATTCACACTAGCGACATCTATTGGGTCGCTGGTAACCACCGCGTGGGACAGCTAGTATTATATAGTATAGATAAATTTACTAAGATGATTTTGAAGGGGCAGGTGCTTGCTCCTTCTAGGAACATACATAATAATTAGTTGTTTTTCTAAGAGACCCAAAAAAATATCCAACATAATTAAGGAGATTTTAATGTACAAGTCCTTAGTACAAGTTATACGATCCTCTATTATTGGTCGGTGTAAACTGGGCTTTAGTAAGTACACGACGTCAGATACTTTGACTCAAGAGTGGTTATTAGGCGCTCGGGATGTGAGGTCACTCTGAGCTCCTAGCCGAAAACCTGTTAATAGTGTGACCATCATTCCAGAAATATTGCGGACAATTTTGTTTATTCAAGATATTAAATAAAATGTATACCTACTAATATTATAAAGCTGAAGAGTTTGTTTGAACGCGTTAATCTCAGAAACTACTAGTCCGATCTGAATAATTCCTTTTGTAATAGATAGCCACATTCAACGGGAAGGTTAAAAGCTATTATACATTTGGAATTTCTCACGGGAACTGGTACTTTGCGGGTAAAACTGCGGGCCGCTGCTAGTATTAAGTAAAATTAATTTATGTTTGTATTTTTATCTGGAGATAATAAGTTACTCGGTGGGTAAGCGGTTGTTTTGCTTGCGATTTTGACGGGCAACAACGCTTAATAATTTTGTTTAGTGTTGCGTAAAACTCCTTACGAGGGTAAGGGTGTGTTTCCATAGAAGTAGAGCGGAGTTGTGCGGAGCTCAATCGATCAATTGCAACCGCTATTGCCGATCTGTTTTGTAAACGCTTTCGTAGTGGCTTTCTACGAGAATTTTACTATGCTGATGCAAACGCAGTATAGGATGGTGAAAAAGTCGCTTTAAAGAATTTTGGAAATAAATTGAATTGTTGGAAGATAAAATGAAATGGTTTAAAATTCACAAGAGTAGGATTAATTATATTGATTTCGCTGACAAAAGATTCCTCGTCGGAAATATCGTTTTTGATGTTCATAGTAAAGCGCCTTAGTTATTTAGTAACTGCCTATAAAGTAAACAATTTGTAAAGCCTGTTATGTCCCACTGATGGGCAAAGGCTCATTTCACTGAAGATATCAGTACTGTGAGGAGAATTAGGTTAATTAATTAATCACCACGCTAGTCAAAGGCGGGTTGGTGATCTCAACCCGAGCCATGTTTGAAAAGTAGGAAACATGTTTTTGCTGGACCTCAGTCTTCACAGGCGAGTGCCTATAAAATTAGATAATTCCATAGACTTAATAAATACCTAAATAAAGCCCATAAAATTGACGGCAGCAAATTAATCAAATTGCATACATCGTTTATTCGGCTCACTTCAAATAAAATTGCTTCAAAACAATGCATATTGTTAACTATTACGACAATTCAGATAACTAAACTGTGCCGGTAAATTTCAAAAGTTACGCACATCAAAACAATACATAGCAAAAAACTCAAATGCGATAGATAGTAACAAGAAACTATGGCAAAAACATGTTATTTCTAGATGCGAATATTCAAATAACATATTTTATTATCTTTCCTCAGCATTTGGCCAGTATAAAAAATGTCCCAGCCTGTAATGTTTCACTGCTGCAAAGGCCAGTATGGGTGCTTTCAAATTATGCGTTTCGTGTCGGACCGCTGCGGTGCCGAAGCGGTGCGTTTGTCGTGTTGTGAACGTACGATCGTGTGTTTTCATACAAAACGAGCCGTGCGGCAACAGTGCGGCGTCGGTACCGCGAAATAATTTTAGTACGCACTGTTGCCGCACGGCTCGTTTTGTATGAAAACACACGATCGTACGTTCACAACACGACAAACGCACCGCTTCGGCACCGCAGCGGTCCGACACGAAACGCATAATTTGAAAGCACCCTATAAGTTTGAAAAAAATTAAAACACACCAAAATCTGATCAAAGGTTTCAAAAATAAAAATGGCTCAAATAAAAAAATAAGCGGCCTCTTTTTTCGGCATAGCAACAGGCCCACAAACAACTCAACTCATGGTGTCACTACTATCTATTCGCATTCATTGGAAACTAATGTCGGCATGTCAATCAAAATGGGCTTAGGCAAAAACATTGATCATATTCAATGTTATGCTAATGCGTACCTTTTATACTTATTTGTAAACAACCTACATATAATATTAATATTACATACGTGTAATACGAGTATATATTTTAAAATTAATACATAATACATACATACTAATACTCTGTCTGTCTGTCTGCTACATACGCCTTTACAGCCAAACGGCTCAACCCATTTTGATGTATATCATGTCGAATAGATAGTTTGATAGGAAGGAAACCTACGGAGAAATCTTATTAAATAATCTTTGAGTAAGTTAGAGTGGGTAAGTGGCCAATCTAAGTATCAGAGTATTTTGACCGCCTGAAGGCCGTCGACAACTACTGGGTTGACAGTTTACCATATTTCACCCATCTTAGTAGTGTACGAGCTGCACGTTGCTTAACATTCACGAGTTAACATCGTTTAGGCAAATACGTTATGAACCTAGTGCTCATTTAAAATCCTAAAAACCAATGACAAAATCTGGGATAGTTTTTATCCCTAAATACCCACGGGATAAATATAATGCAGGCGAAACCGTGGGGCACTGCTAGGTCTATCAATTTTGTTGTTATTAAATAGCCAAGATTCGATTAAATATACATATCTGATAAAAGTCTAATACATATTATATACTTGCTCGGTAAGTACTATAATGTCCCACAACTGGGCAAAGGCCTCTCATCTCACTGAAGATATCAGTACAGTGAGGAGGATTAGGCGTAATGACCACGCTTGCCAAATGCGGGTTGGTGATCTCAAACCCGAGCCATGTTTGAAACGTAGGAAACATGTTTCCGGTCCACCTGGGGATTGAACCCGAGACCTCAGTCTTGGCAGGCGAGTGCACATATCTAGAACATCGATGCGCCAACAAATATCTCAAAACAGAGCAATGTTTTGAGATATTTTGTCCTGCACTATTGTGTCTATTTGAAAGAGAACATGAATGATAGAAGAAATAGAGAGATTAATGGGCTTTTTGAAAAAAAGCAAATATACGGTCGAAAAGAGAAGACTCCTTTTGTAAAGTCGGTTAGAAAATCCGTAATGCCGAAAATATAATACCAACTTTGCAACAGTAATATAATAATGTAACAAATTAAGCATAATTGTATTTATTTAACTATAATTGTTAAGTTGTAACCTTCAAACGTTTTTGTCGGTCTGTTTCCGGGATATATTGATCTTTAATGATTAATCGAAAAAATAACTTTAACGCTATTTGATTTGATGAGCTGTTGGCTTTTTACTTCCTTTGCCAGCGATGATTTAGTCATTAGTATTTGAAATTGGTACCTCTTACACCTAATTATGTTTAGGTACATTGAATAAACTGTTCATTAGATTGGTAATATAAAAAACTAGCAGCGCCCCGCGGCTTTACCCCCGTTGTGTCCATTCCTGTGGGAATTTCGGGATGAAAAATAGCTTATGTTACTTGTGGATAATGTAGCTTTCGAATGGTGAAAGAATTTTTAAAAACGGTCCAGTAGTTTTTGAGCCTAACTATTCATTACAAACAAACAAAATTTTCCTCTTTATAATATTAGTGTAGATAGGTAAATGAGTTTATAGTAATAAGAGTTTAAGGCCCTAATTCATACTTACGAGAACTAACAGTCCTTAAGCTATCAAATGGTTTATCCCTTTCCGACATACGCTATTTGCCAAAGAGCGGAAGAGACAAAACACTTTAAAACACTGTTTAAGTTAAATATCATTTATGACTACGGCGGTAAGATTGCACCGTTGTCACAGTGGCAGTGAGAGCGCTTACTGTGTCGGGGGTTGCGGGTTCGATTCAACGGAGTAACAATATGTGAAGACATAGTTGTTAGTGACGACGTGTATTTGTATGTATACGAGTATGTAGCAGTATCAGTTATATTCCATAACAAAAGCTTAGAGCTTACTTTGGGTCTAATTAACCGTGTGTTAATTTGACCGGGTGTATTGGCTTAGTAGTCGATTCGCCCGAATTTAACTCGCCCGAAACGTGCCAATCGACACATTATATTATAATATTTATTATATTAACGTTTCGTGGGTGGATTGAGATTTTTAAAAATTGCTTATGAATATGCGATAGTTATTGTTGATGTACGTTAGTTACTTTTTTGCACAAACGCTACCAAACAGAATGATTCAAGAAGGTTTGTGACTACTTTTCATGCTAAAATTAGCCACAGGAACGGTTACAGGCAAAACCGCGAGCAATGCCAGTTCTCAATAAATAAGTTGTTACAAATAACTTTAATTTGTCCAATAAAGAGAACCGTTAACAATAAAAACGTCCAATAAAAACTAGTTAAAAATAAACGAATCCCAAAAAAATTAACCGTATTTAAATTTGAGCAAAACAAAAAAGTTTTATAAAACAGTAAAGTCAAGTTAAATATTACAGAGACACATTGACCTATAAACGAACAAAAAACTCGATAAAAACATTACAACTTTTTGTTATTACAAAATAGTAAAAAATGCCGGTTTCTTTGGCGTTCAGATGAAAGACTATTTCTATATCTGTGTAATTATAATTGGCGAGTGTGTGATAGCCTGTAAAGAGCAGAGTGCATGCGGGATAACGTTTGGTTGACTCGAACCGTGTGCGTTCTGATTGCGGGCGGTACATGTGAGTAAGTGAGTGAGATTTGTAAGTAAAGCGCCAGTCACTCGTAGTAAATAAGACGTAATCTATTCTCTGTTGAATAGCTTTGAACTACGTAAGAAGGTAGAGCGCAAGACACGTATGGTACGGTTGCGGGTGCGGGAAGGGTGCGGGTCGGCTGCGGGTCGCGTGACGTTGTATCTTAGTACTAGCAGCGCCCCGCGGTTTTACCTGCGTTGTGCCCGTTCCCGTGGGAATTTCGGGATAAAATGTAGCCTATAGCCTTCCTCGATAAATAGACTATCTAACAGTGAAAGAATTATTCAAATCGGTTCAGTAGTTTCTGAGATTAGCGCGTTTAAACAAACAAACAAACAAACAAAACAAACTCTTCAGCTTTATAATATTAGTATAGATTGGTCGTCACACTGCACTAAGTATGTCTTGCGCATAGGTAAGTGCGAGTAGGTCAGTGTATTAGTGTATTAGGCCTGGTGTTCGAGGTTTTAGACCGCCTACAGACCTTTGTCATGGTCACAGGACTAAGAGTTGCATATTGCAGGTCGAGAGTTAAGCTTAGAATGGTGCCATGACGCAAATTGTAGTGTACGAACGAGCTGTTGTTAAATTTTCCCTTTAATTTTTTTTCTTCTTTAAATTTTTCTTCGTCGTATTTAAAATAATAAAATAAAAATAAATTTATGGTCATAAAAACAAAACTTAAATAACAGAAAGGAAATTAAAACATACAGAATTTGACAAAAGGCAGTAGGTAACTCAGCTGTTGCTGTACGGGACAGAACCCGCACATCGCTGGTTTTCAGTTACCGCCTGAAATATGTAGATGGCTTGAATTACATACTTGATACACACAGTGTAATAAAATAGATAAAAGACGCAATATTTTGAATGAATTTTCTTTTACTACATATTTAACACAAAAAAAATAAAAAAAAAACATAAACGTGTATGAATGATAAACATGTTATATAAATAAGTGATTTAATGTCAATTAGATAAACAGTAGTTTTTGTTTGTAATTAAGACAATGCAACAAAAAAAGCAGTTGCGAGTGTTATCGTTGTACTTCAATAACGTACAAACAATACGGTTTTAATTAAACATTATGAGTGATTGATAACGTTACGAATTGCAAATTGTAAAATTTATATATATTCTTACATTATCTGAGACATGAAATTAGTGATATCTTCTAGGTATACTCTATTTGTTGCATCATGATTTTGTTAAACAGCCTCCGTGGTCTAGTGGTTTGAGCGCTCGGCTCACGATCCGGAGGTTCCGGGTTCGATTCCCGGTGGGGACAATGTCTCACAAAAATCTCTTTGTGAGAATGCCCTTAGTTTGGTTAGGGCATTGCAGGCTGAATCACCTGATTGCCCGAAAAGTAAGATGATTCCGTGATTCGGAGGGCACGTTAAGCCGTCGGTCCCGGTTACTTTCTACGGATAGTAGTCGTTACATGAGCCATGTCAGAGGCCTTTGGCGGCTCAATAACTCTGACACCAGGATTGGTCTGGTTGACTATCCACTTGATGAAGAAGAAGATCATGATTTTTCAAACGAAGACAACTTCTTCCGTTGGGGAAAGTGCTCAGTGATGGGATAACAATATCTGGAAATGTTGTAGATCGCGCTTCAGTTATTTTCCCAAATTTTCTGGGACCAAGCTGATACATTTACTTAGCAGGTATAAATCTTACTCTTTATAAAATTAGTATAATATAAATTCTAAATTCTAATACATAAAATTCTCGTGTCACGGGGTGCGTGGTTGAACTCCCCCGAAATGGCTTGACCGATTCTCATGAAATTTTGAGTGCATATCGGGTAGGTCTGAGAATCGGACAACATCTATTTTTCATCCCCATAAATGTTAAGGGTGGTCCACCCCTAAATTTTTATATAGCAAAACAACGTTTGCTTGGTCAATTAGTAAGTAATATAATTGACACCCAAACGTGTCGTCGCCAAAAACTATGTCTTTACATATTTTTACTCCGTTGAATCGAGCCCGCAACCCCCGGCACAGTGAGCGCTCTCACTGCCACTGTGCCAACGGGGTTATCAAATCAAAAATAGTCAAAAACAATAACATATAAGTGTGTGTATAAAAATAGATTTTGCCCGTCACAATTTCCTCAAACAACTACTTAAAAATATCTTCAGTATAAAGTTTATAACAAAAAAATCAAATAGAATCTATAAATTAACAATAAAGTGCATTTAACCGTCAAATTCGGTTAATTAATTCAAAAACCGGTTAAAATAAGACATTGGTATTAATATATGTAAATGAAGTACATATATAATATAATGTTATTATTTCTTTCCGGAATCTTACCGTTGATAGTTTTACATTGGTTTATTTACATTTAGTTATTTAATTGTGCGTATATGACTTTATTTATGACTAATCGCGCCCCGCGGTTTTAACCGCGATGTGTCCATTCCTGTGGGAATTTCGGGATGAAAAATAGCCTATGTTACTTTAAAAACGGTCCAGTAGTTTTTGAGCCTATTTATTACAACCAAAGTTTTTCTCTTTATAATATTAGTGTAGACTAACCGCGCCCCGAGGTGTTACCCGCGTTGTACCCGTTCCCGCGGGAATTTCGGGATAAAATGTATCCCATGTGTTATTCTGATGTATAACGTATACTACTGTAAAGTTTCATCCAAATCCATCTAGTGGTTTTAAAAATAACCACACTTCCGTACAACTTTTCAACCCCTTTCAACCCTGTTTCGACTTCAACTTCGCGATAAAAAGTACCCTATGTCCTTTCTCAGACTTACTGTGTACCAAGTTTCATTCAAATCTGTTCAGTAGTTTTGAAGTGAAAGCGTGACAGACAGACAGAGTTACTTTCGCATTTATAATATTAATTGTGATTTTTGCGGGGTACCGTGGTGCAACGATGACGATGATTACTAGAGATTTTATTCGAAAAATAATGAAAAATTATAGTGTAGTGTAACGCCTAATCCTCCTCACTGTACTGATATCTTCAGTGAGATGAGAGCCCTTGTCCAACAGTGGGAGATTACAGGCTAATACTTTTGTATAGTGTAAGAGCCAAGAGCTGGTATTTAATTAATGCTGCAAATCTTCTATAATATATAAGAAACTACATAGGTGCTTAGTTATTTAAAACTAGTATATTTTCACAATATTCTTAAATATTATGCAATATTATAATCAAAATAGTACACTGCTAATATTGTAACTAGCCTTAATTTTCTATGCGCAACAAGAAGACAAGCCCGTTTGCATAGTTACCTTCGAATAAATATAATCGTGTTATACATTCGATATCAACAGACATACTTTAAGCGACTTTAAATTAAAGCAAGTTTTCAAGCTACAAGCCGGCGAATTCAAGTGTAAACTGAGCGAGTTAACAATCTGCGAGTTGGCAAGTAAATTAGACAGCAAGAGGGTGTGTTAGGGCGCGGGCCCACCGCGGCGCATGCTCTGCACGGGCACGCGGCGCATTTTAGTTGCGTGTGTTAATTTGTTTGACAACGTGGGTCTACGTTTCCACTGGAGTACACGAATATGACCCACGACTATGTATAGCGTGGCGTTGAGCTATGTAACCGCCTATTCGAGCTAGCCACGCGTGTATCAATGACGTCAATTCATGCGTAGCCTCTCCGTGGGTTGCAGTGGACACAAGCACATACATTGTCTTACAAAGCGAAGCTTAATACACGTGCGTAGCCTCTCCGTGCACCGCGGTGGGCCCGCGCCTTTATCATTGAAGCGGAGCGGAGCTGTGCGGAGCTCAACTGACCAATCACAACGCATTACGAAAAGATTTTGACAATTTCAAAGCGTTGCTATCGTCTATTGAGTTCCGCTCAGCTCGTTAACGCACCCTAATGCTTGCTTTCTAATTTACTCGCCAGCTAGCAGATTGTTAACTCACTCAGTCAATGACATCACCGCACTTGCCTATTCAACATTGCAACGCAAAAACCATAAAATTGGGGAAATACACGTAAAATTAGCAATTGCATTACTCGTAAAATGTATTTACTGACAAGTACTTTAAAACCGTGAAAATTTCACGTTTGCACGCGGAAAACAACGTACCCCATACTTAAAAATAACAAAAAGTAATTTTGAACCTTAATTGAAGGCACATAGAGGTCATGTTAAAGTTATTCGGCAATACGGAAAACTAAGCAGCAATCAAATCATGTTCAATGCGCTCCAAAGCGCTTAGAACCAAAATGTTATAAGTCGGTTTAGATAATTGACTTTCGACTTTATGTGGAAGGTTTAAGGTCTATAAGCATCTTTAGGTGGCTATAATAATATAATAAAGCTGCAGAGTTTGTCTGTATGATCGCGCTTCTTGTCAATTATAATATAAAAAAATCATAGAAACATGTCAGTCAGATTTTAATTACAGAAATATAAAAAAATATATTTTTTTAAGTGCCACATTCGATACAAAGCTCACTATTTATCCCGAATTTCCCACTGGAAGGGGTCAAAAGAGAGTAAACTATCGGACACTGCTAATATTATTAAGTAATTCAACTGAAAAAAGTGATAAGTACTTAAAAAATCAACTGAAAAAAGTGATACTTAGATTCAACCGAATGGTTAATAATTTTGATTTACCTATAACTAGCCACGCCCCGCAGTGTTACCCGTTCCCGCGGTAATTTCGGTATAAAATGTATCCCATTTGTTACACTGATGTATAATCTATAATACTGTAAAGTTTCATCCAAATCCGTTTGGTAGTTTTTCGTGAAAGAAAAAACATACCTACATGTATACATCCATTCTGAGAAACTTTCGCATTTATAATAATAGTATAAGAAATTCTAGTTACTCTCTATCAGACTTTTCATCCCACAATAATAACTAAAACAAAACACAAGCCAAGCCGCAGGCTCCGCTACTATTCCATAAGGTTTTATCTCCATCGTCATGATGTAATGCTTTCAAGGTCAAGTATACCGAAAATCAAGTTTGATCCCCCACTTCATGCCTCCCGCGTCATGCGCACGCGCAGGCGTCAATAATACGTCAGATACATGTGAACTTAGTGCGAAAATTAGATAGATTTTGATTTTTTAGCGGTTTTTGGAGTATAATTAAAATATTTAATGTTATTTACCATTTGTCTACTTATACATACAAACGTATACTTAGTACAAACTGGCAACGCCCCGCGGTTTTACCCGCGTTGTGGCCGTTCCCGTAGGAATTTCGGGAATGTTTATACATATAAAACTTCCGGAAGAATCATTTTATCGATTGGTGAAAACCGCGTGAAAATACTTGCAGTAGTATTTGAGTTTATCGCGAACAGACAGACAGACGGGGCCGAGGACTTTGTTTTATACTATGTAGTGATAGTGATACTTTTTTATCTGTTAAATTAAGTATGAGCCTATCTGTAAAGTATTAGCTTGTAAAGGTGAGTTTTCGTTGAAGCAGAGCCGAGCGAGGCGGAGTCCGAGTCACCAATCACAGCACATTTGGATTGTCAAAAAACGCATTGACATTGTCAAAATGCTTTGTGAATGGTCAGTTGAGCTCCGCACAGCTCCGCTATGATTCAATGGAAACGCATCCTAATGTCCCACTGCTGGGCAAAGGCATCTCTTGTCACTGGGAATATCAGTACAGTGAGGAGGATTAAGTGTAATCACCGCGCTTGTCTGTAAACGTATAGTATAAAATGAATCTGTCGGTCTGTCTGTATGTTTAAAGTTAAACTCAAAACTTTAATAGAGGGAAGGGTTTTCAAGTATTTTTATTTTATTTCCTACAGGAATTTTAAACAAGCTTTATCTTAACAAGCGGAACGAGAACAGCTCGCTAGTATAATAAAAGTGCGATAGTAACTCTGTCTATATATAACGTGCATACCCCATTATCACTGAACCAATTCTGATGAAATTTTCCAAAGAAATATAAGTTCGACTTCGGAGACAGACATAAGCTACTTTTATCCCAAAATCCCAAAAAAGAAAGCAATACGTTACTTTCTAAGACCTTGAAATCAGACGAAGTTGATTTTAATCCCAACCCTATTTGGAAAGTCAATTTCCGTTGTCTTGGGCCAAAAAAATGGTCTAAAACAGTTTATCTCAGTACAGTATCATTTTTAAAAATAACCACAAGCTAAATCATTCTCCGAAATAAATCAAAATTCGTTGTAATAATTCAAATTATATTTGTCCTTGGCCTTCCAGCGGATTCTCTAACGTTTGGTTCAACGCTACTTGAGATGTTCACAACTAAAGTTATTATAAACTCTATTGTACATATATCTATTAACTTTACTTCCTGTGTAATTAATTATAAATAAAATAAAACAAATTAAAGCCTGTAATGTTAAGCCCACTGCTGGGCGAAGGCCTCTCATCTCACTGAAGATATCAGTACAGTGAGAAGGATTAGGCGTAATGGCTTGCCTAATGCGGGTTGGTGATCTCAAACTCGAGTCATGTTTGAAAAAACTTGAGAGGTGTTAAGGGACACCCGGATGGAACGAAGAAACACTGTCAGGATTCATTATTGTTATTATTTTTTATTATTTATTATATACAAAAAACCTGTATACACTCAACGAAAATAATCGTCGCGACACCACACTGTTCAATGCGAAATAGAAAGATGAAACGAAAATATCTGGCTTGCTTTCTAGAGGGAGAGAGATGACTCAGAAAGAGAGACAGAAAGAGAGGCGTGCGCATGTTTCTCTGTCTGTCTCTCTCTAACGCAAAAAGTGTCTCTACCACTTTTCGTCTTAATTTTTTCCGTCTAGCCCCCTTTCGCAACGCGCGATAAGGAACTTCGTTCCAAAAAACCGGTGTATTATCCTATAATATTTCCTCAAAAACTCATTATAATTCAAATATTTCCAAAATGAATAAAGTGAATTATTATTTGAAAAGATGGCGTTTGCTAAAGATTAATATGACAGTAGATTAATAAAAAACGTTATATCATTTAATTACTTACGTAACTTTTATGTTATTTTTATAGTTTTGTGCGTGTGATATAAAGCATTAATAAAATAAAAATTATATGTTATCACGAAAAGAACTAGAAAAAAATAATTATTAGCCTGTAATGTCCCACTGCTGGCCAAAGGCCTCTCATCTCACTGAAGATATCGGTTATTTGAAAGTTAACTGTTACACTCAAAGGTGACCATGCTTAACTGATCGAAGTATTTTTTATGCCAAAATCTGGCTTAAGTAGGTACGTTAAGTTAATATATATGACATTATATGACACTTGTTAATTTAATGACAACCCCTTTGGCACAGTGGCATGTGAGAGCGCTCACTGTGTCTGAGGTTGCGGGTACGATTCAACGGAGTAACAACATGTGCACACATAATTGTTGGCGGCGACGTCTGGGTGTCAATTATATGTTCACTAGTAGCGCCCCGCGGTTTTACCCGCGTTGTGCCCGTTCCCGTGGGAATTTCGGGATAAAATGTAGCCTATAGCCTTCCTCGATAAATAGACTATCTAACAGTGAAAGAATTATTCAAATCGGTTCAGTAGTTTCTGAGATTAGCGCGTTTAAACAAACAAACAAACAAACAAACAAAACAAACTCTTCAGCTTTATAATATTAGTATAGATATAAAGTATTTATGTATGTATATGTAATAGTATCAGTGTGTGAATTTGTCCAGAAGTATTTATTTATTAACTCGCCTGTTAGTTAACTAAGGATTAAAATAAACTATTGTTGTAAAATAAAATAAAAAATAATTTAATATTATTTTTTAACTTATTAATTTAAACGACCCACATTTTTTATGTATTATGGAGATTTTAATATAATGGTAAGCTATTATCATTAGAATAATAATTATATATATTTACTAGCAGCGCACCGCGGTTTTACCTGGGTTGTGCCTGTTCCCGTGGGAATTTCGGGATGAAAAATAGCCTATAACCTTCCCGTTGAATGCGGCTATCTATTGCAAAAAGAATTATTCAAATCTGCCAGATAATTCCTGAGATTACCTCGAACATACAAACAAACAAACTTACAAATTTTACCTCTTTATAATATAAGTATAGATATAAACTTATGCATACTCTCTAATAAAAAAATATATGGAGCACTAGCCGCGCCCCGCGGTTTCATCCGCGTTGTACCCTTTCCGGCGGGAATTTCGGGATAAAATGTATCCCATATGTTATTCTGATGTGTAACTTATATTACTGTAACGGCATTGATTCCTCTCATTTATAATCCAAACTACACATAAAGGTTCCCAATCGAACAGTAAGAATATTTAGTTACCTTATACCTACCTCCTCCGCTACTAACTACAGGCATAACTCATTTCTCATTCGCTCTACTTTTAAGCTGATTAAGCTGGCTGACCATCCTGATTTAGATATATTTAATTCTAAAGTGCATACCTTCAAGAATATTATAGCCAGGGAATGGTTTGAACTTTGAACTGCATTTTTGTGTTTGTTATTTTAATTATGTTTACTCTTACTTTGGACGTGATATGTTTTTAGTTTCTATAGGTGAAAACATTAATATTGTTGTCAGTTTTTTAGTTTTTATGTTAATAATTAAGATCAACTGTTTGTTTTCCTAATTCAATAAAATAAAATAAAGTTTCGTCCAAATCCGTTCAGTAGTTTTTGCGTGAAAGAGTTACAAACACTCCTTACCAACTTTCGCATTTATAATATATATTATGTAGTAAGATAAAATATGCATCCATAGTATAATTTTATCGTTTCATTCTATATTTTTTTACACTATTTACATAAAATTATACAAATAGGATTGTATACCCATAAAAACGGTTTTATTGATAATACTGTTACTAATATTACTTTTATTTTAAAACAAAAAAAAAATTGAATATTTTAAAAGAAATGCAAAGGGCTAAAAAAATAACAGGTTTCGTGTAAATTAAATATCTGATACGAGTAGTAAATAAAATTGAAATGGCTTTCATACACAGGCTCCCAAGGACTTGTATTTTGACAAATGCATGTAGGTACGATCGAAACTGACCTCTCCCAATAATTTATGAATTGAAATCAAACTTTACACCATTTCAATTTAAAAATATTATAATGAGATCGTTATATTTTACATAAACAAACAGAAAATATAATAAATTGTTATTTAATTTATTATTAGCGACGGTGCTTCGCTTCGATCGAACAAAATAGCGTAAAGTTCTCGTAGGAATTCTAGGATTAACCTCAAAACCTTCCTTTTAAATTACTTTGTATATTGGTGAAAAATCATGAAAATCGGTTCAGTAGTTTTTGAGGTTAGCGCGGATACACAGACAGTTGCAGCGGGATTTTATTATATCATACTAGCAACGCCCCGCGGTTTTACCCGCATTGTGTCCATTCCTGTGGGAATTTCGGGATGAAAAATAGCCTATGTTACTCGTGGATAATGTAGCTTTCGAATGGTGAAAGAGTTTTTAAAAACGGTCCAGTAGTTTTTGAGCCTATTCATTACAACCAAACAAACAAAGTTTTCCTCTTTATAATATTAGTGTAGATGAAAAGATTAGAGTCCAAGGTAATACTCGCGTTGTACCCGTTTCTCTGAGATTTTTTGCATGAAAAGATATCACAAATCTTCCTCTTGAATTACTCTATACGTTGGTGAAAATCGTATGAAAATCCGTTCAGTAATTTTAAAGATAGACAGCTATTGGGTTCCGCGGGGCATGCTAGTCTTAAATATGTTTTACTAGAAACGCTCCTCGGTTTTACCCGCAATCTGCCCTTTCCTGTGGGAAATTTGGGATAAAATAGCCTATAATCTTCCTGTTGGATATGGTTATCTATTACAAAAAGAATTATCCAAATCGGAATGGTAATTCCGAAGATTAGCTCGAACATACAAACAAACAAAATTACAATTTTGACTTCTAGATAGTATTGTATTGATAGATAATATTTACAAGCACATAAAATTGTAGACTTAATGATTATAAAAACGGATATATCTATTTAGCACCTAATTTAAATGGGTCATAAAAATGCTAAATATTTAGAGCTATAGCTATTAAATATTTTACTATATTTTTTAAATGTTTTACATTTTTTAAGTTGCATAAAATTGCGCAAGTACTGTTAATCAGTAATTACATAAAAGTTAATATGTTTTGTAATCATTTCGGCTCTTCAGAATGTTTTTTACATTATTTTTTAATAACAACATTCTTGGGTTCATCGTATTATAAGTATATTATTTTTAATATCAAGGCTGTGCTACATTCAATAACCGTAATCAGTCGAAACTACTTTTGATTGGGAAAATATGAAATGTACCTACTTGTTGAAAAACTAGTCTCTAAGAGTAGATTGGTCAAAATTACTTTTGGTTGAAATGATCTTTGATATTCAATTAGCAATGATCTTTCATGACTATCATCATGGCTCAGAGCTAGCCAAAGAGTTGATGTTACAAACAATCATAATGTTAAATGTAAGAATTTTTGCATCCTATCCTATCGTACTTCCTACTAATATTATTAACGCGAAAGTTTGTGAGGATGGATGTATTTATGGATGTATGGATGTATGTTTGTTACTCTTCCACGAAAAAACTACCCGACGGATTTAGGTGAAACTTTACATTAATATAGTTTATACATCAGAATAACACATGGGATATATTTTATCCCGAAATTCCCGCGGGAACGGGTACAACGCGGGTAACACCACGGAGCGCAGCTAATTAGTAAATCTGAGTGATGTGTAACAGTTTTATTGCCAGTCCAAGAAATTCACTGCAACATATTAAATTTAGGTAATGAACCCAACTTAACATACTAATACTTGAAGAAAATTATCGCGATTCAACAAAAAATAGCCTAACTATTTTTTGTTGAGTCGCGATTTTCGTTTAATTTTAAAACAAAAACTGAGATTAAGTCGATATCTAGTTGTCATGTATATTATTATGTAATCCTAGTGTATATTTTGTGATTAGGTTATTAATGAGGTAATAGTTACGCAATAGAGGGTTAACAGGGAATGGCGGCGATAAGTTATAAAGCAACAAAAAATCAGTAATGTATAGGTACACTGATGTTATTTTTAAGTAAATCGGTAGTCACTGTCATTGTCGCTGTGGCACCTCTTGTTAGACTTAGAAGTGAAATATGTCTGAGATAGGTATGTCATTGTAATATAATATATAGTGTTTTCTGAGAAAGGTAAGTAATGGTAGTATATTTAAGTATTGGGTATATATTATGGGGAGTATATTATGTATTACCTTATTAAAAATACGATTTTGATATATAATACATATATCAAAATTTACATATATCAATTTGATATATGATACATAAGGTAATAGGTAAATCTACCAAAAGTATAGATCCGCCTTTTTCAATAATAATGATATATTTTGAAAATAAATTGAAAAAAATTATGATCGTATTGTATTTTGTTCCGACTTCCTTCCTTCAACGGAAAACCAATATCGATCTAACTGACCTCTACTAACGCCATCTCTTGTAAAACCTATGAACTATTTTAGTTTCGTTCGTCACTCACAGATGTCGCTAGGGCATTGTTCGCATTATTCAAAAGGGGTACATATTAAATTATATTTTTGCATTGTAATCGATGTAAAACTTATAATTACGTATTGTTGCAATTACTTACTGTTATTGTGTATCTGTACGTACCTGTGAACAGAATAAAGCGATTTTATTAAGACTGCAATTGTAAAAGTACGTCTCGTATGTTTAGATAATTATGTATATATGTATATTGGTGGAAAAAACATTGATAGTAAATTAGCTCTTATCTTTAGAAATAAAAATTAAGTAGTACTTATTTCTAGGTCAAGATTAAGTTAAGTCAATTTTGACTGCATATTTTTTGTTGATACCTATATCTAATGTTAGAATAGATGTTAGATTTTTATTTTTAAACTAGCAGCGCCCCGCGGTTTTACCCGCGTTGTGCCCGTTCCCGTGGGAATTTCGGGATAAAATGTAGCCTATAGCCTTCCTCGATAAATAGACTATCTAACAGTGAAAGAATTATTCAAATCGGTTCAGTAGTTTCTGAGATTAGCGCGTTTAAACAAACAAACAAACAAACAAACAAACAAACAAAACAAACTCTTCAGCTTTATAATATTAGTATAGATAATAATTAGACAATGATGCTGTACAAGTAAATATAAATTAATATTTTTTTACTTAAACTAAAAACAGTAGTAAGCCTAAAAGTTTCGGTATAAAAACACGTATCTCATTTTTGTTAAACCAAACTTTCTTAAAAAAAGATGAACCTATATATTAAAAAAAACTGCTGTACCCTCAAAGACAACGGTCATATAGTACGTTAATTCAATAAAAAAAATCTATGGGTATTATTTTTACCCACTAACGGATTCCTGCCCCAAAAGGAGTTGTCCCAAAAGACAATTCCCACAGAACAAGTAAATTTGCATACTTGCTATCATTAATTTTTTTTTCAACCTTTTTCCTCCTCACCTACCCCATAGAAACCCTGACTCAATAGAAGTTGAACAATAAGACGATATTAAAATAAAAGATTAAGTACTATTCCTAATTTGCATACGTTGAATCTATGAGAAAGTAGCGAGTACCTCAAGGAGCGTCCCTTGGCCCTTGCCTATTTAATATGCACATTGAAGAATACAAAAATTGTTTTTCTGTTTATCATACTGATACCAGCGGTTTTTTATACTATTTGTTTTTTGCATTTAACTTCGCACGGTGATTTGCATAGCCAGTTTGGACCCTTTATGCATACGTAAGTTTGAGTGTTTACTTCTTTCATTATTTTAAGGATAGTTCCCATTTTTAATTTTGATTCATATGCAGTGTGGGGTCAGGTTTTTTCTTTAGTTATTTTAATTGCATTGTCAGTATCATTACTGTTTTTTGTCGTGAGAGTTTTTTAGTGGATCTTCCTGAATAATTGTGAGGTTCGTCCCCTTGGATTCTTTCTTTTATGTTTCCTCAAGTTGTAGTCTCTGCTTGTATTGTCTAGCGAATATTTTAGCATTATTTTCAATAGCGTCTTGATTGTCGATGCTTTATTCTATATTGTTTATATGAACATCTGGTTTTGTAATTAATTCGTGAGAAGGGAATTGTGCAGGTATTACTTTTAGAAACAAGTTTTTTTAGGAAGTTTTATTTTAACGGTTATTTTTGGTTCTTTGATAAATTTTGAGGTTGTCATCTTTTTAGATTGCGTTTTTTTTGTTTCCTATGTTATAAATAATTAAAAAAACTGGTTATAGCTATTTTGACAAAAATACATTTTAGGATAAACATAATAAATATTTAGTATTTTTTTTTGCATATTTGACCAATATAGATTAGGAAGAATATCAGATTCATTATTATTACGAGGTTAGAATTAATTGGCTATTAGTATTTTGGTTTTTACATTTTAGAATTCTATTTCAGGAAGTAGAAATGTGTTGTATACTAAATTTGTTGCTTTTAAAAAATCTATTAATAGATGAAGTATAAATAGAACGCAGTTTTTTATAGCTTTTGAAGGTCAGACTATATCAAAGCAATTACTTCAAAGAATGAAATTGTGCCGAATATTTCAAATAATAACCAATTGAAGAGTGAACAATAACATAAAAACTTGTTCCATAGGGACACACGTCGTGGCCACCCCTTTTGGCAAACCGATTGTAACAAAAGGGTATTGAAATATTATAACATTTTATTGATAAAATATCTATTATCGATCACAATGGACACGCGATCGATACAGATCTACGGTTAAATTGTTATGATATTTGATACTTTTGTGGAGGCCATTGATATAATTTTAAATTCTTGCTATTGGCTAGCGGTGCAAAGTACTCAAAAATTGCTTTTCATCACTCCTCACTGTACTGATATCTTCTGGTGAGATTAGACGCCTGTGCCCAGCTGGGGAACATTACAGGCTAGTACTTTATACTTTTTTTCATCCCTTATCTATTTCGCCAAGAAGGTATAATTTATAATATGTCAGGGTTTTAATTCAGGAAAAAAAGTATTTGGTATATATTACATTTCTAGCTCTCGTTCGTCCAACATGCATTTTGACCAACAATTATTACGTGATTTGAATGAAAAAATACACGAACTTAAAGTTTATTTAATCATAATCAATATAAATTACATTTTCATTAATAATGTTTACTTTGTTTTCAGTTTCAACTTTACTAATTGCAAAAACTGTTTCGCAATTCTTCAATCAACTACATAATATGTATCTACTTAATAAAAAAATAGTCTGACCAAACTTTAGTCTCGGAATTTTTAGGCAGCTGGAATACCTCCGACATTGTCTAACGGTGACTCCGCCGAGGCCGATAATTTACAATCTAATTTATAAAACCAGTATTTAAATATTTGTCAAAATCTAATAATAAAGTCTTGTGAGAGGTCAGTTTCAATAATGTGAACATTTAAAAACATTATGCATTTGTTTGCCAAATTTATATCAAGGTTTCAGAAGTATTTAAATAGGTAGTGAGTAGTTATATTTGTCAGGTAAATGTTATTCAATAAATAGACTTAGAATTGTTATATTTTTCAAATTAGCTCCTTATTAATCGTTGCTGTCAATAATCGCTGGACTCAGAGGCGCCAACTGATTTTAATTAAGATAATTTAATGAGTGATTTTTGCCACTTAATTTATGAAATAACTAGCATCGCCCCGCGGTTTTACCCGTGTTTTGCCTTTCCCCGTGGGAATCTCGGAATGAAAAACACCTTCCTGTTGAATATGGCTATGCATTACAAAAATAATTATTCCAATCGGAATGGTAGTTTCTGAGATTTGCGCTTAATATTTTGATATTATACGCTGCGCTGATTAATTTTTATATTATAGAAGATAATAATAATAATATGTCAATTTAAATTAAGTGACTTAACAAGCTGTAATTACGCAAAAACTAGCTACAAAGCTTGTTTAGACATTTGCAAAGCCCATATTTTTAAACTCGCTGGCTCGCAAACTCGCTCATCTCACCGTATATTTAACCTAACTAGAACCTACTTAACCACAACACCGCCAAACAACAAAGATTACTATCACAATCGATCCGATTCACACCACTACAATGTGTATTTGTCAATAAGTGAATCGGCACTCAACCCTTTACGCCGCCAACAATAGATCAATACCCAATAATCTTATAATAGGTAGGTTAAAGGGTTAATTTTGACAGCTGATGAAAGTACTTTGAAAGTGGTTTAGCTACTTTAGATATTTTGATATTGGATAGGTAGGTAATTTTAAGTTTAATATTAAAATTTAAGAAATAATAAAATAACTTTTTGTAGGTTGGCGAATGAATTTTTAGACCGCAAGAAGTCTTCAACGTGGTCTAACGGTTGAAACAACCGGGGCTGAGAAATAAGCATGCTCGTTATAGCACGGTAGCGCTCAGATACAAATGCTTCTATCGGCCACCCATCCAAATAGAGTCCGAGCTGTACGTTGCTTAACCGTGCCCTTAACTATACCTATAACAGATAAAAAGGTACGTTATCAATTCATCTGCCATTTACTACCTGTCCCACTCAGAGACGTCCAATCAGCACTTAGTTAATCAGCACTTAGTTAAGACTCAATTAGTTAATTGACATTTTTTTCATACATTAAGTGTCAAATATTCTCTCAAATCTTTATTATGGAAGCATTTTGAATCACCTTAGCAGATGAAGAAGCTTCTGACGTATCTCGTGTCTCAGAGTGCGGGTGTAAGAGTCGTTACATACAACGTACCTACACCAAACTCAAAAACGCTCCCATGCTCTCCCAAAAACTAATGCACCACAATTAATCACTCATATCATGAACTATTTTCAAAATAAGTTCCCATACTTCCTCTTTAAGTTAAAGTTCATGCAAATTTCAAGATCATGCAAATTTTTTAAGTCTCCAAAAATTTCCATAAAATTCTTTTCGCGAATGACAAATTGGGCGAACGTCTTGTGATGCCATCTGCCTTGAGCCGCGGTAATTGACAAGCATTAGAATTATTATGCAAAATAAAGGTATTGTGATAGTTCATGTTGACATAATACCATCAATCCTATGTTTGATTTGGTAGGGACGGTTTGTAGGTTATCGATATCGATACAATTTGAGCATATCGAATACGATTCTACTTATTATATATAAGACTTAAAGTGCATCTCTTTAAGCAGCGCCCTGCGGTTTTACCCGCGTAGTGCGGTTCCCGTAGGCATTAAGGAATGAAAAAAATACACAAATTATCGCTTTTAGAGGTGGCCAAATTCTAGTCTGGACACATATAAATAAACTAGCAGCGCCCCGCGGTATTACCCGCGTTGTTCCCGTTCCCGTGGGAATTTCGGAATGAAAAGTAGCCTATAACCTTCCCGTTGAATGTGGCTATCCATTACAAAAAGAATTTTTCAAATCGGTTCAGTAGTTTCTGAGATTAGCGCGTTTAAACAAACAAACAAACAAACAAAACAAACTCTTCAGCTTTATAATATTAGTATAGATCGTAAAACAATCTAACTAAAGTATCGACAAGAACTATCGATATACACCCTTCCACCCCTCCCTTCACATTAGTATGATGGATTATCTCCATAAAGGCGGGTGCACAATGAACGTTCGCACCGCAACGCCTATTACCGACAAACGCATTGTCATTCAGATTATGTGTTTAACCTGTGAACGGGCCCTTACAATCCTTTACTTTGAGTATTTCACTTCTTAAACATGATAGGAATATAGTTGAGGAATTAGTAGGTGTGTGGGATTTGACGCGTCAGTTTTGTGTGAAAGGATGTTTAAGCTTTTTTAAAGATGACTGTTTTATGAACGACTAGTGCTCTGCGGTTTTACCCATGTTTTATACCTTTGTGCAAGAATTTTGGGAGGAAAAATAGCCTATAACTTTACCGTTGAAAGTGGCTATCTATTACAAAAAGAATTATTCAAATCGGATTGGTAGTTTCTGAGATAAGCACAATCAAACGAACAAAAAATCTATAACCATATTTATATTATTCTTATTTTTTATTTAATTACATAATATCTATTAAGTTCCGTTTAATTCAATTAAACTGTCGTCTCTGAACAAATAAGCTATAATCCTAACTAATACTATAAATGCGAAAGTAACTCTGTCTGTCTGTTACGCTTTCACGCCAATAATACTGAACCGATTTGAATGAATTTTGGTGCACAGTTAGTCCAGACCCTGAGAAAGGACTATCGGCGACTGTTGATCGGGAAATTTCCACGGGAACGGGTACAACGCGGGTGAAACCGCGGCGCGCGGCTAGTAGACATATAAACAGACAAACAAACAAACAAGAGATCCTATAAAAGTTCACTTTATTCTCTTAAACACAGTAACCTAAAAATCTCTTAATTAGCAAACAAAAGTCAGTCACATCAAACTGAGTACTCAAAGCAAGGTTGTCTATCGTTTTAAAAGCCGCTAGCCGTTGCTAGCCGCAAGTAAAGTCGGTGTAAGCCGTTTACGTGTGGTATAAGATTGTCTCAAGACACCGCAATAGGCTTGCGGCTTGTGGTTATGTTAGTTGAAATATTACGAGGATATTTTGTTTGGTTCATTTGAAGATGGAAGTAATATTAAGATGGAGGAAGGAGACATTGTTTTGGAATAATTAACTGAGAAAGGTAGAGTTAGTGTGTTAATGAAACGTTGTATAACTACTTAGTATAAAATTAGAAATGTCAATGCCTTCTGTGATCACGGTTCCTGTTAAGAAGCCGAAAAGTCAGATGAAAACTATACTTGTCTATACTTCTATACTAATATTATAAAGGGGTAAAGTTGCTAACTTTTTATGTTTGTTTGTTTACTTTGTTTACAGGGGTTAATTTCATAAATTACCAGAAAGCCACTGGGCTATTTTTCATCCCGAAATTCACATGGAAAACTGACACAACGCGGGAAAAACCGCGGGGCACTGTTAGTCTAAATTTACTTTTTGTTGCTGTCTGACCATAGTCAATCAAGACTGCAATTTCTTGACTATAATCTAAGAAATTATATGAAGGAGCGCACTCTAGAGGCGAAACGCCTTACATACTTTTTGTTTATTCTAACAAACAAGTGTGTTAGGTGCCTTTTTAGGCGTCTACAGCCAAAAAGATTTTAGGCGTTTTTCAAGCGACTTTCTAAGGCGTTCAGTGTTGACAACTGTTTGAAATATGACAAAAGACAGACATGTCTACGTAGATAAGGGCGTGTGAAAACCAGCGCAGTACCGAGATCTGGGCCTCTGTACAGCATCAGCTGAGACTCTTTTTGGTGCATTTTGAACCGACTCCAAAAAAGGAGGGGGTTTCGCAATTGGACCGTATATAGTATGTTTTTTTTCTTCAGTTGTAATGTTGTATTCTGATTTTTTGTTTCTTGTAATTGTGGCAATAAAAGATTATTTGACTATTTTCAGAAAAAAGCCGTCTAAAAACTGTCTGCACTAAATATAAAGTACCTATACGAGGCTTTTCAGTGTATTGTAGACTACGCATTTGTCCGAACATGTTTTATTTTAACTATATGTACTAGTTTCGCTCCGCGGGTTTACCCGCGTTGTGTCCTTTCCCATGGGAATTTCGGGATCAAAAATAGCTTATAATCTTCCCGTTGAATGTGGCTATCGATTACAAAAATAATATTAAAATCGGATTGATAGTATCTGAGATTAGCGCGTTCAAACAAACACAAAATCAAACTCTTCACCTTTATTATATAAAGTACTCGTATATATTAATTGTTGTTTGTTAATATTTCTGTAAAATATACACAATTTACATATTCCAAGGCGACTATATTTACTAAAATATGAATACAGTCCTTTATCTGCGAATCTGCGGCTGACTTCAAGATTAATTGTATCAAATGTAAGGGATGGGGGTGGAACAACCCTTTGCTCTGATATTATGAGAATACGTGGGATTGTTGTTGGACTAACGCTGTTGAGGTTGAATATAGTTACAGTTATGTTATAAAGATGAAGATAATGTTTAGGTATTCCTAAATTTGCATCCGGATTTGAAAATGATTTTTGTGTGCAAAGCGCCTCAAACAATTTGACTTTTTTTTCTCCTTTTTTATGTGTGCTCTTTATAGACATCGACATTAGTAAGTAGGTACCTCCTACTTACTTAAAATGATCGAAGTTTATAGACACACTAACCGCGCCCCGCGGTATTACCCGCGTTGTGCTCGTTCCCCCGAGAATTTCGAGATAAAACGTATCCCATGTGTTCTGATGTATAACCTAAATTACTGTAAAGTTTCATTCAAATCCGTCCAGTAGTTTTTGCGTGAAAGATCCTCACAATTTTTCGCATTTATAATATTAGTAGGACACTATAAAACAGGTCGTGTCGTAGGTACGAGAAGTTAAAGAGGATGGCAGAAGATAGAGAAAAGTGGAAAGAACTCCATCGACAAGAGCCCACTCTTAAGTTTAAGAAGAAGATAAGAAAACATAGTTCTTAAAAGCTGTATGTAATTGATTTTCTCAAAAAAGAGATATTCATGCGGCTTTTGTGATTTTTCGCGCCAAAATGTACACAAAAACGGGTTTATAGCGAGTTAAATTGCGGAGTAAAAATAATATCTACTTATCTAACTCGTTCTATAATTTTGTGTTATCTTAGGAAACGACTATTCTATAATATTCCTCATTCTAAACAAAATCGCTAGTCTTCATCATTCTCTGTATCATTGAATATCATCTCTCACACTATTATTTTGTGTCGCCATCACTCGCTTACACCGTGGCACACCCCACCAATGAACTCTAACATAAACCTCATACTAACAAAGTATTGCTAGAACTAAAAAACAGAAAACTAGCTTATTAAACTTTACAATAAAGTTATTACTTATAAATAATTCAATTCACAATGATATAGGTATAAATATGGATGTTAGTGCATAATACTTATTACTAACTGTTGGTGCGCACGCGCGGGCAGGTGATGCAACGCGCATGCGCACTTGTCACGGGAATGCGTTTGTGTGGCCACGAGCTTAGAGGGAAATGTAAAAAACGTGTCAAGTTTGATACGGCGGTTAGTCTAGACAGTCTGTAGACTGTCTAAGTCTAGACTGCAGAAGACCAACTTCTCGACTATCTCTTTTATTGTATCTTCTCAAGATATGGTGTACAGAGTCTAAAGTAGTCTAGACTGCTTTAGGCTGTCTTAGTCTAGACTGTAGAAGACCAAGTTTTCATGTGATATTCCGATGTATAACCTATATGGCTGTAAAGTTTCATCCAAATCCGTCCAGTAGTTTTTTCGTGGAAGAGTAATAAACAAACATACATATGTACTGCATACATCCTCACAAACGTTCTCATCTATACTAATATTATAAAGAGGTAAAATTTGTTAGTTTGTTTGTTTGTATGTTCGAGGTAATCTCAGGAATTACCAGTCCGATTTGAATAATTCTTTTTGTAATGGATAGACACATTCAACGGGAAGGTTATAGGATACTTTTCGTCGCGAATTTACCACAGGAACGGGTACAACGCGGGTAAAACCGCGGGGCTTTAGTAGGATTAGTAGGATTCAGTTCTTCGTTTAACAGTTGTCTAAACTCGCTTACTCAGTGGCCACATGTTGCAGTGTGCAATTTAACTTTTTAACAATCTTTCACTTACGACCGTTAAACGTTTGACGCTTATCAAACACGCTTTCTGTTAATTAACTATAATATTTGCGGCCGTTTTAGGGTTCTCTGTGAAGTTGGAAAAACGATACCATTGTGAAAATGTAAAAATAATAAGAATATATTCTTCGTTTTTTTTACCAGAAATTTCAGTTATTACTGAGTGAGTTGGTTATGTCTTAATTTACATTGTAATTTTCATCATCATAATCAACCATTTATATTTACTTATAACTTACTAGCAGCGCCCCGCTGTTTTACCCGCGTTGTACCCGTTCCCGTGGGAATTTCGGGATGAAAAATAGCCTATAACCTTCCCGTTGAATGTGGCTATCTATTACAAAAAGAACTATTCAAATCAGACTGATGATTCCTGAGATTACCTCGAACATACAAACAAACAAAGTAATAAAATTTTCCTCTTTATAATATTAGTATAGATGAAATAAGATCATGAGTATACTGAGCATATAGCCCACACTATAGTTAGACAATGTTTAAGACTATCTGTACATAAACTGGTCTAAAAAACATTAAGGAGCGCACACTAGAGACGAGCCGTCTAACAGACTTTTATGTCTAAAGGCGCATTGCTTTAGCTTACACTCACGCCTCAGTAATCGTTAACACGAATTATCAGTATCAACAGATGTAAAAAAATTAAAAGTCCAGTCTTTCTACAGACATCCCGAATAACTTTAACAGATTTTCATTTTAGTTATGAAACAAAGTTATCTTTATTTAATAGACATTCAACAGTAAGTATTAGCCATTAATGTCCCACTGCTGGGCAAAGGTCTCTCATCTCACTGAAGTTATCAGTACAGTGAGGAGGATTAGGCATAATCACCACGCTTGCCAAATGCGGGTTGGTGATCTCAAACTCGAGCCATGTTTGTAAAGGAAACATGTTTTCGCTCGACCCGGGAATTGAACCCGGGACCTCAGTCTTGGCAGGCGAGCGCACATACCACTAGACCTCTGAGGCGTTACAGTACGTACTCTTAAACTTTTTAACGAAAGTATGTTACGATAATCAACCGTTTTAAACAACCCACCCTAACAGTACTGACAACTTTGCACTGACTTAACTAGACTGCATTGAACTAGTCATACTGCAGTTTGTTCTGACTTTAGTCTGCAAAACACTTTGACAGTTGATGCTTAAACTACTTCTAACCGACAAAAAACTGTGTCAACAGTTTGACATTCTAACCGAAAACTCTACTACAATTAAAATTCCAATATCCTACAGAACCCACACAAATATTTGACCTTTGTAACTTTATAAATAATGGCGGACAGGAAACGTAATTTTACTCGCATTTTAATGAATAAGTTTGTACTTAAAGCATTAATTATGCGCAGGAGTTCTTAACTAGTTAGTGTTGGCAGAATAACTGTACACTGAAAAGACACGATGTTACTGGGGGTTTATTTTATATTGTACTAGCTGCGCCCCGCGGTTTTACCCGCGTTGTGCTCGTTCCCGTGGGAATTTCGGGTATTTAAATATACATAAACCTTCCTTTTGAATCACTCTATCTATTTTAAAAAACCGCGTCAAATTCCGTTGCGTTTTTGAAACAGATATAGTGATTCAAGAGGAAGGTTTATATGTATACAAATTCCCAAAATTCCTACGGGAACGGGCACAACGCGGGTCAAACCACGGGGCGCTGCTAGTTATGTATATAAACACTATAAAGGTACTATAGCATCTACATACTTATACGAAGGTATCCAAATATCACACCCACACTCGGTCCAATACATCCCTTAGCTGATGATAGTTTTTGTCCCCCTCTAATGACGTCATTAGCCAGGGGTTGGGGGTGTGAAGTGCATTGTTCTTAAGGGTTGGACTCAGGCGAATATTAATTTATGATATTGTTCCGTTTGAGGTTAGTCACTTGTAATGTAGAACCCTCGAAAATCCTACTAATATTATAAATGCGAAAGTTTGTGAGGATGTATGTATGTTTGTTACTCTTTCACGAAAAAACTACTGGACGGATTTGGATGAAACATTACAATAATATAGGTCATACATCAGAATAACACATGGGATACATTTAATCCAGAAATTCCCGCGGGTACGGGTACAATGTGTTTTGTTATACCTATAGTCGCTTTTCACCCAAAATAGTACATCAATATTTTCAAAATAAACACCCATTTTGTCTGTCCCATCACATCTACATCACAGACACCTCGGACCTCCAATATTAAAATCAATGGCGTTAAGCAAAGTACCCCTTGTGATATTATCACATTTGTCACAAATTCAATATGACGATATTACTTGAACGATTTGCAATAGATTTGTATTCATAACTTTGTGATAAAAAAGTTATTATTTGTATATGCTCAGGTAGTAGGCAAGTATGGTGATTACGCCTAATCATTTTCACTGTACTGATATCTTCAGTGAGAGGCCTTTGGCCAGCAGTGGGACATCACAGGCTTATACTTTTTTTATCATTTGTAATGTCCCACTGAATATGTTTTATAAGGCGTCGTTAAGAGTGAGTGAGTCTGTAAGCTGCGAGTAGCATAAACCTAAACTTTAACTTCTAAAACTAGGATTCTAACTCAATGTCTAAAACCAATAAAAATTTATATCTATATAGGTATATAAAATGAAACCCGTTTTCCATGGTCAAGGCATCACGCGTGAATGGCTGGACCGATTTCCACGGTTTTGCATTAGTTGGAAAGGTCTCGGGCTCCGTGAGGTTTATAGGGAATAAAAATCTCAAAATTCCCACGGGAATGGGGGCGCTGCGGGTGAAACCGCGGGGCACAGCTAGTTAAGTATAAAAAGTACGAGCATAACATTCATTTTGTCATTTATTTTTATGAAAAAAACGTCATTAGTACCAACCACCGTTTTATAAATCGGTTATTTCGGTATCATATTCGGTCGGTATGGGCAAGTCAAAAACTACAAGAGATGCCAAGATGTTCTTAGGACAATTATCATCGATTAACAAAGGTGGTACCTAAATGTCTTGCTAATACAGTCGAGGTCAAAAATATCTTTACAGTTGAGTGTTACAAAAATACCTTTACATTAAAATACGTTTACACATTGCATGCCAAAAACATGCTTACAACTCACATGACACATTCTGCTTTTCAGTTTTTACCTCGACTGTACAAAAATAATCACAGTATATCTATCCCTAGTATAATCGCTGAAATCATTAAGCAGGTATTTCTATCATCTTAGAAGGAGCTAGGACTTTAGAAAGGATAAAAGCTCATCGAAAAAGCTTTAAAATGTGAAAGCGCAGACTTTTTCTAATAGATTTTATAAGGAATAAAACGTTGAGACGACATACCACATATTTTTTTGTTTCTAAGTATTTTGTTGTAGTAATTAATTTATTTTATTCTTATTTTATCGGTTTGTCTGTGGTCGGCTGTATCAAACAAAAGCTCTTTCTAATCAGGTGTGGTCAACATTTTGAGGCAGGTGCAAGGTTATTGGGTGAAGAATGCAAAGATTTTAGCAGTACAAGTCGCAGGAAAAGTATTGTTTTGACAAGCCCGTTGGCACAGTGGTATTTGAGAGAGCTGTGTCGGGTGAGGATTCGATTCAACAAAGTTAATAATTTGAACAGACATAGTTGTTGGGGGCGACGTCTGCGTGCTAAATATCATTTAGTTGATTCTGTTATAAAAGTTTAGAGCTTAGTTTAGGTCTAATGATCTGTATACTCAGAGAAGGCAATTGAATCGAGAAGTAACTATTTTTTTAGATACATGTAAAAAATCACACATTAATAATTCCTAAGAAATGATTGCTTTCACATTCAACGGGAAGGTTATAGACTATTTTTGATTCCAAAATTCCCAGTGAAACGGGTACAACGCGGGTAAAACCGCGATTCGCTGCTAGTTTTATAACTTAACTTTGTCTTTATAGACAAAAATATATTTTGTTATGAATAAGTAAATAAAAATAAAAAATTGTTTGGAAAGTTCCAAAAATATTTCCAAACAACGCCGCGAACGCAGGAAATGTTGCGCACACCTCCAAACCGGCGTCCGAAAAGGGAACCGAACTTGCTACCGTCGAAAAATTTACACAAACCGTCGAAAGTATTAAACGATTCAACTTTTTGTCCGGCCGTCTGTCCGCTGACCATTTTAACATTTTTGCGATGACATTCTTCTGAACCAATTTTGATTAGAAAGAGGCATTACTAATTTTGGAAGCGGCTCGACTGTTTTTGGTGATGTTATTTTTCATTGTTAAAAAGGTAATATTGACCATTCCCTTTTTCGAAAATGTTTAGCGCATGCTGTTTTATGATTCTCACTGTTTACTCAGAAACGTCTATTAAGGCGACACTTAACTAATTGACGTAAATACATTACAAGTCAAAATCACTCATTAAATCTCTACTAAGGAAGCATTCGGCGTCTCCTGAACGGGCGGTAATGTCACAATTTTAAGACTAGGAGCAGATCCCCGCGGTTTTACCCACATTGTACCCGCTTTAGAGGAATTTGGGCATAAAAATTAACCTGCAACCTTCCTTTTGATTCTAAGTTTTTTACACAAAATGTTTTTTTCCAATCCGCCTGCTATTTTCAAAGATAAGCATATTTAAACAAACACACAAAAAAACTCTTTATCTTTATATTATTACGTTTTAAATAAACTTTATGACTACTTATTATTCAATTACACTATCCCACCGCTGGGCAAAGGTCTTGATCATTAAAATAAATTACATATATCTGCATGTTATTACCATTTAACTACTTAATACAAAAACTTTATTACAATAATAGTATTATCTACAATTCATTAAATAAATATGAATTTTCTTAATGTTCATTTAATAATATGTTGTTTGTTTCATATGAGTGGTAGTCGGTACAGATTAATTGAAAGTTACTACGTTTGTTTCAATAGTTAACTTAATCGTTTTGTTAGTATTACGTTAGGTTATATGTCACTAGCAGCGTCCTAGGTTTTACCCGCGTTGTGCCTGTTCCCGTAAGAATTTCGGGATGAAAAATAGCCTATAACTTTCCCGTTGAATGTGGCTATCTATTACAAAAAGAATTATTCGAATCGGATTGGTGGTTTCTGAGATTAGCGCGTTCAAACGTACAAACTCTTCAGCTTTACTATATCAGTGCAGATATGCGAATTGGCTAGTTATACTTGTAATGATACTTAGGGCTCGAGTTGAGATCACCATCCCGCATCAGCCAAGCGGAATGATTACGCCTTTTTTGTGACTAGGAGAAATGGGTTTATGCATCCCCGGCAGTTTGGGGAAACGACCGGGGTATATGGGACTCGTCCCGACGTGATAAACGGGTCGGGAAATACCCACTAAAACTCCTACTGTGTTCCCTCGTCAACGTCTCACTGACAAGAGTCGCGGGACTGCCTTGCGGCATTCCTCCGCTTCTCCAGTCGCGGTGGTGATTACGCCTATTCTTCCTCACTGTACTGTGAGATGAGAGGTCTTTGCCCAGCAGTGGGACATTACAGGCTAATACTTACTTACTTAATACTTAGGGCTCTTTCCAATTTAGCATTTTCATTCGTCCAGCTACGTTTGCGTTTTGTGTGAGAAACAAAAGAACATCCGTGCGTTGACGACTGCGCACTACTGCGGCACGTTGGACGCGTAAAAACGTTAGATTTAAAGGAGCCTTTAATCAATACAAAAGTAGGTATAAAATCGGAATGTGCCCGAGTAATTTAAGTTTAATATTATAAAGATGGCTCCTCGGAGTTAGCAAAAACATTAAATAGAGAATTAATTGCGTTCGTACAGGATGCTGCGAAGTACTGATCGCAGAAGCTGTTGAGATATTTTATTGATTGCTTTTTTAGGTAATTTAGTTTGTGATGTTGTTGAAGGCTTCGGTTTATTGTCATTATTTATTTCTTTGATTTTATTTCTTTTAAATAAATATACCTACATTAAATCAAGGAAGGAAGGAAGATCAAGGAGTCTACTTGAGGCCGCTTTTCATCGCGAAGTTATGCTATGGATGAAACTGCAAGAAACAGCTAGATTTTTGCTTATGAGCTAAGTATTTTTATTTCAGAAGTTTCCTATTTTTTTCTCCTCACTGTACTTAATTTTTTACCCTTACTGGCTAAACTGCTTTCTTCAAAAGTACAGAGATACGAACTTGCTCGGCAGTGGGACATTAAGTCATTTCTAAGTTTTCAGTTTATACCAAGTAAAAAGCTATAAAATCACTTTTTCTAAGACAGTTATTAAAAAATATTTTTTTCTGCGACCAGTACGTGTTGACGAATTGAATTTTGATGACACACGGCTTGGCTCATTATCATTTCGACATCGGCGCGAGGAATGTGCCGGGCCGGCTTCGAACCGCGGACCGTCAGATGGATATCATTGCTACCACTGTTGTATGGGACTATATAACAACCACGCTTACTATACAGTAAGCGACACTATACAGTAAGCGACACTATATAGTAAGTGACACTATACAGTAAGCGACACTATACAGTAAGCGACACTATATAGTAAGTGACACTATACAGTAAGCGACACTATACAGTAAGCGACAATATACAGTAAGCGACACTATATAGTAAGTGACACTATACAGTAAGCGACACTATACAGTAAGCGACACTATATAGTAAGTGACACTATACAGTAAGCGACACTATACAGTAAGCGACACTATATAGTAAGTGACACTATACAGTAAGCGACACTATACAGTAAGCGACACTATACAGTAAGCGACACTATATAGTAAGTGACACTATACAGTAAGCGACACTATACAGTAAGCGACACTATACAGTAAGCGACACTATATAGTAAGTGACACTATATAGTGTCAAAACTGTCAACACGTTATAGTGTCGGACCCGGTTTTATTATCATTTCGATATTGTCGCGAGGAATGTGCTTAACCACTATTGTATGTATGCGACCCCGGCCACTACCTAGACAGGAACCATGAGTGAGTATACAGTGAACAAGAACCCTTAAAAAAGTTAAAGTAACTAAATATGTAGTTACTAAATATAATTTAAAACGAACGTCATATTTTGTTCATATAACATAATTTTGGCGATAAATAAAATTAAAAAACTTGAGAGGTGTCAAGGGACACCCGGATGGAACGAAGTTTATTTATTATCAACAAAAATAATCGTCGCGACACCACACTGTTCAATGCGAAATAGAAAGACGAAACGAAAATATCTAGCTTTCTATAAGAGAGAGAGAGAGAGAGAGAGAGAGACAGACAGAGAAACATGCGCGCCGCGCATGTTTCAGTGTCTGTCTCTTTCTAGCGTGCGCAAATTTCTCTGTCTGTCCCTTTCTGGCCTAAAAAATGTCGTTACCATTTCCCGTCTAGCCCCCTTTCGCAACCCGCGATAAGAAACTTCGTTCCAAAATGCATTCCACCCTATTTTTAAGTACTTATATATTAATTATTACCGATTTATGTGTAGCTCAACCACGACTTGGATAGCCGATAATTGTATTGCTATCTGAGCTTCGGAGCGCACGTTAAGCAGTCGGTCCCGGTTGTTTCAATCGGCAGAACTTATCGGGTTGTGCCAAGGTTGGGCACTAACCGACTCGAAATTAATGAAAGAACGGTTTTTGTAAAGTTAATATATACGGTTTTCATAAAAGATTTATTTACAGTTTACATACCTTTATATTTTTTTATAAACAATTAAAATCACATACCTGAGGACACATCTTGCAGTGGTACTTCCTTGCATGGGCGTGCAAGGGCTGCAGCTTGGTGGGGCCCTTGCCCAGGGGCTGGGGGACGACCAGCAGGCCCGTCGCCGTGTTGGTGCCCCCCACGGGCGACGAAGAAGACGACCCTGGAATGATGGAGAGGTTCTGTTAGGTTCTATTGCGGTTCTTTTTTGTTTGGATTTGATATTTGCAGTGTGCATATGAGAGTGTGTTAGGATGGATGTATCTATGTTTGTTACTCTTTCACACAAAAACTACTGGATGGATTTGGATAAAACTTTACAGTAATATAGGTTATACATCAGAATAATACATGGGATATTTTTTTCCCGAAATTCTTGCGGGAACAGGTACAACGCAGGTAACACCGCGGGACACTGCTAGTATATTATAAAGAGTGATGCTCACCTGATCGGCCAGGGCCTAAGCCTGCTCCGTACAGCATCTGGCTCATGGACTGGTGGTGGCCGAGTCTCTCGTCAGTCTTCTGGTGGCCCATGCCGCCGTCTCCAGTACTCATCTTCGCCTGGAACAGGGACACTTGGTGTTAATGAGGTAGTAAGGAGAAACCGGGAATGATATAGATATGAAACAACGTTTACTTGTAAGCAAGTAGGCCAGGGATGCTGGGCATCATCTCACTGAAGGTAGCAGTACAGAGAAGAGGATTAGGTGTAGTTTTTATTTTTATTAGGGCCAATACTGCGTTAAGCGTGCGCCCGTCGCGTGCGCCCGCCGCGTGCGCCCGCCGCGTGCGCACGCGGCGGTTCACTTTTGTATGACACCGCACGCGACGGTTTACTTTTGTATGGAGCCAAACGCGGCAGGCGCATGCGGCGTGCGCACGTCGCGGGCGCCCGCAAACTGTTCACTTTTGTATGAAACCGTGGCGTGCGCACGCTTAACGCAGTGTCAGCCCTAAGTCAAGTAAGTTTTTTTTCCGATATGCGACTGTTATCTCAATATTACTTATAATGAGATGAAGATGTTAGGATGACTCCCTATTGATTATGTTTAAATGGCAGCAAATAAAGCACATTTCTTTCCATAAAAAATTAACATTCATAATTTTATTAGCAGGATTACTTTAAAAACTAACAGCTTATAAGTATAATAGGCTGTATACTAGCTATAATTTTACCAACGTGTAAACCTGTCAAAGACATTCAACAAACAACAGCAAAAAATAAGAGACACACAGGTCAAAAACACAGCCAGCATCGTCATCAATATCTTGGTGTTTCCAACTAATTTACATAGTAACAAATAAATCAGCGACCCCCTTGTCTTGGCGTAATTTATATAATTCTGAAGGGTGGTCACTCCGAGGAGATAACCACTGGACTTATCATTGGGACACACTGCGCGCGAAGTTGGCGAGGAATTTGTTCTGTCAAACTTTAGTGGGTAGTAAGAAGTGTTTATTTCAATAACCTATCTATCTATATAAATAAAAATGAATTGCTGTTCGTTAGTCTGCTTAAAACTCGAGAACGGCTGAACCGATTTGGCTAATTTTGGTCTTGAAATATTCATGAAAGTCCAGGGAAGGTTTAAACGGTAAGCATTGGCTAAATAAATGCGGGTGAAACCGCAGGGCATAGCTATTTTAAAAATAACAATGAATACATAACTAATTTTGCATTTTTTAAATGCGACGTAGAAAAAATAGAACACAAGATTTGAAAAATTGTTTTAAAAACAATTTTCAATAGAATTTCTCTGTTCTTCACAACACTACTAAATCTGATCTGTCAATACAAGTAACCAAATAATTTCTTTTATTTAATTTGTATTCCATGCTCTTAAATAGTGTGAACTCTTTATCCTGCTCTCCATTCCACCCTCCCGTATGTCCCAGTAATCCCAGTAGCACTTATTCAGAAGTCAAGCGACACTTGACTAGTCACTCGCCCTGGGTGCGGCGCAAAAACTAATGCCATCAGTAACTTACCTTAATTTATGTGTAAGGAGATGATAATACCTTTGTGGTATATATTTGTCTTATACAAAGACGCATTAGATATAAAACAAAGTCACATCTGTCTATGTACGAGTATGATATCCTTTGACTCAAAAAATCATAAAAACCACTGCAGAAGCTAATATTGTTCATGGACTTTTGGAAAATGGTTGCTTAATTGATCTACATACGGCTAACACTCAAAATAAGCTGAGTTTTAATTTATTCCCATAGTATACTAGTTCTTGAACGTACACAAATAAATAGTACCGTGTCCCACTGCTGGACAAAAGCCTTTTATCTCACCGAACATATCAGTACAGTGAGGAGGATTAGGCGTCAAATGCACACAATCTTATTTTACAATGTAATATTGAGTATTATCATCTCAATACAATCCTGAAACTTACTCAAAGTAAACGATGTCCAGGGAGTTTAAAACTAATATTTTAACCGGCGCAGAGCAGAGGGCAAACAATCATAATTTAGTGTGACCACGCGACCGGCGCAATCGCGGAATATTAATGGGAAATGTTCCTTGAATTTATTGAATTGTGCACACCCTATTGGGTTGAGAGGTATCCATTTTGGGAGTAACGAATTAAGAATTTTGAGGTTTTGCTGTCAAAAGGTGCAAACAAGAGACAAACGTATTTTTTTGGTGGAAAGTCAGATTTTTATTTGTTGAATTCTGTATAAAGTACAGTCAATCTTCGGAGCAACTATTCAAAACGTAGGTGCAGATATTAAAGGGTTTCTCCTGTGAGTCTCGAGAGTCTTATTTTTAAGAGGCATTGCGATCAAACTCGTAGAGACCTCCTGAAATCCTAATTACATAATGATTGAACTGATTTTCAAAAATAATTAAAAGAAATACCTAGATGCTACCAGAGATGTTACCATTTAGGTATGGCCGAATTTTCATACCACTTACGGAATTCCAAATTCGAAATATTAACCCTCTGAACACCAAACAATGCTCCGTTCCAAATTCAATACATGACAGTTAACTTAACCCCATACATGATTAATATACAAATTAAATTTCACACCGCGCCGCCAGAGGGCGTTATCTAAACTAAATTAATTTGTAACGAATGCCTAAAGGTTTGGGTCCGATAGTTTAGATTTATTGCTTGTCTATGTGTTGGTGTTATGTTTGTAGTTGTCTTGTGACTTGGACTGTGACAGTTTTGGTCAATTTTGAAATAATAATCTGTATGAAACTTTAAAATGTACACTTAAAAAGATTTCTATGAATTAAAGTTCCATTATGGAGCTATTTATTTTATTAATTTACTAGCTGTGCCCTGCGGTTTCATCCGCATTTATTCCATCACTGCTTACGTTTAAACGATCCCTGGATTACGACAAACATGTCAAAACGAGAATCAATTAAATCGGTCCAACCGTTCTTAAGTTTTAGCGATACCTAAAGATTTCACAAAATTACAAAATTTTCTCCATAAGCAAAGTGGAAATACAAAAAAATTACATTAAAAATTGTATTATAGCTGATTTGAAATACATTTTGAAAATGTAATAGATCTCAAAACTAACCAAACCGCAGTCTAACACATAACAATCCTATCTTTTATATCACAGCTAGATTTATCTCAAAATAACATTTCATCGTTGAACTTTAAGAACTTAATAATTCACTGATATTCGCTGCACAGAAGCAACAAAACATAAATAGGTCACAATACCCGAATACTTTTATGTTCTTCTCGTAAAAACGGTATAAACTTCAGTAGAATAGTTTAGTACAGCGCCATCTATCCGCGGGTAACGGCGACTTGTGACATAAACTGCGAACGTCGTAACGAATAGTTGTGTTTTTTTGACCCAATTCGCCGTTTTAGGGTTAGCGTTTAAACCCCAGATTAAAGTTACGGGTTTTTATAATAACTTTCGTGTTTGGTAAGCGTTGATACTACCTATCGAAATATATATGTTAAGTAAAGTATGAAGTATAAGCCTGTAATGCCTCACTGCTGAGCAAAGGCACTCCCACTGAAGATATCAGTACAGTGAGGAGGATTAGGTTCACTGCGCTTGCCTGTATTACCCAGTAAAGTCCCACTGTAGGGCTTCAACCTCTGATATGTCCACTAACAAAAAAAGAAAGCTTTCGACCTTATCAATGGTATTGTTTAGATTGAGTTTCATTACAAATTATATGTGTTATCATTTTTAAGATGGCTTGTTATGTAGAGATATCTATTACAATCTATTTTTTAAAACCTATGTCCCACCTCAGCAAAAATTCACAGTATTGTGAAAAACAATAGTATGTATGTGGTGGTGGACCAAGTAGAGCAGGGAGAGTTGGAAACCTTGGGAGGAAAACTCTAACTTTGCCCAGCTGTGGGACAATATAGGTAAAGGAAAAATATCCCTGTTTAAAGGTATACCATTACATAATATAAATACATACCATTGAGAAAAAACAATTACATAAAAAACTTTTACCGAAAAAAATTAGATAGTCAATCATTTCAAAAACAATTATTAATAAAAACTTTTTTTCCAAAAAAAAAGAAAAAAAAGTTTTAAAAAAATTAACAAAAATCTCCCCCGCCACCCCATAAAGACAAAGTATCCTTATTTGACGCGGACACCTCCACACGTTAAGAACCAGAGGCGAGGGTTGACAAAGAACGCTCATTTACAAACGTCCTCGCCAGCAGTCACGCCCAGGGTTGTTTTCATATCTAATGTGGGTAGGGGGTAGTAATAGTTTACTAAGATCAAGGAGATAATAAACAACCCTAGTGTGGATACAGGGTAGTAATTATTATACCACCTATGTACACGAAACAAAGACAAAGATGTCAGTACAATGAGGCGTTATCACCAGGCTTGCCTAATACGAGCTGGTCATCTCTCACGTTAAAAGCTTAAAAATACAATCATACTACATTTTATAATTATTAATTAACAACATAATTACAACAAAAGTCACTACCAACAACAACAATTACTACCTACAACATCTACATGTACTACATAGAAAAGTTTCAACACATAACACAACAAATACACAAAAGCTATCAACAATCAACAATCTACACAACAGCTATCAACAACACCCCCCGGCCTCACCTCATACCCCTGTTTGATAGCCATCGCGCCCCGAGGCCTAGACCACGCTGCGTATTCCAGCCCATCCTTCTGTTGGCAATGCTGTAGACCAAAAACGCATCATCAAAAAACATATAAACGGTAGAATTAAGACTGCTTTCATTGTAATGGCAAAGTTCCTAATAAAAATAATATTTGGACGGTACTAAATTATTTTATTTTATCCTTAACTAATTTATTAAGCTGCCCTTGGACATTTTGGTAAGCTACCATACTTAATTTCAATGCTATAGACACAGATATGGCAGCGGTCTCTTAGGCCGCACGTCACCAGTTACGTTACTCATAAACCATGTCACCAGTCAAAGGTTAAGAAACCTACTTTTTTGAAGTCGCTTAATAAAATAGTTTTATCAATGAAAGTAATGTATCCTCTCTAACTTAGTGATAACAAAGAAAGCACTTATAGAAAAAGTATATGGGCACGTTTTATTTGAAGCTGAACAGTGCAAAGCCTGATTCACCAATCACAGCGCATTGTGATTGTCAAACAACGCATTGACATTGTCAAAATCTTTTCATAATGCGTTGTGATTGGTCAGTTGAGCTCCGCACAGATCTAATCCGTTTCAATGGAAATTAACTCTTCGAATATAACGTTCCACTGCTGGGCAAAAGCCTCTCATCGCACTGAAGATATCAGTACAGTGACGTAGGCGTAATCACTCTTTCACATATTAACAAAACTTATAATACGCCTAGGGGTGTCAAGTGGCAACGTAGATTTTTTTTTTGAAAATATCACATATAAATAGTCTAGGAGCCAAAACCCATTGTTTGTTTTCCAACAATTCGCTTGTTGTTGTCGTTGTTAACGTCGCTCTACCGTGGCACCCTAACTAAGCGTCATAGACATTAAGTTAGTTTTACAAACATATTCATCCATAAGGCATTCAAAACAATTTACTTAATAGTACTAAAATTACCATTAAAAATATGTCCACCATTTTGGAGACCGTAAACTCTTGAAAATGGACTAACAATGTACTTAATACCAACTCTATTACATTTGTAACTATAAAAATACAGACATCACAACATTTCTAAAATAAAGCTATTAAACAACAATTTAAACAAAGTAAAGAATATTTCCTTTACAAACATAAAACTTGCTCTATTGTATAAAAGAATATAAAAGCTATTTCATACAACAGAAAAGTAATCCTTAAAAATATCCCCAGAAAGGCTATAATTCCATATTATTGAAGATTCTTTCAGGGAACTTAGACTTACATCTATAAGAGAGGCTACATATATTATGGTTATATATATATGTTGGAAAAACGATTTTTATATCCATGACCCGGCCAACGTATAAAATGTTAGTCCTAAACTTGTTTCCTGTCTCGCTCTAACAGTATATGTGTAAAAAAGACGGATATATTCACGTGTGACGTAGCTCGAGACTTTCGTACGTGAAACGTGAAGAAAAAGTCTTGGAAAGGTGTGGAGATGTGTTGTTATGATAGTTTTTCTTAGCATAATATTAACTTTAAGTAATTCTACAAGGATTCACGTGGACGTTAAACTATGTTGAAACTAAAATACCAGACAATACATTGATAATATGATACACTGCGTGAATTTTCCAGATATAGATTTACTCCCGTACTTAGAGAAGTCAAATGCTCCCTTAGTAGAGATTTAATGAGTAATTTTGACAAGTATGTATGAAAAATTAAGTGAATTCGTTAATTGACGATTGAATAGTTAATGTTTCTATTACATTGACTTAAGATAACATTAGTATCAACTTCTAAATTAGTTATACAGTAAATTAAGTGCAGGTTAATTCAGCTGGAACTGGACTACGACTTAAAAGCTACTAACAGGTGTCTGTCTATCCATACACATTTCAAACTTATTAAGAAACTCATCTCGTTTAGCGTAGGGATTTAAAAGCAATACCCTAATATGTTTTTCACTAATATTAACTCAATAAAAAGTTACTATAATATCACAAAACTAAAAAAAAATCAACACAAAAAACAACAACACAACTCCACAGTTTTTTCTATTCCGAAGAAAACTCCGCGACACGATTATTTTTCTTGCCGTGTATGTGTGCACACAGACACACAAACCTACACATGTGTGTTGTTTACATGTGTGCGCACGTCTTGGGTAGTAAAATATTATGCTGTCGGTTCTAGAAATAACATTGTATAGATAATCAATAACAAGGGTTGTGTTAGGTTTTGAAATTCAGGTTCTATGCGGTAAAGGTCTTCGTATTTTGACTGTACTTTTTGGAAAGGTAACTTGAGGTTATCATAATTATGAGTAAGTAAATTGGGATGATTCTAAAATATACAGCTAAAGTCATATAATGTATGTATATACAATTTTACCTTAATTGCTATAACAATGAGGAGAATAACTGTATCTAAACTATTATTATAAGAGAGGTAAAATTTTGAAATTTGTTTGTTTGTATGTTCGATTTAATCTCGGGAATCACCTGTCCGATTTGAATAATTATTTTTGTAATAGATTGCTACGTTCAATGGGATGGTTATATGCTACTTTTCATCCCAATATTCCCACAGGAACGGGTACGATGCGGGTAAAACTGCGGGCGCTGCTAGTAATTTATGCATGACGTTGACTATAATATCACAGTGCAGAGATTGCAAATGGCGAATTTTTTGAAAATAGAACATTGCAATGAACATTAGCTCTAATGTGTTGTTTTTTAAAAAAATCCACTAATCGCTTCGCGCTAGCTTAGTAAGTGAAGGTTAAGTTAACAAGTAGGTTAATTCCAACAAACAAGGGTTAACATTGGGGAAATTCCCGTACAATTCGGGTACGGGAATTTCAGGATAAAATGTATCCCATATGGTAGTTTGATGTATAACCTATATTACTGTAAAGTTTCATGCAAATCCGTTCAGTAGTTTTTGCGTGAAAGAGTAACAGAAGAATTATTCGAATCCAGCCGTTAGCGTGTTGAAACTAATAAAAAGTCAAACTCTTCAGCTTTATCTACACTTCTACACTAATATTATAAAGAGGAAAACTTTGTTTGTTTGTAATGAATAGGCTCAAAAACTACTGAACCGTTTTTAAAAATTCTTTCACCATTCGAAAGCTACATTATCCACGAGTAACATAGGCTATTTTTTATCCCGAAATTCCCACAGGAATGGACACAACGCGGGTAAAACCGCGGGGCGCTGCTAGTTATATTAGTAAAGAGAAGACAACTATAACTAAAAAGCAATATCAGGGTTCAGTTTAAAGAAAGTACAACACACACGGAACCCTCTTGCGATAGGCGTCGACGTGACTGCGTGCGACTTTGAGTGATGTATCACTTCGCTCGTATTTTGATAGATAGTTAGGGGCGGCAATGATGCAGTCCTGGACTAGGGATGGGATTCAAAAAAATGATTTTATTGCAGTCAGTGGCTTGTTTTTTTTTGTAGTTACAAAGTTCTGACTTTAAAGAAATGGTAACTGAATTGTGATTGAGAGTCTACTTCTTATACTAAACTAGCAGCGCCCCGCGGCTTTGCCCGCGTTGAGTCCGTTCCCGTAGGAATTTTCGAAAATCCTTTCTTAGTGTGCACTTACGTCACTTGAAGAACCTTCCTGCCAAATTTCATGTTTCTAGGTGTAGCGGTTGAGGCTGTGCGTTGATTATCAGTCAGTCAGTCAGTCAGGACTTTGAATTTTATATATATAGATGAAACGGGTCTGTATCGCGTTAGATAATTTAAAATCGTCGGGTATGTATTTTAGTAGAATACGTTAAATAATCTAACGCGATACAGACCTGTTTCATTTAGTATGATGAGTGCAAATCGTGTGAAAAGTATGAGAGGCTACTTCCTTTTCAAGTCGGTTGAAAAATGATTTTATTGAAGTCAGTGCCTAAGTTGCCTTCGGTAGTATAGTAATATGTAAGGATGCGTCTCCTTTGAAGCGGATTGAAGCTGCGCTGAGCTCAGTGTCGCGGTTCAAATAAAAAAATATAGACAACTAGCCGCGCCCCGCATTGTATCGGATCCCGCGGGAATTTCGGGATAAAATATGCCCCATGTGTTATTCTGATGTATAACCTATATTACTGTAAAGTTTAATCCAAATTCGTCCAGTAGTTTTTGCGTGAAAGAGCAACAAACATATATACATACATTCATCCTCACAAACTTTCGCATTTATAATATTAGATTAGAAGGATAGGATTTTCGATTTTAAAAAACCACGGAAATTTAATATTCAAGGTAACGGTCAATTCAGTTGTTAAGCCTGTAGGTACTGTGCTGTAAGGTAAACACCTTTCCTCTCACTGAAGATATCAGTACAACTAGCAGCGCCCCGCGGTTTTACCCGCGTTGTACCCGTTCCCGTAGGAATTTCGGGGTGAAAAATAGCCTATAACCTTCCCGTTGAATGTGGCTATCTATTACAAAAAGAATTATTCAAATCGGTTCAGTGGTTTCTGAGATTAGCGCGTTTAAACAAACAAACAAACAAACAAAACAAACTCTTCAGCTTTATAATATTAGTATAGATAAGAAAGATTTAGTAGTCATCTCGCGCGCGTCTGTACTTCAGGATTCCTCTTTAATGAAGTAAAAAGAAAATTGTTTCAATCAAAGACAATTTAATTCTATCAGTAACTTTTAACTTACCTACTTCATATTCATATACAACGTACAAATTCTAAATTTTGATTAATTAAAATTTAAAACCACACCCAAATCAAATGCACTTAAGTGCCGGTATTAGTGCGAGTTGCCGGATTATCCGGTACGCCACAAAGCCGGTCATAAGCCGGGATCCGTCACCGTCACCCGGGACATACGATCAACAGATACCCGGATATCCGGACGTCCGGATCTTAATGTGAGTTTTTTAAAGAAATGTCTGTGATACGGATAACGGAGGAGAATTTTTGTTTGTTTGTTTTATGGTGTGTTAGTTTGTTTGTTATACCAACATTATTGTTTCATCAAGGAAATGGCAGTTATAATTTCAGTATACATTGTTAAACTTTATTTTGATTTGATATCATTGTTTTGGAAATACAGCTGTCACATTCGTGATAAAAACAAATTACAGTACTAGCAGCGCCCCGCGGTTTTACCCGCGTTGTGCCCGTTCCCGTGGGAATTTCGGGTCTTTTTTTTACATAAAAACTTTCCTCTTGAATCGCTTTACCTATTACAAAAACCGCATCAAAATCCGTTGCGTAATTTTTAAGATTTAAGCATACAGACAAATAGACAAAAATAGCGACTTTGTTTTATACTACGAATATGTAGTGATGATAACTAAACTAAGGATAGCGGTTGATAACGGTTTAAGCATGGCTGTTTCCCAACAAAAAACAGAGTAACTTCAAGTTGATTAGTGGTCGACTCTGGTACCGGAGTTGTTAGACCGCCTCAAGGCCTCCAACATGGTCAAACAATTAAAACAACTGGACCTCGAAGTACGGTAGCGCTCAGATAGAAATCACCACTATCGGCCACCCATCCGAGCTGAACGTTGCTTAACAATAACAATGAGTTAACATCAATTAAATTCAATTCAATTCAATTTATTTATTTATTTCAAATGTAATTACATTATATTTAATTTATAAATAATGTAATTACATCGCTTAGATAAACTACCCCATGAGCGCTACGAAATATATTGATATAAGTAGACGGTCCTTCGACACGGCAAGATGGATGGTGCGACCAGTTACAGCACAGGAATACGAGTACATTTAACGACCTGTCTTCGTATCTGTTATCCTGAGGGAAAGTCGGGAAAGCACGTTATTATCCCTTTCACTTTTTTATATGTTGTTTTCATAATATATAATGATTTAAGATAGTTTGGATAGCAAATTTTGTTACATAATGTCTTTATATATAATCCCTTAGGAAAGTTGGGATAGCATATTATATACTTAAATATGTTCTAAAGGTTAGTGGTCTACTTTGTCAGAAATTATATGCCACCGAAGGACGCAGGGCACGTTATGCAGTCGGTCCCGGTTGTTTCAATCGTTAGACCATGTCGGAGGCCTTTAGGCGGTCTAAAAACTCCGACACCAGGGTTGGACACAAACTCAAACTTACCGACGGACCGACAATTTAACGGGCCCTCCGAAGCACGGTAACGCTCAGTTAGAAATGCGACTAACCTACTCGAAATCTATACTAATATTATAAAGCTGAAGAGTTTGTTTTGTTTGTTTGTTTGTTTAAACGCGCTAATCTCAGAAACTACTGAACCGATTTGAATAATTCTTTCACTGTTAGATAGTCTATTTATCGAGGAAGGCTATAGGCTACATTTTATCCCGAAATTCCCACGGGAACGGGCACAACGCGGGTAAAACCGCGGGGCACTGCTAGTGAATGAATAAATACCGTGGCACTTCAGTGAGGCTAAAATCTCCCTAGACTCCCTAGATAGACAGGCAGAGTTTTTTCAATATCTTACATGATATTATATTTTGATGAAATTATATCTTTAGTTTGACAAATTAAAAGCAATAAATTACTAAATTTCATATCGCGTTATGTATTTAAAATGGTTTATAGTTTATACTTAAGCTTTCAAACAGTCTTAAATCAAAAGTATTAATCTTAAATTGAAGTTGCCACTTAACTTCACTGGGAACTGATCCCAAACAATAGAGAAACAAAACCTTGACAATCCTGAACATCATTATTGAAAAAAATCTTAAAAAAACACAAAGAAATAATCTCCTAAATCTTCTTAAAGAATCTTTGAAAAGCTTTCAAAAATTGGGGTCAAAAACTGTAAAAAAAAATTGAAAGACAAAATGAAAAAATATCGTGGGGTCAGATAGACCATGAAGTGAAAAAATGGGGGGTTGAAATTAAAAGACGTTGAAGGGTTGTTAAGAAGGGTTTAGTCCGCGGTTTGTAACCCTTTGAGATAGTAAATTATGTTGTCTTCATACAAGTTAAATGGTAGGACAGGTATTATTGTAGTTGATGTATGAGGTGCGTTGTGTTTTGATACTTGAACATTGAACATATTGGGCGTGTTTCAAAGTGGTCACCGTTAGTCAAGTTAGCTTCAGTAGAAAACAAGTACTACACTCGCTTTCATACGATGCTTAGACATTAGACTAAAACTATTTATTACGAGAACTACTATTGACAAGAATCATTTGGCAAGATTTTTTAATAAGTAAAGTAACCTGTAATGTCCCACTGCTGGGAAAAGGCCTCTTATCTCACTGAAGATATCAGTACAGTGAGGAGGATTTAATACGTACCGAAATATTTTTCAAAATCTATTGGAATGTCTTCAGGGATAAACGCCAAAAAATAATGGCAAAAATAAAACAAAGTCCTGTGCATAAGTCTTATATATCTGATTTGAGATCAATATTAGGTACTTAACAAATATTACAGAACAAAGATATAGATACTTATTCCTAGTTTTTAAAGTGTACCATCTCCAAAATATCAACACACACTATAAAATTTAATCCTTCACCCTCCGAAGACACGCAAATCGTCACCCCTTCTACCCCAAACGAAAGACAAGACCTCAGAATTTACGAGGCCCATAATGCCCCGTTATGAACTATCATATTGTATCCAACATCATAATATTGTATTGACACATTATTTATTGGCAATACATTTGTCATTCCGTAGTGAAAGGACCAAGATGTGTCAGCAGTAGTTTATTGGGAATTATTATTTTTATATCGGATTTTAACTGACTCCAAAACCGAAGCATAACTCAATGCGACGACTTTGTTCATGAATGTTTATATCCATCCTAGTAATATTATAAATGCGAAAGTTTGTAAGGATGGATGTACGTATGTTTGTTACTCTTCCACGCAAAAAATACTAAACAGATTTGGATGAAACATTACAGTAATATAGGTTATACAACAGAATAACACATGGGATAAATTTGATCCCGAAATTTACTCGGGAACGGGTGACACCGCGCGGCATGGCTAGTGCTCTATAAAAGCTGAATTGATCTCATTTTTCGCAGAAGATCGCAGAACAATTAATATTTTTAGTTTCAACATACAGATTACAGTCTAAGAACAGTCTAAACTAATCTCTCCACAGACTAAAGTCAAGTCAAGACATTTCAACCGGCTACCCATCATCTCAACAGAGCCCCGTCGCTTAACCTCCTTTCGGTCATCAAAGGGAGTGTGGCCACAATTTTGACAGTAGAGGGACCGCGCTGAAGATTAATGGTCGTTCTACTCATCGCAGTAATGACGCCCCCTCGCCGTACTCTAATGACATACAGTGTAGGGTGACCATGGGAGGCGGCGGAGTGGGATACACTCAGGGTAGTGTCGAAGAAGTTATTGTAGAGTTTGATTAACGTAGGTACTATTATGTTCAGATTCAGGTTTGTGAGACAGTAGATATTGTAGACTATACATACAATTATTTACCAAAGGAGATGTATAAGTAAGTAATTTTACTGCGTAAAAAAGTTCCAGCAGTTAAATATTTAAAATGGCGATTAGTAATCAATAAAATACCTATAAAAGCTGTGTCATCTCTCTTTCAGTTGTTGTGCTTATAAATACAAAAATAAAATGAAAAGCTCAACACAATGTCGTAATTGACACCTAAACATGGACTTTTAGTTACCAAGTAGACAATACAAGCACTAATTCTATTATATACTATCACAACAGCTTCGTTAACCTAAAATTTTCGGTCCCGGTTCTATTACAACAATCACAACAAAAAATTACAACTGATACAACAATTATCACCAAAAAATCCCCCTAAAACCCAACCCCATGGTCACCCCCAGCATCCTTGGCTAATGTCCTCGACGTAACGAAAAAACTATGGCATGTTTATCTTCCCGGGCTGCGAATTGCCACTGGGCCGAATTTCGTCCTAATCGATTTTACCCGGACAAGACTAATTTAGTGGATTAATTGTGGACACCCTTGTCTTAGACCAATTTCCCTTGTTCAGTATTGTCTTATTATTAAATGTATTGTTTTCTTATTGATGTTATATTTTCCTGTTTTGTTTATTTTTGTGGTTTTGTGTTCTTCTTCTTCATCGAGTGGATGGTCAACCTGACCAATCCTGGTATCAGAGTTATTGAGTTACATGTGAGGTGTTTAACCTTCTCAGAGTTCTCGCGTTGTGCCCGTTCCCGGGAGAATTTCGGGATAAACAATAGCGTATAACCTTTCTGTTCAATGTGGCTATCCATTACAAAAAGAATTATTCGAATCGGACTAGTTATTACTGAGATTAACCCGTACATACAAACAAACAAAATTACAAATTTAACCTCTTTATAATATTAGTATAGATAGATGTACTCGTATGGTTAAGAAAATGTATGTCAGTGACTTAATAGTCGAATTACTTGGCGACCTTGAAGCCAAAAGCTAGTAGCCCATTTCCGTGATCTCTTCTTCTTCATCGAGTGGATGGTCAACCTGACCAATCCTGGTGTCAGAGTTATTGAGCCGCCAAAGGCCTCTGACATGGCTCAAGTAACGACTACTATCAGTAGAGAGTAACCGGGACCGACGGGTTAACGTGCCCTCCGAAGCACGGAATCATCTTACTTTTCGAGCAATCAGGTGATTCAGCCTGCAATGCCCTAACCAAACTGAGGAAAGTCTCACAAAGAGATTTTTGTGAGATATTGTCCCCACCGGGATTTCTGTGACAACACAGTAAGTTTGGTATCCATAATCCGATGTAAACACTTAACCGTAAAGGTTAACTTATTAACGTAATTTGAATAACTAAACAGACATTTGAATACGCAATGTTTCATGTAATTAATGTTCATAATATGATGCTAATATAGTGATTAGGTAAACAACGTTATTTTTCAATATTATCGATAAACTAGCTGTACCCGCAGTTTCACCTGCCTTGTTCCTGTTCTCGTGGGAATTTTGGAATGAAAAATAGCTTGTAACCTTCCCGTTGAATGAGGCTATCTATTACAAAAAGAATCATTCAAATCGGATTAGTAGTTTCTGAGATAAGCCCGTTCAAACAAACTATATTATATCAGTATAGATCTGCTGTTAAATAACTATAGATATGCTCCTGAATCGTCCGATTGAAATCCGAGCCCGACACCTGATAGTTAATTGATATAATCCCAATAATTAAAAACATGCTAACACGGAAGAGTGAAGTACTTACTGAGAAACTTCTCTATTTCGTGCTAACAAACAAAAGTAAAGTAATAGCAATATAAGGTAATGCCCAAAGGTGAAATACAATGGAGCGACCAAGAACAGGACAGACAGACAAACTATCGATATTGGAGCAATAAACCAGAGACAAACTTTTTATTAGTACTCTACGAGTTTTGTGTTATGGTCTCCCGGATTTACTGCTGGCTTCGGATTTTTAAAGAAATAATATAGGAAATGATATGACGAATAAAGTTTTGTTATATCACTAACTCTCTGACTCAGAGACGTTAAACGTTTCCTTAGAACAGATTTTATTAATAAATAAATATATGTACCCGTACAAATTCACTCACGCTTAATCAGACCCAAACTAACCTCTAAGCTTGTAATATGGAATCTAACTAACTGATACTAATAGATATACATACACAAGCACTTTATAAAAATATAAAATTGACACCCAGACTTCATCGCCAACACCTATGACTTCACATATTGTTGACTCCGGGCGAGAATCGATCCCGCAACACAGTAAGCGCGCTCTTACATGCCACTGTGCCACCGGGCTATGACTGATTTTGACATGTAATGTATGAAAAATTATGTCAATGATAAGAATACGAAAGTAACTCAGTCTGAAACACTAACTACCGAACTCAGAGAGGTCCATTAAATCAACACTTAATTAACTGACGTAGTATCACGTCTAAACCACTGAACTAATTGTGACCGATTTTGTCATAGATTTAAAAATATATATTGACTGTAAAAAAGGATATGGTCTCCTGTCAAGGAATTCTCACTTAGGGTTCGTTTCCATTATAGCAGAGCTGAGACCAATTGACCAATGACAACGCATTAAAATTATCAAACAACGCATTGACATTGTCAAAATCTTTTCGTAGTGCCTTGTGATTGGTCAGTTAAGCTCCGCACAGCTCCGGTTCACTAGAACGGAAACTCATGGTGCACAAACAGGAAAAACCACGGGAAACAGCTAGTTGAAACTATTCCACGAAATCCATCAATATAATGACGGATACATGAGGTAAACAATCAAAAAGACAACTTCCTACTTTTTCAGTCGGTTACATTTTCAGTGGATTACAAACCGTTTAACTTTTACGTTTTCACGAATACTTATGTGAATAAAAACCTTCAATATAAATACTTAATGAACTTAGTTTGATATATCTATATCGTGAACCCATTGAGCCGTGAAAATGTTAGTTTTTTTTGACAACTTACGCGTTACATTATTTCTCACCTATTTATAAAACATTTCGAAACATTTCACATCACGCTATCTGATATTTAGCCTGTTTTATTAAATTGTGTTGCAATTTAAGTTACCTAATAAACTAACGAACAGCTGCAGAGGATGGCAGAAGATAGTGAAATATGGAAAGAACTTCATCGACAAGAGTCCAGCTCTTAAGTTTAAGAAGAAGAAGAATAAACTAATGAAATGGGGATTTTATGATTTTTTTTTCAAATTAATCTAACAAATCAAACTTAAGTCAATTACATCTTCTAATATATAAAATTCTAGTGTCACGGGGTGCGTAATTGAACTCCTCTGAAACGGCTCGACCGATTCTCATGAAATTTTGTGTACATATCAGGTAGGCCTGAGAATCGGACATCGTCTATTTTTTTCATCCCGAAATTACCACGAGAACGGGTACCGTGGTTGAACTCCTCTGAAACGGCTCGACCGATTCTCATGAAATTTTGTATGCATATCGGGTAGGTCTGAGAATCGGACAACATCTATTTTTCATCCCAAAATTCCCGCGGGAACGGGTACAACGCGGGTGAAACCGCGGGGCGCACCTAGTATTATTATAATATTGTCACAGGACTGCCTTAGTAGTCTAGATCTATGAAAAGTTATATTAAGGAGCGCTACTAGGAGACAAGATGTCTAAAAGACTTTTTCAGTTAGACTGCTTAATACGCTTTCATTCATTATTCATCTTTCTTTTTTTCTAAATCATAAATACCTACCTACCATTACAAAATAAAATTAATGATATCAAAAAGCAGAAACTATTAATAACAAAATGTTTCTCACAAGTTTTATCTCCAGTCATTGAACCATCAAAATTGGTTTAGCATTCGACAATAGAAATTAAACGTCTGTCTTATTATAACATTTTAATTATTTTGTCCAAATCAATTATGCACGAATAATATGATTGAAAGGATCGGCTTCGATTTATCAAAATCGCTTTAGGGTATTTATTTTTTGATATATTGGGGTTGGTATTGGCGATTGTTTCACGGTTGTTTTCAACCCTTTATAAGTGTATAATGATTGAAGGAATATCATAATTAACCTTTGAATCTATTGCTTTGTTCTCTCTCTCTCTTAAATTTTAAGAGTCTATGCACACTATAGACTGTAGACTGTAGTTAGACAGTCTAGTGGTCTATGAAAACAAACGGAGGAGCGCACACTTAATACCAAAAATATCAGACTTTATCGTCTATTAAAAATTGTACCGATAAATGATATTAAACAGACTGACTAAAGACAGTCTTGAATACGTCTAAAAGGTAGGTCTATAGATTGTCTCAATGTGGACACATTAAGATGCAGGTTTTCAAAAATAATTATAGGTAATATCTGTACAGTGAGAAGGATAACTTGTATTAGTATTAGGCTGCGGCTCCATTGAGGCGGAGACGAGCGGAGCTGAGAGGAGCAGAGCTGTGAAAAGAGGTATGTGATTCCACTGAGGCGGAGACGAGCGGAGCTGAGATGTGGATTTCACGTAATATATGATTGATCGATCCCCACACGTCTCCTCTCAGCTCCGCTCGTCTCCGATTGACTGTTTCCATTGAAGCGGAGCGGAGACGAGATGTGGATTTCATGTAATACGATTGGTCGATCCCCACACGTGTCCTCTCAGCTCCGCTCGTCTCCGCTTGACTGTTTCCATTGAAGCGGAGCGGAGACGAGATGTGGATTTCATGTAATATGATTGGTCGATCCCCTCACGTCTCCTCTCAGCTCCGCTCGTCTCCGCCTCAATGGAGCCGCAGCCTTAAGGTAACTAATATCTCCAAAACTGGTCTAATATCCATATAAAAATAAAAATATTAGATTTTTTATTTATTTCATTACATTCGCAGGACTCATCAAAACATCGTTAGCGTATCTTTTTATTATTGTGAAACCAATTTTTTTCTTGTAACTCAAAAATTGGATTTCATGGGCTGGTTCTTATTGTGAGTTTTTTGTTTGTTTTTCAAACAGGGGGTAGATAGAGGTGACAACTGACAGTTAAATATATTGGAATCTGTGGGGTAGATTTTTTTTAACTGTCTTCTCAAACCGTCTTGTTAAACCAAACGGTAGTAAGGAGAGAAAATAATCCTACCAATGTGAGGATGGATGTATGTATGTTTGTTACTCTTTCACGAAAAAACTACTGGACGGATTTGGATGAAACTTTACAGTAATATAGATTATACATCAGAATAACACATGGGATACATTTTATCCCGAAATTCCCGCAGGAACGGGTAACACGAGGGTAACAACGCCGGTGAGACTAGTCTTAGACATAGATCTTAATACTAACGCCCGTACTCAGAGACGTCAAATGCTTCCTTAGTAGAGATTTAATGAGACATGTAATGTATAAAAAATTGCGTCAATTAGTTAAGTGTCGATTTAATGGACGTTTTTGAGTGCGATATGTAGTTAGTGTAATATTTTGAATATTTTTACTGAAAGAGTGGCTCCAAGGTAAAGCGAGTGGGTTTTTGGTACATATGATCATAGTGTAAGCTACAATTTAGTATATCCTTTTTTTTCAAAAACCGCGAGTCAGTTCATGGCAAAAGACGGTTAATACATATTTAAAAATCAAATCCTTCTCATCTTTTTAAATTAATATTTCAATGACAATGACTCCACTCTCTTCCACTTTCCCACCAAAACCCAATCAATTAATCAAAAACTCGTTCTCAAATCTTCAAATTGCATCAAAATTTGCCTAATCCATCATTAATTGTACTTGGCTACTTAAAAATCGTTCGGCGCGTCACATTACCTAATTATCCCTTCCAAGTAACAAATAAAAATAAACCTTACACCATTGAAATATGGTACAGTTTTAGTATTCAGTTTTAAGGGTAGTTTGTGATACAGAATTTGCATACTTTTGCGACGCTGCAGGCGTCAAAATATTCTTTAAAGAAGCACTTTGATTATGCAAAAAGGGTTGTCTTGTCACACCCTTATCTCAAAGTAATAAGGTTGAACTTTCACTGCTCTAGCCACTATTTAATAATGTAAATGATGCGTTTTGAATCAGCAATTTGGTTTGTCTATTTTGTATGCACAGAATGATGCCATTCTTTTTATACTTTGTCTAATAATAAATGATCTTAGAAATGGCAAATGTAGGGATGTTCGTGAGAAAAAAAACGAAATTAGTCGAGCGAAACTGACTGATTCTCTTTGCAAAGAGATCTATACTTTTGTTGGTGAAGGTGTGTTTTCAGTAGAGACCACAGTAGCGGGCAGGAACTGCCGACCGCAAGCCTTAAAGCCTAAGGGCCTTATTCATTAGCTAACAAATGGTTTGTCCTTTTCTGACATACGCTATTTTCCAAAGAGCAAAAGAGACAAAACACTCACTAACAGTTTATTAGTTAAAGAACGTTTATGAATAAGGTAGTAAAAGATTATCTGAAGCATAAATGACCCATTTTTCAAAGTTGCTAATAAATACACTATTGTCTGGTGTCGTGTCCTGTATGTGCTCGCACATTTGGTGCAAAATTGGGTACCTTCAACTACATAGTATAAAACAAAGTCGCTTTCCGCTATCTGTTCCTATGTACTCGTATGCTTAGATCTTTAAAACTAGGCAACAGATTTTTATGCGGTTTTTTTAAATAGATAGATAGAGTGATTCAAAAAGAAGGTTTATATGTATAAAATTTTCCGAAATTCCTACGGGAACGGCCACAACTCACTGGCACTGCTAGTAGTCATATAAGGGTAAAACATCCCAACTAATGAGTACCTATATCAGAGTCAAGTCACTGCAGACGAAAACGGCTAGGATATGGATATGGATATGTCTGGTTGTCCAGTGATCTTTGTAAAACTATTTCAAGACAATGCACAATCTTTACAAGATCCATCATAAAAAAAACTAGTCAAAGTCTCAGAAACTCAACATTAATATTTTAATTCCCTTCTCAAACACCCAAGCGAAGAGGTATCTACTTCTGTCTCAAACTACAAACAGTACTTGAGTGCAAATAATCGTTGTAATTACATTTGCATATCAAGTTGTTACTCTGAGCCTATTATGTGCACACTCCGGTAGTTATAACTTAGTAATGACAGAGATATTATTTTCAATTTGGTTTCTGTTGTCTTTTAAATAAGTAACAATCCTACTAATATTATAAATGCGAAAGTTTGTGCGAATGTATGTATATTTGTTACTCTCTAACTGCAGAACGGATTTGGATGAAACTTGTATATAGGTTATACATCAGAATAACACATGGGATACATTTTATCCCGAAATTCTCGCGGGAACGGGTACAACGCGGGTAACACCGCGGGGCGCGACTAGTTCGACTATATATTAGTTAGGTAGCGTGCGAGTGCAGTAACCAGATAGCAATGACGACCGTCTCCGTCTGTCGTCACCGTTGTGTGTACCGTGGCTCCTTCGTAAGGACCATAACTAAGATTAAGCTAAGGTTGTATGTCTATGGAGAAAGTCTAGAGGTATCATGGCTTAAGATTGAATTACCTATGAGAGTATTCCAGTGCAATATCAATGGTCCAATCCAAGAGCCTACATTATGCTGTGATTAGTTTAAAAGAAATTATAAGTGTGATAATCTTTAAAAAATCTTATAAAATCTCCATTCCTATAGAAGTCTCTACAAACGCAAACCATTAATATCTAAAATTGATCAAAATCAGTACTCACATCAACCCCCCCATTATTCCAAGGGGGTAACGCGTAGTGGGAGGGGTCATGGTGCCCCCCTCCCATGTGCTCCGCCATCACCGACATCCAGTGCACCAGACCCTGAGCACCTCCTCCACCGGATGTCCCTGGGATAAATGATAGTATCAGTATTGGAAATGCAGAAGGAGAGTCAGGTTAGGTCTTGGAATTTCATTTCCTATTAGATTTTATGTTTGTTCTTCTAAGTCTTCTTAGAAAGTTATGAGAATGCCTTACTAAGAAGATTAATTAGGTATATTTCCAAGGGGATGAGAGGGCGTAAAGAGTTTGGTGTAATTTTTTTGGCTTTCCACACATACTGATCCAATATAAAGTCCCTATTTAAAGCAATCGTGCCATAGTGTGACTAAGCAGTGTTAGTTCATTGCGATTGTTAAGCATCGTGCAGCTCGGCCTCTACTTGGATGGGTGGCTGCTAGTGGCAATTCTATCTGAGCGCTACCGTGCTTCTGAGGGCACGTTAAGTAGTCGGTCCGGCTGTTACAATCGTTGGACCATGTTGGAGTCCTTTGGGCGGTTTAAAAAAACTTCGACACCAGGGTTGGCAACTAGCCTACTCGAAATTAATGTAAGAGTAGAATATGAGTATATATGATGATTAACACTCTTTAAATAATGCTATTACTATCTAGCAGAATCCCTAGGTATCCTCACCAGTGGGCACCGCCGGAGGCTGCGCGGAGGCCTGTTCCTGCCCCCCGCCCGCGACCCCTCCGCCGCTCCACACGAACGCTGACGACGCACCTGCCTTCTGGAACAAGGAGGTACCCTTAGAACATGGACTTGAAGTATGAATCGCTCATGGTCGTGACATGGAAAATGGAAAGAAAATGTTGGTCAGTATCCTTTAAAATTATGTTTCATGGTCATTATTTGTAATAATAAAAAGTGGTCAGGTACATTTTAAAGTACATACAAAAAAGAATTGTGTAAATCAGATGAGAAACCCCAGAGTGATCGGTGTAAATACATTAAAAAATCCTCTCTTTTGGTGATATATAAATAATTAAAAATATAATAAAAACTGACTTAATATGATGATAAATAACGAGTTCTTTTCCATGAATCCAACGAGATCTTACTCCAAGATCCAATGGGTCTTTTTGTCATGAGTCCAATTGGATCCTTCGTGTCATGGGTCTAGTTGGATCTTTTGCATCATAGTTCAAATGCCTCCGAAGTGAGTTGGGCATCAAAATTAATAACATCTTCCCCAAATAATTACAAAAAGATAATCTTAGCGTCAATCTCTGGCACACCTCGATAGGCCACTCACTTGAAAATTACACAGCAAAAGAATTTTGCTCAAAGCCATCACTCACACAAAATATAGAATACCATATTTTGTGGTACTTGTAAAAAAACTTTTTGGAGTAGTTTTGCAAGGAAAATCTGCAAAAACATTCACACACCGTTAATTAGACCCAAACTAAGCTCTAACCTTATATTATGGAATCTAACCAACTGATACTAATACATATATACGTAGTGAACCCGTTTTTGTGGGTTTAATCACTATAAGAGCCGACACTGCGTAAAGCGTGCGCACGCCGCGGTTCCATACAAAAGTGAACCGCCGCGTGCGCCCGTCGCGTGCAGTGTCATACAAAAGTGAACCGACGCGGCGGACGCACGCGACCGCTTAAATCAGTGTTGACCCTAAATTGAAACCTGCGTCAAAATTCACATAAGTACGACCTTGGTACGATAAAGATATGTCACCTGCTACTGTACAACGAGTATATTACAAATAATGATAATTGCATTATACATTATTTGTTATTACTACTATGATTAATAAAACAACTTATTTATTGCCTGTGACATGGTTTACGACGCAACGTCAGGTAATGAAATCATTTGTAATTAGTTTACGTGATTATTCTTCTTCTTCTTATCGAGTGGATGGTCAACTTGACCAATCCTGGTGTCAGAGTTATAGAGCCGCCAAAGGCCTCTGACATGGCTCATGTAACGACTACTATCCGTAGAAAGTAACCGGGACCGACGGCTTAACGTGCCCTCCGAAGCACGGAATCATCTTACTTTTCGGGCAATCAGGTGATTCAGCCTGCAATGCCCTAACCAAACTGAGGACAGTCTCACAAAGTGATTTTTGTGAGATATCCCCACCGGGAATCGAACCCGGAACCTCCGGATCGTGAGCCGAGCGCTCAAACCACTAGACCACGGAGGCTGTTAGTTGGCACGTGATTATTAGTTGAATGAGATGAGGAAATAATTCTCTTGAGACAATAGTATTATCTCGTATTAGTTTATATACTGGTACTTACAACTGGGGTACTATTTATACTATCGGGTCTTGATCCAGATTCACGAATTGAGAAGGATTCTATTTTGATTTTTACCGTGGTCTTAAAGCAGTACCCTTTTTGTCAAATAATATTATGTTCTAATTTGAACTACCTGGCTCTGGTCTTTGAAGTCTGTCACTTGATTCCTTAAACGTTTGTGGTTTTTAAGAAGTTGCTAAGTACATCAGATTATTATAGGGTTTTAGGTGCAAAGTGCATAACGTTAAATATAGTACCTGTATTTCATAATCCAATCTCAATTTTTTTCAGCATTAGTCAAAAGATTTATTTTTAGGAAAAGAGCTTTCTTTTGAACGTACCACTCATTCAAAAGAACATCAGTCAAAAAACTACATCTGTTCTTCTTCAAACGACCCTCTTAAACTTTAATTACCTCATCCGGAGAGTCAGTGCGATCCCCATCATCATCAGACGCCTCCAATCCAAATCCATTCGAGAACAGCATATTCCTCTGATACAAGGAGTAGCATTCAGCCACATTCCTTCTCCTCTTCCCAAGAGTGGCCAGGAAACTCTTATACAACTGCGTGGGCAGTAAAAATGGGTCTTTAAAATTGAGATTCTGGTTTCTAAATGGATTGGCAAAGTCGAAGTCTGGTAGGAATTCTTTTTTGATCAAGTCTGCCATTGGGTATAGGGAGTTTAGTCCATTCTCTGCTACTGGGTTTGTTTCTTCTGTTCCTTCTGTGTCACTGGCGTCTGAGTTGACGTCACTGTAAGTGTCATTCTTGTTCTCTTCTCCGTTATATTCTTCAAATTCTCTCTTCATTTGTAAATTCATATTCTTCATGTAAATCGTTGAGTCGGTAACGGTTGCTGACATAATTTTTTGGCACTTTTTCTATGTTACTATCTTATTTTGTTACGTTTATATATTTTATCACTATTAAGTATATAAATAAAATAAAAATAAATCTTTTCTTATTAATTGTTTAGGTATTTATAGGAACTATCGTTGGGTAGGTTTTGCTGGACCTTTACTGGAAAATATTTAAAGGTTTGAAAGATTTTCTTTACGATCAATAAAAAGAATTCCTCGCCCATAGCGTTATTTATTTATCACTTAGTTATTTTGTTTATTTTTGTCAGTAATTTTATTTTATTTTTTGTTTTAGATGCAATTTATTTCACTCCATAATTCGCCGAAGTACCAAATGCCCGATAGCTTGTTTTACCAATGTTTCAATTACCCGAATACTTGTGTTAATTAATGACCGAAGACCGTAAAAAAGTCAGAATGAAAAAATAGCCTATAACCTTCCCGTTGAATTAGGATATTTATTACAAAAAGAAGTAGTTTCTGAGATTAGCGCATTCAAACAATCAAACTCGCTTTATTATGTATATCTATATATATAAAAATGAAACCCGTTTTCGTTGGTCGCGGCATCACGCGTGAATGGCTGGACCGATTTCACTAATTCTTTTTTTGTTGTATTTGTTATTATTAGGAGAAGGTTCTTACGGAAAAAAATATTAAGAAAATCTCTCAGAAATATTGAAAAATATACATTTAATTTTGCATATTTAAAAAAACACGCGTAACGAATGTCAATGTCATTCACAGCCATAGACTATATTGAAAGAGCATTGTTTGTTCGGAAAATAGTGCATCATTGCTACGCTAAGGCGGTACGAAGTTCGCCGGGTCAGCTAGTTAAGTATACAAGTTAATGTAAATTATTACATTAGTATAAATAATTGACCGATGTACTAAATGCCCGAACTCATATTTCAACTCGCAGCTTCTAAACTCGCTCGATATCAACAAAAGCTTGAAATAAAAGTTAATCGTTACGAAAGTATTAAATATCTATGAAGCTACTCAACTGGAAACCTAAATAATTCAAAATATACTTTTATTAATACTTTAAACGAAATGTCAGAGTTAGCTAGGTCTGGAATCGATTTTGGTTTCCAGATACCTATATTCGGATCTAGGTCGTGAGCTGAAATATTTTTGGTTCACTCATATTTTTAAGATAGAGTTTGATGTTAGGGTTGTTAAGCGCGAGTTATTACTTTGTTATAAGATTTTACAGGTTTTTAAAAGAAAAAGATTTTTATATAATACTAGCTGCGCCCCGCGGTTTCACTCGCTTTGTACCCGTTCCCGCGGGAATTTCGGGATGAGAAATATATGTTGTCCGATTCTCAGGCTTACGCGATATGTAAACAAAATTTCATGAGAATCGGTCGAGCCGTTTCAGAGGAGTTCAATTACGCACCCCGTGACTCGAGAATTTTATATATTAGAAGAAGTAGTTTTTCTTATTGGTGTATTTATTAATGTGTTTGTTGAACATTGTCTATAATATTCATGACCGTTTTCCGTCTGTTTGGTATCAACGTATTTCATTTCATTTACATTTCAAACAGGGCTCGAGTTTGCCAACCAACCCGCATTTGGCAAGCGTGGTGATTATGCCTAATTCTCCTCACTGTACTGATATCTTCAGTGAGATGAGAGGCATTTGCCCAGCAGTGGGACATTACAGGCTAATACTTTACTTTGGTATCTATGTTAACTAAGTCAAACTATGAAATTATTTCGGTGATTAAAATTACAAGGCAATTAATCTTTAAGAACGTATTTAACTGAAGTATATAATATAATTCTTCATTCAAGTATATTTTAATTATATTCATTTTATTTACAAGTATATAATTGTTTCATTTTTCATAAATTCTAATCATAACTGAAAAATATGTGACATCATAGTTTGAAGTGACAACCCTATGAATACCCTAAAAACCTAGATTTTAACAAACAAAGCCCTGAGTTAGTCTAACTGGGATTCCCTAAGGGCTCTCAACTAACTTATAAGTATTTTATTTTGAACTTTTAATTGGAAATTATGTATGTACCTACTTCTAAATAGAGTAATTGGACTCTATCTAAGTTAGATGATATACACAGGTCATGCAACTTCTGTTCCGGACTCTACCTGGCTAAGGCCTCTAACAAAACAATGAGTTAAAATTACTACTGATAAAGCATGTGATAAGGCCTCTTTCAATATAATCGTTTTTGATCGTCCGGCTCTACGCCGCAGTAGTGCGCAGTCGTCCACGCGCACGGATGTTCTTTTGTTTTTCATACAAGACGCACGTAGCTGGACGATTGATAATGCTTAATTTGATAGAGCCTAGTCTAGTTGAAGTCAATTTTTACTGTCCTCCATTTATAAGGAATATTACTTTCAATGTCGCTTTATGAAAATAGTTGGTGTCAAATAATTGATGTTTGTAAGCAAGTATGACTTTTAATCACTGTACTGATATCTTCAGTGAGTGAGAAGTCTTTGTCCTGCTGTGGAATACAGGCCGATACATCATTACATAGTATAAAACAAAGTCGCGTATGTTTGTCGTTTGTCTGTTTGTCTGTATGCTTAAATCTTTAAAATTACGCAACGGATTTTGATGCGGTTTTTTGTAATAGGTAGAGTGATTCAAGAGGAAGGTTTTTATGTAAAAAAAATCCTGAAATTCCCACGGGAACGGACACAACGCGGGTAAAACCGCGGGGCGCTGCTAGTATTACATAAAATACTATACATACATTATATTTTTACGTTCTTATATGAGGACGTTTCACATGAAGTATTCTTGTTAGATTTAATTTTAAAAGATTATTCTTTCAACTTTTCTTTTGTGTCTGAATAAAATCATATTTTCTCTATAGATAAGACCACGTTTAAAATTATAAATTACATATTTAAGAATGTAAACATTATGTGAGAGAAGCCTTTATCACCTCTTGTCATTTACAAGTTACAGTACAGCTGTACAGTATGTCAAAAGTGACGTAATGGTTGACAGATTGAGTATCTGTGATTGGCTGATTGTTCATTAAGTTTGACCAATAGTAACCCAATGATTATACTAACTGAGTAATGGCCAAATTAAATGTATCTTTCATTCAAAGTACAGACTTTACCGCTCAGATGGATGGCCGATAGTGGTATTTCTATCTGAGCGCTACCGTGCTTTAGAGGGGTCATTAAGCAGTCGGTCCCGGTTGTGTCAATCGTTAGACCATGTCGTAGGCCTTTAGGCGGTCTAAAAACACCGACAACAGCCACTGACCTACTCTGAATGAAAGGAATGAACTAATTCTATTTTCTTCTCTATGTCGTGAAACCTAGAGCTTTCATAAAATTGGTTTATTGAATATAATATGGCTGATATATAATAAAAGCTTTTGAATATTTGGATTTAATACCTGTCTTGAGTTTTATTATACTAGTTTCTAGAAGATATGAAAACAGGGTTTAACCTTTCGTGAGGAAATGTACTGATATCTTCAGTGAGATGGGAGACTTTTGCCCAACTGGGACTTTTCCGGCTAATACTTTACATACTTGGTTATTACTAAGACATTTCTTAGGCAGTGTTAGATTGAGCTAGTTTACAAGCTGTGAGCTAAATACTTGTAAATAAGCAAAGTTTGTGAGAGCGTGTGACGTTTGCGTTCTATTAGACTCGCTAGGGAGCTTGTAAACTCGCCCAATCTAAATTTAAGAGAGTAGTAGATTAAAATAAAGATAAAATCGATAATATTACAGAATTCAAAAGGGTTTTATAAGTCTAGCTAGTCTAGTAGTAAGTATAAAAATTAATTGTCTCAGTAACTGTCAATAATTCAGAATTTCAGGTATATTTTCAATAGATTTTTTGGTTTGACATGATGGATTGGTTTTTCAAAATAACATCTTGATTTTCAGATCAGTCTTTACATTACTCAGAAATAAGTATTACGTTGATAATGTGTCACAAAAAAAAATGTTTTAGATTACAGAAAATTTTGTAGTTTGCTGTAATGTGTATCTTTAAAATATAAAATGAAGGTGTAATAAGAAATCCGTTAAATATTAAACCCTCTTCCGTGAGTGCAGGCCATAAAGTTAAACAGTTGTTACGCTTAAATGTCATATTATGCGCATAATTATATACGTCACTTAATTATGGACATGCAAGACATAATCAGACGCAAATACCGCGAAATTCCCAAACACACCAGACAAAGACAACACTAGCACGCACACATACACACACTCATTAGATGTACACATTAACATCACTAACTAACCACGTGGTCACTTCGAAACTTTCAATTAACAAATTATTTTCAACATTTCGAACGTTTAAGGCAGCCATCTTTTTTATTTGGCGGGTTTTTATTACACTTTTTTTTTAGAACGCTTGGGCGAAGAATTCTTTTTAAACAGCCGGCATGGCGGATCGATTTTTAAATTTTAGAACGATTTTTTTGTTTGTGAATTCTTTTGTTTTATTTCTTATTTTTTTAAGAACGAGTAGTCTTTACCGCGAGGTATTCGCTATGGAACTCTTCCCGTGAGGTTAGTGCAAGGAAAAGCATTTTTCCAACACACGGAAAGTTTTCTTGGATCATTGTTGTGTGGGTGTTCATGTATAGTGTGGCACGAGTGCGCGCGTCCAGACGGGCGCCGCCGTATGCATGTGTGTATATTTGTGTGAGCGTGTGTGTATTTTATGACTCTAAGTGCATCCCTTTCAAGCTGCATGCGAGTTATATGTGTGCGCATTTTATTTTTTTTCTAAACGGTCGCGAAGTTGTGTATGTAGACAAAACCTTTCGTGTAGGAGTGTAGTGTTTTTTCAGGGACACGCTAGCGATTTTGACTCTTCAGCTAGGGTGTTTAAGGGTGGTTTTTCAGTGGAAGAAAAGAATGTATTTTTCAGTTTTATATCGGCGATATGAGGATCGCGGATGGAAAGAAAATGTAAGAGGAATAAAAAAATGCATGCATCGTATAGTTCAGGTAGACACATTTTTCTTTAACCCATTTTTATTATAGAATGTTTTAAGTGTGTGTGTGAGGGGGAGGGGGAGGGGAGACATATAAAAATGATAACGCATCGCAAGACGAAGCTTTTATGGGCACTCCTTTATTTTTTAATATTTTTTGTTCAAGATGTGTTTTAGGTAGCCTAGGTATTACATGGAGTCTAGACTCCGTAAATATTGAATTGATACTAACTTCAGAATTCTACCTTGTAGGAATCCGGTAGGATACCTAGGTGGTTTTATAAGACCTAGGTACTTAGTCTCTTCAATCAGTGAGTTTTTAATTCCTTCTCGTACTAACTAACCACACAAAAAAAACATATTATACTTTGATTACTGTATTATCACATAAATGAACACTTTACCTCATTCACGTTGACAATTTTACTTATATTGATATTATTGGAATAACATACGTCAAAACGGGTGTATTAAAAGTATAATTCGTATTCGTAATCAATGTTTGATGTTTTGTTTTTATTTTGTTAAATATTATCAGTACAATATTATTATCTTCTTACTAATTGATAACTATGCATTTAAAAACATAAAAATAATCATATAGATACTATTAATTTTAAGTACACAAATACTCGTACAATCAAATTTTACGAATAAAAAGAAAAATCTTTTACGAATAAAAAATATGCCCCGGGTGAGGATCGAACTCACGACCTTAAGATTATGAGACTTACGCGCTGCCTACTGCGCCACCGAGGCTTGCGTAATAAGGTCGAAATTAACAAACATATTCTATTTATGAAAACCTTTGTAGCATTAATTACGACTGAAGAAGTTATTTAGACATTTTGAAACGAAACAAGCGAACATCGAAGTTTTTTTATTTTAATTTGGTTTTAACAAAATGTAAGTTCGAGTTAGTTAGTAGTCAACCGGAGTTGGTAGACCGCCTTAAGGCCTCCGACATGGTCTAACGATTGAAAGAATCGGGACCGATTTTTTTTGTGAAATTACTCTAACTGCTTTGCTTAGAGAAGTCAATTAACTTCATCGACAATAAAATTTATTGAAGTAAATTTTCATACATCACTACATAGTATAAAACAAAGTCGCTATTTTTGTCTGTTTGTTTGTCTGTTTGTGCTTAAATGCTTAAATCTTTAAAATTACGCAACGGATTTTGATGCGGTTTTTTGTAATAAGTAGAGTGATTCAAGAGGAAGGTTTTTATGCATAAAAAATCCCGATATTCCCACGGAAACGGGCACAACGCGGGTAAAACCGCGGGGCGCTGCTAGTTACATAATATTATTAACTTCTACTAAGGAATCATTTGACGTCTCTTGAGTACAGGGCGGTTAGACGTTATTTTTGACGTTTAAGCATGTCAGCACTTAGTTTACTCAGTACAACTAAGGGTTGGTTCAGCTAACGCTTACTCACGAGTAAAACAAAATATCACCTATTCCTCCTCACTGTACTGATATCATCAGTGAGATGAGAGGCCTTTGCCCAGCATTGGGACGTTACAGGCTAATACTTTTGCAACCAAACAAAATGTTAAAATAAGTCCATAAAAACAACGTCGCTCACCATACAGCCAAAGTATATAATATATAGGAAAAATATAAAAATATATAGAAGCAACAAAAATATGTTATTCTCAAGACTGCACACAGGTGTGGTGTGTATGTGTGTGTTAGTGTGTGTAGGTTCTAGAAAGGTGTGGAGTTCCTTTTTTGTGAATATTTTATTTGTTAGCCTATTAAGTATAGTGACATAATATGTAGATACCTACTTCCGGTTAATATTTCCGATAGTATATCAAGATTTGACTTATTCAATTAACAAAACAGAATTTGTTTGATTAACGTGTTTGAAGTGAAAACTGCTTTAGCGGAGATGTGCTCTTTTTTGTGATGGGTAAAAAAATGTTAAACTCGCGTCAGATGACGTGACCTGATCGAAAATTCGTAAGACGTTTTGACGTTAATGTTCTAATTTTCACTTCTGCCGGCACTCCTGGAGTGCAACCCGTAGATTTTTTTGTACCTCATAATTCCTCCGACTGCACGAGCCAAGGCGGGTAATGTGTCTATGTATGTACATATATAGATTGGTTCCATTTACTTTAACCTAAACAAAAAGTCGTATATGTCCCCGAGTGCCACACGTCTTTTTATATTTAGCCTGGTGTATCCCACTGCAGGGCCTCTTCCCTCTCTTTCCATTTCACACCTTTGTAAGTAAGTTCGTTTTAATGTTAATCACTTTAAACTTTAAAAAACATTAAATAACTTTAATAACAATTTTAAACCGACCATCTCCACGTATTTCTGTATGATATATTCGTAGTTCAAATAGACGATGAATTCCTATGTGTGCGTGTGTGCACCTTCGTATGAAGACTAACGTAGATCCTAGAATGGAGCACTAGAATGGAAGCGGCTTTAACCAGATCAGAAATATGGTGATTTGTGTTTTGAATGAGAAAGGTTTAAAGATATTAGTTGTTCAGTAAAAAATATACTACTAGGTATACCTAATTTGACGATAAGACCTTACCCATTGGTAATTAACCAATGTTATATAATATTGATTTGATATAATGTAACTCTATGAAACATCAGATTAAGATTTCACATTGTTTCTATGTTAATTAATCTTAAAAAAATCCCCTGTGAAAAACGTTTACACAGTGGCATATGAGAGCACTTACTGTGTCAGAGATTGCAGGGACGACGTCTGGGTCAATTATATCGTATTCGTATCCTACTTCCTACTAATATTATAAATTCGAAAGTTTATGAGGATGGATGTATGTATCGAAGTATGGATGTATGTTTGTTGCTCTTTCACGAAAAAACTACTGGACGGATTTGAATGAAACTTGGCAGTAATATAGGTTATAAACCAAAAAAACCTATGGGATACATTTTATCCTATATTGTATTTGTTACAGTGGTATCGTAGTTAACCTAATCCTCCTAACTGTACTGATATCTTCAGTGAGAAGAAAGACCTTTATCCAGCTGTAGGACATTACAAGCTAATACTTTTGACTAAATAACAGATATTTTCCCAATATTTTTTTCTATAATATTTATTTAGCCACTTCCATTACCCCATATAATTTTCCGTATCGCTGTTAACACACACATACACCCGTTCACATGTGTACGTGTGTAGGAATACCGAACCGAACTCATATTGTACTTACGACCTTTATACGTGGAGAACTTGAGATTACAGTGAGGGACGAAATAATTGGCGTATTTTATAATATGGTGAATAAAAAAATCTTTAAAAATATATATATATTAAAAAAAACCTTTGCATTTTTTTAGTTATATTGCTAATTGAAAGACCTATAAAAGTGTAGTAAATTTTGTGTTGGTATTTACTCAGAAACTGAGAGGTTTTGCGCAGCACTAGGACAATACTGGCTAATATAATCATCTCTTTCAAAAGTCGTTTAAAAAAATCTCGATTGATCAGACTTGATTTCATCTTGATTTTTTTTATGGAATATTTTATTTGACAATCATTATACTTCACGGGTGAAACCGCATAATAACGCTATCACTACATATTATAAAACAAAGTCCTCGGCCGCGTCTGTCTGTCTGTTCGCGATAAACTGAAATACTACTGCACGGATATATGTAGACGCGGTTTTTTAAATAGAGTGATTCAAGAAAAAAGTTTATATGTATAAAAAATCCCGAAATTCCCACGGGAACGGGCACAAGGCGGGTAAAACCGCGGGGCGCTGCTAGTAATATTATAAAATAGATTACTATCATTTAATATCGCTTTCTTCAATCATATTATCAATTTGAAATGATAATAAGTAGTTCTGATAATAGAGTTTGACGCTTCACTAGATACGAGTGCGTGTGCGCAGATGAAAGTTATCTGAAGCTGATTTATCTTACAAGTCTATTGGTTTCTAACAGACTCAGGCCCGAATACTGAAACGCAACACGAATTCAAGCCTTCAATCTATATTTTTTTTGGCAAGGAGTTATCTCAATAAATTGTCCAATTTTGACAATGAGTTGTCAAAAATGTATCAAAGTAAGTCCTAATTTGAATAATGTTTGTGTATTTGGAGATCGTACTCAAAGACGTTAATTAAATCAAAACTTTAAGTGTAAGATGTAATTTTCCATACACTATAAAATATGTCAAAAACCACTCATCAATATAACCTAAGCAATAAGTCCAGTCTTCTGTACGGTAATGAGACCGAAACGTCAGAATAAAAACTAAAACAAAAGCAAAGTGTATCCGTAAACGTAGTTTCAGTAAAACAGTTTCTTTTTCAGTTCAAGGTCAGTTTACAGTTGTTTTTACCGATCAGTTTCAATTAAACAGTTGATTACAGAGCAATGTAATTTTTTATAGTTTAAACTTTTAAAGCCTCTCCATCAATACATTCCGCCTATTACTTCGTCCCGCACTACACTCGAAAGCCTCGTACGGTCAGAAAACACATAAAATATTCTATGAATTTATTTCAAAACGTTTTTCAGTGAAATTGCGAAACCGTATGCATCTTGTATTTTTTGTTGGTTCACTTTTTACCTTTTTGAATTGATTGAAGTTTGTTTATTCGTAATAATAACCATTTTAATTCGGAGAGCTGTTTGTACTTTGTCTTGTTGAATAGTAAGACCGTCTTTAAGGTCTTTAAGCGGTCTAAAATGTAAAAAATGGTGTATAGAATCCTCCTCACTGTACTGATATCTTCAGTGGAATGAGAGGCGTTTGCCCAGCAGTGGGACATTACAGACTAATACTTTTTTTTAAAGAATCTCAATTATTTTGCCAACCCTCCTCCCCTATCTCTTGCTATAACTTATAGTTTCGGATAATGCATTAGAACTACTTTATGGCAAAGAATATTCCCATAATGTTATATAACACATGACTTGGTTAAGTACGGGTATTTTATAACAACTTGTTTCGCCTTAACCCTATGGTGTCTGTTTACACGTATAATTATCGGTCCCGGTTGTTTCATCGTTAGACCATGTCGGAAGCCTTAAGGCGGTCTAAAAACTCCGACAACATGATTGGCCGCTAATCTACTCGAGTTTAAAAATTTTTATGTTTACAAAACACTTTACTGTCTGCGAATCAGGCTCACGATCCGGAGGTTCCGGGTTCGATTTCCGGTGGGGACAATATTTCACAAAAATGTCTTTGTGAGACTGTCCTCAGTTAGGTTAGCCTATTGCAGGCTGAATCACCTGATTGCCCGAAAAGTTAGAAGATTCCGTGCTTCGCAGGGCACGTTAAGCCGTCGGTCCCGGTTACTTTCTACGGATAGTAGTCTTTACATGAGCCATATCAGAGGCCTTGGGCGGCTCAATAACTCTGACACCAGGATTGGTCAGGTTGACCATCCACTCGATGAAGAAGACATTATATTTCGATAACATTCTAACAAGGATTACAATCAAATCAGACCGAATCAAAAGGGCGCCATATTAAGATATCAAATAGACAAAAAACTACGACCCAGTGAGGTAATATAATAACGACTCAAATATAATAATTGTAATAAAACAAATAACCTAATAAAGATCACCTCGACTGAGATATAAAAACGTAATGATGTACGGATTCGTTCCGCGGTCCAGCGTGCAGCTTCCGCTCACAAATTCAAATTTTACACTTATTTCTTTATTTTTTGGGGTTCCGTAGAGTGTCAGTGAATCGATAGTAAGTTGATTCATACAAACTTTCGAAATTAGAATCTTCGATCAACAATACACAACTAGATATCGGGTCACGTACAAAATCAAAGCTAAATACTGTCCGCGTGGATGACGTGTGACAGCTTATTTTGTTTACTACCGAACTGAAACAAAAGTTTTAAAACAGTTCGAAGTTCAACCTTATTACAACCATGACACCTACCAATAAAGTAGCAAATCTTATGAATAAAATAAGTGACAATAACGCCTCACTTCTCAAATGAGGCGTTATTCACCGAGACGTATTTTTTGCGCCGACCCGACATCTCGTTGTGTATTGTTCATCGAAGATTAGAATACTTTCAATTCTATATCTATACCTAATAGTGGCTCGTGAGTTTACCCGCGTTGTGCCCGTAGGAATTTTGGGGATAAAAAAAGACTATCAATCTCCTTCACATATTATACGACATGACAGATACTTTTTCTTTTAATCTGTCTCATGTAAGACTCACTCACTCTCATTTAAGTACATAATAAAATATGTCAATTAGAAAAATAATTATACTAGCGCCACACAAGAAAATATACAAAAAAACCTCACGGAATCCACACAACTAAACCCGGCCCGGTCTTACTCGAGAGTATCGATCTAACTTTTTCCATTTTGTTTGTATCTTGTATCATAATGGTTTCGTATTTTATTTTATTTTTATATGATTTAGTTTTTTTGAGTTTTCGGTACTTTTTGAAGGCTAATGGCAGTGTAAGGCGGTGGCTCTCGATGGCTGAATCAATTTGTATTAACATCAACTTGGATTGCTTTACTTAATTAACTTTTGGCATGGGTTTGCGATACTGGTTTCTTAGGCTTAAGCCAACATCATAAATTTAAGAGCTCGTCTCTCGTCGGTGAGTCCGATGCAGACTTCTCCATCTATTCCTATTCAGTGCAAGCTCCTTCACATCTCTATACGACATGACAGACACTCTTTCTTTAATCTGACTCATGTAACTGATTCTAGGCCTTCCCCTACCTCGCTTTCCTTCAACTTTACCTTCAATGATATTATTAAGAAAACACTACTCATTTTCAAATGAAACTACGTTTATCAAAAAGGTAAAAGTGATAATTACGTCTTATCTTATCCTCATCACCGTACTGATATTTTCAGTGAGATGAGAGGCCTGCTGAGCAGTAGAACATAGCAAGCTAACCCTATTTATTTGCCCTACTGCTTAAATGACAAAATGGCCGATGTTAAGTGCTATTCAAACCAACCAACCCAGTGCCTTAACGCATGCGTCACTATTATATTATTAACGCACACAATTTTGTCAAATAGTTGTCAATTTGTGAAATTAGTACGTAAATACTTGTTAATTTGAATGAGGGTAGAATATTTAGAAGTTTATCTATATCTATCTATACTATAACTAACTAATAACTATTATAAAGAGGAAAAGTTTCTAACTTTGTTTGAGCGCGCTAATCTCAGAAACTACCAATCCGATTTGAACAATTCTTTTTGTAATGGATAGCCACATTCAACGGGAAAGTATAGGTTATTTTTCATCCAAAAATTCCTATGGAAACGGGCACAACGCGGGTAAAACTGCGGGGTGTAGTCTTAAATAACTACATGTTAAACAATTTTTAACCCTTAAAAGCTCGCCTCCAAAAAGAAAACCCAAGTAACTCGCGTGGGTCTCTCCGACCCCTGAATAAACTTGGAGTAAAACTACACAATATTGGTCGGACAATAAAAATATTTGTTTATTTACGTTTGTACACGTCTTCGAAGTATAACGCCCATGAGCTGTCAGTATGATAGGTGCAGTCGGGCGGGAAAGTGGTTGGTGTGTTTAATAAGATTGTGGAGATATGGATTTATAAAGATGGGCTTTGATATTGATGGGGTAACATTTCTAGTGTTAGCAAAGAATATTAAGTTAGAATGCATTTAATATTATAAAATAAAATGCAGAAAAGTACATACTTATTATATCAAAATTCAAATAATTTCTAGGGTAATAGTAACACTTCAATAAAGTATTTTTTGAAATTAATAGCAAAAGTTTATTATTTTTATTATTTTGTTTAAAATTTGCTTTTTTGTGCTAATAAATTGAATTAAATACCGGCAGCGAACACTACTAACTACAATACGTAATTTTATCCCACATGCTAAAAAAGACAAGTGTTGAATTCTGAAAACTTTTATGAAATATTCAGTATACCATTTTATAGATCGATTCGTTTCTACATCGAAGTCTTAAAACCATTCCCCAAAGACACTTCTGCGCCCACCTCCCCGATATTTACGACACGCGTCGAACCACAGACAAACTCGACCCATGAATAGACGCGTTGATTTAACAACACTTTTTGTGCATCACTGTACTAGCGTACACGGTATTATAGACCTTAGTAGGAAGGTTTAAGGTTGAAAGTTATTGAGGAATTTTGAGTTTTTTTGAGTAAATAAGATGTCTATGTTTTTGGTTTGTTTTTGTGAGTCTAGCGTGGTGATAGCGACTAGTCGTCCTTACCGTACTGATATCTTCAGTGATATGAGAGGCCTTTGCCCAGCAGTAGGACATTATAGGCTAATAATTTACTGTACTTATTGAGTTGATATTATGGCAACGTTTAAGCTATGTCTATAAAAAGCAAGTTTACTAACGAGTCGACGAATTGTTAAAAAATATGTAGTTTGGAAGTCAGTTTTCATTCATATTGAGTAGGTTAGTGGTCAACCCTGGTATCGGAGTATCGGAGTTTCTAGACCGCCCAAAGGCCTCCGACATGACAATGCGTATAAGACGCTCACTTTATGACACCAAATTTTAGTCATAGTCAAGTTATAACCAAGTCGATACTCATGATACTTGCTTTATATTAAACTTACCAGCTGGAAAACTCGCTCAACATGAACAAGCATCGCTTATATTGAAACAAATATTCATAAAACACAACCAAACCCACAAAACACACCATAACTTGCCTCCAAAAGGTCAAAATTTAGCGAGAAGGCGTCATCCCATAAACGATGAAACATCTCGTACGAAATAATTTATGAACACTAAAGTTTTACTTCATTATTTATGCCATAAATAATGTTAAGGCAACACTCGAGACTTGACTCATGTAGGTCTCGTAACATTGTCGATGTTAAGCTACGTTTAGGTGAAAGATGGGTGGGCACACGGAATAGAGCAGTAAGAAGTTCACTCTTCCGTGGGTTTGAAATGAAAAATTATAATAAAGTAAAGTATTAATTTGTAATGTTGAGCTGCTCCTGAGCATAGGCCTCTCATCTCACTGATGATATCAGTACAGTGAGGAGGAAGAAATCACCGCGTTTGCTGCGGGTAGGTGATCTCAAACCCGAGCCAGGAACATTATACCTTCTTTGATTTGTATTACATTCTTATGGAAAATATGACGTTGACTATTTCTTTAAATTACTAATGATTCGATTAATCTTACAGAATACCACGGTAAATTAACAAAAAAAAAACTAGCTAATTTTTAAACCTATACTATCCCACTGCCGGGCAAGTCTTCCCTAAATATCGCTTACATTAAAAATAACTGTCAAAACAAGACAATGCACAATGGTACATTTTACTTAACCCTTCTATACAATATCTAAAAACCCGGTTAAAAAAAACCGGATATACAAAATTGTTTACAGCGCCATCTCTGACGATTCACCGTTAACTTTTTCAGTCTAGCTCTAGTTTCAGTGTCCATTGGAACACCTTTAGGTTTCAGGAAATGGTTCTGAAATATCAGTTTATAGTCTAACTAATGTAGAAACCCTACAAAATATTAATGTGGGGAGAAATCATTTCATATTTTTCCAATCATCAAACAGTGAAAAAAAAGCAGAATTTTGTGAAGTCTTATTGGAATCAAAAAAAGTCTTGTTAGATTACATCTCATTCCTCTATAAAAACCGGTTAAAAATAGGAGTATATCATTTAGGAGCTAGATGAAGACCACATATTTAAAACCTAGGTATGCAAAAGATATATTATTATATAGAAACACACACACACACACACACACACATCAGACGTAAAAGTTTCAACACATTCTCAACTGATAAGGTGAAAATATATGTTATAATGATTTATATTTTCTTGATTTCATACAATAAATAACTACAAGTAATAAAATTAATATAAAACGCACTATCATTTGTAATGTTAATTGCGATCTATTTGTCAACAGGTGGATATAAATGATATGACACTTAAGTAATTACTTCATAGCTTATAAATCATTTTCTATACAATTATCATACCGTCTAACAAACACACGTAAATACTTTACATTTTATATGTATGTATGTATTGAATAATTGGGGAAAAACTTTGTTTTTGTTTAGTAAGAACCGCCGTAGCTTAACTTTGGGGCGTTATATCTTTTTATGAAAACCCGGATAATATATACTATTATTATCCAGATAATTATTTTTTTATTAGTAGAGAAATGATACAAAGTTGATGTATAGTTATTAATAATACTCGTTAGGCAAGTACTAAGAATTTCTAGCTATTAAATAAAAGGATAAACGAATTTTGAAAAATACATTACCTCCGTCACATAATTGTATCCAAAATAATCCAATTCGTTCACTTCAAACCCGACTGTACACACAAAAACACAATACACCCTCAAAAACCGTCATTTCCCTCCAAAAACACACACAAATCCAACTCTTATCACTCAAACACTATCTCAAACAACACAACACTTCAAAACAATACGAAACCACTTCAAAATTGATAAAAACACTTCATTTTTGTTAGTAAAACGTTTCAACTGTACACGAATTGAGAGTTCGCAGGCAAATTAAGTCGATACGTAATTAAAGCAGGCACAAACTCACACACACAAAGAGATCGACATAAAAATGTTTGAGAACGAAAAAAAAGTATAGCTTTAAATTTTACCCGGTATAAATTTGTGTTTTTTTCCCTCGCTACTTATGTAAGGAAGCATGCGCAGTAAAGGGTTAAACAGTATAACCCAACCGATTTTGGAAACCTCTCTTAATTATTAGTTAACAGTAATTAAGCTTACGTTTTTTCTTGGTTGGGTTATAATTTGTGATTAGTACCAGGTTTTTCCGTCGTCTCAGTAGCGCTGTTTGCACCTTTAGTCTCTATTCTGGTGGTATTCGATATTTGAGAATTTAAAATATCACCGATTTTAAATTTCTTTGGAATTCATAGTTTTCACACGTGATTTTATATGAAGGTGCTTTCAATTAAACCTCAATTTAAAGCTTTATTCAAATTAACTAAAGAATCATGTACAATATTATTGCGTAAGTACCTTAAAAGTAACTGAATCATGAAGTATAGTTACCAAAGCTACCAAATAGACCAAAGACCTGTAGACGCTAAACACTAGCTAGTAACTATAACATACATAGTAGTAATAGATAATCCTTTTTATTACATCTGTAATAGTAGTTTATGCAACTGCCATATAAAGAAGGGTATTAAAACACGAGTGTGAGTTTATGAAACGAGCGCAGCGAGTTTCATAATAGTAACGAGTGTTTTAATACCCGTGTTATATGCAGTTGCATACACTACTTTATCTTCACTAATGCAATTAATCAAATAAAATTTTAAAAACAAAACAAATTGCGAAACATTTAATTCACGCGTACGTGTATTGTCACAGTGAACTTGCCGCCATTAAAATCTAACCAATGAGAGCGCAGTTGCGCGCGCAGGCCCGCAGGGCGCGCGCCGCGCAGGGCGCGATGTTACATATAATGAGATTTTACGATATCGATGTGGATATTATAACATCATGTGCAATTGCTTAAATTGAGTGTTTTAGTTGTCTGCGCTATAACAGTAGTAATTATAAGTCAAGTATTGGAAACTTATGTAGAATGTTACAACATTAGTGTAGATAAAATATATTATATTTACATTATATACATTAATAAAATTTTCCATTTCACCAATTAAAAGTCTTAATTTTCAAACATAAAAGCCAGTTTTCAAAATATCGATAGCTCTCAGAATAGTCCCCTACTTTCATAACCTCACTTAAACAGGATTTGACTATCTTCATTACCTGATTATTTTCAGAATCAACTGAAAAAACAACTTTTAACATACAAAACTATTCATTAAAACAACACGTAATAAGCTTTATTTTTCTTTGCAGTGCCTAACATCGTGATTATGAGAAGAATTAATGGAAATTATAAATATTAAAATGTGAAAGAGGTTTGTTGTTTCTCTAACATGGTTTTTAATGTAAACGTAAGTGATATAATCCTACTAATATTATAAATGCGAAAGTTTGTGAGGATCGATGTATGTATGGATGTATAGATGTATGGATGTATGTTTGTTGCTCTTTCACACAGAAACTACTGAATGGATTTGGATGAAACTTTACAGTAACATACTCGTAGGTTATACATCAGAATCAAACATGGGATACATTTTATCCCGAAATTCCCGCGGGAACCGATGCAACGCGGGTAACACCGCGGGGCGTGGCTAGTTATTAATAAATGAGAAAAACCGTATTTAGTGATGTTTTATCAACAAATTAATAAGAAAAAAATCTTGTTTTAATAGCGTATGAGAGTCCAATATCAAAGTTCCTATTACAGTTAGATTACGCGATTCTTATAAGAAAGAAAAGCTTCCTATAACCATCAAAGCATTTTTTCCTGAAAAGTTTTCATAATCAAAATAATCTATACTTACAGATTTATCAATAAACCTGTTTCACTTACTCTACTCAAACAAGTCATATCAGCCATGTCAACAAAGGTTTATTTTAACTAATATATTTAACTAGCAGCGCTCCGCGGTTTTACCTGCGTTGTGCCCGTTCCCGTGGGAATTTCGGGATGAAAAATAGCCTATATCATTCCCGTTGAATGTGGCTATCTATTACAAAAAGAATTATACAAATCGGATTAGTAGTTTCTGAGATTACCCATTTCGAACAAACAAAGTTAAAAACTTTACCTCTTTTATCAGTATAGGTTACACAAAATTAAATTTTAATTTAATGAAATTTGTTTTAAAATTACATTAATATCATAACAATAGTTTAAGATCTTTACGAAGGTACTTGTTGGTTATTTAAAAATAATTAAAATACGGCATATATATAAAATTACTGTTGTAATATACAAATGCAAAGCTTCGCAAAGCTTTAGAAGATTAAGGACAGCGCCATCTGTCCGAGGTGACCTGTAACTGTTTTTGTCAGATTTTTGGGGTGTTGTCGCTGAAAAAATGGTTGAGGGTTGGATAGGGATGGTTTTTTACGTAGTCAGAAAACGAGATATTGTAAGCTGTGAAAAGTTCCCTTCTTACGGGGTGAAGGTATGAAAATTATGATTATTGTGGAGACTTACTCTACTTAGTCTTTTAATATTACTAATAGTGTAAAATTTGCATTTGATAATAATTAATAATAATTATTATACCATGACAAATTAACACACGGTTAGTTAGACCTAAACTAAGCTCTAAGCTTGTATTATGGAGTCTAACTGATACAGTTTCCGTAAACGTAGATTCAATTCAAATAGAATATCCTACTAATTAGGCTATATTTATAGTAGGCTAGAGTATTTAAAACGACAGTCTGTTTGTCTATATCTAGTCTGGCTTACCTACGAGAAGTATTTTAAACAGTGTTTGTGTATACATATCGTTAGATTATCTTATTTTATTTTGTATGATTTTATTTGTCTTACATTAAAATGCTCTTAGCTGTACTGATATCTTCAGTGAGATGAGAGGTATTTGCCCGGCAGTGGGACATTACAGGCTAATACTTTACTTTTACATTAAAATAAAAGTTATATATTTGGGCTACTTTCATCCTGAAATTCTTTAAAATAAGGGTATAATGTCGAGTCGAACCGCGGGACCCTACTATCAATTTAATACCACGACACACATAAGTACAATTTACAAAAAAATCTTTAAAATCCAACCGTTTTTCTCACACCCAATTTCCACCCCCTTTCACCCCCCATAAGTAATGATAATAATAAATGACCCGAGATCTCGAGGCGGGTCACACGTCGCTTGCAAACCGCAAAAAAGACAAAAAACTATTTCTCATGATCCAGCGTGACACCCCTGGGGGGTGAAATCGGGGGTGAAGTTATAATGGTTGCATTTTGTTTTAATCTGATCTTTGGTTACGGGTGTTTAGATTAGTTGTGATTGATATGAAGTGGAGAATGTGTGATTTTTTCAAAAAAATCGTATTGAAGACATAAGAAGTTTGTACTGCTGTGAAAAACAAGGTGTTTTATTTGCGTATATAATTTAGTAGTGCCCCGTGTGTGTTGCCCACTTTGTGCCGGTTCCCGTGGGAATTTCGGGATGAAAAAAAATAAAAAAAATAAAATAAGTTAATTACAATTTGCTTACAATATTATTTGTGGAGTCTCCATATAAGCAAAATATGCCTGTATTTGGAGGCTCCGCTCTTCCCTTACATTATAAATATAAGTCATTATTATAATTATTATTTATGAAACAATGAGTATTAAAATTAAATAAAAACAAAATAGAACAATAAATAAGTTATACAGTTATGATTGCGTGTGTGTGTGGGTGGGGGGTGGGTGAGGGTGTGGTTGGGTGTGAGTGTGTTTGTAAATAGGCAACAACCTTTATGTTTAATGTGGGTATCTAATACAAAAATAATAGTTCTAATGGGATTGGTAGGTTTTGAGATAAGGACGTTCAAACAAACAAAGAAATTAAATTCTTCATCTTTATTAAATGATTATAGATTTCGCTTTGCTATGATTTATCAAAATTTAGTAAAGGGGTCTTCTAATTTTGATAATAAGCCAAAACTTTTGTCCTAAATAAGTCTATCTGTGCGTAACATGCGCCTGAAAATTCTTTAATTAGTTTTCGAGAGAACATAACTCATTAATTGATGACAATAGGAATCATTAGATCGTGTGTAAGTTTGCTTTCCTCGAATTCGTATATTTCGATGAAAGACAATAACAAGCGAACAACATAAAAAGTTAAATCAAATATACAAAGGTACGGTAAATTTAAGAAACCTCCTCCTTTTTTTAAGTCGGTCACAAAGTGAACCACGTGATCTCACGGTACCTTATGTCAATCCCGTACCTTTTATAACAAGTATTCTACTTCTTCTTCTTCTTCTTCTTATCGAGTGGATGGTCAACCTGACCAATCCTGGTGTCAGAGTTATTGAGCCGCCAAAGGCCTCTGACATGGCTCATGTAACGACTACTATCCGTAGAAAGTAACCGGGACCGACGGCTTAACGTGCCCTCCGAAGCACGGAATCATCTTACTTTTCGGGCAATCAGGTGATTCAGCCTGCAATGCCCTAACCAAACTGTTTTCCAATGCCAGTTTTCTACTAACTATTTCGACTAGCGATTTCGTTAGCCTAGAAATGGCACTCGGCCAGGGCCTCTAAACACACGCCGCAGAAGATTTTGAAATAAAGTATATATGTAAATATTATGAGTAAAAAGTAGTTAAAACAATAAGAATTGGCCTGTAATGTCCCACTGCTGGGCAAAGGCCTCTCATCTCACTGAAGATATCAGTACAGTGAGGATGATGTCGTAATCACCAGGCTTGTCTTATGCTGTTAAGTGATCCCAAAGCCATGTTTAGAAAGTAAAACATAATTATAAGTAAAGCAGAATATTGATTCGTTTTATTATAACTTTGATTATTTGTAAAAAATGAAAATTAAAATACAAACGCCATAGAAATACAGTTCAACAAAACATACAAATATAAATTAAAACGCCACCATTCGGTTAACAGTAAGACATACAGACATCAATCGCGACCTGTCACCAGCTGATCCGCACCCCCTTTCATCCCTCTTTCACCCCCTAAAGCCGGGTACACACAGGGCAATTAATTTAAAAGACTAACGTTGTTCTTCCGAACGATCTATTTCGTCATTAGTGTGCACACTTGCTTATAATGTAGGGTTGTCAATGTTGAGTTTTGTTTTAGGGTTGTCGTGTGTTTTTGGGGAATTTAAGATGTTTAATATCTTTATGGGGTTGTTAATTGGATCTCCTTTACTTTTAATTAGTCCCGAATATAATTTTAAATACTTATTCATATTTGAATTAGTCCTGGTATAATTTTACATATTTATTTGTAACATGTTTTTAAAACAATATTATGGAAAGCATCAGTAAGTTTATTCAGCAGTTAATTTGGCTATCATTATAATCATTATTTTTTAATTCCTACTACAAAATCCTGAGATAAGCGCATTCCAACATACAAAAAAGCAAACTTCAGCCTAGGAGCGCCTTGAGACTACTTATTCCCGTGGGAATTTCGGGATTATAATATAAAACTATTTCTTCAAATTCGAAAGGTAGTTCCAAGGGTAAGAGTTATAGTCTCCTGCCAAAATTTGACTGGAAGAGATCGCTCGTACTAAGCGATAAGGCTGCCCATTGCAACTTTTAAATATTTTTTTATTTCTTTTTCATGTGCACGTAAATGAAGTGTATAATAGACTGCATTGTCAGAGGCCTTGAGACGGTCCAAAAATTCCCGACACTAGTATGCCACTAACTTACAAGAACTTACATCTATACTAGTACTAGCAGCGCCCCGCGGTTTTACCCGCGTTGTGCCCGTTCCCGTGGGAATATCGGGAATTTTTATACATAAAAACCTTCCTCTTGAATCACTCTACCTATTACAAAAAACCGCATCAAAATCCGTTGCGTAATTTTAAAGATTTAAGCATACAGACAAACAGACAAACAAACAGACAAAAATAGCGACTTTGTTTTATACTATGTAGTGATAATAAAGCTGAAGAGTTTGTTTGTTTGAACGCGCTAATCCAAGAAACTACCAATCCGATTCGAATAATTCTTTTTGTAACGGATAGCCACATTCAACGGCAAGGATATACGCTATTTTCCATTCCGAAATTTAGTTATCAAATGTTTTGTCACTTTCTGACATACACAATTTTCTGAAGAGCAAAAGAGACAAAATACTTTATAACAGTGTTTTAGTTACACCGCGATATTTAATATGGCGGTATCAGTATTTGTTTAATATGGCGGTATCAGTATTTGTTTAATATGGCGGTATCAGTATTTGTTTACTACAAATACTGATACAAATACAAATAATTTATTGTTCAAAAACAGCCTTATATAAATGGAGATACACTATGCTAACATTGTGTTACTACTAAGGCCTTATACATATACAAGATTCCCCACCCCCTGAACTAGTGGGAACTGTATCTCAGGGGGTAGTCGTTCGTCTACTTTAGTAGTTTAAGAAAATTTCAATAATGCCCGGGCCACACATACGAGAAATGCCATAAATTATATAGATAATGGATGTATACCGTAGGTGTAGCCACGACTATACGTGATAATTTGACAATGGCATTAACAATGCCGTATGGCATAGGCGATAGCTCGAATGGCGGTACATCAAAGAGGGAAAGAGACAGTTTAAGTATAGCCACCCACTTTATTGCATTAATTATTGAGATAATGGGCATTGACATTAAGCGTAAGTGTGGCCCTAGCATAAGAATAGTGCAAGGTTATGTTATGATGATTAAAGTGGAACAAAAATAAAAAAGAAAATTAACATGAGATAAATTTAAAATAACAATGAATTATACTACACAACTTTACAATTGGCTTTTTAGAAGAGATTCTGTCGTGTCGTAATCCACTGACTTTAGTTATCGAAATAGGGTTTTTTTTTATATAGTCTATCTTTTTAATCTTTACTATATAAAATATATCAATACAAACCGAACTAACGTACTCTTTTATTTAACTTCCTTTTCCTCAAACACATCTCCGTCAATTACCTCCATCGGGAGTGTACCACAATGGCGACTGACAATCATTTGCTGCGTTTGTTTCAACATTACATGCCTGTACGAAAGAACTTGGTATCTGACATTTTTATTCTGTATCATTCATCCTACTAATAATAAATACGAAAGTTTGTGAGGATGACCACGGTTTTTGTAAAAAGCCGAAACGTTAGATAAAAATGTAAAATAAAAGCGAAGTGTATCCGTAAACGCAGTTTCAATTCAAAATGAGTAGTGTTCGCTTCAACTTAAGAAATCAGTATTTATTGCATTACTAGCTGTGCCCCGCGGTCTCACCCGCAGCACCCCCGTTCCCGTGGGAATTTTGAGAATTTTATTCCAAGTTTTCATTGTTTTTAAAATGTATTCTGCTATTCAGGGCGGAGACAAATCCAACGAAACAAAAACCATGAAAATTGATCCAGCCGATCTCGAGTTATAAGTGTTGTAACAAACCCGTCTTTGTCTTATATATATAGATTATAGATTATAGATATAGATTTAAACTAAACGGCTTAAATAATGAATCAATAATAAATAACAATAAAATCCCGAAAAAAACTTTAAAATTCACCGTCAAACGTTTAGTGTTTACAAAACTGAATTAAAATGTCATCAGGCGGTGAACAATACCGCAAAAAACATCAATTATTATAATAAATAATAGACACGACACTATTAGTGACTATTACGGACAAAAAGTATTGTTTAGGATGGAGTTACACTGTTCGACATCAGATTGTTTTAATGGTAAAGCTTTTAATTGCATTTCATTATACAATTTTGACTTGGTATATGCTTGGTAGTCAGACCGACAGTTTTCGCGTGATGTGTCTCGGATGTACAGAACGGTACACATATTATGTGTTCTAACTTTTTAGTTTTAAAATATCGAGTGTGATTAATAAATTAGTCATAATTTATAGAAACATGTAATGTTAACATTGTTATAAAAATACTCAATTTAATTTTATGTATGACATTACGTGTTGTTCAAGTTTGTAACCGCATTGCGGCCAGCCGGACTGCGGCAGACAGTCCAATGCAGCTGAGACTAGTCATAAAAAAGTATTTTTTTTATTTAAAAAAATTATATTCGAACGATATACGTTTTTGATTCCACTTAAACCGACGTACGGTCAGATATACAGAGCTATACAGCCAACAGTACAGCGCGGTCAACTCCCAGTATACCTCCATACCTTTACCTACAATTCAACAAACCAACAAATCAGTCGCCAAGACAGACATCATGGTGTTAATTACACGAAAAAGACCCAATAATTATTAACACGAAATAGATAATTACTTGAAAAAACGTTTATGAATGAAAATATAAGTACGACTGCGCAAATTGAATTACTCCGTTGAGTATTTGAATTATTTAGTGTCATTACAAATGCGGTTTTTTTTAAGTGACACGGGCGATTAGAGGCACGAGCCATAACGTTGAATGTTGCAAATTCTAACATTTTATTAGTTAGTGGAAAATATGTTATAACTCAAAGGTTTCCTTTGCTATTGGTTAAGGCTTGCGGTATTTTTATGTTCGTGTTATATGGATGTGGTTTAAGTAAGTGTAAATAAATGTGTTTCTGTCAATAAGATCATTCTATAACATATAGCAGCGCCCCGCGGTTTTACTCGCGTTGTGTCCATTCCTGTGGGAATTTCGGAATGAAAAATAGCCTATGTTACTCGTGGATAATGTATCTTTCGAATGGTGAAAGAATTTTTAAAAACGGTCCAGTAGTTTTTGAGCCTATTCATTACAACCAAACAAACAAAGTTTTCCTCTTTATAATATTAGTGTAGAGAACTGTACCTACTTTAATTTTTCTTAGCTTATTGAGCTTTTCTTCCTGGTGTGTTTCCACTGCAGCACAGCGGAGCTGTACGAAGCTCAATTAATTACCTAGTCACAACTTAGCCTTGTCACATTATCTGGGATTGGCTGTAATTTTTCTTGATTTGAAATAATATCTAGTTGGGATATTTCATGTTTTATTTTTAGTTTGTACGAGTTAATGATAGGTAGTGAAGGACAAAGTAAGTTGGCAATGTTTGGAGGAGACCTTTACCTTTAGGACGATATACTTAGATTGAGGAAAAAATTACGACGTAAAAAATACACTTCAAAGAACGGTTTCCGTTTTGCTCCTCCTAAAAATCTAATTAATTATCATATTTTACACCAATTTCAATAACACCAAACTTTTCAACACAAATTTCCATTTCTAAAATCTAACACCTTCACTCATTCTAAATGTCACTAAAATTCATTTTCACTTCACCAAAATGTCACATACCGCATCTTCGCTCTCGCGTGAATCACCCCAAATTCTTTGATTAATGACGTCATCGGTGACGGTGTCATTTCCAAGGCTCGTTACCCAGGGGATGATGGAGATACTCCCGATCAGCTGATTTGAGGACATTCCCTGACATTAGTTTTAAATGTGTGTGATACTTTTTGTTGATGTGTCAATTTTTTTGTTGATGTGTCATATTTTGGTGACTGGACTATGTCAATAATTTATTTTGTAGATTCATTTGTTAGTTCATTTTGGTAACTCCAAAATAAACTTACAAATGAAGAAATTGGTGGATTAATAATTTGTTAGATATTTGTTCCTATTTCTTTCTATCTGAGCTATCGTGATTCAAAAGGCACGTCAAAATTGTCGGTCCTAGTTTCAATCGTTAGACCATACCGGAGGCCTTTAGGCGGTCTAAAAACTCTGACACCAGGGTTTGCCACTAACCTATACGAATATACTTAGGTACTTACATACATAGTTGACTGATATAATACAATTAATAAAGTAAGTTTTTCTTTTTAATTACTTTAAATACTTTATAAAATTAACTAGCTGCGCCCCGCGGTTTCACCCGCGTTGTACCCGTTCTCGCGGGAATTTTGGGATGAAAAATAGACGTTGGCCGATTCTCAGACCTACTCAATATGCTCACAAAATTTCATGAGAATCGGTCGAGCCGTTTCGGAGGAGTACGCGAACGAACACTGTGACACGAGAATTTTATATATAAGATGACTTTAAGTAAACCTGTCTTAATAAATTGTAGTTTAAACGATATCACGTCAATTTTCAAATAAAAAACTGCATCAATTCGTGTGACGCACGGACTGATGCACAGTCACGACAAGTTTATTAGTTTATCTATATCTATACTAATATAACAAAAGAGTTTGATTTTTTGTTTGTTTGAACGCGCGAATCTTAGAAACTGCACATCCGATTTGAATAATTCTTTTTGTAATGGATAACCACATTCAACGAGAAGTTTATAGGTTATTCTTTTATCCCGAAATTCCTAAAGGAACGGGCACAAGGCGGGTTAAACCGCGGGCGTTAATAGTTTTATTATATTTTACTTTTTCAAAATAAAATTATAGTTTAAAAAAACTAAAAAACACGCTTTTATTGCAAATTGAACTAAAAACTAGAAAATAATTTTTCACCTCAAATCAAAATTATAATAAAATTTAAGTTATTAACACAATGATTCAATTCAGAGTAAAAAAGCGTGGGGTGCATTTTACTGTAGTTCATAACTATCCTCTCATAGATACCAATGATGATTGTAATATTTAAAAAAAATATTAAGCACCCCACGCTTTTTACTCTGAATTGAATCATTGTGTTAATAACTTAAATTTTATTATAATTTTGATTTGAGGTGAAAAATTATTTTCTAGTTTTTAGTTCAATTTGCAATAAAAGCGTGTTTTTTAGTTTTTTTAAACTATAATTTTATTTTTTATTTTTTAGTAAATCTGGGATAATGGGAAACTGTTATTAAATTCTACATCATAGCCATATTCAAGCATAACATTATATGCAACTTTTCATCCCGTAATTCCCACGGGAACGGGCCCATCACGGGAAAACCACGGGACGCTGTTAGTGTCTAGTACCATTTAGTAAAATAAAACAGAACTCCCGTTCCGTCCCACAGCGAGCGCCCGTTGATGTCTTTTATATGAAGTAATATTTTTTAGTAAATCTGGCAAATCCATTAAGGATAATGGGAAACTGTTATTAAATTATTGCATTGTCATCGGTCCTTGATACGTATGCAAAGTTTCAAATTAATCAGACTTCTGGAAGTTGGTGAAAATGATGTTCAAAGATTCCATTACATACGTTCGTACATACGTACGTACATACAGGCCAAGTTAATAAAAGCGTGTTAATAATGGGAAACTGTTATTAAATTATTGCATTGTCATCGGTCCTTGATACGTATGCAAAGTTTCAAATTAATCAGACTTCTGGAAGTTGGTGAAAATGATGTTCAAAGATTCCATTACATACGTTCGTACATACGTACGTACATACAGGCCAAGTTAATAAAAGCGTGTTAATAATGGGAAACTGTTATTAAATTATTGCATTGTCATCGGTCCTTGATACGTATGCAAAGTTTCAAATTAATCAGACTTCTGGAAGTTGGTGAAAATGATGTTCAAAGATTCCATTACATACGTTCGTACATACGTACGTACATACAGGCCAAGTTAATAAAAGCGTGTTAATAATGGGAAACTGTTATTAAATTATTGCATTGTCATCGGTCCTTGATACGTATGCAAAGTTTCAAATTAATCAGACTTCTGGAAGTTGGTGAAAATGATGTTCAAAGATTTTATTACATACGTACAGGCCAAGCTAATAAAAGCGTGTTAAAAACGGGGGAGATGTTCGCTATCGTGGAATTCGGATATATTCAGAAATTATTGTGGTATCAAAATTTAAGAATTTAGAAATCAAACTAGCACAGCGCCCCGCGGTTTTACCCGCGTTGTACCCGTTCCCGAGGGAATTTCAGGATGAAAGTAGCCTATAACATTCCCGTTGAATGTGGCTATCTATTACAAAAAGAATTTTTGTAATCGGACTAGTTCCTGAGATTAGCGCGTTCAAACAAACAAACAAACTCTGCTATTATAATATTAGTTTAGATTGTTAATATATCTATAGGTATATATAAAATTCAAAGTCCTGACTGACTGATAATCAACGCACAGCCTCAACCGCTACACCTAAAAACATGAAATTTGGCAGGAAGGTTCTTCAAGTGACGTAAGTGCACACTAAGAAAGGATTTTCGAAAATTCCTACGGGAACGGGCTCAAGGGCCAAGCCGCGGGGCGCTGCTAGTTTATAAATATACAGCAATAATAAACTAAGCATAGCCAAGTTATTAACTTAAGTAACTCACTTAACTCGCCCGAGCATCAACAAAGTATCTCCATACGTTTTCCAGCCGTTTCTATTCATGTTTATATCTTAAAGGTCAAACCGACGTCTTCACGTGAATTACATTCTTCCATGCAAACGTAATGTCATTCAACTTTTACCGACAGGGAAAATGGAAATGTTGTTGTTAAGAAGTAAGAGGGTAGATATTAATGTTTGTAATTTACTAGCTGCGCCCCTCAGTTTAACCCGCGTTGTGCCCGTTCCCGTGGGATTTTCGGGAATTTTTTTACATAAAAACCTTCCTCTTGATTCACTCTACCTATTTCAAAAAACCGCATCAAAATCCGTTGCGTAATTTTAAAGATTTAAGCATACAGACAAACAGACAAATATAGCGACTTTGTTTTATACTATGTAGTGACTAGCTGCGCCCCTCGGTTTTACCCGCGTTGTATCTGTTCCTGTGGGATTTTTGGAATGAAGAGGATAAAAAAACTTTCCTCTTGAATCGCCTGTGTTTTTGTGAAAACCGCATGGAAATCCGTTTAGTAGTTTTTGATAAAATCAATTAGATATAGATGATTCCGTGCATCGGAGGGCACGTTTAAGCCGTCGGTCCCGGTTACTTTCTACGGATAGTAGTCGTTACATGAGCCATGTCAGAGGCCTTTGGCGGCTCAATAACTCTGACACCAGGATTGGTCAGGTTGACCATCCACTCGATGAAGAAGAAGAAGAATTAGATACAAACAGGGACTTTCATACCTTTTAAACTCATACTCAGAATTAACCGCCAATTAATAAATACTCATCTTAACCTAGAACTAAAACATAATAGAAAATTCAATCAAACTGCCGCAGTTAGATACGTCCATTAAATCAACACTTAACTAATTGACGTCTATAAACTCACTCATTAAATCTCTACTAAGGAAGCATTTGACTTCTTAGTACTGACTTACGCCTAGATATAGGAATTTATTCAGTTTCTGCGCCAAAGAGCCTCATTAAAGTATCACTACATATTATTTAAAAAAAGTCCCCGGCCGCGTCTGTCTGTCTGTTCGCGATAAACTCAAACACTACTGCACGGATTTTGACCCGCTTTTTTTAAATAGGTAGAGTGATTCAAGACGAAGGTTTCTATGTATAAAAATTCCCGAAATTCCCACGGGAACGGGCACAACGCGGGTAAAACCGCGGGGCAATGCTAGTCAAAATTAAATATTCAGTTAACTCGTGCCAAAGCCGAAATATGAAATCTATCAGTTCCGTTTAGGTCCATGACTTGTGCTGGCCATTACAAATGGCAACAAAAAACTGACCGCAAAAAGCAGCAACCTGTTTGAATTATTCTCAAATAGTTACGCACGAATGAGCGCAATTCTCTATGCTTTGGCGTCGGGTGATGCGATCTGGAATTAGGGATCCATGGGTCTGGAATCGGGATTACTGAGACAAACGCTCCAGAGAGAGAAAACGAGAAGAATAAAAAAAACTTGAGGTGTCAAGGGACACCCTGTTGGAACAAAGTTTATTTATTATCAACAAAAATAATCGTCGCGACACCGCACTGTTCAATGCGAAAATAGAAAGACGAAATGAAAATATCTGGCTTCTTTCTATAATGCTGGGGCCACACTTACGCTCAATGTCAATGCCCATTGAATGCAATAATTTTCAATGCAATATAGTGGGTGGCTACACTTAAACTGTCAATGTCAATGTTCATTTATTGGAAAAATTTGACATTGACAACGGCATTGAATTTACTTCAATTCAGGCAAGATGGACGTCGACAGAGCTCTATATTTCATGAGAGTTAATTTATATTATTTGACTTTATTAAATCATTATCGAATAAAGAGACCATGTTTGCAGAATCTCAAGAAAAGTAATAATTTTGTTGTTACTCCACTCTGTCGCCATAGTACGTATAGACAAAAACGTGCGATTTTGAGGCAAATCCGTCGTAATAAGCAAATACGTCCGAACCCGTTGCGCTCTCGACGCACACTGACAATACGTAGTGTGGCCGCTTCATGCATTTAACTCTCGCATTAATCTCTTTGATGTACCGCCACTCGAGCTATCGCATACGCCAAATGGCATTGGCAATGCTATTGTCAAATTATGATGCATAGTCGTGGCTACACCTACGGTTAATGTCATATTCTATGGCATATGGCATAGGTGTGGCCCCAGCATAAGAGAGAGAGAGAGAGAGACAGTCAGAGAAACATGCGCGCATGTTTCTCTGACTGTCTCTCTCTAACGCAAAAAGTGTTGTTAGAACTTTTCGTCTTAATTTTTTCCGTTTAACCCGCTTTCGCAACGCGCGATAAGGAACTTCGTTCCAATACCACACAATTTTGACAAATACAAATCCTGGGTTCAATTCCCAGGTCGAGCGAAAACATGTTTTATACTTTTCAAACATGGCTCGGGTTTGAAACCACCAACCCGCATGAGGCAAGCGTGGTAATTACACCTAATCCTCCTCACTGTACTGATATCTTTAGTGAGATGAGAGGTCTTTGCCCAGCTGTGGGACATTACAGGCTAACACTTACTTACTTACAAATCCTCACTCTGATAGGACATACGAATGTAGTGATTAATTACGATTGTATATTAGTACTAGCAGCGCCCCGCGGTTTTACCCGCGTTGTACCCGTTCCCGTAGGAATTTCGGGATGAAAAATAGCCTATAACCTTCCCGTTGAATGTGGCTATCTATTACAAAAAGAATTATTCAAATCGGTTCAGTAGTTTCTGAGATTAGCGCGTTTAAACAAACAAACAAACAAACAAACAAACAAACAAACAAACAAACAAACAAACAAAACAAACTCTTCAGCTTTATAATATTAGTATAGATTTAGGGACAGTTCAACAAAAGACCAAAGACCCATAGGGCTATGTTAATAATGAGTTTAACAACCTCCGTGGTCTTGTGGTTTGAGCGCCCGGCTCACGATCCGGAGGTTCCAGGTTCGATTTCCGGTGGGGACAATTTCTCACAAAAATCTCTTTGTGTGACTGTCCTCAGTTTGGTTAGGGCATTACAGGCTGAATCACTTAATTGCCCGAAAAGTAAGATGATTCCATGCTTCGGAGGGCACGTTAAGCCGTCGGTCCCGGTTACTTTCTACGGATAGTAGTCGTTACATGAGCCATGTCAGAGGCCTTTGGCGGCTCAATAACTCTGACACCAGGATTGGTCAGGGTGACCGTCCACTCGATAAGAAGAAGAAGAAGAAGAATAATTGAGTATTAAGAATAATTTAGCTATCAAATGGTTTGTCTCTTTCTGACACACGCAATTTTTCGAAGAGCAAAAGAGACAAAACAAAGTATAACAGTGTTTTAGTTACAGTTCTGTTTGAGTTTATTTATTACAAACATACACACAAAAATGCAAACCTTTCCTCTTTATAAGAGTAGAAAAAGTAAAAAAAAAAGTATTAGCCTATAATGTCCCACTTGTTGGGCAAAGGCCTCTCGTCTCACTGAAGATATCAGTACAGTGAGGAGGTTTCAGGCGTAATCACCACGCTTGCCTAATGCGGGTTGGTGATCTCAAACCCGAGCCATGTTTGAAAAGTAGGAAACATGTTTTCGCTCGACCTGGGAATTGAACCCGGGACCTCAGTCTTGGCAGGCGAGTGCACATACCACTAGACCACCGAGGCGTTATAATAGTAGAGTAGATTTAAAAATTCTAGTTCGATCTGTCGATCCAGCATAGCTTCCAATTAATCCATCAATCAACAGGTAACACCATAAACGTTATACGGAACCTTGTCCAAAACCCACCAAATAGTTAAAAAAAAAAAGTCAACCTTTCATCCAATCACTGACTTCCTGGCTGGCTGATGCTGCGGTCGACAAAAAGAGATCACGTCTCATCGACGTGGGTAATCACCTACTTAACTGTTGACTTTGAGGCTTCATTCATGATTAGTTCCATGAATGACTTCGTCTGCACTAGTGTAAATGCAACAACAGCTTCTTTGACGAGCCCGTTGGTACGTGGCAGTGAGAGCGCTTACTGTGTCGGGGGTTGCGGGCTCGATTCAACGGAGTAACAATATGTAGACATAGTTGTTGGCGACGACGTTTTGGTGTCAATTATGTATTCTTATAGTGTATTTGTATATGTATATGTAATAGTACCAGTGATTCCATAACACAAGTTTAGAACTTACTTTGGGTCTAATTAACCGTGTGTTAATTTGTCCAAATACTTTGTACGAATATTACTTTATAACACAAATACCTACTTTATAAGAATATTATATTTGACACCCAGACGTCGTCGCCAACAATTATGTCTTCACATAGTGTTGACTCCGGGCGAGAATCGAACCCGTAACCCTCGACAAAGTAAGCGCTCTCACTACCACTGTGCCAAAGGGCTTGAAATGTGGGTGAAGTAGGCATATGTGGATTCATATTGTCAATGATATTATCAGTAACGTAGGTGGCTTAGAAGGTAATACAGGTGACATAGGAACCCCCTTACACTTATTAAAAAGAAAAGCATACCTTAATAGGCGGCCCGTAGTCAACCGCCATCATGCAGTCACTGTTGACTCCCGCCTCGGTCTTGATCATCGGGGGCCCGTGGTGGTACATGCCCATCTGATGATGGTGCATGCCATTGTCACCCCGACTATACCACGTGGTATACATTCCGAAGTTCTGTTCGCACTCACTCATATATACCACATTATTTTTCTCACTTGACACAATTTTTTTTCACTGTCATTTTTTGTCAACAATTTTTTTTCAGTGACATTTTTTGTCAACAACTTTTTTTTGCTGTCATATTTTTTTAATTGTTTTTTTATGTTATAAACACATTTTTAAGGGTATAATTATGTTATTTTATCATACACAAATTTTTAAAAGTTATTTTGAGTCATCTTTTTTCAGTTTAACACATTCACTCTTAACACTTTTTGAACAACTTTTTTTGTAAATGCAATTTTAACTACAAAAATTATAAATTATTATTAAAGAAAGTAATTACTAACAAGGTTTTTAACAAAACAATTCCGTTTTATTCTGTGACGGCTATTTTTAACAGAACCATATTTAACTTTCATTATTGAAAAAAATAACACATTTTTGTTTTTAAAACAATCACAGAAAATTTTAACTAACGTTTGTAAAATTATTGCACATAAGTTTCACTTAAATTATTTTTCAGTTCCTGAAACAAAGGAAAAAATACATTATCATTTTTTTCCCATAATATTTGAAAAATAATTCGTATAATTTATCAGGGGAATAAGACAAGCGTGAGTCCAGGAAAAGTATGGGCGGGAAAAGGTTCTATTGTTGGCTCAGGGGGTTGTGAGAAATCTAAGGATTTCATAAACGTGAAAAAATTACTTTTCAATTTCACTTTACACTTTTCAATTTCACCAAAAACCATAGAGAGGCGGACAAATCAATTGCATCATAATTACCCTCTTTTTGAATAAAGCTCTCATGCCTAATATCTCACTGCTGAGCAAGGGTATATTCTAAAGTAGAGTTAACGTATTCGCAAAAGTGATATTCGCAAAAAAACTAGGCAGGTCCAACGCTTAGCTGCCGTGGATACAGTTACGGTACTGATTGAAACTGGTAAAGAGGAAAACAATGTGGACAATGCTGACTGAGTGAAATGGCTAATATCGTGGTATGCGAATATCATATTTGTGAATATAATATTCTTTAACTAACGCCCCTAAAACTCAATCTCAGCTTCAATTCAAGTAGTCCTCAATCCATACAAATTTGACAGTGAGTTTTCAAAAATGTATGAGAGTAAGTCCTAATTTGAGTAATGTTTGAGCACTCAGGTGCACTCAAGATGTCCATATGAACATACAGTGAAGGTTTAAGCTTAACTACGCTTGTGGTTTGATTATCTTAACACGTTCATTAAAAAGTTCGTGACTACTGTTAAATATCTGTTAAATACAATGTTTTGTTCCATAACTTAAATGCTGCCAGCAGGAAGCCTCAATTTTCCAATTTTTTTTTAAACTGACATTTAGCATTACGTTTACTGGCGCGTGATCGTAAACTAAAGCAAAGCGCCCTTAGTGCGTGTTACTGATCTCTCTCAATACATTATTTAAATCTAAAAATACTTCACATAACACCATAGACTGGCTAATAGAATTGCTAATAAGATAGACCATACCGGGTACATTATCTATACGTATATAAGCTCCTTGGAGCGGGTTCGTTGGCCGCTAAGCCCCGCCCCTTACCACGCCCACTTCTCAATCAGACCCTCCTACCCACATTTTGGAATGATGACGCTTTTGGTAAGCTATTCCATGTGTTAGCTTTAGCATGCGGCGATGCTTGAGTTGTTGGTGTTATACCGAAATTAATGTAGTAACACGGAAGTGGCAGCTGGTGTTGTCATACAATTTGGATGTAACCCAATGTTACAATGTTAAATAAGTAAAATTTGTTCTGATAATGATAATAATATATGATGATACATAATATATCATTTCCGTGATGATATAGTAATATTGGTATAGCCTCTAGACACCTGGAGTGCTATATATAGTATTAAATAAATCTTGATGTAAAGGCCGATCCTTTCCGAACATTGTGCTTCGAGTGCGACCGGCCATCCTTTTTATAGCATCAATTCCCGAGTGTTTGTTTTTTCCCGCTAAATATGTTATGGTCGTGTGATTTCTTTTAACCAATGAAAATAAAGCAATGGCGATAGTTTGTCCTTGGATTTCGATAGAAATTTCTTTTCGAGTGGCCACCATTATTGCGCTGCGTGCTCACGAGTTGACAACAATGGCGGCACGTGGTCGACGAGGTAAGTAGAATTTGTTTTTTGTTTGATAAATTTACTTGTTTTAGTTTATTTTTTTTATAGGAATGTTAGTAATTAAACATTATATCGAATTCACTTAATTTTGGAGAGGAATACAAAATAATTAAGTAATTATACCGTCGTAAATAAATTAAACCTATAAATAGGCCCTTCGGTTGGACTTTATGTTTTAGGTATATGGAATTGATCGTATTTATAGTACTTTCGGCGTTAATACTAATAGTAGGTATTTATTATTTTCAGCGTTACAAGTAACCGATATCACGGAAATTTTAAATAACTCCGAGTTTGAAGACTCGGGTGATGATGAAGATTTTGTTGGGAGTTTAATAACTACCGATGATAGGAGTGAAGCAACCCAATCATCGGAAGATGAAGATTCAAGTGACAGCGATAATGAGAGTAACTTGCTAGACGTTCGAGCTGGTCCTAGTGGCGTCGGCAGGACTACAGCCGGTCGTCGAAGTCGGGGCAGACGCCCCGTGCCGGTGCTCGAGTTCGTACGCGTGGGGGCACTCGCAGTTCAGGTCCAATAATTATGTTGTTTAGCTTTAAGATTTTCTAGATTTTTTTATCAAACAAAGTAAAAAATGATTGTTGATTAGATAGACTATGACTATTTTGTTATATATTGATAAAAAAATATAAAACTGTGTTTTTTGTTTCTTAATTTGTGTCATTTGATTAAAATTGTCTGAACAAATTAAATTATTTGTTTAATTTATACAACTAACCTACTTATGCATTAACGACCGGAAGTCCTATTTATAGAACAAAATATACCTAAATACAAACATGCTTAATATCTTTTATAAAAAATACTAAAAAACATTTGTTTTAGTGAAAACTCTGGAATCCCTTAGTTTACGATTTATTTAACTTGAAAGGTCTCGGCCTTTGCAGCAATAATGATTTAATGCTTTATTTAGTACATTCGGCCGTAGTCACAAATGATTTTAAAAGAGACTTCGGTGTCTAGAGGATAGTATAGAACCTCTTATCCAACTTCTTAATAATACCTAAGTCCAATGTTAAATCAAATAAAATTGATTGTTTCAAAAGAAAGTGCATTAATTTATACAAGAGCATTAGCTAGTGTTTTGCTTTTATTTTTTTGTCCTAACTTTGAAGAACTACATGAAGCGCCTTCAATTTTACTTTTCATTAGCAAACATTTTATAATGAAACCTAACCTTTTAATACATAAAACGTTTTTTTCCATATTACTAAAAAAAATGTGTATTCAAAAATATTTTTACATAATACTATTTTCCAAAAAAAAAAAACTAGCGGACTAAACTAAAACATCACTCATTATCATTATCTTTAGAAATCTTTATTATTTGTGTTTTTTTTTGTAGTTTATATTATTATTATTCACAACCCCAACCACAAACACCGTACAAAACATTGTAATGTGTAATTACTGCACTGTAACTATTACATACCGATGTACAATTACGTTAACATTGGCAGTGGACTGTTAGTTTTTACCTGATATTATCTAACTAATATGCTAATTTCAAACATGGCGTAAATTGCATTCAACTTCATTAAAAACTGTATCGAGTTAGTAAAAAAAGTTTTTTTTTACTTTTCCTTTTTATTACGTCTTATCAAAGTAAAATATAAGTAATAAGACATGGAGTTTTATAATTTTCATATCAATTAACGTCGAAATATTATAAAAAAATAAGTGTTCAATTTTTTTTCTATGGTAGTGTTCTGTGGCATTATGGTTTGTAAAAAATACTGATGATTCCTGAATCTATACAGTCAAAAGTCTAGACAAAGGTCTCCCTTGACACCTTCCAAGCGTCCTTTGTATAGGCCAATTCATTTACTTGTTTTCTTTATAGACAATGTTTTTTGGTGGTTCAAAATTGTCAGAAGTTTTTTTTCATCTACAAGTTTATTTTCTTTAAGGCACTTTTATCCATGCATTAAGGCCCTCCGTGCACTTAAAACATATTTTCATGATTTTTCAGCGTATTAAGACGTTGATCTCTATCTTTGTATGTTTAAGATACGTATATTTATTTAAAAACAGCCTAAAAACTGGGGAGTAGGCTTTAATTTAGATTGATTAGATTTTTCAACAAAAATCTTTTTATCTTTAATATTATTATGTAGCTAAGTTAAGATAAATACTAGCCTATAAATACGCTTCAAAGAGTCCAAAATATTTTAAATCTACTATAATGGTAAGTAGCATAGGACGTCCACCAACAAGGTGGTCTGATGATCTGGTGAAGGCTGCAGGATCGCGGTGGATGCTGGTCACTTCCAACCGAATTACTTGGAGATCAATGAGGGAGGCCTATGTCCAGTAGAGGAAGTCCTACGGCTAACATGATGATGATGATGATGACTATGTTTTACTGGGCTTAAGGCGTAAAGCGTTACGTAGATTAGGGCGTTCAAACAATAAACAAACTACTTTTTACTTAAAGAGTACTTAAACTTGATCAAATAACTAAACCAACCGTTTAACTTAACTACAACTTAGCCACGAATAATTACAACCAGCGCTAATTAAAAATAATTATAGTTGGCGTCGGCGGCGCAAACGACTGTGAAAATTTTAATTTAATAAGTATTTTAAGAAATAAATACTAGTAATAGGTTTTTAATGTGTCATTATGTTTCATATAACTTAATTTAAAAGATTCTGGTTGAGATATGAAAATGTTAGATTTAATTTATTGTTTCAATGAGTCATAAAACGTAAGTGCATAGTTATGAAAAAGTAAAGCAAAAGTCGGTGAATTTTAACCCCAAAGTTTATGAAAGCTTGTAATGACAACAATATAAAGATGCGTTGTCTTAGGAGAGAGGAACGATGCGGACTTCAATTGGTTTTCTTATAAATAGAAAAGATTTTATAATAATTTCAATGCATTGTAATTGATCAATTGAGCTCCGTACAACTCCGTTCCGTTATCATAAACTCCTAATGCCCCAAGTACACTACCACGTTTGCTGAATGTGGTGGACTATCTTACTTCAATCTACTTCGATCACCAAACTTCATCTTTACACTACGTTGTCCAGCAACTGCTAATACCTAATTTTTTGGCAGTCGTTTACTGAATATAGCCAACAACTTTTTTCTTAACACTGGAGCCGTCAACGTTTATTGCATACACCGAACGACTTATTGTAATCGCGCCTTTACGAAGTGGAAATAAATAAATATGCCCGGACAAATTAACTCACGGTTAATTAGACCCAAACTATGCTCTAAGCTTGTAATATGAAATCTAACTGAAACTACAACATAATTATGTATACACAAATACTTTTTAAGAATATTTAATTTACACCCAGACGTCTTCACCAACAACTATGTCTTCATGTTGTCTTTGGACGGGAATCAAATCCCTGACACAGTAAGCGCTCTCAATGCCACTGCGCCTTGTCCATATACTGGTAATTTAAGTGGAAAGTTATCCTATGCTGTTTTTGATAGATGTTTATAGTTTTTCAAAATGTTAAATCTAAAGTTCTAAAATTCTAATCTAAAATTAACTTCATATTAAATTCTTAAAGGAGTTAATTTTTAATATGAACAGTCAAAGGGGTGAGTAGAGCTTCCCTTTAGTGACTCATAAATAATAAAATGAAATGAAATAAACTTATCTACTTAAAAAAAGACTTAACAATGTCTTTCTTTTAAATGATTCCATTTAAAAACGGAAAAAGTATATGAACTGTTATCACTGTTTTTTAAGTAAAAAACAATATAACTACAATGATTTGCAAAACTTGTGATAGGAAGCAACAAACGTAAAAAAACTAAACTTAGTCATGTCTCAAAATAATATGTAACGAGATGATTATTTTTTCTTTACAACAAAAAATATTGCTAATTATTATAAATAAATGTAGTCATTACTTTTTACTGTACAATTTTTTTTGACCTCTGTCTTTTTAGTAAGCCGAAAGAGACATTTGCAAAATAAAGTATTATCGCTATTTTTTTGCAAAATTAGTTTGATCAAGTTTCCTTATAAATCCATAATAAAAGTCAGTATGATGTCAACTATCTATATATACTGATAAAAAGCAGAAAGTTTGTTATTTTGTTTGTTTAAACTCGCTAATCTCTGAAGCTACCAGTCGTATTTAAAAATAAATATACACCCGGACAAATCCACACTCGGTTCATTATACCCAAAGTAAGCTGTGAATCTGTGAGCTAATTTGAAAACTGTAGGTAAGGATTCCATTTGTTGCCATTCGGTTACGGAACTATAAAAGGTTTAAAAGTAACCTTTTTGTTGAATGTGACTATCAATAGGGTACTTTTTATCCAGAACTTTCCACTGGAACGGGTACAACATGTGTAAAAAGTCATGGCACTGCTTATATTAAAATAAACACAGTAAGAGACAATTTAAAAGTATGATTAAATTAAATTAAATTATTAGCCTCTAATGTCCCACTGTTGGGCAAAGGCCTCTCATCTCACTGAAGTTATCAGTACAGTGAGGAGGATTAGGCATATTCACCACGCTTGCTAAAATGCGGGTTGGTGATCTCAAACTCGAGCCATGTTTGAAAAGTAGGAAACATGTTTTCGCTCGACCCGGGAATTCAACCCGGGACCTCAGTCTTGGCAAGCGAGCGCACATACCACTAGACACCGAGGCGTTAAATGTATGAAAGTGACTTTTTTTTAACTTTTCAGCTTGTGAATTCAATATGTTACATACTTTTTATGATTTTCACAATAAGTCCCCGCCGCCTACTACTACGTTTTATGTATAAAACGTTTTTTTTTACTTTTCAGATTGTCTAATTAGACACTGTTTCATAGGTATGGCATATTTTTTTTAATGTCAAACATGTATAAGTATGCAAAAAAAAATATTGCTATTTAAAATTATGACCATCGCAAGTAGACTTTAGACATAGACATTTTACTTGCTTTTACACTGAATACAATAAATCTTATTTCATGAAATAACCTATTAAGTACAATAACTAGACATTTTATTCAAATGTTCTAATCTAGGAAAAAACACAGTTATACCTGCAGTAACTTTAAGTTACACACTATAAACAATATATTTTTATCTTTAATCACTTTTTTATATAGGAAAGACAAAAAACAAAAAAAAACTTTTGTGCACAAAACTTGGCGTGCACGTTAGCACTGCAGTTCAGAAGTCAACACTAACATATTCTAATGATTAAGCATTGTCATTAACTTTCATTAATAGGTAAAACTTACAGGATTAAATGCACTTACTTAAGCTTCGATTACAATGAGCAAATAATATAGGTATACTTATAGGTACAAGTTACGAACCGATGCGTTCAATGGAAAGCGACATTTTATGCGTCATATTTAAAAAGTTGCCTTCAAAAGTTGCTCACTCGCAGCTTGTAAACTAGTCCAATGATTTTTTATTTAAAGGAACTATATTAGTATGTAATTTCAAGCGTACTTATAATATACGTGCCTACCTTATTCGCAAAAGTCAAACCAAGATTTAGCAAATTGTGAAATGTGAAATGTTATTCAATTAAATTGTATATTGGCAAAATAATCAAAGCTAAAGGTAGTCTTACCTACTAGTAGCTAAACACAGCTTCAAATATATATTTTAGAATTCATTAAGAAAAACCTTAAAATAATTATTTTAAAGTTTTCTCTAGATCCCTCAGTTTTTATTATATCTTCTATTATATTATTTCCTCTGTCAATTCTATTCCTTCGTTAAATAACTTTACTCATTTACTCAAGAAAAAAAATAGATGTAAAATTCCCCAAAAACTCAACCCCAGCACCAAAAAAAAAATTGCATAATCACCTCAAAAAACCAAAAAACGCACCAAAACAGATCACTATCAAAATAGTCAAAACACTCACTACACAAAAAAAACCGTCACAAAAATGTCATCAAAAAAAAAACTGGCAAAAAAAATGCCGCTATTTTTTGCCGTTTCGATCCGTGACCGTTACTTACGGAGTCATTGCTACTACTAAAAACTGCCGACTGAATTTGTGTAGGCGTTGTACTAAAGAGCGAGATGGGCATACATTTCCGTACGAGTTTAAGCGAGATGGGAGATCATTCGAGGCGTGTTTGTGGGGGCGGAGTCAAGTCTGCATAAGTGATTGTTCGAGTCCACACGAAGCAATATATTATGTGAACCTGGTAGTTTTTGTACTCAATGCATTGTCTTAGCGATGTTTTTTTTTCATGATTTTGAACTATGAAAGTCGATGGCTGGTATTAATCCTATTCCGTTGCGGTAGGTTAGGGTTTGTCTGTGGGTACTTGGCTATGATTTTTGAGTCTTGATTTTACTTTTTAATTTGTAACTAATTTTTCTTAAAATAAAATTTGAAATATATTTTGATACATACTTGTTAAAGAATTGAATTGAATGAAATTAATTGAATTGATAGAATAGAACTCTTTTTAAAGAACTTTAAAGAGTTCAATTTGATTAAAATTGTATTGTAAATCTGTCAAAACGGAAATCAAACTGATTTTTTTTACGCTCATCTCAATCATTCTTATACTTACTAGGTATAGAAGCCTCTTTTGCATTACTTAAATAATAATTTTTCAATAAAAGATGCTCGAAGGAAGGTTCTAATTTAATAATAAAACTAAATCAAATACTTTGTCTTTTCGACTGTATCTACGTGGATTATGAAAATATAATTTTCCCAATATCATTTCAATCCCTTCCACTCAGGTATAGGAAGTTAGATTAATTTCATGAAATAAGAAAAAGTTCTTCAAAAATAAATCTTCTACTATATAGGTAGGTACTAAGTACTTACTTCGTAATACAACACGTTCTCTACTAAGTAAAAATTAAACGTTTTTTCAAAAGTAACGAGTTTTTTTATTTTTACTTTTACAAAGGAATAATAAAGAAACAATTCTTCTTTCATTTATTTTAAACTGAATTCCATATTCAAATATCTGAATATTTTAAAGTTCCAATTTTCAAATTTGAACTTGGAACGTCCAGTTCGGTGACGTACAAAAACTGAGCTCGCAGCGCTGACCGTCATCTGCGCAGGACAGAGAAAGCTGTGGAGACTCTATACTTCGAGTAATCATGTAATATTCCTTTAATGTAAATTAATTATGATAAGTAAATAATTAAAAAAATGGTTGATGATTACAACATTTTATTATGTTCATATTTAGACCAACCATGACATGCATTTCTTATTTCCATTTAATTAGTTTAATTCCCTAATGAAAAAGGAGATTTTATAGATAATGGATGCACCCGACTTTAATTTAGAGGTTTTTTGTTTGAAAGGTTTATAAATCACTTGTTTGTATTATAATGCCTGTGTGGCCTAGTGCATTCGCATCATCACTTGGCTCCTAGTTTCAATTCCCGGGTCAAACTAAGCACATTCTCCTTTAGCTTTTCAAATATGTGTCTGATTTGAAATCTCCAACCCACAGAACGCAATCGTTATAATTACACTTAATCCCCCCTCACTGCACTGATACCATCAGTGAATGGAGAGGTTTTTGCTTAGTAGTGGGACATTACCGGCTGATACTTGATTTCTTGTTCTATATCTTAATGTAAAACTTTATAAAACCAATTCCTCTCCATCTATTTCCCTGTTCCATACAAATATGTCGCCTACCCTTACAGACAATCCGCAAAAAGAGCGTCCTTAGCAAACGCTCATTTCATCGCATACGTTCCTCGATAGAAAGAGACCAAAAACCACTTAACTAAGACCTTCACTCATCCGGAAAATGTATGAAAATTTCAAATTTCGAATCGAATGCAGAGCTCAGTTTAAACTGGTTAGTGTGAAGAGTAGGATGAAATCAACTTTTCTGTCTCTGTCGTTTGGCTGTAGTTAGAAAGAGATGGCATGAGTGATTATGCTTGATATGTTGATATAATATTGTATTAAAGATTTTTGATACATTCGAAGGCGTGAAGGAGACATGAGTATAGAATGACTTCACTATTTTAAACCGATTCAAAATGGAGGAGTATGCATTTTAAAAAAAAAAAATATTATTATTATTTTATGAAACTTTTATACAAACATCGCTATATGAAATGGTATTTACTAAAATATTCTCATTCTTAAACTATTTAAGAAAACGTAATGTTTTGCTTAAAATTATATCCAATTCAATAGTTTTCCGCCTATTTAATGTAATATTTATAGTAATGGTCGCTATTATCACTTTTCGCTTTTCGAAGAAAAGGAAAATTTAAAAGATATTTAATGTTACTCTCAATATTTCCCTTGATCCAACAAAATATCAAACTAATGTATCACGATAATTATCAACAACAAAAAAATAGCAATTCAACTTGTTCATTTTGATTATTCCGAAACCTACCTAACAGTGGGAACTTTACAACATATTATAATTTAATAAGCTAAGTACAAGAAAATATACTAAATAATAAACAAAATGTTACAAAAAAAACAAGCCAAGCCACGCACCGCCACTAGTAAACCTCACATCACCTCAATAATCTGAAATCGTAATAAATTATTTTCCCACAATGTTGGCAACAATATGAGTGGGAAAAAGTGCGATTCCCACGCGTGGGCTCAGACTTTCGCCTCGATACTATCAATAGGGTCGCGTCGTAGTTTCTTGTCAGCCTAGATTTGTGATATACAGCGTGTTTGAAACATAATGTTAGTGGAATTTTTAATCTACACTAATATTATAAAGAGGAAAACTTTGTTTGTTTGGTTGTAATGAATAGGCTCAAAAACTACTGGAACTTTATTAAAAATTCTTTCACCATTCGAAAGCTACATTATCCACGAGTAACATAGGCTATTTTTCATCCCGAAATTCCCACAGGAATGGACACAACGCGGGTAAAACCGCGGGGCACTGCTAGTTCATCTATATATACTTATTATAATAAATCTGAATATTTTGTCTGTTTGAACGCGCTTATCACAGAAACTACCAATCCGATTTGAATAGATAGCGCTATTACTCAATTTCTTTCTTTATATTATCATACTGGCAGCGCCCAGCGGTTTTACCCGCGTTGTGCCCGTGCTGGTGGGAATATCGGGATGAAAAATAGCCTATGACCTTCCCGTTCAATGTAGCTATCTATTACAAAAAGAATTATTCAAATCGGACACATTATTACCGAGATTAGCTCCAACATACTAACAAACAAACTTGCAAATTTTACCTCTTTATAATAACTATAAGTATAAATGAAAATCCACCCTGTAGACAATTATTACGTTCATATACCTACATACGTCTAATTACCTAACAACTCACATGAGAGACTATACGTTACTTATATGTATATGTACTAAGTAGGTACAAGTATTGGTTCATATTAGCACATTCATAATTACAAACAATCTCAATTACATCACAACATGTAAAATCCCTCCTCACTGCACTGATATCTTCAGTGAGCGTTGAGACTTGTCAGCAGAGGCCATCAAACTAAAAATTTAATTGAATTGAATGCAAGCGAACACTACTCATTTTCAAATTGAAACACTTTGCATTTATTTTACACTAGCCACGCCCCGCGGTTTCACCCACGTTGTACCCGTGCCCGCGGGAATTTCGGGATAAAATGTATCCCATGATGTGTTATTCTGATGTATAACCCATATTATTGTACAGTTTCATCCATCTATACATCCATCCTCACAAACTTTCGCATTTATAATATTAAGTAGGATAGGATAGGATAGGATAGGATTTTTATCTGACGTTTGGGCTCCTTTACAGGAACCGTGGTCACAGACTGTGGTGTTATCCGCCTTTGCAAGAAAAAGCTTTTTCTATATCTGTCCTATACAGCCCCACAGCTGGGCAAAGATCTCAAAGGTAAAATAACTTTACTACGTAAAATTAAAGCGAACTGTATCCCTAAACGTACCACATACCACTTCCAATATCCCCAAAAACCCAACCAAACCCACTCCAATCCACATACCGTTAAAAACAAAAAAAAAAGACCCCATAAATAATTAGTCGTATCAGTTAATAAAACCGTAACTCAAATACGTTGCAGTGCACACGCGAGCGGTCGACCACTCTTGACCTTTTTGAAAAACACCAACACCTGCTTCTTGCTCGATAAACGAAGAAATAGCAAAGAAACGATTATGTTATGTTCAGTATAGAAATGTCACCGTTTCCGCTGCATCTAGTGCTGGAACAGAGAAAGGTGTGGAGGCGTGTGTGCTTAGAAATTTTTGAAGTTTATGGAAGAGCTGTGGAGGTGGTGTTGTGATTTGAAAATGTTATGATGTGAGGATGAGACGTGAGCGGTTGATAACGATTAGCATTTTTTGAACCTGTTCCTGAGGTAATTTTCAATCAAAATTTCCTCATAAATCACTTAGTATGTAGTTCTTATATCACTACATACCTAGTATAAAATAAAGTCGTCCCTTTTTCGTGTCTGTCTGTATGCTTAAATCTTTAAAATTACGCAACGGATTTTGATGCGGTTTTTTGTAATAGGTAGAGTGATTCAAGAGGAAGGTTTTTATGTAAAAAAAATCCTGAAATTCCCACGAGAACGGGCACAACGCGGGTAAAACCGCGGGGCGCTGCTAGTATGTAATAAGAGTTGACAACAGCTAATGTCTAATCCAACGTTTTCATTCAATATCTGTGCCACTTACAAGCATCTACAGCATTCCCATACAACATGCACAATAAGGTAGTATTCTAGTTTATCGCGAATTCACAGATTTCATTTATACACTACTGAAGATTTTTTTTTCATAATGTAGAGAAATGACGAGAAATAAAAAGTTTCTCTTAAAGTTAAGAAAAATAATAATAAATAGCGACTCCACGCATTCTCTGTGCCTATAATTTTCCACACTTTGGACATTATAACTAGTAAGTCTATTCGCTATCGAGCTTCAAGTTTATTGTAATACCTACTTCAACACGCTCCACTGAGCTTAGACCTGTATGACCTATAGATCTAGGCATTATAATAAGCACTAGCTTTCAACCTGATGATAAACATTCTTGGGAAATGTAACGGCTTTTATTAGAATTATTGTTGTTTTTTGTAACAGTAGTAGGTTTAACTTTGACTGTTATCAGCTATTGAGGTTTTTACCTAAGTATAAGCAGCGCCCCGCGGTTTTACCCGCGTTGTGTCCATTCCTGTGGGAATTTCGGGATGAAAAATAGCCTATGTTACTCGTGGATAATGTAGCTTTCGAATTGTGAAAGAATTTTTAAAAACGGTCCAGTAGTTTTTGAGCCTATTCATTACAAACAAACAAACAAAGTTTTCCTCTTTATAATATTAGTGTAGACTAGCAGCGCCCCGCGGTATTACCCGCGTTGTTCCCGTTCCCGTGGGAATTTCGGAATGAAAAGTAGCCTATAACCTTCCCGTTGAATGTGGCTATCCATTACAAAAAGAATTTTTCAAATCGGTTCAGTAGTTTCTGAGATTAGCGCGTTTAAACAAACAAACAAACAAACAAACAAACAAAACAAACTCTTCAGCTTTATAATATTAGTATAGATTAGCCTGTTATGTCTCACTGTTGGGCAAAGGCCTCTCATCTCCCGAAGATATCAGTACAGCTGTAGATTAAGCATAATCACTACGCTTGCCTTATGCGAGTTGGTGATCTCAAACCTGAGCCGTGTTTGAAAAGTAGGGAACATGTTTTTGCCTGACCCGAGAATTGAACCCGGGATCTCAATTTAGGCAGGAGAGTGCACATACTACTAGACTAGCGAAGCGCTTACGTTTTACTTATACTCGTATAATTTAGTTTTTTATGAAGTATTAGATATACTAAACATACTTAAGATAAATGTTACGGCACTGTTTAAGAAAGAAATTAAAAAATCTATCTACAACTAAAATACTTAATAATATATAATGTATGTATGAATTAAAGTTTATGACCAATACAATATCTAAGTATTAAGTTTCATAGACTTCTAGACTACCTGAGTTGTGTATAGAAGCTAGTAATTGGATCAATTATAGCATAACTTCAAAGCGAGGGTGAGTAATGGAGTACCATTCATTTTAATTGTTATACATTGTTTTAATAAGTCGGGTAACGGATAGTGAACAAACGCTATAACTTTGTTTGAAAATATGCAGTACTACCCACGCCCCGCGGTTTTACCTGCGTTGTGCACTTTCCCGTGGGAATTTCGGGATAAAACAAAGCCTATAACCTTCTTCTTGAATATAAGCTATCTAATACAAAAATAATTGTTCGAATTGGACAAGTAATCCGAGATTTGAGAGATATAATGACAGTGAAGAATAATTAAGTTGTTCAATAGACAATGTATAATAATTGCCTGCAATGCCCTAACCAAACACCTGATTGCCCGAAAAGTAAGATGATTCCGTGCTTCGGAGGGCACGCTAAGCCGTCGGTCCCGGTTACTTTCTACGGATAGTAGTCGTTACATGAGCCATGTCAGAGGCCTTTGGCGGCTCAATAACTCTGACACTAGGATTGGTCAGGTTGACCATCCACTCGATGAAGAAGAAGATAATTAAGTTCTTCAATCGATAGACCATGTCGGAGGCCTTTAGGCGGTCTAAAAACTCAGACACCAGGGTTGGCCACTGACCTACACGAATTTACTTACTTACTTAACGACATAACATCTATACTAATATTATAAAGCTGCAGAGATTGTTTGTTTGTTTGTTTGTTGAAATTTGAAAAAAAAAATTGTAAATTTTTGTAATGATAACCACGTTCAACGGGAAGGTTATAGGCTACTATTCATCCTGAAATACCCACGGGAACAGGTACAACGCGGGTAAAACCGCGGGGCGCTAGTAGTCAATAAAGACTTAAGTTACTATATTAAGTTATCATATTTACTTCTTCAAAGAGCATAATTTAATTTTTTTTAATCTATACTAATATTATAAAGCTGAAGAGTTTGTTTTGTTTGTTTGTTTGTTTGTTTGTTTGTTTGTTTGTTTGTTTGTTTGTTTGTTTAAACGCGCTAATCTCAGAAACTACTGAACCGATTTGAATAATTCTTTCACTGTTAGATAGTCTATTTATCGAGGAAGGCTATAGGCTACATTTTATCCCGAAATTCCCACGGGAACGGGCACAACGCGGGTAAAACCGCGGGGCGCTGCTAGTGTTTCATAAACGTGTTGTTACTCGCACTCATTACTTGAACTAACCACCGTCATAAATGTAAATTAACCGTGAACTTTAAGCACGGGTCGAGCTTTCATTTAAAGCACTATCTTATATCTAAAATGCTTAATGTTACCTTTTGTAAAGGCAGTTTTAACGCCACTTTTTGGTCTTAGTAATTAGTTTAAAGTTTATTAGTAATTAGTTTAAAGTTTGTTAAGCTACGGCTAGGCAGGTTTTGTAGGGATGGGTGAACTTTTTTTGTTTTATTTCTTTCGATTTTGGTAGAGATTTTAACCATGAATGTGAGCAATACAAATGATAAAATTATTACATTTATATTAATTAAATTATAGTACATCCCAAATATAGATCCAAAATGCAAATTTAAAAAAATCTAGTTTATTATTTAAGTCTATTTTATAGTCAGTAATTATTTACTCTATCTCTAGACCAATTTCAAAAAGGAGAATTTATTCCTGTTCAACAAAATGTAAAACCCGACTTCACTAAATCAGGGAATATAACGTAAGCACTATCTACAAAATGTACTCACTAGTGCCATCTATTGGGTTGCGGGTGGTACCACCGCTTCAAACATCTACACTAATATTATAAAGAGGAAAACTTTGTTTGGTTGTAATGAATATGCTCAAAAACTACTGGACCGTTTTTAAAAATTCTTTCACCATTCGAAAGCTACATTATCCACGAGTAACATAGGTTTCAACATAGGTAACATATATTTCATCCCGAAATTCCCACAGGAATGGACACAACGCGGGTAAAACCGCGGGGCGCTGCTAGTCTGGTATATTTTGAACAAAACACCACCACACTTATTCACTTAATCATGATAATAATGAGAAATTAAGTAATCATACGCGTTAATGGACAATTAATTCTTTATAGACACTTTACAGATTTCTTTCCCAGACTTTCTAGGTCTTAACATACGACACAAAAAGTCTAGCTCAGATCACTCTCTTCGAAGACATAGTATCTATTATATGCAATGGACATTAACATCTGTAAAGATTGAACAGTGGTATAGTGGTATTTCCACTCGCCTACCAAGACTGAGGGTTCAAATCCCAGGTCGAGAGAAACATGTTTCCTACTTTTCAAACATGGCTCGGGTTTGAGATCACCAACCCGCATTTGGCAAGCGTGGTGATTATACCTAATCCTCCTCACTGTACTGATATTTTCAGTGAGATGAGAGGCCTTTGCTCAGCAGTCAGACATTACAAACTACTACTTTTAACTGTTACTTTACTACTGCAGAATTATCAACAATTGTTAAGTACATATTTACAATCTGCCTTCCCACTATCAAAAGCGGAAATACGATTGTATAAACAAAGTAGAGAAAGAATCTGTAATTAATACGAAATAAATGATTATTATAGAAAGTATCTTGATACTACAACGAACGCAGCACCGTAGACGATGTGTGGTGATGAAATAGTGTGGACATACCCTTAGTCCCTATACAGAAATAAAGTTGGAAACTTATAAGCGCTTACCGGCGCTTGACAGCGCTGGTCCGTTCTACACAATGGAAGCAGGTTAAAGCAGACCATGCAAAATGTCAGTCTCATCGGACGATGATTTGGTTTTGTTAGAATTTTAAATGGCAGCGCCCAGCGCTGACCAGCGCGTGTTGAAGCTTGTCGGAACTTGTCGGCACCGTTCAGTGCTTATCGGCGCGCGTTCATATATTTTCCTGCGCGGGTTACACCCCGCGAGGTATAAGCTGAGCTTTGCAATTGTGTGAGTGTACATGGATAGTGTAGGTGTGATAACCGGCCTTAGGCGCGGCCCCATTTTCGCCCGGTAAAAACCTGATTTTGGGTAACCGGCTTGAGGCGCGGCGCCATTCTGTCTCGCCGCGCTTGGAACTTTTGGTGATCACTCACACTAATGCAAAGCTCAGCTTATACCTCGCGGGGTGTACCAGCGCTGTCAAGCGCCGGTAAGCGCTTATAAGTTTCCAGCTTTCTTTCTGTATACGGCCTTAGCTTGTAACGTAAATGACTATAAAAATCATCTATCCTAATATAATAAAACTGAAGAGTTTATTTGTTTGAACGCGCTAATCTCAGAAACTGCCGAACTGATTTCAATATCTCTTTTTGTAGTGGATAGCCACATTCAGCAGGAGGTAATAGGCTATTTTATCTTTCCGAAATTCCCACGGGAACGGGTACAATATGAGTAAAACCGTGGGGCGTTCCTAATATAATTTCATAGGCACGTCCTCATATTTCTTTACATTCGCGCCGATCGCGTGTGCCCTTATCACTAAGAATATATTAAGTGTATTTTTTAAATCTCTTTTTCACATCGGCTGCGTGTAATTTTCGTTCTGAGCCACTTTTTCACAACCAGGGATTGTGCACCTTTCCACTTTTTACATAGTTTTTTGTATGTTAGTTGTTTTTTGAGAAATAATCCGTGACTTTAATTGTTACCTATTAATTAATGAGTAGTTAAGTACAGAAGTAAGTCTACGCTTGCTATCTCGGTTCATGAGATACTGTCTGATGTCAGACAAAGGAGGGGACAGCGGTGTCTTAGTAATAGGGTCCCGTTTTTACCCTTTTAGAGTAGTAAATATATACACCCGAACAAATGTACACACGGTTAATTAGACCCAAACGAAGATCTAAGCTTGTGTTATGGACTCTAACTCACTGATACTACTACACAAACCCGTTGGCACAGTGGCAGTGAGAGCGCTTACTGTGTCGGGGGTTACGGGTTCGATTCAACGGAGTCAATAATATGTGAAGGCATAGTTGTTGGAGACGACGTCTGGGTGTCAATTAAATATTCTTATAAAGTATTTGTGTATGTATGGGCTCTGAGTACGGAACCCTAAAAAATGGCGAAAAATCCTTTACGTATAAACCCTCTGTATCTAAAACACTGTTATAAATAATATGTTTTGTTTCTTTTGCTCTTCGGAAAATTGCGTAATGTCAGAAAGTGACAAACTATTTGATAGCCAAAATATGCTTAGAACGCGTTATGACGCAAATATGACCATTAGGGAGTTAAGATGGAGTTAAGATACATTTTCTATCTATTGACTGCGCATGCGTCAAAAACTAGGTACTTGCGGCGTAGTTTGACTAAGCGATGTTAGTTCATTGAGATTGTTAAGCAACGAGCAGCTCGCTACTTGGATGGGTGGCCGATAGTGGTATTTCTATCTGAGCGCTAACGTGCTTCGGATAATCTCAAATCTCAGAAACTACGGATTCGATTCGAATAATTATTTTTGTAATGGATAGCAACATTTAACGGGAAGGTTATTAGGCTATTTGGCACAACGCGGGTAAAACCGCGGGGCGCTGCTAGTTCCTAAGTAATACAAATTAATCGCTACTATCCTATTACATAATATTATAAATGCGAAAGTTTATGAGGATGTATATTTGTTACTCTTTCACGCAAAAACTACTGGACGGATTTGGATGACATTTTACAGTAATATAGGTTATACATCAGAATAACACATAGGATACATTTCATCCCGAAATTCCCGCGGGAACGGGTACAACGCGGGTGAAACCGGGCGCGACTAGTTAGGTAATATATATCATTATAACGGACTCGTAACCGTCATGAGTTAGCGTTCTGTTTGATTAACGTTTTTATTCGATACTTACAATGTTATTGGTTTATCGACTGTATATCTGTTTTATTCGTTTTAATGTACACTAGCAGCGCCCCGCGGTTTTACCCGCGTTGTGGCCGTTCCCGTGGGAATATCGGGAATTTTTATACATAGAAACCTTCCTCTTGAATCACTCTACCTATTACAAAAAACCGCATCAAAATCCGTTGCGTAATTTTAAAGATTTAAGCATACAGACAAACAAACAGACAAAAATAGCGACTTTGTTTTATACTATGTAGTGATGTATTGGTTACTCTGATGATTAATTAGGGGTTTGAAAGGGAAAGTGCAGTCAATTGTTTTAAGCGTACGTAACTATGTTAGTACTAGCTGCGCCCCGCGGTGTTGCCCGCTTTGTACCCGTTCGGATGGGAGCAGGGGATGAAGAAGCCTTTGACCAGCAGTGGGACATAACAGGATATTATTATTTGTTTAAACGTGAACTCACGTACGACGGAGGTTACAAATAATAATGATATTAACGTACGTTTCAATTAATAGTAAAACATAGTTCTTACATAGACACTTAATAATTGGAAATAATCGTCGGTAAATATGTAGTCCCTTTTTAAAAAAAATGTTACTCACCCCTGCATTTTCCCACGTACAGTGCACGGTCAATAAAGCGAACAATTTAATATTACTATTAAAATTCTTGCACTGTAATAATTTTTATAAATTATTTTTTTATAAATTATTTAATTATCCAATTCATTTGTTTAATAACATTCTTTTGTTTGTTTTATGAACTTCATGTTTTTATAGTTAAGTTCTTATAAAAAAAGTAGATTATTACTAACTGTTTCATTTACACTAGGTACGTACACATATTGAATTTAAACTAACCAGTAAGCAAGTAAGTTTATTTGCCTCAAACATTACACATCCTACGTACATTTAAACTACCTACGATTACGGATACACTTCGCTTTATATAATGTTTTATCTGTTACTAACGTTGCGACCTCTTTACAAGGAAAAAGTAGAATATTGAAACTACCTCCTATTTTTTTAATATTAGCTATCAGCGCCCCGCGGTTTTACTCGCTTTGTGCCCGTTCCAAAGGGAATTTCGGAATATAGCCTATAGCGTTGAATGTTGCTTTCTATTACAAAAAGAATTATGTAAATCGGACTGGTAATTCGGAAATTGGTAAATCGGGTGACATACAAACATACAAACAAACAAACAAACTGACATTATTAGTATAGATATCTAACTATGTACGTCATAGTCGTCCTTTTAATTTGTTAGTAAAATTAGTGCCAAATTTTTCTTTGTAAAACAATAGAAAATATTGGTTCTATTTAAAATTATGCAAATATTATTTATTGAATAGGTACAATTTTATATTTAAAAATTAAGAAGTTTTCCTCGAGGTAGAAAAATACATGAAACGAAAACTGAATACAAAACCATGAAACATAATTTACAGTAGCGCCATCTATAATCGTTGAAATATTTGTGTGAACTAACTGGTAAAGCTTTCTTGGGATATAGATAGATGTCGCTTTACAGATTTGTGAAAAAGTTGAAGTTGTTACAAAAATAGTTGTTGAGTATTGTAACAGATGTCGCTAGTTTAGAGCATTACGTAAGAACCACATCTATGAGCTAAATTCCTTTTATTTCGTTACACGTATGTTCACTAGATGGCGCTTTTATGCAATACAAATTCAAGAACTTTTATTTTTACCCAGATTATTCGTATAACGTTAAACGTTTTTTCATTATCATTTGAGATTGTAATTATTAAAAGTTAAATTAAAATTGCGTTTAGATACTTTCTGCTTTTAATTTACGTTCTATTTACCGGACGTCCACATAAATGGTGAGTGAATAATTTAATTATGAATCGTAGTGAATAGCAGTCTCGATAAATAACAAATGAGAAAAGAAAAACTTTTGTAAGAACTGTAAGTTAGTAAAATTTACTTGAATTATGTGTTTATTAAACATTTTGAGATTACATTCGAATTTAAATTGTATCATCAACCATATTATTATATCAACTTAGGATTTTAACTTGGTGGTGATAGGACTTATTACAAAAAGCTTTTTCTATTTGTCGCTAGATGTCACTTTTACAATATACACAACAGAATAATCCTATTGGTTTTAATTATTTTTCGGGTGGAAATTCCAATAAGAACTATTTACTAAATGGTATTTAATGTCCTCTTCGGGAATAAAGTTTATTATAATTATTTGAAAATCATATTATGCTATTATTACAATTAATACAGGGTGAACTTTTCTATGCCACATGGAAGTGAAATATGGAGAAGTTTGTAATCGTGCATTACAAAGAAAAACACAATCCTTTATGAATCATTCCTTTTATTTTTTTAAAATAATTATAGCTAACCGTCTCGGCAATAATAATTACTATCTTATGACACATAAACATTATACGTTGTTAAAATAAAAATATAATTATAATTTTCAAAATAAAAATAAATGGGTTAATTTGATCGTTACAAACAAACTATTCAATAAAAATCACTTATAACATAAAAATCAACACTCTAACTTAAATTATAAATTACATAGCGCCATCTTAACTAAACGAGTATACAAAAAATATAACTTTAATAAAAAAATATAATAATAAAATTCAATTAAAAATAATTTTAATTTAAATCTAAATTGAAAACATGGCATCATTTCAGCGTAACTAATAACTATAAAGCCTTAAATAAAACATATACAATTATTTTTTTATTATAAATTAAATAAAAAATAAACATGGTTAAACAATAATAATAATTAATAATAATAAAGTGTTGTCGTGAACACTCGAGTTACTTACGAAGTTCTCTACTTAGTACAGATCAACATGTATGTTCCTAGACATCGATTAGGTACAATTTAAGTAGGTATATGTAGTCACATCACAATCCTAATTTTTATATACAATTTTTTATTTATTGTTAAATACAAGAACATGCCAAATACGAATTTTTGACTTCTACCTAATCGTACGTTTAAAACTACTCTAAACGATTTGAATTTTACAATTTTTTCATTATATTTTTATTTACGCCGAAAATTACATTAATTTTGAATTTTACACTCAATTTTACATTATTACAATTTTGTTTTTAATTACGATTAGTTTCCAAAAATGTATTTTTTTTTTCATCACGACTTCACAGTTTTGTGTTTTACAAAAAAATAAGACTAGAAATACACCAATTGGGGGGATAAAAACATTTTTGGAAGTGAAAAAATGTCAAATAACAACGCATAAGTTATGTGACATTGTAATGTAAAGGCTAGGCATACAATCAAGTTGACAAGTCGTGCGCTATCAGTCAGAAAAACATCAACCAAACATTATCTATTCCCAAAATACAATTTTTCAAACACTTTTTCAAAACCCTGTATAAAAATTCAGATAAATATCAATTTTCTTATTTTTAATAATTATTGTTTCGTGTTCCAGTGTATTTCCGAATTGAACAGTTTTAATAATTCTATTATTATTTTTGTATATTATTATTTCAAAATGGATATGACGGTTTAGACGGGATTATTGTAACTCCCATATACGTAACACCAATAATTAATACTATGACATTTAATTACCATTTTTTTGTATTTATCTGTTTATTCGTTGTTTACTACTTAAGTATGTGACAGAAATTAATCATTTTGTGTGAAAATGTGTTGTAAAATGATCAATTTATGTCACATATGGAAACCATTCATAATAATAGCAATTATTATTTTTGTTAAACCATTATTATTTTTGTTAAACCATTATTATTTCTGTTAAATCATTATTTTGTTAAATCATTATTTTGTAAATTTTTCCTGCGTGTATAAATAATTTAGTGAACCGTATTATTACGAATGGCTGGTTACTGAATTACATTACATTGATTATGCTAACTTACAATATAATAAGATACGAGTTACGACTACTGTGAGATTATGAATTGAAAACCTGGCTATCTTGTCTACATTAACATTAAAGATTAATAAATGTGTATATTTAGCTACATATTATTATTAAAAAAACAAGCAAAAATACAACAAACGTAAACGAATAAGCGACAAATTAAAACTTTAACAGTCAATAAGGATGTTTAATGAAACCAACTGCAAGATATAAATAAAAACTCAACAATAATAATGTTATTAAATACGATGGGTATTATTATTATTATTTACCTCATCATTTTTTTTTCCTTCTCAATTTTTTTTTCTTCATTATCGCGAGAAGTGAATCGTATTTAATAACATTACCTTACAATAAAACTAATAATGTAATGTAATCGCAAGTTGTTAAGCGATCGCTTTAGTAATAACTTTTTCATCGAAAAAGTCAAATGATTAATCAACGAATTGATCTAACAACAAAATAATGTAAACAATAAATTGTTAACCTTCAAACGCCAATAAAACTACTTGAATCGTCATATCCATTTCTAGTAATAATAAGAACTGACAGCGCACTTTAGTTTAAAAATTATGCGAATTCTACTATTTTGAATTCACATTTTGAAAATCAAACTGGTTCTATGGAACTAATTGCAGTGTGTCGGGTGAATACGATGGGGTGTATCCTGCACGACACATCAACAGGAGCGATAAAAAATCGCCCGGAATTAATGTTTCATTATTATTAATGTACACTTCTTAACTACGGATACTTTTTCGTCATAAAATAAAATGTAGAAAACATTCATTTTTCCATAATTTTTTTCTGATAACATTAAAAATTCTTCCATCAAAAACTTAAAAATAAACTCGGAACTTGCTGACACGAACGCTCTTTATAACTATTCCAATTTTTGATGATCACAGTATTATGTTCTGTCCACACCGCGCGACGCGTACTCCTAAAGTATATCCTAGTGCGATTTTTACATCAAAATGATTTTCTCATTTCGTCCGGAAAATAATTACAAATATATTTTTTTACACGTGTTTCGATTGCGTCGCGGAGTGCGGACAGCGTTGCGTCATGAACACTTTCTTGGAAACGTAACTTTTGTCTAATTCTAATGTTAGGATTCCTGATCCGTGCTTTCATTTGTACAACTCGACTCACCGCCGAGCTCAGTTCCCTAACGCGATGTTTCATTAATAATAACTTTAAAAATACCAAACCTCCATAAATTTTCACTTGTACTAAGACCTAAATTTAAAACAATACAATTTACACAATATTCATAGGAACTTCTTTTGTTGTTACATTTAGTTTATTATATATTTAATTTATGAGGACATATTTTTACATAAATAGCGATCCATACACTTTGAATTTTTTATTGCATAATCATATTTTTCGGTTCATATATTCAGTCAAAACATGTATTTTTGTCGTCTAATAGGTATAATTTTAGTTTATTCACGTTTCCTAGAAAACAATCTTATACGGTTCCGTCGCGTCTCGGTGTAACAAACCATCACTCCAAATAAATGTTAAAAATACGCCGAAAAGTTTTGTATTCCATAAATAAAATTAATTAAATCGTAAAATAAAATTGAAAATATTCTCATTCACAACCAAAAACTTCGACAGAAATAATAATGAATTTTTGGGCTATTGCATTGTGTTTTTTTTATCTATTTATACATTGATTTACGTCAGAGAGAGTAGGGTGTCTCTGCGTGCATCAACATTAATTCAAGAATGAAATTATTAGATACATTAAAATCAGCTTACTAGATACCTTACCTATTATTTTACGATTATACGTATATTAATTACGATCACCGTGAACGACCGGTCATGTCACATGGACCGACATTCACGACGACCGACACTTAATTATAATACAAATGATGATAATATTAAAGAGTTAATATTTTGCAACACTTGACATTCTCGTGATTGTAACATTAACTCCGAAAAGAAATCGTTTTTATTTTTACCGGTTTTTTAACAAATTCTTTTCGTAGTTAATCGAATTATTTTAAAACTATAAAACTATGTAGTGGCAACTGTAGTGCTAACGGTTGTCGAACCGTTTCTGTAAATTATTCTCGGGCTATGGTTTTATTGAAATCGTTTGTATTATTGTGAAATTATAAGTTAATAAATATTATTATCATATATAAATATATTCGGGCTATTGTAAACATCCATGTTGAAAAAGAATGTCTTGTGTGTTCGTCGATTCAGGGTTCGTCGAAGAGTTCTAATTTCGACTGTTCAAGTTATTTTATTTTATTCTCATGTCGTATATCGGTGTGTTCAGTGAAAAATCGCTATTTCTCCATCAATATCAATAATAAATCATACATTTTGTTATTATATATACAACAAAATAATTAACGGCAGTCTTTTGAACGAAAATAAATCAGTAATTTTTATATACAACTATACAATAATTATTTGTAAATAATTTCTTTTTTGTTTGTAAAATAAAAAAATGTTCGTATAATAAAAATAATATTGTAATTCATGATCTTTTTTATGAACAAAAGCGTTATAGTTACGTAACAGGCCTAAGTTATTTACAATTTAATTATCTAATATGGCATTAATAATAAAATAAAAAATGTAATCTTCAATGAAAAAAATAAAATAAAAATAATATTTTTGCAAATTTTTCAATTTTTAAATAGAATTTGTGCGTTCAAAACGTGACTAGCATAAGACGTGTTATTGCGTGAAAGAATAAAAGTAAAAAATAAAGAAAAATATTTTACAATTATTATTAGTAATAATCATAAAACTTAATAATGCAACTAATAAGTCTCGCTAAATGCGAATCATAGTGCTAATTGTTTGGCACTTCCAATACTTTGTACTAAGCTAATAAATACATTGCTTCATGGTAGCTCGAAACGATCATAAAGACAATAAACCGTTATAATGATAATGATAAACACTCAATGATAGTCAACTCAGTGATAATGATAATTGCACAAATGTCTCGAGTTCTAAGTCTACGTGAGGGCGAGTGTTTGTTCCTTCTTTTGTTCATTCAACTATCTTTAGGTAACATCTTATATACATTTTTGTTTCCGCTATAATTAATACATATTCATCCAATTTCTATCTAAACGTTATCTGTAATCAATCATTGTATACTTGTCACTGGCTAAAACAAAACGTAACGTCCAGTCGGTTATAATTAAAATAAAAATTACCAATCAGAGGCGATTTCATTCACGCTCCAAAAACATTTTTTTTCATTAAAAATATTTGTTTAAAATCCTTTAATAATTATTTTTGCTATCACGAACCTATTTTTTGCGATCGCCGACCGAAATCGCGTCGGATTAGTAATAGCTGAATTTTCACGGTTGGGGGTTCTGTTGGAGGTGCACGGCCTGCTGCGCGGCCGCCTGCGCCGCCTGCACGGCCTGCGCGGCCTGCTGCAGCTGCTGCTGCTGCGCCGCCGCCGCCTGCGCCGCCACCTGCTGCGCCGCCTGCGCCGCTTGCTGAGCGGCAGCTTGCTGCGCCGCCTGCTGCGCCGCCACGGCCTGCTGCGCGGCCTGTTGGGCGGCTTGCTGCGCTGGCGATGGAATATTGAAGCCCAGCATCCGCGGGTCGTGCAATCTCAACGCTTGCTCCAGTCTCTGTTCCTGTGCGATTCTGAACGCTTCTACTATTTCGGGGGAGAGCTGTCCGCCCGCGTCAGTCGGCTGCGGCGGGAACCCTCCGTTGTGCCGGAGGGGGCTGGTGGGGTCGCTCTGGGCCGCGGCCGCCTGCGACACGGCCAGGCGGAGCGCCTCGGCCTGTGTCCGGAGCAGCGCCTCAGCTTGTTGGATCCTCAGAGCAGCCTCGCTGGGCGCGGGCGGCGTGTCCGGGGGCTGCGCCGGCGGCGGCTCGCGGGCGAGCTGCTGGCGCATGGCGGACACTAGGTTGGCGGCGGCCACCTGCACGGCGCTGGCGCCCTCGCCCGGCTGCGCCATCATGTTGGCGGCGGCTGCTGCTATCGCCGCCACTCGTTCGTCTCCGTACGCTTGGTGTCCGTTATTGGCTGATCGGAGTAAGTCTGTCAGTTTGTTGACCGCGGCGCCGGTTTCGGAGCCGGCGGAGGAGGAGAGGCGGCCATTGGAGGAGGAGTCGGAGTGCGCGGGGGAGGGGGGCGCGAGGTTCAGCAGGCCGGAGCCGCCGGCGGACGTGACGGCCGCCAGCAGGTCGCGCTCGCGCCGCTCGGCCGCTGCGCGGGACAGCACGTACTGCGCCGCGAACTGGTGCTTCGGCTCCATCCTCATGTGTTCCATGTGAGAGAGTAGACCTGGAATTGATAGTTACAGATGAATAAAGGTGTCACACCAATTTCTTATCGTCTCAAAACATCTTGAAGAACATTTCATGGATTCGATTCAAACTTGAAACTACAAGGACAAAGGGATACCCACCACTTTCATGCGTAAACACGGCCTGGCAAACAGAACAGGGCCACATTCTCAGACTGCTGGTGAGTTGGGTCTCCGGATGGCAAGCCAGGTGCTTCCTTAGGGAACCTTCGTTGACGTAATGCTTCCCGCACACTGGGCATGGGTGGTTCGCCGTTCGCCGTTTTGCTATATAAGGATCAGTAGGTTTAGCTTGCGCTGGGTACGGTGACGTGGCAGGAGGACCTTCACGTCACCAGGATGAGGCAGGTTAGTGGGTTAGGGAGGGAAAAGAAAAAAATATCCGGTTAGTCTCGAGGTTAGTTTAGTTTTGAAGGTAGACGACGTTTGCTCCATTTTTAAACAAATATGGGGATACATATTGGTTGGCTAAATGAGTAAGCAATCTAATCAAATTTGGTTTAGGAGCGAGAACAAAAGTCGTCTATAAAATCTTAAAACAAATTGTTTAGTATACTTATAACTACAAAGGATGAACTAAACGGTACAAACTGAACAGTGGAAAGTAAAACATAAACTCAATTAACGGAAAACCAAATTGTTAACAGAAACGAAGTCCATAGAAAACGGGGGAAAATGTCGCTATTAGATACATAAACAAAATGTGTTATGATAATAGTTGGAACGCTATCCGAAGAATCTGTCTTACAGGCAACAAATGTTTGCAAACACTACCCTTCCAATAATTTTAAAACAATAACATTCACTCCCTCGAAATGCGTTCTCAACTGAGCTTATTTATTAAGTTAGCGTTAAGATTTATGGAAACGATACGTTTTTGTTTTACAGTTGATTTTACGAAACCAACACCCCTCATGGCTTTGTGCCAACTGGAAGCTTTTATAAAACAAAATATTATGTTTCAAAATGGTTTTTAACTATCGCCCGAGGCTATTATTACGACGATGACCGGCAAAAATGTTATCTACAAACTTCCAGCGGCAGAACTTACTAGCTAATAAATCTCTTTTGTTACATCGTTGCGTTAAAACTTCATAATTTACTCATTTCACTCCTCGAAAAGAAACGATTTCGCAACAAAAGAGGTTTGTTCTTACAACTATCTTAGAGTAAAAGAAAAACGAAGCTCAGAAACATTCTTTTGACAGAACAGATCCAGGATTCCTTTTTCGAACATCAGAAAGTCCGTTTAAAAAGTCCGATCGCCGTCGGGAAACTTACTGGCAACGCCGGACGCATTAGGGTCCTTGTGTGTGTTCTTCATGTGTTCTACAAGAGCTTCGCCACCGAATACTACTTTGTGGCATATTGGGCATGGGGTGGCGGTGGCGCCCCCGATCATTAGGGCGGCGTGTTGCTGCAAAACACCAAGGTGCAGCTGAAGCTCCTGTCACCGGCGGAGGCGATGCGGGCATAGTTACAAAGATTAGCCAATGTTCACAACAACACAAACATAAAACACAATAGCTAACAGTTCGAGAGGGAATTTTGAAATAATAAATTTGCCAAAATGTCAATTTCGATTTTTGTATAATCTGAAATAATAATAATGTCAATACAAAAGATTATAAACAATTGAAAATAATAAAGCTCAGAAATAATAATGCGAAACTTTAATTAAAAAAATAAAAAATAATACTGTATTCTTTATTCAGAAACGTAAATAATAATAAATGAAAATCTAAAATCATTAAATGAAATAAATAAATGAAACCACCAGCAGAACTAATGTAACATTAATGGCATCTCAAATTGCACCATCATTACAAACTTGCATTCCATTTGTAATTCAAATGGGTTTGTATTTATTGATTATGTAAAATGATATTATATTACATTAATAATCAAATCCAATAGGAATTATCCTTTAACATTCTAATACTTTTTTATTTAGCCATTAAGTACGTGAATTTCTTAGTAATTAATGTATAAATATTAATAATGGTATACATTGGTAATTATATTCTTTATTTGAAATAGATTTTAAAGTGAACACAAAATAGTTAACTCCTGTAGTTTTTATATTATTTTGAAAATTAAGGACAAAGCTTAACTTTGTCATTAAATTTAAATTTAATTTGCTAAAAAGAAAGTGCTCGACTGATGTAGAGGTCTTTTTCTCCAAGTCAGTATGAAAGTTTTGATTCCTCAGACATTTTATACATAAATACAATTAGCGAAGTTAGACAAAAGATCACAGTAAAGAGCAAAGGACCTCAACCTCTCTCTCTCTCTCTCTCTCTCTCTCTCTCTCTCTCTCTCCTTCACTAAACTTAACATCACAGCCTCTAAATAAGTCGTGATATTTCCACCCTTATATTTAAGGGTTGATATTGAGAACTTGTCAGTAACAGAGTTCAGACATTAGTCCAGAGTCTTCATACTCTTCCAGTCTATAGAAACCTGTCACAGCTTGTCTTATAAACTGACTAAAAGAAGACTCGAATCGAACGAGTCAGTATAGTCTTTTCAGCAATAGTCCTAAATATAATTTAAATAAAAAGGCAACAGTCTATTGAGATACTGACCTTGGCTGTATGAGTCCTCAAGCTACTCTCTGTAGCGAACCCTTTCCCACAAATATTGCAGTGGAAGGGTCTATTCTTGGCCCTTTCCACTTGAGCGTCATGGTTCCGAAGGTGCTGCTGCAGGTTTGAGAGCTGGATGAATGCTCTCCCGCAATCAGGAAGGTGGCATTTGTAAGGACGCTCGCCTGCAACAAAATGGACGGTTCATTGTATGGATACGGTGTGATTAATCATAGTGTTCAGTGTATGGGTGAATGATTAATCATATACTTTGTTTTTATTGTGTTAATTATTTCATTAGCCTACTCGAAATGATTAGGGGGTTTTAATAGTTTCGATAATTATGATACTTATACTAGATTATTAATTTTAGAACGTAATTTCTGTTTTAAATTAATATCTGTTTTAAGTGAGAACTTTCATCAACTGTCTTTTAAGACTCATTAAGTACATGTTCATAAAGAACTCTTGTTGGACATGGAAACGAATTCCAACAAGGAAGTATTCCTTCATGAATGAGGTATTATCAAAAGTGCAATTTTTCTTTCCGTATTTAATACATACATATTACACATTCCTATAGAAATTTCAGTTATTAATAGCCTAAGTTCATTTCCAACCATACCAATCAAAAATTTATCAAAATCGGTTCAGTATTTTAGACAAGATGCGAAACTGAGACAGTTTATTTCCGCATTTCTATAAGAGGTTATGTTAAATGAAATCCAAAGCTATAAAGATATTTACATGAATTAGAAAAGTATTCATATATTATATTTTTATTACGATGTCGAACAATTTGTTTCACATTTTCAGTTCACTATCACGGTATTAACTACTCGCTGGTTAGTAACGTCGGCTTCCTGCTTGAGAAAGTTGCAAACATTTGAAATGAAAGAATCGACGTTTATCGATATTTACATAGCTCGTTATATTTTACGATCATTTTGAGCTATAAAATCGAAAGAAACATTGTAGTGAAAGGTTGATATGTGAATAGATAAAACGTGTTTTTACATGGCTTTCATGAAAAAACGGTTAAAGAGTTAGCTATGACAAATGTCACCATAAGTATATTAACTATTAGACGAGATAATTACGTGTATTTAAGTATATTTAAACTTCCTTGACAGATAAATGAAAAAAATGTTATTCTTAAATTCAAATTAAGTATGTTTTCCTCGAACCAAACGCAAAGACAGCTAAACAACCGAATCCTTAACTATCCCAAGTTCGAAAGCTAACGGTGATCCGCAAACCAGTTCAACGTAACCGTATAACCCAAATCGTGTACAAATCGTGCCAAAAATCAGCTCCCGACCTAACCCAACATAAAGGGAACCGATGACCGCACTTTTAAAAATAAGACCATAATAAAATGAACGCATACTTTTAGCGTGTACCAGGCAAATGCATAGGTCAATAACCGCACGCGCACACAGACAAACGCACACATCTTGCCCTCTCGCTTGTGTTGGTGATTTTGCATGTTTGAGAAGAATGCGTCCGTATTATATTATCTGGAGTGCGTTGTATAAAGATATTGTAGACTTATTTCCTAGATGCAACCAGATATATGGCTGTGTTTGACACAACAGCGGGTATAACTATTGGCGGTTTCTAAGGGCTAATCGCCCTCTAACGGTCCGATACCAGTATTTATTATAGACACTAAATTTAGTTAGTGAGTCGTTTTTATTAGTTTAGTTTTGATAAAACTGTTTTGTAATGTAACAAATTCATGTTTTATGTTATGGAGTGGGATATTTTATTGGACCCCGCCTAGTGTCGCAATCTGTTCGTGTGTATTAAAATTGGTTGTAAAAATGTTATTGTATTAGAAATTTATGTTTTTATCTTTCGCTGCCGTGTAATAAACCGTGTCAATAAATTATGTAAATACAGGCTTCGATTATAGGTTTATGGAAGAAAATGTCTCCATATTATAACCTAACCTAACCTATCTCGGAAGACAAATGTATTTAATTTTTATTTATTCAAAATGAACCGAACTAAAAAAGGTGAAGTTTTGAAAATTCGTTACTAGTTTTAGTATTTATTTGCTGTAAACAAATTCAGTTTAAATTAATAAAACAAGAAATAAAATAAAATAAATTCGTCACACATTAATGATTAATCACTTAATTAAATATAATGATCATAATAAATAAAAGTAATCATTATAATAATGATAATCATTAAATGGGTGAATAATAATAATAATTTTGTTTTGCAATAATGATAAAAATTCCAGCATTAGAAAGGTGGAAAGCACTAAATTTATTGCGCTAACTTAAAGTACTTTCACACAATAACATCATCGTTATTTAGTTTCTAACATTTTGTTATTCAATATTTTATACGATGATTGTAAAAAGACGTTGAATATAAATTATTATTTGATTTGATTTGATTTTCATTTATTCATATTTAAACATTATTTTATTACAATCATGTCGAATATTAATCCAGTGTTTAAGTAGTGTTTCACTTTTATAATCTAATTTGTTTACCTATAACAATAAGTAAATAAAAATATTTATTTCATCACCTAAAATTTTACATTTTAATAGTTCATTAGCATACTAAACAGCTACTAAAATAATCCACCAATCAACACATACCTAAAACTTTACTTAATGAACGAAACAATCAAAAACACGTAATAATCAAATGATAATTGTATAATCAATAAGTATCTATCACAAATAAGATATTAATCTTGTCTTGCAAATATTTCTTCCGGGTTCACTGTTCCTCCATTGTGGTCGACCATTTTTCAACTCGAACAACCTACGCGTTAACACACCAACATAACTTGACCTCTAACGTGTTTAGGTAACGGTGTAATATGTATTGGCTGTAAGGGTCAAGATGTGTTGGCCGGTGTGTCTATGGATATTTTTGTTATTTCTCTATGAATAAATGTAGGGAAGGGAAAGGCGTTCGCCTTAGCACAGTTTGGCGATGTTTAAGGATGGCATCGGTTAGATTGTGAATGTGTTATTGGAGGAATAATGTTTTTGGTTTTTTTTTTCGTTTTTTGTTGAATTTTTTTAACATTGGGATTTTGGTTGGTTTGTTCAATGATTTATATTGAGAAAGCTAAAAAATAACAAATAGCAATATAAGCTAAAAGAAAGTTAAGTATTAGCATGTAGTGTCTCACAGCTGGGCAAAGGCTTCTCATTTCACTGAAGATATCAGTACAGTGAGGAAGAGAAGCTTGAACAAAAACTTCTTGACTTGTTATTCAAAATGGCGACTTTATTAAACTAAAACCACTATAAGATATTATCTTCTTCTATCACATACCATTCAAAAGCATACAATTTTTAATATTAAATCTAACCATTAAATTAATTCCCGCTATGCTGATAGTTTATTTCAAATCCAGGTCTAGCATTAACAAAAGCCTAGGCAATAAGCCTACGCACTTGATTTACATACAAAAGTACTCGGCTGCAATAATACAAGTACCTTCGGAGTGCAAGCGTAGGCATCAAACATTCCAGCTTGTGTTCAGATTATTGTTTAGAAAAATATAGGCGCTTTCTACACCGATTTGTAGAGGAAGAGAAGCCTAGATTTATAATGTTAATATATCTTGAAAAAAGTAGACTCTAAAGACGTTACTTTGTAAAACGCGACTCTATCAAAGACTCTATTTTATAAATCTAAAAGTATGTATAAACTCATCTAGAATTATGAGCAACTAGCAGCGTCCTGCAGTTTTATCTGCGTTGTTCCCGTGGGAATACCGGGATGAAAAACAACCTTCCCGTTGAATGTGGCTTTCCATTACAAAAATAATTATTCAAATCGGATCGGTAGTTTTTATGATATATGCGTGTGTATATAAACATGAAAAAACAAAAATCAAACTTTTTAGCTTTATTGTATGCGTATCGATTTATGAAGAACAAATCAGATTTTCTAACTTCAAAATTTAGGGTTATTATGAGGGTTTAAAAAAATATCTTTCGCTCATCTTCTGTAAAATGAAATCATTCCAAATCAAATCAAATTGAAATCATATATTTGATCAAAAAGGTCATTTTCATAAGCACATAAACAAAGCAGTGATACAAAGAAATAACTCGAATAAAAATATCATTATAATAATTATGTAATTACTATAAACTAAATTAACGAAAAATAGTCATGAATAAATGAACAGTATCAAACAAAGAACATAAAAAATGAAAGTCTTTTAAAAATAAAGATATGAAAGTAAACAAAAGATAAATGAAAGAATCATTGTTAAAAAAATAATATGATTCTTAATTTAAAATGTGACGTCGGGCGTCGATTATAAAACACGACGGGTCGACGGCGCGTGCGTGTTGCGAATTTATTTTTGAATATGGAACGCAGTCTTTACGCCTTTCTCACTGCATCCGAATTGAATCTCGAACTTTTACAGTTATTTTAAAATCGGATTAAACTTTTTTTGTGAAAAAATTTTTTTTATATCGATCGTTGATTTAAGATCACAGACACGATTTATGTAATTATGCATTGCATCTAATAGATTTTGTAAGTATGCGAAGATTGTAATGATCTCTTACGAATCTTTTTTGAATTTGGGTCGATAGTTATGCGTGTATTAAGTACTTATAGTACTTAAAAGAGACCGCTAGATTAAAGTAACGTATCAATAAACCACGTCCTTATGAACAAAAGACGAGGCCACATCAACATGACACGTTCGGTCAACATAACGACAAAAAAACACACGTTCCCACAAAACTAAACAACCTCAAATAAACTAAAAACAATGTATTATTAACCCATTATGTATTATTAATTAGAACACATTAATAATATGTATTGTTATATTAACGCAACGGTGGAAATACATAAAATTAATACCGCATTAATCATGGGCTATTGGAAATTTAAATTATTGGGCATGAATTTGCGTGCAGGAGCACACATGGTGAAGTGCAATACCCGCGGGTGGGACGGGGTGGGCGGGGGCGCCGGGGCGGGCGGGGGCACGCACACCCCCAACTATCGCCACCCTCACCCAACTATTTTGGGGTGGGCAGTGGGCATGAAAAAAAATATAATACTATCCCACCTGCGTTCAACGGGAGGAATTTGTTATTGACGTTACTACATTTAATTATGGATATCGGCGGCCATTTTGTTTTCATACGACACGAAATTTTCATTTTAAGTACACTGCAGTGTAGCATGAGAGGTAATGAGTTTGGAACAAGGATTGATGTTTTATAACGACGCTTTTAAAAAATGCTGTATGTGCAATGTACGTAGCGGGTTAATTGTAACATTTGTCATAACTTTTCTTAATCATCGTAGATTGAGCGAGTTGGCGATTGGTGAGACACACGAAAAGACAGACCAATTTTGATAGGGTAAGTCCGGGATATACGCCCTAGCGGGATAGACGCCTCGAATCGACTGCGTGAAAACTAAGACTCGCGAGTATGATATTGTCTTATAATATGAACGTACTCCCCCCGCACTTCAGTCTGTCAAAAAGCGCTGTCAACTGCGGTTGTGCCTAGTGTCGATATTGGCGGCGTCTACATAAGCAGGCGTGATTTTACTTCACGAGTGATTTTCGTTCCTCTATAACTTTGGATGTAACAAGTAAGTTTGTTTTATTTTAACTTCTAAATAAGGAGTAGTTTGTGTAAATTGTTGTCAGTAGCATTTTAATGATAAATTAATAATATTTGTCTTCATTTTTATAGAAGGCATCTATCCCTGCAAGAACGGATATGTGCCCCGATAAATTTTGGGATATATGGCCCTAAGGGCGATTATCCCTTGCTATATGTTAATGGTTGTTATATGTTTCAGATTGAAAATGCCCCGAAAATATAAGCGTAAGATTGGCGTCCAACCACGTGTCATTACTTGGACCGAGAAAACATAAGCTGCAGCTATAGCAGAAATGCAAGATAGGCAAATCACCATCAATGACATATCCAGAAGACATGGAATACCACCTAGGACTTTACGCCGCCGGTTTGCTACACAAAATAATAATAAAATACCGTTAGGTGGGACTTAGACTTAGTTCTAAGGAACAAAGCCATGAAAACCAAGCAAAAAGTGGCTATAATTCAATCGATACAGATACAGACGGTAATGTTCAGGATAAAGAAGAAAAAACAAATAAAATACAAGACAATGATAAAAATAAATCTAAAGAAAATATAGGAAACTCTCAGCTATGAAAGTATACAGTTCTAGTGAAGATGATAATATAGAGAACGAAGACAGTGACGGTGAAATTATTTTTAAAAAAATGAGAAAGAAAGCAATACACGACAAAACCAAAGAAATAACAAAAAAGACAAATTTTGATTTAATATATACTTCTAATGATGAAAATTACGGAGAACATGATATCAATGTAGATGAAGATCATTGCGTGGAATGTCTTGACTATTATAGGAACACCAAATCCAAAGTAGACTGGATCCTATGTGTTATGTGCCAAGGTTGGCTTCATGAGACGTGTACATTTTATTATTTTAACAAATGTGGGCGAATCAAGATGATTGCTGCAAAAATGACTAAAAAATAGTGTTAAATAATATGTTTGTTTTCTTGCAACGGTCATCTATCCCCCCCCAAGGCATCTATCCCCTACCGAAAATATAGCCCGGGGCACATATACGGCATTTGAGGCGTATATCCCGGTATGCCGTTTTAATTTCAACTCCAAATATACAGTTTATTTATTGACTACTCTACAAAAAACTATGAAACTTGATTAAATAAACGTCCGAAGTAAGCGCACATATGAAAATTATGTGCGTATTATTTGTGTGTTAGGAGATATACCAAGAATAAAAAAAGGTAGGCATATATCCCGGACTTACCCTATGTATGACGTTCATGTTCTATCAAACTAGCCAAATTTAACACAATCCCATCCGAATTAGTTCAGTAGTAGTAAACAAAATGGCAGACACTAACTTAATTAGAATTACTTAATAAGAAGATAAACAATTAAGAATAGTGAATATTCTGTCATTTAAAGTTTTAAAACTAAATAAATGAAAACTAATGAGCTCTAACACGGATTAAAATTATTATCCTTTATCAAAATTAACACTTTGTCTCATCTACCTATTTACTAACGTACTTACTAGAATATAAAAATGTATTCAAAGACGACATTTTAAAACAACGCGACAATTCTTTATTCAATATTTTAAAACAATATCTAACGGCCACATTTTTAAAACAACAAAACGATTCTTTATTCAAATTTTTTAAACAGTAACAGATATAAAAGTAATATAAAGTATCTCGAGAGATCTCGACCCCAGTGTTTTAAACTTTTATCCGAGTTGAAATTCTTTGTATTTTTTCATCGCCACTTTTTTTTTAATTTTCGTAGCGGGCGCTATCTCGCGAATGCTTCAGTGGTCAAATAAAAACTTAAGAGTTCTCTTGGAACAGAGAGAGGGGTGGAGACGACTTTCAGTACTATTTTATATATTTTTTCATATTTTCACGTTTCTATTTATGCATGTCTCCAATTACATTGTTAAACATCGCTCGAATTTGACATAACTAACTCGCTGTAAGCAAGCGCAGTCATTTACCTGATAAATTTATTGAAAGTTGTGATCATTTGCCCAGCAGTGGGACAAAATCATTCAATAAAAGTATTAACCTATAACGTTCAGCCGTTTTAGTAGATAAATAGCTGTCTGTCTGTCTGCATCTATCAAACAATAGATAGTACGTAACTATTGATACAACGCAGAATGGAATCAGTTCGGATCAAAGGATCAGTAACAAATTGATGTGAAACTGTTCAATGTGAGTGTTTATCACGAACTGTTGTCCGTACAGTTTAGTCCTACTAATATTATAAATGCAAAGGCTTGTGACGATGAATGTATGGATCACGAAAAACTAATGGACGGATTTGGATGAAACTTAGTAGTACTAGTAAGTACTTATATTATATAGCAAGTAAGCTACGAGTATAACCTCTCAGTTATTCTTGATAAGACTTCCAACCAATTAAAAGCCTTTTTTTTTAAAAGAAGAAGTCTTTCACTCCAATAATTATACATTTCAAGAGAAAAACGTATTTATTTTACTTCAAATTATCTCTATTAAAAACTAAATATAAAGAGTGAGACTTTTGCCCAAAGCTCTTGGCGCGGCTCACAGTATCTGATGCCAATTACAATTAACAAAAAAAAAATGTTAAACCAATGTCGACTCCACTCCTCCCCAACAAAAAGCAGCAAAGTTAAGAAAGATAGCCAACTTCTGAAAAGGGTACACGTTTCGAGAGATTCAGGCTACACGGGGTAAATAAGAAAAAAGGGGGTAAAACTAAAAAAGGAAGGAGGTAAAACTAAAAAAGAGGTAAAACCGAACTAAAACGTTTCTTCGCCGGGAAAAATGCAAAAAGAGCAAAACTTGGAGTTGGCAAGTTTTCTCCAAGTTGCCGGGAAGCGGCGGCGGCAGGGTTGCCGCTAACGACTTCTGCTGTTTGTTTTATCTTAATGTTTGTGTGTAGTTTTAGACGTTTTAAACTGTAATTTAAGTTAGGCCTTTTTTTGTTTGTGTTGGATAAGTTAACGACCTCATTTTATTTAATTACAAGTTTCACATTCATCATCGCCTAATTTTGAATATAAATACCATCTTCTGCTTAATATTATTAAGAATGCTGTATGTTATTCTATTAACTGTGTGCCGAAGTTTATTGAAATCACCATGTATCAATCCACCAATCTACCATGTAATCATGTAAAACCTTGTAAAAAATCGTCCAGTTGAATTAACTTTTTCCTATGTATCTATTAAGTGTAGGTACTAACTAATCTACTCAAACTTACAACATATTAGCTCCTATTTTAAACGAATGGCCAGTATTCTAAGCTGTATAATATATCTAGGTTCAGAAATGTTTTCGTCTAAAAACAATCACCGCGAGACAGCCCTGTCGCTCGAGTTCATGTGAATAGTAAAAGGTCGGCAAAGACATCACTCGGCGATCCCAACTCGACAATTATTTTTATTCATTCCGCTACGACGGTTATTTTCAGAGATTTTAAATCGCGCCAATTTTGAATATTGCATTCTTAATTTAAAATTTTGCATCCGATTGCACTTGCATTTGGAATTAGAATAAGGAATTCGATTTAAGTTGGTTGTTCGATTTAGTTTGAATTTGTTTGTATTGGTGGTTTGTAATTGGAACGTTTTAGGAGTTGTTCTATCATTTATGTCATTATCTAAAAATGTTATTCGAAAATGGAATAATGAAAGCGGAATAATGGAACAAATTGAATAAAAATGATAATAAATAAATATTATTCCAAATATAAATTTCGAAATGATCACAGTTTGACCGTTAACTTTAACAAAACTCATTTCAACTTCCTCTTCGTATCAACCCCTTTGTTACATTTTTTTGTTCTTAAATCCGTTTTTATTATTAAACGAAACTTAACCCTTCACTTACCTGTTATTATTATTTTTTGTCCAAACGAAGGGTCCGGTGACAATCACTATTATTTTTGTCTAATATTAATTATTATTTCGGCGGTGTTTTATTAATTTCATTTTGGGGTTTGACATAATATTATTGAAACTTTGCGTCTTGACTGTTTGGTAAGGTTAGTATTTGTAAATGGGATAATTTCTGATAATCTTAATTTGATTTGATTTATAGATGAAATATTAAAATAGGAGAGAATAATAGAAGATAGTTTTGAGTGAATTTAATAAGATTACATTTTTATATATGTATTTCACAAAATATTCTATTGTCTATCGTTTTTTTTTTCAAAATAAAACTTTGTTTTACTTATCTAAGTACTTTTATGCATTTACTAAACAATTAAAAATCAAGCTGAATTAACCACTGACAAAAATGAACACTGACATAATTTTAATAATTCAGTTTATCACAATAGCCGGACAGACGGGCACACTTTTATTTCCAAAAGGGTTGTGACCTCATGATCAGTGTATTGTTAAAAAAAGCATCCAAATACCAATGGACAATGACCTGATGCAGCTGTCCTCAGGCCATAATGGGCATACGTTAGCCAACACACCAAAATAATAGTACCTACCCTATTATTATGCTAATTTTGGCATTGAAAGCTATTATTTTCACAGGTACAAGGAAGGAATATCTTCCGGACGGTCCTTTTGTCCATCCAACCCTATGTTTGTAGACATTTTTCATATCCGCAGATGCAGGGTTAAGTTTTTTTGTAATTCAATTGTTTTGACCATCCGCGCTGTGACTAATTTGATAAATTGTAACGCATATGGTGTTGTGTTAATGTTCTAACATGGTTGTATTTATCATTTTAATTGCAAGCGGTTAAGGTGGCGTGTGAGAGGTTAAAGTGAATATGTACGGAAATGGAATTGGATTTAAAAAAATAAGACAAGAATGCGGTAAGTACTTACTTATTCTATTCTAATTTTAAAACTTGAAAAAATGTTAAACTTAATGTGATATTATTATTCTATTCAAATTTTAAAACTGAATAACCGGAAACAGATTAAGATAATTGTAAATTAATTAGAATAGAATAAAAAATTCGAAAACAGAACGCATTTCATAATTGCCAACACAATTATTCATCCAATTAAAATGCACCGCGTCTTAACCCCGCTAACACATCGGGCCGATTGTTCCAAAATTGAATTTTAATCACCGATTCTTCTTACAATAGCCTCCGCCCCGCCTCCTATAAGAATGCCAAAAAATAGGGAAAATGAATGAAAATTGCTCTCGTTCACAAAACCGGGTTCGATTTGAACTCATTGAAAGGCAAAGAGCAATTATCTCGAGTACCTTTTGACTTTAAATTAAGCGAGAAAAAAATATCTTCCTCCGTTTATTTATCGGCTGAGTTCTATCGTTGGAAAGTTAACCCTAGGAGTGAGGTCGCGAATCGCTGCACGCAACAAAATCCATACGCGTTATATATCTACATATTTTTGCTAAACAAAACCAGTTTTGGACGGTAACAGCGTATTGCACAGAGTGGGTCCCGTTACCGACTCCACTGATGCAACTTTTGATGCCTATAATAACATAATAGTGCGCTTATCCGCGGATGTAGACGTTGCATTCTATATAATACACCTTTATTATTTAATTTACAGATTTTTCTTTTATCATTTTCATCGTGTACTCAGTTTTTTTGTCATTAAATTACTTTGTGACGTTTTACCTTTAGCAATTTTTGTTGAAGTTTTCGAAAAAAACATATGAATCATAATGTAGTAATGTGTAATTAGAGTAAAATAAGGGTAAATGCCTCTCATCTCACTAAAGATATCAGTACAGTGAGGAGGGCTAGATATAATGTGTAAATATGTATTATATCTGCATAAATATAAGTAATTGTTTGAAAGTTTGACTGATGTACAGAACTTTTAAAAATTATCCTTTATCCCGAAAACAAAGTAACATTGACAAAAACCGTTTCATTATTCCAACACGTTATAATTTGCGAACTCTTTTGTCTTGTTGAGTGGCAATAATTAAATTTAAAAATGTTAAAGCAACACGCAATCCTATTCTTTGTTGCTAATTAAAGAAACGGGAGCAGAGAGGCGCTAAGTACCAAGTTAGGAGTTTTAAAAAGAAACAAAACAATGGCGGGGATTTAAAAACGGAATAAAGCGAGGCGCATGTCTCCGTCACTTTGTGGGCGGCTTTTTTCGTTAATTTCTGTGAAATGTGTCACAAGTTTATAAAGTATTTATAACTTTTGCTTTGTCTGTTTGTTTATTTATATTATTGTGTATTTTTTACCAAAAAAAGTTTTAATCTGATAATGTTTTTACAGTACATACACTCTTTGTATGTACTGTAAAAACATTATCAGACATGATACAGAGTAGAGAACAATTTAGATACTTATCTAATACTTAAAAACTTATTTTTTTCACTACAAAATTGTATGGAGTAGAATGACATTAGTTTTTTTTTGTCAAACAAAATATCAATTTCACATCAAACTCAACATATCCGATAAAAATCTATTAAAGCCAATAAACAGATGTTAACAATCGATACGGTCATAAAAATCTGTTTTTCACGAATAATTTAACGAAAAAACAAGCAGCGGAACGGAAATCAGTCATCAATACGTGAATCCGTTGTGATTTTTTAACGGAATTTTTGAGAACATGTGTTTTAAAGACAACAGATGTTGCGCGGCACATCTCGGCTCGAAATAAATAACCGTAAAAACAAAGTGGGATATAAATCCGTACTTCAATTATTAAAGAAAAAAAAACTTGCATAAATCGAAAATTTAAATAAACCAAGAAAAAGCAAACATTAACATATTCCACGGTTTAACGATTTCAAGAAAATGGTTTACCCTGACTGCGTCTACATATTTAAATAATTGAATTTAAATAAAGTGATAAATTTATTGCACTATTTTTCCATTTACTGATAATTTAAACAATTCAATTGTTTTTTTTATTCAGATAATAGTGAAAATATTTATTATTGTTATTTTATAGTTGCGTTTTATGGGTTAAGTTGTTTACCATTTGAATTTAGAATTTCGTTAAAATTATTGATAATTCGAATTAAAATTGTTCGAATGACTTCAATCGAATTAAAATTCGAAATTCGAATTATCATTACGGATTAATACTAGAATTCATTGGCCGTATCCAATTTAAGCGAACAAATAGGAATAAACTTTTGTTAAACATAAAGAATACATATTTCAAAAGCAGGAAACCTGTTTTTCTCACAGATATTGTTTCGTTCGCGTCTATTCATTATGTTATGTTAATTGTCATGTTAAAATCTGCCATCTTTGTTTTACAAATTGTGTCCTCGATTTGCGCGCCGTGAGGTGAGTTGTTTAAAAAATATAGTTTTGTATTTATTTGCATGGCTTACATTTCCTTGGTTTTGTTGTTGAGGTGCCACGGTGCGGGCGAGTGACACCGATTAGCAATTTTTTTTAAGTACCTACATAATTTTAGTAATATTGTATGTAAGGTTTTCAAATACAGACACACTATTAGATGCCGTCGCTTTACTGTGGTGGTCCCATAATTGTCTAGCTAATGATAAGTACTTAAGTAATTATTTACAAAGCAACGAATTAACGACAAATATGACATTAATAATAAAGTACTTAATAAATGTTTATTACAAAATGTAATTTTTTTGTAGACATGTGCTACAATATTTACTCTGTCTTAAAGACTTTGAACATAAAGAGTAGACACAAAAGAGTAGACACAAAGCTTATAACACTTATTACTAATTACTGCTCTGTCCAATACAATTGTAAAACAAAATCACACGTAGTTTCATTTAACACTTGACTTACAAAACCCCTTCAAGGCATATGTCGTAATTAGCAAGGGTCCAAAAAACAATAGCCAAGAAAAGAATAACAAAAAATTATAATTAATTGTATTCTTTGTGAGCGAGCAATTAAAGTAACAATTTCGAGCGTTAATTTTTGACGCATCGTATTTTTACTTTTGTTGCTTTGGTTTTAATTAAATATTGTTGTTAATTGTTTCTTTATAATGTTATTGTTGATATTAATTAAGTTTAAGTTATTTTTTAACATTTATAATGTTCTAGCTACGCCCCGTGGTGTAACCCGCGTTGTACTCGTTCCCGCGGGAATTTCGGGATAAAATGTATCTCATGTGTTATACTGAGGTATGACCTATATTACTGCAAAGTTTTATCCAAATCCGCTCAATAGTTTTTGAGTAAAAGAGTAACAACTTAATGAGTGATTTCGACATGTAATGTATGAAAAGTTACGTCAATTACATAGGTATGTAGTTAAGTGTTGATTTAATGTGAATCTCTGAGTGCGGATGCAAGGTTTACTTGAAATAAGACATCGCGTATCATCTGCTTTCTCTCTCTCTCTCTCTATCTCCTAGCTCGCAGCTTGTAAACTCGCTCAATATCCCCTGAGTTTAAGACCAAAGTTTTCAAATCAATTTAGTAGAAGGCTTTCAAGTATAAACTTTAAATAATTATAATAAATTGCTTCTAAAACGGTGCGACCGTTTAATAACCAATCGGGCGACACCTCCGAATATAAAAACGTAATATTTCTCCCTCCAATATAATTTCCTAATCACCGAACTGAACGTCCGTTTCCGCCGAAAAAACTCAAGATACGAACTGGGAAGAATACGGTCTCGTCAAATTTTTAAAAATATGGATAAGACTTTTACTGCCGTACTGAGACATCAAATGCTTCCTTAGTAGAGATTTAATGAGTGATTTTGACATGTAATGTATGAAAAATATAAGTCACTTAGTTCAGTGTCGATGTAATGGACGGCATTTGGTACGCACAAAAAAACTTTAGATTTAAAGTTTTCATAGGAAAGTCGAAAGGAGGTTGAGGCAAACTGTGAACCGACGATATTGTCTTAAAAGATATGGGACTAAAATTCAATGTTCATGATGATTGTAGTATCTGTATGTAAGTAGAAGCACTAGTAATGTTGTGTTTGTGAATCTCAATAGAGTATCAATATAAAACAATGACCAAAAGTTAAACGTATACTGTAATATCAAAAATGTCAATGAGGTCCCACCACACAACTAGACAGTAGGCATACATACATTATTAGATACAATACAAAATATTTGACCATTTATATACTCGAACATCCTTTAGAAACACAACGTCTTCAAAACCATTATTCCATTCGGTCGCATCCACATTATTCAAACGTAGAAGAGTCAATATTTACTCGGTTAAAAGAAGGCGGCAAAAAATAAATTAGGCAAAAGCTCATTTTGGCTCCAAAAATCGTCGGAGCGACATCTGGGCACCGAGCGAGGGGAGGCCGAGATTACACTCCTATTACTATTCGAATGCTCGAGTTTTTAAATTTGGAACGTCTTCCAGAGATGACTTGAATACGAATATTGTATTTAAAAAAGGAATTGTTATGTTCAAGTCTTGTGTTCTTTTTTGAATAGTGTTTAAATGATGTACCTATGTAGTGAACGCATTATATTCGTTAATTAATTTTAACATGTCAATGTTCGAATTTTAAAACAACGTTATTGTTTTTAAGATATATTCTTTTAAAGTCTATTCTTCAATTTTAAAATGAATACTATTATTTTAAATGAATTATATAATATGATTTCAGTTGATAATAATTTTATTATTTTAACGAAGCGGGGGTTACTTGAAATTAATTGAAAGACAACTTTAGAGATTCTTTTTCTAAAAAAGCAAGGGTTAACCTTCGAGTTTACTTTAAATTACGAACTTCATAAACTTTTCTGACCTTTTTCAATTTCACTGAGGAATTTTTTCAGGTGTTTTTCTAAGTTAAAGATAATTTTATGAAATGGAGATGGATTTTGGAATAACAATATTACAAGAATTATTTTCTTTTGTACAAGATTTGTTTCGTTATTATCTAATTACATTACATAACCTCTTTCTTTATAATGGTTATAATGATGATCATTAAACGCTCTCATTACTAATTAACTCGCCAGCTCGCAGCTTGTAAACTAGTTCAAAGAATATGTAATCAACTAACTTAATAATAATACAACAATTACTTATATAAATATTCTTGCCACGGACCACTGTTTTACCCTTATTGTGCCCGTTCCTGTGGGAATTCTGGGATAATAAATAGCCTGTAACCTTCCCGTTGAATGTGGCTATCCATTACAAAAAGAATTATTCAAATCAGATTGGTAGTTTCTGAGATCAGCTCGTTTATATATAGCATAGATAATTTCACTAAACGCCATCAAAAGCAGAGTTACGTTCCATTAACCGATGCAAAAACAAAACGAAACCGATTTATCATAAACAAAATTAACCGATTGTGTCCAAAAACAAAGCTGATTTTTTGTAAAAAAATATAAATAAAGTAAATAAAGAAATAAGTAAACAAACCCGGAGAACAGTCCGGAGGCACCAACGCGCACTAATTTGGAGGCAAACATTGGTGAAATCAAATAAAAACCGATCGCGCGAAACAACCTTTTTTCCATCTCGGCATCTGCAAATAGGCTCCGTGTGATACGGGACGGGTTTTGATACTTGTTGGACAATATCGGGGAACATTAATTCATAAGTTCAAACACTTACTTATAGACTGTGATTTGTTAGACTGTGTGTGATCTAACGCTTACTTATGTGACTAAGTGTTAGACTGTGATGTCTCACTGCTGAACTAAGGCGTCTCATCTCACTGAAGATATGACAGTACAATGAGGAAAATTAATTGAGAAATAATGAGTACGTTTTTGGCATTCATAGTCCTTTGAACTATATTTGGACGGTAAAGTTTGAATGGGATTTGGCCCACAGCTAAAAGTAAAAAGGATCCAGAGAGTGATAATAGTGTGATAAATATGTTTTCTCTACTAGACACCTTAATACCATAATACAACAATAATATAGTCGTAAAAATTAAAGTATCAAAACTCTGCGATCACAGTACAAAATGCCCTCTTTTCTAGAGGGTGGTACAAAGACGCGATGGAAAATGAAAAAAGGCGACAGAAAAAGATAACTGAATCCCTCCGAGTTGAACCAATCATTGAAATTACGTCTTTTTTATTGGTCACTGCTGCTCTGTTTGTATTTGAATTTATGTTCTATTTTCAATTTGAATTACGGTGTTCTATTTCATGTTTTAAATATTGACAGTGTTCTTTTTTCAATTTAAAAATATCGAATGTCGTTCGTTATTGAATAGAAAATGTTTTAATTTAAAAATGGAATGTAGTTTTAAATAAAACAATGATTTATTTGAAAAAAGAATGTTTTTTAATCACTTCATTGCTTATTATTATTCTTTCTGTATTTACTCTTTTGCGCCTAAAGTAATGAACAAATTTTGGCACAGACAAGTACTTCTACATAGACATATCGTATTTTTTACCCGTAACTCCCTCGGGAATGGGTCCAACGTGGGTAAAACCGCAGGGAACATCTAGTAAATTATATATAAAGATAATATATACTACGAAGATTACAAAAAAGCCACGTAACGTTAACCGCCCGCCACAATCCCGCGTCCCAAAGGACTGGATTTCTTTCGTTCAGACAAAAGTTTCCATTAAAAATCATAAGATGGATTACAACATGAAATTGCGCGCCTCCCTCAAGACTTACCCCTTTAGAAATTTTTACAACCATTTTTTAGTATTATTAATGTATTTTTAATGTACTGGCCGAGTGCAGCCAAGTGAAGTTAGTTAGCTTTTATAAATATAGTAAAGTATTGATGACAGCGTTAATTAGGATAAACGTAGGCTTAAGAACTCGCTGAAGTAAATAAGTTAAAGTAGTGACATACACTGGTATCAATGTTTTTAGACCGCCTAAAGGCCTTCAACATGCTAACGGTTAAAACAACCGGGACCGACAATTCGTTGACTCACATCGTAAATGGAAAATATGTATTTTTTGTACATTATAAAAAAATGCTGATAGGTACTACTGATATCTTCAATGAGATGAGAGGCCTTCACCCAGCAGTGGGACATCACAGGCTAATACTATTACTACAAACTCATTAACACATATTGAGTATTATGAAGTTTGAATATGATACAGTAGTAGACTATAGTATAATTACATTATAAGTACATAGTGATCAGATTTGGGAATTTCCATTTTCAAATTACCGGAAACACAAGTACTAAACAGACAATTCTAAATACAAATAATTTGTAATTAGCCCTCGACCGCGATGCGTTACGATCGATAATAATTTCTAAATTTAAATAAATATAATACTACATTTTGTGTAATTCGTTCGAATGCGTTCCGACCGCTCTCTGCGGTCGCCACTAGCATACATTACGCTAAAACATTCTCTATTCCATTATTAAAATTTTGAATAGAATTTGATTTTCGAACTATTAATACTTAAATAAATGGTATTATTTTTTCAATTCTTTTAAATAAAGAATGGTTAATATTAAAATATGATGATAACAATTTTGTATTCGTTTTTCTGTTCGTGTAGTTTGACTAAGCGATGTAAGCTCATTGCGATTGTTAAGCAACGTGCAGCTCGGCCCTTACTTGGATGATTGTTCGATATTGGCATTACTATCTGAGAGTTATCGTGCTTCGGAGGGCACGTAAAATTGTTGGTCTCGGTTGTTTCAATCGTCAGACCATGTCGGAGACTATTAGGCAGTTAACACTATGACACCAGGATTGGCCACTAAACCTACTCGAACTACTTTCCAGTACTGAAAATGAGTGAGATGAGTACTCTTTGCTTTGTCCAGCAGTGGGCCATTACAGGGCATTACTTTTACTTATTACTTAAATATGTGATCTGATGTATATCAGAATAATTCAACAGTTTTTAATTATTTCTTTAATCTTCTATCTAGTTTCTTTAATACCCTGAGTTTTATACTCATAATTCATACTCTCCGCTGATGTTCTTCCGAAGTGATAAAATTATGTTTTAAAGAACCCTCTTGTAGCTTAAACTTGATATTTTCCGACTTCAAATTATACCTTGACTTGCCTAACCAACATATTAATTAATTAACAAGATTTTGTCTCAAAGTGCAATGTAATAAACGCACAATGGACAAGTATTCGCGGGTTGAAATCATCGTGACTATAGCGCAATGATTTTATCGATTTTCACTATCCCCCTCCCCTAGGACCGGGGGGCAACTCACCCCCAAACCACCCCCGTGTACATAAGCACATGTATAGTGTCAATAAGTGGTATACTATACACAAACGTAAAAGGCGTTAGGGTCAATAAATTGACGCGTGATCTAGCTTGATATGGTTTGAGCTGATTACGTTTCGAAGATTCGAAGATTACGTCGTAGGTACTATCTTATTTATAAAATTAAAGATAGAATACTTTAAAGATGAAGATGGAATGAATAAAGATGAAGATAGAATGTATGTAATGAGAATGTAAGAATGAGATGCAATTCGAAATATTCGAATTAAGAATAAGTTGATTTTAAATTGAGACTTACGAATGAGTTGATTTTATGAGTTTTGAATTTCGAATGAGTTTAGTTATTTTAGATTTTGAATAAAGAATAAGTTTTTGAAGCGATTTTATTTGCATAAAACATTTTGAATTTGGAATTCCTTTTTGTAATAGTATAAAAACAAAACACAACGCACAATAAATAAACTACCGTAGACATTCAGCGAGTTTTATCGCTTGACTTAAACACTAGTTTTTCAAAACACTCGCCAGCTCATAGCTAGTAAACTCGCTCATATCAGCGCCGCTTCAGTTAAATGACCCGGCATCACCCTTCACACTGACATACCGATCTATGTATACGTATTACATGATTGTCCCTATATACATACAGACTTACATCCCTCTGTAACTACGTAAGTTGGTGACAGACAAATGGGCTGAGCGATTCTGTAACGTTTGTGTGGTTGTGGAATTACTAGTTGCGGTAGTATAGTTTTGGATAAGCCATTTTTGATATTAAGTTGGTTAGATTTCGATATGGTTTGACATCTAGATTAGAAAAAGAATGTGTGGGTTCTCTTAAAAAAAGAAGAAACAAAAATAGTATCAAAGTTGTTAAATATTAACTATCAAAAATTTGATAGTCTATGTCGTTGTACCATGGCACCTATAACCCTTCGTGTTTGAAGTAAAGATTAATAAGAATATTAAGTCATTCAGCTACAGCTTGAAGTAAAATTTAAGTCATTAGACAGCGGAACCCTAAAAAGGACAAAGTGTCCGTAAAACTAGACTGATTCTTAATATAAAAGTTTTATCAAAAATCACAGGTGCACGGTCAAGTTTCAGGGAGTGTCCTTCCGGTAGAACAAGCTTTATTAACTTGAAAACTTCGACCTCTGATAGAAAAATACCCAGAAATTTGTACCTTACAAAGGACCCAGTATTTTTGAAAGAACTTGAGCGAAATATTAGTTGAAAGAAAAGTTTAACGAAATATTATTACTACGATAATTGGAGCGTATACAAACTTTTGCTTCGTTTTAAAATTATAATTTTTAGCCGACTTTTAAAAAGGGTAGTAAAGCATTTAAGTTCTCAAGTAAAATTTTGAGAATGAGATGTCAATTGTTATTTTAGAATAAAATTGCTCATTACGACGAATGACGCTTTTCTATAACATTAAAATTCGTTATAATAATTATCATTACCTATATAAGACGCACTAAAATAATTCATTAAAATAATCTACATTAATCATTATAATGAAATAAGTCTGTCCTCATTATAACTTTTAAAATTCCATTAACAAAACAAAGTACTTTCCTTTGTTACAAAAGAAACGAACGAAATAAAAGATAAATTCAAAGTTCGATACACGTTCCAAAGAAAAGAGCGGGAGATGTAACAACAATGTGGAAACTTCATGTTTTTACTTCGAAAAGAGCGAATTTTGTTCTTCATTCAAATATTTTGTACGCGTTCTTTTTATTCAATCTCAATTTAATTGTTAATTTCATTCGTTTTTTATGAAATTATTCAAAATGTAAATTCGAATTATTGAATGTCATTCTTTGAAATTAAATCAAACAAATCTATTGTTTTGCAAAAAAAATTGATATAGGAACGTTACATCTACCTTACAATATTTGGACACTTTATTTTAATCTTAGATTTTAATATTCTTTTCTTTTCTAATAATTTCAATATAAATTGATTCTCCATTTCCAACGAAAGCATAACAAGAAATGTTATTCCATTTACCAATAATATGAAACTAATCGAAAAAATAAGGAAAACAATACAAATGATTGAATATTTAAAACAAGTCACCCGTAACGTGACCAGAAAATTAGGTCTCATTAGTTTATAATACGCATTTTAATATAAAACGTGGTGAATGTATTGAAAAATTGATTTTACACAACAATTTACTTGCCCTCCGCGACAAACGTAATCGATACGAAATTACCTATACGATGGTTTATTTTAATTGAGCTTATTGGTTGTCGAGTTTTCCCCTTTTTACGGGTAAATATTTAATGATGGAGGCATTTTTCAGTTGTTCAGTTCGTTGAAATTAATATCAAGAGCTTACTTTTAATTGTAGATTACTAGAAATACGTTGAATCGATACTCTGCTGCAAGAAACACGATATATATTCTTTGATAGTGAATCTTTAAGAATTTGAAATGTTATTTTTGTATTGAATTTATGACGTGGTAATAGCATCTTCATTTTTCTCAAGAAAAATCTTCCAAGACTTCAAATTTAAACCAACATGGCAGATTTTCGAAATTTTTTCCAGAACTTTTTTTTACTATTAGAGGAAAAGGTTTCAGTGATGGGGTGAGAAGGTAATTAAATCACTGAACCTATTTCCTCTTCAGAAGGAATCGTCTTTAGCGGATTGAGCAAATTACTCCACATTAGAACTGTCAGAAGCAAACATAGATTTTATATTACAGGTATTAAGGTTAGGAAATGACTCGCGGTTTTACCCACTTCATTTTCATCCCGGAATCCCGGGATAAATGTAGCCTATAACCTTTCTCTTAAATTAAATAATGTTGGCTGTCTTATGCAACATAATATTTAAAATGAAAATGATTATGTATTTATTTATTTAAACTTATTTTTAAAATTGGAACACAATGCAATGACATTTGAGAATCAACTTCATTTCTGTACGTATTTGAAATTGGAACAAAATGTAACATTACAACATCCCTATATTTGTGGTTTTAATGTTTTGTGCAATTATAAACTTTGATTTAATAAGTAGTTAGTTAGTCAATTTGTTTGTTTTTAAACATGGAATTTGTAATTGCGGTTACTATGTTAAGTTATACATTTCCTCGTTGAAACCTATTACTAAAGGATCTTAAACGTCTTTACGTCTTATGTATAATATAACTGACCCGGCAAACGTTGTTTTGCCATATAAAAATTAAAGGATGGACCACCCCTAACATTTAGGGGTATGATTCTCAAATCTACCCAATATGCACACAATATTTCATAATAAAATATTATAAAGCTGAAGAGTTTGTTTTGTTTGTTTGTTTGTTTGTTTGTTTGTTTGTTTGTTTGTTTGTTTGTTTAAACGCGCTAATCTCAGGAACTACTGGTCCGATTTGAAAAATTCTTTTTGTAATGTATAGCCACATTCAACGGGAAGGTTATAGGCTATTTTTCATCCTGGAATTCTTACGGGAACGGGCACAACGCGGGTAAAACCGCGGGGCGCCGCTAGTATTTCATAAAAATCGGTCAAGCCGTTTTGGAGGAGTTTATTCACTAACATGTGACACGAGAATTTTATACATAAGATTATGTACTCAATCTTCTCACAGTACTTATATAAACTATGTGTTCAGACTAAGATACATATAAACAATGTCTTCCATTAAAAACCCGACATACACTAATTAATTCAACACTAATAGACTCGCCTCATAACATTCCCATACTAATGACTAACTAACTATCACAACAAATAAATCTAATCAGTTAACTGCGCGGTAAAAATAAAAAAAATGTTGGAATTATAATGCGCATACAAACTAAGCTACGCCCTCGCTCATTGGTCCGTTGTAACGTGGAAAAACACGTGAATTTTTTTCTAAAGCCACGTAGAATGTACGTTGCGTCGGTTACTGAGCCGTGATTGGTCGGCCGGCCGCCGCGGCCGCGACCATTGGACAATTTTTTTTCTACGGTTTTCACGTATACGGCAAATCTATTTTTTTCCGTGGAAACTCCGTCCAATAGTCACGGCCCGCTTTAATTATAAAAGTTGTTCTATTTTTTGCGGCGCGCGGCGAGCGGCGGAATAGTTTGTTTTTGCAGATGCATTCGAATTTCAAATGTTGCTTTTGTTTTTTATTTAAAATATGTAGTTCTGTTTTATTTATTTTAATTTCGTGCGAATTGTTTTTCTGTTTCGTTGCTGATTGTGTTTTGTTTTGTTATTGTATTTTCATTTAATTGAATATTGTTTTTTTACTAACTTAGACAGCGTTTTATACTTCGAATTCGTACTAAATGTATTCCTCTCATCAGAACATAATTATTATCACGTTATTTCGTTTTATAGTAATCATTAACGCTCTTCGCTTATGATAAATACTAGGTATCATTTATATTCCAATCACCAATTATATATATAATTTTAAGCCCTAATCAATTAATTGTTAGCTTTAAATCTAGAAAATTAGCGGAAATCGAAGGCCATTGACCATCAATGAGATGTTAAAATAAAAGCATAAAAACTAGCACTACACCGAGACCTCAGCCCCTGTACAGCATCAGCTGAGACGTCTCCTATTGCTGCATATATTTTTTTGTAATTTGGTATTTTTTTACATTTATTTATTTAAAAACTGACCACCTTAACCTCTAAACTCACCGGTATGAAGTCTCGTATGCTGCTGAACATGGCTAAGCTGTTTGAACCGTCTATCACAGTAGGAGCACTTGTAAGGCTTCTCCCCCGTATGAACCCTGATATGCTGCACGAGCTGGTGGTTCGAGCTGAACGACTTCAAGCACTGCTGGCATTGGTGCGGCTTCACTTCGCCCCCGAGACCGCGCTGGAGTTCTCTTGCATGCATCTGCATTGCGTTTTTGTGCATGAATATCTGTGGATGGTGATAGGGGTTAGTTTTTTGAAGATTGGTAGTGTTTGAAGTTGAGGGGTTTGAGGTTGGTTGCTTTTGAAGGTGGTGATACAAAGAGGTGTTTCACTTTCACGATGGTAAAGGTAAATAGCGAATTATTTGAAAAAAGAACATTGAGACTTGATAGTTTTAAAAAAAGAACAATAGAACATTGTACTTCCTTTTGTGTTCTTTTTTCAAGAACGCGTTCTTATTCGTTAATTTGTGTTCTTATTTCAAATAATTGCTAGTCATCGTCGTGACAGCACCACCTAAAGAGTAGTTGACATGGAACGAAATATAGAAGCATTTGGGATTATGATAAGTTAAACTCTTAAACGGGACACGATTAAGTTACGTAAGCATTATATACATACTAGCAGCACCCCGCGGCTTAACCCGAGTTGTGCCCATTCCCTTCGGAATTTCCAGATAAAAAAATAGCTTATAACCTTTCCGTTGAATGTGGCTATCCATTACAAAAAGAATTATCCAAATCGGATTGGTAGTTACTGAGATCAGCGCGTATAAACAACTAAAAAATCAAACTCAGCTTTATTATATTAGTAGAAATAAAAACAAGTTCCTTTCAATAACATAACAGTCAATAAAACAGTGGGTGGTATTTTATACTTAAGGTAATATTTTGTAAATGTTAAGTGCTTTTAATAGTACAAAACGATTATAATATAATTTCCTTAAGGGCTTAGTTAGACAAATCCTAGTCAAAGTCAGCATTAAGGCAGACATTTTCTTTTTGAAAAGTCTGTGAGACGTTTTGTCTCTGGTGTGCGCTCCTTCATACATTTTAGAAGACTGTCTAACTACAGTCTTGTCTATAGTGTGTTCACTCTTAAAGATAAATAGGTTACAATATTATATAAAATAAATTTCAGAAATGTAAAGCCCCGTATTCATGCGCGGCCTCTTATAATTTTCACGTAATAAAGATTGGTACACACTACGTGTCCGATAACACGGAATTATATTCACTTTTGTTATTATTTATTGTTATTCGTGCATTATGTTGTTTTGTTATTTTAATTTAATTCTAATTCCATTTTTGTATAACTTGGGAACGCTATTTAGAATTCTTTAAATCGGTGTTCTTATTTTGAATATTTATTCTGTTCTTTATTTGAATATTTTAGAACACAAAATCATAACACAATGATATTTTTAAAATAAAATTTACTGTTCATTTTATTTAAGTTTCAGTTTTAAAATTTAAATAATTCGATTCCATTTATATTATCATTATTTCAAGAATTCCTAATCGTTGTTTTTACAGGAAATCCCATTTGGATTTTGGAATTAAAACTTTAATAGGAAGGATGCTTAATTTATAGAAAACAACATAATTATTATCAAAGTACAATATTTTTGTTTCCTCAAATTTTGAACGTTGGTAATGTTATGTAACAATTATTAGTTCCCAATATTTATAAATAGGCTTACCGCACTAAGACGTCCATTAAATCGACTATTAACTAATTGACGTAATTTTTATCGTAAATACTACAAATACGTAATAAAAATCGAAAACTTACTGCAATGTTAATGACTATGCTTACTTAATATTACATAAGTACCTATGTACTTATTATAGTACAGCAATGATGATATACTTAGGTCGAGCCACGGTACATGCGACGGCCGCGACTAGCAAACATTTTGAAAAAGGAACACTTAATCAATATATTACTTGACTATCTTTTTAATAATAGAACACGATTTAAAAATTCAAACATAACATTTTGAAAATAGAACACATAAAAAAAAGACTTCTAAACCCCGTTTCCTTTTCCGTAAACCTACCCTCATCGGTTAACAAACAACAAAAGTTTTATCAATAACGGTTGTCATGTCGAAACTTTAATCTCGACCCAATCTAGATGTATATACACGTATATACACGGCTGTATGTGTATATAGATGTATATTGAAAACCCTTTGCTTGTGCGATTGCAAAGAAACGACTTGGCACACGCAAGTGTACAGTGCACGGCGAATTATTAGGGGCATTACGTTGGTTTATTTGATATTGTTTTATTTGTGTTCTGTATTATGTACTTATAGGTATTTTGTTTTTTTCTTGGTAAAAGTAGTTAAATTATGTAAAAAAATGGTATTTTTTCTTTATGGTAGGTACTAACAGTTAGATGTGTTTACTTTAATATGAAGTTATAACAAAAAAAATATATATTGAATAAAAAATAATGGCTTGAATTACCCAATAGCGTTAATATGAGGGAAAAAAAATTTTTCGCACATTTTTTCAATTACATCATGCTGCCGGGTCTTCTCCAAACGCGCAAAGGAATACATAATAAAATAAAATTATTCTATTTTTCATATAATAATTAAAAATTCATTATTACTGTAATGACATTGCTAGGCAAAGACTTCTCATCTCTCGGAAGATATCAGAACAGTGAGGATTAATAAAACCAAATAAAATAATTAAACTAAATTACCTCCAACAAAACATCGGATCTTGAAGCCCACATTTTTAAATCTCGTAAAAAAAAACTTCTCAAAATCTTGAAAATATTTTTTCCGTTACACTTTAATAACCACACTCAACCGAGACGCGGATAACAATAAATTATGTTTAGTTTAAAATATAGGAAAACGTTAATAAAACGAGTTAAATAAACAGTTTTATGAAATAAAAATAAAATTAATTAATACGAGCAAAGGATGTTATTATTCTTCCTTATTTATACTGTTGTGATTTTAACATCACAAGTAGGTAACCAGGATAAAAATAACTGGTTGATAAAAACGTAGCAAATACCGTTTTTGTGACAAGAAATCTTAATTTTATTGTAAATTCAAATTATTTGCTTTTAAACTTGAACTTAACTCCTGGTTTGGAGAACGATTTGAAAGAGTAAGTAGGCACTAAACAACTAAAGTAAATACTTTTGAAACAAAAAGAAGTACATAATGATATATTTATTTAATCAACGAAAAAAAACATTAAAAAAAAGTTTTTTTGTAAAAAATATAATGCCACTTAAACCGTCCTGCAGTGTACCCTTTCACGCGTGGTAGAAAGTGGAACTAGAGGTTCCAATCACGCAACTAAGAAATAGCAAAGAATTTACGATTTTGATGCGATATGGAGCCGCAAGATTTAATACCGTATAATGTATGTAATAACCAGTCCTAATGTCTGTCGGTAACTTACATGCTTTCAAAATACAATGTTGCAAAAATAATTTACAGCTGAACAATTTTCGTGCTTTAGCAAACATTTTTGTATTCATTGTGTTCCTTTAAGACTATTTTTCATGGTGTTCCCGTGGGAATTTCGGGATAAAAATTATTTCAGGAGATTCTTCAATTTATAATCTTATTGTGAGCCGAATTGTATCCAAATCGGTTAAGCGGTTTTAGTGTGAGAGCATAAAATGTTTTTACTTAAATTCGTATTTATAATATTAGTTTAATTTTTGTGGTCTATAGGATGATGTTTTGCTATTAAGCTTAAAACTTTACTTGACCTCTACTTAGAATTTCTATGTAACTTGAAAACGTATTAATACATTAATCTTTTGACATAGATATAAAATATACATAGCGTTAGCGCAGACTCCATTTATATCAGTTATAAGACTGTTTTTGTGTGTAAAAACATATAAAAAGTATGTAAAAAGTCTAATGTTTTTATAACCAAACCTTCATTTGTTAGACCTTGGGAAGCCTTTAGGCGGTCTAAAACAAGACACGGTTAGTCACTTACCTATTCTAACATACTTTTTACTTATAAACCAAAATTTAATGACTAACATTACTATTCTACTAATGCTGAAGAGTTTGTTTTTTCATTTCTTTAAAAACGGTAATCTCAGTAACTACCAATTGGATTTGAAAAATTATTTTTGTAATGAGAATTTTTCATCGGGAAATTCCCACGGGAATGAACACAACGCGAGTAAAACCGCGGGCGCTGCTAGTTACAGGATATTCTTATAGACTGTACTGTAGTGTGCTAGTGGTTACAATACATTTTATGTTGTAAAGATCACGGGTTCAATGTGAGGCCTGCCTGTTTCATGTTGGAGCTTAATAAGTTAAAAGTTATAAAAGGTGTAAGTATAAGTAATTAAATAAAACAGAAAGCTTTCTTATTAAAAGCTTATTTTAACAAATAATTGTTTATATACATAGTATGAACTATATTTCTTTTCTTTGTTGTTCGGTCATCCACAGCTAAAAAATTATGGGGGTTGTCTTTTTAAAATCTATCAAAAATTGACTAAGTTTTAACCGTAAGGTGCCGCAGTAGTGATTTTTTAACTGTTTCTTTTTCATAATGTTTCGAATGATGAGGTAACATAAAAAAAATATTTTAAAAATCACGAACTTCGGAATTCAGTAAAAACTAATAAAAAATATAGTTAAAAAGTAAAAAAAAGTGACAAAAACCGTGTTAAAAAGTAAAAAATTACGTGAAAATGTAAAAAATACTCCCCTCAACCCTTCGGTACAATTAGCCACATTAAAAAGAAACCCTTTTTCTCATAAAAAATGAAAACTCTGTGTCACATAATTTGTTCAACAGAACGAGTAGGTATTATAGCTCAATTAGGAAAAATTGCCGTTGTCACTTGGACGATTACTTAGAGGGGGAAATGTTTTTTTTAAGTAAGTATTTTTTTATGGGATGAAAAAGTTTTTTTTTTAAATAAATATAACTTGTCACGGTATATTTACTAGTTGTATAGGTGTGTTTAATAATAAGCATTAACATTTTAAAATGACATTTTATTAAAAAATTAACTGAATAAGTATCAAATCAAATTGTTTCTCACAAAAACATTGAACTCCAAACAGAATCAATTAAAAATATCACAACACAACACGGTAAAACTCAACGAAAAACAATCAAAAACACAAACCTCAATATTGAACTCTACCACATAGTAATAAGGTGTACAATAAAAGAGTTTTATAAACTGTGTCGCCCGATATCGGTTTCGGTAAAAATGTATTCTTTATTTTTAAATCCTCGACTTGACCTATAAACGAATTGAGTCAAGTTCACAAAAATCACGTCATTTGGTGCATTGTAATGTGTTATTGAATGGTTTTATACTTTCTTTTTCTTTTGAATATGTTTTTCTTTATCATTTTTTCAGTGTCAGTTTTTTTTTATTGTATTTTTATATTATATGGTTTCTTTTTCTTTTGAATAAGGTTTTTTTTTGGTAAGTGGATTTTTTTTATTGACATACAATACTTTATTTAATATATAAATAACCTAATAGGTTTTATTTAATAATAATTGTTATTATAGCTTTTACAAATGAAACAATGTACGGTTATTTAATAAAATATGAGTCACTAACTTTTTAGACATCCATAACTTTTTTCCACACGTCATAAAGTCATAACTTATTTTTTCGACGTATCCCTCGACAGTAGTTAGGTTATAATAAATATCTAATGACATGTTACGCGATAGTTAAGTCGCAGGTGTAAATATGACAATTGTGGAGTCGGCACCTCATTTTGATTTTTACTGGTAGCAGAAAAGGTAAAGTTATGAAAAAGCAATATCATTATATCACTTATTTATGATAAGTTAGTTGAGAGTCTTTTTGTTGAGGTTTGACAGTAGAGTTTTATGTTGATTTGAGATTGAGATTGATTTGAGATGGTAAAAAATACTTCTTTACTGTAAAAATACTTTTTAGACAAAATCCAAGTATTGAAGAAATACATAGAATCCAGTGTGCTTAGTGCGAGTTTTCCAATTATTTTACTTTAACTTCACGTTTGCGTTTAAATGGGTTCCCAACCAGTGGTCCGTGAACCACTGGTGGTCCGTGAACCACTGATGGTCCGCGGAAGACAAAATGTGACAAAACTTCGATCGCGTTCCGCGCTCGCTCAAATGTTTAATTGAATGAAGTCGAAAATACATTTTCTTTGAGGTCCAAGATAATAATAATTCATGCTCAAGTCGGACTCGCGCACGCTCCATGTGAAATACAAATAAATTAAACCGCTAATTAATGAAAAAAAATTGACTGGAGGTCCTTGATGACAACAATAATAATTAAAAAGTGGTCTCCGGTCTAAAAAAGGTTGGGAACCCATTCTAAACTCTGTACGTAGTGAGCATCGAATAACTGTGAGTGCGAGTTTCTTTGAGTATTCACATTTATTACGTATTTTCACCGTAAACCGTGAGTATTTTTATTTCTAAGTTGGTAGCTCTGTGGCGTCCAAACAATAAACCGGCAAAATTGAATATACCATATCGACTGTGTTTTCATAAGGTATAAAGTACATATAACATTTATGCGGGTTATTTTATTAGACATCAACCATGGAATAAGTATGTACTAGTTGTATGTAGTACATACTAATTCCATGGTCGATGTCTAAAAAAATAACCTTCTAGTTGTACGTAGTACATACTAATTCCATGACATCGACATCGCGCACTTGACTGACATTGTTAGTTGTTTGTAGGTTGCCATAGCTCCTTACATAAGACATTTTTAACCGACTTTAAAGAAGGAGGAGGTTTCTCAATTCAACCGTATATATGATTTTTTGGTAAAGCGATATCTTTTTAAAAATTCGTTTTCCGTCAATTCCGTCAGAGGATCACTAGAAACTCGAACAGTAGAACGAACACTGGACATTATAACAAAGATCATCTTGAGCTCTTGCGGTCGTAAACATCTTCCAGGCGAAAAAATAATATGCTGACCATGACATCGTTTGTTTATAACACTACTAGAAGCACCCGAGGTTTATTTACCCGCGTTGTGCCCGTTTCTGTGGAAATTTCGGGAATCATTACACATATAAACCTTCCTCTTAAATCACTCTATCTATTTAAAAAAACCGCGTCAAAATCCGTTGCGTTGTTTTAAAGATCTAAGCAAACATAGGGACAGACAGACAGACAGACAGACAGCGGAAAGCGACTTTGATTTATACTACGTATTGATAAATCACTATAGTTACAAACAAACAATTACATTTTACGTCCGTTGGCCCGTCTCTCACCAATAAATTCAAAGTGAGAACTTTACTTTACGCACAGTGAGCGTAACTGTCAAACTTGCAACTCACACTCGCGAAATGTACATTTACGCGCTTACTAAGTCGATGGCAGATTTTAGTTCGCATTGTGACCACTAGGGGCGCTTTTTAGCTACATATATTTCTGAGTTAGGCAGTGGTCCCACAGCCGGCGAGAAAACGAGTAACTCTCGGCGATTTTCTTTCTCAAGAAACGCACAATAAATGCATATTCCGTATAAACGAAAGAGGTGCAAATATTAAAAGTTTCTCGCTGACTGTTCACACTGCCGGCTTCGACTCGTTTTACTACTTAGTTTTGTCGCTGAGCGAGGAGCTTCAAAAATAAACTCGCTCAGCGATACTCGTTCAACGATGCTAGCTCGAATTATCATTTCTTTACAGTGCGACAATGAAAGTAGATAGAAGTAGGTTTGCACAGGATTGAGCAACTGCAGGCGAGTTGCGCGAGTAATCGCTCGTCGCACTTGCACACTCGCTTATAGCCCAGCTACAATACTATCGAAACTACACACTGACTTCCTGTTGATCGCCAACTCGTTTATACATAGTTTCTAGTTCTACTCGTACTCGTTTCTCGTTCATCGTCGGCGTCGGCCTTAATGTTGACGCTGTGAACGCGTAAAAATAACCATGGCAACTTAAAAACAACAGACTCACAGAGTTATTTCGCTTACGCGACTGTAAAGTTATTTGGAAAACTCCCACTAAGCACACAGCTGACATAATATTATCAAGTTTCATTCAGTAACTAAAAAAAACGTGTTTCAGGTTACCTACTAAATTAACATTTTCGGTTTTTTTATTACATCTTTTATCAAAAATATCCAATTCTAGTAGATAACTTAGGCATGTTTACGAATAATATATTCTCAAGAAACGGCTTTCGTTTTTAAAGACTTTTAAACGGCTTTTAATTTATGTCTATTAGCGCTATCAATTAAGTAAATTCATAAACACATTACATAAAATGACTTTATCAACGCCTCTTTTTCTGCTGACCGTACACAACAAAAAGGGTGTAAAACTGCTATAATTTAACTTGTAATTAAAAAGGTAACTTAAATTACTTGTTATTACATACATTTCTGACACGTTTGTTTTAAAAATTGCACGTTGAACGACAAATTAACGTGTTTCCACTCTGTAACTATCGACTTGTTAAAAACCGTAATTATTGGTTAAGGCATTTAAATATAGGTCTCAGTTCGGTTGTTTGTTCGTTCTAAGTTGTGTGTTTGAAATTATGTCAAGTTTTTTTATATTCTTCTTCTTCATCGAGTGGATGGTCACCCTGACCAATCCTGGTGTCAGAGTTATTGAGCCGCCGTCTCTGTCACAACACTAGATTTTGACACTACCTATAACTTAAACCTGATCAATCCAACAGCTAAATCATACTATTTTTTTAAACTAAGTTGATCTAATTTCTAGATCTAGATCTAGGTAGCCTAGTACTAAGCAACCGATCAAATGAATTCGGCCACTACCATTATACGAAATAAAAATGATAAAATTGATAAATTACAATCTGGAACAGTCTCTGCTGTATAGGGATCTTGCTTAATTTTTATAACACGTAGAGGATATTAGTTTCTAGTATTTCAAATAAGACGTCAATGATGAGTATTTAAATATTTAAATATAGACGTATCAACAATAAATTAAATAATTTATACGTATAAAAGTCCAATAAAATACTTTATCTGCTATTGCCGGTCATTACTCATACGTATCAAGTCTTCTTTCTTTAAATAACCTCGGCCTTGAGTGAACGGAGAAAGAAAGTTAATTATAACTACTTTATTGTATCGTAAAAATAATAAATTACTATTATGTATTGTCCTTCTTTAACCCCTATAGGGACTTGAAGTAGAGAACAAAAGTCTTTGAATAAAAAGTCCTTGGTTAAAGTGTGTTTTTAGGTTTTTTTTTTGGCAGATATTTATTTTTTTATTTATGGAATGTATTTTATATAAAAAATAACTGAAATAAGATGTAAAATACCTTTTTTCCAGTGCTTTTAATGCTGTTTTTTTGTCATGATTGTTTTAATATTGAACGAACACTTATCATGTCAACGTAACAACCTCGTCTAAGAATAAGACTATCAACAAATATTTATCAGATATATTTGCACTAATCATTTGTTCTGAAATATGGCTGTTTGTGTCTTGCTAATAGAAGGGACGGCTACATTTTGTGCTAGACTCTCAATGCTCGCGGTTTTACGCGTTTTATCCGTTTCAGTGGGAATTTTGGGATAAAAGTTCGTTGTAACTTTCTTATTTAATAGGTATATAATATTCTAAAAAAAAGAACGATTAAGCACAATCACACAGACACACTCTTAATCCACTGTACGTAAAGTAAGTATTGTGAATGGAAACAAAAACCTTTTTTTTTTTTAAAAAAATACTCAACTTAAAACGACTAATATTTAAAAAGGAAATTGTATAATTGCAAAAACTTGTCTTATAACAAAATGAATGCATCAAATAAAACTACAAAATCATACAATGAACTCACTAAATAACTACATTAAAAGCTTTCATCCCAAAGTCCAACAAAAAGGTACTGACCGGTCGATCTGAACTGACCTACCACAACGTTACCCGTTTATATATAGATACAAGTGAGTACGTCTGTATGTATGAGATAACACATACTTTACAGTCTAGTGTATTCATTTCTTACATTCTTATCATATGAAAGTACTTTTAATGTGGAAGAAAATAAGGTGGAAAAGTACAGTTTTACATTTTTTTTTTGTAGAAAAATAAAGTTTTTTTACGTCCAACACAGAATGTTTAATATAATTTCATATACACTGCAACGAATGGCCATTACAATCCAAATTAATTGTGATATATAATTTAAAAATTTTCATGAGTACTTTTAAAACGTACTTATAAGATTATATTGTATTAACATTACGCTTAAAGTAAAAAAAAAAACAAAAAATAATCCAAAAAATCAAAACTTGTATTAACTTAATATATCCCATTTAAACAAAAAAATATTAACCTTTCAACCCGGCAATAAATCGAGCGCAACAGTTTGACATTTTACTAAAAAAAATAAAAAAATTGCAAGTCACAAGACATCGCGCTCCGACACTGACCTGTGTCAACAAACGGAGCATTGAGCGTGTGGGCAGCACACACACAGGGACACGTCCTTATTGAACTTTCAATACGTTTTTTATAGTATAGTAACATTTTTTTCTATACTACACGCTTTTGCACAGATATTATTTGTATTGGGTTTGCAACTTTGTAAAAACATAAATGATAAAATGGATCATACTAGTATGTCTTTTTTGATGCGTAGTTCTTTTTTTTTCGGTAAAATATTTAAAAAATACAAGATGTGTCAATTCTTTGCTTTACTACACTAAAACGGCCGAGACAAAAAATAATAATGAAGTTTACATTTCCCCCAAAATTTTAGGTTTAACACCATTAAAACTGAGATTTACAACAAAAAACGGAGATAGGATAAAATGAGAGCTAACAAAAACGTGTAAGGTAACCACATTCTCCTTATTTGAAGTAATTTAAATCCTTTAATAAAAGGTAGATTTCGTTCCTACTTTTCGACTTTTGTACATATTTTCAAGTGGTTTCGTATGAAGTAGATTAATAAAACGCACTCCAGGACTCGGCAGCAGACAATGACATCGCAATGAGATAACCTCATTTCTTTTACACATATCACACAAACACACACATCTGCAGAACACACACATGTGCGGTGCAAGCTTTTAAAATTATGAGTTTAATTTGAGCGAGTTCAAAAAGTATGCTTTTAAATTATGTTCTTTGTGTAAGGATGACATTAAAATAGTGTTCTAGAATTATGTTATTTAACTAAACTATTTTATAAAGAATATTCCGTTTTTTAACACTGTAATTAATAGTCATTCTTTGTGTTTTTGTAGATATTTTTTTATATATTTTTTTTCATTTTATTCGAAGTGTCTATAATAATTTATATCTTAACCGGATGTTCTTTATAAAATTAACACTTACAAAAACAAAAGCAAAGCTACATCATCAAAAACTAGCTTAAACCAAACAATTCTTTGTAACCCAATATTTTGTCACACACATACAAACTTAATAAAAATGACACTACATGTGTGTCATACACATGCACATGACACAAACGTGTGTGAGCGATATGACGCAATTACTAATCGTGTAGGTATCGGAGAAATGATGTGTGCGGAATTTTTATAATAGTTATGTAACTTGTATGTGATGGGTTTGTTAATTAAGTTTATTTTTATTTATGTGTCGCATTGTCCAGTGTTCGTGTTAGGTGTTATGGGTAGCCGGTCTGTTGTGCAGAGTTTTTTTTTGTTTTTTGTTTTCAAGTTACTTTTGATGTGATTACTGTAAAAAATGTCAATTAAAAAATGATTACAATGTTTGAAGAAAAAAAAATTAAAGGAATGAGACGCAATAAGTAAACTGTCAACATCTCAGGTTTAAAAAAAGAATGCTAACGTCCCTTCAGGGCTACATGATAAGAAACAAAGCGCCCTATCACTGTAGGTACCTCATTATCAGGGCATCGAACTCTCGATGGGACCTTGGATTTTTATCATTCGCTGTCATGTTTTTTATTGTATAATTTATAGTTGAGGCATGCACTCTTGATGAACTTCATTCGCAGAGTAGTATAATGTTTTAAAACGTAAGTTAGAGAGGTAGGAAAATGATTAATTTCATTAGTTTTTAATAGAAAAAAGTACAGTTCATTCGAGTGTTATCAAAAATATTTTGGTGGTTAAGAAATTTTCTAAATTGTTTATTTTCTCTAACTACCAAAGCGTTGTTAAATTAAAAAAAAATACGTACATTCGTTGATATACTTTCGTTGGGTGACGCAAAAACTAAGTTGAGAAAAAAATATACAATAAAAAAAACATTTCATTTAGTAACGTCATATCCCTATATTCAAAAAGGTGTGAAGTGAGTTTCATACAGTATTCATGCGCGAGCGCGGGTCACGATCACGGACATCGAACTTGCATTTTTAAATCGATTACGACCACAATGCCGGCTGAATCGATTCATTTTTAAAAGTTATTTCCTTTACCGATTGTATTCCGAATGACACTGATTGTGTGCAAATGTATTCATTATTTTCATTTACTTTTTATATGTAAATATTGGCTTTTACTTTTTGTCAAGGATTTGGATTAAATTAGACTTTATGGAGTTAAGTTTGAAGGTTGGATAATTGATTTTCGTTGTATGTATTTATTTTTGGTTTAGTTTTATTTAAATTATGTAATTTAAAGGTAAATTAATGTGTTTTTCAACGGAGGTCAGTAACCAGTGGGTTTTCGATTCGTTTGATTTTTTAATGGTTTTTGGTTGATACATCAAATATCTCCATCGTTTACGAACCGATTGTGAAAATTCTTTCGTTGTATAAAAGGATAATTATATTATTTGCAGACTGGTTTTATGAAAAAAAAACTGGTAATTTTTTGTTTTATGAACGTAGTGTGAAGGAGTTTTTCACTGAAATAAGTTAACTGGCTTTTGTATGTAGAATACTAGCTATAACATTATTTAATATTTAGTTAATTTTCGACCTTTTGCAGGTTGCACATACCATAAATTCAAATTAATGGTTAACTAAACTCCTAGAACATGTCGTGTCAGACACTGCAAAGTTCAAATTTAACCCTTCCATAAAGAAAATGTAACGTAATAAAATGTCCATAATATCAGTCCACGTGTATGGACCATAATAAAAATAAACCCATCTGCAAGAGTTCGATCACCTCCCTAACCTAAGACAAGAAACTGAACACACACACACGTAACTAGGTCGCAATACATGCGAAACTTGAATACACAAACAAACGCACACAGGGACAGGGCGCGCGTGCGTTGAACAAGTTTAGACAAACGGAAGAAATATTATTCTCTTTTTAGGTACGCAGTTGGTTAGTATTTCTGATGTATGGATGTTGGGTGTTGGGTTTGAGTTGGTTTTTGGGGTTGGATAACTTTATTTCTAGATTATTCGTTTTTTATGAGCCACCTTAATGCTTATTTGGTAAAATTGGAGCGTAAAAAAAAGATACAATTTAAAAAAACATACGGATTTTATTTTCAAACCCAATTCGAATAACCTCATTTATCATTATTGCACATTCTTAATTTAAAAACCTTCTTAATTTAAAAATCTAGAATAAATTATATTACATTTTACCGACTTTTGCAAATTACCGCAAAACGTTCCTCAACGATTGCATAACTACACTACAATAACGAACAGTGTTAAATTACTACATTTTATCAACAATAAATAAATTTTATTTGCGTTACGAGATATCGACGGGTCCTACGTATACTGGTGCAACTACATTTGCGCAACTTTACACGAGAGCGATCTAAACGTTCTAATGGTTGTAACTTTAACATTACTAAACATACATATTTGAAATTTTAAAATGTTATACTTGAATATTTTTGGAAAAAGACTGTATTCTTAATTTTTAAATATTTTTCGTACTTTAGAAAATAGCTTCACTTGCATTCACGTTGAATGTTTTCCTTAAAATGTTACAACGCGTATACTGGTGTAAGTGGCACTTATACCAGTTTACACCGTTCTTTTTTTCATTTAAATTTAACTTAATTAAATAATAAATCATTACTGAAAATATTGTTTGCTGTTTATTGATTAATACGGAAGCTAGTAATATTCACAATTTTTATTTTTTGTTCAACTTTTAACACTTGCTTCAGTTTACATAGTTCTGCAGACTACTTGTACCAGTTTTCCATGTTCATACTCATATTTTCATAGTTAAATTAATCAAAAATATTCAGAAATCAAATTGTTCCTAATAATTTTCACGTACAAATCAAAGAATAAACATCGTATAAAACTAAAACAATATTATTTTTGAGTCTCATAAGAACTCTAGTTAATCTTATTACCTACTCGTATTGGGTAGTATTCATAAATTCAGTTAGATTTATTACACAATAAGTTAAGTAAAGGCTTATTTTAAGTAGTGTTTAAAATAAGTATGTGCACTCGCCTGCCAAGACCGAGGTCCCGGGTTCAATTCCTGGGTCAAGCGAAAACATGTTTCCTACTTATCAAACACGGCTCGAGTGAGAGCAAGCTTGGTGATTATGCCTAATCCTCCTCACTGTACTAATATCAATAAGACGAGAGGCTTTTGTCCAGCAGTGGGACATTACAGGCTAATACTTTACTTTACTTTTAAAGTAATTAGTGACTTGATTATGTCACAAAAAAAAACTAATTCTCACACAGAGTGAATGTTATCACCCTCGCTCTGCGCGTGGCCAACGATAAGAAATCTATGAGTGATATTAACTAAATTTCCAAGCAGAGTCCATTTCCATTTCCATGAGGTAATTTTTTTGTTTTCTGAAGATTGAAAGTAACTATAGTTTTATCATCCTTAGACGTTTGTCCATTTTTAGGGTTCCGTACCCAAAGGGTAAAAACGGGACCCTATTACTAAGACTTCGCTGTCCGTCCGTCCGTCTATCACCAGGCTGTATCTCACGAACGGTGATAGCTAGACAGTTAAAATTTTTACAGATGATGTATTTCTATTGCCGCTATAACAACAAATACGAAAAATTAAATAAAACAAATATTCAAGCGGGGCTCCCATACGAGAAACGTGATTTTTTACCGTTTTTTAAAGTACGAAACCCTCCGTGCGCGATTCCGGCTCGAACTTGGCCGCTTTTTTTAGCTCCCAAGCTGTATTTTTTTCTTAATGCCATCTGTACGATTTCGTAAGAATCGAATGCATGAAAATATTCACACTTATCTTTTTGTGGGATGTGGAATGAGAGATTAAAATGTTTTGTGACGATGCCTCTTTATTGCCGCAGCGTTTTATCCCTGCAATCGTTTTATCCCTGGTAAAAATTAAACATTTGTCAAAAGGCACAAAGTGACAAAAGTCTATGACCAATCTTAATAGATTTTGCTCATTTCTTTTCTAGTGTAATGAGACTTAAAGGGTGGGAACATCTTTACATAAGAGCAAACATTTTCTTTGGCAGACTGGGGTATCTTTACTGGGTGAATTGAATGTTTTCCCCTTTGATGACCTTCTACTATCCCTAAACCTTGTCCAAAGCCGTATTTACAAAATTAAAATTGATATACAAGGTATTTAGCAACATGACTATTTGCAGTTACACCAGTATTGTACGTGCGCGCGGTGACGTTCGCCGCACGCATACTGGTGTAACGATCACTTGCGCTCGAGCGCCGCGCAGATCGCAACTACGTACACTGGTGCAAGTGACTTACACCAGTGTTCACAGTTCTTTACCGAAAAATAGTGTTACTTGCACCAGTTTACATTTTTTTATCTCCGAAACTATATGATTTTTTAAATTTTTTTTTTCAGAATATAAAAGTATGGCTTATTTATGTACAAATTATGCAAAAAAAATGGTTTAGGTATTTTGCTGGTTGCACCAGTATACGTAGGACCCGTCGATATGATATAGTGAGGACGATGCACTTATTATTTTTTCTTTGTGTGCGTCGGAACTGACCTAACGCAACACTAATGAGTGTGTGCGTGTATTTTTAAATTAAACGTCACTTGTAATGAAAGAAGATCGCATTAGTTTGACCTGGTTTTGAGGAACGCTTTTTTGCTTGTCTATGCAAGAAGTTGTTTGTCTTTGACAGTTATTTATGAGTAAGTAGTATTAAAATTGAAACGAAATGGGTGAGAACTGATATTGGATATTATAGAAGAATTGGTATACTTATTTGTAGCATGAAAGACATTTACAACAAGCATAGAGCGTAGTTTGTGTCTAATTAAACTTGTTATATAAATAAATGGTTGAATTTGATGTACATACATTTATTTCAAAAATAGCTTTTTATAAAAAAACGTAAAAGCAAAAAAGTTTTAGTCGAAAACTGAGACATACTAAGGTAAACTGTTTTTTTTACTTTTCAATTAAGCGTATAATAAAAAAATGTTTTCATAATAAAAATAATTGTCCAAACGTTATCAAAACACATAAACTGAAAGCACATAATGTCGTGACTCATTTAAAATGAAACAATCAGATAAATAAAAAATAAAAATGCTTTCGCGAAATAATAAAGTACGTGACTACGTGATAATAAAATAATACCTTTAAAGTTCCAAATTTAAAATTACGACTCTAGATTTTTGATAAAAAATGTGATTCACTCATTCTTAATTTGAATCTGATAGGTATACAAGTAGTAAAGATTTTTTTTTTACAAGTTTTTTTTTATTTGTTTTTTATTTATGCTTTTTCATTGATTTTTAATTAGATTTAGACATGTAATGTTTTATTTGTTATGTACAGACTAACTGTATCATGTAGAAAGGTAAGACTAACTAATCATATTTAGTAATATCCAATAAAATATTTTAAAAAACTATACATTTAAGTATAAACACATTTTCACAAAAAAACGGTCAGAATCTTTTTTCAAGTGTCTTAACTATCAAAGCTATCAAAGTAGAGACTTGAAGTAATTAAGTTTCTTTGTAGAACGGTCGCGCTTTCAGAAACTTTTTAGAGTAAAAATAAGTAAAAAATATACAGAGATAAAAAAATAATTGTTACTTTCAAAAAGGATTCTTGAGTGGTAGAGATACCAATTTGTTTATTTTTTTTTTGTGCTAATAGTTGAAACTGCTGAAGTATTTTTCAATGTCTTTAAGTAAAAAAATCACAAGATATCTCCATTTTGGAAATATGCTTTGAAATCATCAACCTGCAGTAGCGTGGTGATTACATCTTCCTCACTGATATCTTCAGTCAGTGAGTGTCCTTTGCACTGCAGTGGGACCTAACAAGCTAATAATATTTGTCCTTCATATTTGATCTTAATCTAAAAAAAGAACTTCATTGTCATGTTAAAAGTTCTATAATAAAATGCTTTTAGTACAAATAGAAGGTCCATTATAAAAGGTAATAGGTTGCGATGACGTCATCCGTACTTTCTCGAAGGCGGGGCCAAGCGGAATAGTTAGTCGAAGAAGTTAATTAGAAGAAAACCTTTATTTAGTTTATATTAATATACAGGGCGACACAGAAGACGTAGTACAAAATAATTAATTATGGTTAGGTTAGTGACAAAGAACGTTATTCACTACATCACTAATTAAAATTCATCTAAATAACTTTTGCTAATTTTCTAACAAAATAATTAAATAAATTCCTGTAAGTTTGGTCACCCTATGGACGTTTGGTGACGTCATGTGACGTCATGTTAGTTATACTTATTAGGTACTTGTCACATTATCATTTATTTTTAAATTATCAGTCATGATGATAAAGAAGGTGAGTGTTTACAACAAAGTAATTTCAACCTTTTTGTTTTCCACAAAGTAGTTAGGGTAACCATGATGGGGTCAAAAATAACGGAAATAATTAAAACAATGGTACAACGATTGCGATTATTTAAACAACACGAAACATAGTTCGGATTATTAGCACTAGGTAGGTAAGTTAGAAAAACATGTTTCGTATTACGTCTTATGTGTCACCCTGTATTTAAAAAAGATGCATTTAAAAAAACAACGAAGAAATAGTAAATAGGTAAGAAAGTCACGAATTGAAAGCCCTTTTTTTCGTTAAAAGCTGGTTCAAAAAAGAGGTAAAGATTATCTAATAAATATACATAAAACGAAATGATGAAATATAAAAAAAACATTATTTTATGTCTAAAAACTAGTTAGATGGCTTCCGTATTCCTAGACGCACACTAGCCAAACTTTTATGTCCACACACACACATCCATGCACGTTAACACATTGCAATTTAGACCTTATTGTTAAAGTCATAAAGGAGTATACGTTGCAAACTATTTGCACATTCCTGTAAGTTATATTACAATCATTTTAATGTAATTTCTATACGTACATCTTACAGTGAAAGTAAAAAAAGTAAAAAAGTACCTGCATCTATAAAGTTTGTATTCAAATCCTTTTAAGTACATCGCACAAAACACAATCACTGTCCACTAAGAAAAAGGCGCGAATCACTTGACATGTCCAAACGTCAATAATCACCAACATAAACTTTTTAGCGGGAAATGTGTGTGTTTACGTCAAAATGTATTTTTCAAATGCGGCAAAAAAGTCTGTGCTCTCTGGCCGTTGATCGTAGGCGTTCTGTATAAAATGCTGTATAGTCTATAGTATACCCAGCCGTAATGCACTTATGTGTAGTTACTTGCTTAGTTTTTTATTATACTTGGCTATATCTGAGCGGTTAGTTTGAGGCCGGAGTCGCGAATAAACCTTCTTGGTTGTTCGCCGCTTCTTATTTTAAAATGCGACTGAGATTTTTCTTTCTTTATTTAAATTTGAAGTTTAGGAGTTGCATGACGAGTCGTTTTTTATTTGAGTACTTGAATATTTATTTACTTTAATTATGTTTTAGCAAATGAAGTTTAGATTGAAATTGTCTTTTATTTAGGGCATTTTTTAATGTTTTCTTTTGTTAATTTCTTTGATATAAATCTTTTTTTTTATGGATTGGAAATAAAATTTTGTTTTAACAACGTGGAATATTCCTTTAATGTCTATTTCTTGTATCTGAGCTTGGCGTTATTCATGGTAATAAGCGTAGGATGTCTTAATACTTTTCCTATGATAAACTCTTTGTTGAAATTCTGTAAAACATTTTAGCGTGGGTTTAATATTAAAAATAGATTATAAATTATTGATTTAACATTGTTTATAAGTAACAATTATTATATTATAGATAAGGTATTAAACGTTTTTTATAATATGAAATTAAAAACCACTTCCGCCTTGGTTAGATTTTTCCCGTGAGATATTAAATTTTGATATAAAAGGGTACGTAACTAGCTGTTGTTAAATGTATCGTCAATTATAATGTTATCATCTTATTCTGTCGTATCTAGGATATTTATAATATTCACTTTATTAATCATGGTTGAGGATAGCATAACAGTTTGAAGTTTTAAGTAAAAAAAAACATAAAAATACCTCTCCCGAATTTACTATTTAGTTTATTTGTTTTTTTAAACGTTTTTTTTCAAAAAAACTTTTTTTTTTAATAAAAAGATATGATTTTAAATGATTGGTAAAAATAAAAAAATAAAAAGGATGTAATAAACAAATACACTTTTAAATAAAAATTAAACCAACAAGCCGTGAAGCAGAGTTTCCTATTACAAGCAATTATTTAATAAAAATACATGTCTCCCATTACTTCGACAGTTAGCGTCCAGCCAAGCGTGGAGTCTAGAATTAATACTTCGCCTAATGATGAGTTGTTGAAACCTAAACGATTATTGTCAACAGTATGTCAAGCGAGGCTGAATGTTTTGAAACGGCGCGGCGGCGTTTAGTTGAGCTTGGTTGTAAAAAAAAGTTTTTTATGAAGATATTATGGAGTAAAAAACTGATGAAAAAATATTGTTTTTGAAGTTTAACTATGTTATTTTTGTTATTATATTACTAGTTATTTAGATAAAAAGTAACCCATGTCCGTTTTTAAAGGAAAAAAACAGTTGTTACATTGGCTAGTAAACTCAAAATAAAGAATATTAAGAGTAAGTATTGAAATCAACACCAAAAACACAAAAAACCTATTTTTTATAGTTTTACAATAAGTTAATGTCTACATAGTAAGTAACAATAATTAATGTAACCATTCGCAACCGGTTGCGGTCGCGTTACGTAACCGTCTCGTGTGACATGCACGTACACAAACGAAGTGTTTGTATGTGTAATGTGTCTATTACTAAAACGTATTTGTTTTTTAAATCATTATAGTACTAGTTACTATGTTTTTTGGGTCTATATTTTGATGAGGGGTTTTTTAATTGCATAAAAAGTCAACAGAACACTACAAATCTTTTACTCAGTAAAAAAAATCACCACAAAAATCTCCCAATAAAAACCTTAACATACAAAACACATCCCTTTCCCACCAACATAACCAAAAACAAGCCACTTAAAAAAACAGTTACCCTTCTAAAAAAAACAAAAAAAAATCTACGAAAATGAAGAAAGATGTTACAACAAGGAAGGCCAAATGGTGTTCGTTAGTATCTTTTAATTTCAGCTAATTTTTATCTTAGTCGGACGTCCATCTTTTTTACCGTGAACGCGCCATTAGCTCCACTGTACTCGGTAGGTGTGGTCTTGATACTTGCGAAGAGATTTGGTGCGTGACGGAGTGTCAAGATTTTGGCGTTTTGAAATGGGAACACGTGATGCGATTGAATGGCGTATTGATGTTTTATGTAGTTTTTTTTGTTTGGGTGTTTAAGTACGTGCGTTTTTATACGGTAACTACATTCTACTGTATATATTGTAGTATATTGTAGCGGAGTTTACTTGGTGATGTGGTAAAAACAGTTTATTAAAAGAAAGTCCTGTTGTTAAGTTATTAGAGCTTTAAGTTTAGGTACCGTAAGGTCGGGTTACTTTGGCTACTTTTCCCGTATATTTTATAAAATGTCTCTGTTGTGGAGAATCTGAGCGACTTTTTAGGGTTATAACGGTTGTATTTGGTAAACAGGGATAGTAACTACATATTAATAAACTATTTTAACTAAAAATGTAATTGCTTTGTATATTTTTTATTTTCTGAAATTTGAGCCAAAGTTTATCTTTGAGGAGGGTAACTCTGGCTCGCTGATTTTTTTTCTATGTAAAACGATACTAAACCGAGCAAAGAGCCAAAGTAAGTCCTTAAACTGAAAGATAAGAAAAAAATAAACCTTTTTACATATAAAATTCTTTATTTCGTAATAGAAAAGTGAACAAAAAATAGACTCGAACAGCTGTTTTCATAAAATTTAACAAAAACTCTTGTTAAACTATTGAGATCATTACCTCTGAGACATACTCAGTGTTAAAAAGGTATCAAAGATTAGGAAGAAAAGGCTGGTCTTAACCATCTGATTCAGGTACTGAAAAACAGCCTATTTTTAAAATTTTGGGGCATTTATTTTACAAATAATTTTGTCCCAACTATACAACTGTTCATCCTTGTAAACTGGCCACCGCCAAAAACATTTGCCTCTTTTCATGCATGTAACAAGGGCACCCTCTTTGCTGACTAGGGCAGTCACTTGGCCAGGATATTTTTCTTTATTCCAGATGATCAAAACATAGTCACCTTCTGATATATTTGAAAGGGTTTTGGTTGCGTTGCTCTGTACAGCAGACTCTTGAGCTGAAACGACAGAACTTCTTATATTTTTCATAGGAACTTCGTCGTCTTCATCATCCCAGGGCATCACAACATCCTCAGTAGAAGGTGCAATACTCATATCTAAGTCGCTGCAACTTGTTGTTGAAGTGGAACGATTTCTTTTTGTGCATCTAATTTTTGTGTCTTTTTCAAATCCGGAACTTTTAGTAGGGTGTAGGCCAGATGTACCTTCACCTAAGATATCATCAGCACTGATCGCCTTTCCAAGAGCTACGTTAATTTTTTTCTTTCTTACTGTTTTCTTTTCAGGACAAATATTAGCTCTTTTTTCGTTTAACATTTGCAAAAATGTATCACTAATAAGATCTGCACCGACGATTCGATCTTGTCTTGGAAGTCGGCTTTCGCTGATAGTTACATGGCATCGAGATGGCTAAAACACAATGAAATTTTATTATACACTGTTTAATTTCTTATTATAGCGATAAATGAATCAAATGCAATCATTTATTAACTAAAATTAATATGATCGGGTAACATTGGCTCAGGAGGCAATGTTACCCGAATTCATGAGTCAAAGAATCCCCATACTTATTATTTAAAATATTGATATCAAAACTTGTAAAAAAACAATCAATTCTATAGTTATTCTACTCCTAAATATATATCTGACGCGACTAAATATAATATTTAATAAAACTTACCTTAAAAACTCAGTTACACTAGAAAGTTTGCAGACGAAAAAAACAGACGTTTCACATGGCAGAAGCTCAAAATGCAAATGGCGAGTTTAGGTTACAAATTAAACTTGCATTTTGGTTGAACTAGGAGCCAGTAGCACCATCTAACGATTCCCGCTTAAATTAAATCGATAAATGTCATTGATACAACGAGGCGCGAAGTTTAAATTTATTTTTGATTTGAGCCAAAGTTACCTCCCAGAGTCTAAGTAACCCGACGTTACGGTATATTAAGCGAATTGAGTACCCACAAAACAGAATTATTTTTATACCCAAAAAATGTTTTTAAGGGATATCATTTTTTTTATAAAAACACAAAAAAAAAAACAATTTCAAGTATCAAAAACAAGCAATCCGTGCACGTTACAGAAGAAATCTAATTTTTGTCGAGTTTTTCTCTTATTCCGCCGAGCCCCTAGAGAGAGCTGTTTTCCCGCCAATTTGTATGTGTTTGTGAAAATTTAGCCTTAAACTGTTTCCGTGTCCTCTCGCTGACGGTAATTAAACGTTTTTTGAATTTGTGCTCTTATTTTATATTAATATTTACATATTTTACCTAATTATTCTAGAGAGGTAATATTTGTTAAACATCATATTTTCGAAATCTTTGGTGAGAGGCAACATTAGATGAAAAAGTGTTTTTTTACGTTACGTGTTAAAATTATTCAAAATGTAGCTACTTATTCTTTGTATTTAAGTAAAGCCTCACTTACGACACATATAAGAAGCTTTTCAACCGCGCAAATAAAAAAAAAGCGACAGAATCATAAATTGACGAATCAATATTGTTTACGGTCTACATTGTTCCAAGGAAACCCTTTAAACTTTATTAATAAAATAAATTCCAAATTGTTCACAATATAATATTCAAAACAAGCCAAAACCCAGGTGTTAACTCTTAAAAATGTCCATATACCAGATACATTTTTACGAGCAATAAAAAACTTTTCTAATATAAATGTTTTAAGTTAAGAGTGCCACCGCTAATTGCGAAATAAATTTTCAAGTTTCGCTTAAAAATCCTGACGGGTATGAGTTACGGGAAAAAACGATTACAGGGGGTAAAAAGAGAGGGTAAAAGTAAAGGGTAAGAACGGGGTAAAGAAAAATGTGAAGATACAAAGTGAGACATTTGTAGGTTATCTGTGCCACTATTCTTCCTTCACTTTTATTTTAAACGGTTGCATAATTTATTTGAATTTGGAACGAACTCGCCTCTTTTGTTTCGTGTTCTTTATTTGAAACTGTTTAAAATGTAGCGCATTTTGTTTTTTCAATCAGAATGCTTTATTTGAATATAGTGTTGTGATAATCTTTTATAGTTATGGAACAAATCGTTATTAAGTCAAAGATTGAACAACTTACTTACTTTTAATCATTATTTTAATCAAATATTTTCCAGTGTTTTTAAAAAAATACATCAGACACATTTTTTGACCATTAAAACTATGTTCTAGTTCATAAGATCGTTATTTTAGTTAGTTACTTCCAAGTCACTTACTAAACTGCCTCTCCCAAGGACCACAGACAGAATCTTTCCAAACCTATTAAGTTTAAAAGCCGTTCGGTCATTAAACCACTTTTTTAAACGTCCTCCGTACAATTTTTCCTCCCTCCTTGGACACTTTTCATAATTACTGCGCCCCCTTCCACCCTAAGTCTGATTCTTGTTAAAAGATGTTACTGTTGAGAAAAAACAATTTCATTATGTTCTTACGCTTTCTTTTAATATCGTTTGAATTTTGTTCTTAAAAAGTTTGATTTTTAAAAAGGGGTTTTATTGCTAAGTGTGTTGTCTGTGAGATTCTAAATTTGAATTTGTGTGGTTAAGTTATAATTATTTCTTACTGGCAGTTAAAAAAATCGGTCAAAACATAAGAGCGTAAAAAACAAAAGTCACTGTCGTATTTATATTTATATTAAAAAGAAAAAAATGTGTTCTCAATTCGAAAACAGTGACTATAAAAAACGGCGAAACACTTACAACTCCGTGCATCATTATAAAATTTATTTTTTAAATAATATTTATAACGAGAAAAGAGGCCGACACAAAAAGTAAGACAACCGAATTGATTTATACAATCTTTCGAATAAAAAAGTAAAAACACGAGCGGTACAGTCGGGGAGAAAAAGCAAAAAATTTAACATATGTCCCGGCGAACGATAAACGTCAAAATTGTCTCAATTTTTAAATGGAAATAAAAAAACGATTGTGGATTTGTTATTCAAATGAAATGGGTTCATTTTCGGTGAATTTTTTCGGAAAGCGGCGTCGTCAATAAATCTCGGGGCAATAACTATAAATTCATTGCGGATCGACATGCAAATGTCGGGGATTTTTTTTCGACAACTTGCATCAAACATGTACTTTTGGATCGGATAGGAGAGACGTGGAGTCGAACTGATACTGAAAAAAATTCGCCGCATGAAAAAAAGATAATTAATATTTTAAAGTGATATTGAATTTTAGTTTTTTATCTTATTTTATTTATAAACATGTTTTTATTTTTTTTATTTATATCCTTATCCCACGGTGGGGTAGCGTAAACGCGTCTCTTCTTAAAAACTCTATACAAATCACTATAAATTATTTATACTCAAAGAATCATCAATAGGAAAGCTTTCGTAATAAAAAAAATTGCTAAAATACCAATAACAAATAAGTTAATCGATTGGTTAGTCACCAATCCTAGTTCCGAAGTATTAGCCTGTAATGTCCCACTGCTGGGCAAAGGCCTCTCGTCTCACTGAAGATATCAGTACAGTGAGGAGGTTTCAGGCGTAATCACCACGCTTGCCTAATGCGGGTTGGTGATCTCAAACCCGAGCCATGTTTGAAAAGTAGGAAACATGTTTTCGCTCGACCTGGGAATTGAACCCGGGACCTCAGTCTTGGCAGGCGAGTGCATATACCACTAGACCACCGAGGCAGTTCCGAAGATAAACCAATAAAAGTTTTCCTCGAAAATTCTTCCTAATCAATATAATATTGTCCTCTCTAAACCTTTTTTGTCCGAAAAAAACGCCCACCTCAAAAGATCAAGTACACAACAGCAAAAGAAACAGTTTTGAGTTTTTATTTTCACCAAACTCTTCCGCTCAACTTTGCTTTTCGTTTTTGTTCATTTTTTCATGCACCTGTGCTGTAATAGCGTAGCAATAACAAGTTTTCTGCTTTTAAATTACTATTTTATTGTTTTATGCGACTATTTTGTAAAGGAAATTGTGTTACGTGCTAAAAGGCACAGTATTCTAACGGGCTGTTTTTTGAAAGTTTGAAAATTGTTCGTGTAATGGCGAATTTTATCCGATAATCATAAAAAGAAAGTATTTAATATACATTTTAAAACATCGATCCTATGGCGTAATTAGCAAAGTTGCGTCTATACCGCATCTAAATAGAATGTAAAAATATTTGTTTGCATGTTTCCATGTTTTTCACTGTTTTTCTATCCTCCTAAATAATTACATATATTAATATCAATAGCGGCCCGTCCTCACTTCGTTTCAGCCAATCAAATTGATATGGATAATTCGCGATGATATTATTATAGCCTACGTACCTAAAGTGTACCCTACCTATTAGCGAAAGAATTTATGAAAGCGGATGAATAGTTCCGAAGATTACAAACAAACAAACAAACAAAGTTTGAAACTTTACCTCTTTATAATATAAGGATAGATTTACAGCCATTAAAGGTCTTTGACCTGCACTAAGCTATTACAGGCAGTACTTTTTACTTTTTTTCTTTTTTTACTTATTACTTGCAATTTCACAAGAAAAAACGTTGCCGGCCGTATTGCTCGCATATTGCAGATGTTATGGTACATCCTCTACAAGCTCACTTCCTGATCATACGCCACCTTAGGGGCAGCTGCTCGCTCGCCCCCGGGGCTCAGATAACACTTTATATTGTACTTTATATTATTTATTACTCGCTGTTTCCCTTGACTTTCTATGGACAAGTTTTTGGAAATTTCAAATGCCTGCATAACAGATATTTTTTGTAGATAAAGTGACACAACGTAAACCAAAAATAATAAAAATAGATGTCTATTTTTATTATTGTTCTGAGATCCTGAGATTGAACATGAAATCATCTCAGTTATCTTAGTAAGGTCTATCTTCGTCATCTTAATTGAAAAAAGTTTTTTTTATTTAAGTTAGCGGCAGATAAAAGAAAAAACGCCGGTCTGCATCGCAAAAATATCAATTCTATATTCAAACACGTAAAGTTTAGCTGCAAACCTATTTCCTCTATTTAAAAAAAGAACTCGAACGAATCTCGATAAATTGTTACGCCCGAAGGCACTTAACAACTTTTCATCTTGATAGTACCACGCTAAAATGTTTTTAATGAATATTCTAGGTGTACATACTCTATTTATAGTTTAAAACATCCAACATAATTGTATTACGTTTCCTTTACCACCCACTGCGAAGATTATTATGATAGATTGAATAATTAATTTAAATGAACGAGAAGTACAATTAGAAAGAAAACTCACCTTATGAACTAGTAAATAGAATGATATTAACCAATGCCCCTTTGGGGTCCGCATTGTGGCTGTTGTATTACGACATTCTAGAACACATTAAAGTTAGGTTTTAAACAGAAACAATTTTTATAAGAAAACATTATTCGAATTTCAAATACGATTTCAAGTTAAAACGAATAATTATTAAAAAATAAAAATAATCATTAATCAAACTTCCGCGATTCGAAAATTAGAACACTTTTAAAATTGGAACGACTTTTCGTGATTAAAAATGGAACGCGTCAATACAAGAGCCGCCACGCGTCCCCTACCCTTGGAAGATAACAATACGCATTGAAACAGATGCCAACTCACTCGCTGAAGTGTCGACCAGCATTCCTCGAGCGTTCTCTCGCTGATGCTCTGACCAGACCTCGCTTGTTGCTGTTGAATGGAAAGTATACATCATAATCGAGTTTTTTGGAACATGTAGTAGGTGACTATGTTACTATGCTAATTTGTTAGTAAATGCTCGCATTCATTCATAATTGATTTTTTATAGAAGTATCTTCCTGAATTTACTGCTTAAACCTTCAGTAAATGAAAGTTTTTCTACTGTTTTTTTTATTTAAACCGTTATTTAAGATTTTACTAATGTAAATTTGAGTACATGAGTAGTCAATAAGGTAAGTAGCCACAGTTGAGGTTTTGACCGCCTAAAGTTTATCAAAGCTGCGTGTTATATACTTTTTTCAATAATGAGTGGATGCGATGTATGTATAAATAGGCATATAAAGAATAGAAAATAAAGTTTGCTTTGCAAGATTTTAGTAAAAGCTAAGCGTAGATAGCGAGTTTTATTACGAAAAAATGCTACTATAATCGAATTATTTTCGTCGTCAATTGAAAATGAATCGTAATTTTCAGTTAATAAAGCTCGCTATCGCATGAAGAAGTCTACGGAAACTCATCGAAACTTCGTTTGAAACGTGTAATTTTGGGTTTAAAAATAAAATTTCGATTTCTACGAAACTATATCAGTTTTCGTACGATTTGATTCAATTTTTATGATATTTAATTGATATTGATATGTTCAACTGAGTTTTGAAGACAAAGCCTAGAATTAGACTAATTATTTAAGCATCAGTAAGTGAACCTTAAATTAAGAGCTAAGAGTAGCTTTTTTATAGTACTAAGGTTTTTGTTCCCAAGTACTATTTAAAAAAATCCAGTAAATCTGTGAAGACTTTTGAAAAAATTATGACAGGTACATATAATCATACATAACTGAATATGTTGTCTTGTTAACTAGAAGTTCGATTAATCAAAAATATGAGTTTCCATAGCAAGCCGCAGAGAATCGAAGAGAGAAATAAAATAATTACATCAATATTGAGGCTATTCAGGAAATTTACCAATGCGAATGGCAACATCGAACGGTCGCCCACCGCCGCGTCCCCGGTCGGTGACTGCTGCTGTGGCTGCGTGGAAATAATCATTCGATTACTAATCATAATCATACTATATAACCATAGTCACACCAAATAATCATAGTCATGCAATTACTTTTAATCATAATCATAAGATTATTTTTTAATTATAATATTTTTAATTAATCATTATCATAAATAATCATAGTAACATCAGCTATAACGGTTTGGGGCCAACAAACTGTGTGAATGAATCCTATTCATATTTTATTTTAATCATGCCTTTCATTAGTTTGAGAATTCGTAGAAGAAAAAGATTTTGGAAATATAAAATTTAGTTTTTTGACAATCAATATCTTCAGAAACGAAGATTTTCTTTGAATATGAGAAACTTACCAAAAATATGTACATGCAAATGGAAAAGAAGCATCACTACCATAGTATAAAACAAAGTCGCTTTCCGCTGTCTGTCCCTATATATGCTTAGATCTTCAAAACTACTCAACGGATTTTGACGCGGTTTTTTTAAACAGATAGAGTGATTCAAGAGGAAGGTTCACATGTATAAAAAATCCCGAAATTACCACGGGAACGGGCACAACGCGGGTAAAACCGCGGGACGCTGCTAGTTCAAATATAAACGCATGCTCATGAAAAAACAACACGGGAAGAATAACATTTAAAAATAGAATACAATAAGTAATTAAAATGGAACAACAAGGAAAAAAATATGAAAAATAATGGAATTTACTAAGAATAAAAAATACACAGAAAACAAATTATTCTTTTAAAATAAGCACCTAATTTAATAATCAATAATTATTTTTTCCATAAATTGTAATATTTTATTAGTTTCTTGGAATTTTATTATGTTTAGGTGTTTAATTATTCAAATACTGATATTTTTATTATCAGTGAGAAAATTATGTAATGTACATATTTACTAGCTGACCCGGCAAACTTTGTTTTGAGATATAAAAATTAAGGGGTGGACCACCCTTACATTTAAGGGTATGAAAAATATATGTTAACCGATTTCTACAGCTAACCGATATGCACACAAAATTTTATGAAAATCGGTCGAGCCGTTTTGGAGGGGTATGGTAACTAACATTGTGACACAAAAATTATATAATAAGTATATTTATAAGATAAAGAATAAGTTTGTATATAATATTATGTAACATACTCTTTATTTATATTTATAGGTATTTAAAAATAGACGTGTTAGTTACACCATTTATAACTCGAGAACGGCACGACCGATTTTAATGATTTTTTTTTTATTTTATTTATCTTAGTCAGGAATAGAATAATCAGTTATAAAAATCCCCAAATTCCTACAGGAACGGGTGCGCTGCGGGTGAAACCGCGAGGCACAGCTAGTGTTTATAAGAGAACAATCTATTTATAGATACGGCAATTAAATGAAAGATAATAATAATAAATAAAAAATCGAATAAATAAAGAGTATTTTCTAAAAAAAATAAACACTTTTTAAACGTTTTTGCTGATTTCATAAAACATAACAACTATTCATAACCAAAAAAAAAACACATACGATTAAAAAAATGTCTACTCTCTATGCCTATGTCTGTCTACAATCAATGACTTTCGAACTACATTTACGGATACACGTAACTTTTACGGATAAATTACAATCAAAATTTCGTTTAAAGGACTTTTATTATAATTATGTGTTTTTTGAAATTCCTACAGGAATTGAACAGATAGTGCAAACAAGTCAAATAGATAGTTATTTATCCGTAAACTTAGTTTCATTATTACGAATGCAGTCAAGACAATTGACAATCCGTTCGCATTCTATTTGATTGTTTACTATCAAAATGTTTAGACAATATGGTCATTATCAGGCGACTATACCAAAAAGGACACATATGAGAAAATCACGTGACATTTTGATAGTAGACACAAGACAATCAATCAACCAAATATTATTGCTTGATTGCCATTTGTCTATGAAGAATCTATAGAGTCAATTGCAAGCAAAATCAAATAGTGTCTATGGTCATTCAAAAACGTAAAACGAGTGATTATATAAAAGAATAATTACATTATTGTTATTAATTGTTGAGAGTAAATTTACCAATGCAAAAGGTACGAGCGATCGTTCGCTCATTGTGGAGTCCGCTGATGGTGATTGCTGTTGTTGCTGTCCCGTTCCAATGTGGCAGGAAGGCAATGTGAAAGAAAGAGAGGGGTTTATCAGATTTGTTTGGTGAGGAGTTTGTGTGTTCTATGTTCAAAGAAGTTTATTTTAAAATTAGAACTTTAAAATTTAAAGAAAAAATATGGAATTGTTTTATTATTATTATTAATTAGACAGTATTTCTGTCTAACCAATCTGTTTTTTTAATCATTTTTATTTTCATTAGACGAAGCTTATTCTGTTCCTTTTTAATTAGTTTTTTCTCGTTTTTAAAATTCATAACCATGTAACCCTACACTTAACACTTGAAAAACTAATAAATCAAAATTAATAAACCGTTGACTCGAAAAAATAACCACAAAAGACCAACTACTTCAGCGTTCAACCGTTAAATTTGGACAAAAAATAATCATTTCAATACGAAACTGGTTTGTTTGAACAAATAATCAAAAAAACAAAAAAATGAATACAGATTCAAACAACAAACTGTCAACACCCCTTCGTGAAACAATGAAGAAAAAAAATTAAAAATCGTCAACCCCTAATCCGTATCGTGGGAATAGACAAATGGAACAAAATTCAAAACGTAATATTCATTTTCATTCCTCTTTTGTTTTTTAATTCTCTATGATTGCACGACTTTAATTTTGCCAACTTTATGCATTCGAATTCGAAATTTAAAAAATAGTTCCATAAAATTATAGACCGGAAATTTAAATTGTGGCCGAGACATCGTCGGGGACAATTATTGGCCATATGGCTTGTCCAAACATTTGCCGAGGCGAACACAAAAATGTATTGACAAGTTGATCACTAGCTAATACAGAAATAATAGAATTATCACGGATTATTGTAATTTAAATATGCCGGATGCGAGAGGACGACAAAAACGATTTAATGATCACTTTGACGCAGGGATCTTGAACCCTTTCTTTTCTTTCAACAAAAGCATTACAATATGTTGCCTTGTGGCTTTTTTTTCCTTTTTAATGTGGATCATTCAAATTTGGAACGAGTTTTGTGAGACCTCGAGTGTTGTAACTTCCTGAGGTCAGTTGATGATCGAACTTGGTACAAGTTACACGTTGATATTTTTAAATTTAAATTTATATATTTTATTTAATATTTTATAAATTTAAATAGAGGAAATTGTTGTGCAGTGATTTTGAATTTAGATAAAAAAAATAAGTTTAATTATTTTTTTAACTTTTGAATTGAATTCCTAAAATAAACTTTAAAAATGCAATTTATGTAAATCTAAACAGATATTTAAATCGCCACGGTAATTATTTTCAAGAAAACATTCGGTAAGTCACAATTTCCCAGCGATCTCTGCCGACGGGAAAAGAAAATTCATGAAACTATTTTTCTCAAAATTTCTAACTCGTGTTTCTAATTCAACCTATAATAATTCTAATCATTTGAAACATTTTTCCAAAAGATATTTTCACTAGATTTTCGTTTGTTTCGATTTAAATTTAGAATGTTGTGTTTTTGTTTCGATTCAAATCAAAAGAAAAAAATAAGAAACTCAAACTAGAGCCGGTTTTTCTCATGTTTTAATATTTATTTTTCTATCTGAAGTAGAACAGCGGTGTGGAGTGCGAGGGGTTCCTCACCTGTATTTCACTGACGAGTTTGTCGGTGATGGTCTTGTGGTCTGGCGTGAGTGGCGGCTGCGGCGTGGGCGGCGCGGGCCCCGGCTGGGGCCCCGCGGGCGGCAGGTCCTGGGGCAGCTGGTCCTGCGGGGTGTCGGGGCGGCTGCGGCTCCAGAAGTCCTGCATCTTGAAGCGCGGCGGGTCGGCGGGCTGCAGCGGCGGGATGTGCAGGCTGAGCGGCGCGGCCCGCAGGTCCAGCGCGCTGCCCGCCGCGCCCTCGCCCTCGCCCGCCGTCATCTTGAAGCTGTTCTGCAGCCAGCTGGCCACGAAGCTGTCCTCCTCCTTGGGTGGCTCCAGCCGGTACGGCGGCGCGGCGCTGCCCTCGAACGCGCCCCCGCCGCCGCCCTGCTCCCCTTCCTCGGCTATCTTGGCTACTTTGGCCTCCCTCGGTGAGCCCTCCTCTACCGCTTCCGTCTTCCGATACTCATGGAGGTCCCTGTACCTCTCCTGCAGCGCTAGGGATATGTTCTCATTGAAGTATTTCAACATTAATTCCAGTTTGGGACGTATCGTCACAGAGATGACATGCGATCGCTCGCGTTACACTGACCGCCGCCGAGAGCGCTCCCGATCTGCGAACAACAATTTGTTTTGAACGCGGAAATACCGGAAAAGTTTCGGATTTATTTTTGAATTTTCGCGCGGGTCGGGAAAACCGGGGAAAGCGGAAGCGAGACCTCCTTGAGACGCGGGTGGGCGACGACTAACTTCTTGGTGGAAAACTTGAGCGTCGCGACGGCTTCTTGCGCGGGGTGGGGAGGACGCGCGCGCCGGGTGAAGACGCCGGCCCAACTAGCAAGACGCGGCGCCGCCCCCGCCGCCTTAGACGTACCCAAGAACATCCCCACCGTCGTCGGGCGCACGCGCCCCGCGTTTTTTCCGCGGAAAAATGCGTCCGGCCAAGGAAAAGACGGCGCGGTGTCGGCGCGGTGCCGGCGCGGCGCGGCGAGTGAGCCGGCCGCGCGCCGGCCCGGCACGCGCCGGACCTCCGAAATAACAACTATTAAAAAGGGCGCTTAGCACGGGGTGGTCTCGCCTCTCGCTCGCCCGCCCCGGCTCCCATCCCTCGCCGACATGTTAGACAGAGATAGTTAGCGCTCCCCATTTTTTTCTAAGCCGCTATTAGTGAGGGAGGAAATGAAAAAGAATGGGTTTCTTTGTGATTTTTTCTTAATGATGTTTTGTCTCGCTCGCACTTGGGGAGTTCCTATCTAGCCGTTTCACGTTGAATTTTTGAGCATTTCTTTTCGACGCCTCTTTTCCTATTGTATTTTTTTTTGTTTTTATGTTCAGGCGTGGCTTATGGGGTTAGCTGGCGGTCTTTGGCGTGATTCGTGCACTTCCTGGATTACCTACACTTGGGGAAAAGTCGAGTTTTACGACTTTTTTAATTTTTTATGTTGACCAATGGAGATTAAGATTGGGAAATCTTTTTACATTTCTCCTAAAAAGAAAAGTACTTTAAAAGAAATCTATCTACAAGTTTACTTGAGTATTAACGTTTTTAATATCTAGACTTTTCCTTATCTTATTCCTAGACGTAAGACTCCTATTAGAACCTTGGTGCTCACAGCATCTGAAGGTTTCCCGAAGGCTTTCCTTCAAGAAAACTCTACCTCCGCTACCCCGCGACAGATGGCGGTGTGCGGCGCTTTGTATGAAATATAGGAGTATGAAGAGGTTTGTATTATAACAAATAGATAAACAAGACCGGTTTTGTTAATTTTTTTAGATTAAGATTTAAAAAATAGTATTAAAAATTGGGTAATATTTCTATAATGAGTGTACTAATAATACCTATAAGTTATATAGTATATTTGTAAGTATCTCTGTATTGATGTAAGTACCTTCCATCCTCCTTAATCCTACAAAAATTATAAATGCGAAAGTTTGTGAGGATGGATATATGTATGGATGTTTGTTACTCTTTCACGAAAAAACTACTGGACGGATTAGGATGAAACTTTACAGTAATATAGGTTATACATCAGAATAACACATGGGATACATTTTATCCCGGGAACGGGTATAACGCAGGTAACACCACGGAGTGCGGCTAGTTAAGAAATAAAAAAGTATCCTGTCCATTTTTTTGGAAGATAATTTAAAAAAATGCTTTCAATTTTTAAAATGTTTTTTTCAAAAAATCTGCTAGTCCCTTATGTCGTCAATTATTACTAACAAGGCACACCATTATAACTATAATAGGTATTCAAACTTATTCAAGAAATTTATATGAGACATCTCAGTTAAAAATCTAATAATGTCAGTAAACGAACCTTAGCTTAGAAAATCCTAAGATATTAAACCTAGATGACTAACACACCTACACTAATAACACAGCTTAGACAACCTAGCTCTTACTAATACCAAGTATCTCCTATACCAAGTACCCATTAGTTAAAACCATCAACTCATTACACTCCGTTCAAATGAAAATATATTTTATCTAAATCAAAATAGAGTAAAAAATCGCTTGTTAAACAATAGTAGGCTAGACTAGTGATGATTAAATCTAAGACAATTGTTAGGTAATGAAGAGGTGTGGTCACATGGGAGTGACTATCTTTTGTCACGGTGTGTGAATAAGGCCTAAGTTGTAGAGGGCGCTTAGTTTGATTGACTTTTTAATGATATCTTTGGTAAAAATCGTCTGTTCCTGTGCCTGTATTCTATGTTTGAAGTAAAGTAAGGTTTGTACTAAACAGATTTAATAGATTTTTGTTACTAATTAACTAATGTAAAGTCTGTGTGATATTGGACCTACGAAACATGAACTAGTGGCTAGGGCACCTATATGTTATTTTTTTCAAAAGAAAATTTTGATCATTATTTCGAGCCAAGAACAAAAAAATCTTTAAATAAGTTAACGAAATTGTTTTATTTTTAAAATGCTTCAAATTACAAAATTAAATACGAAAAGATAACAAAGTATTTTGGTAAGTACGAGTACAAGGTATTAAAAAAGCATCCTTTTGAGTACTTTCTCTCATTTTTTTGACGTCTACGAAAATGATAATAAGCTATATATTTATGGTATAAAAAACTCTGCATGAACTCTTGTGCCCAATTCTCATACAACATCTTGACTTCTACACGAACCACTTTGCCGAGGGGTTGCGAAAAGCTTGCGAGGGTTCGTATTTTCAATGAAAACTGGAACCATTTTCGGAAAATTAGAACCATGGTTAAAATAGTAGTCCAATTTGAGATTTTTTCACTGTTACATTATATTAACAATTAATTATTTGCATAGTTATATTTATGATTTATGAATTAATGTCTTCTTTTACATAATTAAATAGTTTAAAAATAAATTTAATTGTTTTGTTATGATGAATTTTCAAGTTTTGACACTAAAAAATATATTAATAAATGTCTCTTTTTTATCTAAAATAAATTATTTAAGGACTTTTACCCAAGCAATGCATACTAGTCAAATCATGACCTAGAGCTTAAAAACCCCAAAAATAAGAAAGCTCATACAACTTTAAATAAAATTGGTATCAAAAATTTAACCCTGTCAGAAAAACTCAAAAATCTATTTCACCAAAACTGGTTCACAATCTCTTCATCAATCAAAAAAACGTCCTCGCAACTAACTTAACACGTCGTCCAAACAATGGGTCTATTTGACCCCATACAACGTACTCCATACAAACGTACCCTATACATGAAAGTATGCAAATTTTCAAAAGAGATCTCGTTCCATTTTTTGTTTCAGTATTGTATTAAAACAATATTAAGACCGGTTAGAAACACATATTGTTCGCATGAGAAAGACAAGAGTTTGAGATAATACAGTTTTTGTGTGAGAACTCGAAATAGTTTCAGATTTTTTTGAGTGTGAGAGTTCAATGTGGAAGCTTATTATTGAAAATATATTGCTGTTGTAATTTTGTAGTCAGTTTGTTTGTAATCTCATTTCACCAATGCTATAAAAGGATTTGTAATAACCATTTTTAAAACTCTTTTTTCATTGCCCTTAAACTATCCATCAGGTTTCGTGATAAAAGAAATAGGTATAAAAATATTTTTATTGTATACGTAGCCGTTTATTAGCCTAATTATCAAAAAAGCTAGTGCAGTTCGATGATGAAACATTTGATCTGGATTGTTCGACCATTCGTGACCGACCATGTGTATCTAAAGTTAAATACAAAAACCAAAAATATAAAAAATTGGAGCATTTCCACTAAATCCGAATACTCGAAGAACTATGATGGGGATGAAACTTTAGGGATGGACTCATCTATAGGTATGTATAAGATCGTGATGGTGACCTAACAGACACGTGGCTAGCTAGGTAATAGTACTAGCATTATGTCACATTGTTTTATTAGTCTGACACATATTGTTTTATGATTATGAACTAAAGACTTTGAGGTACTTTCTCGATCAGTCTAGATTGGTAGGTGATCTAGCTATGAAAAAGAAATTTCACTTTAAAGTAAAAAAAAGTTTAAGCCAGTAATGTCCCACTGCCAGGCAAAGGATCATCTCACTGAAGATATCAGTACAGTGAGGAAGTATTATTTTATATTTACTATCCGAAACGCCTCGGTATTAGGTTAAATTCTCGCGTTAAGCGAAAACATGTTTCCTACTTTTCAAACATGGCTCGGGTTTGAGATCAACTGCAGCAACCCGCAATAGGCAAGCGTGGCATTACGATATCCTCCTCACTTCTTCTTCTTCTTCTTCTTCTTCTTCTTTTCGAGTCGAGATCTCGATATCCTCCTCACTGTACTGATATCTTTAGTGAGATGAGAGGCCTTTTCCCAGTAGTGGGATATTACGAGCTGTGATTGGTCGATTTAGCTTCGTACAGCTCAGCAAAATTACGATTTGGATATGTCATATCCAATCTGTCACATCTCACTATATAATAGACTAGCAGCGCCCCGCGGCTTTGCCCGCGTAGGAATTTTCGAAAATCCTTTCTTAGTGTGCACTTACGTCACTTGAAGAACCTTCCTGCCAAATATCATGTTTCTAGGTGTAGCGGTTGAGGCTGTGCGTTGATTATCAGTCAGTCAGTCAGTCAGTCAGGACTTTGAATTTTATATATATAGATAGATTAAAGAGTAGTTTTGTCAGTTTGTCTCCATTCTAACCTATGAAATAACCCAATTGTTATTGTGCAAGGCTATTCTATCCCACCATTCCCTTAATAACGTTAAATCTAAAAGAAATTGAGTGAAATGTTCTTTCCACAATAACTATTACATTCCTATAAAACAGACGTATTAACAAAAAGTTAATTAAAAACGTATCAATCAATCAAAAGACAATTTTCTTTTATTAAAACACAAAAGAAACTTTGTATTAGTAACTATTAATTGTACGGAAGTTGTATTGTATGAAAAAGTGTGGGGTAGTAATGACCCCACGGTCACGCTACACGACCTATTTTTAATCATATTTGGTGAAGGGTTAAGTTTTGTTGGTATGGAGACAGACTTTTATCGATTCTTTTTTTTTTGTTAATTTATTCAAAATGAGTTTGTACTAATCTTTAAAATATGTGTGCAGATTTAATTGTGGTCAAAAGTAAGACTTTAAGTAGAAAAAGTAGAAAAGTAAAACCTAAGCCAACTTTAATTCATAGATTATCAATTTCAGGTTTTTTTCAAGAAAAAGATGAAAAGTTCTTAAACAATTGTTATAAAGAAGATGTAATATTGATGTCAGGATGTCAACTCCCACTTATAGGTTAGGGTATCTAAGCTCACTGAATATCAGTACAGGAAGAAGGAAAATAATTGTTATAATATTCATCTATCTAAAAAAGAAAGTCGTGTTAGTTAGCCTATTTATAACTCAAGAACGACTTATCTGAAAACTGGTGGGGAGGTAGTTTAAAACCAGGAGACGGATATAGGATACTATTTATCCCGTATTTCCTACGGGAACGGGTGCGCTGTGGGTAAAACCGCGGGGCACAGCTCGTTTTTTTATAAATGGTAATCACTGGAAAGCTGAGGTCTCTTCATTTTATTCACCCTTTCCATCAAACACTTTCTGTATACAGTATATAAAACTCAAATTAGAAAAAAAGTCCCTCTCCTCACTTCCGAGCCTCCATTGAAACTTTATTGATGGCACTATTCCGTGACAGCGGCCCAATAAACAATGCCAATAATAAAATACGTCCGTCTGTGCGATCAATATTATATACTCGACCGATTTTGATAATATTTTTATAACTTTAAAAGCAATTCATAATTTTAGGAAAGGTATTAGAACTAGCCTTTTCATGCATTTATTAGACTTTTTTTAAGTAATTTAGTTTGGTTATGTTAGTTCTTGACTCTGGTGGCAGAGTTTTTAGACCATCTAAAGACCTATTACATGGTCTAACTAAAGATTAAACAACTGGGACTAACAATTTAAAGTGACCAAAATCACGCACGAATAAGGCTCACGAACTCATATTCAACTCAAATCAAAATATTAGTACTTACTGTGAACAAAAATACGTAAAAAAATATGACAAATGGTAAATTATGACCCTATTAAGGTAGTTTTAGAAACATATCATTGCTATCGTGTCTTAAAAAAAGTGAAACTACAAAGAAAAAACAAAACCGTGTCATAACAGTTAACAATACCTACAGAAAAAAAACAATAAAAGTCCTTTCCAATTAGTACAAAAAATAAAATTCCAAAGCATCATATTCAAACAAAAAAACCTACCCTCACTCAGTCAAATCGACCGTTAAACAGTAGCCAAATACAAAATCCACAAAACGAGAGAAAAAAACTCAAAAAAAAACCATCCCCATCAAACATCGCGTGTCTTAATCCACAGCGTGACTAAACGCCGATCAAAAAAAAATGTTTACTTAACACTTTTAGAAAAAAGGGTCTAAAAAGCCCGCCCCTAAGCTATTGAGTTGAACCAATACAAAAAAAAGAAAAAAAAGTAGAAAAAAAAACTGTCGTAATTGGTATTACGCGTGGCCAACCCACATTTTTTTACAACACGGCCGTGCCTTGTTTTTTTCTGAGGGGTGAATTTTTTGTACCAATTATAAAGGTATTGCCATGTACAGATGTCATATTTTATTAAGATTATAACTTAAACGGGCAACACTGAATAATTTATGGGTTAGAGATTGCCGTGTGAGGAAGTTGTATTTTTTTGGTACTTTTTTTTGTCGTTTTATGGCTGACTTATGGGAGGGGTGTTAAACGGTTGAATGTTACTTTATTCTTTACTAGCTTTTACCCGCGACTTCGTCCGCATTAGATTGTTACTTTGGACAGTAGTTTTATTTTTAACCTTTAGGATCTTACCAAAGTATGACTCAAGCTGCACACTCACCGGGACGGAACGTCTCGGGATTTATCATTTTTGCTTGTGAAAATTCGAACGTAGCTTCATAGAAATACAGCATAAATGGCTATGCATTCAAATGACGCCGCGGGATTGATAAATCCTTTTCGATGCCGTGGCGCTATTTTAAAGTAGGTATAGCATTTGTTTATATACGAATACATTTGATTTTATATTAGCAAACCTTAAAATCCCTAGCCGTGCCGTCCCAGTGAGCGCGAAGCATCAAACAATTGCTTAGGTGAAAAATAGTAAACATAATATAGAAAAATAGTATCTTATCCGGAGGGAAATTCGGGATAAAAAGTATCCTATGTCCTTTCTCAAGGTCATATCTATGTCTATACCAAATTTCAGCAAAATCGGTTCAGTAGTTTTGGCGTGAAAGCGTAACAGTATCTTATCCGGAGGGAAATTCGGGATAAAAAGTATTCTATGTCCTTTCTCAAGGTCATATCTATGTCTATACCAAATTTCAGCAAAATCGGTTCAGTAGTTTTGGCGTGAAAGCGTAACAGTATCTTATCCGGAGGGAAATTCGGGATAAAAAGTATCCTATGTCCTTTTTCAAGGTCATATCTATGTCTATACCAAATTTCAGCAAAATCGGTTCAGTAGTTTTGGCGTGAAAGCGTAACAGTATCTTATCCGGAGGGAAATTCGGGATAAAAAGTATCCTATGTCCTTTCTCAAGGTCATATCTATGTCTATACCAAATTTCAGCAAAATCGGTTCAGTAGTTTTGGCGTGAAAGCGTAACAGACAGACAGACAGACAGAGTTACTTTCGCATTTATAATATTAGTATGGATTAATCTTGATGGTTGGCTTTATTTGGTGTTTGTACAGTTTTGGAAATAATTAGAAGCTTAAGGTTAGTCAAATAAAAGTACATTAAATAAAAATAAAAAACAAACAGTTGTCAGTAACAAAATGGAACCGCAAATCGAAGCAAAATCAAAAAAATATTTTTGGAATTAAAACATTCTTTAAAATACTTTTATTCGATTTTACAAATTATTAAAGAGTTACTTCAGCTTTAGTTCATTATAATATTACTGTTAATTTAGTACTCTAATAATTCTTAATAGAATAACCAAGAAGCATCTATAGTATCTAATGACAGTCTAATAAGTACGTAACCTAATTACATTTGTTTTATTTCAAACTATAAAATATTTTTTTTTATTTTTCACATCCTCAATTTGCTTCACTTAATAATTGAGAAAAAAAAATATTGCGTCACATTTTTACAAAAACAAAATGGCGGACATTTGTTCCTAATTCAAATATTTTAACTTTTTCATCGTTGTACATTTTCAAGTCTCTGTAGAATTGCACTAAAGAGTTTGACTAATAAGTATTTTTTTATTGTCCAATTAGAAAAAAAATCTACTTAAAAGTATTACATAATACTAAAAGTACCTTGTGTCGAAAAGTCCAACCACCCCGCACACTGTCTTCTTATAAAATTTCCATTTAAAACACACTGCATTATTATCATTTTTCTGGCGAAAAAATGCATTTTTCGACAAACCTTATTCGACACAAAAACCGTAGAGCTACACGCGAAATTGATCTCTATTTTAAAACAATTAAAATTATTATTATTTGCACTTAATTTCGCGTTAAGTCTTTTAAGATTGACGCGAGTGTTCCTTGGTCTAGTTTATGGACTAGTGAGGGGACAATATTCTTGGAATCTGAGTCGAATATATTGATACCAACTCTGACGTCAAAACATTATAGATTTGGTTTTATTGCGATCTTTTACTAGCTAAATTGATAATAATTAGAATAGTAATAGAGAATATCTTATAAGGAATATACCTAGCAAATGATGGTGTAAGAGTAAAGCATTGTACATTATATTTTTTATCACAAGAAATCATTAGGTGCCTTCGCCCGGTATAGCATCAGCAAAGGCATCCCCGTAATATCTTTTAAAAATCAAATACAAATCTGCCCATGAAGTAAATTAACCTACCACAATTCCAAAGGTAAACTAAGTTTTGAAATAACTCGACTAAAGCCAGCCTCAATCGATCGACTGTAACAACTAAAAGCACATCACTAAAGTCTTGCATGTGTGTGTTATCTTGAAGATGATAAAATTTTGAAAAACCCCACTTTTCCATGATAACCTCGCTTCGTAGAGTAAGGAAAAAAGCTCGGGCCGTATTCAAAGAAGGAATATTTAATTAAATTTAAAATTAAATATTTATTTTTTTTGCGTTCAATGACCTTCACCATAATAATATCTCACTTTAAAAAAATATAACCAGCAATATTCTTTAACAAGCTTTACTCTAGTAAAGTAAATTATTAGCCTGTAATGTCCCACAGCTTGGTAAAGGCCTCTCATCTCACTGAAGATATCAGTACAGTGAGGAGGATTAGGCGTAATCACCACGCTTGCCAAATGCGGATTGGGTTGGTATTAGTAGATTATTATTTTCGATTTATTTTATGTAAAAGTGGGTAATGGCCTCTTTTAACAGCCTCCGTGGTCTAGTGGTTTGAGCGCTCGGCTCACGATCCGGAGGTTCCGGGTTCGATTCCCGGTGGGGATATCTCACAAAAATCACTTTGTGAGACTGTCCTCAGTTTGGTTAGGGCATTGCAGGCTGAATCACCTGATTGCCCGAAAAGTAAGATGATTCCGTGCTTCGGAGGGCACGCTAAGCCGTCGGTCCCGGTTACTTTCTACGGATAGTAGTCGTTACATGAGCCATGTCAGAGGCCTTTGGCGGCTTTATAACTCTGACACCAGGATTGGTCAAGTTGACCATCCACTCGATAAGAAGATGGCCTCTCAAGTCTCACCTGACTAAAAATATCAGTTCAGTGAGGATGATTTAGCAGGTTGGTGATCTTAACCCCGACCCATGTTTGAAAAATAAACAAGAAATAATATTTCTTGTTATGATTGGCCCCACATCTTTATTAGTAGAAGTAAATTTTACGACTTGTTTTAGTAATCAATCGCGTAATAAACAGTAATTGAAGTATTTTATTTGCAGTCTTGACGTTGATACACCGTTTTTTTTAACTGTCAAGTTTTTGAGGTAATTTTTTTTACGATGTACAGAATCAATCAATACATATAAAAACGCTGAAGACTGATTTTTTTATTACTGTAGATATTAATATTTTCGGTAAGATGAGAGATCTTTGTCCAGCAGTGGGTTATTACAGGTGGGATTTTTTTTTTATAGGAGCTTTTTTTGTCTTCTTCTTCTTCTTCATCGAGTGGATGGCCAACGTGACCAATCCTGGTGTCAGAGTTATTGAGCCGCCAAAGGCCTCTGACATGGCTTTTTTTGTATCTACCACTATCGCTTTCGGACCCATTCGTGTTAATCTATACTAACTCGTATAAAGCTGCAGAGTTTTTTTGTTTATTTGAACGCGCTAATCTCAGAAACTACTGGTCCGATTTGAAAAATTCTTTTTGTAATGGATAGCCACATTCAACAGGAAGGTTATTGGCTACTTTTCGTCCTGAAATTCCGACGGAAACGGGTACAACGCGGGTAAAACTGCGGGGCGCTGCTAGTTAGAGTAATGTGTAACTTCGATTTATTATTAATAATAATTAATTATTAAGTAATGTTATTGCAACAAGGACTTTGAATCCGACCCTTCTTATAAATAAACAGGCCCTTATCAACTCGCGATGTTACTCATACACACAAACACTATAATTGTGTCTTTGTGTGAGTATAGATAAAATACTATTTCTATCTAGACTCTTTAGAATTTTGTACCTAACTGATGCATTTTATAACGTTTTATGACATGTGACTTGGAATAATAAATTGTGGTAGTTAAATTTGAGTAGGTTATTGGCCTACCCTGGAATTTTTAGACCGTCTAAAGGCTATTTACATGGTCTAACGATTGAAGCATACGAAAAAAAATAAAGTTGTTAAGTATCGAAAAAAAACAATTTTTGTTCTTTATTTGTGATTAGTTGCACCCCGCGGTGTTACCCGCGTTGTATCCGTTCCCGCGAGAATTTCGGGATAAAATCTATCCCATGTGTTGTTCTGATCTATAATCTATATTACTGTAAAGTTTCACCCAAATCCGTCTAGTAGTTTTCTCGTGAAAGAGTAACAAACATACATCCATCCTCACAAACTATCGCATTTATAATATTAGTAGGATAGGATAGGCTTAAGTATTTTATGTTATTTTAAGGAAAGGGTTAACAGATAAAATAAACCCTATGGCGTACGTGCCATGTGGTGCCACGGTACGATAAGTACGACGACTAGCATTAAAAAAACTAACATAGAACGTTAATTCTTAAACTATGATATTTTTTTCTAGAGAACTGCTCATCATCGTCGCCTGCTACACCGTGGCAACCCTTTTATCAAAAGGTGTTTTAGATTCGTGGTCCTGTACAATCGAATTAAGATCGTTATCACTACATATTATAAAACAAAGTCCCCGGCCGCGTCTGTCTGTTCGCGATAAACTCAAATACTACTGCACGTATTTTGACCAGGTTTTTTTCATAGATAGAGTGATTCAAGAGGAAGGTTTTTACGTGAAAAAATTCCCGAAATTCTTACGGGAACGGGCACAATACGGGTAAAACAGCAAGGAGTGACTAGTGAATTCATAAAACAGGAACAGGACCGGATCGAGTATCGGACCGATATTATTCGACCGGAATTATCAATTATTCAAAAAACTAATTAGTTGTGTAAATATTAATTTTAATAAACTTTAAAGTTAAGTTAAATTAACATTTTTATTACGAGGAAGTAACTTTAAAATCGGTTCCATTAATTCTGTCTATTAATAAAGGAATTTTCTAATCAAAATGGCTGTAAAAAGATAAATCTCGGGTGCGCAGGCGCAACTCCAGTTATCCAGAGAATAGCGCAGTGGTAATTAATTGGTTTATCGATATCGATGTAGATTGTATCTATGTTTTACCGACTTTGAAATAGGATAAGAGACCTTTTTGTCGTAATAGAATAATAATTGTTGGTCAGTTATTCTTTATTGATTTGAATATTCATGATTTTGAATTGCTTTTTATTGATATTTATGTAACTTGTTTCTGTGACAAAGCGTAGGCTGTATACAATTAATATTGATTGTATTTTAAATGATTTTTTACCGACGTCAAAAAATGAGACCCTCAATTTGGATGCATTTTTTTTGATGGGTAATGTGTTTCGTTTTTGGTGTAAATTCATCATCAGTTATAATTATTAGCATATAAAATAATTGCTTTGTGATTTAGCTTACATTTACAAAATCTAAAAAAAATACTATTTCAAATACCACAGGTTTTTTACTGTCCATAAATAAACAGTAAAAATAACCGATTGAAAAAACTAAATAAAAAATAAAACAAATCCACCCAACGAAACACAAACTCTAACTAACATTAGAAAGAAAGCCGTAAAAAGTAAACTTAGAACACGCAGGATATCTAAGAAAAATAAATCTAAATCCTACGCACGAGACCTAGCGAACACACACGGTGCAAAAAATAAAAAAAAAACACAAAAAAATAGTAAAGGAAACCAGAATATATCCGAGGTTAATGACTTGCGAAAAATAAGACGAAATCGCGCGCCCGCGCACATGTGCGTTCCGCCATTTTTTTCTTTCTATCCTTGTCTCGCGCCAAAAATGTACGCGCGTTCGTTCAAGTTAGAGGGAGAGAGGTGAAAAGAAAGCGCGCGGAAAGAGTGGCGGTCGTTCCCGCTGTTTAGTTCCGAACGTTGCCGCTAGAGGCGCTTGTGTAGTGAGGAAAATTTTCTTCCTGTTTTGAGATTAGAGTTCATTTTATTATGTTTGTTTTTTTTGGACAGTTGATTTATAATAGAGCTCAAAAGCTCAATCTCAAAGGATCATGCTTTTTAAATTCTGATACTATATTTTTAGTTAGAGTTGTTTGTCCTGTATGGAGAGATTACAGGCCGTTTTTGTCCTGTTATTGTAATAAAACTCAAATGTTTTTATGATCACTAAAAGCTTCAAAGTGACTATGATTTCCAGCTTATAAAAATACTATGTAATTATAAAATATTATGTGTCATTTTTAATATGGGCGTGATTATAACTTAATTTTTTCTTAATATTAAAAAAAATATAGGTATTGAAAACTATACGTTACCCCAATGTTAATAAAATCTACAATCAATGAGCCCACATTCCTGCTAATTCAATAATGACTTATAGATTTAAAGAGTATAAACTTGTTCGCAATGTCAATGAAGTTATTACCTTTATTTTCCTCACTGTACTGATATCTTCAGTGAGATGAAAGGCCTATGCCCAGCAGTGGGACATTACAGGTCGTTACAGGACATTATTTTACTTTATTTTATTTATCACACAATCGTGAACATTAAAATATTTTCATAGAAAAATATTGGACACATATAAAAACGATACGACCAGCATTTTGTTGTAAATTCTTATAGACATATTTATGTCAGGATTATTATTGCACAGGTATACTATATAACTTATTACACCAGGAATACATAAAATGTTATTTGCTTCTAAAAGTTTTTAAAAAATTGGTAATTTCCAGGTACAATTCGCGATTAACCAAAAGTTTGAATACATCAATATTTTTTTCTCCAAAATATATTATTTATAATACTCTATATTTATGAATTCACTACATTTCTTCTATATTTCAGACTTTCCATTAATGTTTGAAAAAACAAAAAACCGTTTACTTTATATCTGCAGACCTTTTAGACCATTTTTATCCTGAAATTCCTACAGTTATGCTACAGGCAAAACCGCGTCAAAATTAATAGTATACATATTTTTAAGTTACGCAACACAACGTAAGTACTATGTTATAACATTAAGTTATGTATAAGTAAGTAAGTAAAGAAACACAAGACTTTGCTCACAGACCCATGATAAGTCTCGAATAACCAGTTTTTATGATATCAAGTTACTATTATCATTCTAATAAAAAGAGGTTGTGTGTTTGTTACAACTTCGTCTTGTTGATTGACTTGACTTATTTTTTTTACAAAAATACATCCTTAAAGTAACTATTTTGTGTGTATTATTATGTGCGTAGTTTTAATATGAAATCGATTGTCACGTGGTATCATTATTTGATCATATTTATAATTATAGTGTTTTTTTATTTATTATGTTCCCATTTGAAAAAATAAATAATCCACATTTTTTTTCAGTCATGGTTTTACCCCCGACGCAAAAAAAGGTGTACGAGTTGACAAGCATTGTAGCTACTAATTGGACTGATTATACTTTAGCTTTTTTTCAAGTACTTACTAGTTTTTTTTAGCCAAAATGAAAAAAATATTGTTTTTTTTTCTTTTCCCATATCAGGGCTTTTAATCCCAAGGCAGGGTTTTGTATTTTTTTTAATTTTCTTAAGGCCCTTTTTTTTATTTTATTTTTTTTAGTTAACCTCAATGCGAGTATAACCGCTGACATCTGCTAGATGAATATGTATTGTATAATAGGTATAAGTATTTCGTAATATGATTATGGTTTTATTGGCTCTTCACGATCTTGTAAATAGGTTAATCTTATAAATTATTTCTTAACTAGCAGGACAATTTTTATTTGTGTTTTTGTCAAGTTTTATTTTTTATTCAGTTTTTTTTTTCAGTAAAAGCTGTGTGTTATTAAAACATGTTAATTTTTAATCGTTAAAATATTTTTATAGCAACTTTCATAATTTTTCAATCATCTTTACTATATTTTTATAAGCTTCTCCTTTATCTGATAGATTATCAAAAAATCGAATAAACCTATCATAAAAAAAAGATTGTGGCATTTTTCGCATATAAAATAATTTCGTATTATTTTTCCTACACCATTTTTAATCCTAATCCACACAAACTAAGTACAAAGCGTATCCTTATTTCTTTAAGCCCGATGTTTCTATGAGATGTCGTAATATTTTTTATTACGTCACTATCCGTTCACTTAGATACCTATCCCCCCTCCCCCCTTCCTCTAGAGTGAGTCAACGTGCGCGGGCGCAAGTTTTGCAACCAAAATTCTACCGGTTCTAGACAATGGCATTATTAGGCACGACGCCATTTTGTTTTTTAATAGACGCTTGTATTAGGTTTATGGAAATTGATGGTTTTATTAAAATTATTGTTTTGGATTTATTTATTGCATTTTTGTGGAAAAAAATAGTGAATTTTATGGCGGTTAAATATGTTTCATAAAAAATGACGTTCGTTTTAATGTTATATGCGTGAACATCTCTTAAAACTACATTAATGGAGTTCTCTCATGGAACCACTGTGCTCGCACTTTTACCGCGAATATTGGTTACATCAGTCATAGGAGGACCCATGATACTACATCCAGGCCATAAATTACAGAGATTGGAGTCGCTGTAGCCGAAATCGGCTCTGAAGGATAAAGGCTATATATATATATATTGCGTGAAATATAAAGTACAATTTATTTCACCTTCTTTGCGTGTCACAGGCACTAAATTGAACCAGCCCAGAACTTTGCCAGGGTGACTGCATCATTTGTAGCCCTGTAGAGGTCGGATAAGTGCATCTCACAGGGCATAGAGCGCAGGTCAGCAAATGCGCTATAATTTGGGAAGATTCTCCACCGTCACAAATGATTTGGGATTTGTCAATCTTTTTCGAACTAGGTTTGTTTCTTAATCTTATTTGGGTTAAGTTAAGTATGACCCTGTAATGTCCCACTGCTGGGCAAAGGCCTCTCATCTCACTGAAGAATTCAGTACAGTGAGGAGGATTAGGCATAATTACCACGCTTGTCAAATGCGGGTTAGTGATCTCAAACCAGAGCAATGTTTGGAAAGTAGGAAACATGTTCCGGGAATTGAACCCGGGGCCTCAGTCTTGGCAGGCGAGTGCTCATGCCACTAGACCATCAAGGCGTTTAACTTATTTAGGTATTCAATCTATTTACGAGTAAGACTACTTATGCAAACCACCCCTTCAATATTGTCTGCTAATGTAAAACGGCTCGTCTATACACAAACAAACAAACACACCGAACATAAAGTGTGAAACAAATCTGCAAATAGAAATTAAAAGATTTATACTTGTAGTTACTGAGATCAAACGGCTGCGTGTAAACCGTTCTTTATTTATAACACTGGCTATGTAACACATACGGATAGTTGCTCTATGTACGAGTATATATATTTACCTTGAATTGGAGATTATTTGTTGGTATAGTTGTTTTATATTTTATTAGCTACAAATATACTATTAACTAGCAACGCGCAGCGGTTACACCCGCGTTGGGCCCATTCCCATGAGAATTTTGGGATGAAAAATAGCCTATAACCTTTCCGTTGAATGTGGCTATCTTATACAAAAAGAATTATTCAAATCTGACTGATAATTCCAGAGATTAGCTCGAACATACAAACCAACAAACAAACTTAAAAAAATTACCTCTTTATAATATTAGTAAGAGATGAAAAACTAGGCAAAATGATTTTTCTATTGCTGCTATGGCGAACCATTCCCTGGATGGGTAGACGATAGTTTTATTTATATCTGAGCGCTACCGTGTTTTGATGGGCATGCTATATTATGTATAGTCCTTTTTAGTCGTTTGATCTGGTTAGGGCGGTCTAAAAACTCCTACACCAGGATTGGCCTCTAACCTAGGTACTCGAACTTACTTTGGGAAAATCTTTTGAAAATATCGCAGTGAGAATACTTGTAACAATATATTTACATTACTTTAAACTCAACCGACTTTATAAACAGTTGGTTCTCAATTTATTAAGTTTTTGTCTTTATTACTTACTAGCAGCGCCCCGCGGTTTTACCCGCGTTGTGTCCATTCCTGTGGGAATTTCGGGATGAAAAATAGCCTATGTTACTCGTGGATAATGTTTTCTTTCGAATGGTGAAAGAATTTTTAAAAACGGTCCAGTAGTTTTTAATGCTCAATAAACGTCTTCTGCTGAAGAATAATTAATTAGGTATACTAGTTTCTTAGTTTCAAAGCGAACTCATTTTGAATTGAATCTACGTTTACGGATACACTTCGCTTTTATTTTACATTTTTATCTGACGTTTCGGCTCCTTTACTGGAACCCCTTTACGCAGAAAAGTCTTTTGTGAACACGGTTCTGTGAATAGCAGAAGAATCTTCTGTGACTGCGACCGCAGTTCCTGTCAAGGGACCGAAACGTCAGATATTTATTGATTATCTATTACATACAGACAGATCCAACCGCGACTCCTAGTCGTTACATCAGCACCTTACCTACGCAATAATATAAAGATAGCAACACATAGTACGAAATGCATCCGAGCTGGTAAATATCGCGAATGTTTATTTTAACCGGTTGAAAGAAGGCAATCTGGTGTGCGTTAAGCTTAGTGCACGATTGAGAGTGTTATGTATTTCAATAGACACGGGTTGTATGCGAATCGAAACAGAGAGTAGGGAAGAAAATGAATAGGTAAAAGTTAACTGAAACCACATTTACGGATACAATTCAGCTTTATGCGACCCCACGGTTTTTTCCGTTCCCGTGGGAATGTTGGGATAAAAAATACTCTATAACCTTCCCGTTGAATGTACCTAACTATTACAAAAAGAATTATTCAAATCGGATTGGTAGTTTCTGAGACAAGCCCTTATAAATAAACAAAGAAACTTTGCTACGTTAATATTGGTAAAGATTTTTGTGGTTCGTTTTGGCTCCTGCTGTGGTTACAGAAGATTAAGGCTAAGGACTCACGAAGCGGTTTTCACCCGTGCCCGCCGCGGTTGCGGGCCCGCAGCCTTTGTAGAATACAGATATATACTCGTATGTAAACCGGCGGGCGCGGGTCGCGGTCCCGCAGCCGCGGCGGGTTACACCCGCGCGCTCTGCGGTCGGTTGGCGGTTTAAGTCATTAATAAGAGTAACAAATAATCCATAACGATCTCTTTCCGCAATCAGTGGATGTATCCAGAATCTTTTAGGCCTTCTTTTTTTAATTCTTCTGTGAAGGAAGTATAACGCAACAGCTCGTTTCTGGTGTGTGTCCATGACGGTCTGGAACTCAACTGATCGTTTAATCGTTTAACCGCCCGTCTTGCGATTATCAACCGCCAAGTTTGCGGGCGATAATCGCAACCGCGACGGCTGCGTAACCGCACAAAACTCCGGTCTCGTGAGTTTTGGAAATAAAACTCCATTCCGCCACCGCGGCGGGCACGGGTAAAAACCGCTTCGTGGCGTTATGCGTATATATAAGACTAGCAGTGCCCCGCGGTTTTACCCGCGTTGTGTTCATTCCTGTGGGAATTTCTGGAAGAAAAATAGCCTATGTTACTCGTGGATAATGTAGCTTTCGAATGGTGAAAGAATTTTTAAAAACGGTCCAGTAGTTTTTGAGCCTATTCATTACAAACAAACAAAGTTATCCTCTTTATAATATTAGTATAGAAAAAGTAAAATATTGCAGATATATTGCAGTAAACGTAGTTTCAATTTAAAATGAGTAGTGTTCGCTTACACATAAGAAACCAGTAGATATAAAAGAGACAAGAAAATTTGAAATTTCAAAATAAGAAGATGTCGAGTTAAAAATATTTAAATGATATGTACTGTTTTAGGGTGCTTTCAAATTATGCGTTTCGTGTCGGACCGCTGCGGTGCCGAAGCGGTGCGTTTGTCGTATTGTGAACGTACGATCGTGTGTTTTCATACAAAACGAGCAGTGCGGCAACAGTGCGGCGTTGGTACCGCGAAATAATTTTAGTACGCACTGTTGCCGCACTGCTCATTTTGTATGGAAACACACGATCGTACGTTCACAATACGACAAACGCACCGCTTCGGCACCGCAGCGGTCCGACACGAAACGCATAATTTGAAAGCACCCTAAACGTGAAAAATTCATAGACGGTTCAGGGACAGCGGTTATTAATTCAGTTGACAGATGATTTTATGAGCGTTGTTTTCTTGAGCGAGATAAAGGTTTTGCAGAAAAAGTTATGACAAAATTTGACATGTGTTTACGCTATCTATTCAACTAGCTTAATGTCGATGATCCTTAAGAAGCATCGATTTTTTCACGTGCGGCGGCCTATTCTTTCATTCATTCATTTCGAGTAGGTCAATGGGCAACCCTGGTGTCGGAGTTTCAAGACCGCCTTAAGGCCTCCGACATGGTTTAACGATTACAACAACCGGGACCGACAATTTAACGTGCCCCGAAGCATGGTAGCGCTCAGATATCGGCCACCCATCCAAGTAGGGATATCTATACTAATATTATAAAGCTGCAGAGTTTGTTTGTTTGTTTGAACGCGCTAATCTCAGTAACTACCAGTCCGATTCGAATAATTATTTTTGTAATGGATAGACATATTCAACGGGAAGGTTAAAGGCTACTTTTCAACCCGAAATTCCCATAGGAACGGGCACAACGCGGGTAAAACCGTGGGGTGCTGCTAGTGTATAAGTGATTGTAAATCTGACTGAGAATGTAATTCAATTACAAAATGTAAACAAGTTTAGAAAATAATTTTCTATCATATCTTTTAAATTTAATATTAGTTAACAAACGCAATATAATTACAAAACAAAAACAGACAAAGCTAAATACATTAAACAAATACTCGTCTCGATTACCAATATCGATGTTTATAATCGATTGTCATTTTCACACGCGTCGCATAGAAATTGATTCAGTCATTAATTTGCAAATAACGATTTGTATTCGAAAGGACTGTTTGTGAGGAAGCGGCAGGTTTCCGTCATTTAATTGTGCTTAGAGGTTAGTTATGATTTCTTTTGGAAATTTGCTTATGGTTTTCTATAGTTTATGGTAAAAAAAAAAGAAAATTGCGTTTTGTAGAGCGAAGATGGTAAAACAGAGATGATACTAAGTATCAAAAAATAAATGAATACCTTTTGTTTTAATTTTTCTTCAACTATTGAACAAGAAAATCGAAATTCAAAACCCATAAAAAATGGTGATGCAAAAGGTAAACCAAATAATTCTTATTCCATTACAAATACATTCCTAATTCAAATAACTATTACAAAAATGATAATCCCATTACTAATTCAAATTCCATTAACGATAATTCCATTAATGATGATTCCATTATTCAAATCCGGCCGCATGTGTGTCTATTGCTAACCGTAGTGAATTCTATTTTTAATCTGGAGTTCGGTTAATGCGTGCAATGAAGTTTTATGCACAAATTCACTCGCAGCCGGATGCGCTGCCATTTTTAAAATTAGAATACGCTTTTTCCCGGGCTCTTTGTGAAGAAAATAAGATTGAAAAAGTGTTAATGGGCTGTAAGATTCCACTGTAGAGGGATTATGGATAAAGGAAGAAATCAAAGAAGAATGAGACATGATAAATCAAAATTAATTCTTGACAATGAAGAAAGTTTTGGCCTGTAATATCCCACCGCAGGAGACCACTCTGTTCTCACTGAAGATATCAGTGCAGTAAGTTAGGAGTAATCTATGCTTATCCTACTAATATTATAAATGCGAATGTTTGTGAGGGTGGATGTGTGGATATATGTTTGTTGCTCTTTCACGCAAAAACTACTGAACGGATTTGGATGAAACTTTACAGAAATGTAGGTTACACATCAGAATAACATATGGAATACATTTTATCCCGAAATTCCCGCGGGAACGGGTACAACGCGGGTAACACCGCGGGGCGCAGCTAGTATATGAATAAGTACGTTTAAACACTATTTTAGACAATAGTATTGTGTTAAAGACAGTTAGGTACTGTAGGACAAAAGCTTTTTCTTTCAAAAGGATTATCTATGAGACTAGATCTGTTATTCAGACTAGAATAATTGAATCAAAGTTTTCAATCGTATCGTCTGGATTTAGATCTTGAACTGTGTCTTAGAAACTAGCCATGTTAACATAATGACTGGTTTAGTTCATTAATTAACAGTAAACTGAATAATTGTACTATAGTGCTATATTGATGGAAAAATTAAGTTATTTTTTGCAGATTTTTTAATCAGTCGATTCGACATTCAAAAACTAAAAATACCATCATAATTCAAAAATATGCATGACATATTCCTGGCAACACTTCCAGCCGCCATATTTAAATTTTCATTTACAGAAGACGATGATGTTCTATTTTTGAAAGTTTTATTTATTCGCCTAGGCGTATGATTGGCCACTCCTATTTCTATGAATGGAGCATTAGAATAACATGCGCGTGATTCATGATTAGTTCTTTTTTTGTTATTCAAACATAGAACGCGTGTTCATTGGTTTAAATTAAAATAAGTCGCTACGATAGGTTGTTTTGTAATTAGCTGGTTTTTTGTGGGCAATGAATCATGATTCAAGGATTCTTATGCAATGAAAATGTTTAATAATAATTTACCTAGAAGGTAATAACATTTAGTTTTACATGGAATTGTCGTGGATATTCTTCAGTCTACTGAGAGACGTCAAATGCTTCCTTAGTAGAGATTTAAAGAGTGATTTTGACATATTATCATAATGTAGTATGAAAAAATAACGTCAATTAGTTAAGTATCGGTTTAATTGACGTTTCTGAGCAGTTAATTAGTCTTTGGAAGGCGTCTATCTTTAGTCAATAAATTCGATATGGTGTAACGATTGAAACACATAATATACTCGTAATGTAAATTCCTAAGCACGGTAGCGCTCAGATATAAAAAAAATCGGTTTTTTTCTCTTCTGGTTTTGACAATGACTTAAGAGATAGGTCATAGGTAGTATAGATAGGTCATATAGGTCTTAGTTAGTGTAGATAGTATTAAAACGTATAATAATAATATAAGCTGTGGATTGATAGTCCATGTCGAATGGATGGAGGTAATATCTAGATTTTAGCGTAGGAGTCGAAGGGAAAGTCTTTTATGGGTTCGGTTTGTGTAGGCAACCAAACCATAGTATCCTACTAGTCATATTATACTAATATTATAAATGCGAAAGTTTGTGAGAATGGATGCATGTATGGATGTACGAATGTTTGTTACACATTGACGAAAAAACTACTGGACGGATTTGTATGTAAATTTACAGTAATATAGGTTACTAGCAGCGCCCCGCGGTTTTACCCGCGTTGTGCCCGTTCCCGTGGGAATTTCGGGAATTAATAAAAACCTTCCTCTTGAATCACTCTACCTATTACAAAAAACCGCATCAAAATCCGTTGCGTAATTTTAAAGATTTAAGCATACAGACAAACAGACAAACAGACGCGACTTTGTTTTATACTATGTAGTGATACATCAAAATGCCTTCCTCTCTCTCTCTCTCTTTGCCTCTATTTGTCCTTCTCCCATGGTTTTTATTAAAACTCTAATACTTTACTTGGCTTAATTTTCTTTTCCAAAATCATTTGCGCTCTCAAAATGTTTGAAGAAATTACAATTTTATTATCACTGTGATCTCCGGCAACGCTCGACGGCGCGTTATTTTTACGCTCAACCTTGAGTTTTCACGATATTTTTGTATTGCACCTACTGCACTTGGCTCAAATGCAACATTGGAAAAAATAAACGAGATGCCCACTCAAGGTTGGCGCGTCATTTTTGAATAAACAGATTTTTTTCTGAGTCAAAAACAGTTTTTTTTATTTGTGAAATTCGTTGAATATTTTTTAAATTGTTACCTTTGTGATTTGCACAGTTTCAGCAAAAAATTGATTAGGCCTCTCGTCTCACTGAATATATCAGTACAGTGAGGAGGTTTCAGGCGTAATCACCACGCTTGCCAAATGCGGGTTGGTGATCTCAAACCTGAGCCATGTTTGAAAAGTAGGAAACATGTTTTCGCTCGACCTGGGAATTGAAACCGGGACCTCAGTCTTGGCAGGCGAGTGCACATACCACTAGACCACCGAGGCGTTATATATATTAGCTTCATATATATATATACAGTCATATATCTGACATTAACGTATGTAGTTTAATTTCAAAATGAGTAGTGTTCGCTTCAGCCTAAGAAAGCGGTAGTTTTGTAATAATTGTGCTAAATAATAACTCAAACATGTGGTTGACTTTCCAACCATAGCCAATTTCATCTATAGAGTTTGTATTCGTAGTAAAAAGTAAAGAATTGCTGTAAAGTACTGCTGAGCAAAGCCTCTCATCACACCGAAGATCAGTACAGTGGTGAGGAATCGGATTAGTCCTAGAAAAAAACATCAAATTCATCATATTTCTTAGCAACTATTCAAGTTCCGATAAAAAAAGTTTTATCAAATCATCTTTCATAGAAAAAATCATGTTATCTATGCAAGTAGCCGACGCTGGGCGTGTTATCTCTAATCGTCCAATAAAAATGTCTAAAATTCAAACTAAGAATTAGGCACACTTGTCTGACACGACTAATCACGCACACATTGGTAAAACGATTCCTATTGGCTGTCAGACCGTCGCCTGCGCAGTTCAGAAATGTATAGGTATTTATACATTTTTCGACGATCTATTTTTGAATTTATAAGTTTTTATCCCTCGTATATGTGCACGTATAGAGCGGTGGGTTTGTTTTGGTCCTTGAAAACTTAACAGTTTTTAAAATTTAACAGTTGAACTGTTTTTTTTGTAGTGTCTTGTTTTATGTTAAAATTATTTAAATAATGAATGTTATTAGCAGATTTTTTATAATAAAGCCCATTTTATACAATAAATATTTTGTACTGACTTACGTACTGAGATTTTACTAATAGAAAAACATGTTTTGCGTATTATATTTTTGATTTATAACGATTGAATAAATACTAATTAAATGAGCATTTGTTTAGAATATTATCAAGAAAAACTCGCACAAAGACAGGTTTAATGTATTCATAAATAACAATTTTGAATTAATGGTGTTTAGTGGAAGTGTGAAGTAGACAAAGATATCGTTATTATTTACATTGAAGGAATACAATTTTTTTTACGTAACTTCGCTGTCCCACTGCTGGGCAAAGGTCTCCCCCAATTCTTTCCATTTATCATTAATTAAGTTTTTACTGTTTATTGTTGATAATTTTTGTCAGTCTTTGTTTAAGTTCAATTAAAAAAAAAAAAAAGTACTATCTAAATACGTCTCACTTTAATTATTCTCGATCGAAGCAAACATTTTAATATACATACATATGTAGCTTAATAAAATATATTAGATATATAATTCCATCAAAATCCATCTGAGAACAGTAATTAGCTTAATAATAATAATTGTGCAATTAATAGTAGTCGAAAAATGTAACCCCATACATTTTTGAAAAAAATATTTCAAGTATCAAAACCATTCGATCCACAACAAATCCTTTGTGTTTTTTGGCACGGCAGCCAAACATTGGTTTACGCGATGCATCACATGTTAATGTGTGTGTGCGTAAAAATACTCACACAGACAACAAGACCAGAGTATGTTTATGAAATGTTGGAATAAAGGAAATAAACTGTCTTTCAGTGTGGTTTTAACTAGCTTTTAGGCCTGGCTTCGGCTGTTTTATCGATATGTAAAAGGTTTTGTAGATGGATTTAGAAGAGGCATATCTGCTTGACGTATATTTTGATTGATTAGTAAAAGTATTAGCCTGTAATGTCCCACTGCTGGGCAAAGGCCTCTCATCTCACTGAAGATATCAGTACAATGAGGAGGTTTAGGCGTAATCACTCCGTTCGCCTAATGCTGGCTATCTCAAACCCGAGCCATGTTTGTCACATTATATTTTTTTATAATTTAGTTAGCACTGAAATATGATTTTTGTAATCAAAAAATGTAATGAGATTTTGATTTTTTCCCCCTTGAAAATGTAATGCTATTGAAGATTGTTGAAAGTGGAGTGGTGTTCTATGTGGCGACTCGTCACCACGGTTCTAATGCGTCGCTATGCCAACAGTTAAAAGATATAATTTACCTTCTAATACAGGAAAGGGTCATTTTGGAAAAGGACCATTGTGGAAATGGATCATTCTGAGTAACATTTTGAGACCTGGGGACATTCTGAGTAAGGATTATTTAGAAAAAGGACATTGTGAAAAAGGGACATGATGAGTACGAGATAGTTTGAAAGATAGTCAGAAGGCATTAAGGAAAAAAGGACATTATGGAAAAGGGTCATTGTATAAAATTGGATTTATGGGAAAAGGGACTTTATGAGCAAGGGACATTTTGGGAAAAGGACATTTTGAAACCGAAAGAAACTAATATTATTAAAAACAAGTCTCTATATTCTTTCTTTGAACAAAAGCTACTTAACTCACATAGAGTCTAGAATATTTTTCCAGTAACTTGACTGTTAACAGCACTTACCTAACCATCGACAATAATGTGTCCATTGTTATCTAACACCATAGACAAAGCTTAACCAACTTGGAAGAAAGAAAGTTATTCATTTCTTGTTTTAACTTGCCTAGTCATAAACGCCTCGGTGGTCTAGTGGTATATGCATTTGCCTGCCAAGACTGCGATCCCGGATTCAATTCCCGGGTCGAGTGAAATATGTTACAGATGTAATTTGCAAATTTGGGTCGGGTTTGATATCACAAACCCGCAGTGGGCAAGCGTGGTCTTTACGACATCCTCACTGTACTGACATCTTCAGTGTGATGAGAGGCCTTGTCCCAGCTGTGGGACATTACTTTGTTTTTACTTACTTTTTATACATTATGAATTATGGTTTTATTAGTCGAATAAATCCTCAATTAACTAACTGACGTATATTTTCATTGTAAAAAGTCACTTATTAACTTTAATTAAAAAATAATCCTTTTTTCAATTTTTTTCAAACTTTGAAGACAAGAATCAAAACAGAACCCTCCTTCTTAAAGTCGGTTAATGTCTATAAATAAAACCCTTTTGAAATACACTAAATAAAATAGAAATCGTGTATTTTAATTCATAATGTTTGTAAACTTGGATTTATTCCAACATCCTTCGAATACACTTAAAGATATGCTATACGATGCGATTATATAATATAAATGACGTTGATTGAAGGCATAAACAAATATTAAATACGTACATCAAAATTAGTTTTGAATGTTAAGCAACTTGCATCTGACACTCTATTTGGATGGGTGGCCGATAGTATCCTACTGATTTCCCTTCGGTCCCTTCACGGTAGCGCTCAGATAGAAATGCCACTATCGGCCACCCATCCAAGTAGGGGTCGAGCTGCACGTTGCTTAACAAACGCAATGAACTATAACATCGCTTATTCAAACGCCGTTAGTTACCTTTTCCATTTAAAACTAAACTAGCAGCGCCCCGCGGTTATACCCCGTTATGCCTGTTCTCGAGGGAATTATGGGATGAAAAATAGCCTATAACCTTCCCGTTGAATGTAGCTATCTATTACAAAAAGAATTATTGAAATCGGACTGATAATTCTTGAGATTACCTCGAACATACAAACAAACAAACTTACAAATTTTACTTCTTTATAATATAAGTATAGTTAAATAAAACCCAATGGAACATAACCCTTAGCATTTACCCATTCAAAAAGAGAGAGTATTTAACATTCTATCGATGTACTGTTACATAGATATCTAGACTCAGATCCAGGCAATACAGTTAGTCTAGAAAAATATACTCTGCGGTTTCTATATCTAGGAGGTCCATTTTACCGACCGCTTAAAAGGAGATATTGGTTTAATTGTAGACTTGATTTAGTTTTATAGGGTTTTTGAGTTAACCGACTTTGTTGAAGGATGGTTTTTGATTGCGTTTTTCAATTGGATAGTTTGTAATTAAAATTGTTTGTTTAATCTTTTAACATTATTAACTTCGTTTCAGATACACTATCGCGAATTTCAGGAAATATTGTTCATATATGAGAGGTGCCACAGTGTAGCGACGGCGACAGCGACATGCCATTTTTTTTAAAACATTAAAATTAAGTCAGTTTGTGTAGGTCGCCAACCTTGTTAGAGTTTTTAGACGAAAGAAGAAGAAAATTACATGTATCGCTTGCTATTTTTTTTATAATAAATTATCTTTTTATGTAAAGTTGTCATTAAACTGTCATCTATATCAAGAATCTGGGTTCGATTCCCGGTTCAAGCCTTGCATTTTTCCTCCCAGCTGTGATATTAAAATTTATGTTAATTTGTGTTTAGATTGAACAAGTATGGTTTGTTTTCATTGTCACTTATTAATAAAATGATTTTTATTTTATACTAGCAGCGCCCCGCGGTTTTACCCGCGTTGTGCCCGTTCCCGTGGGAATTTCGGGATAAAATGCCTATAGCCTATAGGCCACGGGAGGAAGGCTATAGCCTTCCTCGATAAATAGACTATCTAACAGTGAAATAATTATTCAAATCGGTTCAGTAGTTTCTGAGATTAGCGCGTTTAAACAAACAAACAAACAAAACAAACTCTTCAGCTTTATAATAGGTACTAGCAGCGCCCCGCGGTTTTACCCGCGTTGTACCCGTTCCCGTGGGAATTTCAGGATGAAAAGTAGCCTATAACCTTCCCGTTGAATGTGGCTATCCATTACAAAAAGATTTTTTCAAATCGGACCAGTAGTACCTGAGATTAGCGCGTTTAAACAAACAAACAAACAAACAAACAAACAAAACAAACTCTTCAGCTTTATAATATTAGTATAGATAACTATAATTATTATTATAGAAAGCTGAACGGTTAGATTTTTATTTTTTAATTTTGTTTCAACGAGCTTATCTCAGAAACTACCCATCCGATTTGAATAATTCTTTTTGTAATAGATAGCCACATTCAACGGGAAGGTTTTTGAAATATACGATGGTTATTTTTTAAGATAATAAACATGACAGAAACGATTGATACACACAAGCAAAGACACTTAAACGTGCCCTCCGAAGCACGGTAGCGCTCAGATCGAAATTCAGTTTTTTCTATTAACATTACCCAGATGACGACAATGTAAACGCGCCAAGTCCAGTTGACACCATCAGCGACTAGTTATAAAAATAACATTACGTAAGACGTCTGTCTGTGTGTGTGTGTTTTTAATTATATACAGTTAAATTCCATGTGACGCCTCCGATGCGCATAGAAAACAAAAGTTTATGATTACTTTTAATTAACGTAGTATAATTGTGAAATAGTATAGTTGTTAAATAGTGTATTTGTAAATAAGTATTTAAATAGTATTATCAATTAAATTTCTTTTCATTACTACCACAACTTAAATATTATGGTATAACCTCGTGTGGAAGAGCGGAGAATCCCTATACAGGTATTTATTTACTTAAAGGGCATTCTCCAAAAATGTAGTAGTAGTAAGTTTATGGTAAATTAAATAAATAATTATATTTTATTTATATTTATTATTATTATTTACTTTTATGTACCAAGAGTATTAATAATTTAATTTAATTAGTTAAGGGGAGTTTTTTTTGTATATTGTACAGCTGAAAAAATGTTCTTTTTAAAATTCTTGTACCTAACTTTGTCCTAAGTTATTTTTTTGGTACTTAATAAAGTCTTATCTTATCTAGTTTTGTCCCGTGGTATTACCCGTGTTGTGTATTTCAATGAAATTTTATGGATAAAAAAATATCAAATAATGTTCATTTTTAATGTGGCTATATAATACACTAGCAGCGCTTCGCGGTTTTACCCCCGTTGTGTCCATTCCTGTGGGAATTTCGGGATGAAAAATAGTCTATGTTACTCGTGGATAATGTAGCTTTCGAATGGTGAAAATTACGGGAGAAAGATAAGAGGACTTTAAAAACAATGAAACCTTTCAAATTACTGGTACTACATGTTAAAGTCTAGCCATAGACAAAAATTAAAATTATACTATTAAAGTAATCCGAATAAAGTTATACTAATGAGTTATACTGTGAATTACTTTTTGTAACCTTGTACTCAAATAAAATTGTAGATTTTCGTAAGTTAGAATTAGAGGTTAGAGGCCAGCTCTGGTTCCTAATAGTTTAAACGTACTCACACGGTTTTTTCGTGTTAGAAAGTTAATAAAGCAAGTAATAACTTACTTTTTATTTCCCGACGTTTCGAGGGGATCACCTCTCGTGGTCGCGGGTGAACTAACTTCCTAACTCTGGTTTCTAACTTTTAAGACCGCCTAAAGGGCTTCAACATGGTCTAACGATTGTAACTATTGGAACAGACATTAAAATACCTATTTATTTAAAATTTCCTGTACCATTTTTGATAAAAAATGCTTTATTCATGTTTATTTCGATATCTAATTAATTTAGGCACTAGTTTTTATACTTTGTTAGAAAACTTTTTTTAATTTAATTAACTAATAAACTGTACTGATATCTTCAGTGAGACGAGAGGCCTTTGCCCAACAAGTGGGACATTACAGGCTAATATTTTACTTTACTAAATAATAAAACCTTTTTTTCTCACTATAGCATAAATTCCTATACCACTTGATGTCAATTTTGACATATTAAAGTGTCAAAATTATACTCAGAATACATTCTTATACATACTAAGAATAACTTATAATTATAAAGTTTAATATGCACCGTTTTTATACAATATGTAATTATGTTGTGTGAACTTTTATTCTGTAATTTCTAGAAAATAAACACTTAAAATGTTAAAAGTATTTCAATAACTCTTTTCCTGCATTTACAAATTGTAATTATTCTTGCAAAATCTTTTCTCCGATAAAAGAACACTAACCCACCGGCTTATTCTATCTACTATCTCTGTCTAACACGTTTACAAGAAAGAATAAAAAAACAAATAAAAAAAATCACAACTAACCTTAAAAAACAGTCCTTTTCCTTCAAAAACTGTAGAAAGTTATCTATTAAAGTTACAAATTTCGAAATTCGCGCCAAAACCGCAACTAAATTAAAAAATATCACTTTTTCAACAATCAAATAACGCAACGCATAACTTTTCCAATTTCACAGATAATTAATAATTCAATTTAAAAAAAAGTCAACACTTCTTTTTTCGAATGAGAAAAAATATTTTTTTGAATATTGAATCTCGTGTTTGGGCGTTGCCGAAATAACTGTTATTTTTCATAGTGGTATTTTAATTAGTGCGTTATTCCAAGGTACCGTTTTTCGTTGGTTTAATTTCCATTGTGTGGTGGCGCGCACAAGCAGTTTCAACACATTATGATCTAACACTGCCCGGCGGATTGCAGAACATACTTATTTCTAAGTCAACTTACACTCGTTCATATTTGCCTGCAAGCCCTAGGGTTGCGCTAGGAAGTCGCAATCTAACTCTTTAATTGGCTTTTATCTATTTTTAGTTACATTTTACTGGTATTCAGTAATTGCAAAGTTGTGGAGCGTTATATTTTAACGTTATTGCTTTTTATGTTATTATTACAGTGGTTCCGTGGATTGGTTTTGCGAAATGATGGTATTAGATGTATAAGTATTGTGAGTTTCATTTGAAAATAATAATAGTTCAGTAATTAAGAAATTAATTGCACCGTTTTGTAGTTTACCGCGCTTCTAATAAGAGAAATATCAAATATTATGTCGTAATTTTTGCTTAAAAACTATTTTAAAACTAATAAGTAATATTTTACTTGAAAGTACGTACTAAACAAGCTTTCCAAAATTAAGACCCGAATCCTACAATAAAAAAACATTTGCTTTAGAAAACGCATTTCATTATATAGTAAATATCAATAATCGATTTAAAAAACGTATAATAAAGGTACGTTTTAAATCGATATTGCACATCCTAATCGATAGTCAGGCCAACCCTAGATTTAGCTAGTACAAGAAACGTCTTGCATATAATAATATGTTTTAGCCTATATTGAACGCTGTAAGGCATAGACGCAGCGCTTACTGTTGCTTAATAACAGTTACTAGTAACGTTATAATGTATCGTTATATTGTTTAAAGTTATCGTTATTTTCTGTTTTTTGAAAGTTTCTGTAATTGTTAAGTGCAGAATATGAGATGTCGTTATTTTTGTGTTATCGGTACATGTTGTGACATATAAAATCTTCTATAATAGTTGTAATGTCTAATCTACTTGAACTTTCTGACATGCTTTTCATTATTTTAGCACGAAGAAGGAAAGAGAGACATTTAAATTTTTTTACCCTAAATTTAATGTTTTTTTTTTGTAAATAAATTATAATATTGTAATGTCCCTATAACGTAACTTCGATAACGTATTCTAAGCATGTGTTTCGAAGTGGATTTGTTGAATAATTTTGAATCTAGATATTTTGCTGTGTGAGAATAATCGTTTCGATGTTTTTAAACTCTATTTCCATAGATCTGAAAAAAAATCATTTCCTAAAGGTTGAAATTAATGCCATCATTATAATTGGTATCAATACCAACCGCTTAAAACTAACTCAATGTCATCGAACGCATAAGTTCATGATTTGATCTTATTTCAATATCTACAGTTACCGAGTACGACAAACAAAAACAGACACCGTTATTTTATAATGGAGTTTAAAGTTATCGTTACAAAAAAATAACTATTCCTAAATACAGTTACTTAAAAATCCCATCACTAGTTAGTTGTATGCGGCGTGCATTGGCCTGCACTGCCTTACAATTTAGATCGTACATAATGTCTTATAATCCTTTCTAACAACATTCTAATTTGAACCTTTTAACTTTCAACTTAAGGGTTATATTAGTCGATCAAGTTTTGAAGTTAAGTAAGAAGTTTTGGAATAAGTAAGGTTCTTATTTTGCTATGAAATTTAAGGTATAGGTATAGAAAGAAAATGTGGCTTCAGATTCTTATACAAGGAAGAAACTTTAGTCATAATTGAATACTAGCAGCGCCCGCGGTTTTACCCGCGTTGTGCCCGTTCCCGTGGGAATTTTGGGAATATTTATACTTATAAACCTTCCTCTTGAATCACTCTATCTATTTTAAAAACCGCATCAAAATCCGTGGCGTAGTTTTTAAGATCTAAGCATACATAGAGACAGACAGACGGCGGAAAGCGACTTTGTTTTATACTATGTAGTGATTAGATTTATAATTATTGGTTTTACTAATCCGTTCTTTATACTATGTTATAAATAATAGGTACGTACCTAGTATTAATAGGTACCTAGACACAAATTAATACCTCTTTAGATATTAGGTAAGTATGTTCTAAGAAATTCTATCTATTTTGTACCTACTAATATATAAAACTGAATAGAAAGATTTTATTGTTCGTTTGACTGCACTATTTTTAGAAATCACTCATCCGATTTGAATAATTCGTCTTGTATTAGATAGTCACATTCAAAAGGAAGGTTATAGGCTATTTTGTATCCCGAAATTCTGACAGCAATTGGTACAATGCGGGTAAAACCGCGGGGCGCTGCTATTGTTAAATATTTTGTATAACTGTGTTCTTTTCTTTTAATTATTTGTTTAAAATATCTATTACATTACTAGCTGTGCCCCGCGGTTTCACCCGCAGCGCCCCCGTTCCCGTGGGAATTTTGAGATTTTTATTCCTTAATTTTCTTATATAAAAACCTTGTCCTGACAATAAGGAACACATTTAAAAAAGTATCATCCAATTTGGTGCAGTATTTCTGAAGTTATGCGCTTAGCAACAGATTCAGCGATTCATTTTTATATTATAGATACCTAATTACTTAAGAGAAACTTATAAATCTTTTGCATCGGCAGTAAGACTCTATCTTAGTACTAGCAGTGTCCCGCGGTTTTACCTGCGTTGTGCCCGTTCCCGTTGGAATTTCGACATGCAAAATAGCTTATAACCTTCCCGTTGAATGTGGCTATACATTACAATAAAAAATATTTGAATCGGTATGTTAGTTTCTGAGATTAGCGCGTTCAAACAAACAAACTCTTCAGCTTTATTATATTAGTAGATATAAATAAAACAACGTTTTCAACCGTATCTGTCTGTATGCAATTAATTTTCTCAAAAATTACTGAACAGTTTTTCAAGTAATTTTCTCTAAAAGATAGAAGAATTCGACTACCTTTTATCCCTAATTTACCATGGGAAATCTTGATTAACCGAAGCAAATCAAAGGCGTATCTCTAGTCTCTGATATAAAGAGAAAACAATTAATAAATAAAGCAAATAGTATAATAATATACAATCGTGACAAACAAACATAAAGCCATACGATATTTAAATTATAATAAATGAAAGAGAACTCCAAACTGGAATCGAACCCGTAATCGTTAAATCGGAGTTACTTTGTATGTTGTAGAGCTAGGTTAGTCTTTGGATGGTGCCACACGTACCACAACCACACCACAACCACATAGCCACATTTTAACTACACCACGTGGCGGTCGTAGCGTAGTTTGACTAAGTGATGTTAACTAATCCAGATTGTTAAGTAACCCCTACTTGGATGGGTGGTCGATCTTGGACTGATTTATATCTAGCGCTACCGTGCTTCAAAAGGCACACTGAATTGTCAATCCTGATTGTTTCAATCTTAGACCACGTCGGAGGCCTTGAGCTTAAACAAAACTAAACCATCAGTGACACCGTAAACTTCTATTCCTGCTGTTCGTGACCACAACGCACCAACCAGCTACAACACAACTACATCGACAACTTGGTATCACAATGCAACTGCAAAAATCAGCAGCAATATTCACACGTGACCACATTTTGCTGCGATGTGGTGTGGTTCTGGTAAGTGTGGCACAAGCTCAGTCTAGCGGGACTTTGCGATTTAGATTGTAGCTTTTAATTAGGAAGCTTTTATAAGCTTTATAGATGATATTAATTAGTTTTTGAGCTATTTGGTGATGGTTGTGGAATGTAGGTTTAGATAGGATAGGATAGGGGTAGCTGTAGGCCGCCGGATTTTATTTTGTTGGAATTTTGTGATAAAAATTTTGCTTGTACGACAATTTAGACTGTAATCTATCTGTGCGCCAAAAATCAAAATCAATGTCGTAACCGACATCAAAAAGAGAAGGTTCTTATTTTGACGTATGTTCAGACATAACTCTATCATGTATTGTTGGAAATTCTAATTGTTTTTTAGTCTAAGCCAAATTTATTCCAAAATGCTCTCATACGAGTATAAATTTCATTTCCGCAGTAGCCACATGGTGATTTCGCCTAATCCTCCTAACTGTACCTGATATCATTAGAGCATTTGCCCAGCAGTGGGGCATCACAGCCTATTACTTTAGCTTTACTTTACTTTTCTAAGACATTAAAACATTAAAAAAGGAATTTAGATTAATTTTCATCCCGATATTCCCACTGGAACAGGTACAACAAAAAATTTAAAAGTAATTTCTAGTAACTTAGTTGTCAACCCTGGTATCAAAGTTTTTATGACCGCCAAACGACCTCCAACATGATTGAAATAACCGGGACCTAAAATAAAAACACACGGAAAGAGCAACAGGGCATATGGTTACCTACATAGACCTTAGGATACCTAAAACACTTCCTAAAATCCAATTCAAACTGGTAATATCCAGTTATTTCTAGCTGCGAGTGTGACTAAAGCCGGCGGTTCCTGTATCGGTACAAATGACTACAAAACACGGCGGCGTGCCATCTATAATGTAATAAGATGCATTTTTCTTTCACAAAAACGTATGTATGATGGAAATGATGCAGTGCGACTATTACGATAGGTAAGATGCTCTACTTGGACAATATTATATTTACTACTACCCGCGCCCCGCGGTGTTAACCGCGTTGTACCCGTTACCGAAGGAATTTCGGGATAAAATGTATACCATATGTTATTCTGATGTATAACCTATATTACTGTAAAGTTTCATCCAAATTCGTTCAGTAGTTTTTGCGTGAAAGAGTAACAAACATACATACATCCATCCTCACAAACTTTCACGTTTATAATATTAGTAGGATAGTAGGATAGTAGGATTGTGAATATATATTTAGTAAAATGAATAAAGAGATTGTTAGTATGATTTTATGTAAATTCATCATTGAAAAATATTTGAAGGTTATTTTTCATCCCCGAAATTCCTACAAAACGAGTACAAATCAGGTAAAACCGCGGGGCACAGCTTGTGATAACAACAGTTAATTGAGGTGAGGTCTTAACGCCGCCTATTACGAGTATAAAGTATAAACGAACAGTTTACGAGGATAGATGGATGTTTGATGTTTGTTTTCCGATACTATTTGACGCAAGTAACTAATCTTATTTTTATTGAAGTTAAGCAGAAATATAGATAGCAATAGGCTTTCGTTAATAAAACATACATAAAACAAACAAAAATATACCCACCGAATTGAGAACCTCCTCCTTCGGTTTGTGAAGTTGGTTAAAAAACAACGGGTTGCACTCCGGGAGTTCGGCAGAAGTGAAAACTTGAATATTAACGTCAAAACGTCTTACGAATTTTCGATCAGGTCACATGACCTGATGCGAGTTTAACATTTAAAAGTGCACAAAGCCGCTAAAAAGTTTTCACTTCGATTTTTTTTTATAAAGTGGTCTTATGCATTTCTCACATTTCTAAGCATAGACAATAATTTTAAGGTAGAGCATCTTTCCCACCCATTTGACAGTCAAGCAGTGCAAAGTTTTTACAGTACATTCTTCAAGAGCAAACATTCAACAGTGATAGTCGCTAGACGTGCGTGTGCGCAAATATTAGTATGTACCTCTCTTTGTACCGCCCGGCTTCCTACTTCAACCAGGTTACCAGAAAATATTCCTTTTAAACCACTTTCTAATTTTTTAAAACAGTTGTATTAGTTTGGCATCTCCTGCCAGTAAAAGTACCCTCAAAACCGGTCCAGCCGTTTCAGAGATTAGTCGGAACAAACAGACAAAAAGACAAAAATAGCATTCTTTAGTTTACCTTAAAAATCATTTTTGGAAAGTTTTCGTTTTGGTTTTCCCGTGGGCTTTCCATTTTCAACTAAACTATAAGTGCTTCTAGTGCTTTTCGCTCCAAGCTTTTTTCATGGCATCTGTCATTTTATAGAGGTGCTTTTTAAATCAGCTTTTACCAATGAAATTTGAATTTTTATCCGCGTTTCAGATCTCTTACTGATTTTCAGCATTTTGTTCAATTTTGATTTTTGTAATTTAGAAACGGCTGTAGTTAATTGTATTATTTTATTTTAATGCAATGTGACAATCAAAGACGAGAAGACGTGCCATAGAGAAATGTAACAATGCCTTCTCTACATTGTCTATGTATGACATAACGTTAATAGAAATGGAATAAATTACCTGAAGAAGTTTCAACGTGGGATAAATGCGATTGCTATTTATTATAGTCTTCCTCTTCATCGAGTGGATGGTCACCCTGACCAATCCTGGTGTCAGAGTTATTGAGCCGCCCAAGGCCTCTGACATGGCTCATGTAACGACTACTATCCGTAGAAAGTAACCGGGACCGACGGCTTAACGTGCCCTCCGAAGCACGGAATCATTTTACTTTTCGGGCAATCAGGTGATTCAGCCTGGAATGCCCTAACCAAACTGAGGACAGTCTCAAAGAAATTTTTGTAAGATATTGTTGTCCCCACAGGGAATCGAACCCGGAACCTCCGGATCGTGAGCCGGACGCTCAAACCACAAGACCACGGAGGCTGTTACTATGCTATTGCTATTTATTAATTGGTAGTAATCACAGAGCATAGAATCACCGCCGCGCCGGCCGCTACCGCGTGGTGATTCTTTGGTACTCTTTGGTAGTAATAGAAATTCAATCTACCGGACAATAAAATCTGTAATGGGTAGATATATTAATTACAGAAAGAACATTAAAGTCAATATTAAAAGCTATAATTGACAACAAAATTAATTATATGACATTAATTATGAGTTTCTAAATCAATTACAAAAGTGAGCTACGTATTAGGAGCATTGAAAGTATTCATTATGTTTTTTGATAACCAAAGCATATCTTGTTTAAATCTTGTATTTCTATCTGAGCGCTACCGTGCAGGGCACGTTAAATTGTCGGTTCCAGTTGTTTAAATAGCCAGACCATGTCGGAGGCTTTGAAGCGATCTAAAAACTCCAATATCTTTAGTAATTACTCACTTTAGCATCGAATCTTTTATTGACAAATCTCATTATTCTCTACTAGTAGCTCCCCGCGGTTTCACCCGGAATGTGCCCGTTTTTGTGAAAATTTCGGGATGAAAAATAGCCTATAACCTTCCCGTTGAACGTGGCTATCCATTACGAAAAGAATTATTGGAATCGGACGGGTAGTTTCTGAGATAAGTGCGTTCAAATGAACAAGAAATCAAACTCTTCAACTTTATTATATTAGATATATGCATATATATTAGTTGTAACGTTGTGTAGAACTCATCACATTCCTACGTAAAGCAGTCAATGACAGTTACCTTAGAAAAGGAAAAAATATTGGATTTTTTGCGGTAAATCATTAAAGAGGTGGTATTCTGTAGATTTTGTTGCAACTGTTAGTATTTTATTAAGTACTAGCAACGCCCCGGGGTTTTACCCGCGTTGTGCCCGTTCCTGTTGGATTTTCGGGATGAAAAGTAGCCTATAACCTTACCGTTGAATGTGGCTAACAATAACAAAAAGAGTCACTCAAATCGGACTAGCAATTCCCGAGATTACAAACATACAAAAAAAACTAAACTTAAATTTTTTACCCCATTATAATGTTAGTATAGATGAGCGCTACCGTGCTTCGATCCCAGACCTGTTTCAATCGATAGACCCTGTCAAAGGCCTTTAGGCGGTCTAAAAACTCCGACATCAGGAAAAACCAATAACCTATTTGAACTTTCTATCAAAATATTATTGTCTATGTACGATCTGTTTAAAAAGTCTAATAAAGTTATCTATCTAAAACTATTTGCAACAAAAATATCACAGAATACGCCTCCGTCCTTAATGTGATTCTGAATTAAATATCATCTTGACATGCAGACAGAAAAAGTTTAATTATATTATTAAACTAGCAGCGCCTCACGGTTTTATCCACCTTGTGCCCGTTACCGTAGGAATTTGGGGATAAAAAGTAGCCTTTAACCTTCCCGTTGAATGTGGCTATCCATTAAAAAAATAATTATTAAAATTGGATTGGTAGTTTCTGAGATTAGCGCGCTCAAACAGACAAAAACTAATTCTTCATCTTTATTATATGTATTAGTATAAGTAAAGTACAATCAAATTCTCAGACATTTAACCAATTTTAGTCGAAATTATTTTCACGATGGTGCTTGGACTTTGAGGATCTATAGCATCTGTTTAGATAGAGCGAGTTTACAAGCCGCGAGCTAGCGAGTTCAATAGACAACCCTACATAAAGAGACATGGCCATAATTCTAAACGCGTAATAAGAACAGTTTCGCTACCAAATGGTTTGTCACTTTCTGACATACGCAATTTTCCGAAGAGCAAAAGAGACAAAAGACTTTATAACAGTGTTTTAGTTACACCGCGTTTATTAATAAGGCGACATGAGTGTCAAAGTACTAATGGAGGAGAGAGACAGAGTCCCAAGTAGATGCCACGGTACAGCAACTGCGACGGTGACTATCCGATTTTTTTATAAAAGAACATTGAACGTAAAGTCGGTAGGGTAAACTGTAATAATACTCGGTATTCGTTTCGCAAAATAATCGCCAGACGCCGTCGCCGGCACTCCATCGTAGTAGTGGCATCCCCCTCAAGGGCATGACCTTTGTCTACCATTAGTTAGGTATATATGGAATAGACATATTTTGTTTTGGCTAATTTGTCTGCATTTACAGTTAACTTATCCTGTTGGTTAGAATTAGATAGTTAGATACTACTATCGTCGTCATATATTCTTTAGATCGCAGTATCATAAGATCATCTATATAGTTTGGATTCTAAGGTCCATTAGGTATTTCTGTCCTAAGGTAACAGGTTCAGCAGCAGCAGTAACAGTTAAAACAGAACTAAGTTTTAAACCCCCAAGTCATTTTATTAACGGACGTTGTCAAACAAAATACATTCAACAAAATGGCCGCCGCTTCCAAATTCAAATAAGCAGTTTTAAATAAAATCCGTTACGTAACGCCATCTGCAAAAGCATTCGAACTAAAAGCTTCGAATTTCAAAAGGACCAATTAAAATATCTCGCCAGCATCGGTACGATAATAAATTAATCAATAAATTCGGAGGTAGGCGTGAACGATAGATTTTAATACAGAATCCAGTATTCGCCATATTGATGTATAAGGTTTTTTTCCACCCCCATCGCCCGCCACCCCACATAATTGAGTGTTGTGAAAACTATCACGCTGGTAAATGCCCACCCTCGCAGTTTTGGATCAATATTCGGGTGGGCAATGACTGCGATGATTTGAGCATGCGCCCTGCAAGCGTATCAAGTCATCGGTAAAACCTGAACTTGACTTGGCGAAAACGAAAGTTAGAAGCAAATGTTTCTAGTCCATACTTGGATAGACGGTGTTCAATACCTATATCTATCATTTGTTTACGAAGACGATGATTCTCTTGGCGATGATTTTTATAGTTTTTTCGATGATTTTGATGAAAAATTTCATCTTAAATCTAGTAATAACGTTTTTGGAGAAGAAAATGATGTAAAAAATGATTTAGCATCAAAAATTCAAAGTAAAGACATGAAATTTTATAGCGACAAAATGTACGCCGATTTCGTTTCAGCGTACATTGCGATGATTTCAGTAAGTGCGAGCGAGACGGAAAGAGATGTCCATTTTGTGATAATGAAGCCACGCCTGAATTAATTTTTCGTTGGCGCAACATACAAAATCATTATGCAGATGTAATTAAAGCAATTTTCCTTGAATTTCAGTTACTTTTTCGATGAAACCCATTCTTTTTCTATGAATTTTGGTGAAGTTTTGGCAACGTTTTGGTGATGATTTCGCCGACTTTCGAGGATCTTTCTGCAAGAGAACCTATGGGAGTAAAAATCTTAAATCTATCGTTTTCCTTATGACTAAACTTACCAGTTTTTTGAAGTTTGTTCGTCTTGTCAGTCCGATGTTTGTTTGTTTGTAGTTTAGTTTTATTATTTTCAGTTTTTTGTCTTTTTCCGTCTTGAGTCTTCTCCCTATCTCTGTCTTCTTCTTCGTTATGTATTGTCTCGTTTATTGTATATCTAGCCCTCTTCAAGCCCATTAAAATTTATACATACTCATATAAAAACGTTATAGGTATAGAAATAACAGAAACTTCAACTTAGTCTTAATCTTAATTTTAATTTGTAATTTTGTACTATAAACAAATGTAGAAGTTTCAACAGGTAGGTAAATTTTGATATTTTTTGTAATTTTTTTGGCGTTTTTTTATTTTTTTTCTTACCTTTTTACTTATAATTTAAGGCCAATTTAAGGCACAATAATTTTTGTATCTTCTTGACAGATTTTTCCACCACCATACAGTCGGAACGGTTGATGAAAATTGGTCGAAATTCTTCCAAAAATCTATTCTTCTTCTTCTTTTGCCAAAATATGTTTCAAAACCACTTAGCGTATAGTAGTCCAGAGTCTGTACTTAATATTACATATATATAGAGAGTTTGCATATAAAACTCAACATAAATCAATCCAAAATCTCCAAAATTAACCAGTATTGTTTAAATGTACTTAAAAAACTGAATATTTTAAAATTCCTTACTATTGTTTGGTAATAACGATTGATATAAACTTAAAACTTGTTCTATTGCGAAAAAACGTGTTACTTTATCGTCAAATGGTTGTTTCTTTTATTTGTTTCTTTCTAGATTCCTTTTGCTATGAAATCTTGACGATGTGGTGCTTTCTGCGCATTTAGTGGTGTTCCTGGTGCGTCTGGAGACAGAGGGTCCTGCGCTGGGTTCCCATGGGTGCGGTGGTCCTCGACGCCCTGGAAGCTCCTCCCGGATGGCCGCTGATGATCACTAGCCCTGCACGACAGATCCGAGCGGAACTACCTACAGTTGCCTTACACTAGGTTACAGTTTGTTATAATAAAAACCGGTTTAACAAGTCTATTGTGAGTGTTCAAGTGTTGCTGAATATTTAATAAATTCACTTAAAAACTATTGATTATATTGTGAAGGAAAAAAATTAATGTCTTTCTATTGCATAAAACTATCTCGTGAATGTGACGCGGCTACACGAACGCATGCGCGACAATTTTGAATTTTGAACCAAAATGTTGGTTTATAAAATTCGTTTTGTTTTTTGAATTGGTTTAGGCCGTTTTGTTTTAATTTTGAATTTTGTTTTGTTAATGATTTTTTTGTTAGTTATTTTAAAAATTTTGCGCGGTAGTGAAAATTTTTCGCGCGTTGCGTAGATGGAAAGCACGCGGCGTCATCAGCCTAGCCGGCCACACTGATGTTGGAGCTTGCAGTGCTGGTGCAGTGGGCAGCGCGCTGGTGGAATGAGGCGCCTCCACCCCCCCTCCCCCACCCCACTGACTGCCACCCCCTCAAAATCATCAAATAATGATTCCCCGTGTTTATTATAAAACTCCTACATCCACACCGCTCTAAGCACAACCAACACACACCCACCACCATATTAATGTTTCGTTTAGAATTAGTTTATTTAGTTAATATTAATTCCGTCGGTTTTATTAAAATCGATACTGATAAATTGCGTATGTAAAGTACCACCTCTTATGTATTGTCCGCGACAGGGGGAGGTATATACAAGTATATACATACGTACGAGTATATACAACGGAATTTTTCGGGGCGTCTAGCGTCTGATGGAAATATAAATGGCGATATAAAATTGTATTTTGACTACTTCATGCATATTTTACTGTTTGGAGCGATCATTCCTGTTTTTGATGTTAAGCGAAAATGAAGAAGCGGATTCTGTGGTAAGCTTATATTGGTCTATAAGCCCAATTGAGCGTAGTTGTGCTTCTTACCACGTATTCAAAGACAGCAAATGATTCCTTAGAGATTTAAAGAGTGATTTTGATTTGTAATTTGTGAAAAATTACGCCAATTAGTTAATTTCGAGTTAATTAACTTCCTTAAGTGCGGCAGATAAACTTTAATTAGACTATTCTTAAAGTTTCTGTCATCTAAAGAGGTTAGAACTCTAGCAAAATGTTTCGTTAGGCGTAGCTGGTATAAAGCGAGATTAAACGCTACAAGCCAGCGAATTCTGTAGACAAATTTTGTTAGTCATGCCGCTTGCATCGCTCACTCGCCACCACGCTAGCTTGTAAACTAGCTCAACATCAACTATCCCTTCAAGAGGTTTGGTAAGGGTTTGGTTATCCAGTTAATATAAAGTTTAGATATGGCTAACGATCTTAGATCAAACATCAGAAGAAACTAATCAACTCACAAGAAATCCAGATCTTAAAACAGATTGTAGAATAAATCTTAAACCTATTAAGTATCTAAACATGTTTAAAAAACAAAAGCTGTTCGTTCAATAATGTATTCTATCTCGCACCGAATAGAGCACTATTTAAAACGAACTTCATTTGTTTTTTTATACTCTTTTATGTGCTAATTTTAGACTTGTGTCTATGTCTTTCAACTGTGCTCTTTGGTCTAATCTTGTCTCTGTCTCTTGTAAATGTCTCTGGTAACCTAAACCTACCTATTAGGTTTTGTAATTACGATGGGAAGGGCGTAGTGATTACACCTAATCCTCCTCACTGTACAGTGAGGAGGATCTCTTGAGTGAGGTGAGAGAACTTTGTCCAGTAGAGGTCATTATAGGATAATACTTTATTACAAAATCAGAGTCAAATATTTTTTCAGTTATAGCCCCAATAGGCTTTTTTGAACGTACCTATTCGGAAGAACATCAGCAGAGAAGAATGGGCAAAAAACTCTTCTGGTTGTTTTTTTAATACGGTTTGTAAAACAGCTACAATACATATACATAAATATAAACTAAGATTACTCCATCCATTTCGAGGAGGTTAGTGGCTAAGATTGGTGTCAGTGTTTTTAGACCGCCTAAAGGCCTCCGACATGGGCTAACGGTTGAAACAACCGGGACCGACTGCTTAACGTCCCTCCAAAGCACGGTAGCGCTCAGATAGAAATGCCACTATTGGCCACCCATCTAAGGGGCTGTGCTGCACGTTGCTTAACAATCGCAATGAACTAGCATCGCTAAGTCGAACTACTCAACGATCGTTACTAGAAATACTTAAATAATTTCTTAGATTGGTTGAAAAGTAATTCATAATGTAATTACTATACTCCTTTACTAGTATTCCCTTTACTCTCTCAAGAGATGATGCGGAAACATTTGTTTCAGGAGTAACTTTAACTAACGGAACTGCGAGAGAGTTAAATTAACCGAGCTGTAGATAGTGAGCGAGTTCACAATCTGCGAGTTGGATGTGGTGTCGTTACGATTAAGCTTTACAAGCTGGTTGCTGGTAAGATTTAATGTTAAGCAAGTGAGTGTAATTAGTCATGTGTGACTTTTTGCATTAATGTCATTGACGTAAAAAAAACTAGCTGTGCCCCGCGGTTTCACCCGCAGCGCCCCCGTTCCAGTGGGAATTTTGAGATTTTTATTCCTTATTTTTCTTATATAAAAACCTTGTCCTGACAATAAGGAACACATTAAAAAAAGAATCATCCAATTTGGTGCAGTCGTTCTGAAGTTATGCGCTTACCAACAGATTCAGCGATTCATTTTTATATATTATAGATGATTTTAAATCTATTTATTAAATATCTATTTTGTTAATTTTGAATTTTGCTAAATATTTTGGTTTCATATTTCTTCGATTAAATCATTTTGAAAATCTAAAATATCTCTCTTAATAAGCCATACTCTTTTCATTAAAACAGTTAAAACATTTAATTTAACAGCCAGGTAATATACAGGGTGTAGTTAAATGCACAAGTATACAGGGTGCGTGATATTCCGCTGAAGCATTGCATTGCTATCGAGTAATCCTGCAGATTAAAGGGTACTGCGCGTTTCCAAAATACTATACATCATTATTACAGCATCATTGTACTGTTGGCAAAACAGGCGCATTAAATATTTACTGCAATACTGTTTGTGAACTAGGATTATGTGCGTCAAAGTGAACTGTGACGGACAAAAATTTTAAGTAGTGTGTTAATGCTTGTGTTGTTATCTGTACTTATCATTTGATTGTTTAAGCTTTAATATAATAGAATGGTTGGTTTTATTGTTTGTACAAAAAAAGCTATTGTCTGTTAAATAACAGTTTTTTCTACATCTACCCCAAAAGTAGGTGTAGTAGTAAAGGGTATATCAAACGCTTTAAAAGAAAAAAACTATTTCTAAACTGATTTTTTTTTAAGTGCCACGGTGCAGAGACAATTTTTTTGCGACTGAAAATAAATCTTAGCGTCAGAGGTAATGTTCAATGACCATTAAAAAAGAAACGAAGTTCCAAAGCACCCTTAACGGCCCGTTCACACATGGGAGTCCGTTTTACTGGTACGTTTTTAACGGATACGTCATAAATGTATGCTCTGTTCACACATAGGCACCGTATAACGTTCAACGGATCCGTCATTACTGGATGCGATGTGTGAACAGAAAACTCGCAGTATACCGCCGCTATTCTACTACAAGGATGGACGCTGTCAAAACCTGTCGCACACAGTATCTATCCGTTAAAATTCTACGTATCCGTATATTTTTAATAATCCGTCGTCCAGTATTCGATGACAAAACGGAATGTAATTTTTTTACGGAGCGATATTTTTTACTGTATACAGAATACTGTGCCATGTGTGAAGTCGCTCATACAACCACATACGCCATCGACGAAAAAAAAACGTACACGATAAAACGGAACAGTAAAACGGAGACATGTGTGAACCGGCCGTAACCATTAATTACATAGAAGGGGGTACATATAAGATACACAACTGTAACAAACCTATTAAATAACTACAAAATTTTGACAAGTAGGTATACAAAAAATAAATAATTAAAAAAATATTTGAAAATTTCAAAAATCTTAAGAAATCTCTAAGCAAAAGACATCAACGAGTTTGCTTCGAACAAAATGGGATGTTTTATTCAAAAAAATAAATTAAAAATATGTTTTTTTGGATTGTTTTATTCTATATGAATACAAAAACGAAGGTAAGGAACGTAAGTCTTTTCCACAGTAGCAATCGCTTCGCATTCTTTCTGATTGCCTATACGCAAAATATAAAGGAACGCCATCTGAACGTCAATCTCTAAAACGACCAATCTCATATTTGCGTAATATAAGTTATTTACATCAGAATATCACATAAGATACATTTTCTCAAAAAATCCCATCGGAACAGGTACAACGCAGGTAAAACGCGGGGACATTAAGTAATTCTCTCCTACTAATATTATAAATGCGAAAAGTGAGGATGTTTTAATTTATGTTTGTAATTTGTTACTGTTACACGCAAAAACTACTGAACGGATTTGGATGAAACTTTACAGTAATATAGGTTATACATCAGAATATGTCATGGTATACATTTTATCCCAAAATTCCCGCGGAAACGGGTACAGTATGAGTAAAACTGGGGGGATATAAGTTATCATTAATAAATCGACGTATTTGTTTTGCTATTAGTACCTGCTTGTTCACTGTGCGCTGCAACTCGCATGCATTGTAAAAATTATTGGAAATTAATATATTAACAAGGGTTTACAGAGATTTGGCGTCATTTCGTACACAAACGGAATTTTATATTAAAAGTTATCGTCCAGGCTTTATTACTTAGCTTGTTATTCACTTGTAATTTAACTAATTGCATGGATTTATTATGTTACTAGCTGCGCCTCGCGGTTGCACCCGACTGGTGCCCGTTCCCGAAGGAATTTTGGGATAAAATGTACCTCATGTATTATTCTGATGTATAATCTATATTACTGTAAAGTTACATCCAAATCCGTTCAGTAGTTTTTGCGTTAAAGAGTAACAAACATACATACATCTTTCAAACTTTCGCATTTATAATATTAGTAGGATTGATATATTATTATGGGACAAGACATGTTAGGAATTTAAATAAAGTTTGGATTACATGCAGTTAAGCGTAATGATGGTAAAGGTGCGATTACTGTAAGTTAATCGCCGAACGCATTATGCAGTGATCGTTAGGTTTAGGCGTTTGTATACAATTCTTCTTCTTCTTCATCGAGTGGATGGTCAACCTGACCAATCCTGAGTCAGTTTAAGAGACTGGAATCTTACACTCGTTATCAGAAACGTCAAATACTTCCAGTAGAGATTTTTGATTTGTTATGTATGAAAAATTACGTTAATTAGTTAAGTGTCGGCTTAATGGACATCTCTGAGTAAGGCACTAACTCTGAATCCAATCTATTTCATATCACGAGTTCTAGAATTAAAATTAAATGGCTGATTTTGAGTCTTATAAGTTTACATTCTTTCATAGAAAAAGATTATTTGTGATGTAACGATAGTAATGGTTTAATAGTGGCAGTGTGTTTGTCACGATCTCAATATCATAGACTTAACGATTTGAAGAACCAAAAAATTAAAAGGCAATTTCGACTACCATTGTATTCTTACACAACATGTTAGACTATGTTTCGTTAGCAATTTAATCAAACAAAACACAGTCAGGTTTAACATAAATAAAATAAAACACACCATTAACCAATGTCAATATATCATCAGCAAACCGTGGCGAGCAATTCAAGGCGATATTGCTAGTGAATTGAACACATAGCACAACGCGAGGAGACTATACTTCTATCTAGACTTTCGTGCCCCATCTCGCTCTAGCAACTATGCAGACTCGAATCATGATGATCCCCCTCTAGGGGGGCAGGGGGCAACCCCCCACGTCAATATACCCCCGAACAACGTCGGTAGATAAAATAAACTCACACACGCACACTAATGCACGCACACAAACATCATTTTATACAAAATCGAACACGATAATTACATTAACAGAATATACGGGGTGTTATTTTACGGAGTGGGGGATTCAGTGTACATAAGGGGGAAGGGGGATTGACGAAAAATGAGAAAATGTTTTTGGATATTTTTCCCCGATTTCGAAATTGACGGCTGAAAGCCTGTTGGGTGGATGGTCGCGGCGATATCAGTTTTTACGCTTTCAATTTGTATTTCGCCTAAAAGTTTTTGCGTAGTTTTTAGTTGGATTGTCGGATTTAAATTGAATATTCTATTTGCTTTCGGGATTGATTTGGAATACGAAGCAACGGGTTGCTTCGTATTCCAATTATTGATGATTTCATACGCTCTATTGCATACATACATATCAATATCCATACATATAGTTACTATACACACATAGATACACCTACCTACACATTGCAGTCTTATACAACAAAATATCACAAAGTAGAACCAACATTGCATTCTGAGCAAGCCATTAAAGCCACATACAAACACTCCTGCATACTATAATGTAGTATATCCCTTTGCGTCCCTATACCTATTCCTATGCATTGATTGCAACCCTACTAGGGCTAACAACCCTTGCTACATCAACAGTTGTACGCAAGCTTTAGTCTAGTCTAGATTTCTATCTTATTTGTTATTAAATGCGAAAGGTTTTGCAAATGGACGCATGGATTTTTGAATATCATATTATTATTATTTATTTATATTTTTTGTTTCTTGTTTCTGTATGTTAGTTACTCTTTGATTAAAAATTTATCAGACTGATTTGTATGTGAATTAGCATATGGATAGTCTGTACTAAGGAAGCATTTTTGACAAGCCCGTTGGCACAGTGGCAGTGAGAGCGCTTACTGTGTTGGGGGTTCGGGTTCGATTCCCGCCCGGAGTCAACAATATGCGAAGACATAGTTGTTGGCGACGACGTCTGGGTGTCAATTATATATTCTTATAAAGTTTTGTGTATGTATATGTAGTAGTATCAGTGAGTTAGATTCCATAATACAAGCTTAGAGCTTAGTTTGGGTCTAATTGACCGTGTGTAAATTTGTCCGGGTATATTATTATTAAAAAATAATATTATTATTATCCGACGTCTCTGAGCAGGCGTAAGTATATTCTACTTTCTTATATCTAATACTATTCTAATCTTCTATGGTATCTTCTGTTCTAAACTCCAGTGAGGTACCGGATCCAGTCCCTGACTCCAGGGTCAGAGACGTTGGTGTACACCCCGGGGATGTGGCGCCCGCAGCCGTACCCGAAGGAGGAAATCCCTATCAAGACCCCAGAGGCCACGACCGGACCTCCACTGTCACCCTGGGAAAAAGGAAATGTCTTTTGGTGTTTTAACCGACTTCAAAAAGGGAGGTTTTTCAATTTGTATGTATGCTCTTGTATGTATATTCACAGATAACTTCGCCGTTTATAAACTGATTTTGATGTTTTTTTTTTGTTGGATATAATTAGTTAAGAAGTCGACTAAATAGAATATTTCTATCTTTTTGGTTATACTAGATTTTTATGTACTCGCGTTCCTCTTCAATGTGGCTATCCATTACATACAGAATTATCCAAATTGGACTATTTTATTTATTAGTTTCTAACATCAGCGTGTTCAAACAAACAAAAACCCTTCATCTTTATTATATTAGTATAGGTCACCTGACAAGCGTCCTGGTCCACCCCTCCCGCGCAGAACATCCTCGGGGTCAGCGTGTGATTGTACCACGACAAATCCACGGCCTGGCACCTGGAGACAGGCACCAAGCGGATCGTAGCACGCTGTAGTTGAGAGTTGAACTCACCCTGTATACATAAAAAAATCTATGGGCCTTATTTATAAAAAAACACGTTAGCTATGAAATGGTGTGTCCCTTTCCGACATGCGCTATTTTTCAAAGAGCGAAAGAGACAAAACATTTTACAGTGTTTTAGTTAAAGAACGTTGATGAATGAGGTGGTATATCTGTATTTATATAAAAAAGCTCAATTTTTTTTTATTTGCTTGGACGTGCTAGTTTTTAAAACTACCAGCCCAATTTGAATAACATTTTTGTAATGAATAGCCAGCCACATTCAACGGATAGGCTATTTTACTGTCTAAAATTCGCACGGGATTTCTACGAAATGCCATGACTATCGGCCACTCATCCAAGTAGGGAGCTGCACGTTGCTTAACAATCACGATGAGGTAACATCGCTTAGTGAAACTTCGTCATGAACTCTTTTTAACATGATAGTTTCATTAAACAGTTGGTTTAGTATTTAAAATGTACGTAAAACCGCGGGGCGCTGCTCGCAATTTATAATGGTTCGAAATTATTATTTTTCAATTCGTGTACTCACTCTTTCCTTAAGATAACCCCATCCATAAACTCGGATCTCTCCCTCACACACTCTGTTACAGATCTTCAAACCATGGACCAGCTTGTCAAAAGGTAAGGTTTTGTAAAACTTCAACAACTGTATGTCGTAGTCGAATTCATGATCCATCTGGTATTTTGGGTGGAAGGTATGTGACTGGACTTGGATCTTCAACCCTTGAAGACGATATACGCTGCCTATTCTTATAAAAGTACCTCTTGCGCTGGGGAAAATGAAAAATACTTTTATCTTTTTATCCTCAACTAGCAGCGCCCCGCGGTTTTACCCACGTTGTACCCGTTCCCGTGGGAATTTCGGGATGAAAAATAGTCTTTAACCTTCCCGTTGAATGTGTTTATCTATTACAAAAAGAATTATTAAAATCGGACTGATAATTCCTGAGATTACCTCGAACATACAAACAAAAATACTAACAAATACCTCTTTATAATTTTAGTATAGATTCATTATCCTCAATTCACTGTACTGGTATCTTCGGTGAGATGAGAGCTCTTTGCCCAGCCGTTGGACATACTCAATTCTTTCATTAATTTTATTTAGGCCAGTGACGGACTCTAGTGTAATAGTTTTCTAGAAGGCCTCCAACATAGTCTTTCGAATGAATTTGAATCAACATTGAATCAACCTGTACCGACTGCTTAACTTACCCTCCGAAGCACGGTAGCGCTCAGATAGAAATGCTACTATCGGCCACCCATCTAATTTGCGGGCTACGTGGGTACGTTGCTCAATTGCGATGAGTTCACATCGCTTAATCAAACGATGCGAGAGCTACAATATTAATGTTTATCCTCAGTAAAAAATAGTAATGGCCCACTGCTGGGCAAAGACCTCTCATCTCACCGAAGTACAAAGAGTGGATGTTCAATACTTATAGAAATACACTGCCAATTTTTGAAGATGTCCGTGTAAGTAATATGCAGGGTAAACTTCTTCTAATATATAAAATTCTCGTGTCACGGGGTGCGTGGTTGAACTCCTCTGAAACGGCTCGACCGATTCTCATGAAATTTTGTGTGCATATCGGGTAGGTCTGAGAATCGGACAACATCTATTTTTTATCCCGAAATTCCCGCGGGAACGGGTACAACGGGGGTGAAACCGCGGGGCGCAGCTAGTTTCCTTATAAAAATTACAACAGACACATTTAAAATTTTTAATAGGTACAAGTTTACTTTTCATCCCACTGTTCCACTGTTCTTTCACACAACGGGTACATCGCGGGTAAAACTGCGGTACTAGTAATAAATAGTATTTACCCGCAATGTGCAGTGGTCAGCGCCCAGTTCTGTTGTATTATCACAGCTCCACAAATATCGGCATAGTTCGCTTGGAAAGGGGCCTCCGACCGTTTCACGTTACAGCCGCCTATAATACTGAATTATGAGGTATAGTCTGGTTGAAAAAAATGCTATGCAACATTTTGAATTAAATAAGTACATTCGTGTAGAGCAGTAGCCAATCCTATTGAAACTGTGTTTATAAATGTTCTTTGGTTTAATTTATCAGTAGCTAGCGGCGCCCCGTGGTTATACCCGAATTGTGCCCGTTATCGTCAGAATTTCGAGTTAAACTATACAATATGGCTATCTATTGCAAAAAGAATTGTGAAATTTGGTTCGGTAGTTTCTGAGATAATCGCGTTCAAACAATCAAACTCTTCAGCTTTATTATATCACTAGCAGCGCCCCGCGGTTTTACCCGCGTTGTGTCCATTCCCGTGGGAATTTCGGGATAAAAATAGCCTATGTTACTCATGGATAATGTAGCTTCCGAATGGTTAAAAAAATTTTTAAAACGGTCCAGTAGTTTATGAGCCTATTCATTACAACCAAACAAACAAAGTTTTCCTCGTTATAATAGTATATCTGTCCCTATGTATGCTTAGATCTTTAAAACTATTCAACAGATTTTGACGCAGTTTTTTTTATAAACAGAGTGATTCAAGAGGAAGGTTTATATGTATAAAAAAATCCGAAACTCCCACTGGAACGGGCACAACGTAGAAAAAACCGCGGGGCGCTGCTAGTTAGTATATATTTGTATGAAAGGCGTCTACCTGGCACCCGCACTATGTATGTTTTGCGTTGAAATAATATGTATAATATAAACATTACCTGTATACAACGTGACATTTTATCAGCAATAGTATTAGGTTTATCGGCATTACTCTGACGTTATCGTCAATTGATTTATTTTAAACTACCATTTTAAATTTTCGTGATAAAACCAACCAATTACATACTGTGAGTGATGTTAACAAACCGTGTATATATAAATAAATTAATAAATACACCTGGACAATTATGAGTGATGGATATACATCCATCCATCCATCTACCATCGCACATTGCTACGAGTATACTAGTTTTGATAAATTAATGTACAAACGGTATTGCTATATAACATACTAGCAGCGCCCCGCGGTTTTACCCGCGTTGTGCCCGTTCCCATGGGAATTTCGGGATGAACAATAGCCTATAACGTTCCTGTTGAATGTGGCTATCTATTACAAAAAACAACATTAAAATCGGACCAGTTCCTGAGATTAGCCTTTACCAACAAACAAACCAAATTAGAGACTTTACCTTTCTATAATATCGCTCATTTGGAGCGACAGTGACACAATTGCAAATTTGTTATTTTACACTACACCATTATTAAGATTTTTTCGTAACACTTATGAAGATTTTATATATTTCTTACAGCTAATGGCTACCTCTATTATTTTACTTTTGTAGTTTGAACATTAAGCACAATAATAGTTTTTTTTTTTTTAATAATCAGTCCATATCTGAGAGAAAATTAAAAAAAAACATTTTAATACTTACACTTGCGTCGTTGTTACCCTAGAAAATGAAAATCTTGGTAGTTATGACTTTGGTTGTCTTAATAATAAAATGAAACAAATTTAATCAATACAAGTAGCTTTATTTCAATTAAAAATTACAATCACTGTCAATGCCGACTTAGAATTGGCAATTAAACAAGGTACAATGTCGCAGAGCTTTATCCTAATTTGTATTATTTAGGGAAGTTATTATATTTTCCGTCACAGTCAATGCTGTTTGGTCTGCAGTATGTATCTCTGAAATTTAGGAATGAAACATTAAAACTCGACACTGTGCAAAAATATTAAACATAAACTATAAATGCACATTACCATTTACACTGGCAGAATTAAAGCTATTGGAAGAAGATTGGTCCTCAATACTACCAGAATCCTGTTCACAAAGTTTGACTAACATTCGTGCTCGGCTTCCCATTTTAGTGGCTGAAATTGTATAACAAATAATAATAATAATATTTGCGAGTTATATTTGATTATAAATTACTGTAATTAGTCATAATTCTTTTAATTAGTACTCATTTCAGGATAGTAGTGGCGTAATTACATTAACGTCTAAAAAAATAATCTAAAAGTTTAAAGGAATAACTGCGTAATTGTACGATACGTCTTTGTAGCCATAAAACTATTTGAAATATCACTAACTACTATTTACTGAAACAACGGCACATTTGTATAATACGTCATTGTAGCTATAAAACTATTATTTTTGCAAGTTTAAAATTGTCATAAAGTACAATTACGTCTTTGTAGTTCCTAAGTTTAATTTAAAAAAATGTCATATTTACCTTAGAGACGATGTAACTCCCTGACACGTGCACACTATGAGAGGCGCCCCGCGCAACTGAATGTTTGGCCGTTGTCGCTCGGAATTCGCGCGCGAAAATGCAATATTTCAACAACTTCTTTTCGTTCTCTAGCGGGCTTTTTTGGAACTTATAAATATGACGTTTTCACTTCTAACGAAGATTATTATGGTGATCGTTGTGGTGTATTTATGTCGATTTCGCATTTTTTGCAATTGTGTCACTGTCGCTCCAAATGAGCGATATTAAGTACTAGCAGTGCCTCGCGGTTTCACCCGCGTTGTACCTGTTCCCGCAGGAATTTTGCAATAAAATGTAGCCTATGTACTTTCTCAAGCTCTGGACTAACTGTGTACCAAATTTCATTCAAATCGGTTCAGTAGTTTTGGCGTGAAAGCGTAACAGACAGACAGAGTTACTTTCGTATTTATAATATTAGTTAGGATATATCTCTAGTTAGCTAAAAGAAACATTATTCTTATTAGTTTTTCCATTGCTAGTAACTTATATAACCATTCAACTAATGTACAAAGCTCTGGGATGGAATCCGGCACTCCCAGGCCCGAGGCGGTGTGTTTACCGCTAGTCCATAGAGGTCAATCTCTAGGTCAGGATATTCATTTGAGCTCGCATGAAATTATGATGCCTTAACAATTTATGATAAAAATAATTTAATATACACTCTCTTGCAGAGAGCATAGTAGTTAATAAGTAAAAGTAAAGTAAAATATTAGCATGTAACGTCCCAGTGCTGGGCGACTGACTTTCATCTCACTGAAGATATCAGTACATACAGCGACGAGTTAATAAGTATATATGTTACGGCTAATACCCGAAGTGCGGCTACACCTAGTTTTAGCCGGTTAGAACTAGGTGCATATATATGTCATTTTATTAAAAAGAGAGAGTTTAAACATGAAAAAAAAAAATAACCCTAACCTACCGAATAGTAAGTAATTCGGTAGGTTAGGGTTATTTTTTTTTCATGTTTAAACTCTCTCTTTTCATTAAAATGACATACGGCTAATACCCGAAGTGCGGCTACACCTAGTTTTAGCCGGTTAGAACTAGGTGTAGCCGCACTTCGGGTATTAGCCGTAACATATACATTAATCTATACTAATATTATAAAGCTGAAGAGTTTGTTTTGTTTGTTTGTTTGTTTGTTTAAACGCGCTAATCTCAGAAACTACTGAACCGATTTGAATAATTCTTTTTGTAATAGATAGCCACATTCAACGGGAAGGTTATAGGCTATTTTTCATCCCGAAATTCCTACGGGAACGGGTACAACGCGGGTAAAGCCGCGGGGCGCTGCTAGTACACAAATATAACTGGTAAGGAAGGAACACTTTTGGTAAGTTCAAGCAGGTTAGTGGCCAACCCTGGTGTGTCGGAGTTGTTAGACCGCCTCAAGGCCTCCGACATAGTCTGACGATTGATACAACCGTGACCGACAATTAAACGTGCCCTCCGAAGCACGGTAGCACTCAGGTAGAAATGCCACTATCGGCCACCCATCCATGTAGGGGTCGAGCTGCACGTTGCTTAACAATCGCAATGAGTTAACACTGTTCAGTTAAACTACGCTACGCTGGAGTAGTATTAACTGAACTGAACTATTGAAGAGGGACAAGCAACTAAAGGTAACCCATCATCAGGTAACTTTCAGGGTAACCCATCGGCGAAATATACCTTCGAAGCATCGACCCGTCGGTGAAAAATACCTTCGAGGTAACGATCCGTTGGCGAAATAGATCTTCGAGGTAACGAGCCGTCGACGAAACTTAGCTTCGAGCGAGGAATAGCAGTTACATTTCTTAGTGCAGTAGTTCGATAACCCCGTTGGTGTACGAAGGGCTTTAACGAATAAATAACTGAAATAATTGGCCAAACTCTATAATAACAGAATAATACTTCTTCATGACACAAATAAATATTTTGTAATTTATTTCTAGAACAACCAAAAATCTCAAACGGCCTTTGCATACAAAATATTACTCAATTTTACTTTTTTTTATACAAGGAGGCTCACAAGACATGTTCATTTCAATTAGTGTTTTACAGACTCTTTCAATTTAAACTAGGGGTTTCCTCGATTTCACTGAAGCACGTTTACCGAATCTCATTTCATCGAACCGAAGTATTAAAATAACCGACGCTTTGTATCACTGGTGATTCATTTCCCCTATCTAATATATTGTTTGGCCAAAATAAGAAATAGTTAAAAGTAATATATACCGATGTAATGTTTGATCCAAAAACATTCTATACAGGTTGGTCATATTTTTCTTTCAAATTATTATATTTGTACTTTCAAAATATCTTCGGTAAAGTGAGATATGCTCAAACATACTTCAGTTACAAAGAGTACTGAAAATAATTCAAATTTAAAAATATCAAAATAATTGAAATGACAATACTTTAGGAAGCCGAAGACATTGATATAGTTCAAATTGTCATGCAAGCCTCCATTTTCTATACATATTATAATTTAATCCAACTTAAGTCCAGTGATTTCTTCAATCCAGGGTCTGACTTTTGCCACTTTGCTGTACACACCGTAGGACCCTGGAGTCGCGCATCCGTAGCCGAAGGAGACCATGCCCAGGAGCCTGTCGTAGGAGACAGCTGGTCCTCCGGAGTCACCCTGGAAGAGAAGAGCTTGGTTATATCCTACCTGATTAAGAGCATCTGGATCTATAAAGGTATGTTATTGCATGTATAAACTATTATTTGTGTGAATATATAATTGACACCCAGACGTCGTAACCAGCAACTATGCCTGCACATATTGGTGGCTCGGGGTGGGAATCAAACCCAGAACCCCCGACACATTAAGCGCTCTCACATGCTACTGCGCTAACGGGGTTGTCAATCTACTTTTGTCCTTTCGCAGGAGTATTCGACGCTCATGCTATTATTGTTTCTTGCAGAAGTCTAATGTCTATTACTACATTACTTTAAAAATTTTGACATCAACCATTGAGATAAGATTATTTTTTTGGTTAGTGGACTCTTCACATTAGTTGTACTTAATACCCATTCCGTGTGAATTTTAGGATATAAAGCGAACCCAATGGATTCTCTTATCTTTGTTTTCTAGTTATGCTTTTTATTATCAAATTAATTCTTTAGGAATATTGTTCTTCATAAGAAGCAGTTCTATACCTGGCAAGCATCTTTCTTGCCCTCCGAGAATCCTGCGCAGAACATCCTTGGCGTCAGACTGCCTCTGAAGTAAGGGAAGGGGACGTTCTGGCAGTTCTCCTTGGATATTATGGGCACCCGCACTGCGCGGAGGGTGTTGGAGTACGGACCCTGGAAAGCGAAGGAGTATTGAACAAAACTAATGAGATGAAACTCCGTTTACGGATGCACTTCGCTTTTATTTTACATTTTTATCTGACGCTTCGGTTCCTTTACAGGAACCGTGGTCACAGAAGTATTCTGTGTTCTGAATCCCAAATGAGAAGTGTTTCCTTAAACTTTAGAATCAGTATAAAACTAATGAGTGTTGTGGACTTGATGGCGACGGAACAGGGATGGTAGGTAGTTAAGATTTGCAAGTAAAAATAAAATGCAATATCTATCGTTATTTCGTTGAGTATACAGGTTAGGGTATACATGGAAGAATGATCTTGCTAGTAGGTCTTAAGAGGTTTATCCAAGATAACTGTAGTTTTGTAGAGCCATGACTGTTACGCCACACCACTGTAAAGTCGCAATTTTTTTTTTCTTCAGCAGTTTGTGACAGAGATAAAAGAAAACTAGTTATAACACCTGGAAACACTCACATTCTCCTCAGTATTCCCCCATCCAGTAACGGTGATGACTTTACCAATCACCATGTCTTCAATGTGAGCAATTTTAATAGGCTGAACATTTTCGCCGAATTTGATATTTTCTGCTAGCTCCAAGAGTTGAAAGTCGAAGTCGAAAGGATGCTCCTTATTCTTGCCGGACCATAAGGGGTGGATGAAGTTCCTCTTCACAGATATCTTTTGTCCCTGACTCAAGTTCTTCGACCCAGCTCTCACGTAAGCCTTCTTGCTTTAAGAAAATGTGTATCATTACTTAAATTGAAGGGAATAACAAACAATAGAGGTAAAAAAGTAAATGCTTCAAAAGCATCGATCATTTTAAAGGCAAGACAGTGTGACAAGAAGGTGTTTTGGGTTCTGATCTCAACAGCAGGCGGCATCTGCGGACTGCAATCAGCACTGGTTTCTATGAATCTCTATGAAAGTGATTTCGACGCGGCGACAATGCTGTCTGTAATTTCTGGCAAAAGCATACTAATCAAACAAATCTAAAAACTCTGACATCAAGTTTGGTCAAATAAAGTACTCTTTACTCAATGAAATGACACCTCCATTTCTTGCATGCCTAAGAGTCGCTATGACCAATACTTTAAGTAATTGTGAGCCTACTATTTCTCAAACAACTTACCCACAATGCCCAGCTGTTATCACCCACTTCTTATCAATAATAGCTCCTCCACAGTTGGTTCCATACGCCACGTGATAAGGATATAAGTTTATATCAACCTCACTTCCTCCAACAATTTTATCATCACCAAAGTTATTTTCGTAATCATATATGTTATCAGGCTCATCCGATCTTTTCATGATATCAAATCTTTCTTTCATATAATCGAAGTGGTCTATATCAGGGATGTCAGTGGGTTCCGCATAGTTTTCAATGTCAATCCGAAGGTATTGATTTTCAGCGTGATTAGGTAGGACGGGATGTGGTATAAAATTTTTGATTCTTAATATATTTGGTATCTTTTGTACTGGTATTACAATGACGTCGTATTCTGGAAGGGGATTGGGGTGGTTTTTGTTTATTTATTAAGGGTTATATAGGTGAGACATTTATTTCCAAAAACTAATCTTTTTGGAACCGTTTTTCGTGGTATGAGTAACGCCCCTTCTCAGAGACGTCAAATGCTTCCTTAGTAGAGACTAGCAGCGCCCCGCGGTTTTTCCCGCGTTGTGCCTGTTCCCGTGGGAAATTTGGGATGAAAAATAGCCTGTAACCTTCCCGTTGAATGTGGCTATCTATTACAAAAAAAGCAGATTACCTCGAAAATTAAACAAACAAACTTACTAATTTTACCTATAATATTAAAAAATGACGTCTAATAATTGAGTGTCGATGTATTGAATATAAGGAACTATTGAGAACATGTTATCGAAGATATAGAAGACAAGATTTACATGAAGATAAATCAACTTACTTAGGCACTCAAAGACGTCCATTAAATCGATACTTAACTAATTGACGTAATTTCTTATACATTACATGCCAAAATCACTCATTAAATCTCTACTAAGGAAGCATTCCACGTCTCTGAGTGAGGGCGTTAGACCTCAAGCTTAGTTCAAAATGTATATCTTCAAAATTCCTATAGAATTACTTTCTACCTGCATCACTACATAGTATAAAATAAAGTCGTCTCTGTTTCGCGTCTGTTTGTCTGTTTGTCTGTATGCTTAAATCTTTAAAATTACGCAACGGATTTTGATGCGGTTTTTTGTAATAGGTAGAGTGATTCAAGAGGAAGGTTTTTATGTATAAAAAATCCCGAAATTCCCACGGGAACGGGCACAACGCGGGTAAAACCGCGGGGCGCTGCTAGTGAAAGATAAAAGAGGTAACAAGAGAGATAATTAATGTAAAATAACATACTGTTCTCAAGCTGTACGGGCACAACGCAAAACAGCAAAACCAAAAAGTTATACATTTTCAAAATTAATTTTTCAGCCAGACATGGCGTCTACACCAATAAAAACACCAGTTTCACTAAAGCTAATTTACGCATAATTCGATCCATGCCCACTTAACACGGCGTGAAATTGAAAAATGTCAAACGAGAGAAAGCTAATTTGAAAAATTAAATTTTGTGTTTGACAGAAAATTGTTGACTAACAATATGCCCTGGAGTTGCTTAGTCTCGGAAAATATGAAAAAGAAACTGGGGTCAAAGATAGCCTGTGTCCCACTGTGGTCCAATATAAACGTCATAAATACAATGAAAGAAGAAGTATTTTATTGCTGGGCCAACAACCTGTCAGGAACTTTAACTAATATTCGATTTTATATTCATTTTATTTGTTCGAACACGCTAATCTCAGAAACTATCAATCCGATTTGAATCATTCTTTTTGTAATGGATAGCCACATTCAACGGAAAACTTATAGGCTATTTTTCATCCCGAAATTCCTTGAGGAACGAGCACTAATTTATTTATCACACTACATGTTCTTTCAATATTACATCCTTCTTTTTGTAAACCTCAAAATTATTTATATGAAAGGTATGCTTAGGGAACGATCCCATTTTTAGCCAATTCAAAAAAGGTGGTATTTCCCGAAAAATGTTTTTTTTTTTTTAATTCTAATTTTTGACAAGGCTTCGACCACCCTGGTTGGTCATGTCAGCCTCATGGTTACTTGCCTATGGCCTACCCAGACAATGCCAAATATTGGTATTTCGCTTTAAAAGTTATTGTTAGTAATTTAACGGCTACACTTACATACTTTAATTCAGTAGTTATAGTAATGATATGTATAAACCTAAGTATATCTAATTACCAATATAAGTACGTAGCTAAGTTTATAGATGACTATAGTACACGCTTAAAGTCTGACGTCATATTTTGATGTGTGAAATTTGAAATTTTCTTCATTAGAAGTGATTTAATTAGAATCGTGTTTCACTGATTGGTTTTATGGTGAATTATACTTGTGTCACCGGTGATTTGCTGTGTGACGTCAAAGAAATGACTATGACATAGTATGTGACATTAGGACTTAGTATGACATTCCAATTTTTTTTTGTCAAATTGATGTCAAAAAAATTTTTACACAAATTATAACAGTTATTTACAACTTCTTTCATATAAATAATGCTATCAAAAACATAACTTGTTAAAATAACATAATTATCTGAACATTAACAGCCTCCGTGGTCTTATGGTTTGAGCGCCCGGCTCACGACCCGGAGGTTCCGGGTTCGATTCCCCGTGGAATATCTCACAAAAATCTCTTTGTGAGACTTTCCTCAGTTTGGTTAGGGCATTGCAGGCTGAATCACCTGATTGCTCGAAAAGGAAGATGATTCCGTGCTTCGGAAGGCACGTTAAGCCGTCGGTCTCGGTTACTGTCTACGGATAGTAGTCGTTACATGAGCCATGTCAGAGGCCTTTGGCGGCTCAATAACTCTGACACCAGGATTGGTCAGGTGGCCATCCACTAGATGAAGAATCTGAACATTCATAAATCAATAGACTTTTTATTACATACATCACAACTTTTTACAGTTGAATAACCAAGTAGCAACTTGGTTATATATAACTAATGTTATTGATCTCAATTATTTTATTTATTTACTCCTTTTGTAGGTAATCTCACTCCTTTCTGGTACCTTCTACTTCTTGAATACTACCAACGGATTTTCTAGGCACACCTTTTATTTTATTATTTGATCCCTTTTTTTGTTCGTTTACAAAAAAGATATTGAATAAAATGTATCATGATTTGATTGTCTACATTGTTAGCTTTTAAATGAGACATTTTTCGTCTACCTGGGGTGTTTAACTCACTAGTAAATGATTAAATCAGTACAGGCACCTGAAATTCAAGATAAGAAAAATTTAATGGCTGCCATTTTACTATGGACGGGGGTAGAGATTTTTGTAAATGTAATTTGTCGATAAAAATCACCATATTTTACCCCCCTTAAGGCTCCGACACCGGTGACCAGACACATTGTATATCAAATACTAATTCATCAACTGCAAATGTAACTTGGTAATCATGTGCATTTAAATGGGATTACCACGTTAATTATGCAGTTCATGTATCAAGTCACAACTGACCCTAGGTATTGCTGTGTTAAGGGTAACAGTCTCACTTCCTCGTTGAAGTTGCCGGGGGGTCGAAAATGGTCAGACCTACTTCGAGAAAAGAATGTTAAAGCCGTGTCGCTGCTCGACTTGGCTGGCTCAGCAGCGTCGAGGGCTCTGCTTTACCCTAATAACAATAAGTTTTGCTTATTTAAACCGACTTTCCAAAGAAGGGTTATACAGTCTCAATTAAATACTACTAATTTTGATTTTAGACGGCGACATTTCAAACAAAAAAATAATTTAAACTAATTTAATTCTAAATTGACCACTGTACTTCCAACTCTTGGACCGCCTACCCTCGCATCACAGCGGTAACTCAGTTCACCCGCGACCACGAGAAGTGCAATCCTCTCAAAACGTTGGAAAGTAAGAAGTAAGTATTTTACTTGCTTTAAAAACTTTCTACCGCGAAAAAACTAGTGAGTATATTTATTATTTACCATTGTGTAAGTTTAAAAAATAATATTTTGAAACTGTTAAAGTAACTTAAAATGTCTATAATTGTACCTATTAACTTTAATGCGTAGTATATTAATAGTACTCGACTCGTAAAAATCATTCGGTAATTATGAACGAAACCATATCATTCGACTAGTGCTGCCATCTATTAAGAGTACGAGGAAGTTCTCACATGTAGAACAGCGCCATCTATTGAGGTAACTATGAACTAGATAATTTTATGTTTATTTGTATAAAAATTCGTCGCAATAATTATGTATAGTAAAAAGCAGGTCCTCCTTACTTCATAATTTTTATTTCTTGATAATTTTATGTACTAGAATATAATGTAAGGCAATAACGCAACAATACTCACAAACATTGAAATTGTGATTTCAAATGATAAGTGCTTAATTTTTATTGATGAAATCCGCTGTCTTTTGCTTGGTTATTAAGATTATAGATTATTTTTTTTGTACTAAACAATTATTTAATTCTGTGGCTTGCTGCAACTACGAATTTTTTTATGAATTCATGTGTTATGTAACGACATCTAGCGGCGAATAGCAAAACTAATCCACACTTCCTTTTATAAAAAAATATTGTTAGGAATATATTAATAATATTTTAAAATGATATTAATGTTATCAGGAGGTAGTAATTTTTTTATATAAAACGAGAGAAAACTTAATATTACATTGCATACCAAACGCTCCACCAACGCCTCTATCGGGCATTTATAGAACTAATTTGAGAATTAACTAGCTAATATCTCGACAGACTTTTACCGAATACTAAATCTTTTAAATCATTTATTATTATTTATTACTAGCCGCGCCCAGCGGTGTTTCCCGCGGGGTTATCGGTATAACATGTATCCCATTTGTTATTCTAATGTATAACCTTTATTAGTTTCATCCAAATCCGTCCAGTAGTTTTTTGGTGAAAGAGTAACAAACATAAATACATACAGCCTCACAAACTCCCATTTATAATATTAGTAGGATGTGTATGATAAAGTAAAGAAAATATCTTCATGGCTTGACGTTTTACGTTTTATTTACTTGCTCATCTGATAAAATAGTATACAATAGTACAATTTTCTCTTCACTAAGTACTAAATAAGTTCGACCAAGTTGGTAGACAATTGCTAGTGTCGAAGTTTAGACCGCGAAAAGTCTTCCAACCTATTCCAATGATTCGAACAACCGGGACCGACAATCTAACGTGCCCTCCGAAGCACGGTGGCGCTCAGATAGACATACCACTATCATTCACCCATCCAAGTACATAGTTGAGCTGCACGGTGCTTAACAATTTTTTTCATAGATAAATCTCTCTTTAACCTATCTTAACGAATCATTCGTGACTCTGAGTAAGACAGTCAGACTTAAAATCTTCTTCTTGTCGAGTAGGTGAGTGGCCAACCCTGGTGACAGAGTTTTTAGACCGCCTAAAGGCCTCTGACGTGGTCTAACGATGATGCAACCGTACCGACTGCCTAACGTGCCCTACAAGGCTAAGTAGCGCTCAGATAGAAATGCCACTATCAGCCACCCATCCATGTAAGGGCTGTGCTGCACGGTGCTTAACAATTGCAATGAAATAACTTCGAATAACTTAAGTACAGGTACCTAATTAATAATCAATCTATACACTAAATAACTCATAAGGGTAGAAAACTTCTATATACTTACTAGAAAACTTAGTAGAAAACTATTGTACTGTAGCAAAGCCCAAATTGTGTAGAAATCCAACAAAAACTGTAAGTACATCCCAACCACCCCTTTCTTTTTCTAAAGTCTAAGAACAAAACACATAATTACCTAAACAATAACTCGAGGGGGTAGGGGGTGAAGTAAATAAGCCTCCAAGGGGATGAATACATAATGAAATTTCGCCCGTACTCGTCCGTTAATCAAAAACTGCTGCATAGAACGAAATACGTAAGAAAATGGAAATTTTGCTACCCTCCTTTTTCCTGTTAGACTTTGCCACCCTCCCTCGCCTCGCAAAGAGGTCGGACATCCCCCCTGGGGGGTTGCTCGGGGTGGAATCGGATTGTCTGTTACCTTTACAGTTTCTTTACAAGATAAGTTACACAGAGTAAATCAATCGTAATGATGAATTAAATAAGTAGCGATTAAGGCGCACCACGGTATAGCGACGGCGACGACTTATATGATTAAAAAATATACATAGTATAGTTAAGATAGGCTATGGTCGATCTTGGATGACCGTGTCTAGAACCACATTTCACATATTCACTAAGCTTAAGGTGCCTACAATATAAACCTCATAAGAAAAACCTTAAACGTCTTTATGTTAAAACTTTTTTTTAAATTGGGTAATTTAGAAACCGACAGGCCTCCAATATAATTATTTCCAAAAAACCTGTCAAAGTCACTCATTTAATCTCTATTATGGAAGTATTTGTCGTATCTGAGTGCGCGCGTAGCTTTACCATGGTATCTCCAACACCATTTCCAAAATGTCTCAAAAAAGTTCCCAAAAAATAACCTTTTTCCATCATCTCCTCATTACCAAGACGCCGTCTCCGCGTTCGCGAGCCGCCCGCCCAGTCTGCAGCGCCCGCCCGCCCAACAAATGCAAATTTTATAACTCTCCGCCCGTTTTCTTATAGGCATTGTCGTAAACTCGGCTCCGCTTGCCTCGGACATTATTCTGATTGTATCATCAAACTAAAACCATTCTTTTGAGTTTCCAATCTCTTTCGAGATTAATACTGTTTAGTTAAACTATGAGGGTAGTTATAGATGGTTTATACTAGTTGAGAGTACTTACCTATATTTTTCATGTTTCCTGCTTTTCAAACATGGCTCGAGTTTGAGATCACCAACCCGTATTGGCAAGCGTGGTGATTATTCCTAATCCTTAAACTGTACTGATATCTTCAGTGAGATGAGAGGCCTTTGCCACAGTGAGACGTTACATGATACTTACTGTTTTTCTTACCTATATTTTTGTACTAGCAGCGCCCCGCGGTTTTACCCGCGTTGTACCCGTTCCCGTAGGAATTTTGGGATGAAAAATAGCCTATAACCTTCCCGTTGAATGTGGCTATCTATTACAAAAAGAATTATTCAAATCGGTTCAGTAGTTTCTGAGATTAGCGCGTTTAAACAAACAAACAAACAAACAAACAAACAAACAAACAAACAAACAAAACAAACTCTTCAGCTTTATAATATTATTATTTTTGTATAACTTAAGTAAGTAATTATTTTTCTCAGTATTATTCGGTGAAGAAGGCTCGCTCAAATTAATCGTTATCAGATTAATCGGTAGCGCTCAGATAGAAATGCTAGTATCGGCAACCCATCGTAGGGCCGAGCTGCACGTCGCTTAACAATTACAATAAACTAACAATGGTTAGTCAATCTACGCCACGAGCGCTGGGTGAGCAATGAATTCGTCAGATAGCTGGCACTTGCCTGATTATAAAGATGAGAGCATAATGACTTGATCGTTTACCTTTATTATTGCTTTTAGTCACGACTAGCAGCGCCCCGCGGTTTTACCCGCGTTGTACCCGTTCCCGTGGGAATTTTGGGATGAAAAATAGCCTATAACCTTCCCGTTGAATGTGGCTATCTATTACAAAAAGAATTATTCAAATCGGACCGATAATTCCTGAGACTACCTCGAACATACAAACAAACTTTAAAAAATTACCTCTTTATAATATTAGTATAGATATATTAGCCAGCAGTTCAGCCCAAAATTTTCGCATTCGTCGAGTTTTTCACAACGGCACCAAACCTTAAACGCTTTAGTGCACTTTCAATATGTTGTATACAACACACAATTCAAAAACTACCCTCCTATCTTCCCCTTTCGACAAAATATACCCCAACATCTACAATATGGAGTAACAACTTTACCCCGAAAGAAAACTCAATAAAAATGGTAATGTCTTCTTTTGTGGATCTCAGACGGGAGGATTTTTGAGGTAGGTACCTGGGTGGCAAGATAACTGTAATAAAAGTTGGGATAATGTGGAAACTTCGTAATGTTATCGGCATACGTGATCTCACGGCATTTCGGGATAGCTGTGACCCTTACTAATGGGTTTTCGATCGAATAATAATAAATAATTTATTGATAACCAAGAGACACGATGTTTACAAAGGTATAAACTAAATCTAGGTTGTAGTAGTGAATATTTTAAATATGAACCCTGACCCTGAAACTAGTGAAAACTGTATTATCAGTCAGTGATACTACGAAATTATTGAGTATGATCACTCTACAGATTGACATAATATTATTGTTTACTATATAGATGAGTTTTCGATCGAATATTGAGTTTTTGATGTCGACTCGTTTTTATATTTTTTGAAAAAAAGAACAGGCAAGTTTTTGTCAGATTGTCGATTTTTACAACATAATTACGTACGTTATTTTGTTTTGACGTCTAAATCGTGTTGGAAGCTGAAGTGTGATATGTGTTTTACTTACTTATTACTTGTGTTTTACTTATTTACTTAGGACTTACTTTAAATTGCTTGTGTTTAAGGAAGGTTTGGAAAGGAGAAATGAAACACATTGTTAACTCAACTTTTTATTAGTTTAAGTAAATTGGTAAACATAACATAATATTTTAAATTAATAATGAACACAATAACAAGTAATCCTATTATCCAAAGATTTACAATCTTAAAACATCACTCAATGGTCTTATTAGATAATATTTCTTGCATTTAAAAAGTAAACATTTTAACCATTCTTATAAGAATTATCTACAGTAAAATATGTCTCTCTAAATACCTATAAAATAATAATATTATCCAAATATTTTACATAGAAAAGAGGTTCAATTTACTTTAATATTGATTGATTTTACCTCTAAAAGAATACACTGAACTCGATCTAATAAATACTCGTACATTAGATACGTATTTTCGTCTTCGAGTTACAATCGAAAACCACAAGTAAAGGCAATGAACAGAAACCGCATTGGATTCTTTCAGCCGTTACCCAGTCGAGTTATAATCGACTTTACGAGATATTTCTCTTTATTATATCGAGTTTGGTAATCCTTTGCAATTTTATAATGGCCGCCGCGAACGAACGAAATTATATTACTGTTTTTCAGATGTTTTTTGAGTTATGTGATGGGGGATATGTTAAATGGGGTTGTAAAGTGTGGTGTGGGATATATGGAGCGAGTTTACAAGCTACGAGCTGGCGAGTTTAATGTAAAGCGAGTGAGCGAGTAATGTGACATGTGACACGATTTCGTTTACCGTGCTTGTTGGCTAGTAGCTTGAAAACTCGCACAATCTAAATAAGTAAGTAAGTATTAGCCTGTAATGTCCCACTGCTGCCTCTCACACTGAAGATATCAGTACAGTGAGGAGGATTAGGCGTAATCACCACGCTTGCCTAATGCGGGTTGGTGATTAAAAAGAACAATTTTGATGTATGTTGCAGTCAAATAGTAGGTTAAACAATCTGATATATTCAGATGTATATAAGTCTATGTCAACTTTTGTCTATGGGTGTAGAGAAAGGTTTCTAATAAGAATATTGTACCCACGAAGCAAAAAGAGCGGTGTTGTAAGTTTTGAAGTGTTTGTGGTATCGTAGCTTTACGAATTAACTGATTCTAAAATCATGTTATGTTTGAAAATTGCTAAATTTATTAATTTATGAATAAAATAATCGGTTCGAGATTGCAAAAATTTGAAGATTTTTCCTTACAAGTAATATATTATGTAACTTACTATATCAGAGATATAGTTATTTTACGCACATCTATAATATAAAAATGAATCGCTGAATCTTTTGCTAAGCGCATAACTTCAGAACGACTGCACTAAATTGGATGATTCTTTTTTTAATGTGTTTCTTGTTGTCAGGACAAGGTTTTTTATATAAGAAAAATAAGTAATAAAAATCTCAAAATTCCCACGGGAACGGGGGCGCTGCGGGTGAAACCGCGGGGCACAGCTAGTATATAATAATAATCATAGTTGAGACATACTCGTATTTATATACCTAATTGATCATTTTATATTTATAGCAAAATGGGAAAATTTCTATTGAATATCGAACATGTATTAACACTTTACAAATCGATACATACATAAGGGATGTCACCCCTCACCCTGTTAAATTAAAAATAAATGAAAAGACGGAGACATTATTTTCATTAAGTTTTCCTATCGCGATTTGATACCGTCACTTTAGCAAAGCTCCTAGATTAAGCTTTGAATGAAAGCTTACATTTGCATAGAAATTAAAATTTACCTGGACTGGGGCGGTAGTGGACCCGAAGTGAGATTCCTTTGGAACTATGGCGGGAATTACTAAGTGACAAGCCATTTAAATATTCGAGTGGCTTAGCTGTAATATTACTCTTTTTTGTACTTAAGTATTTTTTGAAAGGCATTATCACTAATATTATAAATGCGAAAGTTTATGAGGATGGATGTATGTATGGATGTATGTTTGTTGCTCTTTCACGCAAAAACTACTGAACGGATTTGGATGAAACTTTACAGTAATATACGTTTTACATCAGAATAACATATGGGATACATTTTATCCCGAAATCCCTGCGGGAACGGGTACAACGCGGGTAACACCGTGGGGCGCAGCTAGTATTATATAATACAAGCTAAGATCTTGGTTTGGGTCTAATTAACTGTGTGTGAATTTGTCCGGTAGTGTTTTATAATTTTGATTTTTGAAATTCTTTAAACTGTCCAAATGTATATGTAGTATTTGGTTTTGGAAGTATTTGGTTGTTTGAGCGAGTTGTCAGTCGGATGTGATAAGTAAACATGTTTATGATAAAAGAGGAAGAGGATGCAAGAGAAAGGGTATTTGTCATCCCATTTATGTACGGGAATGGTCACAACTAAAGTAATACCGCGTGCCGTGGGTAGTAGTCAAATATTTATATTTGAGTATTATTTATCAAGCTTCTTGATTTTTCTTATTGTCATTGTCAAAATATCAACGAAAAACACGCGCCAAACTTGTTGTTAGATTGACATATTTTTTTGTTATAGTAATTACCTTTATTATTCCACATTCTACTACAGATAATAAAATAGTTTCCTTATTTAATTTCATTCAAAATCACATTACACAACCAACGCGACAAACAAATTAAAACTTAAAAATAGAACGCGAGAAATACACACAGAAAATTCGCCGAGTTTACACCTAAAACGTATAAATATTACCCAAGAAAATTATATCTGAACTTCTGAGGTATTCATGAAAAGATATTTGGTAGAATTAAAACAACACTTCGTGAGAGAAAAGTGGTTCCCCCTCGGTCCGCCCCTAGTGGGGTTTCGCCCCCGGTACCCAAGATGGCTTCTTTTAAATGGGGTGGACTCTGCCCCTTAAGAATAAAAGTATGCCATACCTTCCGTGGAACGAAGGTGGGGGCAAGCGAGACTCTTTGTTCGGAGTTCGAACTCGAACGCATCGATTCACTGCCAGCCAGCCTGACGGCACACAGTTTCAAATTCAGAATGTCTTGTTTGTTTATTGATGATTTGAATTAAGAATGCTTTAAAAAGTACAAGAATAATAATAAAAAATCTCTTTATTAAATGATTTGAATTCGTATTAAAAACTTTTTGGAGATAATTTTACGATGGTGATATTTTAAACTTCTTTCAAGTTAAAAAAAAACATTTGTCAATACAAAATTCTAATCTTTTTACACCTACTGTCTTTAAACAGATGAATTAACATAAAAATAACGTAACAAAATGAAATAACGTAACCAAACTCTATACATCACGAGATAAGTCAACTAATAACACAAACTTTTCACATATGACGCGAAAGTTCATAGGAAAATGAGTCTTTACGTTAATGAATAGGTATTATATTTGTGTGGAGTTAATATGAGGTCCTTAACCTTTACATATTAGTTAGTGGGTCAATGTATGAACGCTCCGATTGAGCTCTTTATTTAGGTCATGGTTGTTACACCTCTTTGGTTCATATAAAAAGATACTGGTCTGTTACATTACTGTGACATTCTTAGTAATGGTGGATGCTTTAAAAATACCTTAATATTTACTAAGTAATCATATTTTAGGCATATTAGCAACCTATGTTGTAATTTAATTGAATTATTTTTTATCAAAGTAATAACAAATATAAGACTCTTTTTAAATATTAACAATATCTATAGTTACCTACTAAGTCATCTAATCATCTTAATTCTTAGTACTCAATACGTTTAAAAATACACTCGGCACTTCATAATAAGTATTTAATAATAAATAATGTCAATAATGATGTCTTATCATTAAGTAAGCCAATTAATACTAATTTGGAACCTATTTTGATATGCACGAACTCTCATTACCCATACATTAGGTTCCATTATATGCAAAAGTATCCACATTCTCTCTGAAACTACGTTTAAAACATAAAATACCAAACTCTTTTCAAAACATTCCAAATTCAAAGTTTTAAAATTAAATCTGCCATGTGCGGCAAATGCCTCAACTTTTTTTCTTCCACAATAATTTTGAAAGCATAATTAATCGCGCCGGCGATGGCGGGCGCTTAATTGAATCTCTTACCCCCTTCTCCCCAGCGTCCCCTAGGAAAAACAACCCTTTCTTATTTTTCCACTCTTTCCCCCTTGCAAGACGATAAATCCTTGGTAGAGACAGTGGGGAGACCTCTTACCAACTTACGGTTGCTGTTGCCAAAATTTGTACCAACATTCTGCCAACATTATTTCTTGATGGTTAAGGTTGGAATTATTTTGTGTAGACAGTATTGTAATGTGAGCTCTTTGGTTGGTAATGTAAAACAAGAAAAAGCCTACGCGATTCGTCATTGGAATTCCGCGGGCGAGTTTAAGCGGCTCCATTTTCAAACTTCTGAGGGTTATTTTGTATTTGGTATTGATTTTTAGCTTTTGGCGGTTCTACGTTGCTTTTTTAGGATTATTTGAGATAGCAAGTTTTAATTTTTATATGCTTTATGTGATTTACTGTACCTACCTACTTCTTACTTATAATGTGAATGTGTAAGTTACGTGTAAATTTGAAAGACAGAAGAATAACAGTGTTTTCAAAACCATATTGCAGGGACGGCGACGGCAATATGGCGACGACGACAAGCAATTAAAAAAAACTATACAATTTATTGTATTTTATAGTATAAATTATAGTGATTGCCTACGCTACACTACAATTTTAACATAGATACCACATATTAGAATGGACTCTTTTAAGTATGATTCGGTTCAACAACAGCAAAAGGCAAGCGAGTATTATCGCTCCTTCAAAGACAATTATTAACTCGGTAGTGGTTATGTTTGATGCCTCGGTGGACTAGTGGCATGTGCACTCGCCTGCCAAGACTGAGGTCTCGGATTCAATTCCCGGGTCAAGCGAAAACATGTTTCCTACTTTTCAAACATGGCTCTGGTTTGAGATCTCCAACCCGCATTAGGCAAGCTTGGTGATTACGCGTAATCCTCCTCACTGTACTGATATCTTCAGTGATATGAAAGGCCTTTGCCTAGTAGTGGGACATTACAGGCTAATACTTTTAGTGTTTATGCTTGTAAAGAGTAAAGTACAATCGAGTAAGTTAGTGGTCAACCGTGGTGTTCGAATTTTTAGACCGCCAACATGATTGGTCTTCAACTATTGAAACAATCGGGACCGATAATTTGACGAGCACTCCGAAACACGGTAGCACTCAAGTAGAAATGACATCGGATCGGACGTTAAGCGAGTTTTAAAGCTTGTTGACAAATGATATGACAGTTTGTTTGACACATGTGTGACACATGCTTTCTATTGAACTAGCCGGCTGATGGTCACACGTTCGCTCAATGTAACTCAAGCATAATATGTTTTACATTATATAAGCAGCCTTACTAATTTTATAAAATAAGAGTGGGTACACACGTACGTACATGCGCGACGAGCATGTTTCATCCGAGCATGACTATCTACAAACATGCTCGATCCTGCGTCTACACGTAAAAGCTTGCTCGAAGAACATGTTTAATGTGCGTTGAAACTCTCGTTTCAATCTTGTTCGAATCGAACATTTTGGTTGGCTTCGAGCATTTGTCTTGAGACTTGCATGGTACACACGTTCGTACTCGCTCGAGATCGAGCAAGTTTATCGAGCAAGTACGTACGTGTGTACCCACTATAAGGAATTTCAAAATGTCACCATCACTACATAGCATAAAATAACAAAGTCACTTTCTGCTGTCTGTCTGTCTGTCCCTATGTATGCTTAGATCTTTAAAACTACGCAACGGATTTTAACGCGGTTTGTTTTAAATAGATAGAGTGATTCAAGAGGAAGGTTTATATGTATAAAAATACTTGAAACTCCCACGGGAATGGGCACAACGCGGGTAAAACCGCGGGGCGCTGCTAGTTATTAATATATGGAGAGAAAATGAAAAACCTTTGTTTTTTACAAATAACTTTAATTAGCTGTTGAACATTTTACAAAATTTCGTTCAAATTTAATCCATCAAATTCAACTCTCAAATTATACGGGCTTTCAGATCTACCTATAAACATAAATAACTGCAAATAATTTTTCACCCTCATCCCTTAGAAATAAGAATGAAGGGGCCGTCGGGGGTAGAAGAAGCAAATTGTGCAAGAACCCCCCGCGACTAATCGCTAAGACAGGGGGTGAAAGTATATACTTTTATTTAAGTATTTATTTGGATGCTGTTATTAACCAACTTCGGAAAAGAGGAAAAGTTTTTTCGTATAATTTGGGAACATGACGAAATAAAGTACCTACTTATATCATTATATTTACGTACTAGGTACGTCCGGCGTTTTTATCCGCGTTGTGCCCGTTCCCGTGGGAATTTAAGAACCACTCGACCGATTTTGTGCAAACTTCACATAAACCATGTACTAAAGAGTCCGAACAAAGCCTAAATATTTGGTTTGGATAGGTGAGCCTGTTCTTGAGTTATAAAACCCACCAAAAACATAAATGTAAAAAAGGAGATCCAAGTCCAATACAAAAATTATGCTTGGCCGCAAAAAGAATGGAGATCTAAATGAGTGACAAGTTGTAGACAAAATCCCAATATGTATTTATGGGAACAAAATAACATTATGAACAAGTATTAAACTCTATTTCTTCTCTTTATTGGATACCTATCACAATTGCTGATATTTAAAAATGTGAGATCTTAAAGTGGGTTAGATTTGCCCTGACCAGTTTTCATTACATCAGTCATTTTATAAAGTTATTCAACATATAGGTATATATGTTACGGCTAATACCCGAAGTGCGGCTACACCTAGTTTTAGCCGGTTAGAACTAGGTGCATATATAGTCATTTCAATGAAAAGAGAGAGTTTAAACATGAAAAAAAAAATAACCCTAACCTACCGAATAGTAAGTAATTCGGTAGGTTAGGGTTATTTTTTTTCATGTTTTAACTCTCTCTTTTCATTAAAATGACATACGGCTAATACCCGAAGTGCGGCTACACCTAGTTTTAGCCGGTTAGAACTAGGTGTATCCGCACTTCGGGTATTAGCCGTAACATATACATATATTTTTTTTTATTCTGATAAAAAATGACAAGTCAAATCTTTAAGATCTCACATTTTTAAATAACAGCAATTGTTATAGGTATCCAATACAGTATGCTTAGAATGAAACGACTAAGTAATTTCTGTTTCAAAAAATTCAAAATCACCATCCACTTTTCAATTCCTAAGATCAATATTTCTCACCCCTTGTTTCTTCCCCTTCACAATGATTATATACAAGAAGGGGTTCTAAAAATGCACTCAGACATCACATTAAAAGATATAATTAAGGGGGCGGACTCCCTTAGGGAAAATTTCCTTCTTTTGACATTTTAAAGACCCTCTTTTTCTTCCCCTTGTGTGCAGAGTTAAGGCACTGGAAGATACTATAGATAGTATTTTTTGCATAATTCAAATTTTCTAAAGTGTATTCCGAATGAAATATAAATATAATTAAGTTAGATATTTTCTGAATAATCCAGAAATAAACAAGATAGTATATTTTTTTAACTGAAAATCAGTGTATGACAGATAAATAATGATCATTTATTCATTATTCCACTAGCAGCACTGCGCAATTTTACCCACGTTGCTTCAAAAAACAAACTTGCTAATCATCGTGGTTCGTATCGTCACTGCGCCGTGGTAACTCCGCACACCGTCTTCGACATTTAACGAGTTTATAAGCTATGACCCGGCTAGTTCAGTATAATAATGTTTCAAAGAGTAATTCAAAATTGTCTCTTCAATATTCTCTATGTCTAGAACAAACCTACCCCTAAGAAACTTATTCAGAATCGTTCCAGAAGGAATATCTTTTATAATTACCCCAATATCAGAAGTTTACTGCATTTTAAACATGTTTAATAACTTTCTGCTTTCATGTTTTATTGTTAGGAGGCGATATATTGTCGATGTATTGTATTTTGAGACGTTTTTACCCGACTTTGATAGAAAGAGGAGGTTGTCTAGTTAGATTTTTTTAAAATAGATTGTATGTAGGTATAAACCTTTTTTACCTTGTGCTACGACCTTTTTTGTATGGAAGGACAATTATATCTCTGATTATTTAAATGAAAGCTATTGTCGATCAAACACTAAAATAATGAACACAATAGGCTAAAAGTCTACCATACATTTTTTTCAGTCTATGGTATATCAAAATATAACAAAAGGTGACGTAACTGTAAATGCATATTCATTTATGAAAAAATACTGTCAATACATCAAATCCCAAGCGCAAAATTGCAAAAAAACAAAAAATGCAAACGAAATAAAGTGTCAACATAATCACAGCATTCAAATTCAGAGCAAGACCCGTGAAATAAAACCGTCATAATTTCCAAAAAACATTTATCTGAAGGGGCGTGAGACCCGCGTCACGGAAAAACGACGTCACACAAAAAAAACGTTAAAAGGCGGGAAAAATAAGGAAAAAACCAAGAACCGGACATTATCCGTGTTAATTCCGGACTAATTTAATTCCCGCCTAATTCTATTTACCGGACAAAACGGGGCGGGCGATAATTGCAAGGTTTTTGTGAAGAAAAAAGCCCTTTTTTAAGAGAATCCTCATTTTTATGGCGTGGGAATTTGACATTTGGGATGTTTGAGATGATAAGAATTTTTGGAATGAATTGCGATGAGGGTTGTATGTCATTAATGACTGACAGTGTTTTGGAAAAAAGGTGCATGTGTTACTTTTATGTACTTTTAGAAAGGTACTAGCTGCGCCCCGCGGTTTCACCCGCGTTGTACCCGTTCCTAATTAATAAATAAAGCAAATAATATAAGTAACACTGAATATACCTAATGTTCACTTTTTCTCTTAAAGTTGATTAACTTCAACTGTAATATTAATAACTCACTTTCTTATTTCTACACAGTGTCACAAAAAGTAATTATATTTTTTTACTTTCATTAAAATATCTCTAAACTTATAAAAGCTTCCAACACTATCACCATCTAACTTTGACCGTTTCTTAAACCTAACTGACCATTAATCTAACTAACGTTATATTTCAATAATAGTAATAATTACTAACAAACAAAATACCCTTTTTGTTAGATAACTGGTTTTCTATAAAGGATCAAAAATGACCGGTGTCCCTCAAGGGGTCACTGTTAGGACCGCTATTGTTGTCTATCTATACCTATGAGAGTGGTCAATCAAGTTTCTGACCCCTTCTTAAAAAGGATTTTGGAATTGCAGCTGCTTTTTAAACTGGTTTTTTAACAATTGCAATTTTTGAAAGATTTTATTTTTATTCAATTTTTGAATGGTCATTGTGATTTTGGGATTAACGTGTCCGTTGATAAAAGTTGGTCATTTGTGATTCAGCCGTTGAAGTAATAGTTTTCAATTTAATACAAAAATATTTAATATTGGTTTTAAGAGTTTAAACTCAGTTTATTACTAGGCATTCACTGCATATAGGTAATACATAACTAGTATCATCCTACGGTTTCACACGATCCATGGTAACGTCGGAATAAAAAGCAGGCGTTAACTATTTCCCTTGCTAATATTTCTATGGGCAGTTCTAGAAATAAACGTGTTTAATTAAACAAACAAACTCCTCAGCCTACAATATTAAATATTCAATCAAACTATATGGCCTTTAGGCGGTCTAAAAACAACAACACCAGGGTTAGCCATTAACCTAATCGAATCTTACGTACTACCTACATAATAATATACCTACTTAGTAACTTTCAAATTTTCCTACACTCGAACACCCACTTCACCCTTCAAAACTACTAAAGAAAATACGTCAAAAGAAAAACTACCCCCTCCCTTCAAGGCAACCCCCACTTACGTGGCAACCTTACATAAGCCCGTTTCGCAACAGTAAGCACGAAACAAGCACAAATTGCGTAACTTATTGCAAAAAGGCATTATAAAATGAACAATTTATAAGAACCGACTATTGTTAGCCTGATTACCTATATGGTATTGCGTATTTCCAGTTTTGGGCAGGGAGGGATTCAGGATGTTTGCTTGATGTTGAAGCAAGTATAGTTTTATTTTATAATAGCAGTGCCCTGTAGTTTTACCCGCGTTGTGCCCGTTCCCGTAAGAATTTCGAGATGAAAAAGAGCCTATAGCCTTCTTCGATAAGTTTACTATCCAACACTGAAAGAATTTTTCAAATCGGACCAGTAGTTCCTGAGCGTGTAGCGTGTTCAAACAAACAAACAAACTCTGCAGGTTTATAATATTAGTATAGATATATAACAATAACTAGTCTCGGGTTCAATTCCCGGCTCGAGCGAAAACATGTTTCCTACTTTTCAAACATGGTTCGGGTTTGAGATCACCAACCTGCATTTGGCAAGCGAGGTGATTATACCTAATCCTCCTCACTGTACAGATATCTTAGAAGACGAGAGGCCTTTGCCCAGCATTTGGATTTATTATAGACTTTATATTATAACATTACAAGATAAAAAATACCTTTTTTCATTTAAAATATTTCAAATACCTCCCTGTGCCCTGAAAACAGTACAAATTGTCAGTAACACGCGAATTCTCTATAAAGTTTCAATCAAACGAAATATGTTTGTTTTTCATTGATTGTTTTAAATTTCGAACCCCGGGGCGGGTGGTACGGCGCTGCCAACATTGAAAAAACGTTTTATATAGTTTTTATGTTGTCAACTTGGGTTTAGTATCGACTATATTTTACGAGGAAATGCTTGAAATAAAATGGCGAAGGTTGGTAATGAATGGTTTTAAATAAATTAATTTGTAATAGGATTTTTGGTCTTTGAAAGATATATTAATTTAAATCGTTGTTCACATTGAGCTAGTTTAGAAGCTGCGAGCTGGCTAGTTCAAATCAACCACAAAAAAATCACAAACTTTAATTCCTATAATATTTATATTGTAAAGATTGACAAGATAACCATCAAAAATAGTCAAACAAAGCCCAAAAAACTACCCTTAACTAAAATCAATAATCAAAAAATAATCAATAGACACCGGAAGCACCCCTTTACCCCATATGGGGTCAAAAACGTGACGACACAATAAACTTTGTTAAAAAGCGGTTGTCCATATGTCTGTACTATTATATTGTTTTTTTAAATACAATTGATAGACACACTTGAATGGATATGGTCAGTTGTAGGGTGACCATGGTTGGGGTGTTTCGTGGGATTTTTTTTTTGATGCAGGATATTTTCTTACAGGAAGTAAAGTTGTGTTATTTTGCTGTAGTAAATACTGATGAAAAAGTGTTTAATTAGCGATGTTGAATATTTTATACTTTTAATGCCCGTTTGTTTGTAATAAGTGAAGATAGAAAATACTATAAGTCACTGAATATATCAATATCTGCAGTCATTTAACAAAATTGTGTAAGCTATTTTAAAAAATGACCAGTTATTCATGTGTAACTTTTTTACGTTGATTTAAGTATGGGATTGACTATTACTAAATGCGGTTTACAGTTTTTATAAATAATTAATTGTTTATATTTAAAGTTATTTTGGTTTATCTTTTATTAAAATGACCTAACACTTAAATCCTATAAAATATCAAAGTTAATAATCCAAAAATATCCCACAACCCCTCGCTCCACACACACCCTACAACAACGTAACCCGTTGAACGCCGTGTCCGGTAGACTCGAACCGGTCCGAGTGACCCTTTCTTACGACAGGCATTGTGCGGGGTTGAAAGGTCAGCCCGATGCACCGGGGCGCACCTGGTGTCTAGATTGGGTAGTTTTTGAAATAGGTTAAGATAGATAGATTGATTCGAAAATAGTTTATACTATTTTTAACCGACTTCAAACACCGAAGGCGGAGGTTCTCAATTCGGCCGGTATTTTTTTGTTTGTTTTATCTATGTACACCGATTACTCTTTTGTAGAATAACTCATATGCGATACAAAGGGTTCCGTATACAGTTTTTTGATAAAAAAGTAAGTGCGTTTGTAACTAAACCTGGTGTCGGAGTTTTTAGACCACCTACAGGCCACCGACATGGTCTAACGAGTGAAGCATCGTGGTTATACTAACTTCGATCGACGACATAAGTAGGAATGAATGATATCTGTCATTCATTGCGGTGCTTTTGTTTTATTATTTTGAATTTCGATCCATTTATGTTCTTGCCTTTCATTTGTTTAAAGTTATCTTCAGAGCTGCAAACAAACAAAACAAATTTTTTAAGCTATTGCATAGCTTCTATCGCGGGCCTTGAGCGCGGGGACCAAATCCAAAAATACCGTAACGAAAAAAAACCTCACGCTTACCCGATCCGACGGGAAGGAGGTGTGGCTTGAAGGCCGTGCATCGTCTAACGTCGTTTCAGTTCGGCAGTCTTCGACACGGCGTTGTGTGCGATTGTGCGTTGGGGGTGAGAGAGGGGGGTGAGAGAAGGGGTGAGAGAGGGGGGTGAGAGAGGGGGTGAGAGAGAGGGGGTGAGAGAGGGTGGTGAGAGAGGGTGGTGAGAGAGGGTGGTGAGAGTGGGTGGTGAGAGAGGGGGGTGAGAGAGGGGGGTGAGAGAGGGGGGGAGAGAGGGGGGTGAGAGAGGGTGGTGAGAGAGGGGGTGAGAGAGGGGGGTGAGAGAGGGTGGTGAGAGAGGGGGTGAGAGAGGGGGTGAGACAGGGGGTGAGAGAGGGGGGTGAGAGAGGGTGGTGAGAAAGGGCGGTGAGAGAGGGTGGTGAGCGAGAGGGGGTGAGAGAGGGGGTGAGTGAGGGTGGTGAGAGAGGGTGGTGAGAGGGTGGTGAGAGAGGGTGGTGAGAGAGGGTGGTGAGAGAGGGTGGTGAGAGAGGGTGGTGAGAGAGGGTGGTGAGAGAGGGGGGTGAAAGAGGGGGTGAGAGGGAGGTGAGAGAGGGTGGTGAGAAAGGGGGGTTAGAGAGGGTGGTGAGAGAGGGTGGTGAGCGAGAGGGGGTGAGAGAGGGGGTGAGTGAGGGTGGTGAGAGAGGGTGGTGAGTGAGGGTGGTGAGAGAGGGTGGTGAGAGAGGGTGGTGAGAGAGGGTGGTGAGAGAGGGTGGTGAGAGAGGGTGGTGAGAGAGGGGGTGAGAGAGGGTGGTGAGAAAGGGGGGTTAGAGAGGGTGGTGAGAGAGGGTGGTGAGCGAGAGGGGGTGAGAGAGGGGGTGAGTGAGGGTGGTGAGAGAGGGTGGTGAGTGAGGGTGGTGAGAGAGGGTGGTGAGAGAGGGTGGTGAGAGAGGGTGGTGAGAGAGGGTGGTGAGAGAGGGTGGTGAGAGAGGGGGTGAGAGAGGGGGTGAGTGAGGGTGGTGAGAGAGGGTGGTGAGAGAGGGTGGTGAGAGAGGGCGGTGAGAGAGGGTGGTGAGAGAGGGTGGTGAGAGGGGGTGAGAGAGGGTGTGAGAGAGAGGGGGTGAGAGAGGGGGGTGTGAGAGAGGGGTGAGAGATTCATCGAGAATTGGCGAGTGGCGAGTTGGCGATCTGGCGAGTTTGTGAGCTGGCGAGCTGGCGAGTTGGCGATCTGGCGAACTGGCGAGCTGGCGAGTTGGTGAGCTGGCGAGTTTGTGAGCTGGCGAGCTGGCGAGTTGGCGATCTGGCGAGTTGGCGAGCTGGCGAGCTGGCGAGCTGGCGAGTTGGCGATTGTCGATTGCGCCAACTCGCCAATATAAATGCAATAGCTTTACCGCGGCAGTCCCCGAGTGCCACACGTCTTTTTCTTTTACACTACATAACACGAGTAGTATTATCAAAGTATAAAGGCTATATAATATGTATGTATCATCCGCGCTCGTGGCGTACTTTAGCTACGCGATGTTAACCAATTGGTATTGTTCAACGACGTGCAGTTCGGCCTTAGTTGGGTGAGTGATAGTAGCATTTCTATCAGAGCGTTATCGTGCTCAGAGGGCACGTTAAATACGTTGATTGAACCGTTAGTTCATGTGGCTTTGAAGCGGTCAAAACTCCCGACACCAGGATTGGCCACTACTCGAACTTCCTTTACTTACGTATCCAAAAAATCCCCGCAATAACGGGTACAACCAATAAAAGCTACACCACTGCCCTAATAAATAAACAAATGAACCGAATTCAAAATGCGAACTATTTAAAGTTGGAACGGCCATAGATTACGGAACGTGTACAAGTGTACTCACACAGCTGAAGAATTCGCGAAAACAACCGCGAATTATAGTCGCTTTCCGGCGATGTGTGTGTGGGCTGGCGGTGTAGGAACATAGTTTACTTATGTACGTTTTAAATTGAGATTTATTTTGTATGTGTGCGTTTTGTTAAAAAAGGATTGTTGGTTACTATAACAAGTATATATGTACTTTGATAAGCCCGTTGGCACAGTAGCAGTGAGAACGCTTAATGTGTCGGAGGTTGCGGGTTCGTTTCCCGCCCGGAGTCAACAATATGTGAAGACATAGTTGTTGGCAATGACGTCTGTGTGTCATTTATATATTCTTATAAAGGATTTGTGTATGTATGTATATGTAGTAGTATCAGTGAGTTAGATTCCATGATATGAGTTCAAAGCTTACTTTGGGTCTAATAAACCATGTGTTTAGTGCCTAAGTATGTTTAATAAACAAATGACGTTCGTTTCAAATAGTGTGCTTTATTTCGTAATACGAATAGCTTTTGTTTCTTTCACAATTTCAGGTATTGAAAAAAATAAGTAATGGCTTTTTACTTCTTACAACTTCTTAGTATTCAGCTTGTAATGACCTTATGCACCTTGGCATCCCTTTTCATGCTTCTTTTGAAAAAGTTAAGTAAAGTATTAAAGTTAAGTAACATTATAATAACCGAAATAATCCAAAAATATATTACTCTAGCTATAGGGAAAGATCACAAAAATTAACCCCTTACATTAAGCAGGTAATACTACATTTGTACTTACTTATATTAAAGACTTTTCACAATATTACCTAATACCAAATACACAAGCAAAATTCCACCAGCCCGTTGCCCTGTACTCTGTACCGGGTGTACAAATGTAAGATTTACACCGGTTATCCGGGTGTACCCGTGCCGGATATCCGGCCGCCACTCACACTAAAAATTTGCCACCAAACTCGCGACATTACCTGAATATTTGCCGGTTCCATTTGTTCATAGTTCTATTGTTTTGTTACCTTTAATAAATATTATTTTATGTATTTATTGCTATTTTGCATGTTTCGAATAATTTTTAAATAAATATTAGAAAAAAGTGTTTTTATTGTAATTGTATAGTTTTTTATTGTCATTTTGAATTTTTTGATATTTTTTGGACCATAAAAATATGTTTTAAAACCATTTAGAATGGTCAAAATTTTAGACTCTTAACTTATTTGATTATGATGCCAGCCCCAAAATAAATATTTGAGAAATCATTAACGATCCACAGATGATGGCACAAAAAAACAATCACGACCATAAACAAACAGGTGACCAATCTGTCATCACAAAAAAAACAATAATATCTAGAAAGTGAAACGTCAAATTTGAAAAAAGAACCATAAAGACTCGTAACAGGTGTTGACCAGTTGGACAGATAACACATGTTATGTGGTCACGGGATTACGTAGATTAAGGGAAATTGGCTAGATAGATTGTGGTAAGGATTGAGGTATAATGTTATAAGGATGCCAATAATTTTAGTAGGTTATTGATTGTTTATAAAGCCACCGACTAACTTGTTTCATGACATTAATATAATTTAAAGATTGAACAATTTAGGTTCCTAAGAAATACTCGTGCAGTGTTAAAAACAAAATTAAAATTTGAATAATAAATAAAATGAATGTGCTCATTTAAGGCAAGAAAATAACAAAGAGGTTATATAAATTAATTATTATTCTTTAGCATTTTAACTATAGCTACGTGATACAAATTCGTCTACAATTTTCCTCATACTCTACATACTAACAAGGTGCCGATCGTTTATTTATTTGAACTTGGAACTTATTGAATTTTAAAATTCGATTCTTCCTGTCAATACTGCCAACTTATAATTCCTTACAATATGAAAACTAAACAATTATCAACCTTATTCGTTTGTCTTAAGATCTATAGTTTCGAAGATTATTGTAAATTCTTGATGAAAGTAAAGGTGAGGACACATGTCATGACAGCTTTTAAAAAACAAAAGTGGATGTTTGTTTTTTTTAGGGTTAATATTGGATCATAAAGTTAACCTTTTTTTCTGCGATGATTTTATTATTATAGTCTGTCGTTTTGGAGGGAAAGTTAAGTAGATTTTAATGAGTACTTTTTACTACACAAATCGAAGGATATTGCTTGTCGTGTGTATATTTATGTGATTTAACTAAGATGTGTTTTTAAAATACAAGTTATTGTTTTCTTATAAATGATCGCGTTTAACTGTTTGACTTAATTTGAAGAAATTATTTGTATTGTGGGGAGTATGGCATGACTATAACTTAGGGTATTGGTCTACTTGAACTATACGTTTAACATGATTTGTGGATACCATAAACTTAGCGTATCAACGTAGCATAGCATATCTCTCGTTGAAATGCATGCTTAGTACCCACAACCATATTTTTAGATAAGTATAATTATATTAAGTACTAGCAGTGCCCCGCGGTTTCACCCGCAGCGCCCCCGTTCCCGTGGGAATTTTAAGATTTTTATTCCTTATTTTTGTTATATAAAAACCTTGGCCTGACAATAAGGAACACATTAAAAAAAGAATCATCAAATTTGGTGCAGTCGTTCTGAAGTTATGCGGTTAGCAATAGATTCAGCGATTAATTTTTATATTAAAAGTAGATACCTAGGTAATGGTTTCATACAACTAACTAAAATCGTATGTTACATTACTAACTATTGTTACTAAAAACCTACAATAACTGATATTTTATAAACTGCATTATTTTATTAAATTACTAAGTAACGTTGAAATATAGGAACCATGAAATTACACGTACATTGTGAATGTCTACAATAAGTTAAACATACGCCATTGCTGCCCGCCTTTCAAATAACAACAATTATTTTGAATCAGGGGCCTTAGTCAAACAGAATGAAATAAATTACATACTAATAATACTAAATTCATATTTAGTATTATTAGTATTTATGTTAGAGGTCTTTAGGTGGTCTAAAAACTCTGATATCAGGGTTGGCCAGTAACCTATTTGAAATTAATTAATTAATGTTTTAACCTAGCCCAAGAAAATAACATACCTAATATAAGTTATAACAGTTATAACATTAACGTAGATAGGAGGTGCCATGGTACAGTGATAGCGACAGCGATGTTTTTGAATGAGAATAGTACAATCTATATAGTACAAGAAGTATATAGTATTTAGCTTGTAATCTCTCTCTCTCTCTCTCTCTCTCTCTCTCTTCCTGGCTATGTGTCCCACATGGTGGTTGGATCAGCCTTCCTTATTTTTCTCCTCCACTTCGCACTTTCCTGTTTCTTTATACGTAGCTTGTAATGTCCTTTTGCATAATGGCATCCCTTTTTATGCTTCTTTTGAAAAAGTTAAGTAAACTATTAGCCTGTAATGTCCCACTGCTGGGCAAAGGCCTCTCATCTCCCTCAGATATCAGTACAGTGTCGGATGTCGTAATCACCACGCTTGCCAAATGGGTTGGTGATCTCAATCCCGAGCCGCAAAGTCCAAAGATAGTATGAGGCACTGTCGTCGCCGTACCGTCATGGTGACGTCGTCAGCTAACGTCAAAATATATCGTTTTAGGATCGTGATACCATAAGGGTGCGTTTCTATTGAAGTTGAGCGGAGCTATGCGGAGTTGAATTGACGAATCACAACTCGGTACGAAAAGATTTTGACAAAGTCTATGCGTTGTAATTGGTCAATTGAGCTCCGCACAGCTCGGATAAGCTTCAATAGAAACGTAGCCTAATATGATTATATTGGGATCATTTTGAATATCTTCTTCTTCTTCATCGTATTGAACACAGGATATTTCGAAATTTTCCAAATAAGTAAGCTTGACTTAAGCTTACTTTCACAAGTAAACAACAATAACTTGACCCAGTAAAATAACTTAAAACAGTAACATTACGCTCAAAAGATAAATTTATAACAAAGAAATTCGATCCATCCATCTTCTTATACAGGGTGGTCTTATATATATTATACAGGGTGCTACAAAACAGACCAACTCGCCGTTCAGCTATGTAAGTGCAATTTAAAATGTAAATTAACAGCGCAAAGAAGTGAGGGAGGGGGTTACTTTAAGCATCGTCTTGGGAAACTAAACTACCCTCCAAAAAGATACAACCCCCAAAAATTTCAAAGAAAAATCTGCTTTAACTGTACTAGATAAGATTTATATTTCCTTGCAGAGGTGTATGGAGTTAAGCGCCATATTTAAAAACAAAAGAAAGTCATAAAAAGTTTGGACCGTAAACGGTTTTCGATTTTAAGCTAGAAGTAATAAGGTGGGTTTTTGTTTGTTTGTTTTGTAGTGGACATAGTCTTTTTTATTTGCTTCACTTAGATTTGGTTGGGAAAATTTTAGTTTTCTTTTAATTTAAGTTTTGTTTATCTAGTTACAATGTGCAATGATATTATTTTTAATAATGAAATAGTATCTCGTAATATTAAAGTACTTATGTAAAGATTTAGAGTATCTTATTTCTTCTAAATATATATAAAATTCAGTTAAAACTATTTCTAGATATAAATAAAAATTGAGAAATAGAAGCTATGTATGTAGTTAAGTTAAAACATAAACACAATTAAAAAACTATCTCTAATTTATCTTCAAGTCGGCTAAAGATTAAACAATCCATCAACTCAAAAATAAATAATCCACCCCAATTATGAATCCCAAAAACTGACCCCCTTTCCACCCCGTAATACATAAAAACAAAAAATCCATCTTCAATTTACAAAAACATCTACATAAAACAAGCGAAAGAAGTCTCAAGGAATCCGTTGCTAAGCAACCAGAGACCAATTCTTTTTTGCCCCCCCTTTGGGGTGGAGAAGGGGGTAGGGGGGGAGGGTCGCCGAGAAATGGAAAACTCGGGAAAATTGTAGCATTCTTGAGGCGAGCGCGCGACTCACACCTTCTTGGAGGTGTTGACAACATTTGGCTCCGTTTCGTAAATAACTTTAGAGGATTTGTTTAATGCGAGGATTAGTATTTTGGGTGTAGTGTGCTTGAATAAATGGGTAGGAAAAAATAGGGCATGGTCCTATATTACTACTAGGGCATACATTACTATTTCTTCTTCATCTTCTTATCGTGTCTTCTTATGGCCTTTAACATTACTATTAGCAAGGAAGTATATTGTTGGTGGTATTACCTTATAATGGCCCGTCGTAAGACAAAGGATTTCTCACTGAAGATTTCAATATCTACAAAGTATATGATACATTAATTAATATAATTACTAACATCACCTTTTTAAATCCGAGGGATTTCTCTCTGCTAGGAAATTATCAGTACAATAAGAAGGAATAAGCATAATAATTCTTCAAGAAAGCGTCAAGAAAAGCCTAAAATGTTGCTCATCCCTGGGGCGGCGCGGATGTAAAAAGGAGTGCTGTGTCGGACGCCCTCCCCCCCTCCCGCCGGCCCCACGCGGACAGCATCCGCGGGGGACGGACTCAGGGGCGACTGTTATATAACTTATATTATTATACTAGTTGTTCCGCGCGGTGGTTCCATCCGCGACCTAATAGATGTCGCTAGTGTGATTCTAAACCATCCAGGGTGCTACACAAATGCATAAGAAAAAAAAATCATTCAAAACGGTCCAGCCGTTTAGGAGGAGTTCAGTGACATTCACACGTACAGTAGAATTATATATATAAAGAATATACTAGCGCCCAGGCAGAGTCCTAGCAAGTTTTCCCCTCGCTGTGCCCGATCCAGACAGAATTTCGGATTGGATGGAAAATAGCCTATAGCCTTCCCGTTGAATGTGGCTATCCATTACAAAAATAATTATTCGAATCGGACATGTAATTTCAGACATTAGCCCGAAGATACAAACAAAAGAATTTTAAATTTTACTATAAATACTATTATAATATGTACATATATTTTAATTTGGTGTATGTTCTTTTAAAAATACCGTTTTATTGTCGGGGTTACTATCATAGACACTTTGTTTTACCTCTTATTTCTTAACACCACACCATAAGTACACCGTGGTTTTACGGGCATTCCGTTTCCGTGGGAATTTCAGGTCTAAAAAGTAACCTATAACTTTCCTCTTAAACCTAGCTATCTAATACAAAAAAAAAACTTTTCCTATCCGACTAGCTATTCCATATGATCGTGTTTAAACAAACAAAAAACGAACACTTCAGTTTTATTATATTAGTATAGGTTTTAAAGCCCTAGACTCGAGTAATCTAGGTTAAGCGCTTGTATTTAACGACCTAATAAAACTAGGTTTTCTTCTGACATGCTATAAAAACTTTCATTTCAATAAAACGGACGATAAAATTTTATTTTCATTGCGCCCTTTTGGGTTGGAGGTTTTATATTTCTTAACTTCATCTTCTTTAATATATGTGGTTGTGTTTTATTTTTCACTAGCAGTGCCCCGCGGTTTTACCCGCGTTGTACCCATTCCCGTGAGAATTTCGGGATGAAAAATAGCCTATATCCTTCTTGTTGAATGTGGCTATATACATATTACAAAAAGAATTATTCAAATCGGACTTATAATTCCTGAGATTACCTCGAACATTCAAACAAACAAACAAACTTACGAGTACAAATTTTACTTCCTTATAATCTTCTTATATATAAAATTCTCGTGTCACAGTCTTCGTTCACGTACTCCTCCGAAACGGCTTGACCGATTCTCATGAAATTTTGTGAGCATATTGAGTAGGTCTGAGAATCGGTCAACATCTATTTTTTATTCCGAAATTCCCGCGGGAACGGGTACAACGCGGGTGAAACCGCGGGGCGCAGCTAGTATTAGTATAGATTTATGTTTTTACTTGCAGTGTCCTGGGGGATTTCCCAATGTAACTAAGAATACTCAAACGTCTCTCAAATTGATTGGAACTTAATTTCATACATTTTTGTCGCTTGCGCTTATCACTTTTAAGTGTTAGTGCATAAAATCACGTAATATTCCTAGTTAAATTGAGAACATTCACAGGACACTGCTAGTAAGAGCAATGTAAAAGAAAAATAAAATATATAACCTCTTAAATTAAAGAAAATAATTTAAAGAGTATAAAACCTCCAACGCAAAAGGGCGTAATGAAAATTATATTTGAAATCGGTTCTTCGTTGCCACATCTATTATTAGTTTCCACATTATTTTAGATTTCCCTATTTTTCTATAGTTGTTCTTTATTATTTTTATTCATATTTCACTCATTTTTAACTCTACTATTATCAAACCTCATCTCAAGCACGTTTTCACATGACCCGGGAATTGAATCGGAAACCCCAGTCTTGGAAGGTAAATTGCACGTGTAACTAAACCACCGAAACATTTTCGTTTAAATTATTACAAAATAATAGATCTTAGCCCCCATGTTAGCCTCTTCCTAGCCCCTTTCCTTAATCCTCCAGTCCGCCCCTGTACCGCGGGTTCTTAGCTGTTTTACATATTTCTCGGTCCCCCGCGAGTCGTATCGTACCTATTGTTATGTAGTCCACTTCTTTGTATTCCGCACAATAGATGCATACCACCTTTGTTTACGACGGGTAAAGGTTTTTGTTTTGATTAAAATAAATATGTGCAGGAATTAATTTACACACGGTTTCTTAGACTTGATGTATGTTTATTAGATACTAGCAGCGCCCCGCGGTATTACCCGCGTTGTTCCCGTTCCCGTGGGAATTTCGGAATGAAAAGTAGCCTATAACCTTCCCGTTGAATGTGGCTATCCATTACAAAAAGAATTTTTCAAATCGGTTCAGTAGTTTCTGAGATTAGCGCGTTTAAACAAACAAACAAACAAACAAACAAACAAACAAACAAAACAAACTCTTCAGCTTTATAATATTAGTATAGACTAGCAGCGCCCTGCGGTCTTTCCCGCGTTGTGCCCGTTCCCGTGGGAATTTCGGGATGAAATAGTCTATCCATCTAATCATCCCGTTGAATAAGGCTATCCATTACAAAAATAATCAAAAAAACAAAAAATCAAAGTCATAAATAAGCTTTACTCAATTAATATAGATTTCTTAACCGACTTAAAAAACTAAGAAGAGAATCTTTTCTGTGTTATTATGTTTTTATTTTTGTTGGAGTGCTTTCGGCGGTCTATATCGAAATGAATGATTAAAATATCATGTACCTATCCGATATTTATGAATCAATTTCAAAACTTTTTCGATTATAAAAAGTATAGTGGAGTCATAAGGTCCCGAAACGGATATTTTTTCGGAAAGTGATAGTTCGTTAAAAATATTATGAAAGGCAGTTTCTTGGTCTAAAAAAATCTATAATATAAAAATGAATCGCAAAATGTGTTGGTAAGCGCAGAACTTCAGAACGACTGCACCAAATTGGATGATTCTTTTTTTAATGTGTTTCTTGTTGTCAGGACAAGGTTTTTATATAAGAAAAATAAGGAGTAAAAATCTTAAAATTCCCACGGGAACGGGGGCGCTGCGGATGAAACCGCGGGGCACAGCGAGTATTATAATATTTTAGACATTTTAATCATAATATTATATTATTTTCGACAAAACAGCCAAACCCAAATGAAATTTCAAGTCGAAAACATCAAAATCTTAACCAAATTTTATCCACGACGTAAAACTCATGACGTCACATTTCTTTCAGACACTAAGCAGATCCGACCAGCATACCCAGACCTCCTCCGATGCGTAGCTTTAAAAAAATTCCCCACAATTTCTAAAGACTGTAGCAACGAAAGAGGTCTCTCTATACTGGTTATGTGTTGTTTTGTTCGGGATGATGCAAAAAGCCTTAAGAAATTACAGGGGGTTGGTTATTGTATTGTTTATGGTAAATATGAGTTGTTTTCTTTGTTTATGGTTCTAAATAAAGCATAGACATAAATACGTTTAGAGAGTTATAGTTGTTTTTGTTGGCTATGGTTTAGTGGGCGTAGAGTGTTAGGGGCTTATTTTGATAAGATTATTTATATCTCTACTCTTCTTCTTCTTATATCTCTACTAATATTATGAAGATGTAACATTTGTAATTATTTTTAGTTTTTATGATCGGTTAATCTCGGGAATTACCAGTCCGATATGAATAATTCTTTTTGTAATGGATAACCACATTCAAGGGGAAGGTCATAGACTACTTTCCATCCAAAAATTCCCAAGGGAACAGACACAACGCGGGAAAAACCGCAGGGCACTACTAATAATAAATGAAGCGAGTTTTCTATCTAGTCTGACTAACTTGCTTATTAACTCGCCAAGTGTTATATCATATACCTATATCGTATTCGTTTGCTAACTGACGATGATTACGGTTAGGGTCGAATCCCTTTCCATCAGGTAGTATGCTACGTTGCTATGATACCTATGTAATTTGCTATCAATCATATCATATGTAGCGTAGTGTAGCATTATAAAAGTGGTTTCGTTATGTCTTATGAAACGTAGTATAGCAATGTGTGGAGGAATGTTACTTAGTGCATAGTTAAAATTGGACATCTATTGGTAACTAGCTGTGCCCTGCGGTTTCACCCGCAGCGCCCCCGTTCCCGTGGGAATTTTGAGATTTTTATTCCCTATAAACCTCACGGAGCCCAAGACCTTTCCAACGAATGCAAAACCGTGGAAATCGGTCCAGCCATTCACGCGTGATGCCTTGACCAAGGAAAACGGGTTTCATCCTAACTAATATTATAAATGCGAAAGTAACTCTGTCTGTCTGTCTGTCTGTTACGCTTTCACGCTAAAACTACTGAACCGATTTGAATGAAATTTGGTACGCAGTTAGTCCAGAGCCTGAGAAAGGACATAGGCTACTTTTTATCGCGAAATTCCTGCGGGAACGGGTACAACGCGGGTGAAACCGCGGGGCACTGCTAGTTTTTATATAGGTATATAGAAGTTGGTGAAAATAAGATTCACAAATGTATCATGTCAAAAAAATTCAAATAATGAAATTATTCACAAGTTTACTTCACACAAAATACACATAAACTAGACCTAAACACCAACTTGTATTATAAAGCCACATACATATTTTTACATTTAAACTTAACGCCATAAACTCAAACAAGCAAACACAAAATTACTCAGCATAAAAAGCATTAATAACCTTTCTTCCCACTCCTTCCCGGTCCTTCGTTCATTAAAACTGTAGAAAAACACCTCCAGAGGGTGTCGGGGGGTGCTAGGGGGTGCCACCCCCCGGCCAGTCTGAAGAAGAAGAAATATGGATCGATAAAGAAATTGCTCCGTGCCCAATGGAAGGACCGAGCGAACGCACACTAACGTAACTTTCTATGTGTATGTACACAGATTTTTTCCTTGTGGTTGGCGTTTTTGCGTTCTTTTTTTGAAGGAGTGGCGTTTTGATTTGCGTTTAGGGGATAGAAATACCTAGTGTGGTGAATTAGGAAGAACTTATGTACTTAATTAGGTGAAATATTAAAATGAGTTATTTTAGGATCTTGTGTTGGTGGTGTATTAGAAGTGCCACGTGGTTTTGCCTGTTCCCGTGGGAATTTTGGGATTGAGACTAGCGTATGGCGTTCCGGTTGAATTCAAAGTCAAAGTTCAATATTTTTATTCAGTTTTGGCCTCATAGACGAATCAATGAATCTTATACAACTAATTGTATTTAATCAAACTGGTAGAATGGCGTCAATGTGATATCAAGCTTTATTGTAATAGTATACTATATAGTATATATTATTTACTTTACTATTTAAATATTTTACGTAAAAACTAAGTAAAAAAGCAGAAAACTTAACCAGAACAATAAAAACAGATAACAAAACATAATTGCCAAAAACTCTTGGAAATTATTGCGACTGGCAACAAAAAGCCAAAAATATTATTACACTTGCAACATTAAAACGAGATAGTGCTAGTTGGCAAAAAACATAAATTTTCCAACTAAAATTATCGTGTTATGTTGCGCCATTTTCGACTTTGTGACTTTGTAATAAGAGTTTTTTGAATTTTATTGTTTGTGCCTTTGAGAAAAGATATTTTTGAGTTATTTGTCCAGTAAAATAGTGTCGAGGGAAGTTTTATAAGTGACTAAAGGTGTGAGTTGGATCAGCGACTGCAGCAGTCGACTGCAACTGCAGACACAGCTTCACTACTAGTTTCTATGAAATTTCGAACGCGCGGTGACACTTCTGCTGCGGTCGCGGAGTGCTGTCCTGCAGTCGTGACGTAGAGCAACAGCAGATAAGAGAAAAATATTTTGAAAAACGAACTAAAATAATAGTGTAGGAGCTAATGTTATTTTTTTAATACAATTTAGGTTGCTTAGTAATGATTAATCATTTCACTCAATAGAAAATCATTATGTTAAGATTGACGAATGTGGCATAGATCAAGGTGTCGTGGTTTTTATCTCTGCTATGTAGTATAATGAAAACTTGAAAAGCATAATATAACTTCACTTTTTTGACAGCCACTACCATTTTTTTAAAAGACCATTTTGACTGTATACCCCAAAAAATATAAAATCAGTTCAATTAAATATTGAGGTTTAAATATAAATTTAGTTCCAACGACGTAGCTAAGATTGTGCCCCTTTGGAAAGTGCCGTCTCGCTCGTAAAAAACTTTTTTGGAATTCAATAAACAATTAAAACTTAAACTCGACTTAATCCTTAATACTTAATTATGTACATTACTAAATATTACTTAAATAAATATACCTGGACTAAATAAAACTTATCTTAAATATTCTAATCAGTCTTAAACTACGTACACACTATGAGAGACGTATCCGCTATCGTCACTAACAGTATTGTTGATCGAAGTGAATACACGTTGGAATAAATACATAATGCATTACAAAACCGAAATCTTTAAACGAAAGTATTTTAATAACTATAATTCATTTAATCAAAGCCATGTTATTTTTGTCACCGACGTTGTTTTGTTCCTTCAAATTGTGTTGAAAACGTTCGATTATTTATTATCATATTTGTATCTGCAACGGTAGGCAGCAAATGTGGCGATCGGCTCTCCGACCATAAATTGTATTATGTCAAAATTTGAAAAATGAATTTGGGTTACCATTTTTCAAAATAATTACTCCTCAATTTATTTATTAAAAAGAGTATTTTTTTGTATTGAGATCATAATTAGTCGTTTGATTTCATGGTACACTTATAAATAATTTTATAACTAAAACAAAATAACTATTAATTTTAAATTTGGGACTTTTTTCGAATTCATGAAAATTTAAAACATTCGAATTCCAGTGGTCTTTTTCGAGGCTTTTTACGATATCAATCGATTTACGTAGGTATTCTTATTTTTAATCAACTTCATTCAGGTTCTTAGTTAGTTGTAAATTCTTCCGGTATGTGCGAGTTGACCATTACATTACGTTTAAATAGTTTTATTGAATTTCTAATTGATTGTAATTCCCCGCATTTTGGGGTAATTTTCACACATTGGCAATGTTGATTATATGGTGTGCAGTCGGCAGTGAATTAGCGACTGCAGACAGCACTGCGGACGACTGCAACGCCCTGCTGCCTGCAGTCTGCAGTCGACTGCTGCAGTCGCTTTACCAACTCACACCTTTAAACTTAATAAAACAGTAAGTTAAGAAAAGAAAACTATTGTTTTTTTTTTATACAGAATTCTTTATGGTTTTATCTTTATTCTGAATACTTAACATTTTGAAACCAATCATAAAAAGTGTCTAACCCATGCAATTTCATGTTTAATCATTGAATAAAGTATAAAAACTATAGCATCCCATTGCTGAGCAAACACTCACTAAAGACATCAGTACAATAAGAAGGAACAAGCAAAGAAAAATCAGACCATAGATAAAAATATTCAGAAAAAAATTAAAGAAACAATAGACAACCTAAACAACAGGCTCATCAGCCCAACGACACTTATCTATTACAAACAGCAACCCCAAAAGAAACAAAAAGAAGATGGCCGCCATCCGAAACACATCCCTAATAATTTGAGTCATTACCGAAATGTAGGAAAAACATATTCGGTGCCTTACCGTCCCCATAAATAAAAGCGATGGGCGAAAAGGGAAAAATTTTATTATCCACCCCCCTTCGGGTAGAGAAAATATGAAATAAAATGAAAATGTAATGGGGAAAAAATACGGAGAGCTCGTGGCAAGACAAAGGGAGGAAACGGGAGGGGTTAGTGTGGAGAGGGACTTTGAGGGATTTCAATATTGTATCAGATTTTTTTATCAATTTCTTCTTAGTATTCTAAAATGTAAACGAATATGGCAGATTAAAGACGAAAGTTAGTGATGGGGAAAGAATGGAATTAAATCTCTAATACGAAACTGTCTTGTTGGAAAATTAGCCATATTAATCTTGTAGGACTCGTGGTGGGGCTCGCTAAAGGCATGGAGCGGTGGCGAGCTCACGAAATACAGGGAGCAGTGGCGATGGTTGAGGGAGACTATTGCCCAGCATTGGGACAGTATAGGTTGAATAAATAAACGGAAAAGTTTACTTTTAGCTATACTGTACTAAAGTTTTGAAATCAATGGGAGAAAACAAATATAAAAAAAATATATATATATTTTCGGTTCAAAAAATATTAAAACAAAAGTCCGCCTCCACACTAACAGAGCATCATAAACCGAGGGCAGACACCGCAAGCCGCCGCCAGCGAAGAATCGTTTCTATAAATCTGCCTTATCACAAAAATATACCCCGTTCTTACCCCCACCCGAGCCAACCCTTATGTTACGCCGCATACCTTATTGTTCAACGTATTTTTATATTTTGCAAGATGAATTGTGTTTTAAGGGATTCTTGTTTTATTTTTTAAGGATTTTGTGTTGCTTCTTTATTTGTATTGTTATGTCATTTATTTGGTTATGTATGGGGATGTTTAGGTATTCGAGGAATGCTTTTCGCAGGAATGTCATATGGTAGTCGGTTTTCTCGCTAGTCAGACTATAATTTAAAATTTTATCTATACTAATATTATAAAGAGGTAACATTTATAAGTTTGTTTTTTTTTTGTTTGTATGTTCGAGGTAATCTCCGGAATTATCAGTCCGATTTGAATAATTCTTTTTGTAATAGATAGCCACACTCAAGGGGAAGGTTAAAGGCTATTTTTCATCCCGAAAATCCCACGGGAACGAGTACAACGCGGGTAAAATCGCGGGGCGCTGCTTGTGTTATAATATTACAGGAGGTCGGTCCTATAATATTACTATTACTTGTTACGGCTGGTTTCGATTTCGGCTGTATCTTGGATAAAGGTTACGAAAGATTATACGTATCGATCGCAAGTACATTATTACTAAAATTAATCAAATTAAGTTTGCATTTATGTCAGATTGTAAGTAACTAAGAAATGCTTATGATTTTAAAATACCTTTTTAATTCCTTAGTTTCAACTAATGTGACTTCTTATTTTTACTATTTACTTTACTGTGAATCTTATTTTTACTATTTTGAGACTTAATGAGTTTGACATGACATGACATGAAATGTGTAACATTTTACGTGAGTTAGTTAAGTGTCGATTTAACGTTCGCGGCAGTAAGTTATTAAATATATATACTACATATAAATAATTAGAGTGATTCCCAAACGAGTGCCTCCATCTTCAAGCCCCTTCAATCCAAACCGTTGAAGCGAAAGCTCTAAAATTTCCCTCTTAAAAGCTCCCGACCGTTACAGGTAAAAGAAAATCGGGCCCTTTGCAAAAATTGGCCTTTAGAGGGTTGTAAAGGGGCGGAAAAGGGGAGGAAAGCTTTTTTCTCGACATAATGTTGTGTTTGTAGGAGTAAGTGAATTTCGTAATGTTGTAAAGGATTTTTTTTAATGGTGTCGTTTTTAACAAGCCTTTATTATGAATCTTAAAAGTATTACACTGTCCCACTGCTGGGCCTCTCATCTCACTGAAACTATCAGTGCAATGAGAATTAGGCGTAATTACCACGTTAAGTCGTCGGTCCCGGTTACTTTCTACGGATAGTAGTCGTTTCATGAGCCATGTCAGAGGCCTTTGGCGGCTTGATAACTCTGACACCAGGATTGGTCAGGTTGACCATCCACTCGACGAAGAAGAAGAAGACCACGCTTGACTAATGCAGGTTGGTGAATCCTTAGTTAGTATTAATAAGAGCTTTATTTACTCGTAGCTTTAACTTTAACTACAGCCTATAAATAAATTAAAACTCGATAGCTTGGAAATTGGATTTGAGTCAATTGAAAAAGACCCTTTTGGAAGATCTCTTTGTAGTATTAGCCTGTAATGTCCCACCGCTGGGCAAAGGCCTCTCGTCTCACTGAAGATATCACACTATCTAGGTACAGCTGTGAGGAAGATTAAGCATAATCACCACGCTTGCCAAATGCGGGTTGGTGATCTCGAACCCGAGCCATGTCTGAAAAGTAAGAAACATGTGTTCGCTCGAGCCGGGAATTGAAGCTGGGACCTCAGTCTTGGCAGGCAAGTGCACATACCACTAGACCACCGAGGCGAATATGGTCTCTATATGACCGTTGAACAATTACGAGTATTAACTCAGATTATTTAGTACTGAATAAAGTAAACAAAATATCTTGTAAGAAAACGTTCGTTCTAGGTAAACTATAGGTGTGTTATTGTGGTCGCGCCTTAATATGTTGTCAGTGGTCTTATTTGATTATTTTCTTACTAGTTTTTAAACGGATTCCTTTACAAAACTGTTACATCTCCTTCAACCTTCAACCTTCCTGTGTTTTTTATTTTTTTGCCAAATCTGAGCGCTAGGTTTGAAATTCGACATAAATATCGCTTTCTATTAAACTGGCTGACTCGCAGCGAGTAAACTGTCAATGTCAATGACGCTAAAAAGACAGAAATTGATTTTAAATCATCCAAACTCTACGAGTATAGTCAAAGGACTATAAACTCAATTAGAGTTTCTTTTCTTTACATTGTATAAACCAAAGAGAAAAAATTCGAAATCTGCTTGATATACCTAATAAAAAGCATCCCCTCAAGAGGGAGGGTCGGTATGCCTCCCTCTTATAATTGGGGAAGGATCCAAAGTTACACCCACAGATTAAAATATTTATTTTTGCCTATGGAAAGAAAAAGTACCGAAGCACAGTGGGTTACAAAGTGTGTGGAGACGCTGTGCTTTGAAATTATTTTTGAGGTTGACTAAGCTATAAAAGGCTCCATTTTAACATATGATAAAATATGCCTACTCCTATCATTACAACGATGTCAGAAGTTTGTGACCTCCATACATTTCACGGTAAGTTCGTGTAGTGGCCAACTATGGTGTCGCAGTTTCTAGACCATCTAAAACCCTCCACCTTGGTCCATCGATTGAACCGTCGGGACCCACAGTTTTACGTGCCCTCTGAAGCACGATAGAGCTCAGTAAGTACATTACATTGATGATAACTACGAACCAAATATTCCGTCAGTACTATGATATTCAGTTAAAACTGTTTAACAGAATTACGTGGTCGTTACGTTATTGTTACGTTATTCTGATTGGATTCTGTAATCGTAACACCTATCCAAAATCAGCTAATAAGATAAAATACATCGTACAACTTAAACACAAATTGTGAATAGAGATTCAAATATCATATTATGATTTACCACCATCTGTTCACGAATTCCAAAATATTAGGCAGGTACAGGTGTTTATTGCAAAACACTGATTTATTTTACTTAGTTTTTTTTTTTTTAATTTATTTATTTAAGGTCGCTCTAACAACTAGGTCATCAGCGACCGACAACCAATATGAACTAATATGAACTAATGATTATGTATGATTAAATGAGATGATATAAGTGTTAAGAATTATAATTTGAATTTAATAAAAATAAGTTATCAAGAATCGTCTCCACACCTCTCTTTGTTCCCGAGAATACGTCTAATGGAAAAAAGGATAAAATTTTAGGGCGTACCTTTTTAATATTTTTTTCATTAAAGTTTTTAATATTAATGTGAATATATCAGAGTTGGGATGTGTGGTAATTATTTTTTGGAGTTTCCCATTTTCCGGATATTCGGTTTCAGGTTTTTACGAACGTGTTTGAATTGGAAACTTTTGTTTACAGTCAGAGTTAGGAATTTTCCATTCCTAACTCACTTAGGAAATGCCTATTAAGTAAGAGTAAGTAAGTAAGTTCGGTAAGAGGCTAATTCTAGTGCCGAAGTTTTAAGACCGCCTAAAGACCTCCGACATGGTCTAACATGTATTAACTAGCGGTAGTCAGTAGCTTTGTTTTAGATATTACTTTTTAACGTTGTGATAATACTTCACTGCTTCTGAATTATACAAAGTGAGGAAATATAATAGACCTATTTTTTGTGCAAGACAAATATAGTACGGGTGCGGGACGGATACGGGACGAGTGCGGGTGGGTATGAAAAGTAAACTAGCCTGCAACGGGACCTTTCATAAGGAACAAGTCACGTCACGGTGCGGGTCACGTGACGCACCCGCACCCGGCCCGCATCCGCACTATGAGTGTCTTGCGCAGATTGACAGACAGTTATTTTGCGTTGAAATACTCAATCGAAAGACTTTGTAATCATAATGGGCTCAGACTATTAAAGAGAAGATGTAAATAAGATACTTAGATTCAGGCTCAGGCTATCAAAAGAAGAAATGAAGGCATACTTAGATTCTACTCGTAGAGAGTAATCCGACCTTTCGTGCAGTAAGTTGAGACCAACGCATGCCCAAAAAAAAATTACTTTCAACAAAAAACGTTGATAAATATATTTGTCAGACTGTGAAAGCCCCTGCGAAGGGATGTAAAAACGTTTCTCTTCAGGTGTATTAAAATTAATTTGTTTTTATGAACTGGCTGCCTTTATATCTCGTATTAAACGCGACTGGGTGCGTTTCTGGCGGTTTTTTCTGCGTGAATCCAACCGTGAATAGGTCGGAGATTCCTTTTAATTTAAAATATTTTGTTGTTAGATTTGTTGGTACTTTGTTGCATATTTTATTTTCAAATGTTATAGACGCGGGTTTTACCCGATTTGTACCCGTTTCTGTATGAATTTTGGGATAAAACATAGCATGTAAACTTCTTCTAGAATGGAGCTATTGTATACAATTATTATATTGAATTATAGTATTCGGACTGGTAGTTCCTGAGATTTATCTATCTTACCTCTTTATAATATTAGTATTTTTACTAAGAAAACTTTGATAATATTAGCAATCAATAAAAAGTGAATATGCGAATGTCGTCCTAAAATTAATTCTATTCAAGACAAATTATTACATTTTTGTTGAAGGTTGAAGAAAGCGCCAGAAATATGTTAGGAGTTATGGCGTAACGCCATCTAGCGGTGAGTAGCAAAACTAACGTTTTTTATTAAAACTTTTATTAATTATTATACAATAATTTATACACTGTAGGGTAAACGTAAATATATTTTATTGTATTATAAATAATTTAAATAAATGGAGAATGTATAAACTAGACTAGATATATATTATTAGAACGTGACTTGAAATTTACACTATTCTATGATGCTCACTACGCCAACTAGCGGCATAATTAAGAACTAATGCAACTTTAACATTCCTTGTTGTAACATGTTTTTTGTTCTACTTTGTCTTGTATATGAAATGTTAATTTCTCCTCAAAATTGAATACCAAAATACTTAAAGTTCATTAATAATAATAGTAGTAACGGATAGTAGTCGTTACTTGAGCCATGTCAGAGGCCTATGGCGGCTCAATAACTCTGACACCAGGATTGGTCAGGTTGGCCATCCACTCGATGAAGAAGAATAGTAATTAAATAAGTAACGAAATCATTTGTTTCAGGTCAGGCAATACCTACCTAGATCATAAGTCGCAATAATAATCAGAGGTCAGCATCATAAGTATCTTTAAACTAGCAAACATATTATTATACTAACCGCGACCCGCAGTCTTACCCGCGTTAAACCGTAGGAATTTCGGGATGACATGTATCCCATGTGTTATTCTGATGTATAACCTATATTATTGTAATGTTTCATCAAAATCCGTTCAGTACTTTTTGCGTGAAAGAATAACAAACGTCCAGTAGGATTAACCTATATATGTACTAAAATAAATAATATTTCAATTGGTACCCAAAATAATGGGACTCATAAGATAATCCCGTATCGCGACGTCCCGCTCGGGCCGGCGTCTGCCTGTCAATATATCGGGATGAAACGCCAACAGGGAATCACCGTTTTGTTAGAGGGTTCCGTACATAATTCTCAATATAAAAAAATAAAAAAAACTTAACATGTAACTTCCTACCGTATAGCAATCGTATATAATATTAAAAATAGTAAAATCAGCTTTGAAATTTTAAAAATATGCTAACATCGCTCCATTAGGTTGATTTTACGGTGCTATAAACAGACATGTTTATGTACACACTTATACACAGACATGTATACCCACTCAGATACATTGACGTCTCTGAGTAGGGGTATTATTAACATTTACCTTCCGTATTTTGGCTTCGAAGATTAAATAAAGAAAACCGAATGCGTTCTCTAGCCACGCTATGAAAACCTTAACTCCCAGCCTCTTAGCCTAATACCGATGCATAAGTAGTTTAATTTAGTTATTTAATTTTTTTATTGTCCTTGTAGGTATTAAATATCACAATGGTTATTTTTCTCCAGTGATATTTTCAACATCAGAAAACCCTACGGAACCCTAAAACGCTGAAACCGCGTACAATATTCAGTATTTTTTCCGACCTTTTGGAATTACATCTCGCACGACTGAGCATCAACGACTCCTTTTTTTCCAACTTTTTTCTCCCTATCCAAACTTTTTGTTCTTTTTTTCAATTTATCTTTTTTTCCACATGCGAAGCGGATTTTTCGCTTATTTGCTCGCTTCATTGGCTTGTAAGTGAGAGGGATGAGGGTTAGGGGATTTTTTGTTTTGAAAACGTTGGAAAGCTTATTGGATTTGGGTCAGGACGGTTTTATTAGATTTTTTGTGTGGCGCAATGGTAGCGCCGCGCGGTGCGGCAGTTGACGGAACTATTTGAACTAGGAATAGCGCCATCTGTTGTTGAGTAGCAGAAGTAAAGTTGCAGTAATTATGTTGATGTGGTTTTAATTTTGTATAACGGTAGATTTAAGATATAGAAATATTTGTTTTGCTATAGCATTGTCCAGTGTAACAGTACTTTATGTATTTTACGCAGATTAATGATGTTGTTTAAATATGGGAGTCACTTCTTACAAGATTCCAACAACATTTTTATTCATTTAAGAAAATATGAATGACTATTTTGCTTTTGTATGCAACCTAGGTAAAAGTATTTGCAGATTACCTATTAAACATAAAAAAATCAACAAACTCCTACATCTTAATTATAAATAATACCTATTTACTTAATTAGTACACTTTATTGTTATAGTCGAAAGTCAATTATTTTTATTCATTTTTAGTCCCAAAGAGAACCTACCACCTATTAGGCAGAGCATCAGCAGAGAAGAAATTGAATTTACATATAATTCATATAAAGTACATATTAGATTATCCACTCAGCGCTAAAAAAGCTATCTTTAAACCTACACGACAGTTAAACCCACCACTTAGTAATTCAGCAGCTAATCACAGCGACCGCAGCTCCCTCAGGACTCTAAATTAATGGTGCTTTGTAAAAAATCCCCTAAAATTGTGTTCTTTTAAACGCCCTACCGCGGCATTCAGGGATGCTCCCGAAAATGGATTTTTAAGTGGAAACACTGATTTATTGCTGCAGCTATGGTGCTGGTTGGAGAACGTGGAGTGGTTTAGAGAAAGCGTTTTTAATAAATATGTATTTGAAGGTAAAGTCTACTAAATATTGTCGTAACTAAACTCATATAATAAATTTGAAGAGTTTGTTTGTTTGAACGCGCTAAAATCAGAAACTACCATTTCGATTTGAATAATTATTTATGTATGGCTATCCAAGCCACATTCAATGGGAAGGTTACAGGATATTTTTCATCCCGAAATTCTTATGGGAACGAGCACAACGCGGGTAAAACCGCGGATACTGCTAGTATTAAATATAAATATATTGTCCTAGGTACGTAACAAAGTAAAATGGTACGTAAATAAATAATGGAATAATGACACGTAGAAATAATGGAATAGTTTTTATTATTCCAAATAACGTACGTTAAAAATTTGTTTACGCTGTAAATGTCTGTTAAATACAAAGAGGTGTTCATAACTTAAATAACAGACTGTTAAAGTCATTCAGGCTACTAGCTGAAAGCCATTAAGATTTTACATTTTCTCGCGTCTGTTGCGATGACATTTCGTAGTAACGTTTAGTGATGCGTAAGCGTATACTGAAACAACCCGCTTTAAAAGTAAACGAATTCTGACCTCCTTCTTTTTTCTGAAGTCGGTTAAAATAAGTCTATCTCCATACGTTTTACCTCAATTTTTTCAGTGAATGTTTAAGCCAGTGATTACAGGGAGCATCTCACTTAATTTGTACATTCTGTAATGTTCTCGTGTTTCTGTTAATTTAACCATTTCTGTGGTTTGGGGGTTCAGATCACCTAGGGATTGATTTAAATGAGGGGTGGTTTTTTGAGGAATAAAAAGATGCGATACCTTTGGGCTGGTTTCTGACGTTTATTTTTCCATAATATTATTTTACCCCGCGGTTTCACCCCCGTTGTACCCGTTCCCGCAGTAATTTTGCGATTAAAAGAAGCCTATATCCTTTCTCAGGCTTTGGACTAACTGTGTACCAAATTTCATATCGGTTCAGCAGTTTTGGCGTGAAAGCGTAACAGACAGACAGACAGACAGACAGAGTTACTTTCGCATATAATATAATATTAGTTAGGACTAGTTAGGATTTTTTTGGGGATAAAATGGACAAAATTATGTGGTACTTAACACTTATCACTACTCACGCAGAGACGATTTATTAAATTGATTCTTGGCTAATTGATGTGATTTTTAAAATCAGCGACTATCGTAATATTGGTTATAGGTACGTCATATAACACTTAACATTTTATCCCGAAATTCCCGCGGGAACGGGTACAACGCGGGTAAAACCGCGGGGCGCGGTTAGCCACCCGCGACCCAATGTAGTATGTCGCTAGTGTGATTTTAAACCATCCAGGGTGCCATCCAAACGTATATAAAAATAAACATTCAAATCGGTCCAGCCGTTTAGGAGGAGTTCAGTGACATACACACGTACAGTAGAATTATATATAAATAATATACACAAATATGTATAACTAGCTGCGCCCCGCGGTTTCACCCGCGTTGTACCCGATCCCGCGGGAATTTCGGGATGAAAAATAGATGTTGTCCGATTCTCAGGCCTACCCGATATGTACACAAAATTTCATGAGAATCAGTCGAGCCGTTTCAGAGGAGTTCAGTGACATACACACGTACAGTAGAATTAGGTATATATGTATACTAGCAGCGCCCCGCGGTTTTACCCGCGTTGTGCCCGTTCCCGTGGGAATTTCGGGATAAAATGTAGCCTATAGCCTTCCTCGATAAATAGACTATCTAACAGTGAAAGAATTATTCAAATCGGTTCAGTAGTTTCTGAGATTAGCGCGTTTAAACAAACAAACAAACAAACAAACAAACAAAACAAACTCTTCAGCTTTATAATATTAGTATAGATAAAGATAAAATAATAGAATACAATAATTAATACTGACAACTGTTTTAGGCTGACTATAGACAGTTTAATTCTCGTCAAACGGGTTAGTCAAAAGACAGCAATGACTATATTAGGCTCAAGCTCTGAAACGCAATTGTTAATCTAACTACAACCAAACATACATACATACAAACCGATATATATTCACATACATAACTCCCTACATACAAGTAAAAACCTCCCCAAAATAACGTTCTCCTCCACCTGCAAAGAAAATGCCAAGTCTTTCTTGTTCTCGTTTGACGGGATTTAATTAAAATGTGGGGCGCACACCCCCTTAGGGGGATGAAGAAATATAGCTCCAGAACCACCCCTGTTCCCTGTAAGTTTTTGGGGCTAAAACAAACAATATATTAACATATTATTTAAATAATGTTGGAACTATTTTCTTGTTATTCGTGTGTGTTCTAAGAATGTTGTTTTTATTGAGTGAACTGTGTTTATTGTGTTCTTTACGGTTCTTTCATTGAAACGTGGTCTTTGTCTCTTAGGACATCACAGGATAATACACTTATTAAGGCCTAGCAGTGCTCCGCGGTTTGCCCCACTTTGTGTCCGTTTCTGTGGGAATGTCGGGATGAAAAACAGCCTTTAATTTATGTGTTGAATGTAGCTATATATTAAAAAATAATTATTAGATCTTATAGGTTTTTTCGCGTTTTCTACACTAATATTCTATAGAGGAAAACTTTGTTTGTCTGGTTATAATGAATAGGCTCAAAAACTACTGGACAATTTTTACAAATCTTTCACCATTCGAAAGCTACATTATCCACGAGTAACATAGGCTATTTTTCATCCCGAAATTCCCACAGGAAAGGACACAACGCGGGTGTAACCGCGGGGCACTGCTAGTAACAAATAAAGAACAAAAATCAAACTCTTCAGCTTTATTAAATTAGTTTATTTGTATATAGGTTTTATTATATAGATGTGTTCAATTTTGCATGATAAAAACTGCAAGATGCATATTATTAGCTGTTATCCTTAATTTCCCTCGCACTGTAACCAGTAAGTACCTTACGCAAAAGTTTTCTACGTCGAATGATAAATTACAAATTACAACTCCTTTTACAAAAGTATAACACTAGATTTATTAATTAACTAACACCGCCCCGCAGTTTTACCCGCATTGTGCCCGTTCCCGTGGGTATTTCGGGAATTTTTATACATATAAACCTTCCTCTTGAATTACTCTATCTATTAGAAAAACCGCGTCAAAATCCGTGCAGTAGTATTTGAGTTTATCGCTAACAGACAGACAGACGCGGCCAGGACTTTGTTTTTTGTTTTATAATACGTAGTGATAAAGGCTGGTTTCATAGCAGTGACTGGAAGATTTAAAAAGTATTAAGTATTAGGTACTTATTTATTACATACCTACCTAACAAAGTTCCCCATACGAGCATTTACCCTAAACAATACACCACAAATTACATCAAAATACGATGAGCCATAACTCAGAACCGAAACTTCGTTAATTAATTTTACCCTCCAAAATATTTAATGAATTTATAAATGAAGTAACTTTTCTTACAAAAGGAGTAATTTGAGTATGCTTCCTTGTTGTGTATGTGTGTGTAGGCGAGCTGTGTATAATATGTGTACACACATACATAGACGTGCAATTTAAGATGAATAATTATGTGGCAACGCCGCCTTGGTACGCTTTTGTAGCAGACGATGGGAATAAGTGGATAAGACTGATTCGGACGTTACCAAAATACTCAAAAAATATAGTAACCAATACAATAAATCCAATTAGATTTAAGTACTTACTTAATATTTGCACGCCTCACATATGAGGCAGGATAAAGAGAAACTTCACTTACAATGTAACACCTTTATTGTACCTTTATTCGCAAAATATGAATATGAATCCTCAATCCATACAATTTTGACAATAACGTGTCAAAAATGCACGAAAGTCCTTATTTGAGGAATTTAGTATTTAGGGGTTTAACGCCATCCAAAGTCCATGACAAGCCCGTTGGCACAGTGGTATGAGAGCGTTAAGTGTGTCGCGGACTGCGGGTTCGATTCAACGGAGTCAACAATATGTGAAGACATAGTTGTTGGCGACGAAGTGTGTCAATTGTATTTTCTTAGAAAGTATTTTTGTATGTATAAGTATTAGTATCAGTTAGTTAGCTTCTATGATTAAGCTTATAGCTCAGTTTGGGTCTAATTAACCGTGTGTGAGTTTAAGAGTTATGATAGTAGGCATCCAAATACAATACGCAAAGATTTCGAATACGTTGTCTTAATTTTTCTAAAGGTGCTGGCTTATTTAATGCCATTTTATAACCTGAAATAATCTAAAACCAACAAAAAAATGATCCAAAAACTCACTTTTTAAACAGGCTTATCCACCCACCCCTAACATATTCTCAAGAAGGGGTAGCCTAAGAAAACACATACCTACTCTACACTTATTTATCTACGGGCCCCACTCTTTATGAAAGGAATGATTAATGTCTGCCGGCATTAGGGCACGCTAACGAACCCCCTCCCAACCCCCCTCGCCCCTAACAACGCCCCTTAATTATTCGCACTTTTGAGATATCCTTAAGATATTGTGCGAAGATAATTTTCGTGGCCTTAAGATGCTTTGTTGTCGAATTATTTGTTGGAATAAAAATAGGAATTTGTAAAGAAGTATTAAAGGTTAACTATGTAGTTCATCTATGCTTTGATAAGACATAGTTCACCTTTTAAAAAAGGTCTGATAGCTGAAACTTTTCAAAAGTACCTACTAACTAGGTCTATGATTTTTGATTACATTGAAGTAATTGTTACTTATTTTAAACGTAATCTTTGACATAGAGTTTATAAGCTGCAAGTCAGCATGGGTTCGTGGTGGGAATGTAGGCTAGAAACTGGTAAAAGATCTAGGTAAAAAGATCATCTAGTTTTTGCAGATGAGACAATCGGATTATTAAATTAAAAATGCAAAGAGCCTGTAATGTCCCACTGCTGGGCAAAGGCCTCTCATCTCACTGAAGATATCAGTACAGTGAGGATGATTAAGCATAATCACCACGCTTGTCAAAAATGTATCTTCTATGAAATCTGTGTATTTCTAAAGTAGGTAGTATCGATACGACACAACCACGGGATTTTTTATAAATGAAATACTTAAGTATTATTATTAAGTCAGATTCTGTACAAAATACACTGTTCGACAAAACAAATCGATATCTATACTTAATATAATAAAATTTGTAAGTTTGTTTGTTTGTATGTTCGAGGTAATCTCGGGAATTACCAGTCCGATTTGAATAATTACTTTTGTAATAGATAGCTACATACAACGGGAAGGTTATAGGCTATTTTTCATCCCGAAATTCCCATGGTAACGGGCACAACGCGGGTAAAACCGCGGGGCGCTGCTAGAAACATATAATCACCAAAAAAACATATAATCACTCAAATCCATCACCAAAAAGCTTAATCAATCAAAAATCTAACAAAAACTCGTAAAATCGACTTAACCCTTAAACCTGCGAGCGGTCTAATACGTCACGTACAGATCCTATATAACATGTTATATACGACGTTATATAACATCTGAAGGAGACGTGTGGTTCTAAGAACGCGAGGAGAAAGGTTTTTTGCTACTGAAAAGGCCTCCGTCGTCGTTAATTACTCGCCTGAGAAAATTATGTACAGAGTGTTCAGTTACGTTACCGGAAATGGTTTTGAAATCATTACTAATATTACTTATACTTTACTAGCAGCGCCCCGCGGTTTTACCCGCATTGTGCCCGTTCCCGTGTTAATGTTGGAAATTTTTATACATAATATAAACCTTCCTCTTGAATCACTCTATCTATCTGTTGCGTAGTTTTAAAGATTTAAGCATGCATAGGGACAGACAGACATACAGACACCGGAAAGCGACTTTGTTTATACTATGTAGTGATTCATTCATTCATTTCGACTAGGTCAGTGGCAGACCCTGGTGTTGGAGTTTTTAGACCGCCTAAAGGCCTCCGAAATGGTATGATGATTGATACAACCGGGACTGTCGGCTTAACGCGCCCTCTGAAGCACGGTGCACGAAGCGCTCAGATAGAATTATTTTATTTATTGGTTTTATAATCTCTGGAATTGTCAGTTGGGTTAAAAAAGTGTACATTCAACAGGAAGGTTACCTTTCATCTCATGTAACGAGAATAGATGCAACATAGTTGTAACACAGGCGCGACTAGTAAATGATAAAATCAAAAATTATATTGGGAATATTAGTTTCCTTAAAATGTATCCGATTTGAATAATATTTTTTGTTATACATAGCCAAATTCAACAAGAATCTATTTAGAAGGCTATTTTTCATCCCGAAATTCCGATGGGAACGGGCACAACGCGGGCTAAACCGCAGGGCACTGCTAGTAAAATATATTATTATACGTATAATTTAATAACAACACCCCAACACCCTGTATGTATCCACAAAATTCGTCTAAGAAAACGTAGGCTTGGGTACGGTAGCAATTTATCACGACTCGAGTTATATTAATGTGGATAAATGGAGCGAGGGGTGGGTGGAGGGGGGATGACGGACGGAAAACGCTTACATTTTTGGGAGCAAGAATACTCTTTTGTCGATAATTCTTGAGAATTTTGGAGGCATTTGGGTTTGAAATTGGAGGCCAATGATGATTATTTAAGAGAGTGAACTTTACATTAAAATAAAATAATCTTTATTGTGCGAATTTGTCTAAAAAAAACAAAGGGTTACACTACAGGAGTGCCGGCAGAAGTGAAAACTTGAATATTAACGTCAAAACGTCTTACGAATGTTCGATCAGGTCACGTGATCTGACGCGTCATTTTTTATCCATCAAAAAAGTGCACAACGCCGCTAAAGAAGTTTTCACTCCAAAAACATTACCTATTAATACATATTTATCTGGAACAGAAACAAATTATGCTTACTAAAACGATTATTACTGCATTAGTTAAAAATAACTGTATCGGAGCAACCTATCTATACATATCTAATATTATAAAGCTGAAGAGTTTGTTTGAACGCACTATTCTCAGGAACTACCAATCCGATTTGAATAATTATTTTTGCAACAGATAGCTACATTCAACGAAAAGGTTATATGCTATTTTCATTCCGATATTGCCTCGTAAACGGGCACAATACGGGTAAAACCGCGCGGCACTTCTACTAAACCATAAATGAAAAACATGTATGTAGGACGTTAGTGTTTTGTTTACTCGCCAGCTCTTAGTAGTCACTGAAAAGCAACGACATGTATTGAAAAGTATTTAACTCGGCGGGAAGCGCGCCCCATATACCAACACTGACTGTCGCTACTGGGTAAAAAATACCACAATAATATTCATTGTAAGAACTAGAGCTATTTTATGGGTAATTAAATAAACCAATTTTTATATTATATTGTGTTATATTTTCAATTAAACAAGAAAGTTGGAAACTAATTAATGCTTAGTATAATATGTTATATTTGAAATTTTAAAACACAGCCTAAAGCTCAGCCATTTTGTGCACAAAACGAAAAATATTCTCTAAACTTATTAAAAAACAAAAAAATGAGATCAATTTTAAAAGAACATATATCTTGACAATATATCTTTACTTATAATTATAATCGAATCGAAAAATATTTAAAAATGGCACTTTTTTGAAAAAAATCTACTGGGTAAAAATTACCCGTACGCACCTTTTACGTCCGTCGTGGTTCAACAACACGCGCTAACTGGCCCCTTATTCAAAATGGCGGACCATGGAACATCTGTCGAAAGGTACCTAAAACGGCGCTGCACAAAATTACGCACAAAAATAAATATTTTCGAAAGTATGCACTATGTGGTAAATTTTACCCGGTAGCGCCTCCCGCCGAGTTAAAGAGCGAACATACTTATTTTGAATTAAATAATTTATTTGAATGGAGATCCAAACATAAAAACTCTTTTACCCAAAACGGAACTTAACAACAATCTGCCTATACAGTACTACCGTTAGTAATACTAAAAGTTACAAATTAAACGAATATAATGACATAAAATATTAATAACACAATTAAAACAATATAAACAAGTATATACTATTAACCCTGTGGTAACAGCGAACACGTTATGTACCCCAGCGGGCGGGCGGGGCTCAATAGACCCCTCAATGCAGACGCCCGCGGCATTCTAGTCCTACAAGAAAATTAGTTATTAAAATTTCACTGACGCTCCAAAATTTATCTCAGGCGGAGTGTGATGAGATTAAATTGTCTTGGTCCTTGTGTTACGTAACCCTGTTGCTTATTTTGTGTGCCGTGTTTATAGGGTATAGCAGTGCCTGTATTGTGCCCGTTCCCATAGGAATTTTGGGATGAAAAATAGCCTATAACCTTTCCGTTGAATGTGGCTATTATTATTTTTTTACGTAACCTCGCTGTCCCACTGCTGGGCAAAGGTCCCCCCCAATTCTTTCCATTCATCTCTTTCCATGGCCAACTCATCTATTACAAAAATAATTATTCAAATAGGATTGGTAGTTTCTGAGATGTGCCCTTACAAACAAACAAACAAAAAAGTTAGTAACTTTACCTCTTTACAATACTCGTATTACTAGACTGACTATACAGTCAATCTAGCCTTTCAGTCTAGCATCATAAAAGTCAAATTACTCGCTAGTTCGTGTTCTTATGAACTCGTTAACTCGCCGCTTGCTAATACGCCAATCCAAACAACAGTTTGATACGGTACTAGCCACATTATGTCAATCTAGACAACATTTTAATATTAGCACCTTAGGGCCTTATCATAAAACCTTATCAGCAGCATTTTAGCTATCGAATAGTTGGTCCCTTTCCGACATACGCTGTTTTATAAAGAGCAAAAAAGACAAAACACTCTTTAACAGTGATTTAGTTAAAAAGCGTTTATGGATAAGGCGGTATGTTTTCTTTCCATAATGCCGTGTTTCAGACAGTGCGTTAAATTGTCGGTCCGTGTAGATTGAATCGTCTGGAAGTTTGGTTAGTTGTATCAAATTATAATAACACAAAAAAACAGCGAATTGAAAACCTTCTTTTTCGGTTTTTGAAGTCAGTTAAAAAGTTATAAGCAAATTCAAAGGTCATTCTGCATTTTAATAAGCAGAAAGTAAAAAAAAATCATGAGAAAACACGAAACCGGACAATACTGACCAAAACCCTTTACGGTACCATCTTTCAAAAATTAACATTAAAATATAATACAATAGAAACCCACCGATGGGAATAAAAACAGGTTTTACTAGAAACACATGTTTCTTAAAAACACGTTTTTATCATTTTAATGAGGGGTCGGCGAGACCCCAAGACGTCACCGGACAACGGTCAGTGCGAGCGTGGGAAAGGGTTGACTTGACCCTTTAACTGCGCTTTGTGTCGTAACTTGTGATTTTGGATTTTGGATGTGTGATGTATATTTTTATTGTAAAGTACTTTGGGATATGAATTACAGGAGTGATGCGGTATTTTTAACCTATTCTTAAAAAAGAGGTAGTCAATTTGACTATGAGCACATGAGAATCTTGCTTTCACGATTGAACAAACCAATATTTGTTTTTTTTTGTCATCATATTACTTACTTACGATGCTTACACACAATTCATAAAATCAATTAATAATTAGTACATAATATATTAAAAGTATCTAAACATGAGTACACACGAGCGTATCACCCGGATCTCGTTAAAGTATCAAGATAATTAGGGCGTAGTTCACACCGAAGACGCTGTTAAAGTTTTCCGTGCTACTTTCGCGGCTCTACAGAAAGTTGTGCCGGGGCTCATTACGGAATACGGGCGGGGGCAGACGTGCGGAAAACACGCCGCGGTTCACACGGCTGTTTACTGACGTCAGTGGGTTCTAGGTGAGATGAAATTTACCTTATAATTGAGGTATTAGTAAGTAGCAGTCGTTCAGTTTCTCTTAAAATTATTATTGTTGTTGGTAAAGATTTTTGAAGATTAATATTCTTTTATAGGACTAGCTGCAGTACCCCGCGATTTCACCAGCGTTGTGTCCGTTCCCGTAAGCATTTGAGGATAAAAAAAGCGTTCAAACAAACTCTTCAGCTTTATTATATTAGTATAGATGTTAAAAATCTTTATAAAGATGGTGTGAGATGGTTTGGATTTTAATCAACTTCAAAAAATTGTGGCGGTTTTTCAATTCGACCGTATTAAGATTAAAAGCGAAGACGCCTCCTCGTCGTAGCACACTATCACTTCTGCATCGTAGCCCAGTCCCACCTCTGCATCGTAGCGTACTCTCGCCTCCGTATCGTAGCCCACTTTCACCTCCGCATCGTAGCGCACTCCCGCCTCCGCATCGTAGCCCACTCCCACCTCCACATCGTAGCACACTTCTACCTCCTCATCGTAGCACACTCGCCTCTTGGAGTATGCTACGACGACAAGGTGGAAGTGCGCTACGATGCAGGTATATAAGTGTGCTACGATGCGGAAGCGAGAGTGTACTATGATAAGGAGGTGGGAGTGTGCTAAAGTTTGAAAAAACTCTCCCCTAACATTGCCAATCACTGCACTTTTCTAGTCTACTATTTAGTAAATATTACCTAAAAATTAAACCGAATATCTCCAATATCGTAACCGCCGCGTGTTCGCCCGCTCGTGCGTACCCCGCCGAGCGCCGCCCGCCTCCGTACCCCGAGGCACATATATAATATCTAGCAGATAACTTGCGTATAACTATGTATTGACAGCATTAAATATTTATGGCGCACCGTTATCAAGGTGATACAGGTTTTACAAACTTCGTTTAGGTATATATGATGTATTGTTTGAAATAGTTCGTATTAGCGGATGAGATACAGGGTGGGTTTTTTAATATAGGTACTTTGAAAAGAGCCTCTTTAGGGTTAAAATATGAATAAAAGTATTTGAGTTTGAGTTTGACGCAGATAAAATAGGGTGCCTTTTTAAATCGTTCAGTTTATGGCACTCTGACGCCCTCACTCAGAGACGTGAAATGCTTCCTTAGTAGAGATTTAATGAGTGATTTTGACATGAAATGTATGAAAAATAACGGCAATTAGTTAAGTGTCGATTTAATGGACAATAGGTTAGTCTAGCTCGAAGTAAAAACGTAGGTAAATAAAATAGTTTTAGCACGTGTCGTCTGAAAATACTCGCTTTGCTCAAAATGAACATAGCGTACTTCAATATAGTTCAAAGAAAATACTCAACTTCAAAGGAACTTAAAAAATCTACATCCACACATTACTGAGTACAAAACCAGTCAAGAAAGACCTCCCAAACCATTCTAAATTGAAACAAAGTCACAGTAATTGCGCAGAACTGGGGGTTCTTTCTAAACTGGTCGGTACCGCGGATTGCCTAAAGGTACTAAGATTCGTAGGGGCGGAAAAGCGTGAAAATTATTCAAGAAAATTTTCACCATTCCATATCTTTGTACTCGAGCAAAATGGCGGATTTGACGGTGTACAAACAAAATGGCGTACAGGAGAATTTTGTTTGGTTTTTGTGGAAGAAATTCAAGGTAGGTATTGTATTTAATTATTTTACTGTATATATTTTTATTAGTAATTAATGAATATTTTGCACAGAACTGAAGTCTTCTGTGGTCACAAAAAACGCCCCGCGGTTTTACCCGCGTTGTGTCCATTCCTGTGGGAATTTCGGGATGAAAAATAGCCTATGTTACTCGTGGATAATGTGGCTTTCGAATGGTGAAAGAATTTTTAAAAACTATCCAGTAGTTTTTGCGCCTATTCATTACAACCAAAAAACAAAGTTTTCCTCTTTATAATATTAGTGTAGATGACAATTAATATATTTTGTGAGAGATGGTTACATTAGTTAAAGTTTAACTAAATTCATGGCTCTTTAACAGTCTTAAGACTGACTCATTCGACTGTTTTTTTACTGTCTATGGTTTGTTCAGACAAAAACTCTATAATGGACAAAATGTCTTTGGCAGACAGACAAGTATATTAAGCGTCTCTTGCATAGGCGGTCTTTAGGCGGTCTAAATACTACGATACCAGGGTTGGCCACTGAACTTTGGCTACTAAAAAAACATCTCTAGCAATTTGTAATTACAGTATTATCCCTTTGGAGCGGAAATGAAGTCATCCGAACAATAGTTGGAGTCCCTTTGATCAGCCATTAATTAACATCGCACCTATTTGACATTTACACTTATTTAGTTCGAGTAGGTTAGCGGCCAACCCTGGTGTCAGAGTTTTTAGACCGCCTAAAGGCCTCACATGGTCTAACGGTTGAAACAACCGGGACCGACAATTTAACGAAGCACGGTAGCGCTCAGATAAAAAGAGTTGCCTTGCTTATCAATCGCATTGACCTAACATCACTTGTGTGTGGCCCACTGCTAGACAAAGACCTCTTCGTCTCACTGAAGTACAAAGAGCATCTTAATTAAAACAACCGGGACCGACTTTAACGTGACCTCCGAAGCACGGGCGCTCAAATAGAAATGCCACTATCGTCGCCTATGTGAAGTTGAAAACTGAGTTTGCGATATTGTAATTTAATTAGTACCGTTCGATTGTACCCCGAATGTACCTAAATGTACCGTATTTGAAATCGTTTGTACCCTGACAGAAAATAAAAAAAAAACAAAAATAAAAAATATAAATAAAAAATTTAAAAAATCAATTTTACCATTAGTAAAACTGGATGTATCAACTTAAAAATCGTTTGTACCTCGAGATAAATAATATAGTAAGAGGTACAAACGGGTACGAACCATCTCCTGACCAGAACGAGCGGGTACAAACGCCCTGAATTCAACCCAACTCGCCAAACAGTTTAAAAAAAATCATTTTTGTTTCAATCGATTGTACCAAAGAGGAAACCGATTGTACCAACTTAAAAATCATTTGTACCTCGAGATAAATAATATAGTAAGAGGTACAAACGGGTACGAACCATCTCCTGACCAGAACGAGCGGGTACAAACGCCCTGAATCCAACCCAACTCGCCAAACAGTTATAAAAAATCATTTTTGTTTCAATCGATTGTACCAAAGAGGAAACCGATTGTACCAACTTAAAAATCGTTTGTACCTCGAGATAAATAATATAGTAAGAGGTACAAACGGGTACGAACCATCTCCTGAACAGAACGAGCGGGTACAAACACCCTGAATCCAAGCCAACTCGCCAAACAGTTATAAAAAATCATTTTTTTTTCAATCGATTGTACCAAAGAGGAAACCGATTGTACCAACTTAAAAATCGTTTGTACCTCGAGATAAATAATATAGTAAGAGGTACAAACGGGTACGAACCATCTCCTGAACAGAACGAGCGGGTACAAACACCCTGAATCCAAGCCAACTCGCCAAACAGTTATAAAAAATCATTTTTGTTTCAATCGATTGTACCAAAGAGGAAACCGATTGTACCAACTTAAAAATCGTTTGTACCTCGAGATAAATAATATAGTAAGAGGTACAAACGGGTACGAACCATCTCCTGAACAGAACGAGCGGGTACAAACGCCCTGAATTCAACCCAACTCGCCAAACAGTTTAAATAAAATCATTTTTGTTTCAATCGATTGTACCATAAAAGAAACCATTGTACCAACTTAAAAATCGTTTGTACCTCGAGATAAATAATATAGTAAGAGGTACAAACGGGTACGAACCATCTCCTGACCAGAACGAGCGGGTACAAACGCCCTGAATTCAACCCAACTCGCCAAACAGTTTAAAAAAAATCATTTTTGTTTCAATCGATTGTACCATAAAAGAAACCGATTGTACCAACTTAAAAATCGTTTGTACCTCGAGATGAATAATATAGTAAGAGGTACAAACGGGTACGAACCATCTCCTGACCAGAACGAGCGGGTACAAACACCCTGAATTCAACCCAACTCGCCAAACAGTTTAAAAAAAATCATTTTTGTTTCAATCGATTGTACCATAAAAGAAACCGATTGTACCAACTTAAAAATCGTTTGTACCTCGAGATAAATAATATAGTAAGAGGTACAAACGGGTACGAACCATCTCCTGACCAGAACGAGCGGGTACAAACACCCTGAATTCAACCCAACTCGCCAAACAGTTTAAAAAAAATCATTTTTGTTTCAATCGATTGTACCATAGAGGAAACCGATTGTACCAACTTAAAAATCGTTTGTACCTCGAGATAAATAATATAGTAAGAGGTACAAACGGGTACGAACCATCTCCTGACCAGAACGAGCGGGTACAAACGCCCTGAATCCAACCCAACTTGCTAAAGTGTTTAAAAAATAAACATTTTTGTTAAAATCGATTGTACCATAAAGGAAACCGATTGTACAAACTTAAAAATCGTTTGTACCTCGAGATAAATAATATAGTAAGAGGTACAAACGGGTACGAACCATCTCCTGACCAGAACGAGCGGGTACAAACGCCCTGAATTCAACCCAACTCGCCAAACAGTTTAAAAAAAATCATTTTTGTTTCAATCGATTGTACCATAGAGGAAACCGATTGTGCCAACTTAAAAATCGTTTGTACCTCGAGATAAATAATATAGTAAGAGGTACAAACGGGTACGAACCATCTCCTGAACAGAACGAGCGGGTACAAACACCCTGAATTCAACCCAACTCGCCAAACAGTTTAAAAAAAAACATTTTTGTTTCAATCGATTGTACCATAGAGGAAACCGATTGTGCCAACTTAAAAATCGTTTGTACCTCGAGATAAATAATATAGTAAGAGGTACAAACGGGTACGAACCATCTCCTGAACAGAACGAGCGGGTACAAACACCCTGAATTCAACTCGCCAAACAGTTTAAAAAAAATCATTTTTGTTTCAATCGATTGTACCAAAGAGGAAACCGATTGTACCAACTTAAAAATCGTTTGTACCTTGAGATAAATAATATAGTAAGAGGTACAAACGGGTACGAACCATCTCCTGACCAGAACGAGCGGGTACAAACACCCTGAATCCAACCCAACTCGCCAAACAGTTATAAAAAATCATTTTTGTTTCAATCGATTGTACCAAAGAGGAAACCGATTGTACCAACTTAAAAATCATTTGTACCTCGAGATAAATAATATGGTAAGAGGTACAAACGGGTACGAACCATCTCCTGAACAGAACGAGCGGGTACAAACGCCCTGAATCCAACCCAACTTGCTAAAGTGTTTAAAAAATAAACATTTTTGTTAAAATCGATTGTACCATAAAGGAAACCGATTGTACAAACTTAAAAATCGTTTGTACCTCGAGATAAAAAATATAGTAAGAGGTACAAACGGGTACGAACCATCTCCTGACCAGAACGAGCGGGTACAAACGCCCTGAATTCAACCCAACTCGCCAAACAGTTTAAAAAAAATCATTTTTGTTTCAATCGATTGTACCATAGAGGAAACCGATTGTGCCAACTTAAAAATCGTTTGTACCTCGAGATAAATAATATAGTAAGAGGTACAAACGGGTACGAACCATCTCCTGAACAGAACGAGCGGGTACAAACACCCTGAATTCAACCCAACTCGCCAAACAGTTTAAAAAAAAACATTTTTGTTTCAATCGATTGTACCATAGAGGAAACCGATTGTGCCAACTTAAAAATCGTTTGTACCTCGAGATAAATAATATAGTAAGAGGTACAAACGGGTACGAACCATCTCCTGAACAGAACGAGCGGGTACAAACACCCTGAATTCAACTCGCCAAACAGTTTAAAAAAAATCATTTTTGTTTCAATCGATTGTACCAAAGAGGAAACCGATTGTACCAACTTAAAAATCGTTTGTACCTTGAGATAAATAATATAGTAAGAGGTACAAACGGGTACGAACCATCTCCTGACCAGAACGAGCGGGTACAAACACCCTGAATCCAACCCAACTCGCCAAACAGTTATAAAAAATCATTTTTGTTTCAATCGATTGTACCAAAGAGGAAACCGATTGTACCAACTTAAAAATCATTTGTACCTCGAGATAAATAATATGGTAAGAGGTACAAACGGGTACGAACCATCTCCTGAACAGAACGAGCGGGTACAAACGCCCTGAATCCAACCCAACTTGCTAAAGTGTTTAAAAAATAAACATTTTTGTTAAAATCGATTGTACCATAAAGGAAACCGATTGTACAAACTTAAAAATCGTTTGTACCTCGAGATAAAAAATATAGTAAGAGGTACAAACGGGTACGAACCATCTCCTGAACAGAACGAGCGGGTACAAACACCCTGAATTCAACCCAACTCGCCAAACAGTTTAAAATAAATCATTTTTGTTTCAATCGATTGTACCATAGAGGAAACCGATTGTACCAACTTAAAAATCGTTTGTACCTCGAGATAAATAATATAGTAAGAGGTATAAACGGGTACGAACCATCTACTGACCAGAACGAGCGGGTACAAACACCCTGAATTCAACCCAACTCGCCAAACAGTTTAAAAAAAATCATTTTTGTTTCAATCGATTGTACCATAAAAGAAACCGATTGTACCAACTTAAAAATCGTTTGTACCTCGAGATAAATAATATAGTAAGAGGTACAAACGGGTACGAACCATCTCCTGAACAGAACGAGCGGGTACAAACACCCTGAATCCAAGCCAACTCGCCAAACAGTTATAAAAAATCATTTTTGTTTCAATCGATTGTACCAAAGAGGAAACCGATTGTACCAACTTAAAAATCGTTTGTACCTCGAGATAAATAATATAGTAAGAGGTACAAACGGGTACGAACCATCTCCTGACCAGAACGAGCGGGTACAAACGCCCTGAATTCAACCCAACTCGCCAAACAGTTTAAAAAAAAACATTTTTGTTTCAATCGATTGTACCATAAAAGAAACCGATTGTACCAACTTAAAAATCGTTTGTACCTCGAGATAAATAATATAATAAGAGGTACAAATGGGTACGAACCATCTCCTGACCAGAACGAGCGGGTACAAACGCCCTGAATTCAACCCAACTCGCCAAACAGTTTAAAAAAAATCATTTTTGTTTCAATCGATTGTACCATAAAAGAAACCGATTGTACCAACTTAAAAATCGTTTGTACCTCGAGATGAATAATATAGTAAGAGGTACAAACGGGTACGAACCATCTCCTGACCAGAACGAGCGGGTACAAACACCCTGAATTCAACCCAACTCGCCAAACAGTTTAAAAAAAATCATTTTTGTTTCAATCGATTGTACCATAAAAGAAACCGATTGTACCAACTTAAAAATCGTTTGTACCTCGAGATAAATAATATAGTAAGAGGTACAAACGGGTACGAACCATCTCCTGAACAGAACGAGCGGTTACAAACACCCTGAATCCAAGCCAACTCGCCAAACAGTTATAAAAAATCATTTTTGTTTCAATCGATTGTACCAGAGAGGAAACCGATTGTACCAACTTAAAAATCGTTTGTACCTCGAGATAAATAATATAGTAAGAGGTACAAACGGGTACGAACCATCTCCTGACCAGAACGAGCGGGTACAAACGCCCTGAATCCAACCCAACTCGCCAAACAGTTATAAAAAATCATTTTTGTTTCAATCGATTGTACCAAAGAGGAAACCGATTGTACCAACTTAAAAATCGTTTGTACCTCGAGATAAATAATATAGTAAGAGGTACAAACGGGTACGAACCATCTCCTGAACAGAACGAGCGGGTACAAACACCCTGAATCCAAGCCAACTCGCCAAACAGTTATAAAAAATCATTTTTTTTTCAATCGATTGTACCAAAGAGGAAACCGATTGTACCAACTTAAAAATCGTTTTTACCTCGAGATAAATAATATAGTAAGAGGTACAAACGGGTACGAACCATCTCCTGAACAGAACGAGCGGGTACAAACGCCCTGAATTCAACCCAACTCGCCAAACAGTTTAAAAAAAATCATTTTTGTTTCAATCGATTGTACCATAAAAGAAACCGATTGTACCAACTTAAAAATCGTTTGTACCTCGAGATGAATAAATAGTAAGAGGTATAAACGGGTACGAACCATCTCCTGACCAGAACGAGCGGGTACAAACGCCCTGAATTCAACCCAACTCGCCAAACAGTTTAAAAAAAATCATTTTTGTTTCAATCGATTGTACCATAAAAGAAACCGATTGTACCAACTTAAAAATCGTTTGTACCTCGAGATGAATAATATAGTAAGAGGTACAAACGGGTACGAACCATCTCCTGACCAGAACGAGCGGGTACAAACACCCTGAATTCAACCCAACTCGCCAAACAGTTTAAAAAAAATCATTTTTGTTTCAATCGATTGTACCATAAAAGAAACCGATTGTACCAACTTAAAAATCGTTTGTACCTCGAGATAAATAATATAGTAAGAGGTACAAACGGGTACGAACCATCTCCTGAACAGAACGAGCGGTTACAAACACCCTGAATCCAAGCCAACTCGCCAAACAGTTATAAAAAATCATTTTTGTTTCAATCGATTGTACCAGAGAGGAAACCGATTGTACCAACTTAAAAATCGTTTGTACCTCGAGATAAATAATATAGTAAGAGGTACAAACGGGTACGAACCATCTCCTGACCAGAACGAGCGGGTACAAACGCCCTGAATCCAACCCAACTCGCCAAACAGTTATAAAAAATCATTTTTGTTTCAATCGATTGTACCAAAGAGGAAACCGATTGTACCAACTTAAAAATCGTTTGTACCTCGAGATAAATAATATAGTAAGAGGTACAAACGGGTACGAACCATCTCCTGAACAGAACGAGCGGGTACAAACACCCTGAATCCAAGCCAACTCGCCAAACAGTTATAAAAAATCATTTTTTTTTCAATCGATTGTACCAAAGAGGAAACCGATTGTACCAACTTAAAAATCGTTTGTACCTCGAGATAAATAATATAGTAAGAGGTACAAACGGGTACGAACCATCTCCTGAACAGAACGAGCGGGTACAAACGCCCTGAATTCAACCCAACTCGCCAAACAGTTTAAAAAAAATCATTTTTGTTTCAATCGATTGTACCATAAAAGAAACCGATTGTACCAACTTAAAAATCGTTTGTACCTCGAGATGAATAAATAGTAAGAGGTATAAACGGGTACGAACCATCTCCTGAACAGAACGAGCGGGTACAAACACCCTGAATTCAACCCAACTCGCCAAACAGTTTAAAAAAAATCATTTTTGTTTCAATCGATTGTACCATAGAGGAAACCGATTGTACCAACTTAAAAATTGTATGTACCTCGAGATAAATAATATAGTAAGAGGTACAAACGGGTACGAACCATCTCCTGACCAGAACGAGCGGGTACAAACGCCCTGAATCCAACCCAACTTGCTAAAGTGTTTAAAAAATAAACATTTTTGTTAAAATCGATTGTACCATAAAGGAAACCGATTGTACAAACTTAAAAATCGTTTGTACCTCGAGATAAATAATATAGTAAGAGGTACAAACGGGTACGAACCATCTCCTGAACAGAACGAGCGGGTACAAACGCCCTGAATTCAACCCAACTCGCCAAACAGTTTAAAAAAAATCATTTTTGTTTCAATCGATTGTACCATAGAGGAAACCGATTGTACCAACTTAAAAATTGTATATACCTCGAGATAAATAATATGGTAAGAGGTACAAACGGGTACGAACCATCTCCTGAACAGAACGAGCGGGTACAAACGCCCTGAATCCAACCCAACTCGCCAAACAGTTATAAAAAATCAGTTTTGTTTCAATCGATTGTACCAAAGAGGAAACCGATTGTACCAACTTAAAAATCATTTGTACCTCGAGATAAATAATATAGTAAGAGGTACAAACGGGTACGAACCATCTCCTGACCAGAACGAGCGGGTACAAACACCCTGAATTCAACCCAACTCGCCAAACAGTTTAAAAAAAATCATTTTTGTTTCAATCGATTGTACCATAAAAGAAACCGATTGTACCAACTTAAAAATCGTTTGTACCTCGAGATAAATAATATAGTAAGAGGTACAAACGGGTACGAACCATCTCCTGACCAGAACGAGCGGGTACAAACGCCCTGAATCCAACCCAACTTGCTAAAGTGTTTAAAAAATAAACATTTTTGTTAAAATCGATTGTACCATAAAGGAAACCGATTGTACAAACTTAAAAATCGTTTGTACCTCGAGATAAATAATATAGTAAGAGGTACAAACGGGTACGAACCATCTCCTGAACAGAACGAGCGGGTACAAACGCCCTGAATTCAACCCAACTCGCCAAACAGTTTAAAAAAAATCATTTTTGTTTCAATCGATTGTACCATAGAGGAAACCGATTGTACCAACTTAAAAATCGTTTGTACCTCAAGATAAATAATATAGTAAGGGGTACAAACGGGTACGAACCATCTCCTGACCAGAACGAGCGGGTACAAACGCCCTGAATTCAACCCAACTCGCCAAAGAGTTAATAAATAAACATTTTTGTTTCAATCGATTGTACCATAAAGGAAACTGATTATACCAACTTAAAAATTGTTTATACCTCGAGATAAATAATATGGTAAGAGGTACAAACGGGTACGAACCATCTCCTGAACAGAACGAGCGGGTACAAACGCCCTGAATCCAACCCAACTCGCCAAACAGTTATAAAAAATCAGTTTTGTTTCAATCGATTGTACCAAAGAGGAAACCGATTGTACCAACTTAAAAATCATTTGTACCTCGAGATAAATAATATAGTAAGAGGTACAAACGGGTACGAACCATCTCCTGACCAGAACGAGCGGGTACAAACACCCTGAATTCAACCCAACTCGCCAAACAGTTTAAAAAAAATCATTTTTGTTTCAATCGATTGTACCATAAAAGAAACCGATTGTACCAACTTAAAAATCGTTTGTACCTCGAGATAAATAATATAGTAAGAGGTACAAACGGGTACGAACCATCTCCTGAACAGAACGAGCGGGTACAAACGCCCTGAATTCAACCCAACTCGCCAAACAGTTTAAAAAAAATCATTTTTGTTTCAATCGATTGTACCATAAAAGAAACCGATTGTACCAACTTAAAAATCGTTTGTACCTCGAGATAAATAATATAGTAAGAGGTACAAACGGGTACGAACCATCTCCTGACCAGAACGAGCGGGTACAAACGCCCTGAATTCAACCCAACTCGCCAAAGAGTTAATAAATAAACATTTTTGTTTCAATCGATTGTACCATAAAGGAAACTGATTGTACCAACTTAAAAATCGTTTATACCTCGAGATAAATAATATGGTAAGGGTACAAACGGGTACGAACCATCTCCTGACCAGAACGAGCGGGTACAAACGCCCTGAATCCCAGCAAATCACAAATCAGTGGTAAAATCTGCATTAAATTTGTTCAAGTCGTTTTTGAGATTGGATTACAAACTTTCATCACCTATTTTATCCCCTTAGGGGTAGAATTGATCAAAACCCTTTCTTAGGGGATGCCTACGTCATAGTAGCTATATGCATGCAAAATCTCAGCCCGATCGGTTTAAAATTGACAAAGTTTCATACAAACATTCATCCCGTATTTTATCCCCTTGGGGGTAGAATTTATCACAATCCTTTCTTAGAAGATGCCTACGTCATAGTAGCTACATGCATGCAAAGTCTCAGCCCGATCGGTTTAAATAGACAAAGTTTCATACAAACTTTCATCCCCTTAGGGATAGAATTTATCGAAATCCTTTCTTAAAGTATGCCCACGTCATAGTAGCTATATGCATGCACAATCTCAGCCCGATCGGTTTAAAATTGACAAAGTTTCATACAAACTTTCATCCCCTATTTTATCCCCTTGGGGGTAGAATTTATCAAAATCCTTTCTTAGTGTGCACATACGTCACTTGAAGAACCTTCCTGCCAAATTTCATGATTTTAGGTGTAGCGGTTGAGGCTGTGCGTTGATTATCAATCAGTCAGTCAGTCAGTCAGGACTTTGAATTTTATATATGTAATAGGAGCGCCCCGCGGCTTTGCCCGCGTTGAGCCCGTTCCCGTAGGAATTTTCGAAAATCCTTTCTTAGTGTGCACTTACGTCACTTGAAAAACCTTCCTGCCAAATTTCATGTTTCTAGGTGTAGCGGTTGAGGCTGTGCGTTGATTATCAGTCAGTCAGGACTTTGAATTTTATATATATAGATAATATAGATAGATGACATGTTTAATTTTTACTAGTTATAGGGATTAGATATATATTAAATTAAAATAAATCTATGTAGTTTTTATATATATTAAAAGGGAAAGATGTTTATTTTCGTTCAAAATTTTAGATGTTGCAATAACTGATTTTTCCACAATGTCATTGTGCACTTCCCACCTCCCTGTAACTCTCCGAATATAAGCGACGTAATGTCCGATTTGGCCGGATTCTGCTTCTATGTTCCCTACATATTCTATAATGGACTGAATTCGGTAAGAAGCATTTGCGATATTAATGTTTTCGGGTATTTGTTTTATATTAAGAGTCCCTGACCAATTCGGATGTCCTAGATTTTTAGCAAGCCGAGTCCATTGTAAACACTCAATGTCAATGAATATATGTTTTCCCAAGGTAATTGTTGGCGTGACATCTGATTGGCAAGCTGCACAGATTCTCTTTTGGTGTATTTTTTTATTTACAAGTTCATTTAAGAATTGGATCCCGTGATTATATATTGGTTTTACATCTACTTCTAAGACAACCGCCCTTATCTCGTCATCTTTCTTGCAAGACTTGCATTGACTATGTACACTGTACGAAGGTTCCTCCTTAAGCAAATCTTTTACCAAATTGCTGACGTTTGCCATACAATCTAAGACCCCATCTGACATGTTTACAATCTGGTGCATTATTTCAGCCCTTGTCTTGTAATTTCTTATAGTACAGCCCGACTTATCGAGCTGTTTGATAAATCGGAAATAATTATTTGTCGAAGACGTAATATAGTCCTGATAAGAGGCCCAGTCCCGATAGGCCACGAGTATCGATTGCGATATCGAATCGATGGGGCATGTGTTGCGCACTATGATATTTTTATTTTGTAGCTTTACAGGCCCGAGGAGCAAACCGTTTTTTAGAAATGGTATGGTAGAGGTTACTTTCTTTGGCCGTTCATGGTGAAGTTGAATGTCGGGACATGGGCGCAAATATTTTCCTCGTCTTATTCGGCTCCTCCTTTTCCAAATTTCCTCTTGATTTAGATGCTCTACATATTTTAATTGCCTTTTTGTTCCACGAGTTTGCAAGGAATCACTCTCGTGCAATGTGTGGAGGATTTTCGTGGTACCTGCTATTGATCTCATATGTATAACTAAGAATTTATCTATTCTGATGGGTGTTTTTTGTTTGAAGACTAATTGTTTTACCTCCCGAAAATATTCCTCGCTGTAAGATGATGTTGCAACTACCGACTCGTGCTGCTCCATAAGGGCCGTCCATAAAGGGAAAAGTTTGCCTAATCTTATAAAATTTACAGCAAAACCGGGACAGTGAAAAGGATTTGGTCGAACACCATCAACTACACGAGATTTACACTCAACAACGAGATTATTGATAAATTCGGATCCAGTGATGAAGTTTTCCTGACTCTCATGCTCATCATCATGCCCATGCTCATTAATATCTTCATTTTCAGCTTCATTACATTCGTTCTCAATTTCATAACAGAGGGCGTCTTTTTTAATAGCTTCCATAAGGCGTAACTGAGCGGCAACACAGCTACCACTTTCCTCACTCTTTATGACTTCCGTTTCTGACATTGCAATGAGCAGAATGTCGCAAAATACATATCTGAAACTATTAAGGTCATTGCATTTAGTTAAAAGCCCGACACATCTCACAAAAAAATCTTTTACGCTGAAATGTTTAGCTTCGAAACATTTCCATCGACAAACGAATTTTATCTGATGTGCAATATCAATACGAGCAATGCATGGTGGCCTTGCATATTTTTTAGGGGACTCTAGCCATTTTATGCAATTGTCAATGTACACACTTAATGAGCACTCACAAAAAGCCATACAAACGGCATTCAGCAAAGCTAAAGAACAATCCGTTACCACTTTTTTGGGGGTCGGTACACCAGAACGACGCCACTCTTTTAACCAGTAGGAAAGAAAATTTGCGTCATGCTTTTCGGAAATAGCTTGACACACAGGTAATATTTTGCCATGAAAGGGCACTACTGCTTGGTATAAAAACATACTGCGACTTGTACCATCTGGTCTTTTAATTGGGCTAATTAGGGAACCTGTAGCGTCAATTGATATTGAACCAATTTCACATTGTTTACATTTAAAAGTTGTCTTGTACAAAAACATTTGTTCCGCACTCCAGTAAAAAGTGTAAAATTTATTTAAACATATTTCTTTTAAAAAACCTGCGAATTCTGGTTCGTATTTCATTTTTTCAACGGAACGGATGGGATCAGACACATTGGTGAGCCCCAATTGTCTATCATTTTCTAATTGTTTGGCTTTCCGTAATACGTCCTCCGTATATAAATTTGCAGGCTCGATGTCGCCAAATATCATACTTTTATTGGCTTCTTTTCTACGCCAAACATATACACCATCAACTTGCAAGTCTTTTACTACAGCCATCCTTTCTGGCCCTGATAAAAATCTTTTTTGTTTATGAAATACATTAGAAGTGTCGAATGTAGATACGTGTATCTGAATACCGTTTGATAATTTAATCGTTGGAATGTAAATGTGGATAACGTTGTGGCACTCCCTACATTGTCCGCGTACTGTCAGCAGCGACTCTCCTGGATTTTCATTAATTTGCGCAAACCCAAACGCAAAGGGGCATGGTATTTTTAAATTCTCCCATATCAATGTATAGACAGTATTTGTCCAACCTGGAGCCAAAGTTAATCTTTCGTTTTCGCCGTATGCGAAAAGGTTAGCTTTTATTTTATAAAAATTCTCTTTTGTTATATATATAGTCCTTCGCAGGGAAGGGTACGCCGGTTTTAGTTGGGCCTCCATCGACCAATTAGAAGTAAGACTTACATTTGGACTTATTGTCTTTGGAGAGTCTACAAGAAGATTTTGGTTCTTGATGATTCTTTGGTAAATTCCATTGCGGTCCTGCGAGATGTACAAATATATATATTTTTTGCACATTTTTGGTAATATTTTGTGCGCATCTTCCCACACTGGGCTGGCTAAAGGCAATAGTTTAGATTTATTATTTTCATCGCAATGATGAAATGCTAAATCTTTAATTGCCGCAAACACCTCATCCACCGTATAAACTGGCGTTTTAGGCATTTTTTAAAATAATAACAAAATAATTTTAAAACTTAAAAAAAAAAGAATATTAGTAAAAAAGTTTAAGTACAATGAATAAAATCTGGAAAGAATGTTTAAGAAATGAACCAAACTAAAAGTTTTAATTTTTAAACTATAAACAATAATTAAATACAAAAAAAAAATGAAAAATTCTAATGACTGAACTACAACAACGAAAAATTAAAAACGTAAAGACGAAAATCAAAGAAAAATTCAAAACGTAAAGACGAAAATCAAAGAAAAATTAAAAAAATTATAATAAAAACTAAAATGAATTAATGAATTAACAACGAAAAAGTCAAACACCGAAATCGAAATTAAATAAAGAAAATAATAAGCAAAAAGAGACGAAAGAAAATGAACGAATGAAAACAAAAGAAAATTAATAATTACAAAGTTAAACGCAAAATTAAAAGATAAATAAAAAATTTAAATGACTAAACTAAAACAAAAATAAAATAAAAAGGTAAACACGAAAATCAAAGTAAAATTAAAAAAAAATAATAAAAACTAAAATGAATTAATTAACAACGAAAAAGTCAAACACCGAAATCGAAATTCAATAAAGAAAATAATAAGCAAAAAGAGACGAAAGAAAATGAACGAATGAAAACAAAAGAAAATTAATAATTACAAAGTTAAACGCAAAATTAAAAGATAAATAAAAAATTTAAATGACTAAACTAAAACAAAAATAAAATAAAAAGGTAAACACGAAAATCAAAGTAAAATTAAAAAAAAATAATAAAAACTAAAATGAATTAATTAACAACGAAAAAGTCAAACACCGAAATCGAAATTCAATAAAGAAAATAATAAGCAAAAAGAGACGAAAGAAAATGAACGAATGAAAACAAAAGAAAATTAATAATTAGGTACAAAGTTAAACGCAAAATTAAAAGTTAAATAAAAAAATTAAATGACTAATTAAAACAAAGGAAATATTAAACTCGGAAATCTACGTTAAACAAATAAAAATATAAAGTAAAAAGAAAATGAATCAATTAAAACAAATGATAATTAAAAATGCTAAACACGAAAATCAAAGTTAAATAATATAAAATAAGCAATTTCAATGAACATAACAAAATAAAGGAAATTGTCTGAATGAAAAAGAAATAATAACTATGAAAAGAAACATAAAAATCACTTAGAAAGATAAACAAAATACACGAGCGATATTAATGAAAAGGAAAACTTAATTAGTGGCAAAATAGTAATTTATTATTAAAATTGTAATACAATTATTTCTAAAACACCATAAAAACGTGCATTTCGTTGATCGCTAAGGTAACCTCGGTTTCGCGGGGTGACGGGGTGGGGTGAAGGGCGGCCTCCAACGCGCGATGAAATCGTTTTAAATTATTTCGTTGGAAATTTCAATAGATGGCGCTACTGGGCAAATATTCTGCAACGCGCTAACGTTGTGTTCCGGTGTTATGATAGGATTGGTTAAATATTCACTGACACGATTTCCGTCTGTTGTCGCTTGGATTGACGTGGGCATGTACATGAGCTAGTACCTTCAAAAGCAGATTAAACTAAAAGATCTTTTGGAGAAAGATAAACAAAAAAATGTTTACAAACCCCATTGGCGAGTTGGGTTGGATTCAGGGCGTTTGTACCCGCTCGTTCTGTTCAGGAGATGGTTCGTACCCGTTTGTACCTCTTACCATATTATTTACCTCGAGGTACAAACGATTTTTAAGTTGGTACAATCGGTTTCCTCTATGGTACAATCGATTGAAACAAAAATGATTTATAAGCTATTGCATAGCTTCTATCGCGGGCCTTGAGCGCGGGGACCAAATCCAAAAATTCCGTAACGAAAAAACCTCACGCTTACCCGATCCGACGGGCAAGGAGGTGTGGCTTGAAGGCCGTGCATCGTCTAACGTCGTTTCAGTTCGGCAGTCTTCGACACGGGCGTTGTGTGCGATTGTGAGTTGGGGGTGAGAGAGGGGGTGAGAGAGGGGGTGAGAGAGGGGGGTGAGAGAGGGGGGTGAGAGAGGGTGGTGAGAGAGGGGTGAGAGAGGGGGTGAGAGAGGGGTGAGAGAGGGGTGAGAGAGGGGTGAGAGAGGGGGGTGAGAGAGGGGGGTGAGAGAGGGGGTGAGAGAGGGTGGTGAGAGAGGGTGGTGAGAGAGGGTGGTGAGAGAGGGTGGTGAGAGAGGGGGGTGAGAGAGGGGGGTGAGAGACGGGGTGAGAGACGGTGAGAGAGGGGTGAGAGAGGGGGGGTGAGAGAGGGGGGTGAGAGAGGGGGGTGAGAGAGGGGGTGAGATAGGGTGGTGAGAGAGGGTGGTGAGAGAGGAGGGTGAGAGAGGGGGGTGAGAGAGGGGGTGAGAGATGGGTGAGAGGGGTGAGAGAGGAGTGAGAGAGGGGTGAGAGAGGGGGGTGAGAGAGGGGGGTGAGAGAGGGGGGTGAGAGAGGGGGGTGAGAGAGGGGGGTGAGAGAGGGTGTGAGAGAGGGGGTGAGATAGGTTGGTGAGAGAGGGTGGTGATAGAGGGTGGTGAGAGAGGAGGGTGAGAGAGGGGGGTGAGGGAGGGGGTGAGAGAGGGGGGTGAGAGAGGGGTGAGAGAGGGGTGAGAGAGGGGGGGTGAGAGAGGGGGGTGAGAGAGGCGGGAGGGGTGAGAGAGAGAGAGGAGGCGGGAGGGGTGAGAGAGAGAGAGGAGGCGGGAGGGGTGAGAGAGAAGAGGCGGGAGCGGTGAGAGAGAAGAGGCAGGAGCGGTGAGAGAGGAGGCGGGAGGGGAGAGAAGAGGCGGGAGGGGCGTTTGTACCCGCTCGTTCTGGTCAGGAGATGGTTCGTACCCGTTTGTACCTCTTACTATATTATTTATCTCGAGGTACAAACGATTTTTAAGTTTGTACAATCGGTTTCGTTTATGGTACAATCGATTGAAACAAAAATGTTTATTATTTAACTCTTTGGCGAGTTGGGTTGAATTCAGGGTGTTTGTACCCGCTCGTTCTGGTCAGGAGATGGTTCGTACCCGTTTGTACCTCTTACCATATTATTTATCTCGAGGTACAAACGATTTTTAAGTTGGTACAATCAGTTTCCTTTATGGTACAATCGATTGAAACAAAAATGTTTATTTTTTAACTCTTTGGCGAGTTGGGTTGAATTCAGGGCGTTTGTACCCGCTCGTTCTGGTCAGGAGATGGTTCGTACCCGTTTGTACCCCTTACTATATTATTTATCTCGAGGTACAAACGATTTTTAAGTTGGTACAATCGGTTTCGTTTATGGTACAATCGATTGAAACAAAAATGATTTTTTTAAACTGTTTGGCGAGTTGGGTTGAATTCAGGGTGTTTGTACCCGCTCGTTCTGGTCAGGAGATGGTTCGTACCCGTTTGTACCTCTTACTATATTATTTATCTCGAGGTACAAACGATTTTTAAGTTTGTACAATCGGTTTCCTTTATGGTACAATCGATTTTAACAAAAATGTTTATTTTTTAAACTCTTTAGCAAGTTGGGTTGGATTCAGGGCGTTTGTACCCGCTCGTTCTGGTCAGGAGATGGTTCGTACCCGTTTGTACCTCTTACTATATTATTTATCTCGAGGTACAAACGATTTTTAAGTTTGAACAATCGGTTTCCTTTATGGTACAATCGATTTAAACAAAATTGATTTTTTTTAAACTGTTTGGCGAGTTGGGTTGAATTCAGGGCGTTTGTACCCGCTCGTTCTGTTCAGGAGATGGTTCGTACCCGTTTGTACCTCTTACTATATTATTTATCTCGAGGTACAAACGATTTTTAAGTTGGTACAATCGGTTTCCTCTTTGGTACAATCGATTGAAACAAAAATGATTTTTTATAACTGTTTGGCGAGTTGGGTTGAATTCAGGGCGTTTGTACCCGCTCGTTCTGGTCAGGAGATGGTTCGTACCCGTTTGTACCTCTTACCATATTATTTATCTCGAAGTACAAATGATTTTTAAGTTTGTACAATCGGTTTCGTTTATGGTACAATCGATTGAAACAAAAATGTTTATTATTTAACTCTTTGGCGAGTTGGGTTGAATTCAGGGTGTTTGTACCCGCTCGTTCTGGTCAGGAGATGGTTCGTACCCGTTTGTACCTCTTACCATATTATTTATCTCGAGGTACAAACGATTTTTAAGTTGGTACAATCAGTTTCCTTTATGGTACAATCGATTGAAACAAAAATGTTTATTTTTTAACTCTTTGGCGAGTTGGGTTGAATTCAGGGCGTTTGTACCCGCTCGTTCTGGTCAGGAGATGGTTCGTACCCGTTTGTACCCCTTACTATATTATTTATCTCGAGGTACAAACGATTTTTAAGTTGGTACAATCGGTTTCTTTTATGGTACAATCGATTTTAACAAAAATGTTTATTTTTTAACTGTTTGGCGAGTTGGGTTGAATTCAGGGCGTTTGTACCCGCTCGTTCTGGTCAGGAGATGGTTCGTACCCGTTTGTACCTCTTACTATATTATTTATCTCGAGGTACAAATGATTTTTAAGTTGGTACAATCGGTTTCCTCTTTGGTACAATCGATTGAAACAAAAATGATTTTTTATAACTGTTTGGCGAGTTGGGTTGGATTCAGGGCGTTTGTACCCGCTCGTTCTGTTCAGGAGATGGTTCGTACCCGTTTGTACCTCTTACCATATTATTTATCTCGAGGTACAAACGATTTTTAAGTTGGTACAATCAGTTTCCTTTATGGTACAATCGATTGAAACAAAAATGTTTATTTTTTAACTCTTTGGCGAGTTGGGTTGAATTCAGGGCGTTTGTACCCGCTCGTTCTGGTCAGGAGATGGTTCGTACCCGTTTGTACCCCTTACTATATTATTTATCTCGAGGTACAAACGATTTTTAAGTTGGTACAATCGGTTTCGTTTATGGTACAATCGATTGAAACAAAAATGATTTTTTTTAACTGTTTGGCGAGTTGGGTTGAATTCAGGGTGTTTGTACCCGCTCGTTCTGGTCAGGAGATGGTTCGTACCCGTTTGTACCTCTTACTATATTATTTATCTCGAGGTACAAACGATTTTTAAGTTTGTACAATCGGTTTCCTTTATGGTACAATCGATTTTAACAAAAATGTTTATTTTTTAAACTCTTTAGCAAGTTGGGTTGGATTCAGGGCGTTTGTACCCGCTCGTTCTGGTCAGGAGATGGTTCGTACCCGTTTGTACCTCTTACTATATTATTTATCTCGAGGTACAAACGATTTTTAAGTTTGAACAATCGGTTTCCTTTATGGTACAATCGATTTAAACAAAATTGATTTTTTTTAAACTGTTTGGCGAGTTGGGTTGAATTCAGGGCGTTTGTACCCGCTCGTTCTGTTCAGGAGATGGTTCGTACCCGTTTGTACCTCTTACTATATTATTTATCTCGAGGTACAAACGATTTTTAAGTTGGTACAATCGGTTTCCTCTTTGGTACAATCGATTGAAACAAAAATGATTTTTTATAACTGTTTGGCGAGTTGGCTTGGATTCAGGGTGTTTGTACCCGCTCGTTCTGTTCAGGAGATGGTTCGTACCCGTTTGTACCTCTTAATATATTATTTATCTCGAGGTACAAACGATTTTTAAGTTGGTACAATCGGTTTCCTCTTTGGTACAATCGATTGAAACAAAAATGATTTTTTTTAAACTCTTTGGCGAGTTGGGTTGAATTCAGGGTGTTTGTACCCGCTCGTTCTGGTCAGGAGATGGTTCGTACCCGTTTGTACCTCTTACTATATTATTTATCTCGAGGTACAAATGATTTTTAAGTTGGTACAATCGGTTTCTTTTATGGTACAATCGATTGAAACAAAAATGATTTTTTTTTAAACTGTTTGGCGAGTTGGGTTGAATTCAGGGCGTTTTTACCCGCTCGTTCTGTTCAGGAGATGGTTCGTACCCGTTTGTACCTCTTACCATATTATTTATCTCGAGGTACAAATGATTTTTAAGTTGGTACAATCGGTTTCCTCTTTGGTACAATCGATTGAAACAAAAATGATTTTTTATAACTGTTTGGCGAGTTGGGTTGGATTCAGGGTGTTTGTACCCGCTCGTTCTGGTCAGGAGATGGTTCGTACCCGTTTGTACCTCTTACTATATTATTTATCTCGAGGTACAAATGATTTTTAAGTTGGTACAATCGGTTTCCTCTATGGTACAATCGATTGAAACAAAAATGATTTTTTTTAAACTCTTTGGCGAGTTGGGTTGAATTCAGGGTGTTTGTACCCGCTCGTTCTGGTCAAGAGATGGTTCGTACCCGTTTGTACCTCTTACCATATTATTTATCTCGAGGTACAAATGATTTTTAAGTTGGTACAATCGGTTTCCTCTTTGGTACAATCGATTGAAACAAAAATGATTTTTTATAACTGTTTGGCGAGTTGGGTTGAATTCAGGGCGTTTGTACCCGCTCGTTCTGGTCAGGAGATGGTTCGTACCCGTTTGTACCTCTTACCATATTATTTATCTCGAAGTACAAATGATTTTTAAGTTGGTACAATCGGTTTCCTCTTTGGTACAATCGATTGAAACAAAAATGATTTTTTATAACTCTTTGGCGAGTTGGGTTGGATTCAGGGCGTTTGTACCCGCTCGTTCTGGTCAGGAGATGGTTCGTACCCGTTTGTACCCCTTACTATATTATTTATCTCGAGGTACAAACGATTTTTAAGTTGGTACAATCGGTTTCGTTTATGGTACAATCGATTGAAACAAAAATGATTTTTTTAAACTGTTTGGCGAGTTGGGTTGAATTCAGGGCGTTTGTACCCGCTCGTTCTGTTCAGGAGATGGTTCGTACCCGTTTGTACCTCTTACCATATTATTTATCTCGAGGTACAAACGATTTTTAAGTTGGTACAATCAGTTTCCTTTATGGTACAATCGATTGAAACAAAAATGTTTATTTTTTAACTCTTTGGCGAGTTGGGTTGAATTCAGGGCGTTTGTACCCGCTCGTTCTGGTCAGGAGATGGTTCGTACCCGTTTGTACCCCTTACTATATTATTTATCTCGAGGTACAAACGATTTTTAAGTTGGTACAATCGGTTTCGTTTATGGTACAATCGATTGAAACAAAAATGATTTTTTTTAACTGTTTGGCGAGTTGGGTTGAATTCAGGGTGTTTGTACCCGCTCGTTCTGGTCAGGAGATGGTTCGTACCCGTTTGTACCTCTTACTATATTATTTATCTCGAGGTACAAACGATTTTTAAGTTTGTACAATCGGTTTCCTTTATGGTACAATCGATTTTAACAAAAATGTTTATTTTTTAAACTCTTTAGCAAGTTGGGTTGGATTCAGGGCGTTTGTACCCGCTCGTTCTGGTCAGGAGATGGTTCGTACCCGTTTGTACCTCTTACTATATTATTTATCTCGAGGTACAAACGATTTTTAAGTTTGAACAATCGGTTTCCTTTATGGTACAATCGATTTAAACAAAATTGATTTTTTTTAAACTGTTTGGCGAGTTGGGTTGAATTCAGGGCGTTTGTACCCGCTCGTTCTGTTCAGGAGATGGTTCGTACCCGTTTGTACCTCTTACTATATTATTTATCTCGAGGTACAAACGATTTTTAAGTTGGTACAATCGGTTTCCTCTTTGGTACAATCGATTGAAACAAAAATGATTTTTTATAACTGTTTGGCGAGTTGGCTTGGATTCAGGGTGTTTGTACCCGCTCGTTCTGTTCAGGAGATGGTTCGTACCCGTTTGTACCTCTTAATATATTATTTATCTCGAGGTACAAACGATTTTTAAGTTGGTACAATCGGTTTCCTCTTTGGTACAATCGATTGAAACAAAAATGATTTTTTTTAAACTCTTTGGCGAGTTGGGTTGAATTCAGGGTGTTTGTACCCGCTCGTTCTGGTCAGGAGATGGTTCGTACCCGTTTGTACCTCTTACTATATTATTTATCTCGAGGTACAAATGATTTTTAAGTTGGTACAATCGGTTTCTTTTATGGTACAATCGATTGAAACAAAAATGATTTTTTTTTAAACTGTTTGGCGAGTTGGGTTGAATTCAGGGCGTTTTTACCCGCTCGTTCTGTTCAGGAGATGGTTCGTACCCGTTTGTACCTCTTACCATATTATTTATCTCGAGGTACAAATGATTTTTAAGTTGGTACAATCGGTTTCCTCTTTGGTACAATCGATTGAAACAAAAATGATTTTTTATAACTGTTTGGCGAGTTGGGTTGGATTCAGGGTGTTTGTACCCGCTCGTTCTGGTCAGGAGATGGTTCGTACCCGTTTGTACCTCTTACTATATTATTTATCTCGAGGTACAAATGATTTTTAAGTTGGTACAATCGGTTTCCTCTATGGTACAATCGATTGAAACAAAAATGATTTTTTTTAAACTCTTTGGCGAGTTGGGTTGAATTCAGGGTGTTTGTACCCGCTCGTTCTGGTCAAGAGATGGTTCGTACCCGTTTGTACCTCTTACCATATTATTTATCTCGAGGTACAAATGATTTTTAAGTTGGTACAATCGGTTTCCTCTTTGGTACAATCGATTGAAACAAAAATGATTTTTTATAACTGTTTGGCGAGTTGGGTTGAATTCAGGGCGTTTGTACCCGCTCGTTCTGGTCAGGAGATGGTTCGTACCCGTTTGTACCTCTTACCATATTATTTATCTCGAAGTACAAATGATTTTTAAGTTGGTACAATCGGTTTCCTCTTTGGTACAATCGATTGAAACAAAAATGATTTTTTATAACTCTTTGGCGAGTTGGGTTGGATTCAGGGCGTTTGTACCCGCTCGTTCTGGTCAGGAGATGGTTCGTACCCGTTTGTACCCCTTACTATATTATTTATCTCGAGGTACAAACGATTTTTAAGTTGGTACAATCGGTTTCGTTTATGGTACAATCGATTGAAACAAAAATGATTTTTTTAAACTGTTTGGCGAGTTGGGTTGAATTCAGGGTGTTTGTACCCGCTCGTTCTGGTCAGGAGATGGTTCGTACCCGTTTGTACCTCTTACTATATTATTTATCTCGAGGTACAAACGATTTTTAAGTTTGTACAATCGGTTTCCTTTATGGTACAATCGATTTTAACAAAAATGTTTATTTTTTAAACTCTTTAGCAAGTTGGGTTGGATTCAGGGCGTTTGTACCCGCTCGTTCTGGTCAGGAGATGGTTCGTACCCGTTTGTACCTCTTACTATATTATTTATCTCGAGGTACAAACGATTTTTAAGTTGGTACAATCGGTTTCCTGTTTGGTACAATCGATTGAAACAAAAATGATTTTTTATAACTGTTTGGCGAGTTGGCTTGGATTCAGGGTGTTTGTACCCGCTCGTTCTGTTCAGGAGATGGTTCGTACCCGTTTGTACCTCTTACTATATTATTTATCTCGAGGTACAAACGATTTTTAAGTTGGTACAATCGGTTTCCTCTTTGGTACAATCGATTGAAAAAAAAATGATTTTTTATAACTGTTTGGCGAGTTGGCTTGGATTCAGGGTGTTTGTACCCGCTCGTTCTGTTCAGGAGATGGTTCGTACCCGTTTGTACCTCTTACTATATTATTTATCTCGAGGTACAAACGATTTTTAAGTTGGTACAATCGGTTTCCTCTTTGGTACAATCGATTGAAACAAAAATGATTTTTTATAACTGTTTGGCGAGTTGGGTTGGATTCAGGGCGTTTGTACCCGCTCGTTCTGGTCAGGAGATGGTTCGTACCCGTTTGTACCTCTTACTATATTATTTATCTCGAGGTACAAACGATTTTTAAGTTGGTACAATCGGTTTCCTCTTTGGTACAATCGATTGAAACAAAAATGATTTTTTATAACTGTTTGGCGAGTTGGGTTGGATTCAGGGCGTTTGTACCCGCTCGTTCTGGTCAGGAGATGGTTCGTACCCGTTTGTACCTCTTACTATATTATTTATCTCGAGGTACAAATGATTTTTAAGTTGGTACAATCGGTTTCCTCTATGGTACAATCGATTGAAACAAAAATGATTTTTTTTAAACTGTTTGGCGAGTTGGGTTGAATTCAGGGCGTTTGTACCCGCTCGTTCTGGTCAGGAGATGGTTCGTACCCGTTTGTACCTCTTACTATATTATTTATCTCGAGGTACAAACGATTTTTTAGTTGATACATCCAGTTTTACTAATGGTAAAATTGATTTTTTAAATTTTTTATTTTTATTTTTTATTTTTGTTTTTTTTTTATTTTCTGTCAGGGTACAAACGATTTCAAATACGGTACATTTAGGTACATTCGGGGTACAATCGAACGGTACTAATTAAATTACAATATCGCAAACTCAGTTTTCAACTTCACATAGGCACTATCGTCCACTATGATAAAATATTAAAGACTTTTTCACTTTTAAAAATCGTGAAAGGTCTTAACATAAATCAGAGAATTTGAATCACAATATCAAAGTGGTTACTTAACGGTGTCTTCTGTGACCACGGTTCCTGTAAAGGGGCCGAAATATCAGATAAAAATTTAAAATAAAAGCGAAGTGTATTCGTAAACGTATATCAATTTAAAATCGCTATACCAAATTGTACTAGTTAAGCCGCGACAAAAGATTCGTTCGCTTCAATTCGCTTTAAAAACACACAATATTCTAAAATTGGAACGCAAAACTTGTTCCATATTCAATTTCATTCATCAGTTTGTCAATAAAACTAGTTACCACTGGACAAACCAGACAACCGGACACTGGCCATCAATAAATATAGGGTTGAATCCGGTTCCAAAAATAAAACCTCTTTTTTAACAAATTCTTTTTAAAAAACTTGATTTCTATTTTCCAGTTGTACTTGTTCCATTTTTGAAATTTAATTGAGAATTGGCTTTTTGGACACGTGTTCGTTCGGTGTTCCAAGTTTAAAATTATAATTTGCTATCGATCTAGAGTAGTTTGGGCAAATAAGTATTGCTTTGAAAATTACTTTACCTATAAGAATATTTAGTACTTTTAGTAATACACATTTCCACGTCAGACCAAAATGAATTCGACAAGACGTTGAATACCTATTCTTTCGTTGGCATCTTGAAGACTTGAATCGACCCCAATATTTGTGTCGGAACAACTTACTGCCAAAGGAGCCCGCTTATATTTTCTCGCTCGTGAACTCACCAGGTCTAATAATTATAAGTTTTGTTGGACTGCATACGGGCGAATATACGTACGGAAAACAGAAGACTCTCCCATTATACCGATAACTAATGAAATACAAGTCCAAGAACTCATAATGAAAAGTAAAATATGACTATTATATACTATGATTGTCCTGTACTTGGTTTATGTAGTTTATAATATTGTTAGTCGGCTTTATCATCTAGTAATCTATTCCTTTATATATTATGTTTCTACTTTCACAATAACTTCTGTATTGTATTATAATAATTATCATAGTTTTTTAATATTCAATATAGTACTACTAACTTATAACAAACACAACAGAACTCACATACTTACAAACACAAACACTAATCTTAACAACAGACAATCACAAGCTTACACTAAGACAGACTACTTCATATTTACACTAACATATAAATTCAGATTAATTACATTAAAAATACATCTTAATAAACTTCAATTGATTTCTCATATGATATTTTGGCCAAATTATAGAATCAATAATTACAATAATATTCGGAAGCACATACGACGTATGTAAGGATAATAATTTTCTCAAATATCTCATAGATGATGGCAAGCTGTATTGAAACTATTGATGATATTGACAATTTAGAAATTGCTCAATCAACGAGCTGTTATATTCAGGATATAAATAAATCTTTTAATATACAAAATACAGACCTCACTTTAGTTTCACAAAATATAAGGACAGTTTATAATAATTTTAATGACCTACAAATTAATTTATCACAATTTAACTTCGATATCGACATAATAATATTGAGTGAATGTCGCCTAAACATAAATAAACCTATACCTGAAATGCCTAATTACAGTAATTTCATGACGACAAATCACTTAAACCAGTGTGATGGAGTAGTAGCTTACGTTAAAAAATCAATTTGTAGAAATATATCATTTCAGGAAGTCTTATTGGTCCATGCATCGTGTTTACAAATATCATTGTCGAACTGCATTATATTAGGTATTTATCGTTCTCCTTCAAATGAGTGTGCCGATTCATTTATTAATTCTCTTGACAATTATTTGCACACGGTTAAAAATCATAAGAATATTGTTATTACAGGAGACATTAATATTAACTTAGTGCCTTCTGATAAAGAGAAATCCAATGAACGCTTAAATAGGAATAGTTACTTAAACATGCTTGCATCGCATGGCATACTTCCGGGTCATACTCTGCCAACTCGAGAAAAGAATTGTCTGGATCACATAATGTTAAAATTGGATAAAACTAGTTCTGATGCCAATATCTGTGTTTTGAACACATCTATTACTGATCATCTCATGTTATTTCTCAAACTTAGTAAAATCAAGAAAAGTAAACAAAACATAAAAACTAAAACGATTGTAAACTACGAAAAGGCTCTACTTGATCTGAAATCGACCAGTTTTGAAAGTTGTTTACTATCGGAAGATTCTGATTATATTGCTGAAACTTTAATCAGTAAAATTAGTGAATCCATAATGAGACATACCTTATATAAGCATATTACTGTGAAAAATAGAATTATCAAACCATGGATAACTCTAGGTATTTTAAGATGCATTACTAACCGTAATAACATGCAAAAAAAGCTCAGATCCGACCCGAACAATATGATACTAAAAATTACCTATAAACGTTATCGTAATTACTGTAATAACCTAATCAAAAAGCTAAAACGCAACTATGACAAAGAGCAAATAAATAAAAGTAAAAGACATCCTAAAACACTTTGGAAAGCCATAAACTCTATCACACATAAAAAGCAAAAAGATACAGCAAACTTAAAATTACTTAACCTAGAATCGACAAAGGAGGACTCTGTAAACACAGTGAATAACTATTTTGTCAATATTGGTAAAACCATATCAGATAAAGTAAAAACAACTAGACGGAAAACACAAAACACAAACATACAAAATAGAACAAAATCATCATTTTTTCTTTTAGATACAGACATTTCTGAGGTAAGAAGTACCTTATTAAATCTAAAAACAGACAGTTCACCTGGTTGGGATAAAATAACAGCTAAGTTTATGAAGCTATCATGTGATAAAACAGTACCCATCATTACCCATCTCATCAATGTGTGTTTTAAAACAGGCAATTTTCCTACTGTATTAAAACAAGCCTTAATTACACCTGTTCATAAGGGAGGATGCAAAGACGATGTTTCAAATTATAGGCCTATATCTGTGCTTCCAGTGATCTCAAAGATACTGGAAAAAATACTAAACAGAAGATTAGTGAACTATCTTGAGACCAATGGAATATTATCGAAAGCACAATTCGGATTTAGGCATGGTCTATCTACAGAAGACTCAGTGACAGCCCTTACCTCAACTATAGTCAATCTTTTAGATAATAATAAGAAATGTCTGACTGTCTTTTTAGACCTAATGAAAGCATTCGACACAGTCTCTGTATCCATCCTTTTGAAACAGCTTGAAAACGTAGGCATTAGGGGTAATGAATTAAAATTATTTAAAAGTTACTTGCATAATAGGACGCAATCTACGAGGATAGGTGAATACACTAGTAATCTAGAAAGTAGCTGCTGTGGAGTTCCCCAGGGAAGCGTGTTAGGGCCCACGCTATTCCTGGTTTATATAAATTCTTTATGTAATCTCGAATTAGTAGGAGGAAAGCTTTTTTCATATGCTGATGACACTGCGATAGTATTCACAGGTAAAACGTGGGCGGAAGCAAAAAGCAACACTGAAAGAGGACTAGTTAAAATTTCTCAATGGCTTAACTCACATTTACTGGCACTCAATACTTCCAAGACGAACTATATCTGCTTTACGAAATATAATAATACTCAACCTTTAATGAGCGTTAAAATTCATCAGGGTAATGATCCGTGTAATGACACTTGTGATTGTGACGAAATAAGAAAAGTAAATAGTACTAAATACTTGGGGGTTATCATCGACCAGCGCCTATCCTGGTACAAACAACTAGAACTCATAATGTCGAGGATAAGAAAATTAAAATGGGTATTCAATAACCTTAAACACGTAGTAGACAAAAAATTACTTAACACTTTATACACAACACTAGCTCAATCGGTTATAAGCTACTGTATTCCAATCTGGGGAGGGGCAGCTAAGACCAAATTTCTTGAACTAGAAAGAACTCAGAGGATGTTAATAAAGTCAATGTACAGTAAGTCGTTTAGATTTTCTACCCAGAGTCTCTACTCTATATCTGACATACTGACTGTTAGAAAGCTGTATATTCTGCTAGCTATTCTAAAACTGCACAAAACGATTAAGTACGAACCACCGACCTCACAGAAAAGAAGAAAAACGGCCGTAGTGCCGATAATTCCTTGTAAATCGAAGTTCGCTAAACGGCAATTCTTAGTGCAATCGAGCCTGCTTTACAACTACATTAATAAAGAACTTTGCATATATCCAATTACTGCGTATAATTGTAAAAAGAAAATAATTACTTGGCTAAAACATAAAACCTATGAAGAAATTGAAGAATTAATTGTCTAACACACGCAAACACACACACACACACACACACACACACACACACACACACACACACACATACACTCACTCACACACACATATGTATTTATTGTAATTTATAGCATTCATAGGTACCTACTATTATATAAGAAATATTGTTTATCTCTACCAATAACGTATGTACTTACAAGAAATTATTATAACCTCTAATCTAACATAAATACGATGTTACTAGTTATGAAGAGAAGGGTCTCCTAACACAGGTATATTGTACTTAAAAGGAGACCCCATCAATGTATCAAATTTATGTAAAATTATGAAATGAAATAAATTATTTTATTTTTATTTTTTTATTTTTTTTTGAAGATTTTGACATATAAATGGAAAGAACTCTAGCAATGGAATATTTAGAAACATTAATATCAAGCACATATTATATGTACGGTTATACGATCTTCGCGACTGCCTTAAGGTAAACAAAATCCTCGAATTTAATTAATACTTAATACCTGTAAGACGAGCAAATAAAACGAAGAGGTATCTTCATTATGTACCGCGCAACTTGCCTCTTTTATCTTAGTCGAGAAAACGCCGAGCCATTTTAATTATAGTACGGAACGGCATAAAAGCAGTTTATCGCGAGGGGGGTTCTACCCCCTAGGGGGTGGCGGAAGGGGCCAAGAAGCAGAGATTTTATAGCCGAGTGCCGTCGCAAGGCTTTTAATGGCTTATTTGCCCAGCCTTTGTTGGGGGGTAGCCACCCTACGGTCTCTGTATTGCCTATTTTATTCTACCGAAGAATGATAGTGATAACGGCATAGATAAGTTTTATGGTCTAAGATTAGGGAGTTTGTCTGAAGAATACAAAATGGCGGCCGTTTTTGGGATGACGTTGTTTGTGGTTGGGGTCGGCGTTTTTATAAGACTTAGTGGTGCTTGTTTAGTTTAATTATTGCATAGGTGTTTTGAGAGTTTTGTCAAATGATTACTTGGTAGTAGACTATGGCATGTATATTATATCGTAACTTATTTAATAGTAAAAAATTGAAAGAGGTTTTGACTTAAAATACTTATGATTAGAATCTTTCTCTGGAAAAAATTAAACAACTTTAATTTCGGTATAAATTTAAGTTGATATATCATTGAAATAGTACTAATTATTGCCTTCTTCAAAGAATTTAAACTACAACTACAGTACCAATAATTAAGTCTAACACCCAATCGTTTTCAATGCAATGATAACTGAAGTAACCAAAAGACATTAACATTTGATCTGCAATAAAATATCAAAGTTATTTTTTTTTAAATAGATCAGATTTTTCGTAAATTAAAGATCATAAGTGGGTTCATATAGATCAGTTGGGACTCAGAAATGATTTGGTTAAAGTTTCACAGAAGAAAAAAATCACAATAATCTTACTAAATAACTATTTTAGTTAATTCGTTATATATATTATCATTAACTAGTCTTTAGAATATATTATTTAAGTAGATGAAGTTAATTAAGCATTTTAAAATCTAATTATATTTAACTTGAATCTTTGATTTTAAAAGTCATCTATCTAAATGAATGAATCTAAAACAGCTCCAAATCACAATATTCTTCAATTAAAACTGAACGAATGAATGAACGCACAAAAACTTCATCCACCGAAAACTCACCCGAACAAAGACACTGTTCTAATCTCCAAACTAAAATCAATACCTTTTTACCTCTAACCCCTGAAAATTTTCCAAACTTTCCCACTTTACCACCCCTCCCCTTTCAATTTAAACGACAAAGTATTATTTAATTTCCTTCGCATTTTCTCCATTGTAACGCGCCCCCACTTTAAGACGTTCGCTGTCTCTTTCGGTGGCTTTGAAAAATGGTAGGTTAGAGCGAGATAGAACGCCGCAAGACGATCGCGCTGTTTTCTTAATGACGTCATATAGATTTATAGATGTAGATGGGGGCGACTCCATTTGCACCCCCGCGCGGGTGGGTTTTTATGGATGATATTTTAATGGTGTTGTATTTTTAATGGTTTTTTTGTAATGGTTATTTTGTTAGAGGTTTTGTTTGTATACAAGGTAAGTTAAATATAGGGATGTTATCTTAATATAGTAGATATACTTAGAAGCATTAGATATTTTACAGATTTATGTATGTTTTAACTTAACTGTATTATGTAAAATTTGAACCTATCGAAAAAAAAGCTGTCCTTTTTGGCTTCTTATCTTGAAGATGTCGTAGTATCTACTGATGATTTGAATGTCTAATTTCCTACTTCAAATATAGTACTTATACTTAACAAAACTCGTACCTATTTTTATTACAAACAACAGAAACAAATCTAGCCCACACTCCCCAATTCAAATTAAAAATAAATAAAACCATAATCCAAAATTTAAATTCCGAAAGGTTTTAATCTATTTAAATTCAGAACTACCAACCTAAAGGCATAAAACGTAGAGACGTGCGTTCGAAATTCGAAAAAGCCGTTGTAATCGCCTAATCTTGAGACCTCTCTCATGATGTATGAGAATCACGTATTTTACAATCCTATGTTCGAATTTCAAAACACACATGTCACAGAGTAGCATCAACTGGAGTAAAAGTTTACATTCTGGAGATTTTTAGTTTGAAATTGTATGGTTTGTGTGTGACTGTGGCTGGATGTGAGTTTGAACGTAGCTATGGGGGCAAATAGAGGAATCTTGGGCGTTTTAATCCAGCAATTACGCATTTTAATGGTGTTCGTTGGTGCCGGTTTTAATATTACGTTCCTTGTTTTACGGCTTAAGGCTTAGCTTTCCCTGTATTATGTATTTACTGATTTTGATTGTGTTTAGTTTATCTTGGGTATGTAAATCGTTAATTTCTTGAGTTTATTGACCTCAAGATAGGATTTTGGGTATTGCGGGCCTTAATTGATGTTTGTTAAGATTAAACACGTGTACGGAAATTCGAAGAATGAATGAAATGGCGAGAAAATTTGAAGATAATTAAATTATTCGTGTAATTAAGTACCTATTTCGATTTTGGTGAGCTTTTATGAACCTATTGTTAGTAAGAGGAGACGTCAAATTGTCGGACCCGGTTGTTTCGACCGTTAGACCATGTTCCGTGGTCTAAATGGTCTAACCACTCTTTGGACTACTTAAACTTCATGAAGACAAAGGCTAATATGTCTCTACGTACCTACCTAGGGCATGCACATCATACTAGGTAAGTAGGTACTTAAATAGATAGCTAATTGTTAAATTATAGGTACTAAGTAGGTATCTATTAATTTTTTTGTCAGATTAACTAAACGTTATTTCTCTGTTTTCATTTATTTTAATAATATTCTCATTACAATTCCCCACAAAGTACAATCGAGAACACAAAGCAATAAAAAATTAAAAACATTACTACCAACATAACAACACAAAAACTAATTTATACACAATAAAACTTTAGTCCTCGCGTCTCCAGTGTGGCATTAAAACGAAATTCTCATTTCAAAACGCCAAAAAGGTTGCTTTCCAAGCATAAAATTCAGAACGCGAAAGACGGGGCCCCGCGTTTATTAAAACGCCAGTTTTGCGAAGTTAAAATTAAACATGAAAAACGGCCCCCCACCCCCCCACTATAACTACCTCCAGGGGGCCACCCGCGCGAACTATGCTGCTGCTTTTAGGGCTGCCACTTCATTGTTTTTGTATAGTTTATGCGTTCTTAAATACTATAATTGTATAACCAATAGTGGCCTTTTTATCTGAGCGCTACTGTTCAACCGTAGACCATGACAACTATGCAACTCACCTTTCCAAAACTGCTAAGGGAAATATTTGCGAAGACTTTGTGTAAACGCACTAGCGTAGCGTATTATAATGTAGGTAAATCTGATTAAAAATAGTAATCAGGCAACTTTTATATTGAGCCTGTTTACAAGCAAGTTTCTCAATACAATGCAAGCGAGTGAGTACTTTGTCATTTGTGACATATTATGTGAATCCTGTTCACTCGCCGTCTCACAGTTTCTAAACTCGCCTTATAACAAGACACAATGTGAATTAGCTTTTAAATATTTTTACAAAATAATCTTCAATGTTTCTTAAACTAATATTAATAATTACAAATCTAATTACCCGCGATCTAACACGACGCGCGCCACCCCTACTCAACTTTATTTCGTAGCGAAATTTGTAAATTTATGTAAATATTTCTCGTCTTAGTGGGGGTGAAAAGTTACCGGATGGGGGTTACCCGACTTGAGATGTAAAGGAGAACGAGAAAGGTAGAACTTTAAATATCTTTTGAACTTTAATGGTTATTTACACGGATTAATGTTTGTAATATATTTTGTTGATGGTCTTATTATTTAGGTTTGTTTTGTTATGTTGGCTGTATTGATGAACGATTTTGTTGCTCATTGTACTATTCGATATTTAAAAATCGATTGTACACATGTAATTAAAAAAGTAAGTACTTCAGTTCGAGTCGTTAGTGACCAACCTTAGTGTCAGAGTTTTTAGACCGCCTAAAGGCCTTTGTCATGGTCTGACGATGTCGAATGTAATGGGATTTTGAAGATGGAACTTTGCATTTATAATGTTAGTAGGATAATATGATCTTATATTAGCTTATCTCTGAAACTACCGGTTGAAATAAACAAGTAAATTAATATGTATGTAATATCTAATTTAGTATATAAAGCATCTTTACGAGGTGTTCGTCAGTGAATTAAAGACATAGTCTTCTTCTTCATCGAGTGGACGGTCAACCTGCCTGACCAATCCTGGTGTCAGAGTTATTGAGCCGCCAAAGGCCTCTGACATGGCTCATGTAACGACTACTAGGTAGTCGTAGAAAATAACCGGGACCGATGGCTTAACGTGCCCTCCGAAGCACGGAATCATCTTACTTTTCGGGCAATCAGGTGATTCAGCCTGCAATGCCCTAACCAAACTGAGGACAGTCGATTCCCGGTGGGGATAATACCTCACAAAAATCTCTTTGTGAAGACATATTTAGAATACTCATGACACTCGCTGCTATCTATTAAACTCGCAAGCGCGAGCTTGTAAACTCGCCAAATGTCAATTATGCTGTACTTAAAACGTACTCAAGTCACATTAAATACGATTTCAGTTATTTATACAGAAATCATACGAATAAGCGAAAGTTTTAATGAGTTTTCTTAAACTTTGATATTAAGACTAATAATTTCAATGTTTTGAGAAGTAGGTTTAGGGTAGCTTTCCACTAGACGTTACACGTAACAACTTGCATAACATGCTTAGTTTAATAAAAGGAATCAAAACTATAGCATAGCATAGCTCTAGCTAGTGGAAAAACAACTTTAACTATTAATCTGTATATTACACCACAATCCATTCGTATTGTGTTAATTAAGACTTCTTTAACCGACTCAAAGCGGAGATATTTGAGTTTCAGGAACATGGAAACGTACCCTTAGCCTGTAATGTCCCACTGCTGGGCAAAGGTCTCTTATTTCACTGAAAATATCAGTACAGTGAGGAGAATCAAGCATTACCAATAGTATGGTATATTCTTTTTACAAAACAGTATTCCAATTTCAAACGGAAACCAGTATTACCAACAACAAAACAAAATAGAAACATAATTTTTTTAAACACAACGTTCTAAATTCAAACTCAAACCAAAGACAAGAAAACCCATAGACAATGCCAAGTATAAAATAGAAACGTCGAGTTCGGAACGGAGCGAAGCTAATTTAAATTTCTATTAAAACTTGCTACTCACGGGGTAGTGTCAAAGGCAATCACAATGTTTTATGTATCATAAGGCTGTATAAAACATTATACATGTGTATAAATATATATACTTGGTTAAAAGTTAAGTTAGTAAGATGTTGATGACTTTGTAGACACCACAGTCTTTAAACTGACTGGTACGGCGACAAAACTGTCTATTGGCAGTCTAAAGATATTTGGTACAAATTATGTATTAGTCTTAAGTAAATTAAACTCGGTTAGTGGTTAATCCTGGTTTTGAAATTTTTAGACCGCCTAAAGGCCTCCGACGTGCCCTAACAATTGTATCAACCAGGAGCTACAATTTACGTGCCCTCCGAAGCACGGTAGCGCTCAGGTAGAATGGCTAAGGCACCCATTCGACAAGTGAGTCGAACTATATAGTAACTAGTCGCGCTCCGGGGTTTTCCTTACGTTGTGCTCGTTCCCGTGGGAATTTCGGGATGAAAAATAGCCAATAACCTTCCCGTTGAATGTGGCTATCCATTACAGAAATATTTTTTCAGATCGGACAGGTAGTTTTCGAGATTAACCTGAAAATACAAAGTTACAATTTATACCTCTGCAAAACATTAAATAGTATACGAGTATTATGCCTATGTGTAGAGTAATCAATAGAATGGATACGATTCTCAGTTAAATGATTGAAAAAAAAATGACTAACTTAATTTAAAAAAAGAACCATTTTTTCTAAGTATTCAAATGAATAGAACACATCACAAACAAGGTATTAAGTCTTGCCGAGCACCATCAACTTATGATTGTCAAACAAGAGGCAACGCGGGACTTACTTGAAGCCATTTTCATTCGTCATTCGGTAGGGAAGGGACGTGACGCGTTTTTGAAGATATTTTTTTAATATGAAATAATTAATTTAGTGAATTTAGTAGTAAGATTTTTATGAAATGAATATATTTGAGGGACAGCTTAAGTAATTATCCCGAAATTAATAAATTCATAGTCCTAGCTGGTTTTTTTTTGTAATTAAAAAGGTTTAGTTAATTACATGCTATACTTTTTCCTATTTAGATACTTTATCAGGATCTTAGTTTCCTAAATGCTTTTTCACTTGTCTTTACTAAACCATTAAAATGTAGTTATTCTAATAATTGATTTATTTATTTTTTGTTGAGATATTGGTAACATTTAGTGAGTTTGCGGTAAGTCAGCAGGTTTTAGGCGAGTTTGTAGCGCTCGTGGAGTAGTTAAGCTATTGTTCAGCAACGTGCAGTTCGACCCACACTTGGATGGGCGTCCGATAGTGGCATTTCTATCTGAGATTTCTATTTCTATCAGTCTCGGTTGTTTCTATCGTTAGACCATGTTAGAGGCCTTATGGCAGTCTAAACACTCCGACAATAGACCTTAATTTTACATTTAGGTAAGAGTATAGTAAACCATCGACAATATCTCACCCCATCCCTACCAGGAACTAACGTCTCGAAACTCGCTGGCTTCGTTCGACGCAAGTTTTGATAGAATTTTCAATTACCTTCCTTTGTTTCAAGAGTTTGGCTAGAGTTGTGTACTCTACGCTAGAGCTGGCTAGAGCGTAGAGATAGTTGCTGTCCCGAAAGTCGGCTTACTAACCAAACTTTACATTTTAATAAATTGTAACTCGCTTATATATACGTTCTCGCAGTGTGTTGCCTGTGTTGTCCCTATTCCCGCGGGAATTTGGGGATAAAATGTATATGTGTGGCTCATCCCGGCTTAGTAACTAAAGAATTTGTTTATCGTTTCCCTTCTAAAAGCCGTGTCTCAGTGCAATAACGGGTAATATCATTTTGTTTATAATGTCCGAGAAAAACTACTTGGCTACGGATCCCTACAAAAGACGTTTAATAATACCTATTTTAAAGGTTAATGTTTATTTTTTTAATACTTATCTCTCCTATTCCATTACATCCCTTTTATATACCTGTTAATTAAAAAACATGCCATAAAGCCAAGCCCACATGATTGACAATTAAAAAAAAATCTACCATAGACATTCCCGCCAAATCTTGGCACTTGACGATGTAATGCAGACGTTAGCTTCATTTGAATTTGGAATTGCGACAAGATGGCGTACAGATTACATGCAGCCAGTATCCGTGACCTACTTGTAATTACATTGTTGGAACGATTTTGAATGTCTTTTTAAGGATTTTTATTGGATAATGAATTGAATTAGTGATGGGACAAGTTTTTTTTCAAAATCGGATGAATGAAGACATACAATTTAGTTTTCTATATTTCTTATCATCACTTAATGGTTAAAAAAGGGAGTTTTTTTATGATAGGTAATAGCCACCCCAAAGCACCTAACATTAAGAAACTTATTAAAATACATAGTACATACATACCTACAAAATTGTTTTTTTTTACCGTTTCAGATCACCTTTTTTTCGCGTATACTGGCGTGGCTGTTTAGGCGTCTACACGTGCTTTAAGCGCGCTTATATTACATAAAGCGCTCATATGCTCGTATAAAACGCATAATAATGCTCTGTACTGATTTTCACCATCGCCGTTACCTACACCATCGTTAACGTAGTGATTACTATTTTTACAATTTCAATTATATGTGAAGTGAAAATTCCTCACCTATTCTTATTACATAAACCATCGTAGTATTATCTACAGCTCCTCCTACTTATTTTTCCGGTCGCACCCAAGTCGTCTTGTTAATTTTTCCTTCAACCCCCTCCCATCCCCTTCGGTTCACCCCCTCCCCTCGCCTGCGGTTGGGGGAGCTTTAATCAATTTTTCAACTTCATTTCAAAGCTTAGTTCATTATTATTTTTAGAGCTTTTGTTTTAGTGCTTTTGGGTTTTGTGAAAGCTATTGTTTGGGTAAGAAGAGTCTCGATCTTGACAATTTTGAAAAATGGTGGGTTTTATATCAAGAGGAGAAATAAAAATACATGTTAGGGAAGGATTTATCGTTTATTCATCATAATAATAAAAATAATAGAGTCGTAGATACAATATGTACGGTGACAACATAAATAAAAAACTTTTCGAAAATGAAATGCTACCAAGAGAAAATTAAAGAGCCAGTGACATAAAATCATATTAAAAAACTATTTTCATAAAAAAATACAATAGGTACTCATTCCATACTATAAAAAAAACAAATACTATATACTATACACCATAATGTAAATACCAACATAACAGAACTAACATTACAAAAATAGAACACCACCAACATAACAAAACAAAACTCCACAGAAAACGTTTAAAAGCGTTTCCCAATACAACTTTTCCGAACGCACAATTCACGCAATTTTACAACTAAAAACTAAAACTATTCGGTCCCTTAGGACTAAAAAAGGTCGGCCTAACCAAACAGCGACCCTTATAAAACAACCCGGGAGCTAAAAACCGTCCAAAAAGGCAGTAAAACTAAAGGAATTAACGGGGTGAGCCCCGCACTACTTTTCAAAACACTTTCGAAATAGAGGCGCTCTAAAATATATGAATCCCAATTTATATTTTCCAACCCGGTACTACAGGGACGGAGTTAGAGGAAATATTTGTAATATTCACATTAGGTACGTAGAAAACTATCGCATTGATGTCACCAAAAAAAAAACTTTTGATCTAACAAACATAGTGCCATAAGAAAGAGTCGAAAAAAAAATTATTTTTAAAAAAGAACACAAATTACTGTCTGCACTTTTTTTAAGAACACAAGACGTGTCAAACCTAATTTACTGTTCTTTTTCCAAACTTTTCTTTATCCGTTATTGTCATTTCCTTTCATTTACCCTAACGTATTCAAACCTTAGTTTTTCACTAGCAGTTATTTCACTTTGAATTGAAACTACGTTTACACACTTCGCTTTATCTGAATTACATTATTTTAAATTTTTATCTGACGTTTCGGCCCCTTTACAGGAACCGTGGTCACAGAAGACTGTCTTCTGTATCACAGAATATTGTATCCGTAAACGTAGTTTCAATTCAAAATGAGTAGTGTTCGCTTCAACTTAAGAAACCATTATTTATTTCACTTGTAATACCAAAGCTGTACTGGTATCTATCTCGGGCCGGCCCTGCGCCGTCCGCGGTGGCGACCCACATTGCATTATCGGTAACATTTCGATGTGAATCCTTACGAGTTACCTTTTTAAAGTCATTTCATAAGTATAATGATGTAGGGTTACGTCTATATAGGGTTTTAGAGTTTTTTTTTGTGTTTTTTTCGAAAGCATTTTTAACTATCAGATTTATAGAGTAAAAGTGGAGCAGAGAATCGTTACATTTCGTTGTTTAAAATTACATCTCAGACTAACTAATGATTCCGCGGTTTGAAAGCGAAATTCCGGCTTTTAAACTAGATTTTTACTAGTTTAAAGCTACTACCTACTTACTGCTACCTTTTTTGAAGTCGGCAAGTAAGACCATTGAGAAGTCCGCTTTCATATGCCCATAGAAATATAAATTGATTCATATTGGCCTAACAGATATCTATACATTTGTAATTTTATTAAACGAGTAAAACAAAGTTCCGACAAGCTCTCTGTATATAATCGACTTTCTCAAAAACTACCGAATGGATTTTCATGTCGTTTTCACAAATATACAAAGTTATTCAAGAAGAAGGTTTGTGACTACTTTACTTTCTAAAATTCTCGCAGAAAGAGTTTTTAAAGTCGATACAATACACTTTTCTAGTAGTACCAACATTCCTATTTATACCAAGATCCATTAAATACGTACATACCTCTTATTTGCACAAAGCAAGCAAGTCAAAGAAGGTAAGCCCCCCAGCGCGCAAGGAAATTTAATTGTTCGTTATTAATACAACAGCTAATTCGACCCCACTATTGAGACAAGAGGCGTTTTCTCGAACGGGCCTATAAATTACAGAATACGTACGCGAGTAATTGCTTCCAGAATACCACTTGGAATTTTGGAACGAATACGATTGGTGAATATCAATTTTAAAATTTTTGTTCCACAATTTGATATCGATATTTTTGTAAGTTTGTTTATTTGTTTTATGTCGCCAATACCAGTCCGATTTGAAGAATTATTTTTGTACCTAATAGTAAGCCACATTTAACGGAAAGGATATAAGATATGTTTCATCCCGAAATTCCCATGGGAACGGCTCAACGCGGGTAAAATCTTGGGGCTCTGCTTGTTGGTTGTTTATTGCAAATAATTAACGGTAAATCTTAAGTTTATGTTGCGTCGATGACATTGAGCGATTTTATAAGCTGCTAGCTGGTGAGTTCAATAGCAAGCGAGTCATTTGCGATGTCAAACAACTTTGACTTTTGGGTCCACAGTTCTTGTTAAGGACCCGAAACTTCAAATAATAATGTAAAAAACTTATACAAAATAAATATATTCAATGGATCATTTCCATCCAATTGACTTCAATTCATTACCTTTAAAAACAAAATGGCGTCTCCCGCCTAAACTTACGGTTGGCAGCATTGAAGTGAAAACGTCATTCTGACATTCAAATCACGAACAGGCGACAAAAGTGCTGCATCTCAACTCCCGAACATCTAGGAACAAATTCAATAAAGTTGCCGAAACTACGTTAAGGGGAATACATAATTTCTTAGTGTCTCTTTGTATAGGAATTAGGGATGGGTGTAGTGGGCGTTGTGGGTGTGTCGATGTTTTTTGTCGATTTAAATGGGATAAGAAAAAACATATTAAAAAAAATATTTTGAGACTAAGGAAGAGAAATGAAACAAATAGATAATAATATGATGAATATTGCGTTTTTATTAATTAATTTTATTAGTTACATTTAATTGTTTTCGCCCAGCAGTGAGACAAAGAATAGGTAACAAACTTTGCAATACATAGCTACTTATTCTAATCGACGGGTCGCTATCGTTAGACCATGTCGGAGGCCTTTAGGCGGTCTTAAACAAAATGTGACAGGGTTGGTCACTAACCCAGTATAGATAAGTATAGTTAAAAAGGCTACAATAATATAGTTTTTATTCATAAATCATTATTCAAATCGGATCGTTTATGGTAACCTTAACGCAATGAATTTTGGCGGGAACTCTTAGCGAATGACAAATGACACCATGTGGTCTTCGGACGTGACTGTCATGGCAATAAAGCAAACGGTCACAGTCTTACTAGAAGATACTCGATACTAGAGTTTAACATATTATAATTAACTTAAATTACTTTTAATAATATCATTTTTCTTTTATGACGTGTAGTTTTCATGTATGGAGTTTGTGTAAGTATGTATTTTGAAAATTATATGCCAAATATTAAAGACTGGAGTCACACTTTGTTGAACCCATTAACATGAGTCTTTTGGGAATAGACAACTTTCTTCTTGATAAATTGCAATTATGAATAAAGATTCTCAAAAATAATACCATATTATTTTTAAAATATTTTTTTTTTAAAAATTCAATATTATTGAAATTCCACCTTTATTATTTTTCATAAAAATCTAGTATAAAAACCAAAACGTATATTTTTATATCAGTCTTATTATACAGAAACAATCCCGTGGAAATTTCCCAGTCCAAATATTCTGAACATACGTTCCATTAAAAAAAAACAACTAAAAAAACCACAACCGTCGACATCCGTGTCACACCCACCCCATCCCTACCACACCGTTACTATTTAAATCTAGTTACAAGTTTCTGAATGTATTTTGTTAATTACAAGTAACTTTGAACATGAAAATTTCTGCGCGCAGGTGTCTCACAATAGCCTCCTAATAAGAGGCAAGAAATAACTTTATTTATATGGCTTTAATGAAGAAATGTACGTTTTATTACGTGTTAATTTGTTCGTCTGTCTTAATTGGGAGCCTTTGAGTTAGTTTTCTTTGACAGGATCATAGACAAAGGTTTTGTAGAGTGTAGTATTTTTATGGTAGTTGGTTTTTTTTTATGATGGAGACTTTTTAATATCTAATACTAAACATTTGTGGTTTATATACACACAAAAATTATGAAAAAAAGGTTTTTTTTTTGTTTTAGTTCCGTTTTGTTAAAAAATATTAGTGGGATATATTAATATTGAAGACTCTATGTTTACAGTTACTAATAAAATGACCATTATTAACGAATACAATTAAAGTATAATTTTAATCAATTAAACATAACAACACTAGTCAAAAAACTTCTTTACATTAATTCCAATAGAGTTTCTCGTCCGCCATATTGTATTTAATTTGAAGTCGGTTAATTTTCAAATTGTGAAACTTGGAACGCTCCGGGTTCCACGTTTAAATTCAAGTTTGAATTGAGCGCGTTCTGTATTCGAACCACGGTTTTCATATAACACCACACTGACGCCGCGTCTATAGTCTATGCCTGTTAGATTGACTTTGGAATTATACTATTTTTAAACACGAGAGCTTTAAAAAGAGGTATAAAGCTCCGCACTACCCACAGTAGGTATCTTCCTGTCAGTAAGTATCTAATACATTGTTAAAATATAGGTTTTCTAGATTCTTTGTTATCATAGGTATGTTATATCTATTTTTATTATTTTTATTGCCTTAAGGCTATTTTTAACTTACTTCAAAATAAGAGGCGGTTTCTCTATTCGACCGTGTATATAAATGCTTTTTTCATTGAATGTTCTTCAAATTGCGTAACGTAAATCACATTTAGTTTCTATCGCCTCCCTAAAGTCTATATGATTAGGCCGTAGCTGTAGGCGACTCAAATACTCCAAATACCATAAACCTAAAAAATATGCTTTATATTAACTAAAAGAGTCATTCTACACGAAAAAGTCAGAGCATAGACATAATGTCAAGACGTTCAATCACAACGCAAGACAAAGTCTAGTCTAGTAATTAGGTCGAACCTCTAGGAGATCAAAAAACTCCAAAAAAATCATCAAATCAAAAAAAGAGGTTCTAAATTTAATTAACTAACTAAATTCGATCTCAGTTCAAGATACCAACCTAACAAACAAAAAAAAAGTCGTTTAAAAACTCAAATCGATTCAAGTGTAGAACGCGAAGCAATACCCGAGTTCCTATTTCAAACGACGCTGCGCTTCCGACCGGATCCCCTGTTCCTTGCGAGCGAGAAGTAAACAAAATTTCTGCAAGGATATGAGGGTCCCACCCCCCGGGCGAGGGGGGTGACTAGTTACCGTTTTTTGTCCATGTGAGCGTAATTTTTATTTGTGTGCGCAGAATATTGTAGTGTTAGTGGGCATTAAACCCGTAACGTTTTTCGGATAAGCTTTTATTCGGAGTAAAAGGGTTAAATTTAATATGTCTGGTTTTTCCGACAAAAACTATACGGGTGGCTTTTTCCGGTCGGAAATAGTTTTAATCTCGTTTGTGATTTTCATTTTTGTTAACTTTCTGTGTTCCGAGTTGGGAATTGTACGTTTTTGTATGTTGGCAGTGGGCGGAGGTTTTGTTTTATTACATTTTGAGTATAATAACGGTGAAGTTATAGTAGTGTCTTTGCATTTGCGAGTTTACAAGCTTCATTAGAGTCGGCTTGTCCAGTAAGCGAGCGTCACTCCAGAGTATTTAGAATTGTCTTGAAATCGCCGACTCGCGGCTTGTAAAAGGTTGTTTTCACTCAAATAAATCCTTACATTATACTTACTTACCTACTTATTTACTTACTTGTTTTTAATTTTATCGCTTAAAGTCCATAAGGCTAAGGCAGAATACCTAGGTATCTATATATTTTATAAATGTTTAGTACTTACTGATTAGGTATGCACATGTTCTGTTTTTAGTACATACATACTTGTAAATATAAGACCTACCTAATGTAATTTTAAAATTTGAAGGAACTCAGTAAACATGCTATTATATCTTTGAACCTAACTCTAAGCTACCTAAGTATGAATTTATACTTAACTTAAATTCCCTTACAAGCACTAATTAGGGCCTAGATTAAACAAGCTTTTTACAATAGTTAGGTTTGAGCAATCCTAGAAATTGGCTAGATTATATCGTTTAAGTACTAAGTATTTTTGCCTCCAATTTCTGTCTTGTACAAGACGTTGTATGACTGATTGATTACAAGCGCCAATAATCGAAATTAACTAACACTTTACGACTTTTCAAAAACAAAATTCCTTCAACTTTAGAAATAGGTACCTACATTATTAAAACCAAAAACAAACGATTATTGATGACACAAACAAGACACAATGTAAACGCGTTTTTTAATTTGTATACAGACACATTAATCTGCTTTGATTGAACAAAAGTGCCAAATTATATATTCGTTCCAAAATTGAATTAGTACACCTATATCAGATAAAAACGTATGTACCTACGTACGTATTACCAACCCAACGTATTTAAAACACATTCCTTTTTTAAAACACAAAAAACACAGAACACAATCATTATCTCGAATCAAATTAAATTTATAAAAAGAACAACATATCAAATTCAAATAAAAAAGAACATCATATAAATTCGAATTTTAAAAAAATACCATTCCATTTTAACACAACGAACACAATTTAAATTCAAATCCATTCCACGTTTGAAAATAAAGCAGAGTATAAAAAATACATCCCCACTCGTATAGTTGGTTGCTAAGTATCCACCCCTTTTTTAACCCAAGAATCGCTAAGGCGCGCCCCTAGGGGGGTTGAAAGGGGTGGTTTTTTCACCCTTTGAAGAATTGCCCCAAGCAGGAGGTGTTTTTGCGAGGCGGGCAGATTATTTTACTTGTGTGCGTGTAGTTGTAAGTATTATTAACGAATTGAGAAGGGTTGAAATTTTACGAAACTATAATGGGGCGGGAGGGCTGATAATTTTTGCGGTTTTAGTGAATATTATTTTGGACGTTTTTATATTATTTTTCTTTGTTTTGGTTTTAGTTCGAAGCTTTTCAGTCGTATTATTAAAACCGATATCCTCTGTTTAGTTATACTCAGTATAAATAATAAGAAATGTCAATTTGTCATTATTGTAAACATTGTATGGCGAAATTGGTTAAAATGCGACTAACGCCCGTCAGAGACTTGTAATACTTCCTTAGTAGAAATTTAATGAGTGATTTTGACATGGAATGTATGAAAAATTACCTACGCCAGTTAGTTAAGTATTGATTTAATGGACGTGTCTGAACGCGTCGATAAGGCTATCCTATACTCGCAATTTAACTTAATATTGCTAAGAGCGATTTTAGTTTATTCAATAAAGCTTTCCTTCAAACATAACCTAAGCAAAAACCTAATCAGTATCTTATGTCCTGTAATTTTTTCGTCATCGTCGTTCGATATTCAAAACGGTTTTTCTACAAATAAATGACTGTTAGGTATTCTGTTGAGATGTTGACATGTGAATACTTAGCTGTGATAACCAAAGAGGTGAAATAACAAAAGTTTCTTTGTTTGAAAACGCAATACATTTTTAATTGTAACTCTGTTTACGGATTACACCTTGCTTCCGTGTAAAGACATAAAAATGGTATTAAGCGTAACATGGTATTATTACTACAAAGTATTCAGTAAGTATCTATGTATATAATATGTAGTCTATGTAAATTAAATTGAATAAATATGATTCAATTTTTGCACAAACAACACCACCAAAATATACCATTATTTAAGCGCTAGCCGTGTCCCGCGGTTTCACCCGCGTTGTACCCGTTCCCGAGAGAATTTCGGAATAAAATGTATCCCATATGCTATTCTGATCTATACCCTATATTACTGTATAGTTTCATCCCAATCCGTTCAGTTATTTTTTCGTGAATGAGTAACAAACAAACATACATCCTCACAAACTTTCGCATTTATAGTATTAGTAGGATTACCAAATAAAGTGCAAGACATACATGGTAGCCGGTAGTGGCCATGTGACACCTGTCATACAAATACAAGGAATACAACGTCACGCGACCCGCACCCGGCCCGCACCCGCACTACGGTGTGTCTCGCGTTTAATCTCCAAAAACTTAACTAAACATAAAATGTATAAATATCTTTGTATCGCGAGTCAACCCTCCAACGCCCCCGCAGTCTAAATAATGCATCATAAAAGTGCGGGGCCTCACAGACCCGGGGGTACGGCGCGACGTCTCAAAGAGTAAAGATAAGTAAACGAATTCAGCCGGTTTATATTCAAATTGGGATACAGGGTGTGTTTGTCTATTGTTTTAAATTGTTGTAAAAAAAATATGGCGGAAGTTTTTAATTTGAGTATGAAAAGTTATAAGTGTTTTTGAAAGAGTACGAGTATACGACTTGTATATCAGTTAGTGAAAAGAAAAAAGTCGATGCCGTTATCAAACTAAGCAGATTAAGATCAATGAGATGTTATAAATAACGTTTCTTTGTAACAAAAACTACTAAGAAAAAAAGAGAACCCGCCAACTCCATAACCCACCCAAATAGAGTCATTCCGTAGAATCGCGGAACACATAAATTGACACCCTATATAAACATTTACACCCTACTGAAAATCTTCGCGACTCATTACTCGCGGGAGGGGGTTAAAGTGCCCCCCAAGAAGGGGGGTCGAATCTTCGTTCAAATCTCTGACGTTTTATCTAAATGGGCCTCGGAATGGGTGTCGTTCTACTAATGACCCCTAAGAAATAGTAAGACGTAGATCTGTGACGTTGACTTACTGTTTCCAATTCTGTTTGTTTGTCGGAAAGTTACGCTTATTAGCGAAGATGATTATTTTAGGGGGTTTTATTTGGGGGTTGATTGTTGAAAGTAGTTTGGTGGATTTTAAAATGGAAATATTGATATCGATTAAGTATGCTTCGTAGGTGCGTTGAGTACTGATTGTAAGTGCCTGCGAATGATATAAGGACTAAAAGACACTGGTTTCAAGGTAATCAGTAAAAGTCTGACACCATTTGGCTATAGTTAAGAGCTGAGAGTTCAAAATAAGATCACTAAAATATCATTGGTAACTTATCTCAAAATCGGATACATTTTATCTTTTAAAGTGAATAGCTTTCAAAGTAATAGCTTGTAATTGAGTTCTTTAAAATAGATACATTTTTAATCTGAACATTCTAAACAAAAGACAAATGACATCTCATTGAATCACCAACCACGCAAAGCAATGTCTTTATATGTTTACTTTTTCTTTACGTTGCATTCTAAATTTGAATTAATAAACTTAGAAAGGAGGGGGTTTCAACCAAGCCAATACTACCAACATATCAAACCAAATCAAGAATCGAGATAACCGAATCGAATCGAACGAATTCAAACCGATAAGATTTCATTAAGGCGGGAACGCCACAACAGCTTGGCTGAAATTTAAACTACGGAAATTTTGCAGCCAACACCAATATGGTGCTGGAGCAATTTAGCTCTAACTGAGTCATTTGGTGGGGGGAGCCTTCGCGGCAAGGGGGAGATGATTCGTAATTTGTTTTCTGTAGCTCTTAGCTTACTACGCTGTTAGTGGATAAGGTGGTATGAAGGTGTGATGGGTTTTTGAAGACTATTAAGTAAGTATGTAAGTTCGAGTAGGTGCCAAGCTTGGTGTTGAAGTAACGTAAGAATACCTAATTTTGGTATATTCGGGAGAAACAAAGGTATTTACAATTTAATCTAATATAAGTAAAGTCACAGTGAGGAAAATTAGATGCAAATGTCACGTCAAAATCACTCATTAAATCTCTACTAAGGAATCATTTGACGTATCTGGATACGGGCGTTAGACTACAATGATATTCTGGTTTCTTAATTTCAGGCGAACACTACTCATTTAAGGAACTTTATATGAACACAGAAGTCTAGAGTCTTCTCGGTCTTTACGGTTCCTGCAAAACGTCAAACAACAACGGGCCTAAACGTCAGATAAAATAAAAGTGAAGTGTATCCATAAAAGTAGTTTCACTTCAATTCAATTACATTGATATCTACACTAATAAAGAGGAAAACTTTGTTTGTTTGGTTGTAATGAATAGGCTCAAAAACTTCTGGACCGTTTTTAAAAATTCTTTCACCATTCGGAAGCTACATTATCCACGAGTAACATAGGATATTTTTCATCCCGAAATTCCCACAGGAATGGACACAACGCGGGTAAAACCGCGGAGCGCTGCTAGTCGTTAATATTCTACCAAAAACTCGCTCCCAAAATACACATTTTCCACTTACAACCCTTTTCAAGGTGAGTCTCGTGAGCGATGCCGTCGCCTCAGAAAATGCACGGCGTTTCATTACGTTTACGTTTGAAGCTACAAGATTTACGGACGCGCCACCTAGCGGTGCACGTGAAAAATATATATTTAGTCTTGTCTATTTTAGTCTTGTCTATAACATTGTCTTGCCTATGACTTTGTCTTATCCATAACTTTGTTTTATCTGACTTTGTCTTGTCTATAATATAGTCTTGACTATGACTTTGTGTTGTTCTCGTGGGAATTTTGGTATGAAAAACAGCTTATAGCCTTGCCGTTGAACGTGGCTATCCATCACAATAGGAATTATTTAAATCGGATTGGTAGTTTCTGAGATTAGCGCGTTCAAAAATAATAAAAAATCTTCGGCTTATTGTGTAAGTATCGATTTTGTTAGTTCATTCGATCATTGTTATTCATTTCATCTCTTTAATTCACATTTCCTAATGAAGCTGACATATAGCTCCAATAACTTCCACACTGTACTGATATCTTCAGTGAGAGGCCTTTGCCCACCAGTGGGACATTACAGACTAATATTATACTACTAACTAATTAGCTCCAATATTACAATGCATTTTCTTTACACCTATGTTACTAGGTTAGTTTTCAAGTGTCTTGACATTAAGAACCTTATCTAAGCAAGACTGAGTATATAATGGTTGATATATTTAATTAACTATACACTTATTAGTACACTTTTCACATAAATCATAATTATTTTTGTTTTTTCACTTTTCACTCACACCTCTAAATTAACTCACTACAATTTTATTTTAGTTTCTCTTAAAGTTTTCTTTCAAAAAACTTATTTTTAATTACTTCGCACTTCAACCCTTCAACGCTAACTGTTAAAATGATGTCTTCGCGATGACCACTTGGGAACGAGAACAGGTTTTTAAGAAAGATTGTCAATTAAAACCGGTTCCTTTTGTTTGGGGTCAGATTGACCCCGAGACGTTACCGGACAGTGGTCAGCGGTGGCGCGTGGGAAAAGGGTTAATGTGTACGTTAAAAAGGATAATTTATGCAATTTCTTTCTTGAGAAAGTTTTTGTTGTGATTAAAATTACTAAAGTACCTATTTTAAAAATATTTCTTTACTTTGAAAATTACGTAAAAATAATACTGCACTATAATGTTTGTTTATATTTCCTTCCTAAACCATAATAGGTAGACATTTTGAATTCTTCGTATCCTACTTATTAAAAGTACAAAAGTTTCTGCGAATGATCGATGGATGTTTATTATTTTTACGCACAAAAATCACTCTCACGTATTCGATGAAAATTAACTGAAAGATAGATTGGAGCGTGAAAGAAGGGATAGGCTACTTTTTATCCCGAAATGCTCTCGCTAACAATGCAATGAAATCCGCGAGAAAAAGCAAGTTTTAAAAATTTTAACTAAAAAGATTTTGGTGCGAATAAATAATTTAAAGTCAATGCGTTTTTCACATATTAATTTTCTTATTCTCTTCATATTATTTACAAATCTTATTAGATACAATGTGGACGATTTCGTTTTCTTACAAGAATACTAACGCCATCTCTGGAGGAATAGTAATACTATGCAACAGACTTAATATTAGCGCCATCTAGTGAGATTAGATTGTAAGCTTTGTTGCCTGCCATCTAGTGGTGAGTAGAAAAAACTCGGTAAATAAGAACTGAACATAATATTATTATATTAGAATCTGTTTGATTTTTATATATTTATTGATATCGATCGAGGAATAGCAATCATTATCCCACTTAAGATATCGGGGACATGTCACATCAGGATAAGCACGAGCATTATACTGTCAATCCAACATCAGATATCTTAGGATTCCTAGGTCTTGATCTTGAAATAATAACTCACAGGACTTCATTACAATGACATTGCTTGTATTTTACACACGGTCATCATGGATTACAGTTAGGATACGTCTAGATTCAATTAATTGATGGAACCTAAACGACCTCCCTTCACCCCATTAGTCGTCCTGTCCACGCCATAGAATATCTTATCCACTATACTCGATTCGCAATACGATCGTGATGTCGTCAACACATAATTCTTCTAATCCACGTTTCCAATCTAATCACAAATTCACAATCCAACCATCTCCATTTCCCTCGTAAACTCTAATAATGCCGCCTTTTTCATATCATAGACTATCATCCCTCTATCCAACAACTGTCATAGTGCGTAACACCACAGACTTAACACAGTCTATTCTCATACCACAGACTACACCACGAAGGTAGAACTCACGTCACGGAATAATAACACTACAGATTCCATCAGTCAGCTGAATTTACAAACTACTCTTAAACTTCTATAGCTTTATTATACTTCCATCCCCGACACGGCCTTCCTGACGTTTCACACGTCCTCGTGTGAAGTATCTGTAAAGAAAATAAGTTTTGCCACAGTAATTTGCACTCGCTCGGTCAACCTGACAAGCTATGAGTAGTAGATGTAATGTTACTGTCATACAACTATAACTGTCTCAGAATAAAATAAAAGCGTGTGTCCTTTCGACCACTCATGGACCGGACGGCACCTTTTTCTAATCACTCAACAAACATTGCACTCTTTAGCATCAATTTTCACACAGTATCAATTTGGACCGGACGGGTGTTTCCTTTCGACCAGCCACACGTGCATGGCCCGGATGACACTGTCCCTTCAACCAATGAACACTTGAGGTTGTACAGATGAATGTGTCCCTTCGACCAGCCGCTATAAGCTGCATGGCCCGGACGACATTCTGCCACCTTCCGCACACCACATTACTCGATTAAGGTTGGACCTGATGAATGTGTCCCTTCAACCAGCCGCTATAAGCTGCATGGCCCGGACGACATTCGGCCACCTTCCGTCATCCCTGTGACTAGCTGTGATCATCCCAGTGATCACCCATAACCCTGATCATCCCTATGATCAGCCACTCTCGTGATCATCCCAGTGATCACCCATAACCATGATCATCCCTGTGATCAGCCACTCTCGTGATCATCCAAATTTAAGACTCAAGAGGACACGCACAACTAGTTACCACACTATGTAACACATGAATACTAGGTACCACGTCATTTTCAACTTTAACTTCAATAGACTATTAATCTCAAATGCACATTATAATATGAGCCATGAGTAAGTAACAGTAAGCTTGTCTAGTCACGTCTAGTCACGTCTAGTCATGGCAACCAGCCGATCAGCAATCACATTGCTCAACAACACACGGTCTCAGCAGACCACTCCACAGTACAGTCAATCCAGACCACGATCATCGCCGAGTTTGAACATTGAACTCAATAAGTCACATAGTCACATAAAACCCTTACTCATACTTTCATATTTTACAACGGGATAAACATCCAAAATACTTTCAATAAGCTTTCTACTTTATCAAGTGGTACGAAGATTCACTACAAAACTCTCAATGTTAACTGACTCAAATATCACAAAATAGCTCACCGGATATTTCCCAACTAAGATACTTCGATACGCCAATTCATGCCAATCATTACCGCAATACATCACCAATTTAACATCCAATGTGAATTTGTCGTGATAGATTCTTGAATTATTTGGAATACCCCAATCCCTCATATTCCTCAGGTAACAGGATTGAGAAGAGAACCACGTTCTACCCTGGACGAGGTTTATCAATGCTCACAATAATTACCAGCATTGAACCAACATGAAAATAAGAAAACATATTAGAACATATCACATTACGTACAAGATTACACTTGACTCTTTCAGAAGCTCATAATTACCTTCTTAAGTCCACAATAGAATAGAGCACTAACTATACTCACAGAACATTCCAAGTTTTATAACCAATTCATAGACCAATTCAAACATTCTCTACTGGTGGCTCAGTGGGCAAAATAGCGATCTTTATCATTCTCTGCTGGACGCTCAGTGGGCAATAGCGATCCTTATGATTCTCTGCTGTGGGCTCAGTGGTGATTCATCCCACTTCTGATATTGATATCGATCGAGGAATAGCAATCATTATCCCACTTAAGATATCGGGGACATGTCACATCAGGATAAGCACGAGCATTATACTGTCAATCCAACATCAGATATCTTAGGATTCCTAGGTCTTGATCTTGAAATAATAACTCACAGGACTTCATTACAATGACATTGCTTGTATTTTACACACGGTCATCATGGATTACAGTTAGGATACGTCTAGATTCAATTAATTGATGGAACCTAAACGACCTCCCTTCACCCCATTAGTCGTCCTGTCCACGCCATAGAATATCTTATCCACTATACTCGATTCGCAATACGATCGTGATGTCGTCAACACATAATTCTTCTAATCCACGTTTCCAATCTAATCACAAATTCACAATCCAACCATCTCCATTTCCCTCGTAAACTCTAATAATGCCGCCTTTTTCATATCATAGACTATCATCCCTCTATCCAACAACTGTCATAGTGCGTAACACCACAGACTTAACACAGTCTATTCTCATACCACAGACTACACCACGAAGGTAGAACTCACGTCACGGAATAATAACACTACAGATTCCATCAGTCAGCTGAATTTACAAACTACTCTTAAACTTCTATAGCTTTATTATACTTCCATCCCCGACATATTTTTATAAACAAAAATAAGAATAGAAAATATAAATTTTCATTTAATTAATGCACAATTCTTTGACAATGTTACGGAAATATAATAAAATTGGCCCTCTAGTGGTTAAGATACGAACTAATTGTCTGAAGCTTTTGCTGTAAGCTCTTCCAAGTTTACGAAAGGAAGCAGCGAATATTATTGATTTTAGTTCGCTTGTGGTTTTTCATACATAAGTGTGTAAGTAAGTATTTATAAGTACCTACATGAATGGTGTAAAATTGATTTGAATAAAAATACATTTATTTCATGAACTTGAAGGACTAATTGTTTACTTACCCTACATTAAAAAAGATTATAATAAAAGCTATTGTAATGAAATTAGAATACAACAATATAATTAGTATTAGAATACAATTCAGACCTCTGTCTTTAAAGATAGTACGTAATACAAGGCGCGCCCGCAGTTTTACTTGCGTTGTGCACATTCCCGTGGGAATTAAAGGATAAGACATTGCCTCTTGCCTTTAATCTTCAATATACTATCCAGTACAAAAATAATTATTCTTATTGGACTGGTAATTCCTGAGATAACAATGAGATACAAACCAAATTACAAATTTTACTTCTTTATAATATTAGTAGGTAATTTTGAAATGAATTTATTACGGATACAAATTTTACATTTTTATCCGAAATTTCGGCTCTTTGACAGGAACCGTGTTCACGGAAGAATGAGGTGTTAGGTATGCGTATATAAAGAGGAAAAAAAATGCGTCTTTAAAAGTAAAACTAGCTAAAATTATACAGATACTGAATTTAAACAGGCATCATATATTTATGGGCTAGTTTCCGGTAATGAGGAATTGGAAACAAATTACTAATAATTAATTATGATACAGAGATACCGAAATGATAAATTGTTTCTCGTCAAAAACTGGGATTATTTATATTTTTCGGAAATAAAATCGACAAAAATGTTATAAAGTCACTTGACACGTGAAGAATTTTCAAACGCAAAATAATCAATGTTAATTTACGATAGTTGAAAAAATATTAGTTTAAATACTTAACCTGATAAGATAACATATTAAATAGGTTTTAAAAAATTACAACTAGCCTTAAATACCCTATTATTATTATCATGCAACTAAAACACTGCGGTGAATAGTCTTTATGATCTAACTTGTAGCGAGTATACTCGCTCAATCAATCGAACTATCAATAAAAATGTGTAACTCGAGTGAAGCCGAGTGGCTGAATGTAGCGCGGAGTCAATCCGTCTGACAGCGGTCAAGCCGGACAATGACCCCGCGGGCGGTGGAGTCGCCGGGAAATGTATGTGTGACAAAATATTTAATTCTTTTGAATTGAAACTACGTTTACAGATATACTTCGCACATATTTATCTGACGTTTCGGCCCCTTTACAGGAACCGTGGTCACAGAAAACATCGAAAAGAAAGAAAATATAAAATAAAAGCGAAGTGTATTCGTAAACGTAGTTTCAATAAATTCAAAATGAGTATATAGTGTTCGCTTAAACTTAAGAAACCATTATCTATTAAAGTAAATTATAATGTCTTTTAGTGTAAAATAAAATGTCTATGCCTGTGCGACTAAAAGTTCTATTTAAAACGCAATCGGGATACCCTAGTGTAAAATTCAAGGAGTAAAATTATTTCCGGATTAGTTACTCTCGTGTAACAATGTGTTTGGTCGAATCCACCCTTAGTCATTCAAGCACAATAATCATGCCAGACCAGCGGTATACTCAATCTTCTATATATCAATAAAGTAAGCCGATTTTTGTCCCAGTGATTATGATAATATTTTATTGTAGGCAGTGAGAAGAAGTCTTGGCCTATCACAGTGGAAGTATTTTGTTTCGTGGCCTTGTAGTGGGAAATTATACAGGTTTCCTTTAAGTGTGTGTAAGCTTTTACAATCCCCCTATTTGCCGACTGATTTTTTATTAAATTATAGTTCAGTTCATTCTCTGAAGACTAAAATCGATCCAATCGTTTTGGAACAGCGATACTACTGATGGACACACATACAGTTCAAACTTATAAGTCATATATCACACACACCTCTTTTGATGACTTTGTACTTATGTAACTTAAAACAAAAAACATCAGTATACTAACATTTAATTTTTAAACATCAAAACTAAAAATATACTGTTCCAAACCCAATAATTAACTTAACCTTTTACAAAACCACATCGACTCCACGACGTCTTGTTCTGTACTCTGTGCGGAATGTTACGGCCGGACCGCGCCGGACGCCGGACGGCACACATTGACACGTGTTGATACACACATATATAAACATCCAAGTAATTATGTGACGTCACGTTACGCAGGTAATGCGTTACAACGCGTGAAAAATGTATATATAAACACTAAATAGAGGTTAATAATTATACATAGACACGGAAGAAATAAATATTTTTTATTTTTTGGGTATCTATACTAATACTAGCTGACCCGGCGAACTTCGTACCGCCTTAGCGTAGCAATGATGCACTTCTTTCCGAACCAACAATGCTCTTTCAATATAGTCTATGGCAGTGAATGACATTGACATTCGTTACGCGTGTTTTTTTGAATATGCAAAATTAAATGTATATTTTTCAATATTTCTGAGAGATTTTCTTAATATTTTTTTCCGTAAGAACCTTCTCCTAATAATAACAAATACAACAAAAAAAGAATTAGTGAAATCGGTCCAGCCATTTACGCGTGATGCCACGACCAACGAAAACGGGTTTCATTTTTATAAATATATCATTTTTATAAATATAGATTATACAGAGGTAAGATTTGTAAGTTTGTATGTTCGAGCTAATCTCTGGAATTACCAGTCCGATTTGAATATTTTGCTGTACTATCATACCATATTGTACTATCAATACATATGCACTGTCGTCTTTACTACCTATACAATACAATATAGTTATTATTTTGCGCCATAGACTCGAAAGAAGAAGAAGTCACCTTTGAAAATATTAAGCGAGATAGAATTTCAGTTAGTTAACATTTCAAAATAATGTCGACCCATAGCCTGAAATTAATTATTTACTGTAGACTTAGGATTCACCTTTAACTGTCTATATAAGTCGGTCGTGACGTGCCGGCAAGTGTGGCATGTTCCAATAAGTACCCAGTTAGATGTTCTATAGACACGTTTCAGATTCCAATATTTCTGGTACTTATTAGAATGTAATGCTTGTGGCGTAGTTTGACTAAGCGATACTCATTGCAAATTTTTAGCAACATGCAGCTCGACCCCTTTTTGGATGGGTGGCCGATAGTGGTATTTCTATCTGAGCGCTAGCGTACTTCAGAGGGCACGGTTTATGGTCGGTCCCAGTTGTTGCAACCGTCAGACCATATCAGAGGTCTATAGGTGATCTATAAACTGCAATATCAGGTTTGACCACTAACCTACTCGATTTTTTTACTTTTAAAGGTATCCTAATGGTTGTTGATAGGTAAGCCCAATTTATAGAAGAAAAGTTGTAAATACTTCTTCTTCTTCTTCTTCTTCTTCATCGAGTGGACGGTCAACCTGACCAATCCTGGCGTCAGAGTTATTGAGCCGCCAAAGGCCTCTGACATGGCTCATGTAACGACTACTATCCGTAGAAAGTAACCGGGACCGACGGCTTAACGTGCCCTCCGAAGCACGGAATCATCTTACTTTTCGGGCAATCAGGTGATTCAGCCTGCAATGCCCTAACCAAACTGAGGACAGTCTCACAAAGAGATTTTTGTGAGATATTGTCCCCACCGGGAATCGAACCCGGAACCTTCGGATCCTGAGCCGAGCGCTGTTAAATACTTAATAACCTATTATAAGAGCTAATAGATGCAAATCATGGACAATATTCTATTTTTTATCCTAGGTCGGATTTGGTCCTATAATTTTTGCACCTGGCATTTGATAACTAGGTTACTTCAATGCATATCTCTGCTCCTAGACGCATGGCTAGTACTTACCATTTTGTTTATAGGTACAACTTGGTATCTTCTCAAATATAATAGGAGAGACAGAGAGAAAAATAAATATACCTAAAGATAAAAAGCCTTTTGTTTGCATGCATTGAGGTGATGGTGGTAGATGGATGGTGGTGATGAGCACGCCCAATCAACCGTTTTCTTTGATAGTATTGATTGTAAAAGGTGTCGTAAAAATTATTAGATCTATTAAAACCTTTCTACAGAGTCACTTTTTTGGACTTGAAATCGCATGAAACATCGTTAATTTTGTAAACTAAAACTCTTTTTTCTTTAATCACTCATTATTTGGTTGTTAACTGCATCAAAAAGCGTTTGTTTTAGTTGAAAAATCATATTACATACCATATTAGTTTACATTTTAACTCATAAAAAAGAAATCTATACTAATATTATAAAGCTGAAGAGTTTGTTTTGTTTGTTTGTTTGTTTGTTTAAACGCGCTAATCTCAGAAACTACTGAACCGATTTGAATAATTCTTTCACTGTTAGATAGTCTATTTATCGAGGAAGGCTATAGGCTACATTTTATCCCGAAATTCCCACGGGAACGGGCACAACGCGGGTAAAACCGCGGGGCGCTGCTAGTAAAGTAAATATCGCTACTTAAAGTTTATTTATCTATGGCCAATAATAAAATAAACAGCTTTTATTTGTGTAAACATAACTACCAGTCGAGTTTGAAAAGACATTTAAAAAATAGTAATAAATTCATTTTCATGACCAAGACCATTGGCTTGTTTTTATCCCGACTTTCCCAAATTAACTTAATATTTGAACGAACCATGCTGTTATTCAAATGACATCTGCCATGATTCAAACCCTATAAAATCCACTCTTCCAAACTTCTTTCAAACTTGATCCACTATCCAAACTATTTTACGCTCCTCCCCCTTAAAATGAACCACATTAAATATACCTTTCTCGCTCTTTCATACGAATAAAGGTCTTAGCAAAACGGGACGGAAACTAACCTGACCGCATGCATTGTTGTTATAGTTTTAACGTTCCATTTGTGATTGGCGTAAGTTCCCTTCTGAAGAAAATGAATTGAAGCCTTATTAGTATAGGAACAAGGGTGAGAATTACGTCCGTAAACTTGTAGCTTATGCTTTATTTATGTTAGCCCGTGAAGGAACCAGCGAACATTTTTCCGCGAGCGATTTACCATCGTAAGATCGCGGCGTAAGACTTATAGTGGCTTAAAAATATTCAACTTAAGACGTTTTCGAAAAAAAATACGCGCTATTTAGTTATTCTCTATCGACGTCTTGCGCAAGATGGCGGGCTTAGAGGCGTTCGAAATTTAAATTTCTCTGAGGAATAGGTGGGGTACGTGTAGGGTCAACTTTACAAGTCAGCCGCTAGAGCGCTGAATCAATTTTATATGAAAATCATTCGTTGTTTTATGAAATATTGAATTAAGCGACGGAAGCGCTGTTTCGGACGTTTAGTTAAATTTTCTATTGTTAGTTGTTATTAATGAATTCTATATTTGAATTGTGAAGACAATGGAAAGCGTAGGACTTGCTTAAGAAAGTATTTCAATAGATATTAACTTAATTATAAACCTTAACTTATGATAGATAAGATTCAAAATAGAGCTATTCAATAGGAGACTTCTATAGGCTATTAACATAGATTCACTTGACCCTTTTCGATAACAATTAAAGAAAGGGGTATTAAAAAAGAAAGACTCTTTTACTATTAGCTATATAAAAAAGATGGACCTGTTTGTCTGTTTCTTTGAACAGGTTTTAAAAAAATAAGGTCAGAAGGGAATCTTTGGATTTCTCACAAGAAATTCAAAATCAAAACTAGATGTTACCAGTTTGTACTAGTTTTAGGAAACTGGTTTTTCTTGTATCTGTTAACTTTTATTGTGAATTTATAGAAAAAGATGAATTGATTTTGATGTGATTGTTGTCTGTTTGGATTGTAAGGCCATTGCATGGGAATGGTAGGAAAGTTGGTTTTGGAAAGACTTGTTATTTTTGTAATTACTATAACTTAGGGTGGATTGCAGAAGCATTTTATTTTGATTAAGCGCTTAAATATAATTAAAAAACAAATGACTTCCATTTTGCTTCCAATAGTGCAATATAAATTACAATTTTGAACGAACAACTTCAGTTATTTATAACATTAAGGTACCAAATAGATTAAAAGTTATTTTGTTATCGCGTTTAAGCAAGCAAGTAAAAGATATTATCAGTTACAATAACTGTAAAGAAGTCTCAGTAACAGGGTCCCGTTTTTACCCTTTGGGTACGGAACCCTAAAAAACAAAAAAATAACAATAACAAGCTTCTCAAAACCCACTAAAGTCATACCTCTTAAAAAATAAGTCAGTTACTAAAATTTATTTTCTACTAGCAGCGCCCCGCGGTTTTACCCGCGTTGTGTCCATTCCTGTGGGAATTTCGGGATGAAAAATAGCCTATGTTACTCCTGGATAATGTAGCTTTCGAATGGTGAAAGAATTTTTTAAAACGGTCCAGTAGTTTTTGAGCCTATTCATTACAAGCAAACAAAGTTTTCCTCTTTATAATATTAGTGTAGATATCTAGTTTTTGTTGGTAGTTTTGTAGGTTAGGTAGTAAGTTTGTTGTGGTACATTTCAATCAATACAAAGCTCTCGTTGAGGCTACAAGAAAGCTCTGATTAACATAACAAGCTTAGGGTCAGTCGGTCAGGGTCACGTGACCTCTATCTCACTTGATGTTTTGTTCAATATGTTGATATTTGTTTCAATATTAAAGTGTACAGCTGAAGAAATTATAAGCATACGTTAGGCTTATCAAAATCAAACTATATAAATTCAGCCGCGGTTTTACCGGCATTGTGTTCGCTCCCGTGGGAATTTTGGGATGAAAAATAGCCTATAACCTTCCCGTTGAATGTGGTTATAAATTACAAAAATAATTATTTAAATCGGATTGGTAGTTTCTGAGATTATCACATTCAAAAAAACAAAAATCAAGCTCTCCAGTTTTATCTATACTAATATTAAAAAAGGTAAAAATTTTAAGTTTGTTTGTATGTTCGAGCTAATCTCGGAAATTACCAGTCCGATTGGAATAATTCTTTTTGTAATAGATAGTCACATTCAGCGGGAAGGTTTAGAGGCTATTTTTTATCCCGAAATTCTCATGGGAACGGACACAACGCGGGTAAAACTGCGGGGCGCTGCTAGTTATCTATATATGTATATAAAAGGAAGCTGTGTTAGTTTCACCATTTATAACTCGAGAACGGCTGGACCGATTTCAATGGTTCTTAATTTATTTATCTTGGTCAAAAAGTAATAAAAATTCTGAAATTCCCACGGGAACTGGTGCGCTGCGTGCGAGCCCGAGGGCACAGCTAGTATTAGTATAGATATCAATAAGAGAATTAGTAATATAAAAGCAAAGTGTATCTATGAGTGGATCCTTGTAAAAGCTAAGAAACCGTCAGAATGAAGCTTTCCTTAATTAAAGCTCACTTTTATTCGATTAGTCCCATTACGGACCTAGATCTCGTAGGCGGCTACGAAATTTTGATAGCTTTCCGTACTGTAACCAGCTTTCGTAGCAGCTACGAAATTAAAATCATGTCTCTCCGGCGTAGCAAGACTTGGTAGTTAGCTACGAAATGGGAAATGTGATTCTGTCTCGTAGTCTCTTATGAAATGGTAAAAATCTTAGTGTTGCTGAACTAAGCGATGTTGGTTCATTGCGATTATTAAGCACTGTGCATTAACCACAACATACCCATTACTACTATGTAAGGTTATAGTTCAAATAGGTCAAAGGCCAACCTTGGTGTCGGAGTTTTTAGACCGCCTAAAGACCTTCGACATGACCTATCGATTGACACAACAGAGACCGAGATTTCTACTACGACCCTACACTACTCAGCTGACAATAACAATAGTTGAAATCCTTAACAATTACTAACATTGTAAGATTATCCGAATACGTCCTATTAATAGGTCAGCCGGTAACAACCTTGACCGACCTACTACCTATGTTATTGATTATATTAACTGACCGACGTGTCCTATTAATTACGGTGATGTTGATCGGTAGGTCAATGCACTTAAGTAAAAATGTCGCCCATCACCGACGCTGCTAAGAATTAATGTTATTCTTGATGGCTTTAATTTTATTAAAATGTAAGTAAAGTATTAGCCTGTTATGTCCCATTGCTGGGCAAAGGCGTCTTATTTCACTGAAGATATCAGTACAGTGAGAAGAATGGATTACAATTTATTGAAATACAATTTTAAAACGTAAAACTATCAACACTTATCACAGTTTTAGTTAGCTATTGGTATTTATTTACCTACATACCTAAAACCTTATTTTTTCAGTGAGATAAGAAGCCCATTGCCCAGCACTGGGACAACACAGGCTAAAACTTTATTTTACTTTCAAAAAAGTCGGTCAAATAAGTTACTCATTAGTAAATGGTCATTAAATATTGATTGCGTTAGTTAGTGTTTGATTATTTATTACGGAGGTGTCGAGTCGAGAAGTAGGTGAGTCGGTCAGCGGCCGGCGACCTTTGGACATTAGCCCTTACCACTGGACGCTCGATAGTAACTCGATAGAGGTAAAACTTTATATTATATAAGTCTTTCATTGTATAATTTTCAAATAATCCATTTATCATGAATGACTAAGTGTATTTAATAGCATTATTAACAAAAACCAATATAACTTACGATTGTTATGTCCTCTGACTTCTCTCACTTCATGTCTTTATATACTTTGTCTTTTTCCTCCACTTCTCAATTCAATGTTATATTTTGATGTATATATACCATTCGTATAACAGTTTTACTTCCATTATTCAAGATTTTCTGATGAAAATTCCGCTTATATCTCATTCAAAAAAAACATTCTTATCTGACAAACTGAGACTGTGTCGCATAACAATCTGATCATATAATTATGGCTAAGTGCGATCATACAGACTTTGGACGAGGAGGCTGCGGATAATTTTGTTTTTTTATACTAAGCAAAATAAAGAAGTTACAGAAAAAAAAAGTTCTTGTTCCTTTTGACAAGCCCGTTGGCACAGTAAAAGCGCTTACTTATAAAGTACTAGCTGCGCCCCGCGGTGTTACCCGCATTGTACCCGGTCCCGCAGGAATTTCGGGATAAAATGTATGCCATATGTTATTCTGATGTATAACCTACATTACTGTAAAGTTTCATTCAAATCCGTTCAGTAGTTTTTGCGCGAAAAAGCAACAAACATACATCCATACATCCATCCATACATACATCCATCCTCACAAACTTTCGCATTTATAATATTAGTAGGATAGGATAGGATTTTTTTATATATTAGTTGTATAAGTTAGTTTGATTCCAAAAGCTTAGAGCTTATTTTGGGTCTCATTAACCGTGTGTGAATTTGACCAGGTATATTTATTTTATTTGCCTTAATATATTATAATCTAACTTCCATCGAGTCGAGAACCCGTAGTAAAGAGTTGAAATGTTTGTGCGTGTTTAGGTCAGCTAATTGTAAGTCCGTTCTCTTGGCATGTTGTTACATTACTGTGATTTCAACTGGTCGGAGTGACCTTTGTGCCTCACACAATAGGGGCTGGTTTTGAGCATTTTTGATCAATTGATTATAGGGTTGAATGTTTCAATGTCACCTAGAAAGTACTTTAAGTTACGAAGAATATTCACATCGAAGGATTAGTTTTTTTAATGAGTCAGATGAAAAATATCGTTTATTTTTAAACTAGCAGCGCCCCGCGGTTTTACCCGTATTGTGCCCGTTCCCGTGGGAATATGGGAATTTTTATACATATATAAACATTGCTCTTGAATCAATCTATCTGTTCAGAAAAACGCATCAAAATCCGTTGCGTAGTTTTAAAGATCTAAGCACACATAGGGACAGACAGCGTAAAGCGATTTATACTATGTTTTATACTATGTAGTGATTATTGTTTCTTTTTAATTATTTATTAAGGTTTACTTTCATTAATTTTACCATGTTTGTTTGAGCGATTTGATCCTTACGACTCATGTAATAAAGAACAGGTTTTTGTTTTAAAATTTATATTGATTTTTTTATTCGAGGTCAAAGTATAACATGCTTATTTAAAGACAAAATTATGTTTTGTAGCATTTTAAAATCCCTGAAAACTTGTAATTGGTTTTATATATTTAACCGTATAGTAGATACCATTCATTTTAAAATATTATACCTACATTGAAATGTCTTGTAAATTTAATAATTGTATGCATACTTCTTCTCCAACAATAAAAAATAAATATTTCTAAATACGACGGGTCTTATTTATAAACGCTTATTTATGGTTTGTCCTTTACCGACATACGCTATTTTCCAAAGAGCGAAAGAGACAAAACACTTCTTAACAGTGTTTTAATCTAATAATGTTTATGAACGAGGCAATTAATCATTAGTTAAGTAAATACATTAAAAACAATAAATGTATTCTTCTTCCTATCTCTCCTTAGCGACGGAGCGCCTTTTAATATGTTTCCGTCGGAAACATTACATACAAGATTACTGAAAAGATGTTAAAATGAATCGAAATTATTTTTATTAATAAAATACTTATTAATCATAAAATATTATACAGTGTAATATTCTGTATATATATCAACCAATACACCATATCCGAACAGATTTTCTCTTGTGTTTTAACGAACATATCTCTAAAACTAGTTATCCGATATGGAAAATTATTTTTGTATTATATAGCCACATTCAGAAAGAAGGTTCTAGATTATTTTTTATCCCGAAATTCCCATGGTAACGGGAACAATGTGAGTAAAACTGCGGAACGGCTTATGTTAAGTTGCAAGTTGTTCATATACTTAGTGCCACACTCAAAAACGTCTATTAATTCGACTCTTAACTAATTGATGTAATTTTACATACATGTCACTACTAATCTACTTAAGCAACATTTGACGTCTCTAACTGCGGGGGCGTTAAGTACGTACTTTGTACCATCTAATATGGGAGTCATGAAAGAGTGACAATTATTTACTTACATATTTTCCAAAACGCACTCGCTCTCTCACGCATTAACAATACCTATACCATGTCATACTATGCCTAAAATAAAGTATAGCCTATCTACACTAATATTATAAAGAGGAAAGCTTTGTTTGTTTGTAATGAATATACTCAAAAACTATTGGACCGTTTTTAAAAATTCTTTTACCATTCGAAAGCTACATTATCCACAAGTAACATAGGTTATTTTTCATCCCAAAATTCCCACAGGAATGGACACAACGCGGTTAAAACCGCGGGGCGCTGCTAGTTTTAAATATACAGAAAATTACCACTAACTACAAAAAAACATTTTGAATAAAATACCCAAAAAAGATATGACCACCACCACCATCATCCCTTTCACCCTGCCCTCCCCTATCCGACCACAAAGCTCCACTATATTCAGAGCTATACTCGGCGGTATACTTTCTTCCTGCAGCCCGCATCCTTCAAGGAAGTTATCTCGATAAGCAACTCATTTCATCGCTAAGACTAATGTTCCGCTGTCGCCTGCCATACCCTTAAAGGGCTTATCGCGCAAAAGGTATCGGGTACCCCACTCTCCTCTTTATAGAATTTTCGGTCGGCAGAGGGTGGATTCCCCCCTTTTTGTTACGTACATTTTCATTTCCTTCATCTTTCTCCGCTTTCGAGCTGTTAAGGGGTGGATTTGGGAATTTTATTTAGTTTAGATTCAACAAAAATTGTAAACCATACTTGGAACTTTCTTTTCCACCCTTCATATAAAAAGAATATGCATACATTTGAAGCGCTCATGACGTAGTCAGATTAATAGATATTAGCAATTACGATTGTTAAGCAACGTGCAGCTCGGCCTCTGCTTGGATGGGTGGCCCATAGTATCATTTCTATCTGAACCAAACGTGCTTCGAAGGTCACGTTAAATTGCCGACCCCGATCGTTTCAATCGCTAGAATGTGTTGGAGGAGATTCACATTTCGTAGATGGCTACGAAATATGGCTACGAAATGTTACCTGACAGAATATTAAAAGCTATATTTACAAATGATTGTTTTAACCAATTTAAACAAAGGTAGTTCTCATATAAACCTAATAATTCGAAGACTTCCGCTCAAAAAACAAACAAAAAAAATATCTTCCCGTCTCCACATTAAAACTACCAAACCCCACCCCAATCCGTCCCTGCGTTCAATTCCCCGTCTTACAGCCCCCAACCGCACCCCCTTCGTTAGTAAACTTCTATACTTTGTAATATGCAAATGTAGGGGCGCGTTAGACGGTCGACGTCTTAAAATGAATTAATGACGCCAGGTAGGACCGCCTTGAGATTATGTGCTTTCCTAACGTGTTTTACTAACGTACGAGGTTATTAATATTATAGCTGTTCTCATGTGTTGCCTTATGTATTTGTTAGTATATAGCTTACTAGCAGTGCCCCGCGGTTTCACCCGCGTTGTACCCGTTTCCGCAGGAATTTCGCGATAAAAAGTAGCCTATGTCCTTTCTCAGGCTCTGGACTAACTGCGTACCAAATTTCATTCAAATCCGTTCAGTAGTTTTGGCGTGAAAGCGTAACAGACAGACAGACAGACAGAGTTACTTTCGCATTTATAATATTAGTTAGGATTGAAGATATTTGGTGATGGTAGTACGTTTTATTGGTATTAAATGGGGTACTCAGAGTCGTTAATGATTTGTGATGGTGTACTTAGTACCTAATTAGAGTTGTTAATGATTCCTTGATGAGTTTTAATTGACGTCTCTGCGTACCTACAGCTGTCAGTTTGTCTGTTTGTCTTCCCTTTTTCGCGGTAAAAGGGTTGTAAAAGAGTTTAGGCATTTTTATTGATGTTTTTGTTAAGCAAATTTATTAACTGTGAGTCTGTTTTATAGAGAGTGAGTGTCACTCGTATCACATCTCAATAATTAAATTTAGTTTTCGGCTATCGCCCAAAAAATCAAATCTCAGCAATATTTTTTTCAAGGGAAAGTCAAATTAAAATAGGTTTTTACAAGAACTACCACCTTTTTTAAATCGGTTATGAAAGGAACGACTTCGTTAATATACTCTTTCATATGCCAAAATTGGTTCATAAACAATGGAAATAGGCATCATGCAACAAACATACAACAACAACAAAATACACTCGGATTAAATCCTTCAATTTTTCCGTCAAAAATAATCTAAATTCCCACAGCACAAATACACCAAATCAAGCTTTCGATCACACTAAACTAGATTGTGCTAACCGGGAATCGTACCCACGATCTTAAGGTCAAGTGACCAAACAGGTTGAATTTAAAGACGAACCATTTTTATTAAAGAAGGGTAAAGATTTCTCATGCTATTAAAAGTTGATATAAAATGTAAAACAGGTTATGTTGTTAGATAGCTTTTATGAAATTGTGTCGTTTTTTTTATAAGATTAACAAGTTTTTTTATTGTTACTGTTTTTGAAAGTACTCATATACCGAGTGATAAGAAATCATAATTTTGTTGTTTATTTTTCAACTGTTTTTTCAACATGTCTGAATTAAAAATTAACACTAGTTATTGTACATTGAGTGAGTTAATACTAGCGAGTAACTAAAACACTATTAATGAGTGTTTTGTCTCTTTTGCTCTTTGGAAAATAGCGTATGTCAGAAAGGGACAAACCAGTTGATAGCTAAAATGCTGCTAGTAAGTTTACAGTAAGTAAAAAGGCCTACAGCGTCTAATTTGACATTTATAACGCTCGCACGCAACTCGATAACTTGTTCAATCAAAATAACAATTTACTATTGAGCGTTGCTTTCTTCCAATAAGTAGCTATCAGATATAACTGAACCGGCCACCCATTCTAACATTGCTTGACAATTTAACGAAAAAAAAAGATTCTCCATAAATGTATAAGCATTTGTAAAACGAGTTTTCTTCCCTATGTGAAAGAAACAAAACAACAGATGTAAGAAATAGTTGAAAAATTTAAGTACATATAAGTTTTTTTGTCTTTCAGCACCAAACCTTAGTAACATTCTTGGCGTAGTTTCAAAAAGCGATTTTAGTTCATTGCGATTGTCAAGCAACGTGCAGCTCGACCCTTACTTGGATGGGTGGCCGATAGGGACATTCTATCTAAGCACTTCCGTGCTTTCCGGGTCGTTTCAATCGATAGACCATGTTAGAAACCTTGTGCGGTCTAAAAACTTCGACACCAGGGTTGGTACCTAACCTACTTTGAGTAGGTTTACTTTACTTTAGGCACCAAACCGAACCGAAACCTTAGCCCGAACATTAAATCTCAGACCAATTTATCACACAGTATTAATTGTGAAAACTATCGCGCGGTAATTCATACTTCTAATTAATGAAGGGACGCGAGGGAACGGTCGCGTCCCTTCACCGGCCCACTCTTTAATATATCATTATTTTAAAGTAGTGAAATGAAACAAAGAAAGTCTGCGATTGGATTGGCTTCATTTAAATGGAAAAATAGATTTTAAATTTAAAATATTCTATTTATATTATATTTATAAAAAGGAAATATGTAGGTTAATATCTTCTATATTGATAGCGTAAACTATTTTGTTTCAGTGATTATGGAACCAAAGCTGCACATAAAAAATGGCCAAAAAACAAATGGCGAAGTGCCGTGAATATAAAGAGGATTATTATTACGAATTTCGTCTCACGTGTGTATAAAATAAGTAAATAATATGTAGAGGTTATGTAGAATACAATACACGTATACATAAAATATGTAGGTACTTATATCCCCCGCGTTAAAACGTAATTAGCCATGCAGGGATCTTACTCCTTCAGCGGCGTCTCCTCTTACAGGACTGAGGCTCTCAAACTTTTGCTTGGGAACGTTACCTCTTGAATAATAGGGAGATTGACTAAAAAAACAAATGTCGATAAAATTTTTGTTCTATTTTTAAAAATAAAAAATAAAATAACCCGAGAACACTATCCTCATTCGAGACTAGTCAGACAGTCTTCTGGTGACTGAAGACTGTTGTCATTACATTATACAGGGCTCAAACTCTTATTTAATTTAATTTTATTGAGTAAATAGTGTGAACCATTATTTTAATTACACAAAATTACAAAACTTCTTAAAGAAGTAATAATAATTCCATTTAAATTAAGTCTACAATTTTTTTTAAAGTATTAATCTGTAATGTCCTACTGATAGGTAAATGCCTCTCATCTCACTGAAGATATCAGTACAGTGAGGAGGTTTAGGCTAATAACAGAAGTAATACTAATTCAAAGCCAATTAAATCAAGTTTACCATAAAATATCATATTATTATATTAAACCTAAAATCCCAAAAAACTTTGAGAACCTACCGCTTCCTCCTTCTCCCATATCCCCTGCGTAAGTGGCATTATGAAATTCCTTAGTAGCTACAGAAATTGGTTTGTTTCAGTCTTATTATGTGCGGGGGCTGAACGAGTAATATACGATAAGTAGAATATATCTGTAGATGTATAGGTGAATAGATGTAGATATAGGTGAAGATATGTAGGTGGATAGTTGAATTATAGATGTATACGTGACTGCGAAGCGTGGGTGTCAATACGGATATAACTCATAAATTCAATAACGAATCGTCCTCACTGTACTGATAGTATCAGTGAGCGTAGAGGCCTTTGCCTTGCATGCATTATATGCGAACTTTAATGACCGATTTCAAAAAAAGGATAATCTCAATTCTGCTTGAAATCTTTTTATATATATAAGTCCTGACTGACTGATAATCAACGCACAGCCTCAACCGCTACACCTAGAAACATGAAATTAGGCAGGAAAGTTCTTCAAGTGACGGATTCTTCAACTTAGAAAGGATTTTCATAAATTCTTACGGCAACGGGCTCAACGCGGGCAAAGCCGCGGGGCGCTGCTAGTTAGTGTATATACGTGTATACCTATGTAAACATATACGTGTCAACATTCGGATGTGCAATCGTATTTAGCGGAGGAAGTCATAAAAAGGACTCTATTCTAACGCCCGTACTCAGAGACGTCAAATACCAATAAATAATCCTTAGTTGAGATTTAATGAGAGATTTTGATTTCGACATGTAATCTATACTAATATTATAAAGCTGAAGAGTTTGTTTTGTTTGTTTGTTTGTTTGTTTGTTTGTTTGTTTGTTTGTTTGTTTAAACGCGCTAATCTCAGAAACTACTGAACCGATTTGAATAATTCTTTCACTGTTAGATAGTCTATTTATCGAGGAAGGCTATAGGCTACATTTTATCCCGAAATTCCCACGGGAACGGGCACAACGCGGGTAAAACCGCGGGGCGCTGCTAGTAATATTATAAAGCTGAAGAGTTTGTTTTGTTTGTTTGTTTGTTTAAACGCGCTAATCTCAGAAACTACTGAACCGATTTGAAAAATTCTTTTTGTAATGGATAGCCACATTCAACGGGAAGGTTATAGGCTACTTTTTATTCCGAAATTCCCACGGGAACGGGAACAACGCGGGTAATACCGCGGGGCGCTGCTAGTGTAGGTATAAAAGATAACGTCAATTAGTTAAGAGTCAATTTAATGGACGTCTTTGAGTGTGGCAGTTCTGTGAGGCCAAAATAATATCGTGCTTGATCGAATACTTTATATATTTTTTACATTTTCATAGTCATTTTAGTTAGTATTAAGTTTTTAATATGATCAAGGTTCTCAATCCTTTTAATAAGCTGACTATACAACATTCTTTATATAAGTTCAGAAGAGAATGCTCTTTATATAAATTATGTTCAAATTATCTGTAAACGAATAAATACGAATACATAATAGGTATAACTAAAAACTCGTTCATTCCGAGATAACCATCTCAGGACCGCAAGACGCTCCGAGACGCCGAAATTAATTAAATTTTAATTAAATTGAAACATCTTCACTGTATTAACGTAATAGTTTCTGTTTACGTAATTTTATACGCACTTCCCCCCCTTTTGGACCCCTTTGCACCCCTTTCCACCCCCTCTCGGTAGGATTAACAAGATTCCATTAAAATTATTATAATGTGAAGTTATTAGCTCGCGCACAGCTTCTTTGGTTGGCGGTTTGTGTGTTATGTAACTTGAGGTATATACAGTTATATATTATATACTCTCGAACGTTATATACTCATGCTTTGCGATATTTCGCTATTAACGTAGTGAATGTGAAATTATTTACTTGCTTACATACTGCATTCATTCATTCACTACGAGAAGGCTAGTGGCCAACCCTGGTGTCGGAGTTCTTAGACCGCTTAAAGACCTCCAACATCATTAGTAGAATTACATATATATTACGAATATCTATACTAATATTATAAAGAAGTAAAATTTGTAAGTTTGTTTATTTGTTTGTTTGTACGTTTGAGGTAATCTTAAGAATTATCAGTTCGATTTGAATAATTCTTTATGTAATAGATAGTCACATTCAACGGGAAGGTTTTTAGGCTATTTTTCATCCCGAAATTCCCACGAGAACGGGTACATCGCGGGTAAAAACCACGGGGCACGGCTGGTTTGATATATAAATAGTGTAACAGTAAGTAAATTCAAATGATGTATGGTTTATTCTAAGGCAATAACGGCTTCTTACTTTGAAATTAATATTAATTTATGATAAAACTTGCGCTAGTTATAATTTAAGTGTTCTAGTTAAGCTATTGGCATTTGCTTTGCGGTTGAAGTAACAGTTAGAGTTACTTCAAAGGGTTATTTATATGGTGATGCATGGTTTCCCAGCGGTGGGACTTGATTATACTTCTCCCGCTTAATAAAAAAATACAATCTTACAATTCTGGAAATAAATATTTGTATAGTGACATATTTGTAAAAAAAATCTACGTGAAAAGATGTAAATAAAAATTACAAATTATGTCAATCTACTGAAAGATCGCCTGTCAAGACTGAGGTCCCGGGTTCAATTCCCGGAATGAGCGAAAACATGTTTCATACTTTTCAAACATGGTTTTGAGATCACCAACCTGCATTTGGCAAGCGTAACCACCTTGCCAAATGCAGGCAGGATTAGGCCTGCATTTGGCAAGGTGGTTACGCTCACTGTACTGATATCTTCAGTGAGATGAGAGGCCTTTGCCCAGCAGTGGTACACACACACAAAGACTAATAATCTTATGACAACACTCCTATACGATAGAGATTTAAAAGTAATACCTACTTCTCTCTTATATACCTATTTCTTAAGATCCTCTCTAACGAGCTAGTCCCGACGTAAATACGTTAAATAAATGGTCGGAACGTGAACTAAATGTTTAATATCGGTATCGGAAGTTCCTTTCAAAGGAAACTACTTATTTCATGAAACTCGCGAGCAGAATTCCAAATTGTTAAGAACGTACTTCGTTCGCTTTCAATCTAAGTTTGCTCTGGTTTCTGAACTAGGGTTGTGGGGATAAAATTATGAAGACATTATATTTTAGTAGCAACTAGCAGCGCCCCGCGGTATTCCCGCGTTGTTCCCGTTCCCGTGGGAATTTCGGAATGAAAAGTAGCCTATAACCTTCCCGTTGAATGTGGCTATCCATTACAAAAAGAATTTTTCAAATCGTTTCAGTAGTTTCTGAGATTAGCGCGTTTAAACAAACAAACAAACAAACAAAACAAACTCTTCAGCTTTATAATATTATATTAGTATAGATTTTGATATATCATAGTAATAGTCTTTTTCAAACTTTTACGATTGTTACCTGTGTTTTTACTTACTAAGGTTAATGATATCAATAATGTTAATTAATAAAATAAAAATAAATAAAATAAAATAAATAAAATAAATAAATAAAATAATATGTGAATATGTGTGTAGTATGCAAAAAGAGGCATGTTAAAAATTAACAGATGCTTCCAAAATAATTAAAACTGCGATAAGCGTGCGCCCGCCTCGCAAACAAGTAAACAAGTATGATTTAGTTTCTTTCATGGTTTGAATGGGGCTCAGTCTAGTTGACCAAATTGAAAGTAGAGATTGGATAAAGAACCTAATCTGCGTTCACAAAATTTTTAATTAATTTTCGTTTAATCTATATATATAAAAATGAAACCCGTTTTCCTTGGTCACAGCATCACGCGTGAATGGCTGGACCGATTTCCACGGTTTTGCATTCGTTGGAAAGGTCTCGGGCTCCGTGAGGTTTATAGGGAATAAAAATCTCGAAATTCCCACGGGAACGGGGGCGCTGCGGGTGAAACCGCAGGGCACAGCTAGTATTCAATAATAATGATTCAACATCGCTTTAGCGGCTATTGAACATTACTTTGGCTATGCTGTTTGTCACTAAACTTATAATTTGGTCACCAAATCTAATTCCTAAGGCACTTTGACACAACATCATCTTTTACGCTCACCAAAATTGTCAAAAAAACAAAACTCTCGTATTTTCCAAAATATTTCGCGCACCCCTGTTCGCTAGCGTCGTGGCAGGGTGTCAGAGGGTGGTCGGGGGTAGCGGGGCGTTTCATAAGGAAACGGTACGTGCCTCAAGTCCGCGGGTTCGACTCCCAAGATTTATTTGTGTATTGCGCCCGTGAAATATATTAGCTTTTGTAAGATAACAGCTTATATAAGCCTTTGATATATTGTGTGTACATAATTGAGGGTGGTTGGGATGTATTGAATAGGGGTTGAAGTTTTTTAGTGATAAAGGGCTGAAGAGAAGTACTTGCTATTGAGCTAGTTTACAAGCCGGCTAGTTCCTTATTTTTCTATCCATACCAATAAACAGGTAAAATTTCTAACATTGTTTGTTTGTAAGGGCTTATCTTAGGAACTACCGGTCCGATTTAAAAGTTTTTTTTTGTAATGGATAGGCACGTTCAACGGGAAGGCTATAGGATATTTTTCAACCCGAAATTCTCAAGGGAACGCGCACAATGCGGGTAAAACCGCGGCTGTTAGTCTGGTAACAAAGCATATATTATCTATACTTACTTACCTATCAGGTTTGATGCAGGAATGTAGAACTTGAACTATGTTAAAGTAACTTTTTCTACAAATTCACCTTTCTTTTCTTTCAGCATAATACAAATTTCATTCATATACAAAAATTACTTTAAACAGATTTTAATGCTTAAGCAAAACAATCAATTCTACTTTAATGAAACCATATAATACACACACAATGTAAACTAAAATGTCAACACAACACCACGTTAAACACCACAAAAATCAATACTCAAAAGACCCCTTACCAGCGTTAGTCATTTCTCCGCGAAAACATAGACGTTTCGCGTTCACCCCCTTCCCACCCCTAGGGAGGGGAAGGGGAGGCCCGGGGGCACCTGAGACACCTCAAGACACTCAAATTTTCCCTTACATAACGGCAACGACGAGAATTAATTAGTTTTATAGTACAAAGTTTTACTGCGCACAGTTCGGGCCCAATAATGTTAGGATTTCGGTTATATTAAATAGTTACTGTTATCGTTATAGATAGTCTTTATTGCTGGTAGGATAGGGGTTGTAATTGGTTGTACGCTATTGGTTTAATATGGTGATTAAAATTAGTTTTTTAATAAATAGTCAAGATTATTTATTTGTAGGCCTGTCTCAGGCGATTAGCTCTCAGTGGCTTGCTTCCACAAAAAAATATGAGCTTTAAACAGGTATGTAGGTATAATAAGTAGCCATATCGTTAAATAAAAATAAAATAAATTAAATATTAAGATGAGTCATTGTAAAAATGTAGGTATTTATTTTTTGTAGCTAATCTCGTAGCATTGTGGCGTAGGCGGTGCTACGTTTCGTAGTACCTACGTAGTACCTACGTCTACGCGGCGTAGACAAAATAAAAATCCGACTACGAAGTATTGTAGAGATTGTAGCCAGAGCTCGTAGCATTTTATCCCACATGACCTCATTTTATTATAAATGAGTATAATTCAAATATTTACTAAATGAAAATGAGGTAGTTCTTGACACATTCTATTATTACATACAAACAAATACCTCTTCCTAATAATCGTAGATACCTAAAGCCTCTAAACCACGTATAACTTTGTAGATCTGGTAACATACTTATATAACGTACTGTGTATGTACAGTAGGTATTTTAATACATTATCTGGTTCGTAAGTAACGAGCTGAGCAGAGATGAGATTCAAGATGGCTGGCGTCGCTTTGAACACTTCTTAGCTCTCGCGAAGGAAACGACGAAGTGTGGAGAAGGCTTTTTTAGGAATTTTATTGATTTACGTTTTGGGCGATATGAGCTCTTGTCAGTGGAGTTCCTTCCTTATTTCTTGATTGATTTATTATGAAGCATAATAGTGCTTGGATAGAAATATTACCTTCAGAAGGCGGAATACTTCGTAACGTATATATCATTTAATAACAAGAATGAATTGATATTGACAAGCCTGTTGGCACAGTGGCAGTAAGCGCTCTTACTACCACTGTGCCAACGGGCTTGTACTGTGTCGGGGGTTGCGGGTTCGATTCCCGTCCGGAGTCAACAATATGTGCAACCAATCCGATTCCAATAATTCTTTTTGTAATGAATAGCCACGTTCAACGGAAAGATTAAAAGCTATTTTTCATCCTGAAATTCCAACGGGAACGGGCACAATACGGGTAAAACCGCGGGGCGCTGAGTTATATTATATACGATGTAGAGACATGACAAACTGACTAACAAAAGGGGGATTTAAATAAAACCACACTTTTGTTACGATAAGTTGTAGTGTCGTTCTAAGAGGTTTAAAAAAATCCTTTTTACACTATTACTAATCTTAAAAACAAATCTATACAAGTCCCTCTCCACAGCTCACACCCTGAAGCGCACCAAGTTATAATATTGCTGGTAGTTTTCGCGAGGAGGCCTCATCTTGGGGGGTTGGAGCTGGGGGTAGGGGGCGCGTGATAACTTGCTACTTCACCGCTTTACTTATTTACATAATTACACATCGTTTCTTGAGACACACTACATATTAAATGTAACGTACCTAAGAGGGTTATGTGCGTTGAATTTTGAACTTAGTTAGATGGTTTTGATTGTTGTGTGGTTCTTGTAAAAGTGATTTAAAGTTACTACCAATGAAAATGAAAATGAATAATATTTATTTCGAAGAAGCACTTTAATTTTTCTTTTACAGATCATTTATAATCACTTAAAATGAAATTATAAATAGATTCTTGGTAATAGTATACATGCATGTCGTAAAAGAGTAACAAACATCCATCCTCACATACTTTTGGCATTTATAATATTAGTAGAATTTCCATGGTTCCGCCTGTGTCTGGAAAAAAATAAGTTCTTTCTGTATTCTGAGGTTAAATAGTTGGACCCCGCTGTTTCAATCGTCACACTACGTGGAAAACTTTTCGGCGGTCAAAAAACTCCGTCTAACCCCTGCGATAAGCCCCTAATATATTCTGTGTCTTTCTCTATAGCGTATCTATGGCTTTTGTATATTCTTTTCTTATTAAAAACAATCATAAAACAAAATAGTACACTTCAAAAAGACAAATCTGTTTCAACAAATCAACATATTATATTTCAGAAGTCAATATAAATAATTTAATTGATTGAATCATATTGTATTTTCTCAATATTTTTACAAATATTTCAACTATTTACGATGGGTTCTGTGGACAGTGAAGGGAAGCTGGTGCCGGTAAAGAGGATAGTGACTCCGCTGATGTTGGACGAGTATTTGAGCTTCGCTTGCTTGGAGTATCAGCTTCCCGTGGAAGTTAACATCACCAGAATAGTTCAGGGTAAGTATATGTATAAGAATAATTTACTTATCTTTAACTAGCAGCGCGCCGCGGTTTTACCCGCGTTATGCCCGTTCCCGTGGGAATCACTCTACCTATTACAAAAAACCGCACCAAAACCCGTTGCGTAATTTTAAAGATTTAAGCATACAGACAAACAGACGCGACTTTGTTTTATTTATACTATGTAGTGATTTAACTTCTTATGCCAGGTGCCTTTGCTTTTCCCTCCTTTCTCCTTCCATTTCTAGTCCATCCAAACTTCATGCCCATAGCCCAATTTCCTGCAATGTTCCTACTAATAGTACACAGGTACATTCCTGGATACGTCGTACTGATGAAAACGAGTATTGATAAGCACGAAATAAAGAGGTAAAGGTTTTAGTAGGTAAAAGTAAACCGAAGTAATTAGCCTGTTATATCCAACAGCTGGGCTAAGGCCTCTCATCTCACTGAGGATATCAGAATATTAGGAGACATTAGTATGAGACAGATTTCTGTCCAAAGTCAGAGTAGACACTCAATTGAACATTACAGTGTTAGTCTTCTCTCTTCTTCTTCAAACCAGTGAAATAATCATTTAGAAAGTAAATTAGAAACACGTCTCACTCGGTCCCGGACCCAGGACTTCGGTCATGCCAGATATATGCTCAATGCTCATAGTACCTTAATATATCTGAATTAAAAAGTATTTTTATTTATTTCAGAACAATATGAAACTGAACAAAAGAAAGGCAAAACTGGAGCAAAACCCAAGGAGAAAGTAAAGTCAGAAATGACAATGAAGACTGAAAGTGTATCAGCGACCAACCAACAAGCATCTAATGCAGAGGAAACGGCGGTAGGTGTCCAGATCTTCACTGTATACGATCAAAGCGAAAATTTAATCGAATTACAATTTATTGGAAAGGTAGGAATACCAAGAGAAATTATCATCATTCTGACCCTAATCGTTAAATTCCATACATTCTTAGTTAGCATCAAAATCAACAAAGGAGTTGACGCATATAACTTGTATGAACTAAATAAGCTCACCAAGTTATCGAACATAGCTTACATCTGCCTCGATGATTCTAATTTGTGTGAACTAAACTGTCATATCCTTTTGGAGAAACCGTGCAAGATAAAACAGTTGTCTTTGAGGAACTGTAAAATCAATGATGATATGATTAAGAATATAGCAGAACAGTTGTATCACCCGCTACAAGCAAGCAAAAGTTTAATCATCTTAAATCTAGCTTCGAATAATATATCTGCTATTGGAGCCAAATACTTGGCAGACGCACTACGGTCCAACAGGACATTAGCCTACTTGAATCTATGCGACAACCGACTACAGGACGAAGGCGCCATGTTCATATTATCAATTTTATCAGAATTCGTGCTAACATACAATGAAGTGCTTGACTCTAGAGTGAGATACATTGAATGGTTGAAAAGTAGAAATGGCTTGATTATGCAATATTTGGCCGAAATTAAATCGCATAAAAGGCATGATGCGCCAGCGAAGAAAAAGATCAAGAAGAAGGAGCAATCGGAAAAAGAACTCTCGCTTAAAGACACTGATAGCCCTAAAGGCCATGATTCGGATGTTGAGAAAGCCACTTGTCATGCCGAAAGCACTATGGGTAAATTTAAAGATCCATTTATGAGCGAAAAAATTATAGTCAAAGATGACGTTGTTAGGTGTACTGGCAACTTTGTATTGTGTTATTTAAATTTAGCATACAATAATCTCACGTACCCTTCTTTGGAAGCACTGCTGAATACATTGAATTATCAACACGAACAGAAAAGTCGTTGGGGTCTCATTAATGTGGTTCTAGAAGGTAACTATCTACCTAGAGAATGCGACGTGTTGACTGAAATTAATAATAACCTAGAAATAGGGTTAAGAATAATTAATGCTACAAGTGTAACCGAAAGAAAAAATCCATCCAAACGCTTAGGGAATAAATCCATGACATTAGCATAGTTTTAGCTTTTTTTACGAGACATTAGTTTGTATTTTTTTTAAAGATTTGTATGTAATTTAGTGTAAATGTTATAATCTAATTATTTATTAGGTATTTTTAATAGTGTGATAATCGTTTGTAGGGTTCCGTACCCAAAGGGTAAAACGGGATAGCTAGACAGTTGAAATTTTCAAAGATGATGTATTTCTATTGCCGCTATTACAACAGATACTAAAAATAAAATAAAACAAATATTCAAGGGCACCCACACCACAAACGTGATTTCTTTACCGTTTCTTGCTCGATACTAATAACGGCGACAGGTAGACGCTTAAACTATTTACAGAATATTTAGTTTTATGTTCTCTTTAACTATAATTAATTAAAATATAATAAATAATTAAGGGCATACAATAAATGTGATGTGTTGCCGTTTTTTAAAGTACGGAACCCTCCGTGCGTGAGTCCGACTCGCACTTGGCCGATTTTATGCTATAATTTAATGGTTACTGTTTAGTGTTTCGTATTTATAGTTTTATAAGATTTTGTATTAATTAAATAGTTTTCGTAATAAATTGAATTTTATTTAATAACTAGCAGCGCCCCGCGGCTTTGCCCGCGTTGAGCCCGTTCCCGTGGGAATTTTCGAAAACCCGTCAGTTCCAAATAATGGATTCAAAGACACTTTAAGGTGCACTTGGATCTTCCAAAGAGTTTTATACGCTAATAATACGTTTGATGATAACTGGCCAGTAAAGTGGCCACTTGATGATTAAAGATAAAATTATATGACAAGCATGACATATTATGTAAGTATATCGTTTAATTTTGCGAAATGGAGGCAAGCGAAGAAATAAATTATATTAAACATAAAGGAGGAGTAGTTCTCCTTCGCAACGGATATAAGTACCACAAGAAAGTACAATATAAAAATGGTGCTATACTGTGGAGATGTTCTGTTTGGAAAAAACATGGTTGTGCTGGCACGTTAACGTTGAAGGAAGTGAGTATTGTAATTGATTACTTTTACCGAGTACTTAAATGCACTAAATGAATTTGTAATTAATAATATAATTTAATTTAATATAATTACAATTTGATTTTTTTAAGGGACAAGTTATTAAAAGTCATCCGCATACATCTACGTGCCAACAAGATCATGGAGGCAATGAAATTTTGGTACATTTCGAAGAATGTAAAAAAGAAGTTGTGTCGCTGGATTGTAAACCGATTCCGTTACTTTATGAAAATTTTGTTACGTCTGTTAAGGATAAAGGTATGCATTTAATTGGTTCTTTACCAGAATACGAATCTAAAAAGAGCGGCCTTTACAATATGCGAAATTCGACGTAAAAGTACAGCGGACAAACACAAATGATCTCAATATGGTTGTAGTACCGGAAGTGTTTCAATATTTTTTGCTCGCAGAGTACAGGAATCAGGATTCACTTATTTTAATTTTTGGTTTAAAAGAAAATTTAACCGTCATTTCCGACATTAAACATTTGTTCATGGACGGGACATTCAAAAGTACGCCCAAGCCTTTTCTTCAGATTTATACGATCCATGGGGATTTTGGGAGCACCTCTACCCACAACCATGTAAAACCCTTATTTTACGTCTTTATGACAGATCGGAACACAGATTCATATAATATTTTGTTTGAATTATTAAAGTCACAAGTGCCTGACTTAAAACCAACCAAAATTTCAATTGATTTCGAAATCGCAGCCATTAGAGCAATCCGCAATATTTATCCAAATGTTAATATTGTAGGCTGTTGGTATCATTATCAAAGAAATATGTGGCAAAAGGGGCGTAAACTTGGCCTAAAGAAAAATAAAGTGACATGGCGTATAATCTTATTATGTGCAGTTCTACCACTTGTCCCTGAACCTTATATTGAAGAAGCGTGGAATTACATCTGTAGTCAGATGACTGATAGCAATCAGTATCCAAAATTACGTAAATATTTGGAGAGATACTATATAAAAAATAAATTTTGGTCTGCTATTTGGAAAACATTTGGTGAACGACACAGAACCAACAACTGTGTTGAAGCATGGAACTCTAAACTAAATAAACGGGTCGGTAGAAAAACGCCTAATTTTATTTCTGTTCTGAACATTTTATTGAAAGATGCCAAGCTCACCGCGATTCGAATTAAAAAAAAGCAAATGACCAAAAGGACCCAGAAGCAAATAACTTATGATAACTTTATACATGAATGTCAAATGGAGCTAGTTAATGGAATGATATCCGTGCCTTTGTTTTTAGAAAAAATTAAATAAAGACTCATTACCTCATGCTCTTTTGTTTGCCCAGTTATCATCAAACGTATTATTAGCGTATAAAACTCTTTGGAAGATCCAAGTGCACCTTAAAGTGTCTTTGAATCCATTATTTGGAACTGACGGGTTCGATGGACTCAAGTAGACAAAAAAGTGTACTAGGATCCATCAATGGAGCCACGCAGTGGATCCAAGTGCACCTTAAAGTGTCTTTGAATCCATTATTTGGAACTGACGGGTTCGATGGACTCAAGTAGACAAAAAAGTGTACTAGGATCCATCAATGGAGCCACGCAGTGGATCCAAGTGGACAGAGGGAACATATTTATATAAGTCCGAATTTGCTTAAGCAGTTTGAAATGCGCTCCGCCGTTGCCCGTTTGGTAGCAATTTAGTACATTATAGTTGTATATGAAGGACCTTCCTTCTATGATACTCGAGTGTTAGAAAGATGCCACACGAGCGCTGCGACGACGCAACCCAACGCAGCTTTCTCCGACGTCGCGGCGTTGACGTAGATTTAGGTGTATATAAATTGTATGTAGTCTTCGCACGACAGCTCCGATGTTTTAAACTTTTAAACAATACTGCGCTGTTCTGCGTCGTCACAGCCTCCGTGGTCTCGTGGTTCGAGCGCCCGGCTCACAATCCGGAGGTTCCGGGTTCGATTCCCGGTGGGGATATCTCACAAAAATCTATTTGTGAGACTGTCCTCAGTTTGGTTAGGGCATTGCAGGCTGAATCACCTGATTGCCCGAAAAGTAAGATGATTCCGTGCTTCGGAGGGCACGTTAAGCCGTCGGTCCCGGTTACTTTCTACGGATAGTAGTCGTTACATGAGCCATGTCAGAGGCCTTGGCGGCTCAATAACTCTGACACCAGAATTGGTCAGGTTGACCATCTACTCGACGAAGAAGATCGCACCGCAGCACCACTCTCGCCTCGTCTCCCTCACTCCTTGTACGCTGCGAGTGCGTTGTTTTAACACACGTTGTTTCAGCGCACCGTGAGACATTTTTGCATTTGTATGTGTAAACAATAGGATGTATCCAATACTGTCTGGGGACAGATCTTTTTTTGCGTCTCAAATATAATAGACTAGCGACCCGCCCTCGCTTCGCTTCGGGTAATCAATATTCCATGTAGGAAAATCGGGATAAAACATTGCGTGTCTCCCGCAGGAATATACACAATCAAAATTTCAAGTGGGGAATTGGGGATAAAATATTAAGGTGTGTCCAAACATTAAGCAGCACGAGCGCGGCAGCAACACGCGGCATGTCTAGGACACATTTCTGCCGCGCTCTAGTTTGGACAAAGCCGACTAATGTTTGCGCGGCAGTACTGCGCGGCACACACAACCAAGATACGCCGCGCGCTTCAGTTGGAATCAGAACTAAAATGAAAGCGTTCGCGTGTGTCGTAGCTCTGCTTATTATAAAAAAAATGCGTAACAGAGCTAAGAAGAAACATATTTTAATGAGGGAATGCTGGATGAAACCACTTATTAAATAATTTGTAATATGCACGTAAAAGATTACTTAAAATTATTTATGTTTTGGGCAATCTAGGTTTGATAGTATACATACTTGTTTTAATTACGATTTTTTTGATAAACTTGATAGTATAACTCTGCAAATATTGATCCTTGCATATGATCAAACTTGTGAGAAATTAAATTTCCAACAACTTTGGATAGGTACTGTCATTTTTGCTCTAAAGTTGAAAATTAACGAGTTATTTCAGAAAAACTAAAAAAATGAACTTAAAACAAGATGGCGGCGAATACTCTACCGGTTTTTTTATGTCTGCCCCGACTGGATGATAAGCTTAAAATATAACTTATTCTACATGTACTCACAGAAAGTAAGACACTCCGGCCGTTAAATTGTTTTTCCGGCCATTATTTTTGCAACTTTAGAATAAACATTGCGGCATTGTGACACGTGTTTACATTGGCTGTGGTTCGATTCACAATGGAATAAACCGCGGCGCTACTGAGCGCCCGTGTAAGCCAATCAAATGTATGAAGTCGACGTTCTTCTCGGGAGAGTAGTAATATTCTTTGGGTTCGAGGGAACTAAATAAAAGAGTGGCTCACTTTTCAAATGAGGCGCTAAGCACCGAGACGTATTATTTGCGCCGACCCGAAATCTAGTTGTGTATTGTTGAGCGAAGATGTTTGTGCGCAGAAATACGTCCAAACACAAATACTGCCGAATATTTACTAAGAATGTTCGTGCGCGGCAGGTAGCCAGAAGCGTTCGCGCGCGGCTGTCGTCTAGTCACAGCGCGGCGCGCCGCGCGCGGCAGCCGCGCTCGATTGCCGCTCGATGTTTGGACACACCTTTACATGTCTCCCGCGAGTATATATGTATACACAATCAAGATTTCATGTGAGGAAGAATTCGGGATAATACCTACATAGCACGTATTCGTCGTTCGTAGTTCGTAGGTAGGTATATCCCCGCGCGCTTTGACCGCATGAAACAGTAAGTGCCATAAGAGACCCGCCATCGAGCATTATTATTTTGTAAGCAGCGCCCTGCGGTTTTACCCGCGTTGTGCCCGTTCCCGTGGGAATTTCGGGATTTCTTTTACATAAAAACCTTCCTCTTGAATTACTCTACCTATTATAAAAAACCGCATCAAAATCCGTTGCGTAATTTTAAAGATTTAAGCATACATACAAACAGACACGAAACAGAGACGACTTTATTTTATACTATGTAGTGATATTTCTCATCATAACTCTGAAACGAACTGTCCGATTTTAATAATTTAAAGAGGTATACAAAGAAACATAATTAACCTTGATTGTAGAGCCATTTATTTTGATGTAGATTCATATCATCATATGAATATCATCAACTTAAAATTACACTCCTTTTTTAACTAATTAATTTTAACTAAAAACGGTTATTGTGGCTTAACTATAATAGTTAGACATATGCCCTTGCGAACTTATTTGTTCGCAATGATATGTACTTTGATTGTGTAGAACATTGTTTTTGTTTATCATTAATAGATTTAGTAGCGCACGCCAATAACCAATTTTTTTAGGCATGTTTTTCATACCTTTGGTTACATATACCCGCGTTGTGCCCGTTCCCGTGGGAATTTCGGGAATTTTTTTACATAAAAACCTTCCTCTTGAATCACTCTACCTATTACAAAAAACCGCATCAAAATCCGTTGAGTAATTTTAAAGATTTAAGCATACAGACAGACAGACAGACAGACACGACGCAGAGACGACTTTATTTTATACTATGTAGTGATACAGCAAATAAAGTTTTCTATTATAGTCTGCCATGATGACCTGCCCGCACTAAGCTATCGAGCGAATGGCCGTATCGGAACGATTTTGTCGGAAATATGTGAAAATAGCACATGGTATCGGCTATCGGATGTCGGCTATCGTCGTCCGATACCGATATCGGATCGGATAATGTGAAAACGCTCAAAGGCCTCTGACATGGCTCATGTAACGACTACTATATAATAGTACTAGCCCCGCCCCGCGGTGTTACCCGCGTTGTATCAGTTCCCGCGGGGTTTTTGGGATAAAATGTATCCCATGTGTCATTGTGGTGTTTAAAAATAAAAATAAATCTCTGTCTATAGTCGATTTATTTATTCTTTATATGAAAATGATTTCCAAATGTCAAAGATGGCAGAGCGTCAACAGCAGTTGTCGAACTTATATTAGTTTTATTCTATTTACATAAGTTTTCGAAAATTATTATCATGGCATCGCCTCCGGAAGAGGCCACCACTATAGATGGTAATCAGGTTAAAATATCACCGGAAAATTTTGAAGAGTATTTAAAGTGGGCGTGTTTACAACACCAGCTTCCTAAAGAATTACTTGTCACCAAGGTAGTTCAAGGTAAGCCACTTCAGCATATCGTATCGGTAGACCTGTAGTCTAAGTCTGAGAAATTTAGACTGAGACTAAAGATCCGAATTGGTCTACTTAGTAAGTAATACCTCGAGTAGTATAGTAATACTTGCACCGTTCCCGAGGGAATTGGGATGTAAAATAGCCTATATATCTTCTCCTTAAACATGGATATCCATTTTACAGAAAGAATTATTCAAATCGGACTACAAACTCAGAAACTACTAATCTTCTATAAATATATCTATATATATAAAACAAAGACGGGTTTGTTACAACACTTATAACTCGAGATCGGCTGGATCAATTTTCATGGGTTTTGTTTCGTTGGATTTGTCTCCGCCCTGAATAGCAGAATACATTTTAAAAACAATGAAAACTTGGAATAAAAATCTCAAAATTCCCACGGGAACGGGGGCGCTGCGGGTGAGACCGCGGGGCACAGCTAGTCTATATATATAAAAGAAAGTCGTGTTAGTTACACTATTTATAACTCGAGAACGGCTGAACCGATTTGGCAGAAAATTGGTGGGGAGGTAGATTAAAATCAGGAGACGGATATAGGATACTATTTATCCCGTATTTCCTACGGGAACGGGTACGCTGTGGGTGAAACCGCGGGGCACAGCTAGTTATTAATAAATAACAACAAAAAATAACAAACAAAACTTAAACTCTTCAGCTTTATCATAATATTAGTATAGGATGGACCATAGCTTTTCTGCAATTGTAATAACCTATATCAACCAGTGATATGATAATAATATGATGATGGTTATATCATCATATCATAAATAATAATCAACATTATATTATCTAAAAACAACACCAACATGTTATCACCGTACTGATATCTTCGGTGAGATGAGAAGCCTTTGCCCAACAGTCTTCTTCTTCATCGAGTGGATGGTCAACTTGGCCAATCCTGGTGTCAGAGTTTTGAGCTGCCAAAGGCCTCTGCCAAACAGAAAACACTTTTTTATAATAAAAAATATAACTATTCCAGAATTCACTACAGGGGTGGAAAACAAGAGAGCTAAGGCCAAAGGTAAAAGCGAGAAAAGGTTTGACAATGCAGGATCCGCAGACATGAGTATGTCCCTCACCAACAAAGGACTGCAGCCCCCTACACAGTTCTCGGACTTAACTGACTCCTGCGTCTACATGACCGTGCAAGTGGACATCCTAGACCATGTCCTTGAAGTATCACTCCAGAACAACCCAACAATACCAAGGAAACTCATCATTATCATTGCCTTAATAGTCAAATTCCATCCTTACCTCCAAAGCATCAAAATCAACCAAGGCCTCGACGGCTACGTCATGTATGAACTCAACAAACTACTCGCCTGTTCCAACATTATCTATGTATGTTTGGATGGAACCAATCTGAAGACAGAAGACTATCACACTATTTTCTTGCATTCGGCAAAGATAAAGCAGTTGTCTTTGAGACAGTGTGGCATAAACGATGAAGCTGTTAAAAAAATCTGTGAGTTTCTGTACTATCCTTCGGAGGCTTCCAGAAATTTGATGGTCCTTAACTTAGCGTCGAATCATATCTCTGATGCAGGAGCCAAACATATAGCCAAGACATTGAGGTCTAATAGAACACTTAATTATTTGAATCTCAGCGACAACAAGCTAGGTGACGAAGGAGGGGCCGCCATACTGGAAGTCCTTTCCGATTTTATCCTCACTTACGACGAGGTATTCGCCTCGAGGTCTAGATTTGTTGAGTTTCTTAAAGAGAAAAACGATTTGATCCTACAAAATCTGTCTGAAATGAAAGCAAATAAAAACATAATGCAAAAGAGAAAACCAAGGCCTGCTACCAAACCGAAGGGACTGGAAAAAGAAGGGTCTCTGAAGTCATTCCCTGAACAACTCAAGATAGATAAGATGGATCCGGATTTCGAAAGAGCGACGCAGCTAGCTGAGGCAACTTTGGGAACTTTCAATGACCCGTTTCTAGGAAAAAACGTAAAAGTAAGTGACGATGTAGTGTACTGTCTCGGAAACAATACCGTAATGTATTTGAATTTAGCTTACAATAATCTTTCCTACAATTTTGTCGTTGAGCTTTACAATACTCTTGTGTACCAAAAAGTATTTAGCCATCGGAATAATAAAGGTCTATTAAATATAATCTTAGAAGGCAATAACATACCCAACTCGTGTATCGAACTGTTGCGAATTAACGAACTACTTCAATCTGGACTCAAAAATATTATGGTCAAACCAAAAGGGAAAGCGGCGACAGCGTTCAAAAAGTAACTTTTGTATAGATTTTGAGGCACTTACTAATAAACAGTTATTCTTGGTTTAAGACAAGCCCATTGGCACAGTGGCATGTGAGAACGCTTACTGTGTGGGGGTTGCGGGTTCGATTCAATGGAGTCAACAATATATGCAGACTCTGTTGTTGGCGACGATGTCTGGGTGTCAATAATATATTCATATAAAGTTTTTGTGTATATAAATATGTACATACTAGTGTATCAGATTCCTACAAGCTTAGTTTGGGTCTAATTATCTTTGTGTGAATTTGTCCGGGTGTAATTATTTATTTATATCCTTCATAACCGATTTCGGCTACAGCGACTGTATTGGACTTTGATTATGGACGCGATGCCATGCGTCCTCATATGAAAGACTAGACTAGAAATGAAAGCGCATAAAAAGCATGATGCGCCAGCGAAGAAAAAGGTCATGAAGAAGGAACAATTGGAAAAAGAGCTCTCGCTTAAAGACATTGATAGCCCTAAAGGCCATGATTCGGATGTTGAGAAAGCCACTTGTCAAGCCGAAAGCATTATGGGCAAATTTAAAGATCCATTTATGAGCGAAAACATTATAGTCAAAGATGACGTTGTTAGGTGTACTGGCAACTTTGTATTGTGTTATTTAAAAGCATACAATAATCTCACGTACCCCTCTATAGTAGCACTGCTGAATACATTGAATTATTAAAACGAACAGAAAAGTCGTTGGGGTCTCATTAATGTGGTTCTAGAAGGTACCTAAAGAATGCGATATGTTGACAGAAATTAATTATATCCTAGAAACAGGATCTTCTTCTTATCGAGTGGATGGTCAACCTGACCCATCCTGGTGTCAGAGTTATTGACATGGCTCATGTAACGACTACTATCCGTAGAAAGTTACCGGGACCGACGGCTTAACGTGCCCTCCGAAGCACGGAATCATCTTACTTTTCGGGCAATCAGGTGATTCAGCCTGCAATGCCCTAACCAAAGTGAGGACAGTCTCACAGAGTAATTTTTGGGAGATATCCCCACCGGGAATCGAACTCGGAACCTCCGGATCGTGAGCCGAGCGCTCAAAACACTAGACCACGGAGGCTGTTAGAGACAGGATTAACAATAGTTAAAGCTGTAAGTGTACCACCAAACCGAAAGAAAAATATATCCAAACGCATCGACAGTAAATCCATGACATTAGCATAGTTTTAGTTTTTTACGATACATTAGTTTGTATTTTTTAAGATTTGTATGTTATTTAGCGTAAATGTTGTAATCTAATTATTTATTAGGTTAATTGTGTGATAATCGTTTGTAGGGTTCCGCACCCAAAGGGTAAAAACGGAATAGCTAGACATTTGAAATTTTCACAGATGATGTATTTCTATTGCCTCTATAACAACAAATACTGAAAATAAAAGAAAACGAATAATATTCTCACCCTACGACAAACGTGATTTCTTTACCGTTTCTTGCTCGATACTAATAACGGCGACGGGTAGACCCTTAAACTATTCACAGAATATTTAGTTTTATGTTCTCCTTAACTATAATTTATTAATATATATGTCGGGGAAACAGCGATAATTATCCCACTATTGGGGTCATGTCACATCAGGATAAGCACGAGCATTATACCGCCAATACAACATCAGATATCTTATGATTCCTAGGTCTTGGTCTTGAAATAATAACTCACAGGACTTCATTACAATGACATTGCTTGTATTTTACACACGATCATCATGGATTACAGATTACAGTTAGGATACGTCTAGATTCAATTAATTGATGGAACCTAAACGACCTCCCTTCACCCCATCAGTCGTCCTGTCCACGCCATAGAATATCTTTTCCCTATTCTATACTCGATTCGCAATACGATCGTGATGTCGTCAACACCTCATCCTTCCAATCTACGTTTCCCATCTGATCCCAATACAACCGTCTCCATTTCCCTCCAAAACTCTAATGTCTCATCTTTTCATATCATAGACTCACTCACTCACTGCCACAGACTACCAAACCAGCTCACATCCCTCAATCGAACAACTGTCATCTGTCATAGTGCGTAACACCACAGACTTAACATAGTCTATTCTCATACCACAGACTACATCACGAAGATAGAACTCACGTCACGGAATAACAACACTACCGATTCCATCAGTCAACTGAATTTACAAACTACTCTTAAACTTCTACAGACTAAAAATAATGTAGTGACGTTATAAACCGCTATCTGGTGTGGCGCCACTGATGCCACGCTCCGACACGGCCATCCTGCTAGCACACGTCCTCGTGTGTTGGCTAACCTGCACAGAAATAACCAACGAGAGTATTTGTTCGCCTCGGCCACTTCTGACCAATCATATTTCTACACACAACTCAAATAAAGAAACTTCGTAACTGTATAGTTTTTTTTTCTTTTAAATTACTCGAATAAAACCATAAAAAAAAACATCAACCAGAGCCATGTACCACTGTCGCTTGTAACAACAAATTAACACAATTTAATTAACCACACAAATCTAAACTTCACAAGAGTAAGCCCCTCTATCGCCACGGCTCTCTAGCCGACCAGCAATCGCAATTGCTCTCACTATGCATATCCATCAAGTGGATCGCCCATGTGCATCACCCTGTGACTGCCGAGTCTACTCCTGGACTCTATGGTTCCTCCAGAACCCGACCTCCGCCAGAGTTGCCTGCTACCGCGTACTCACGGACTACAATGTAGACACCGATTTCTACTGAGCTACGGCTACACGACAACCTCGGGTACGGTCCAACACAATACGGCCGATAGAGTCCTTACTAGAGTTTCCACCAAAACAAGTTTACTCATCCTCATCAGGATCACTATTAACATCAACTTCGACTGGTACATGACCTACTGGCATCTTTCGTAATCTATCGTGTTCAGATCAATAATCATTAGAATCAAATAGCGTAAGAAATCACAAAGTAAATTATGATAACGTTTCATCTACCAAAACCCTGAGGCCAGTAACAGTGACAGACTCTGGTTCATTATTCACATACAATTAACAATTTAATCATAATTGATTTACTACTGAGCCCTTATTCGTGGTCACAACACAAGATTTAGCAAACGCATTTGCCCTTTATGCACTTCCATTTCGGAATGCCGAGTCGTCCCATGACTCTACGGTCTTCGCTACCAGGCAAGACCCGACCACACTACCCAGGGCTACCGCCTACTGCGTACCCACGGACTACTACAAGTAGTAGACACCGATTTCTAACGGGCTACAGCTACGGCACCCTGGTGCGGTCTCAGACTGACCTACCGACATAAAACCCAGTAACAATCAACAACTGAATCAACCTCATTGTCTCCACCTTCGTCTGAGTCAGCTGTTACCCGCCCCACAGGCATCTTCCTAACACGATCATGTGCATACTTGTAAGTACGTTTAGAGTTCAAAGCTTTTCAACGTGTAACGATCACCATCGTTCGCTCACTCCTGACCTAAATAACTCTACTTCAACAAAAGACTTAGTAAAGCTCAAACTATTATTCTTTTCCAATCAACAATTTTAACTATCTCAATATTCATAATCACATTGCTTATCTCAACATAATACTAGAACATCGTCAGGCACAAGTACCCATTAAAAATCAAATTAATCTCAAATCAAAGTAAAAGTAAAGTGTGTGTGTCTCCATTGTCCGGCTATCCCCGTAGCCCTAATACGCAGTCATCCCTGTGACTAGCTGTGATCATCCCAGTGATCACCCATAAACCTGATCATCCCTGTGATCAGTCACTCCCGTGATCATCCCAGTGATCACCCATAACCCTGATCATCCCTGTGATCAGTCACTCCCGTGATCATCCCAGTGACCACCCGTGATCATCCCCGTGACCACCCAGACTCAAGAGGACACGCACAACTAGTTACCACACAGTCAAAAGTGACTACAGTTCATCATCACAAGGCTCAGAATTACTACCAATGGGTACTTGCCCTTCAGGCATTTTCCTATACCAGTCAATGACACTATATTGTGTACTCGTTCTCCTCTAAACCTCGCGGCCACAGTAATTTGCACTCGCTCGGTCAACCTGACTATTAAGAAGCTAGTTCTTCCTTAAATTCTTGATTTCAATCAAAAGTTAATTTCAATTATTATCAATCGGGAATCTTCAATGCTATGTAACACATGAATACTAGGTACCACGTCATTTTCAACTTTAACTTCAATAGACTATTAATCTCAAATGCACATTACAATATGAGCCATGAGTAAGTAACAGTAAGCTTGTCTAGTCACGTCTAGTCACGGCAACCAGCCGACGAGCAATCACATTGCTCAACAACACACGGTCTCAGCAGACCACTCCACAGTACGGTCAATCCAGACCACGACCATCGCCGAGTTCGAACATTGAACTCAATAAGTCACATAGTCACATGAAACCCTTACTCATACTCTCATATTTTACAACGGAATAAACATCCAAAATACTTTCAATAAGCTTTCTACTTTATCAAGTGGTACGAAGATTCACTACAAAACTCTCAATGTTAACCGACTCAAATATCACAAAATAGCTCACCGGATATTTCCCAACAAACCAATCATTACCGCAATACATCACCAATTTAACATCCAATGTGAATTTGTCGTGATAGATTCTTGAATAATTTGGAATACCGCAATCCCTCATATTCCTCAGGTAACAGGACCGAGAAGAGAACCACGCTCCTCCCTAGACGAGGTTCATCAACGCTCGCAATAATTACCAGCATTGAACCAACATGAAAATAAGAAAACATATTAGAACATATCACATTACGTACAAGATTAAACTTGACTCTTTCGGAAGCTCATAATTACCTTCTTAACTCCACAATAGAGTAGAAAACTAACTAACTATACTCACAGAACATTCCAAGTTTTATAACCAATTGCAAAATAAACATTACGTAAAGCACCATAGTCGTTGGGATGATGATTCAGACATATCTCTGAATACTACGAGCTTCATAATCCAGTGGAAGGTACATGAATTTCAATCCCGTCGTCGTCGTCGCCGTCGTCGATTCCAGTAACAAATAACAAATCTTAAATTTCTTTCTCAAATCATAAGAAGCCATTTTTCCATCAACGCCGTAGTTATGTGGACTACATCGTTTATGTTTCGTCCACCCGTGGGAATATAGCATCCAAATTCAAATACCACACCATGGCGATATGATATTCAGCACCTGAGAGATTGGTGCTATGGTGAAATTTATCATTCTCTGCTGGAAGCCCAGTGGGCAACAGCGATCCTTATCCCACTGCTGGATGCTCGGTGGGCAATAGCGATCTTTATCATTCTCTACTGAACGCTCGGTGGGCAATAGCGATCTTAATCCCACTTCTGATGTCGGGGAAACAGCGATAATTATCCCACTATTGGGGTCATGTCACATCAGGATAAGCACGAGCATTATACCGCCAATACAACATCAGATATCTTATGATTCCTAGGTCTTGGTCTTGAAATAATAACTCACAGGACTTCATTACAATGACATTGCTTGTATTTTACACACGATCATCATGGATTACAGATTACAGTTAGGATACGTCTAGATTCAATTAATTGATGGAACCTAAACGACCTCCCTTCACCCCATCAGTCGTCCTGTCCACGCCATAGAATATCTTTTCCCTATTCTATACTCGATTCGCAATACGATCGTGATGTCGTCAACACCTCATCCTTCCAATCTACGTTTCCCATCTGATCCCAATACAACCGTCTCCATTTCCCTCCAAAACTCTAATGTCTCATCTTTTCATATCATAGACTCACTCACTCACTGCCACAGACTACCAAACCAGCTCACATCCCTCAATCGAACAACTGTCATCTGTCATAGTGCGTAACACCACAGACTTAACATAGTCTATTCTCATACCACAGACTACATCACGAAGATAGAACTCACGTCACGGAATAACAACACTACCGATTCCATCAGTCAACTGAATTTACAAACTACTCTTAAACTTCTACAGACTAAAAATAATGTAGTGACGTTATAAACCGCTATCTGGTGTGGCGCCACTGATGCCACGCTCCGACATATATATAATAAATAATTAAGGGCATACAATAAATGTGATGTTTGCCGTTTTTTAAAGTACGGAACCCTCCGTGCGCGAGTCCGAATTACACTTGGCCGATTTTATGCTATATTTTACTATTTAGTGTTTCATATTATCTAGATAGTTTTATAAGATTTTGTATTAATTAAATAGTTTTCGAAATAAATTGAATTTTATTTAATGGGTTGCTGGTTAGGGTTGAACAGAGATACTCGTAATAGACTAAAAAGATAAAGGAATAGGGATAACTAAGGGACAAAGGGAATATGAATTACAATTCCCACCAAAACCGGCGCGTAGTCGCAGCGGAAACGCGAACATTCGCCGGCCGGCTAGCGGCATGCGCGCTCATTCCAACGTAATCTCTTTGCAAGCATGAATCTGAAATTTTTTATATAAGTCTGAATTTGCTTAAGCAGTTTGAAATGCGCTCCTCCATCGTCCGTTTGGTAGCAATTTAGTACATTATAGTTGTATATGAAGTACCTTCCTTCTATGATACTCGAGTGTGTTAGAGAGATGCCACACGGGCGCTGTCGTTGCGCTGCTTCATTGCAACGTAGTGACTTCAACGCAATGAGTGCCACACGAGCGCTGCGACGATGCAACCCAACGCAGCTTTCTCCGACGTCGCGGCGTAAACGTAGATTTAGGTGTATATAAATTGTAATTATATAAGTGGGCCCCGAGCGGAGCGCGGCGCCGCGGACGGCCGAGGAAACGCTGGCAGGATGACCTTGTCTCCTTCGACAGCGAGTGGTGGGAAACCGCGAAGAGCAGAGAGGGTTGGAAGCGTTTGGGGGAGACCTTTGCCCAGCAGTGGGACGATACAGGTTAAAATAAAAAAAAATTAAAAAAATTGTATGTAGTCTTCGGACGACAGCTCCGATGTTCTAAACAATACTGCGCTGTCCTGCGTCGTCACAGCGTCATCGCACCGCAGCACCACTCTCGCCTCGTCTCCCTCAGTCCTTGTGCGCTGCGAGTGCGTTGTAGCCGGGTCTTTTTAGACATAAAAATAGTGATCAAATAAAGAAAATTCCGACAGAGCCAAATTTTCGTAGAGACCTTAGGTTTACCACAAGGAATAAAGTGTCAAAAGTCCCCATCAGTCCCATGTGAGCTTCGGGACTTATTCGGGGCCGAATGTAAAAATTTTAGGTTTTTTGGATTTTTCTCGAAAACGGTAAGTTTTATCGAAAAAGTACCTGAGAAAGTAAAAAAGCTTATAAAATTCTCTATAACTTTAATTCTATCCACTCTTTCCATATTCCCAACCGTTATTGAACTACACGCTCCAGAAATGTCAAAATTAAGGACTTCGGGCAGGTAACTATGGAGCCTGCCCCAATGCTCAACAGTGACATGACCTATGTCATTTGAAAGGTCTTGAAGAGTTGTACAAGTTACTCCTAGACAGTTATATCAAATTCGACGGCCAACTCGGTGTTTTCGACCACCGAAGAATAACCACTGGAGGTGCTGTGGAGCCTGGGCGGAATGCTCAACAGTGGCATGTCTTATGTCATTTGAAAGCTCTTACAAGTCACTTTTGGATAGTTATATCGAAATCGACGCCAAACTCTGTGTTTTCGACCACCGAAGAATAAACACTAGGTGTATGTGCAGTTGACCCTGATCGTATTGCTCAACAGTGACATGACTGATGTCATTTGAAAGCTCTTACAAGTCACTCCTTGACAGTTATATCGAAATCGACGGCCAACTCGGTGTTTTCGACCACCGAAGTATCGACACTGATCGTATTGCTCAACAGTGACATGACACATATCATTTGAAAGCTCATAAAGAGTTTTATAAGTCACTCTTTGATAGTTATATCAAAATCGCCGTCCAACTTAGTGTTTTCGACCACCGAAGAATGGAGTTGGGCTATGCTATACCGAAGTATCGGCGCTTCGATATAAAGGACCTTGACAAAATTCCATTCTTCGATGGTCGAAAACACCGCGTTGGCGGTCGATTTCGATATAAGTGTCAAAGAGTGACTTGTACAACTCTTCAAGAGCTTTCAAATGACATAGGTCATGTCACTTTTGAGCATTAGGATCAGCGCCGATACTTCGGTATAGCATAGCCCAACTCCATTCTTCGGTGGTCGAAAACACTAAGTTGGACGGCGATTTTGATATAACTATCAAAGAGTGACTTATAAAACTCTTTATGAGCTTTCAAATGATATGTGTCATGTCACTGTTGAGCAATACGATCAGTGTCGATACTTCGGTGGTCGAAAACACCGAGTTGGCCGTCGATTTCGATATAACTGTCAAGGAGTGACTTGTAAGAGCTTTCAAATGACATCAGTCATGTCACTGTTGAGCAATACGATCAGGGTCAACTGCACATACACCTAGTGTTTATTCTTCGGTGGTCGAAAACACATAGTTTGGCGTCGATTTCGATATAACTATCCAAAAGTGAATTGTAAGAGCTTTCAAATGACATAAGTCATGTCACTGTTGAGCATTCCGCCCAGGCTCCACAGCACCTCCAGTGGTTATTCTTCGGTGGTCGAAAACACCGAGTTGGCCGTCGAATTCGATATAACTGTCTAGGAGTAACTTGTACAACTCTTCAAGACCTTTCAAATGACATAGGTCATGTCACTGTTGAGCATTGGGGCAGGCTCCATAGTTACCTGCCCGAAGTCCTTAATTTTTACATTTCTGGAGCGTGTAGTTCAATAACGGTTTGGAATATGGAAAGAGTGGATAGAATTAAAGTTATAGAGAATTTTATAAGCTTTTTTACTTTCTCAGGTACTTTTTCGATAAAACTTACCGTTTTCGAGAAAAATCCAAAAAACCTAAAATTTTGACATTCGGCCCCGAATAAGTCCCGAAGCTCACATGGGACTGATGGGGACTTTTGACACTTTATTCCTTGTGGTAAACCTAAGGTCTCTACGAAAATTTGGCTCTGTCGGAATTTTCTTTATTTCAATTGTTTAAAATGACCCGGCTATTGTTTCAACGCACGTTGTTTCAGCGCACCGTGTGACATGCCGGCCAGATATGTATGTAGAAATACGGAGCCTCAACGCTGCGATTTCGCAGTGACGACGCAACGGCCGCGCTCGTGTGGCATCTCTCTTAGTACGCACAGACTATGTACAGCTAAATCCAGCGAAGAGTGTGTGAAACTCAGGTGTGAAATTATGGCTTCAATGTATCTTCTGTGGCGTGAGCAACCTACAAACAACTACAGAATAGTGCCGAAACCAAGGAGTTTTTATAATACATCCATGGCCGTAACATTTTAAAAAAATGGCATCTATGGTACAACTTTAAGAGAACCCATGGAGAGCCTTTTCAAACTGCCATTGTCATAGACTAATGCTGGGGCCACACTTACGCTCAATGTCAATGCCCATTGAATGCAATAATTTTCAATGCAATATACCTAGTGGGTGGCTACACTTAAACTGTCAATGTCAATGTTCATTTATTGGAAAAATTTGACATTGACAACGGCATTGAATTTACTTCAATTCAGGCAAGATGGACGTCGACAGAGCTCTATATTTCATGAGAGTTAATTTATATTATTTGACTTTATTAAATCATTATCGAATAAAGAGACCATGTTTGCAGAATCTCAAGAAAAGTAATAATTTTACTCCACTCTGTCGCCATAGTACGTATAGACAAAAACGTGCGATTTTGAGGCAAATCCGTCGTAATAAGCAAATACGTCCGAACCCGTTGCGCTCTCGACGCACACTGACAATACGTTACGTAGTGTGGCCGCTTCATGCATTTAACTCTCGCATTCATCTCTTTGATGTACCGCCACTCGAGCTATCGCATACGCCAAATGGCATTGTCAATGCTATTGTCAAATTATGACGCATAGTCGTGGCTACACCTACGGTTAATGTCATATTCTATGGCATATGGCATAGGTGTGGCCCCAGCTTAAGAATTACTTTGTTATTAAGCTATTACATAGCTTCTATCGCGGGCCTTGAGCGCGGGGACCGAATCCAGAAATTCCGTAATGAAAAAACCTCACAATGAAAAAACCTCACGCTCCCCACTAACGCCATCTAGTGATAAAAAAATAACTATGCAATAGCTTTACCGCGGCAGTCCCGAGTGCCACACGTCTTTTTTATTTGTTACTAGCGGCGCCCCGCGGTTTTACCCGCGCTGTGCCCGTTCCCGTGGGAATTTCGGGATAAAAAAATAGCCTATAACCTTCCCGTTGAATGTAGTTATCCATTACAAAAAGAATTATTCAAATCGGTTCAGTAGTTTCCGAGATTAGCGCGTTTAAACAAACAAACAAACAAACAAAACAAACTCTTCAGCTTTATAATATTAGTATAGATTTAATCTTTATCTGTTATTCTTTTTTTCGTGTAATCCAAGGACATTTTGTATATTAAACCCATGAGCTGAAGTTAGTAAACCAAGAATATTGTAACTTCTCAAGAATAGTTCTTCAGCTTCTGCTTCAATCTCTGTCTATAGTCGATTTATGAAAATGATTTCCAAATGTCAAACATGACAGAGCGTCAACAGCAGTTGTCGAACTTATATTAGTTTTTTATTATTTACATAAGTTTTTGAAAATTATTATCATGGCATCGCCTCCGGAAGAGGCCACCACTTTAGATGGTAATCAGGTAAAAATATCACCGGGAAATTTTGAAGAGTATTTAAAGTGGGCGTGTTTACAACACCAGCTTCCTAAAGAATTACTTATCACCAAGGTAGTTCAAGGTTAGCCACTTCAGCATATCGTATCGGTAGACCTTTAGCCTAAGTCTGAGAAATTTAGACTGAGACTAAAGATCCGAATTGGTCTACTTAGTAAGTAATACCTCGAGTAGTATAGTAATACTAGCACCGTTCCCGAGGGAATTGGGATGTAAAATAGCCTATATATCTTCTCCTTAAACATGGATATCCATTTTACAGAAATAATTGTTTAAATCGGACTAGAAGCTCAGAAGCTATTTAATAAATAACAAAAAACAAAAATCAAACTCTTGAGCTTTAATATATTAGCATAGATATTATTAGTATAGGATGGACCATAGCTTTTCTGCAATTGTATGGGATAATCTATATCAAACAGTGATATGATAATATGATGATGGTTATTATGATCATATCATAAATAATAAACAACATTATACCATCTAAAAACCACACCAACATCCCTTCACCGCATTGATATCTTCTGTGAGATGAGAAGCCTTTGCACAACAGTTAACACTTTTTTTTAATAAAAAATATGACTATTCTAGAATTCACTCAAGGGGCGGCAGATAACAAAAAAGCTAAGGCCAAAGTTAAAAGCGAGAAAAAGTTTGACACTGTTGGATCCGCAGACTTGAGTGTGTCCCTCACCAACAAAGGACCGCAGCCTCCTGCACAGTTGTGGAACGAAACTGACTCCTACATCCACATAACCTTGCAAGTGGACATCCAAGACCATGTCCTGGAAATATCCCTCCAGAACAACCCAACAATACCAAGGAAACTCATCATTATCATTGCCTTAATAGTCAAATTCCATCCTTACCTCCAAAGCATCAAAATCAACCAAGGCCTCGACGGCTACGTCATGTATGAACTCAACAAACTACTCGCCTGTTCCAACATTATCTATGTATGTTTGGATGGAACCAATCTGAGGACAGAAGACTATCACACTGTTTTCTTGCATTCGGGGAAAATAAAGCAGTTGTCTTTGAGACATTGCAGCATAAACGACGAAGCTGTTAAAAAAATTAGTCAGTTTCTGTACTATCCTTCGGAGGCTTCCAGAAATTTGATGATCCTTAACTTAGCGTCGAATCATATCTCTGATGCAGGAGCCAAACATATAGCCAAGACATTGAGGTCTAATAGAACTCTTACTTATTTGAATCTCAGCGACAACAAGCTAGGTGACGAAGGAGGGGCCGCCATACTGGAAGTCCTTTCCGATTTTATCCTCACTTACGACGAGGTATTCGCCTCGAGGTCTAGATTTGTTGAGTTTCTTAAAGAGAAAAACGATTTGATCCTAAAAAATCTATCTGAAATGAAAGCCAATAAAAACATAATGCAAAAGAGAAAACCAAGGCCTGCTACCAAACCGAAGGGACTAGAAAAAGAAGGGTCTCTGAAGTCATTCCCTGAACAACTCAAGATAGATAAGATGGATCCGGATTTCGAAAGAGCGACGCAGCTAGCTGAGGCAACTTTGGGAACTTTCAAAGACCCGTTTCTAGGAAAAAACGTAAGAGTAAGTGACGATGTAGTGTACTGTCTCGGAAACAATACCGTAATGTATTTGAATTTAGCTTACAATAATCTTTCTTACAATTTCCTCGTTGGGCTTTACAAAACTCTTTTGTACCAAAAAGTATTTAGTAATCGGAATAATAAAGGTCTATTAAATGTAATCTTAGAAGGCAATAACATACCCAACTCGTGTATCGAACTGGTGCGAATTAATGAACTAATTCAATCTGGACTCAAAAATATTATGGTCAAACCAAAAGGGAAAGTGACGACAGTGATCAAAAAGTAACTTTTGTATAGATTTTGAGGCACTTACTAATAAACAGTTATTCTTGGTATATGACAAGCCCATTGGCACAGTAGCATGTGAGAACGCTTATTGTTGGGTTGCGGGTTCGATTCAATGGAGTCAACAATATGTGCAGACTCTGTTGTTGGCGAAGATGTCTGGGTGTCAATAATATATTCAATTATAAAGTTTTTGTGTATATATTATGTACATACTAGTGTATCAGATTCCTTTCAGATTCCTACAAGCTTAGTTTGGGTCTAATTATCTTTGTGTGAATTTGTCCGGGTGTATTTATTTATTTATAGCCTTCATAACCGATTTCGGCTACAGCGACTGTATTGGACTTATGTCATGCGTCCTCAGTCTGGACTCGATGTCATGCGTCCTCATATGAAAGACTATCTGCGCCCCGCGGTTTCACCCACGTTGTACCGGATTCCGCGGGAATTTTGGGATAAAATCTGTCCCATGTATTATTCTAATGTATAATTGATATTACTGTAATTTAGTATCCAACTCCGTTCTGTAGTTTATGCGTGAAAAAGTGACAAACTACATCTTCACAAACTTTCGCATTGATAATGTAGTAGGATGTAACCAATTATCGCGGCAAAATTGCTTAAAAGAGCACAGAATTTTCATGTGAGGACGCCATTGATATAATTATACGAGATTATTGATAATATCCATACAAAAGACGTGACTTTACATTTTACAGGTTTTTATTCATTGTTTAACTAAAGAATAACTGTTTTATTAGTAAGGCAGAAATTATTTTTAGTAATTTTATTACATTACTTTTTTAACTCGTATATTTTATTCGTATACTTAATTTAATTAGCTGCTTGTACTCTGAATAATTGTGTAACAAAGTCATTTATAGTTTTATTTTTAATTTATTAAGTACTTCGTTTAATTTTATTATCTTTATTATAGCTTTTTCGTATTAAAATGTTTATTTTATTGTTCTTATAGTTAAGCTACTTTACATAGTGGCTTGAACATAAGAACATTGTAGCTTTTAAATAAATAGGTGGGCTAAATAGTATTCTTAGCTTGGTACATTTTTTTCTTATAATAAGTATATTTATAAACTAACAGAGCCTGTGGCATAAACTCTTGTTGAGTCGGCTCCTGAAATGACAGATCTCATAAGGGATCCATAATTTCTCAAAGAAAGTACACTCTCTCGCTTACTGGTGATTATTAGTGCAGTGAGGACAAATTCGATAATGCTAGTTGGTTAGGTGATAATATTAAAATATTTAAAAAATCTCTTTCTTTTTCGAAGATAACCTTTCAAATCTAAACAAAACTTTACCCAATCTTAAATCAACAATAGTAAATAAATAGTTCTTCCATATCCAAACAACATCAGGGGCTACAAACATTTTCGAAACGTTACAAAGACGAAGACAAAATTGCATCTCAAAAACATTCTCTATTCGTAAATCAGTGCTGGCAAAATTCCGCCGCGTAACTTGCGGGGGCAGGGGTGGTGAGGGGTGGTTCGCGTCGATACTCGCGCTCGGAAGCCATCTTAAAATATAAGAGCCCCTCCCCCGCGTCTCCTTAGACGGTCGCTTTTTCAAACTCTGCCGTGCGGAGAGCAGGGCCGCGCAACATTTGGCTCGCACTGTTCAACTTTAGGCGAGATGTACAGTTTAGGCGAAATGTAAAAATATATAATAATGTATTTATAGATAACCCATTCATTTATATACAAAGATTTACATACAGACTTTAAGTCAATCAGTCAAGTTTACAGTGAGCTTAGCTTAGATTAGATTATAAAATAATTAAATAATAAATTAATTATATATTAATTAATTAATAAAAAATAAATTATAACATAATTAGATTTTTTTACTGTATCTGAATTATCTGGTCTTCTAGTGAATTTCTTCTCTATGTATCAAACTGCGCTACTGCGCTGTACATTTTGTTAGCTCTTAATGTTTTGCTGCCTCCGGAATCAAAGGTATCACTGAATTCAATTCGAATTTGTACTGTTATTTTGATAGGACGCATGGGTTATGATGGGCAATGAATAATATTTGATAAGATATACCTATTTAGTAAGATGTTTGAAGCATGACTGTTGCTCTACGCTGTGGTTTCTTGACGTGGTTATTATAATATTTTATTCCAAATATTAATTTCAATACAACTGCAATATTGCTGTCCTAATATCCTACTATCTTACTAATGATATAAATGCGTAAGTTTGAGAGGATGGATGTTTGTTTGTAACTCTTTCACCAAAAAACTACTGAACGGATTTGAATGAAACTTTACAGTAATGTAGGTTACACATGGGATACATTTTATTTCAAAAATATCCGCGGGAACAGGTACTACACAGGTAACACCGCGGGGCGCGGCTAGTAAAGTATTATTATTATCATTTTAGTATAATTTAAATCTATAATCAAACATTTCAGTTAATTGTACACTAAGTACATACTGCTATATCACTAAAACCTATTTTACAATATCTCTTAAATAAAACACATAAACATTAAACACACATACTCGTATAAACTTTACACGAAAACCATCTTAGAGATCGTAAAGTTGCTGACTTAGCGACGCGAAGTAAATCAATATACGCACACTACAACACCTACACCCACCGATGCACTGCAAAAACTATTGAAATGAAAATATAAACCCACATTTACTGCCTCTCACTCACACTACGATACTTCAGGTGTATATGAGACCCGCGACTCCCCCCTCCCTACCCTTTATACCCCCTCCCGCTCTGCGCCTTAGACGCTAGCTTTTTACATGAGTATAAGCAGTTGAATAGGGATGGTAAACATTTGGAGCGTGTTGGTTTGGATGTAATTTTGTGAAAAATATTAAAGAGATTGTGTTTTTGGTTGTTTTATTATTGTAATGATGAGTAAAGAATAACTTATTAAGTTTAGATAGTTTTTTATCTTGGTATTTTTATCTCGAAATATATCTGAGAGGTGAATTATATGCGAATACAAATAAAAAAAACATACCTACCAACTTAATTGAGAACCTTCTCTTTTTTGAAAACGGTTGAAAAGTAGGTCAAAATTCCAGTGAACAAATATCAAAATTATCAAAGAAAGATAGATGAATCTTAATGTAAGACAATATATCACAATCACCACAGATTTCAATGGGATCACAATTACAAACCGCCTCTAAAACACACACAGAATCGCTAATTTTTATTAGAATGTCTCTTGTCAAAATGTATGGGAATGTGTGATGTAATAATTAAATTGAATGAGAAACGATTGTAATTTATCTTGGAGCTGATAACACTACGAACACTATACAATATGTCGTTTATTTCTTAAACTCTATAAAATTAAAAACCCGTCTTATTGAAAAACCAACGTCAGAAAGTCTACAAAACTGACAATTGTATTCTTATCACCCTTTTTTACTCAAAACCAGTTTTTTTGTGATCTCAATTCCATTTTCGATGTAATTGTTATCTCTTCAAAAACAAGTTTTATTGAACATCGTCAAATCTAGTTTTGTGGGAATCTTATAAAATAACACAAAATTTAACTTTTAATTTTAACCTGTTCATTGCTGTCGGGGTCTTTTTGGGGTGGATTATATTAAGACACGTTTTAGGATCTTGATTTGGTTTCTTTGATATAAAAAACCTGTTAGCCGTGAGAATGGTTTATTTATTTTCTTGGGGTTATGGGAAAGTACTAGAATTTTATTTATTGGTAGTAACCCCAAATATCACAAAATCTTACTTATTTTTACTGAGTGTTGGAAACATAAAAAAATATGAAGAATGGTCTTGAAAATCATAGATCATCTCGATATCTCGATCTAATTACTTAAATACATACATACTAAAGTTTTCTATTTATATTGAGAACTCAATCCAAAATTTATTGTTTAAATATTTTAAACCAATAACAGCAAGACAGACGATAGTGAAAAGAATAGTATAGTATTAGCCTGTAATGTCTCACTACTGGGTAAAGGCCTCTCATCTCACTGAAGATATCAGTACAGTGAGGAGGAAAATTGCAATAATATGAAAACAAAAAATCGGCAACTCACATTTTTATCTAATCAAACAATTTTAGAATAACATCAAACAGAAAAATAATATCACAATTTTTAGCTCACCACAGTTTAACTACAACACATAGTCAATACAAAAAATAGCATGTATTCCCACCGTTGGGCAAAAGCGAAGTACAAACACCAAATTATAAGACCCATCATTCTTTATAAAAATAGTTCACTTCAAAATCAAGTTCTTATAAAATATCCGAGAAAAGGAATAAAATATCTTTCATACACAAAAAAAGATTTAAAAAAACAAGTTTTAACCCTCAAGTTCCCACGTCAGAAACTCGAGCAGGTTATTTAAGAAATGGTCATTTTGACACAGTTTTTTAAGACCTGTTGTCGTTTCACTCAAGGAGGGGCGACAGGTGACTTTTGTCATCATTGAAGGGTTAAATTTTGTGTATCGAAAAAGTTTAGTTTATAGTTGATATGTGCAGTTAAAGGTTTGTGACAAAAAGCAAATATGGTGTTGAGAAGTGAAAATTATATTGTGCCGAATCACAGTGACAGTGAAATTGTGTAAAAATGAAAAAAGTGTTTCAACATTATTTTTTAAAAGTGCTTAGTAATATTTTAATGAAAAACAGATACGTCAGATAGATCAGTAAGACTTTCTTCCAATAATTTTGAGGTAAAAAGTTACTAAAAATGCCTTTTTTTTATGAACGTATTTTTTTTGCCACTTAAAATATCCCTTCCTATTCATCTAAATAGTCCTATATAGTAATCCTATTTCCTTTTATCTATATTTATTTATACAATCAGGCAGAAATACAATCATAATAAAACATGTATTGTTATTATCTGTAATATTGAAGACACACACACAAAGAGACAAGACAATTTTTCAATACATTTATTTACTTCTAAATTTATATTTAGATATTCTGTTCAACATCACATTAATAGATCAAAGATATCTGATGTACTTATTGAATTTTATATTAATTTTCATTAATCAATATACATCTCCTCTGCATAACTTCATGCAATAAAAAAAAAATAGATTGGTGAGTTATTTAACTAAGTATAAAATTAAAATTATGAAAGGAAAATTCTTGAACATTGATATTTCTTTTAATTTCTTTGAATTTATAATGTTGGTATTGTAAATAATTAAAACTATGATTTTTACATACTGTATACACAAGAGATTAACCAACATTTCCTATTGAGTCTCAGGGACTCAATATCTTACTAAGCTAACTCATAACACAGCTACAAAATTAACACCTAAAACCATACAAAGTTATATTACCCAAAAGTCATAAAAAAACTACAAAAAATATATCAAAATTCATAGTCATCTCGTACGAAAACAACAATACCTTAATTAGGCATTTAATTATAAATCCGCCATGAATTGTTAACTCGGTAGACGTATTAAAATTTCACTTCCCTCCAGTACTACGCCTATGGCAGACTCGAGTCGCGCCCCTCACCGCTGTCTTTCTAAGGGGACCGCATAAAATAGTTATAGAGGGTAGGGGGAGCTACTTTACCGTTTTTAGGAGACACCCCGCCCGACGCAGAAACACCCCGCTACTTGGCGTACTCACTTCCTACTTGCCACCCCATGCCGCGCCACCCCGCCTCGCCCCACCCTTCAACTACTCGTATATTTTTGCAAAATTCTTACCAAAGGTTCGCCATACCTGACCAGCTTTATAGTTCCGTTCCAAATTTAAATGCGCGCCGTTGATTGGTGTTTTTGCTTGTATTGTCCATTTGCCTATTTAGATTCGGGCCGCGAATTTGTTTTAATTTTAGTTTCGAAGGGAATTTTAGTAAAATGTTTACGTTTTCTGGTTTTGTGCCGGTACCTTGTTTGGTTAATTGTGAAAATATTTAAATATTTCACGTCAGATGTGGTTGAGAGTGGGATTAGATTCGTTTTCAGTTTTATAATGTAACGATTGTTATCCTTATGGTTATGGTATGGGGTTCAAACGTTGTATTAATTACATTTTCAATGTAGGATGTCGGATGTCTTTCTCTTTAAATGTATTATTATAACTAGATTCTCCGAATACGCCGTAGTACCGTAGTACTCGTAGTTTCATAGAATTATTTAATACAACAACAACTATCCCTTATAGACGAAAATAAAGTACAGGTAGTGCTAATTTTATCTACTTTGTTTGCATTAAAAAATATTAGACGATGCTGTCTCACTCCAAAGTGAGCTCTACACTCAATACACTATCTGAAAAATACGTTTTTTAGTCAGAGAGATATACTTATTGTAGAATCTTTGCCGTTTATAAATAACTAGCAGCACTCCGCGGTTTAACCCGCGTTGTACCCGTTCCCGTAGGAATTTCGGGAATTGTTATACATATGAACCTTCCGCTTAAATCCCTGAATCTTTAGAACAAACCGCATCAAAATCCGTTGCGTAGTTTTAAAGATCTAAGCATACATATGGACAGCTGATGGGAAACGACTTTGTTTTATACTATGTAGTGATTGGGCTAAATGCTTGATAAATATTGTATCTTTTATTACTTCTTCATTGACTGAAGTACTTAACAATGGAAGTAATGAGAGCGGTTGCAGATACTTTGACAAGAGAAGTTTTTTAGCTACGCTATCCTCCGTTTCATGGGCTGGTCTCAGTGGTATTTCTGTCTGAGCGCTACCGTGCTTTCAAAGTCTACGTTAAGCAGTCAGTCCCGGTTTTTTGAATCGTCAAACCATATCGGAGGCCTTTAGGCGGCTAACCCTGGTATCGGAGTTTTTAGACCGCCTAAAGGCCTCCGACATGGTCCAACGACTGATACAACCGGGACCGACAATTTAACGTGCCCATTTATTTAAATTTAAAATGCCACTACCGGCCACCCATACAAGTAGGGGCCGAGCTGCACGTAGCTTAACAATCTCAATGAGTTAACACTGCTCAGTCAAACTACACCACGAGTGATACCCATTTGAAATCCCGCAATAAAAATACCGTATTCAAATTATATAACTCACGGCGAAGTCTGTACTGTACCTACGCCATTTCTTGGTACATAAGACAGTGTCTTTACATAACGTGTACATAGGTACATAATAAATATGTTGGTTCGCGCACGCGGGAGGTAAAATTTGAGGGGGCGCGGGTTCGCTCGCGTGGTAGAAGGAGGTATGTGCGATTTGGTGAACGATTTAAGGTGTTTTGTTTAGGTGATTATGGGTGAGAAGTAAATAGTGTTGTGTTCTGTGACTGCGGTTCTTAAAAAAGTCCGCTTAATTACAAAAAAATATTTTAAATTGAAATTGAAACGTTTACGGATACATTTCGCTTTTATTTTACATTTTATCTGACGTTTCGGCCCCTTTACAGGAACCGTGGTCACAGAAGACTTAAGAAATCAGTATACAAAAAAATTGTTTAGGATTGTGTACGTTGAAGTGAAGTTTAACCTTGATATTAAAACATATTATGTACCAAGGAAAAAGTGAACCTTTAGGGTTTTACAGCAAAGATTAAGGGTAATCCTAACTAATATTATAAATGCGAAAGTAACTCTGTCTGTCTTTCTGTCTGTTACGCTTTCACGCCGAAACTAGTCCAGAGCCTGAGAAAGGACATAGGCTACTTTTAATCCCGAAATTCCCGCGGGAACGGGTATAACGCGGGTGAAACCGTGGGGCGCAGCTAGTAATTAAATAAATATTAAAATAGATTAAATTATTTCAATATGTGACACATATAACTAGTTTTCGAAGGTGAATCTTAAAAACGGTGTTTTTCACTGACTGATAATTAAATGAAAAAATCATTTTATTAATTTAATTATCCTTTCAAACTTTGCTTTAGCTATTTGCCAATTTGCTGCTCGCTAAATCAATATAAACGACGCCATACTGCAAAAATCGATTGAAAAAACACATCTCCAAAATTGTCACATACATCCCTCATCCCGCCAACCGTACACGTCTTGATACAGCATATAAGTCGATCGCGGGGTGGTTTTTACATTCGCCCCTCAAGTACACCCACCCCATAACATTCACCCACCACCCTCAAAAACGTGCACGCGAAAACATCCTCTATTACCAAGTATTTAGGGTGAAAATTGCATCAAAGACGCAACTTTCTGGAGACGTAATCTTAATATTAATATCATCTTGGGAAGCTCCTATATGATACAGTTTTATGACGAGGATGTGTGTGTGTTCTTTGTGTTGTGTGTGAATGTGTGAGTGTGTATGGGCGTTCGGATTGAAATTTATTTATGAGGTTATTATTCCACTTAAGGTAAGACCGAAATTTAAATTTAGCCAACTGGGAAAATGTGGTTGTTGCGTTTTTTGGTTGGGGTGTTCTTAAGGTGTTGTTTTCTTACCATGGCTTGTAGCGCTGTTAGATTAAAAAAGAGCTTTTTTCACATACACATAAAGTAATTTTTTTTATGTCTCTCGATTTCTATTGAACCTAGCCTATCAGCCTGCAAACTCACCCCAGCAATAACCTTTATATTATCTAATTTTAACTCCAATCGCGAAATACTTAAAAATATGTAAAACGATTTTAATTTCATTTTATTTTTCCTTTGAAAGGTACCACTCAGTGAGTGCTCTTAGCCATTACTTTCGCATTTATAATATTACTAGGATAGTTTAGATTAAGTTAAAGATCAAATCAGTTTAAGATCAAATTTTCGTTTCACTTGTTTCTCACCAACAGCAGATAAATATGTACGTACAACAATATTTGATAACACATAGAAAGTGTATAAGGCCCGCGTTCTGAAAGTTCTCTCTGGGAGCTTGTGTCCTCTACAATTTATGGCATAACTTGTTCGGTGGCTGCTAAGATATGTAGCTAGTTACACGCTGCGGGGAATGAGTCTCGTGATACAAGATTAATACTTTATACTTTAGTCTTCGCCTTCGCCTCGGTGGCCTAGTGGTATGTGCACTTGCCTGCCAAGACTGAAGTCCTAGATATTCAATTCCCAGACGAGCGAAAACATGTTTACTACTTTTCTAACAGGTTTGAGATCACCAATCCGCATTAGGCAAGCGTGGTGATTACGCCTAATCCTCCTCACTGTACTGATATCTTCAGTGAGATAAGCCTTTGCTCAGCAGGATGAAGTTATGGGTACCTCTCGGCTAGCACAACGAATATCACAGAAAGCGACAAGACATGGTATGATAAATACTGTCATTTGATTGGTGGAAAGGTTTGAATATAAAGTCCATGATGGAATGTTTAAAATTAGAATGTTTAATGTGTCCAATTTAAATACAGTATTTATCATATTGTCATGTGTTGTCGCCTTTACTAGGATGATTGGCCGAAAGTGGCAATACATTTTGAGCGCTACCGTGCTTCGAATTGCACGTAAAGTGGTCGGTCCCGGTTGTTCCAATCGGTACACCGTGTTGGAGGTATAGATGTGGTCTAAAAACTCAGGTCTAAAAACTACAGGTTGGGCTATCTACTCGACCTTATTTGCTTACGTACGAGTATGTCTGTAGCGTAGATCACAAAGGGTTAGCCGAATTTGTGTTTACATTTGCTTGATAGGTAAGTTGTACATTCTATTGGTCCTCAATTTCTTTTTACGAATCCTAAAACGTAAAGTAATAAGGTTGATTATCCAACCAAAGACATTTTCTTTCTTGGTTGGTATAAAGAAAAAACATAAAAGGAATATATTCCATTCTAACACCACCATAATTATGTGCTCTATAGAATTAATTGTCTTTTAGGAAATTTATAATTACAATTTAGACCTTGCAAGAAAGGATAGCCACATTCAACGGGAAGTTTCAGTTTTCTTATTGTCATGAAATTTTGTGTACATATCGGATAGGCCTGATAATCGGACAACGTCTATTTTTTATCCCGAAATTCCCGCGGGAACGGGTACCGTGGTTGAACTCCTCTGAAACGGCTCGACCGATTCTCATGAAATTTTGTGTACATATAGGGTAGGCCTGAGAATTGGACATCTATTTTTCATTCATCCCGAAATTCCCGCGGAAACGGGTACAAAGAGGGTGAAACCGCGGGGCGTAGCTAGTATTTAATTTTATTTCCTTCTCCCAATTAAGCACACAAAGTTCCCGTATTAGTTAGTTATATCGCCGGCCAGTTTGAGTTCGACCCATACACGGAATGCGGGTGGAACATAAATTTTATTGCCATAATCTTGCTCGCCGCAAGATTCACTGGGTTGAAATTTTAAGATATACGAATTTAGTACGGTTCGCAAATTCAATAAGGTTAAGATGCTAAGAAGATTTTCATTCTGTGAATGATAGATGTTCATATACTCGTAACATATAGTATGTATCATAATATAACATATCATCTCTACGTATACTGCTAAAGTGTGTGAGAATGGATGGTATGTATTTTGTTACTCTTTCACGAAAAAACTACTAAACGGATTTGGATGAAACTTTACAGTAATATAGGTTATACATCAAAATAACACATAGGATACATTTTATCCCAAAATTCCCACGGGAACGAGTACAATGCGGGTAACACCGCGGGGCGTAGCTAGTTATTTGATAGTTTTTGTTTCCAGCATAAAAACAAATGTACCAATTAAAATTCAATTGAGCAATCATTATAAGGTTGAGTAGGTTATTGTCCAAGTCTGGTATCGAAGTTTTAGACCGCCTGAGGCCTCTGACGTGGTCTATCGATTGAAATAACCTGCACCGACAATTATAAGTGCCTCCCGAAGCACGGTAGCACTCAAATAGAAATGCCACTATCACCCATCCCACTATCGAACCGAGCTACACGTTGCTTAACAATCACAATTAACTAACATCGCTTAGCATAACTAGGCCACGAGCGCTACGAAAAAGTAGAAGAAAAAAAATTGTGATGGCCACATGATTCAAATCCGCAAGGAAGGAGACGATTAATTTAGCAAAACTGAACAATTAATTTAACAGCCTCCGTGGTCTTGTGGTTTGAGCGCCCGGCTCACGACCCGGAGGTTCCGGGTTCGATTCCCGGTGGGGACAATATCTCACAAAAATCTCTTTGTGAGACTTTCCTCAGTTTGGTTAGGGCATTGCAGGCTGAATCACCTGATTGCTCGAAAAGTAAGATGAGTTACACGTTAAGCCGTCGGTCCCGGTTACTTTCTACGGATAGTAGTCGTTACATGAGCCATGTCAGAGGCCTTTGGCGGCTCAATAACTCTGACACCAGGATTGGTCAGGTTGACCATCCACTCGATGAAGAAGAAGAAGCAAAACTAACCCCCTTTTTTAACCAGCCTATCTATTCTGCCAACTGTACCTGTTTTATTAGGTCAACTTCTAACAACGTCTTTGCGTTTAATCAAAGGAAATTTCCAATTAAATTGATTACGATCTACCCCCGCCGCACCCCCGCCCTTCCTCGGTACATTGATCATATCTTACATTTACATTACTAAGTAAATATTAACTCACTCTATGATATAAACTGGCGTATGATTAATTATATGGTTTATTAATTAAATATGAATTTTAGGAATTATTGAGATTTGGCCTAGATAGGTTTAATCTAGACTTGGGAATTTGAGTACTAGAAGCAATTAAGTCTCGAAGCTTAATCTCTAAATCGATAGTTAATTTTAAGTCAAATTTACTGAGAAAAGTAAATATTTTTCAATGTAAAAATATCACTCGAAAACGCAAATAACAGTTGAGAGTTGCTTGAGATCTAGAATTCCGAAACCTAGATTGATTTGACACACAGACTTTCACATATTATACTAAGTAAAGTAATTTCGTAGTCAACCCTGGTATTGGAGTTTTTAGACCGCCTAAAGGCCTCCGACATGGTCTGACGATTAAAATAACCGTAACCGACAATTTTAATTACCCTCCGAAGCACTGTAGCGCTCACATAGAAATGCCACTATCGGATATCCATCCAAGTAGGGGTCGAGCTGCACGTTGCTTAACAATCGCAATGAGCTAACATCGCTTAGTCCAACTACGCCTAGAGCGCTCCCTTACTTATTGTTACTTAACTTACTACACTTATAGTTAAACTCCTCTTTATTAACTGACGTTCGACAAACCCGTTGGCACAGTGGCAGTGAGAGCGTTTACTGTGTCGGGGGTTGCGGGTTCGATTCCCGCCCGGCGTCAACAATATGTGCAGACATAGTTGTTGGCGACGACGTCTGGGTGTCAATTATATATTCTTATAAAGTATTTGTGTATGTAGTATATGTAGTAGTATCAGTGAGTTAGATTCCATAACACAAGCTTTGAGCTTACTTTGGGTCTAATTAACCATGTGTGAATTTGTCCGGGTATATTTATTTATTTATTCCTCTACAAAAGCACACGCTTCCTCCAAAGCTTAATTTACAAGTATCTATTCCTAACTGTTCCTTCATTTTCATCCCACAACAAAATTGAAAAAAACACCTTCCCATATCCGTTCAAAAAGCTCCAGGGTATTGTCAAAGAAAGCTCGTTACGAGCAAAAACAAATTTGAATACGAATAAAAATCTGTTAAGCAACAGGTCACTTTCATCCCCTTTTTATTTTTTTCACTTACACCCCCGTCCGGAAGATAAATGCTTTTTTAAGTGTCCGGTAGGTTTTTTGCCCGGTCGACAACATATTTTTTATCCGGAAAGCCGGGTTTATACAGTGGTTAATTCACTTGACTTCGGTTGTTAACATATTTTTACTTTTTTTAAGGTTAAAAGGTAATTTGTTGGACAATTTGATGCCTGCGAGGGAGCACTTTGAGAGTAATGGACGTGGCGCCGCTATCGGGGTTACTTGCTTTTTATTTGTTGATCCTTTTTTATTATGATCTGATGCTATTATCTGGAAAATTATTTTCCTTTTTTGTAGGAATTTGAAGTGCCTTAATGACAAAGATTAGCACTTCCTTCAAAATGAGTTGGACGTGATCAGAGGATGGTTTGAAATTTATAATGATATCTTTTATTTTATGACTCATGAAATATTACCCTCCTCACTGTACTGTTATCTCCGTTGAGGGGCTTAGCCTAGTAGCGGGACATCACAAGCTAATACCACTACTATGAAATATTGCACATCTAATTTTGTAAATCAAATCTAGTTCTGTGTTTAACATGCGATGTCTTTCGAATAGAAAAAACAAACAGTAGGTTAACTATAAATAGCACCAAACCAAAAACCATCCAATTTTAGACGTGCTAACTAGGTGCGCCCACGGTTTTACGCACATTGTGCCCGTTCCTGTAGGAATTTGGAGATCGAAAATAGTCTATAACCTTCCTTCAGAAGTTAACTATCCAACACAACAATAGCTATCAGAATCGGCCAGGTAATTACCGAAATTAGGCCGAACATACAAACTTACAAATGCCTCTTTATAATATTAGTATAGTTTTATTTAAGAAAATACTCGTATACATATCTGTTGAGATGATGATACCTAAGAGCAAAACACAAAATGCAATATCCATTTGCTTATTTAGTCATCAATACCGATCATATTTCTAACTGGATTCTCCTTCAAGTATCAAAATGAGTCCGTCACTCAGTCAAGGTGTCACGTGACATGATTCTGTGTGTTTGTATTCACATTTTTACGTACGGATACATCCCGAGAGAGAATGAGATGGTGGTACAACGAGCACAGATGAATTAATATGTTTAAAACAATATGTTGACTCGAGTTTGAGATCACCCGCATTAGGCAAGCGTGGTGATTTAGACAGCCACCTCACTGTACTGATATCTTCAGTGAGACGAGAGGCTTTTGCCCAGCAGTGACATTACAGACTTTTTAGGTGATTGTAGTAGCAATGTAATATTAGGTATTTGAGCTAATTTGATGGGGATATTTGGGTTAACTAAAGTTTATCTAAAGGCTAGATTAGTGTTCTATTTTATTAGTATTCTAGAAAACTTAAGACAGAATTAAATAGGTAACAGTATACAAAATGAAAGACATAAACTATTTGCACCAGATCAATAACCTAAATACATAAATCTATGAAGATCCCATTGCACTGTAAAATCTAATTAGATAGTATTAATAATCTATTTAGAAAACTTGAAACATTCAGTCTTATTGGTGTATCTGTGTCTGTGGCACCGTAACTCTTAAACGGACGGACCAATTTAGATGCGGTTATTTTCATTTGAAAGGCTTTTTCCTTACGGTGGTACTTAGCTATGTTAGATAGAAATTTGTCAAGATGTTTTGCGCAGGGTGTTTTTTATTTTTTTATTTGAATACCCTATTTGAAATTGCTCCTTCTCTCAGTACAGCACCACCCTAACGTAGTCCGTTAACATTCATTGGATCTTTTTATTTCACAGCATTGCGGTTATTTTTTTATTTTAACCGCGTTTTTAACACCGCTCCGGGGATGGTTCAATTTACATGTTATTCGTACGTGTAACTGTTATTTTTGTGTTTATTACCCCTTTTTGGGGGTGGTTTGTGTCAGATTGAGTGGTGCAAACGTTTGTGAGGACGTTTTATTTTCCGGGAATGAGTTGATGGGGTATTTTTTGTATGTTTTAATGGGGTTGCAATTTGGTGTATGTTTTTGTAAGATGAGTTATAGGAATAATGATAGTGCCAAGGTGGTAGTGCCAAAAGATAACACACTCCTATGGTACTACCAATTTACACTAACAGTAGTGTCAAAGGAGTTTTTTGTTTTCTATACTAATATTATAAAGAGGTAAAATTTGTAAGTTTGTTTGTTTGTTTGTTTGTATGTTCGAGGTAATCTCAGGAATTATAAGTCCGATTTCAATAATTATTTTTGTAATAGATAGCCACATTCAACGGGAAGGTTATAGGCCGCGGGGCGCTGCTAGTATAAAATATTACTGTGAGGTGAAGGTGTTTACTTAGGTGTTTGTTTAGATGGTTTTACTAGGATACGTTGTATCATTTTGTACCCGTTGGATAGAAACAACACATAAGCTCTTCTTTATTATATAATAGACTAGCAGCGCCCCGCGGATTTACCCGCGTTGTGCTTTAAAATACAAAATGTTGGTCACACAATGATGTTTCTGAAACACAAAATCTTTGCCAATAAAAATTTAAGCCATCTGTTGGTAAGAAGTAGAACTACAAGTAAAATGCCTTATTGAAGATGAAGAATACATACATAATTATTACAATATAAATTATTTAAAAAGAATAAAATTAGCATGGAAAATATCAAATTTGGTCTAATATAAAAATACTAAATAAAACCGTTATAACAAATAAAATAAAATAATATTTTTGTGTTTTGTCTTTTTGCCGCTAGAAAGCGCTTTTAATTCTACTTTTTCCCGCTTGGAGGCCAGTTAGTTCTTCCCTTCACCGCTAGAAAGCGATTGTGTAATAGTTAGTCTTTTCACCGCTTGATGGCGCTTTTAGTGCAAGCTCTTCCACAATAGATGGCGTTGAATAAGATTGTTGTCTACTCCTCACTAGATGGCACTATTTAAAGTAAGTTATTTTTATGGTACCTTTAAGCATAACACATCCAAATTAAATATGATTAAAAATATAGGTAGTTGGGAAACATAAAAAGATGTCTTAAGATGTTTTTATTTTATGAAAACTGATAGTTAGCTTAAAAACGTTTTTATAAAGTACGTACTTAATTAATCTACTTAAAAGGAATTCTTGGAAGCGTATAGCGAGGAAGCTAGACGTTTCCTAGAAGTATTAGTGCTGTTATGAACGAACAAAGAGGTTAAAAGGGGTTTAGATGCAATACACCAGGACTGATTTTGCAACTAAATACAACTTCTTCCATTGAGGAAAGAGGAATAAGTAAAGAGGAAAGAGGTTAGTGATGGCGTAAGAATGGAATGAAATCATCATTAGTCCACATTTGAACTCTGGTAAGAAAAAATAGTAGAGTTTAAGTAAAAGTGGTATTCTGTGTCCTTTAAAAAATATTTAAGTAGTTAACGTGTGAGAACGGAGCAAAGCTAATAATAGGTACTACATATTACTTATTATAATATATAATGATTATCATTACCCGAAGTCCTTATATTATTAACTAGCAGCGCCCCGCAGTTTTACCCGCGTTGTGTCCATTCCTGTGGGAATTTCGGGATGAAAAATAGCCTATGTTACTCGTGGATAATGTAGCTTTCGAATGGAGAAAGAATTTTTTAAAACGGTCCAGTAATTTTTGAGCCTATTCATTACAACCAAGCAAACAAGGTTTTCCTCTTTATATATTAAGTGTAGATACAGTAATGTTCGAATGTAACCTTGAAGACACTGAAAGTAAAAGCCGGTAAAGGTCTCTCATCTCACTGAAGATATCAGTACAGTAAGAACAATAGTGTAATAAAATCTTAATTTAAGATCTTCTCACAGCTAAAAAACAATAGACATAACCCCTTGCAGTCCGCTAAGGTCAGACGGACAGACAAACTATTCGTATGTAAATTAATGAACACCAGACAATACATCTTAAGAATAACATTAGTTTTAAAGAGGTCTGTGAAGGGTTGTCCTTTATCTTTTTAATGAATTGAACTTTTAAAGATGGTCTGCTTTTGGCCGTTTTTTGAATGTGTGATGGGTATTATTGTATAGTGTGGCTAAAATTCGTTTATACTGTTTAGTAAAAAATAACTTTTATTGATAAACTAGCCGCGCCCGGTGTTACCCGCGTTGTACCCGTTCCCGCGGGAATTTCGTGATAAAATGTATCTCGTGTGTTATTCTGATGTATAACTTATATTACTGTAAAGTTTCATTCAAATCTGTCCAGTAGTTTTTTCGTGAAAGAGTTATCATTAAGTGTGTATGGATTAGTCATGCTTGTCATAGATAGTTGTTTAAATTATTATAGGATTTATTTCCATAGAGAACTAACATTTAAAGATAAATACAATACGTGAATTAGGTACATACTTGTTTATCAAAACTTCTGGATTTATCTTCATTAACAAGAAATATTAAAAAAGTAATTTCATAAATTGGTTTTTAATTTTTTTAAACAATGCGGATATCTTTAGGTAGTATAAAAACCCCAAATTCTATGTATTTGTTACACTTACTTACTACTTACCACATAACGTTTGAAAAAACACACCCTAAGTAGAAAAAAAACATTCGACTCCTTAATACATTTAAAATCCATTAAATCTACCGTAAATATAAAAATACGAATAAAAATTATAATAATATAGTTTACAGAAACCTATATGTTAACTCTATATGCTTGTCAGTAATGTCCCATTGGTGGACAAAGGCCTCTCAACTTACTGAATATATTAGTATAGTAGGTAATATCATATTTAGAGTACCTACTTGATAAATATAAATTATTATAAACTTTCAATACTGGCTACAACGACTACGAGACGGAGTCGCTACGGGCTACGAAATACGCCTACGCTACGAGAATACTACGAAATTCATAATCGCTTCAGTCTTCAGGAACACCAAGAACCTATTATTAAGAAAATATCGTCTATTAAAGAATATTTATAATTTATATTTAATAATGTAATTATAAATACTGACCCTGTATATTAAAAAATATATATACATTGGTATAAAAGATAAGTGATAATAATTATGATAAGACGCGTAGATTAACGTCAATCTATAAATAGATTTATTAAAAAACAGGAATTTGTTACGTTACACAATCCATATTTCTACCTAACTAAGCGACTGCCAACCAAGTTATCGGATAGGCAACACAAGAAAAAATAATTTTAATAAGACTTTCCCAAGAATAAAGTAATAAAAATCCCAAATCTTCCCAAGGAATCGTATAAAATATCTTTTCAAACATCACTTTGTCTTTTTTTTCAGTTCGCCACATCGTCCGTTATTCAACCCTTCGGCCGCTAGGTGTGAACCGAAGACACATGTCCGACGTGTCCGGGCCGGCTGGGCCCGTGAGAACCGGTCGGACCGGTATGCAAATCAACGCCATTGTACGCGCCAATGTGGACAAACGATGCTTTTTATTGTTGTTTCTGGTAGGTTGGGTTGGTGTCGATGGTTGGATGTTGGAGTTGTCGATGTTTTAATCTATGTTTATCGAGCTTCAGAGGGCACGTTAAATTGTCGGTCCTAGGTGTTTCAATTTTCGAACAATGTCGGAGGTTTTTAGATGGTTGAAAACTCCGTCACCAGGGTTGGTCACCAACTTACTCGAACCTACTTTACTTTGTTTATCGGTAACATGTTTCCTCTTAACATGGGTCGGGTTTGAGATCACATACCAGGCAAGCGTAGTGATTACGCCTAATACTACGTACTCACCGTACCGTACTGTACTCTACTGTACTCACCGTACTGATCTTCGGTGAGATGTATTTACGGGCTTTTTATAAAACTGTTAATAAATTAAAATTGAACAGTTAAAACGCAATTTCAATGAAACTCAAACTCAATGAAGTTATGAGTTAAAATATTACACTCTGTTTATTAAACAAGCGGTCATTTACAAAAAAACTAAAATAGAATAATATAGTAATGACCATAATGCTAGTCTCGAGTCAGAGTTATTAAAACAACACGTATACAAAAAAAAAATATGCTACCAATAAAGATGTAAAATTGTCCATAACTTATAAAGTGCAAGCCAAATAATAAAAATAAAATTCCGTTACTCCATCCATCGACAAAGTTAACCCCATCCCTCGGCGTCCCGAAAAACCGGTCAGGTCAGTTCTAATCACAATACCCCGGACCCATTGGATACTTAAATAGGTCCAAATATTATAATGCAATGCAATATTATTACTTGGCGCTTTCAATTGACTATTATGTCCAGTTTGCACCCTTCGCTGTCTTTTGTGCTAACCCCCGGGCAAAGATAACCGGTAAGACGACTTTGACCCCATTGGCAATCAAAGGGTTAATGTTTAGTTGTGACCAAACTATGTTACTGTGATCTTGTGTGGTTAAGTTTAAATTTTAAAATAATTTTAAAGTAGTTCTTAGTATTTAAAAAGTCATAAACATTTAATAAGTGTAAAGGTAAGTTGGGCATTTTTTCCAAAATTTTAATCCTAAGTGTTACTAAGTTCCGTAATTATAGAAAGAAAACTATTTTAATTGCGATTGTAGTTACTGAAATAATGCCACAGGCTTACTTTCAGGTCAAATAAGAAAAATAATCTTAAACCATCTTTCTAATGTCGGTAAATTTACTTCTAGCTGTCTCCAGAAAAAACGAAGTTCAAAGTACCTTTCTAACAAGTAACCTACTTTTCCAAGACTCATTTCCAAATATAATAAATAAATCATCGAACAAAACAAGCCATGATAAAAACGTCCAACACTCAAAATAGGGTTAAAATAAAAATGCCATCGACAAAACTATTCTTTTTTCAAATGCCATTCATCCCGCCTCCGCTATTGATTTATTTTTTTATTCGCTCGCTCGCTATTGGTGGAAGCATTTTTGTTAGAATTTCTAAAGCTTTTTCTCTTTGTAGGCGTTGGGGTGGCAGGGGTGGCAGCCAAAATGGCGTTTCTTAAAAATAATGAACGATAACTCTCTCCAAAGTTTATTTTATACGTTTTCTTTTACGAAAATTTATTTGGAATTATTATTCTAACATTTTAATTGGATAAAGGGTTTATTTTACTTTGTTAAGGGAATAATGAGTTCTTTTTGTTTTGAATACTTTTTATTAAATGTGATCGTGTTTCAAGATTCTTTGTTAGATTGTGTTTGAATTATTTCTATTTATACACATTTATCGTTGATATTGTCTTTATAATTTGCCTTTACTTTTTTAGCTCAATTAGTATCAAGTTATTGGCAAACACTTTCCAGATTTCCAAGAAAATTAACTTAATCACCAAAACTTAATGATTAGTCAAACACTTTTATAAACATTCTATTGACTTCCTTTAACTTTAAAGTCAAAACGAATCCTTTAAAAGTTTGAACTAAACAAGATGGCCGCTTTCATTAAAATTTCCCTCCAAAATTCCGGTTTCCTAATTAAAAAATCGTGTCGACTACGAAATAAAATCAATTCATCCCGAACCCTCCTTGAATTTTGGAAGTTTTTCGCGGAGGTACCTCCGAAGGAAACGCTTCCCGTGTAATTATATTTGTATAATGATTACGAAGTTTGATGGACTTGCGAGTTCCAAATTGTCTTGTTTTTATGTTTATTGTCGATGGTTTTAGTGAAAACCTGTATATGAACTAAATTTTACTAAGATAGATAAAAAATAGAGTTTTTCAGTGTTGTCACCTTTTTCTGGAAGGTAAAGAAAGTGTGTAGGTACCTAATGCTAGTGTGGGTGGTAATGCTAGTGTGGGGGTGTAAAGGGTGTAAATATACAAGTGGACTTTATATACAAAATATAAAATACTAGCCGTGCCCCGCAGTATAACCTATATTACTGTAAAGTTTCATCCAAATCCGCCCAGTAGTTTTTTCGTGAAAGAGTAATAGACATACACACATGCATACATCCAGCGTCGCTAACTTTCGCATTTATAATATTATTAGGATATATAGACAAAAATATACCTATGGGTGCCATGAAGTATGTATAGTATTAAGTCATTTATGTGGATATGTGTAACTTTCGAAAAATATGACAAATTTTGTAAATATGTAGTAAAGATTTTTATGCTCACTGTAGTGTGTAGGTATGTCTTTACTATACTTAAAACAATAATTATATCACCTATTATAAATGCAAGCTAGATCATTATTATATACCGACCTGAATTAAAATAAATTACTCCTAGAACTTTCAAACCAAATCATACCAAACCCAAACAAAATCTAAACCCAAACCAAAACTAAACCAAAAAAAATTGTCTGTGGTATTTTTCACCCCGTCTCCTCTCGACTAGTCTATAGAAACTTTCTAAAACCAATTTACAGTTTAATAGATCCCATTTGTTCTGTAAAAACATTGAGAGTCCTGAAAGATATCGTCGCGAAGTTCAGCTATTTGTTTACACAACTTTTGATGGGCCTTGATAAAATAATTACGCTTTAATGTAGGCAATGTATTAGTCGTGGGAGTAATCATGGAGGTACGTAATTGGAGATAATAATATGTGAAGGAGTCTATGGAAGCCAGTACCGATTAAGTCAGAACAAAGAAAGTCTCTTAATCGAACGTTACGGTGCTAGTATTCTCTCTGGATGACCTATCTATACTATCCTACTGATATTATAAAGTTATGCGAAACTTTGTGTGAATGTAGGTATGTTTGTTACTCTTTCACGAAAAAACTACTGGTCGGATTTGGATGAAACTTAACAGTAATATAGGTTATACATCAGAATAATACATGGGATACATTTTATCCAGAAATTCCCGCGGGAACGGGTACAACGTGGGTAACACTGCGAGGTGCGGCTAGTAGGTCATAATCAGCGAAATCACAATTTAAGTGCAACACATAGCGCGGGTGCGGGCCGGGTGCGGGTCGCGTGACGTTGTATTCCTTGTATTTGCATGACAGGTGTCACACTGGCCCGCACTATGTGTGTCTTGAATCTTGAGCTTAACCAATCACAGACTGGTTCACAGTTATCATATCATTAATTGTTACAACCATACAAGATGTCTGAGAAATCATTATCAGTGACTATAGGGGTCTCAACTACATCCGTTCTTACGTAAGATTCACTTCGGTCTACTTTAAGCGAAGGGGTAGATCCGTAGTGTCAGTTAGTAGGTTAAGATACGATTAGGGAAGGTCACTCACCTTTGTAACATCGATAACAAAATAAGTCGATAGTTAGCCGCAATCGGCAGACTGCAGCTGTCAACTAGAAAGTTATTTTTAGTGTGAAAACGTAGATTGTAAGCTCGGCGACTGCAATAGGCGAATCTGTCTAATTGGTAACTATATTATATTTTTTACTAAGTGCACCGAATGCGTTCGATAGAAAGCGAACGATACATAAAATGTATGTCAAATTACTTTGTACTTATTTACTGGACCCTGCGGTTTCTCCCGTTCCCGCGGGAATTTCGGGATAAATATATCCCATGTGTTATTCTAATGCATAACATATTTTACTGTAAAGATTCATCCAAATCCATTCAGTAGTTTTTGAGAGTAACAAACAAACATATGCATGAATACATACTCGTTTTACCCCACAAACTTTCGCATTTATAATATTAGTAGGATTAGTAGGTTTTTACCGACACGCGCAACTGTTTCGATAAGAAAGATTTAAGACATGACACCCTTTAGAAAGATAACTCAAAAAAATAATTAAGAAAGCATCCCTTAGTCAATAATCGAGCAGATTTATCTAAATATTAGAATCTGGCAGTCGTACCCGACACTCAGAATCCACTGTCTAACTCATTAGGAAGAGATAAAATTTAAATTGCAAAAGGGGCTCACCCCCTTTGAAAAAAGGGCTAGTGGGTGTCAAAAAAGTACCGAAATGGTTCCAAGAAAAGGGTGGCCCACCCCCGCCCACCCTCCTCTCGGAATTAATATTTTTACCAACGCTTATTTTCTTGATATCAGAATTTTGTGAATTTTAGAGAGAAGCTCCTTTTTGTTGTTTTATTTAGGGGAATTGCGTGGAATTAATTATTTGTACTTTACGAAGAATTAACGGAACAAACGTTGTTGGAAAACGTCAAGATGTTTACGTAAAAAAATACACTCCCATATATACTTTTATTTGTATGTTCGGGCTAAACTCGGGAATCACTAGTCCAAATCGGATAATTCTTTTTGTAATGTATAGCCACCACATAGCCACATTCAAGGGGAAGGTCATAGGCTATTTTTGATACCAAAATTCTCATGGAAAATGGTTCAAAGCGGGTAAAACCGCGGAGCGCTGCTAGTCTTTCATGTAAGTCCACACACTACTCGCACTTTTACGTCTCAACAATCTCTCAATATTTAAATCTTTAATAAAATAACCATAATTTTCATAAAACTGCAAACCAGCGAGTTTTAGAGGCTCACAGATTTTAAACTCACTAATTTTATTAAGATTCATATAACAAAAACAGTTATAATGTTTTTCAAAAAACTACAAATATAAAATTAAATGGATATTCCCAAAACTCTTTCGATTTTTCCAATACCTTCAAAAATCAGTTACCTAAGTAAACCTTACAATAGTCATAGAATCACATCAAATAGCCTAGTTTCACACTTCGATCAAAATTTAAAAAAATCACACAACTTAGTTAAATAACTAGAACTGAAAATTAAAAAGTTATCCGACTATCCATTCCGGGAATAGCGGTAGTCTTACCACGTTAGAATTTTTGAACTAAAAAAAGTTGTATGTTTTTTCAAAAAAGTTTGACTTCAAGCGACGAACATTTTAATGGTCTCGGTTTAAAGTTTTAGAAACAGTGGTTGAGAAGTAAAAAGTAGAAAAGTTTCGTGTTCGGTGATAAATTGGTTTTCTTAGTTTTAGTTAATTTTAGTGAAAATGTATTAGGAACAAGTTTATAAGTACACTAGCGGCGCCCCGCGGTTTCACCCGCAGCGCCCCCATTCCCGTGGGAATTTTGAGATTTTTATTCGTTATTTTTCTTATATAAAAACCTTGTCCCCACAATAAGGACCACATTAAAAAAAGCATCATCCAATTTGGTGTAGTTGTTCTGAAGTTATGCGCTTAGCAACACATTTTGCGATTCATTTTTATATTATAGATAAAACAATCAGTCTATGTATTTGTATGTTTTAAATGAACATGTAGTTTCGTTTTAGATCTATTCTTATTAATAGTATACATTAGAAATATATCATTATTTTATTACATAATTATAACAAAAACTATTATGATAAATCCAACTACTAACACTCTCTAAGAAAGTAACTTTCAACAATAAAAAACTAGATTAAAATTAATTTAAGAACTACGATGACAAACTTACTATACCCTTATTTTTGCGTCGGGCATAAAAACCTCAATTACACACTATATCATTTCAATACAACTTTAATCAAATAGAATTCGCTGTTTATGATATACAGACAGACGCATAGACAAGTAAACATATAACATCCTTTGACTTCCTTATTAATAACAAAAATCTATAAATTAAAATGTTTCGCCAGAGCTTCGTTTGGCCGGAAGTGACGTAATTGGCGAGTTCCGCCAGAATGTACCGGTACCGGAAGTCGGAGTAATGTGTTAACTATGTTATTTATAAACTTGGTTCTATTTACAGTTTTTGATGTCGGGTAATAAGACTAGCTGTGCCTGGCAGCTTTATACGCTGTTCTGTACTTAATAAGACTAATAGTGACCCGCGATTTACCCGCTGTTCTTTATTTAATAATACTAGCAGTGCCCCGTAGTTTACCCGCTAATATTTACTTAATAAAACTATTGCCCCGTTGTTATACCCGCCATTGCTATACTTACATACAAATCAGTATAACATTTGGCTGTAATTCTGTTTAGAAGAAAATGACTTTATTTACGTCAATCGCTTTGTAATAACCACCCTTGTTCATATTGAATACTCCGTAATGAAAACCTCAAATAACGAGTAATTTGAATAAATTGAATCGGAAATTATCATTAATTTTGTAATAATTTGTATAAATAATCACGAAAAGATAAAAATATGAAAAAATACTGGTTTTAGCATTGTTTTATAATTTAAACTTGTCTGTTAAAGTTATTCGGGAATTTACTAGAAAGCCACTATTAATAATTTTGTTACGTCACCTGAGACTGACATTTTATGTTAACGTTAACTGGTACGTAACCGTAAGCTGAAGCAACCTGCCCTTAGTATATTATTATGATAGCTGCATTCAGAAGAAAAGTTATAGACTACTTTTCATCCCAAAATTCCCGCGGGAACGCAAAACGGGACCAACAACGACCAATTCTTAAATTCCAATAACTGAAGTGTGAACTGTAAGAATTCCTCTGAAACTTTTACATAAAATTCAGCTGATTTTTGCACCAAAAATTAACCTTATCAAGTGAGTGTTAAAGGTTAGTTTTGTCTGCACGTTTCTTGTACAAGTCTCGAGTAATTATTCTTGGAAATGGTCGTAGAAAAAGTAGGGGATTTAAAAGGATTGACTCAATTTAGATTTATTTTTCTCCCTCGTTGTGACTGCAGTCGGAAAGTTTTGTTACCACCTTCGAGCAGGGAGGGTCGGGTATAGGAGGACGAAAGTGTTGCGAGCAAGTCAAATGACAAATGTACTAAAATATAGCGCGTAATAAACTTTTTTATTGATCTATTTTTAAATCTGAATTTGACATTCGGGTCATTGAAACGAGAAGAAGAAGAAGAATTGATCTAATTAGTGATATACTGGTTTCTTAAGTTTCAGCGAACACAACTCATTTTGAATCGAAACTACGTTTACAGAAACATAAACTATTGTAAAGAGGCCGAAATGTCAGATAAAAATTAATGCGACGTGTATTATAAACTTAGTTTCTATTCAAAATAATTTTGTGATAGCTAAAAGATGACACATTTTTAAAACATGCATTTAGTCAGCAACAATTTGATTACTTTGTTCATAATTGGCTAACTCTTTGGCTATGTAATCATATTTACAAGACTTCTTATATAAGTTGGGTAAGTTAGTATAACATAAGAACGGTTCTTTAAAGTATTGTATCAAAACAACTTTCATTTATAGCTGAGCAATTTCAAAACTGACTTAATTTTAATATTTACAATAAAAAGTCATAGTTATAAAAATAGAGATAGTATTTTTTGCTGAAACATATGAATAACATATTCTAATGAGAAATCGTTTAAACTAACCTATTTTACTTTCTTATAAAACATCTTATTGTAAACCAACAGCGAAAAAGTACAACGCTTTCGTGCACCCGTACTTATTATAATTTGGTACCAATAAAAAATAAAATGGGGTGTCTTACCCCTCGTAAAAACTCTTACAAACTTCACAATGCCCCTTAGGTAAGACTCCCTAATCACATAGATTTTATATTTTATATAAATGACAACTTTTTATAGGGTTATGATAAAAAAGGCATCGGAAACATGTTCAACAGACACTTTACCACCTCCTACTAATATAAACTAACAGCGCGCTGCGGTTTTACCCACGTTGTGCATAAACCTTCCTCTTGAATCACTCTATCTATGAAAAAACCCGCATCAAAATCCGTTGCGTAGTTTTATAGATCTAAGCATACAAAGGGACAGAGAGTGGAAAGCTACTTTATTTTATACTAGCAGCGCCCCGCGGTTTTACCCGCGTTGTACCCGTTCCCGTAGGAATTTCGGGATGAAAAATAGCCTATAACCTTCCCGTTGAATGTGGCTATCTATTACAAAAAGAATTATTCAAATCGGTTCAGTAGTTTCTGAGATTAGCGCGTTTAAACAAACAAACAAACAAACAAACAAACAAACAAACAAACAAACAAACAAACAAACAAACAAACAAACAAACAAACAAACAAACAAAACAAACAAACTCTTCAGCTTTATAATATTAGTAGGTATAGACTATGTAGTAATGCGAAAGTTTGTGAGGATGGATGTATGTGTGTTTGTTACTCTTTCACGCAAAAACTACTGAACGGATTTGGATGAAACTTTATAACAATATAAGGATAACACATGAGATACATTTTATCCCAAAATTCCCGTGAGAACGGGAACAACGCGGGTAACACCGCGGGGCGCAGCTATACCACATATTTCTATAACCATCTTCCCCACATCTTTCCGTTTCTTCGCCGTTCGTATTTATGAAACCATGCAGTGATAAATTACGATAATTCCCGACTCCAGGGAAGGCGGATGGAGTCCCAGACAGGCTGGAAGCTGGCCAGCTCCCGCCGGAACAGACTGTTTATTGTTTCTTGGATATTAAAAAAATTATAACATGTTAAAATCGGAAAATCTGTAGTAATATAAAGAGATTTTTAGTTATAGTTTTAATGCAGAAATATTCGAAATTATCCGTCGTAATTAATAGGTTTTTGTGTAGCATAGTTTCTTTCACTATGAAACCTGAAGGCTTCCTACTATTCAGTCCTAAATTCTTATAGCGCAGGTATCTAAACCCGTAGGACACGCCTAGTACGACATACTATTTCAAATACGGATAATTTTAAGCCTCTATGAAGCAAAAAGTAGGGTTTGAAATTTGACTTGTATATTTTATGTATTGACATGATAAGTACATACAAAAAGTATATACACGGTCGAATTGAGGAACCTCATTTTTTGTTAAAAATGGGTCTGAAGTAAATGCCGATATATCCGATTAGGATATATGATGGAAAATGAGCTCCAAACTTTAAAATAGTAATAAAAATCTTAAAAATAACTAACAATTTTGAAATAACGTCAAGTAACCCCAAAAACAGTTCAAAACCACCCCTAAGTACATCGTAAATAACAAGAATTTCTTATACAATTGTTACCTGTGTAAAATTATCATTATTTTTGTACTACAAGAGATGTTGCGTCCTAAATTAAAAACAATTATGAAACCCTCCCCTGTTCCGAGATGAAAAATTAAAACAATTTCTACCCCACGCCAATTACCTCAGGGCTCGAGATTGGTTGGAGGAAACTGGACATAACTAGGTGTAACTAGATTTGTGGCTAGAATCTAGATGGCCGTGTATTTGTAGTCTAGATTATAGAATAAAGCTCAGGATATACATAGTGCGGTTGCGGGCCGGGTGCGGATCGCGTGACGTTGTATTCCTTGTACTTGTATGACAGGTATCACACTGGCCCGCATCAGCATAAATGTGCCTTGCGTTATTATTAAACATGTCTCTTAATATTATCAGCAATCTAAAGTATGCAAGTGACTTCCGCTTATATACTCATATTGTACTGATATCTTCAGTGAGAGGCCTATGCCCAGCTGTGGGACATTACAGGCTAATAGTTGTTTTTTGAAAGTTGAATATATCCTTTGTGCCAATTACATAAGTACGCAATTACCCTACATTTGCTAACACAGTCGGTTAACACCATTTCCCTCCAAAAAACCTTACCTAGACAATTCTTTAAACAAAAATTACCATAACAACCCCTACCACCCTGTTTAAAAACCACCCCTATAAAAAACAAGAAAGAAATAGCAAGATAAAGGGAGAAAGCGTACAACCCCGCGAAAAATTAAGATTCAAATTGTAAGAAAATTAAAATTCGTGAAGCGGTCAACTCGTTGTCTCTTTCGCTCTTAAACGAAGTTGTATAACGCTATCCTTGTCTGTTTTTAAAAAACAGGGGCCGTTTTACTTGAGTCGACAATAGCATAATGAGAGTCTGACTTTTGGTACATTTTTTAGAGGAATTTAAACTTTGAGCCGGCTTCCAAAAAAGGTGGTGCAATGTTTTTAAACATTGTTGGAAATATTTTTGGTAATTCTAATTATCTTAATAATTATGATAATTAAATAAGTAATTTATTAAGTGATGATTAGAAAGATAATATTTTCTTGGAATAAAGGGTTTATTCTATCACACGTGTTCTCGTTAAGTATATCTAAATGAAATCGTATTAAGTATCGTATTAAGTCAGGCACCTATTTTGTTTTATTTCAGTTACTTACTATTATCAAGTAACTTATAATATTTTTTGATATTAGTATTTAATTTTCTAAAAATTTCCGATTTCAATCATTTTCTCAAAATACGAATTCAATATTCACATATGACTAAAAACTCGGCTAGTTTCAACGTTAAACTCACTTCTTTAGGAGTTCTTCATATCCTCCTAATATTATAAATGCGAAAGTTTGTGAGGATGTATGTAGTATGCATATATGTATGTTTGTTACGCTTTCACGCAAAAACTACTGGGCGGATTTGGTCGAAAATTTACAGTAATATAGGTTATACATCAGTAAACCACACGAGATACATTTTATCCCGAATATCCTGGGAAAACGGGTACAACGCGGGTGAAACCGCGAGACGCGGTTAGTCCGGCCTAAATCTTTAAAACTGTAGTGGCAGCGCATGTTACATGCGTGAAGTGAACGACTTAGTGTTATCGCATCTTTAGGGACTACAGTTAATGACAGAATTTTTAATTAATCTCTTGAAATCTGATCGGAATGTTGGCATCTGTTGTTGACAAAACAATTTGATGCTCTGTTTTGTTTTTTGCGTATTTTAATGATTCTGTTAACTGATACTTAATTAATGGCTAGTCTAAACAAGATAATAATTGTAAAGAGTTGTAATTGTTTCTTTAAAAGACCTTTTTTAACAATGAGGCAAGTTTACAAGCTAACAGCCGACGGTGTAAAGACAGCTTGTAGCAGATATTAAAGTCACTTTCAAAAAAATAAATAGACTGAACAAATTCACTCACGGTTAATTAGACATAAAATAAACCTTAAGTACTCTTGTAATAAGGAATCTAACTCACTGATACTGCTTTATACGTACACAAAAACTTTATGTGAATATATTATACATCTCGTTCAAATGGGGTCGTTGTGACACCTGTCATACAAGGAATACAACGTCACGCGACCCGCACCCGATTCGCACCCGCACTATGTGTCTTGCGCTTTACATTGAGCGAGTTTATTAGCCAGCTAGTGCAATAGAACAAGCGAATAATTAATGTGTGAAGCGGTAAAGTTGTTGCCAAATGCTATGCCAAAAATCCATAAACTATATAGATTTTCAAAGACCTGCCACTCGCAAGCTCGCTCTATTTAAACAACACACGCGACCTGTAATAAGTTCAATAATAGTTATGTATATCCTATGTTAAATTGTCGGTATGTTTGTTTCAATCGTCTGACCATATCGGAAGACTTTATGCTGTCTTAAACACCGACACAATGTTTGGCCATTAACCTACACGAACGTACTTGGTTAATATAAATATGCATATCTTTCATACTAGCGGCGCCCCGCGGTATTACCCGCGTTGTTCCCGTTCCCGTGGTAATTTCGGAATGAAAAGTAGCCTATAACCTTCCCGTTGAATGTGGCTATCCATTACAAAAAGAATTATTCAAATCGGTTCAGTAGTTTCTGAGATTAGCGCGTTTAAACAAACAAACAAACAAACAAAACAAACTCTTCAGCTTTATAATATTAGTATAGATATATAAAAACCTTCTTGTAGCGTATGTACTTCTAAAAACAAGTTCCTATAACGTCTACAAAAAGCATCCTTTTTTATTCGGGTAATTAAGCAGCGTAGCGACGTCAAAATGTTGCTTGATCAAAGAGGGTTTTCAAGACGTTAAAAATGTCCCCCTCTGGGGTGGGAAGGGGTGAAATGGGGCCGTTCGTTTCTTTGTCTCGTGTTATCTATACAATTATTTGAAAGTCTCGCAAAAAGATACCGACGCTGGACGTCCGCGAGCAACCCGTCTTTTGTACTGTATTTTTAAATAGTCTTCCTTTATACTTTGTCGGGTAATAAAAGGGGGTGGAAAGGGGTAGGAAATGTATTATTTAACGGTAGAAAATTTAATTTGAATCAATGTTTGGAAGGTTGCAGTTTTGTTGTACCTTACTTCTTAGGTAGGCTGGGCTTAGACGATTTTATTTAGGTAGAGAGGAAACGGTATACTCATGTAAGTCTCTCATTTTTAATCCGAGATGAATAGAAAGCAATGCACTTTATTTTGCTGCTAGTTTAATAGGTGCGAGACAGCGAGTTAGTGAGCTGAATAAAAAGCAAACGCGACGCTTGCAAACTCGCTCAAAGTCACTTTATGTTACTTTTCATTTTTACTTACCCTTTTTTTATACTTAAAGTTTAAATTAACAAATCTTTCAAATGTCTACAATATGTATTTGATAATATATTTTTTTCCTCTTTTCAGATCACATCGACAATACCTACTGAAATCTGAACTGTCCCCGATTACGAAAAATAATGACACCTATTAGATGCTAATATAATGTTTTAGTAAGTAAGTACTTAATTTGTTTAGTGGATGGACTGGAAATCAGTGCTATGTCGCTCCAGGGTGCAGCGACTGCATCGTAAATTGTATTGTTCTTTCTTTATATATATATCATTGATGTGGAAATAAATGGTTTAACGTGTATAGGCCGAAATACATTTCTTTCCAAATACATTATGCTTTGTCTCATATGATTTATAGCTACTACACGCAATATAGTAACGTAGCGTAGCGTAGCATGCGCATTTCTGGTGGAAAAGTAACCTTACTGCCGCACTTAGATCAATTAACTACTTTTTGACGTAATTTTTAATACATATTTTATCATAACTACCTACTTATTAAATCTCTACTAAGGAAACATTTGACGTCTCTGAGTGTGGGTGATAAGGTTTTATAATAGTAAATAATAAAATAGATCTATATATTAATCTATCTATATTAATAAGCTTTACGTAAGATTGTGATCATTTAAAAATTATATTCTGCATACAAATCTTCATTTTAGTTGTTTTATTTCCCAACATATTTAAATTGTCCAGCCTTTGTTTAGTAAAGTCTTTCATTCAACTCATTTTATGTTTGATGTTTTAAAGAGAGTTTGAAGGAGCTTATTTCTGAAAGAACCAGCTAAATCGCGAAATCTCCAACCCAATTTTCTCATCAACTGTTTTTCCTAAATTTTTCCCTATTACCTTCTTAAGGTCCTCGTTTCCTCATCGCCAAGACTCCAGGTCATCCTCTTCATTAAGGACAGTCAGGGTTCTGGTCACGGAGCCCACTGACGGCTCCTCGCAATTTCCTATCTCGTAGACAATTTCCCGGCGCGCCCGATTTAATATAAAACGAGAAAAAACAGCGCCTCGACTTCTGTTCTTGTTTGCACACAGTGGACAGGACACTTGTAAGTTTTGAAAATTGATTTACAAGTACAAAAAACAAGACAAAAATATTTTTATTGCCTCATACGAATGAACATACAAAAAATGAAGTTAAAACTAAACAAGAAAATGGGCAACGGACATTTTGACACGTCGGTAATGTAACTAAATCGAAATTTGGAACTCCTCTCACATCCCATACGTAAAATGTTAAACATTATTCATTCATATTCTAGAGGTTTAATTTCAAAGTGATCATAATGTAAGTAGTTTGGACAATAGGACATTGACCTCTAAACGTTTTTATGGCACAACATTTGGACACTCAGAGTCGTCCATTAAATCGACATTTAACTAATTGACGTATTTTTTCATACATCACATGTCAAAACCACTCATTACATCTCGAACTAAAGAAACATATGACGTCTCTTAATAATGGTTTTCTACCAATATCCGCATAGCCAACTCGACAAGATGTAAGTATGAGTTTTTTGCTATCCCATCGTAGGTATATTGACTGTCCTCTTATAAAAAGTCATATCCACACAATTCTACCGGTTCTTTGAAAATGGCTTTGGCGAGAGAAAGAAAAGTGGTTCACGATGGCCGCCCCCACCCCCCACCCCTAGCGTTATTTTATAAGAGATGTTGTTTTATTTTACTTGGCATTGTTTTCTTGAACTCATCTAACTTATGAATCTTATTTTCATTTTAATGAAACTATTTTTGAAGGGATGTTTGTGAGATCATTGAAGGGGTAGTTTCTAATTAAAACACAAATTGAAAAACAAAATTGAATACGAAAATAAATTAATATATACAAGACTTTTATATACTTTTCTTTGAACCCAAAAGACATGAATATTTTCTTTTAAGACTAAATTAAGTTCTATAGTTGTAGCAAAAATAACTCAATGTCTATCTTCGCAATTTCTTTTCTACTAAAGGTTAAAGGTACTTTGTTTCACTGGTTTTAAAATACTGATGAATGTAGTAACTTGAAGTTTGTTCACATCCATGAGACGATCGCATACGTGTTCAATAGAACTCACTGACTGGTCCTCATAAACTTGCTTGAACTAAAGAACTTCCAATCTCAAAATTTTGATCTTACTAGCCGCGCCCCTTAGTGTTACCCGCGCTGTTCCCGTTCCCGCGGGAATTTCGGGATAAAATGTATCCCATGTGTTATTCATATTTATAACCTAGGTATATTACTGTATCGTTTCATTCAAATCCGTCCAGTAGTTTTTTCGTGGAGGAGTAACAAACATATATACATATGTACATCATCACAAACTTTGGTATTTATAATATTAGTAAGCTTACCTACAGCAATTGAAGGCTATACGACGTCTAGGAGCTGTTTTTAGATATCGGTTGTCTACAGATTTTAATCGGGTGTTGACGCCGCTGTTATCTAAACTAATATTAGGTATAAAGAGGAAAACTTTGTTTGTTTGGTTGTAATGAATAGGCTCAAAAACTACTGGACCGTTTTTAAAATTTCTTTCACCATTCGAAAGCTACATTATCCACGAGTAACATAGGCTATTTTTCATCCCGAAATTCCCACAGGAATGGACACAACGCGGGTGAAACCGCGGGGCGCTGCTAGTTTATTATAAAAATCGGAGTCTAACTGTATATAGCTTCATATATTATAATGATGTTAATCTTCAGCCACTGGCATGTCCGATAAAAATCCGGGCCCTAAAACCAACACTTAGCACAATGATGGCAACCAAATGCTGTAACAGATGATATTATAGATAAATAACGTGTGTAATTATTCCTAATACTTCTTACTGTACTGACATCTTCAGTGAGATGAGAGGCCTTTGCCCAGTAGTTGGACAATACTTTTACTTTTCTTTTTAATAATTGGTGGGAAAGAAAATCAAATATTCCAACCAATACCAACAATATAGGTTACTCTCGTTATGGTAAATTACCTACCCTAGCATAAGTGCAAATGGATATATGATTTCATTTATATTAGTATCTCATATCTCCCATTAGTTAACTAAATACCATACAAAATAAACATTAACGTAGAGAACCTACTTCTTCAAAAAGCTCTCGAACAAATCTAACGTTAAAACATTTGAAAACCAAATCAAACAGTACTAAAACGTTCTTCTAAAATATTGAATATTTTCTTGAGAAACTCATCTCGGCCTTTTTGCCGATTGATTTGTATACTCAAAGATAAGTAATTGCTCGCCCAGTAGAGGGCAGATCCATAAATCCGGGGGGTCGGGGGTCTCCCTTGAAAAAAGGGGGTGTTCTTCTTATATTTAAATATCGAACCCCTTCCGGGGTAGGTGCCACGGTTTTTCCAGTGAAAGGGGTAAGTGACAGAAGCAGAGAATATGGGTGGTATGGAGTCGAATGAAGATAAAGTTTTGTTGGTTTTGTGTCTAAACATAGGCCTATACGATAGGTATTTTTGTACTAATAAAGTTGGTTTTTTATATAACATTGTTTTTTTAACTCACCAATTTATGTTGCTACCCTCGTAAGAGAGAAATCAATTTCGCAGTGCTATTTTTTAATTTCTTAGGGGATCGAGTACAAAGCAGGATAATCCACGGTCGTTACTAGTTAGGTATATTTATTATTACACAGTTTATCAGAAGTGCCTTTACTCAAATTATTATTAACGTTGTGATACATTTACCTACTTAAAAACATAACTGGAACACACTCGTATTCAGAACAAAATAGGTACACGAAATTAAAAAATAAAAATCACAGCAGAAGTCTCCACAGCTCTCCCTGTCCAGTTTCAAGATGGACTTAAGAAGCAAAAAGGAAAGAGTGTAGGGAGGCGCCACCCCCGGCCCATTGGAATACAGAATAATAATCGCCAAAAGAAACTAGAGGGAGGAAAAATATAAATAGCTGTATCCACCTCCAAGGGATATTAAAATTTGTACAAGAAATACTTGGGAGCCCAGTTTCAATTTTATTAAAATAAAATTATATTCAGCCCCGACGAATGGACGCCTCTGTAGCTTTGAAACGATGCTGTAACAGGACTGCTTTTTGTTTTGTGTTTCTTGTAAACGATTTTAGAAGGTTTTGGGACGTTTTTGTGTGAATGTTATTGCCTACTTAGATGTGGTTGAATGCGGTACCACGGTGAAGATAAGACGACGGCGACTAGTTTTTCGAAAACATATTGGACATTTCGCTCTTACACACTATTTTATCGCTGCGTCGTGGTAGTAATAGCGCGGTAGTAGTCGCTGTTGTTGAGCTACTTTACAAGCTAGCGAGTAAGATAGAACGCGCATACTATACGTCATGCACATATCTATTAGCTTTGTCTTCACAGCTTGCAAACTCGCTCAATGTTACGTTAAGTTTAATACATTTGCGTAACGAGCCTCTGAGGTTGATACTTGACTAACATAGAACTAGAAAGTACAAAGAGATTTATATGTCTATAGGGTTACTTATCCGATTTGAATACTCAATATTAGGTATTTTGAAGGATGTTTAACTACGTGTAATTTAATAGTTAAGAACAATATATATTTCGTAAGTATGGATAGGTAAGTAGTCGCATCAAAAATTCGGACGAAATGGTTAAGTAACAATAAAAGATCTTCATATACTACCCCACGCTGATAACTTCATAATTTAACAATAAACTAAAGTAAAATATTACCCTGTAATGTCCCAATGCTGGGCAAAGTCTTCCTGTCTCACTTCAAATATCAGTATGTCGTAATCACCACGCTTTCCTAATGCGGGTTGGAGATCCCAAACCCGTGCCATGTTTGAAAGTTATTTTAACATTAAGCTACTTATTATTAGCCAAACTCGCCGTTAATTAACTGCGGTCATTAACTAAATAGCCACCTAATCCCTCGCGAGCCACAACTAAGCGACATAAACCATAAAAGTCGATCCCAGTGCAAGTGAAATCATCCAAGTTCGCACTTGGACCAACTTTAATCGGGTTAAGTTTAGTTTGAGTGTTAGTACCGTTCGCAAATAACGAAGATTGGTTATTTTAACCGACTACGGCGAGGAAAAGTAGGAATGGTAGGAGAGGAGCTTATTATAATTTGACAAGTTTAAACAAATATAGCCCCCAACTAATAACTCTCCGCTGATTAGCCCCAATGTCTTGTTAATGGCTCAGACACATATAGCGGTCAAACTTGTACCATCCCTCTTTTTGCGTTAGGGGTTAAAATTAACAGGAACCTACTTTAATGACATTTATATGGGCTATTTTGGAATAAATATTGTACAAAATCAATTGAAAATCCGACTATGCAACTACTTTAGTTGGCAAAGGTAAAATACATGCACCCACGAAATTCATAAGCAACTACTTAAAATATAGATGTAAGTATGTCGAAATTGATGAAGATTTTCTCTCTAAGCTTTCCTTTTTCAGGAATTCTGTAGTACTGAATCTGCGAGCAGTACTTAAACGCGTTACCAGCGGCAACCTGTTGACGATGCGTGTAACCCGCTGCTTATTTAACAACTAAGGTTACTTACATTTTGTAAGCAATCTTAACAGACGTATGGTGTTGGAGTTTTCACCTGGCGTAGAGGTGACAATATGATTTAACGATTGAGTCAAATGGGACCGACAGTTTCACCATATAGTCTGGTATGTACCTTATATACTTCTACTGGTAGTAAGTACCTACTGAATATCATTCATTCATTCATTCATTCATTTCGAGTAGGTCAGTGGTTAGACCACCTAAAAGCCGCCGATATGGTATTGAAACCACCGGGAGCGGAGGTAGCGGTCAAATAGAAATGCTACTATCGGCCACCCATCCAAGAAGAGGCCGAGATGCACGTTGCTTAACAATCACAATGTTAATGTTAGTCAAACTACGCGAGCGGTACTGAATTGTTTAAACTTGTTCCAAAATTACTATTTCAACAAGGAAATAACAGTTATTTGCTATTAAAAACTTTGTGTTTAGTTTCCTCTTAACCTTTATAGCCATGGACAATCTTAAGGTCATATTTAATCACTAGCAGCGCCCCGCGGTTTTACCCGCGTTGTGCCCGTTCCCGTGGGAATTTCGGGATAAAATGTAGCCTATAGCCTTCCTCGATAAATAGACTATCTAACAGTGAAAGAATTATTCAAATCGGTTTAGTAGTTTCTGAGATTAGCGCGTTTAAACAAACAAACAAACAAACAAACAAAACAAACTCTTCAGCTTTATAATATTAGTAAGTATAGATTTTTTTTGGAGAAATAAAGTAGACCTTCCCTCTTTTAAACCTGTCTACAGATTACCTTACCTTAACATGTTTCAATCGATAGACCATGTCGGAGGCCTTTAGGCGGTCTAAAAACTCCGACAACAGGCTTGGCCATTAACTTACTCCAAACTAATGAATGACCTTACCTTCCTATATTTCTAGAAACAGTAAATCAACAAAAAATAAAGCGCTCCCGCCATCCCGTCTCAAACGCAATAAGATCCCCTCCCATCAATTAAGTTTCCAAGAAATTTTGATCAAAAATCTTCAAGAAAATAAACTTGGTCGTTTTAGCCGACCCCTTTCGTAAAAATCGGTCCAATGACAACCGGTAGGTGGAAGAGAGACAGAAAAACTTGAAGGGAGGTCATTTTTGCCGATACTTAAACGAAGATAGATAGGCGACCACCCCGCTCCGAGGGGTGTTTTGAGAAATTTTAACTTTTCTTTATTCAGGACGAGGGTGGTTCCACCCCCCGCGCCCTCATTTTTCTTCTACTATTCTCTTTGGCCGTACTCAAACAGAAATAATACCGCTCTAACTAAAGCATTTATTAAATCCATTCGAAATGAATTGCCAGAAAACTGTGTTTTGTTTCGGATTATTTTATTTTGTTTTCGTTATTTAATTAAACACTTTGTGTTGCTGATTACGTTTTATTATCAGGTACAATGGGTGTTTTGTTTACTTTGTAGTTTCACGTTTAACACGACGCAAAAAAAGGATTATTTTGACGTGTATGTGTGTGAGTCTGTGTCTGTATGGCACACATACACACTAATCCTATCTTAAACTACTAATATTATAAATGCGAAAGTTTGTGATGGTATGTTTGTTGCTCTTTCACGTTTGTAAGAACTACTAAAGAGGTATCTATGGATGAAACTTCACACTAATATTGGTTATACTTCAGAATAAGACACGGGATACACTCTATTCCAAAATCCCGCGGGAACGAGCAAAATATCTATTATACAGTTAACTTATGGTTAATTTAATTAAAAACATAATATAACGTATAGTTATATTATGTTTTTAATTTAGATTTTTTGTTCGAAAGGTGCTTTAATGGGGTGTGTTCTTAGCTAATTGTCCTATCTATTATAGGTAAGTAACCGGTAGGTCTGTGCCTCATTATTGAGTTTACCTAATGAACCACAAATATCTAGCTAGATATTAAGCCTTAGGTATCTGGGTAGAATTATCCAAGTGCCTTCCGTCATTTTAGTCGTAGATCTTGGTAAGCAAGATGGTAGCTTAGAAATTACGCGGGTGCGTACGTTACGTGAGTTATATGAAGTCTCGTTAACTTATTATTTGCGTCAATGAAGATTAAAGTTTATTTAATAAATCAATAAAATAATCATTTATTACCAAAATTTATTTATTTAAAAAATTATTAAATAAGTCGAAGGTGAGCCGTAATATTTTTACAATATGTTTGTTTTATTAAGAATTTGATTATGTAACATTAATTTTATTTATTGTTATAATTTTTATTTTATAAACGTTCGCCATCTCGTGTACATATTACATCACCTTATATTAGCGCCATCTAGTGTATTGCAAAACGACTAAATACTAGTCTGATTGCTTCTAGCGCCATCTCGTATATTGGTTTGAACTTAATTTGAAATTATGAGGTGTTGTTAATGAAGAAACTTTTGTACAAAATAGTAATAACAAAAATATGTAGATGGCGCTAAAATAAAAATAAAATGGGCAAGTCTCGCAACTACGGAAGATTTCCAATATAGAATGTCAGACATTACTTGATTTTAATAATGTCTACCCGGGCCCCAGGTTGGGGAACCCTGTTTTATCTATTCAGTATAAACCAAGATGAGTAATAAGTTAACTGTACCAATTTGTGATTACATCAAATGAAACAACCAACTAATTTCATAATTTTATTAATGAAATTCGATTTACTTATTCAATTTATTATGTACAAGTCGACTGCGATTCGTAATAAATGTCGCCTCGTCAAACTTTTACATTAGTTTTATACTATTTTATACATATTATAATAATAATATACATGCCAAGTTTAGTAAACGTTAATTAAAACCATTTGGCAGAAGCTAACGCAATGAATGTCAAATATTTTGAAAATTAATACAACTTAGCATGTTATATTGAAATGGATAATATTATATTTTTATACATTATATATATATATATTTAATACTGTCCCTTCTTCATTACTTTACTAACTAGTGTCAAATGCACACTTAATTATTGTTTACAATTTAAATGGTTTTGTGCTTCTGTGCGTTTTAATTATTATTTTGGCATTGTATAAACATACATTAGATACATATTTCATAATTTACTGGAACATTAGACATAAAGTCACAGGGGCCGTTCACATAATACGTCACGCTATAATCAACTTTTTTTCACCCCCTCCCCCCTATTGTCACGCTGTGTCACACTTTCTGTGACCCCCATGTAAATATTTCGTCACAAAAACTAAGACCCCCCCCCCCCCCCGAATCATGATCAAAATTGAGAAAAAAGGATTTATTAAAAAAAAAATTAAAAATCTTTTAATGAACGGCGAACATCACGTTGCCGTAGACCCCCCCGTCCCTCCTTGTCACACTCAGCAAACCCCCTCCCCCCCCTTGAACGCGAACGTATTTTGTGAACGGCCCCACACTGGTTAGACTGAATTTCATACAAAATGTAGATTTGGCATTGCAAAACATTGTCAAGTACTCTTTCACAAATAATCAATCATATCATTATTCGTTTCTATGTATCAAAAAAGAAACATTTTTGGCATTTTGTCAAATAGTGGAAGCGTAGTATTGGCACAAATTGTTAAGCCCTTAATCATGCTAAACATATGTTGCGCAACTGTTGCTATACTCTGCAACACGTTTTGTTGCCGAGCAACATACAAGCATGCGAGCAGAAACTCGGCAACATGTTGCTGCAACAGTGGTTTAAAGAAAATTTTACTGAGAATAGGGCCTTACAGTTTTTTCACTTTGTGTCTCACAAAGAAACTTAATCTTACGGCCTATAAGGCAAAAGTAATAAGCAAGGTTTTCTTTTAGTTTAAAACTAAATAAATAACAATTTAGTTTAAAATTATATCTATCACAGTGTAAATAAATACTGATATTAAAAAGTAATACTGATTTTCAATATTATGGAAATAATTCCTAAAATTCCTAGTAATAAATATAATCGTACGATTAAAAATGCCTTTTTTCAATATGGCTGCTATACTTAGGTGCCATATTGGTTTTTATGACGTCATAATGTCAAAGAAACATTTCTTTCATATTATTTTTGGAGCTAAAAGGTGTAAAACATATTAGATCCTTTTGACTCGGTGCAATCTTTGGTGTTAATAAATAAATACAGCCTTGTATCTGACTAGATTTTTCATACTTTTCCTTAAACCTATAAACTTTATAGGTTAAAATGTTTAACCATCTTCTCTTAAATAAATATTCAAGATGCATTTTCGACTAGATTTTCTGTTAAAATAACATTAACATACTGAGTATTTTTTAAGAAATATTCTAAATACTTCTTTGGCAACAAATATCTTTGAGACTCATGAATTTAATTCTAAAAATCCGAATGAAATAGTTTTTTATAGTCCTACAGACCATGATATATAACCGATTAAATAAATAATTTAGATTTTTATATTGGATGATTTAATTTTTGAGTATTTACCGATTTTTTTGTGTATTTCTTTAACCCTAATATTTCCACTGGAAGATAATTCGTGTTTGAAACACTAACAGTGTGTTTCGATTACATCCTAAAAAACTTAACATATTTTTTGGAATGTTAGTAAACAATTTTTAACTGTTTGGTTAAGATACATTTAAAATTAAAATGTATATTTGGAATTATTTACATTCTAAGCTCGTTATTCTAACTTACAATACTCTTTAAGATATCAATTTATGTTCGTGTTTATAAACAGTGTTTTAATTTTAAATTAATCATGTGAGTACAGACCGTTAAGGTCAAAATTATCTCACAAAGGAATCAATACAATGGATCCGACATCATATACTTACAATTATAATTAAATACTAATCCATAAAAACTTATTTATAATTTTACGAATCAGCATAATTATAGTCAGCGAAAAATCGAATAAGATTAATTTAAAATATTACAATATCTACATGGAAGCCAAGCTCATATACGGAAAGAAACACGAAACATAACACAGCGTTAATATTACAGTATTAAAAGCTAAATCGGAATCTACTAGCAAAATTGTAAAATTTAATTGGCCCTTGTAACCACTAACCTAGGAATGGCACAGTTGTTTGGCACCCACTTAGTTAAATGCTTGCTCGGTGGGGAGGAAGGTTAAAGGTGAGGGTGTCGTTAATAAAGTACTGCTCCTGTTCGTCCTCGTCCGGCAAGTAATACCCGTAGCTGCCATCGTTAGATATCCGGTCAGGTCCGTAGTTTCTAGGCATTTGACATGCATACTCATCCCAATTTTTCTCCATTGATTTTCTCCGTTTAGCGAACAATATTGATCCGTCAAAAGTGTATTCGTCGTCGAATTTCAATACAGCGTCGTCGTAAAAGTAGTTTTCTACTCGCTTGTTAGTGGTGTTCCGAGCTATGTTCTTCATTAGCTTCTTTTTAGCATAACTTGATTTCTCTGAGTCGTAATCGTCGACCAAAGGGTCGTTGCTTCGGTTCTCTGAGCGTATATTCATGGAGTATAGAGAGGAACTGTGAGGGCTTGCGTTGAGTCTGTTGCAAAGACTATTATTATAAGGGCTTAGGTACTGCTCGTTGTTATTATACATCATTTCGTTCACCATCATACCTCTTCTAAGCTGTTCTCGCCTTTTGGTGACCATTTCCTTGAAATCCTCTGGTTCTAGTTGGAAATCGTTAGTTTTTGCGTTCATGTAGAGGTAGCCAGAGGCTGAGTTTAGTCGGAGAGACTGCGATCGGTTTTTGGACGATGATTTCTCGATGTAGCGAGGTAAGCCGCCTAATTCGCGGTAGTTCTTGGACTTTATGTGACGTATGTTGGTTGGTGGGACCGGTGACAGCGGGTCACGGTATGGTATTGACGATCTGAAATGGAATTTAGAGATAATAACAACCACACCTTGTGTAGGTTGGATTTCCTTACGGCCTTATTCATACACGCTTATTAATAGCATCTTTCTATCAAATAGTTTGTCACTTTCTGACATACGCTATTTCCCAAAGAGCAAAAGAGACAAAACACTTTATAACAGTGTTTTAGTTATAGATCGTTTGTGAATAAGGCGGTTAGTGTTTTTACGGCTGTTTTTTAATAAATAATTTAGCGTAGGTACTTACTTATGATTCCCGAAGCAGTTACAGGAACAACTGCAGACACTGGGAGTGTAGTCCTCGTCAGTGTACAAAGGAATTAGAGACGTATCGCCTGTAAGAGAAGAACCATTATAGATTACATTAATAGTGCCGCTGATAGCGGATGATAGCGGAACTTTGCAAAGACTATTTATATTTTAAAATAATAACACGACAGTGAAAAATTGCTATTACAGTGAATAAAATAAAGTGTATAATAGTGTTGAAGTAGTACAACCGTTTACGACCATTTAACCTCATATCCGAGCCGCAGCGCTGCGCATCGACGCCGGCGCATCTCTCCTCACACCCGCGCACCTCCTCGAGTAAAGAGAGCAGCTGACATTTTTGGATTCGCTCATACATTGAATTGTAAGGATTACCCTCAAAAGACATGAATGTACAAAGGTCTCCACCTAATAAGACAGTGATGAGCGGTAGCGAGAGTGACAGCGGATCAATGTCGAATGCATCGAGACACAGAAGAAGCTCTCACCAACATTATAACATAACAAGTCGGAAACGCAAAGAGCGATCTGAGGAGCACGATTGTAAAAAGGAATTACAAAACTTCCGTAACGATATAATGAAATTTATGAATGACTTTGCCAAAACACAGAATGAAAAGTTATCCATGATCGTAGGGGAAATATCTGAAGTCAAAGACGAAATTAAAACAATCAAACGCAGTACTGAAATGTTCTCACAACAATTTAAGGACGTGACAAGCGAGATTGATAATATCAAAGCAAATAATGCTCTGTAAAGATGGAGTTGGAAAAGATAGTGACTGATATTAACGGAATCAAGCAAAGCGACCTTGAAGAGGAACAAGCACCCGAAATAACAAGCAGTGGGAAAGAAAACCTTATGATTGAATTAAGGGAACGTTACGAGCGGGAGAAAAACGTAATAATTGTGGGTATTATTGAAAAAAGTAACAGTAACAAAAATACCAGAATGGATTACGATAATGAGGAAATAGATAAAATCCTAAATGCAGTAATGGAAGGATGTCCCAAACCGATAAAATGCCATCGATTGGGCAAATACATTCCTGGCAAAAACCGACCCCTTAAATTATATTTCGATAACAGTAACATATCAAAACAATTATTACGTAACAAAGCCAAGCAGCCCGATAACATTCAAATGTACTATGATCAAACACCTTCCCAGAGACAATATTTACGATTATTAAAACTTGAAATCGACGAACGCACAAACAAAGGAGAAGCTAACCTGATTATTAAGTATATTAAGGGAGTCCCAAAAATCATAGAAAATAAACCCATCCAAAAAAAGTGAATCATATTGCAGACCCCGCAAAGAGACTTACACATAACATAGTATCGAAATATGAAGATATTCCTCTACGCTCATCCTCATTACGATTCTTCTACGCAAACCTTCGGAGCATCCGCAGTGCGGGGAAATTTGACGAAATTAAGTGTATTTTAGAAACTATACCAAAAACTACCCACATTCTGATCTTTACAGAAACATGGATAACATCTGATAGTGACGCCCAATTATACCAATTACCGGACTTTAACCACATATACAATATTCGGCGAACATCGAAAGGCGGTGGAGTTTCAATATATGTAAGGAAAGGGATTAAATATGAAATAACTGATGAGTTATATGAGGACGGAAACCACTTCTTATGGATATATATACACAAACTGTCATTGAACATTGGAGGAATATACAAACCAGGAGACACAAACTTTAATAAATTCATGGATACATTCACTACTCAGTTAGAAAACCGAAAGAGATGTGTAGTCTTCGGAGATTTTAACTTGGACCTTCTGCAAACGAGCACCAGTAAAACACGATACCTTAATGACATACATGAATCTGGATATGAGGTATTGAACAAAATGAGCGACAAATACAGTACTCGTCAGACAAGCTCGACTAATACTATATTGGATCATATATGTACGAATATTAACAATCACTCGTTCCACTTATCTATAATAGACTCGAGTTTGTCCGATCACAAACAAATATATATGGAGATTAGCAAGTTACAACCGAAAATAAATAGAAAAGTGCAATACAAGGCAATAAATTACGAATCTCTGTATACAAACATGTTAAGTGCAAACTACGATAATCCTAACAACGACTTCCACACATTGCATTATTTTATCTTAGACCAACTGGAACGTAGTAAAATAAATAAAACTAAGTACTTAAACCCACCTCGTGAGGATTGGATCAGTAGTAATATATTAGAGTCAATTTACAATAGAAATAATATTTCAAAAGAACTTAAAAATACCCCCAATAATGAAATATTACAAAACAAGTTAATTACAACGCAAAATCAAGTTAAATACAAAATTCGATCACAAAAGAAACGCTACTACTATAAACTTTTTAAAAATAATAGTAAAAATATAAAAAAGACGTGGGAAGTCATTAATAGTATGGCTATTAACAAATTCAAAGACACAAGTGCTCCTTCAAAATTAATATCCGGTACGACGACAATAACTAACGGTAGTGACATGTGCAATATATTCAATTCATATTTTACTTCAATAGGTGCTGAATTAGCAAAAAAAATCCCTCGCCATTATCATACAAATACAGATAGTAACTTAATGTACGGACCGGACTATAAACATACAGTAACACTTAGTCATTTCGAAGCAACAAATCAAACCGAAGTCTCCAAAATAATTGACAGTTTTGATAATAACACTAGTACAGGGGTCGATGGCCTAACAACAAAAGCGTTGAAATGTATTAAACCTATTATATTAGAGAGCTTAACAAACTGTATTAATAAGTGCATGCAAAGCGGAATCTTTCCCGATGAACTAAAAATTGCGAAAGTATGTCCAATATACAAATCTGGCTGCAGGTCGGACCCCAGCAACTATAGACCGGTATCAGTACTGCCAGTATTATCGAAAATTTTTGAACGAATTATCCATAATCAGTTAAACAATTACCTTACCAAAAAAAAATTTTTAATTGACGAACAGTACGGATTTAGAAAAAAATCAAACACACTCGCAGCTGCAGTAGACCTTACCACTAAAATTAAAATAAATATTGATAAAAAATTACTAGTTTTAGGCATATTCATTGACCTCAAAAAGGCATTTGATACTGTTAGTCATAAGAAACTTTTACAAAAATTAAAAGACCTAGGTATAACAGGAATAGCACTTAATATGTTTAAATCATATTTGCGACAAAGAAAACAAGTAGTTAAAATAGATAACGATGTCAGTTCTACCGAAAACATGGAATACGGCATTCCTCAAGGTTCTGTGATCGGAAGTTTATTATTTTTAATTTACATAAATAATATTAAAAAAATAGGGCTAACTGGAGAACTAACACTATATGCAGACGACACTTGTCTTTTTTACTTTGGTAAGACTATTCAAGAAATAATTAATATTGCGCAAAAAGACTTGGGTATATTGCACGAATGGTTATTAAATAACTTACTAACAATTAACACGTCCAAAACATCGTACATGTTGTTCTGTGCCAAAAATAAAAAAATACCCGAATATGCCCCTTTAACAATTAATAACATAGTCATAAACCGTTCTAATCAGGAAAAATATCTAGGACTGATAATTGATGATAAACTCACGTGGAAAGGACATATCCAGTATTTAAAAAACAAATTAATAAAATTCCTATCAGCATTACGTAAAATCAAATCATATATACCAAATAAAGCACGTCACCTTATATATAATTCATTAGTAAAATCACATTTAGAGTACCTTATTGAAGTTTGGGGTTCAAGTGCCAAAACGAATATTGCTACTTTACAAAGAACACAAAATAAAATAGTAAAAATTTTGTACCGCTATCCATATCTCACGCCAACAAAAGAATTATATCATAAAACAAAATTATTTAACATTGCTCAGTTATACAAATATAATACTTGTTTACTGGTTAAAAAGATCGCAACTAACACTACCCAGTCAAATATTACATTCCATAAAAGAACACTAACACATCAGCTGAGAAACCGGTATAAGTTACATATAGATAAAGTTCGCACGAAGTACGGCAAATCGACGATAATATTTGAGGGAGCACAGCTGTTTAACAAGTTACCCACTAATATAAAACAATGTGAAAATATTAACCAGTACAAGAAATTGTTACGTAGTTATGTATTAGCTTCATTTTAAGTTTAAGTTTGATTAATTCTAGTTTGATGTTTTATGCATGTTTTATGTTAAGTTTTATTCATTTTTAGTTTTATCTTAAGCATAAATAGTTTATAATTAGGCATAGACTATGCACCTGAGGCTTAACCTACACATTTATTATTATTCTCTGTATCTCATTTTAAGTGAACCATGTATTAGTTCTTATGAGAAATAAAGTTCTTTAAACCTAACTTTCATCTTGGCACGATTAACCTGACTGCGCGAGCCAAGGAGTGTAATGTGTTCGTTAGTCCATGTATTGGTGTAGTATAAACAAAGACGGGCGTTTTTCGAACTAAAAAGAATTCCTCCTATAGAGATACCCGCATTGTGCCCGTTCCCGTGGGAATATCGGGAATTTTAATACTTATAAACCTTCCTCTTGAATCACTCTATCTATTTAAAAAATCTGTATCAAAATCCGTTGCGTAGCTTTAAAGATCTACGCATACATAGGGACAGACAGACAGCGGAAAGCGACTTTGTTTCATACTATGTAGTGAAGTATTACTAGGTAAAAACAGGTGAGGTACAAGAGACTGAACTAGTTCAAATTTTGCTTCAATTTTGATGTTTTACAGATCTGAAAATCTAACTATAATTTGAGAAAGAGAAATCTAACTATAATTTGACTAAGAAAGAGAAATCTAACTATAATTTGACTAGAATTAGATTATAAATCTATTATTGACCTGTGTGTATCTGGTTGGGGTCGGCGGGCAGCCTGGTGCCGCGCGACACGCCCCGCAGCACTGCGCCGTCCGCCGTGATCACGTCTCCTTCCAAACGAACTGCTACTTGCTGGGCCTGTTCAGGTACGTATATGGTTAAGTATCTTGTACTAGAACATTACAGCGTGAAGTGTTAAGGATAAAAAGTTTCACATTATTCTTTTTTTCAGTATTTGCCTATCCAATTCAAAAATAATTATTGTAGTTCAGGTTCCAGACATAATCTTCTAATTATTGATCGGGCTGTTGGATAATCGTTTATTAGAGTAGTACTAGCTGTTCCGCGCAGTGGTTCCACCTGCGACCCAATAAATGACAATAATGTAAAAATATTGTATCGATCGTGCTCGTGTTATTATCTCCGATTTTGCAAGAGTCACGCCTATCTATATATATAAAAATGAAACCCGTTTTTTGTTGTCGTCGCATCACGCGTGAATGGCTGGACCGATTTCACTAATTCTTTTTTTGTTGTATTTGTTATTATTAGGAGAAGGTTTTCACGGAAAAAAATATTAAGAAAATCTCTCAGAAATATTGAAAAATATACATATAATTTTGCATATTTAAAAAAACACGCGTAACGAATGTCAATAATATGTCATTCACAGCCATAGACTATATTGAAAGAGCATTGTTTGTTCGGAAAGTAGTGCATCATTGCTACGCTAAGGCGGTACGAAGTTCGCCGGGTCAGCTAGTACATTATATTCGTCAGAAAAACTACTTTCCTTTTTATAAATTTATTCATTTCAAGTTAAGGTTACTGGCCAACCCTGGTATCGGAGCTTTTAGACCACTCTAAGGCCTCCGATACGGTCTAACGATTGAAACAACTGGGACCGACTGCTAAACATGCCCTCCGAAGCACGGTAGCGCTCAGATAGAAATGCCACTATCGACCACTGATCCCAGTAGGCTCGAGCTGCACGCTGTCTCTTTATTAGTAAGTATAGAGTATAGATATCGTTATTTTAAACTCTAGCTCAACTAATATATCTATCTCCTCACCTGTTCAGCTTGCTGCTGATCTCTCTTCTCGTCCTCCGTGTTCATCGTAACGAATCTCAACACCAGCAAGTTCAAACAGGCGGCCACTATCGCCAAACCGAACAGGATGAAAATCAGTGCGAACATCACGTATGAAGGTTTTCGATTCAAAGCGTTGTCTTTTTGTAGTGCCACCATGTCGCCGAAACCTGGGGGAGAAGGTAGTATAGTAAAGTATTAGCCTGTAATGTCCCACTGTTGGGCAAAGGCCTCTCGTCTCACTGAAGATATCAGTACAGTGAGGAGGTTTCAGGCGTAATCACCACGCTTGCCTAATGAGGGTTGGTGATCTCAAACCCGAGCCATGTTTGAAAAGTAGGAAACATGTTTTCGCTCGACCTGGGAATTGAACCCGGGACCTCAGTCTTGGCAGGCGAGTGCACATACCACTAGACCACCGAGGCAATACTACCTGTATTAGGATCAAATTTCATCTCGAAAATTTCTTGAAAAATTCATCTCATCTCACGGTCAACGGTTCAACAAATAATAATAACATACGTTTCAATTAATAGTTTACTCCTTACCGATAGTAGTGAGGGTAATAAAACAGTAGTAAACGCTGTCGAAGTAGCTCCAGTTCTCGAAGGTGGAGAAGGCCGCGGCGCCGCCGGCGATGGTGAGCGACGACAGCGTCGTCACCACGCAGATCAGGTCCACCTCCGACGCGTTGGTCTGCTTGCAGTTCAGCGCGCGTTTTATTGACTTTATTATTACGCTGTAAGAATACAAAATAAGTATTAATAATGGCCAAGTTTTGAAATTTATGAAAAACGGGCTAGTCTTTCGTTTCCTGAGCATTTTTAACAAGATTTTACTAATCCTTGAATAAGAAAAAGTATTAGTTCCTGTCCATAGATGCGGAGCGAGGCTGTGGAGCGGAGAAACGGACAAATATGAACCAATAGGATTGCATGAAATATCTTACCGGACATTATGCAATCCTATTGGGTTATATTCGCATTTATGGACAGGCACCCTTACCACCTTATTCATAAACGGTCCTTACCTAAAACAATGTTATAAGGAGTTTTGTCTCTTGTACTCTTTGTAAAATAGCATATGTCAGAGAGGGACAAACCATTTTTAATAAGGCTGTTAGGCTATAATGTCTTACAGCTGGGCAAAATCCGCCCACCTCCCGGTTAACAATTCCATAAAAACGACTATCTGGGATGTCAATTACATAATATTTTATTTTATCCTACTAATATTATAAATGCGAAAGTTTGTGAGGATGGATGTATGTATGGATGTATGTTTGTTGCTCTTTCACGCAAAAACTACTGAACGGATTTGGATGAAGCTTTACAGTAATATAGGTTAAACGTCAGAATTAAAAACATGGGATAGATTTTATCCCCAAATTCCCGCGTGAACCGATACAACGCGGGTAACACCGCGGGGCGCGGCTAGTATTTCATAATGTTTTATTTTGAAAATATAAATTCTTAAAAAGTTAACAAATCACCTGCTAAGCCTATTGACCCGTTCACCGATACTCTGGAACATGATGAGTCCAAGCGGGATGCCCACTATCGCGTAGAACATCGTGAACAACTTGCCTCCGACCGTGGCTGGTGTGGAGTGGCCGTAACCTGACACAAGTTACAAGTTGCAGTTAAAGTGCCTTGAAAAACTTCATAATTGAACCTAGAACAGTTCCAATGGTCATATAACTAGGTAAGAAGGAAAATAAAGTCACAAAGAGAAAAACAAGACAAGTGTGAGTCGCACTCGCACACGAAGTTCATCCTAACTAATATTATAAATGCGAAAGTAACTCTGTCTGTCTGTCTGTTACGCTTTCACGCCAAAACTACTGAACCGATTTGAATGTAATTTGGTATACAGTTAGTCCAGAGCCTGAGAAAGGACATAGGCTACTTTTTACCGCGAAATTCCTGCGGGAACGGGTACAACAGGGTTGAAACCGCTGGGCGCTGCTAGTTATCTATACAAAAACGGCATAGAAATCACGTTTATTGTATGGTAGCCCCCTGCAATATGTTGTTATAGTGACCAAAGTAACAGTTCTACTATCACGGTGCATGAGATACAGCCTAGTGGCATACGGTCAGACAGCATAGTCTTATTTATAGGATCCTGTTGTTACCCTTTGGCTAGGAACATCTTCTATCTTTTATCTCTTTTCTTCATAATACAAATAGTCTTATGAGAAAAGACACATAGAGACATAGTCTTTGTCTTGGTAAGCATCTTAGCCGTGTAATTATAATTCTCACCAATAGTAGTAAGCACAGTGGTGGCATAGTAGAAAGCCCCGGTGAACTTCCACTGCTGTCCCGCCTTGTGTGGTTCTGACTTCAGCACCACTGTCTCCATCACACGGAAGTCGTCCTCCGTTATATTGTACTTCCTTCTAATTATACCTTCGATGGCTGGAATTAACATAATGATTACTATTTACCTTATAATGACAACATTGTGTTATTATTACTACCCCTACACTATATTTAGCAAAAGATATCCATTGTTTTTTGTTAAATTGACTTTCAGTATCTTAAAATTGCATTGGAATGATATATTCTAGCTAGATGATATAGCTTTTAGGAGTACTTTCACTAATATCAGGCACAGTTTACAGGATAATTCTTTATATGTGTTCCTAATCACAAATGCATTGAAAGTCAAATATTTTTATTCAGTTTTGGCCCCATAGAGGCTCTTTTGAACGTACCACCTACCATTAAATGTTCCTGTCTGTTCTGTTAAGATTCTGAACTGCGGATTTTGATGTAATGTAGATCAATTTCAAAGATTAATATTCTACAGGAACTCCAAAATCACTGAGCTACCAAATAAAGTTTATTTTTACCTTTACAGTACTCAAGTCATCAATTCGGAATTGATTAAGGGAAGTTACGGTTGGAGTGTAGCAAAGGGTGTGCAGTGTTATAAAGGCGATTGGGACTTAGAAAAATTTTCGTCAAAAATTATTTTTTTACCTGAATTGGAGTTATTTTGATTTGTTTGCATAGAAATGAATAAAATAAAACATTTTTACTCTATTCATATTTTCTCTCAGAGTCGTGATTTTGCTTTAAAACAGCAATATATAGGCGGCCAGAACTTAGAAAAATTTTAAATTTCTTTTTACATCTTTATTTTATTATAGTTTCGTATAGATCTTGATTAATTAAATATTTATTACTCTATTCATGTTTTCTTTCTGATTAGTAGTTTCCCTAGAAATGGGAAATGAAGTTTTCATTGTTGATTATCACGGAAACTATTGATCTGAGAATAAAACATATTCCAATGAAATATGTTAATTTTTATTCAAACTTTACCTAGAAACCAAAAAACATGCACCTTAATATAGCAACCGACTTTTCAAAAATTTTTCTTAGTTCCGGATCGCTCATTATCAAGGCTATCGGAACTTAGAAAAAAAGTTAGAATTGTTTTATGTGCCTTCTGTTAAGTAGATCGTGATAAAATAAATGCTTTTTACTCTATTCACATTCCTTCTCCGAGTTATAGTTTCACTACAAATAAGCAATGAAGTTTTCATTCTTGATTATCTTTGTAAATATTGATCTGACAAAAAAAATAATCCATATGAAAAGTGTTTATTTCTATCCATTCTATGCATAAAAAATAAAAAAACATGAATCTTAATGTAACAATCGACAACCGTAGGTTAGGTTAGGTTAAGTTTATATCAGGCCCGAAGGGCCAAAATAAGGCGGAAATAGGAGCTCCGCGCAGCGGAGCTCCGTCGACACTGTTATGGCACAAACTGGAACTTCAAAAGAGTAATTTTATAGAAAAAAATCATTTTGGACGAAAAATGTTCAAAGTCTCGGTCGCCTTCATTGCCATTTTGTAGCGAATCCGCGAATCTGAGCAAAAACATGAATAGAGCAAAAACATCTTATTTTATCGAATTCTATACAAAACAATCAAAATAATTAAATTTCTAATAAAAAAGTTATTTTTGACGTGAAGTCCCGGTCGCCTTTATAATACTGCACACCCTTTGCTACACTCTGACCGAAGTTACAAATGTAAATTGATCAAAGTTACTTTCTACTGACACTAGTTGTTACATGAGCCATGTCAGAGGCCTTTGGTGGCTCAATAACTCTGACACCAGGATTGGTCAGGTTGACCATCCACTTGATGAAGAAGAATTGATCAAAGTGAGGGCTAAGTATGTGATTTTACCTTGCAATACTTCAAATCGATTCCTTTCAGTGGTAGACTCCAGTGCATCAAACACAGCAGCACCCACAAGCAAATATGTAAATGTGCACACAATTAACGATAGAGTGCGTACATTTTGCTTCTTCATCACTGCCGACTCTCCCCAGCGACCAGGGCGGGAGGCCCACTCACCAACTCCAGCTTAATAGCAAAATTCAGTCAAACGACATCCTAATTTTTTCACAACTCCAAAATACACCATTCATTTCTTTCCATTTCCCTCCAAAACAATGTATCTTTCAATGGGAGTTTGAATTTGGAATACATATTCTTGTCTTTGGCACTATGTATCTTTTGGCCTATCATTCATTGTCATTCACTCTTCTACATAAGATGATATGATTCAAATTTGTAATTAGTTGTGATCATTATCCAAAATCACAACCAGTTCAATTTTTAGAATGGAAGATAGGTAAAATTAAAATATTCTATGGTTAAATTGTTCCACTCAACCATACAGTTTTTCTTGCATTGAATACATTAGAGTCCAGCAGTTAGTATCTGAAAAAAATAGGTGTAATTAGGTCTATTTAGGCATTCTACAGCTAAATTTTTTGTAATTCCTCCAAAGACAAGCATAGCAAGCACAACAAGTGGAATAAGAAATCGGAACAAATTGTTGCCAACAATCTCATTAGATTCCATCAGAATTTTTCCATCATTAATTTTTCAAGATTCAAACAAAGAACACAGACTGTAGAGGGATCTTTACTCCTATTTACCTGCTTCTTGTAACACCGTCTTTTGTTATAAATAGTCAAACAACACAGATGGCATATATAAATAATTAATTATCTGCAAAGCTGTACATAAACTAAAAATAACATCGCGTTTTAATCCGCATTCAGATAGGTCAACGCACACGTTTAACGTAAAGTGGGTCAAATGTTATGACGATTTATTCTAACAAGATTGTCTTAACGCAAAGTCAGGGATGGCTCCCGTAAGCACACAAAAGCTGCAGAAAACAATTAATAACATAATAATTACATTTTATCTCATTATTCAGCTAAAATACTGTATGCGGTATCTGTCACTGTCTAGTGTAGATTTCTTGATCTTCTGTCCTCCTAAAATCACTGGCACTATCGTCGGACATAACGAACACAAATCTTGTTCATGTCACCATTATTTACACGGTTGTATAAACTAAAACAATTACATTATAAAATATATCGAAAATAACAAAAAATTGGCGAGCAAATCTTCGATGCACTTCCTTGACCTGATTTGTGGGTTGCAAGAATAAATTTTTACTGCATTGCAGATTAGTATTGCCAGGAATAATATTGCAAAAAATAATACTGAACTCATCATAGTAAACAACTTAGTTTATTTTTTTTAACTTTGTTAACGTATATTTCAATCAATTAAGTATTATTAAAATATAAACCAAATTAATCAGATAATAAAAACAAAAGAGTAAACATTAGTTCATTTGTTATTGATTGGGGCCTTTGTTCAATCAAGTTGTGTTAAACTTTCAAGGGTTCATATTTTTTGCAATCGTGGGGTAAAATGAAAGTAGTTCTAGAGTTGGCACATAGATGGCGCTGTTATTAAAGGTTACCTGAAAATACAAATACATAATATGAAAATCAGTTTAGTTACCATGTTATTTTGTAATTAGCTGTGCACCGAGGTTCTAATTACTTATTTATAAAAACTTAATAAAAACTTTGTCCTGACAAGAAACACATATTACAAAAAAAGAATCATCCAATTTGGTGCAGTCGTTCTGAAGTTATGCGCTTAGCAACACTTTCAGCGATTCATATTTTTTAGATAGACTATTAAACTAGCAAGGACAATCAAGTATTATATTGTAATGAAATAAAGTCAACAATGTGTGATCTAAATATCTTGTGTGACTTGAGACAGGGTTCCGCAAGGAACTAATTTAGGGCCCCTAACATTTATATTTACTAAAAAATGATTTTAACCACACAAAATTAATGCAGAATTGATTTAGCGGCCAAAACACTAGATACCAGTTAACTAAGCTTCACAAAAGAAGAAATCTTCCAACAAAGATCCAATCATCTAGTTGTATGGATCCAACAAGCTAACACATAACTACGAGTAAGTATATAGATTGAAAGATACCTCATTTATGGTGTGATGAAAGGTATCATTGTATACTTTGGAGTCGTGGACCTTGGACACGCGCGGTTCAAGTGTTCCAGGGCAACCAGGCCGTGAAGGGAAAGCTAGGGCTCGGCTTTCACGAAGATCGTATAGAGTTGATACAACTAACCATAAACTCAATAAGTCTCTAATCTATAGGCCCTAGAGTCTATGGATTAAAGAGCAAACATCGTCTAACCTTTAACGTGAGTAAAACTTGTAAGTATCTAGTTTTCTCGGATTTTTTTTTCGGTCAATTTAGAGTACCTACGCTACTCCTTGTCCCAATGATGACAATTCCAATTAAATCTGTTCTGTGAAAGCACTTACATATATCAAACTTATTAGCCTAACTTATGTATCTATCTAGTTACGAGTCACCTTTCGTTAAATTATTAAATATTTTACAGAAATATACCTACCTTTTTATTATATTCTGATACAACTTATTTACTAATATCTATATTACCTACTAGCAGCGCCCCGCGGTTTTACCCGCGTTGTACCCGTTCCCGTAGGAATTTCGGGATGAAAAATAGCCTATAACCTTCCCGTTGAATGTGGCTATCTATTATTAAAAGAATTATTCAAATCGGTTCAGTAGTTTCTGAGATTAGCGCGTTTAAACAAACAAACAAACAAACAAACAAAACAAACTCTTCAGCTTTATAATATTAGTATAGATTTAAATTACCATTATCACACACAATACACTGCGTAACGAAGCTAATACGAAGTTTCAGGTAATATCATCTCTAAAAACATAATACATCTATGCAAACAGCTGTCAATTGAGATGCAATATTTGAGTACGGTTGCAACAGACGTTAGAAGGGCCTTGTAGAGGGGGGCAAAGGGGGGCAAAAGGGGGGAAAGAGGGGGAGTCGCCTAGACCTTTCTCCCAAGTTCTGGGTCAAGCTGTAGGTATAATGGAACTTTGTTTGATTTGGTACTTTATGGGGTTTCATTTATTTTCATAAAGTTATTTTCGTTTAAGTATTCGATTGTAAGACCTAGCAATTAAGTACGGTGGTGGTGTTTTTCTCTATACCTATAAGTATAGGTAACTAGAACAGGCGATTGAATTGCAGTACCTAATATTTTTTTAGGTTATGTTTCCTATTACATATATATCAGGGGTGGCCAACCGGTCGATCGCGACCATTAGTCCAGTCGATCGTGGCAAGGCAAAAAAAAATATAGATCAGACTGCGCAACGTAATTGCGAAGTGTACGAATTCATTCAGAGGAAACAATGAATCTATGCGACGCTGAGGTGAAGCAGCGTCAGTTGCTAGGTCCCAAGTGACCATTCGTTGGGGGGGGGGGGGGGGGGTAGTGGTAGATCGCACAGGGTTTCGTTAGTAAACAGTAGATCTGATGTCTAATCAAGTTGGCCACCCCTGATATATATAAACGCCTCGGTGTTCTAGTGGTACGTGCGCTCACCTGCCAAGACTGAGGTCCCGGGTTCAATTCCCGGGTCGAGCGAAAACATGTTTCCTACTTTTCAAACATGGCTCGAGTTTGAGATCACCAAGCCGCATTTGGCAAGCGTGGTGATTATGCCTAATCCTCCTCACTGTACTGATAACTTCAGTGAGATGAGAGAGAGGCCTTCCTATTTAATTTTGTGATAAGTACTGCTAAATATTACGCATTACATAGGTAATAATTATTATCTAAGTGTATTATATAAAAATCCTAATACAATAAGGTTGAGGTTGAAGAGTTCGTTTATATGTTCGAACGCACTTTAATCTTTAGAAGTAACCGTCGCACTTAAACCAATCTTTTTGTACATGATAGCCACAAAGGTTTTAAACTACTTTTATCCTAAAACTTCCACGGGTACGTGAATACAGTGGACAAAGCCAAGCTAATCTATATGTACTTACTAATATTATAAAGAGGTATTTGTAAGTTTGTTTGTTTGTTTGTATGTTCGAGGTAAACTCAGGAATTATCAGTCCGATTTGAATAATTCTTTTTGTAATAGATAGCCACATTCAACGGGAAGGTTATAGGCTATTTTTCATCCCGAAATTCCCACGTGAACGGGTACAACACGGGTAAAAGCGGGGCACGGCTAGTGTTTAATATTGAGACTAGAAGGTTTCATCAACTTTGTTTTTTTTTCTTCTAAAAACAGCCAACCAAACAGTTAACCAAAACAAAGTTTAAATTAAGAATAAATCGAATTTGAATGCATCCAGCCAGACGCATGACCAACGTCTAGACATAGACAATCATAGAATAATCTAGATGTATAGTATCGTCTGGCCCTTTCACTGCCAAGAGAAAACCGTGAAAACTTTGTAACTTTATCTGTGGTGATGTAAATAGAACCTTCATGGTATTATTATAATTAATTTAAAATGGCGAAATTAAATAAAGAAAACTAGTTTTTTCTTGGTTGTTAGCTATAGTTAATTGTATTTGGCTAGCAAAAAGTAGAGTTATCTTATTTGAAGAGTTTTATACAAAATAACGTTATTTTTTTCTTTGAAGTCCTATCATGTACTAAACTAATATGGCTGATTTTCACACCAAAGACAATTCCTTCTATAGAGAAAAAAGGTTTCGTAGCGACCATATACTCGTAGAGACCCTTTAAAATAACATTGCTTAGGTTCAAGGAACGGGTGAAAACCCCCAATAACACACGTCATACAATATTATAAAATAATTGTATATATTTTATGACTGTTCCGTTTACGCGAACACGCCAATTTGTGCCCATTTCACTTAATCTAAACACCTTTCTTTACGCCCACAGACAAACCGAACACAGACAATATATTACACTCTTTTGTCTATGGGTGAGTGCGATCGAAGTGGTTCGAACCTTCACAGATTATAAAGAGTTACTGTGAATGAGGTCTCATTTGCAATAGTGTGGGTGAAAGAGATGACTTGGTACAATATACAGACACAATATTTTGTGTCTTTGTGTGTGTGTTTTTGCGACAGTGTGTGTGTTGCGTATACGCACGCAATGCCAATGCCAGTTACGCATACGGAAAGTTAGTTGTAAACTTATACGGTAATATTACATGACCGGAAAATTTATTTTTATTGATAGGAAATTATTCATTTTTTTCAACGAAGAAGTTTGTTAGTAACCTATTTATTGTTTTTTTTTGGCGGGAATTATGGAACGGAATTGCAGTTGTTATTGTAAAGGTGGTTGAACTCTGTCTAATTAGTCGATAGCCGATTGTCTGTGTAATTAAAACGCGGTTTATTATACTTACTTAATGATTATAAGCGTTCATTTTTACTGGGATTTAGTAACTTTTGTGTATTAACAAAGAATACTTTCAATATTAGGAACTGATAATTGAAGCTCGGTTATTTTTGAGAATTGAATTTTCGATGTTTGTCGTAAACTTTGACAGATATGCAGTAGTGCCAATATAAGTGGATATTAGGTACGTAGATAGATAAATTATAATGTATCGTTTTCTACTATACCTAGGTATCTTTATTAATAATGATAATAAATAACTGTTGAGTCTTTATTTTAGTAACAGCTTTCACAAGAGAACCATTTTATATTTAGATACATTTTATCATAAAGGACTTAGGATGATGTTTTGTTAAAATTATATTAACGTGTTTTGACTCTTTTGCTCTTTCGGAAATAGCGTATGTCGGAAAGAGATAAACTACATTTGGTAGCTAAAATCCTGTATATTAAGCATTTATGAATAAGGCCTATAAAACCTATGTAATCTAACGTAGCATTTACAGCAAAGTCTAGAACAATTTAACTACCTAGAGAAAGTTAGCACTATAAGTTTTAGTGCTCAAACTGGTGCCGGATCTGACTAAGACGTCTAGGCCTCAAGAACTAGGTAACCTAGGTATTATGACGATCGAACCATGGTAAGACATAAATAAGAGAAGTTTGTGGGTAGTTTTGTATAGTTATGTACATTTTAATACAAATCATTGAATGTAGTCCTTGTAAGTAGAAAGTTTGAAAATGTCATTCACATCTACAGCATCTAAATAAAGACAATAACAGAAACATTAAACAAAAGTGACATCTACTTTACATTAACGGTACAATTTGCGTCAGAACACTAAAACTAGTCCATAGACAATGAACAACAATGACAAGCTGACAACCTGATAAAAATATAAAAAAACACAATGTTCCAAATTCAAATGATTTCCCACACGTAACGTTACGCGGGCGGACATCGGGCGCGCTCCGTTATGCGCGCGGCAGTGACCCACTTGACTTAACATTTTCGCCGACATCGCTAACCGGTTGTATTCATAACCTTATTTGAAACATCGCTGCACTACTCAACCATCGCTTGTCAACTGAAAACTTTCTCCCATTTCTCCGTGACGTGACAAGCAATGTATTATAAAGTGCAGCAATGCATCTGTCGGGAAAAGTCACGTTCAGACTAACGTTTGGTAGGAGTTTGCCGCGCTTTCTGATTTTGTACCGCGACAGTTTCAAAGTCACGCCGGTATTTAGTTACGTAGGATGTTGTTTTATTGTAACAATTACTATAATGGTGTTGTAATTGTAACTAGACTCTATTTATAGAATTTAGCCATTGTTTGTGAAGTTATTAAGGATTATGTAGAATAGTCCGTTAGAATATTGATGTTCAATAGAAAGATGTATTCATATAACCATTACTTGTATGCCGTTTGCAAATTTAGAAACAGTTAAAATTTAACTAACAATAAGTAGGTACTTATGTAAGTAATTAGTTTTTGCTCCTTCTAGACAACAACGGCTAATAGACAGAAACCTTGAGTCTAAAAATTGGTAAAATATTAATTGGTCACCAAAACGAAATATTTCAAAATGTCAGCAATTTTAAAACAATTCTGTTTGCTTTCATAGACAATCTATCACATAATTATAATAGTTTCCTTTATGTAGGATAATACTTCTTTCCTCTGCCTTCATCATAGAATAGGCACAATAAACTTTGCAACCCAAAACCTCTAACCAAACATTGATTCACCAATGTGATAATAACCATAATGTCAACCGCAACTAGCATTACCTTCGATCAACAATACACAACTAGATGTCGGGTCACGTACAAAATCAAAGCTAAAAACTGTCCGGTTTGACAGCTTATTTTGTTTACTACCAACCTGACAAAAAAGTTTTAAAACAGTTCGTTCTTTTTGAAGAACTACAGATGGAATGGAGTCGTGTTGAACACTTAAATAATTTGTAATATGCACATAAAAGTTTACTTAAAATTATTTATGTTTTGGGCTATCTATGTTTGATAGTATACATACTTGTTTTTTTGCTAGTGTTCTGTTATGTTTGTGTATGTTTTTGGCCAAGGTTTCTATCGCTGGATGGCAAAAATAAAAATATACTTAAATTCCACATCTTAATATTCATGATTATAATCTTAATAATAAAAGTACAGTTCAGTGCAATTAATAATTCTATAATAAATTAATTATATATAATAAATTATTACTACAAATCTACTCCATGGATTTGCTGTTCTGTTTCACAAAATTTTGCGCCAACGTTGGCCAAACATTTGTATCGGTGACTTCAAAACAGTATTTTTTTTCAAAATTTGATATTATTTATTAGTTAGCTTAAAATATAACTTATTCTACATGTACTTACCAAAAGTAAGACACTCCGGCCGTTGAATTGTTTTTCCGGCCATTATTTTTGCAACTTTTAAATAAACATTGCGGCATTGTGTTGTGTTGTGACACGTGTTTACATTGGCTGTGGTTCGAGGGCACTAAATATAAGATCGGCTCACTTTTCAAATGAGCCGATAAGCACCTGGCCGTATGATTTGCGCCGACCCGACATCTAGTTGTCTATTGTTGATCGAAGAGCATTACAGTTAAATAAATAAAAATATAAACGCCCAATGACTCAATGCAAACGACAACTACCAACTTAACAAACGTGATTCATTTGACGTAACTAAAAGAGGAATAAAAAAAAACTTGATTGAATTATGGTAGTTTAAAGGTTAGCTTGAATTGAAACGCCATGTTGTCAATTGTCATTGGTTAGCACTGGAGGTTTAATTTGCCATTTTGCTAAAGTTGGTTAAAGCATTGCTTGGGATGGTTTTTACATTTTGACACTAGTTATTTCATCCTAAATAGGTGCTATTGGAAGAATCATCATACCAGGCGTCGTAGCGCGTTTGATGTGGATCCTCAAAGGTTTCTGGCAAATTCTGTGTTTTCTGGCCACAGATGTAATGTGGCCGATAGTGAAGGCCCTTCAACTCACTGAAGATATAAAGTACAGTACAGTACAGGATGATGTTGTATTTAATTACCACAATTGCCTAATGGGGGTTGGTAATCTTAAGCCGTGTTGCTTCGCTCATTCCGGGAATTGCACCCAGGATGGGTCTTGGGAGGCCAGTGGCCACGCCACTACACCACCAAGACATTTACCATTAATTATCTATCTGAGCGCTACCGTGCTTCGGAGGGTATGTTAAGCAGTCGGTCCCGGTTGTTTCAATCGTTAAGACCATGTCGGAGGCCTTTAGGTGGTCTAAACAACTCTGACGCCAGGGTTGGCCACGCCTATTCGAAATGAATGATGATGGATGATTAATAACCTCTCTTTTATATCCTAATCCGAAGAATTTATGTGTAATATCTCCACTTAAAATAATAAATATCTACGTTTGATCTATAGCATAGACAAGAGTTTTCTAAACGCGTGGGTCGATGACATTTGAATTACTAATGTAACCTAAAAATCTTGATTGAGTAGATGATATCAATTGATTTGAAGAAAGGTCTTAAAGGCTTGAGCGAAATGTCTTGCTCGTCGACTGTGAGAAGGAGATAGTCGCGTTCTTTCGGGTTTGTATAGTGTTATCTCTGTCACACGTTACTGATGTGAAGTTTGACGTACGAACCTCTATCTCTACAAAATAAAAATAAAACACTAGATACATCAGAATTATTGTATCATAACGTAGGTAAATGACATCCATTTAAAAATTAGTTTTAAAATGACAGCTGTCATTTGCATAACGGTATCGATTTTGGTACTTCAAAAAACCACCTTTCCCAATTCAGAGTGTAATTTACATTTTATCTCCGAGAATATCATGACCACAAATAGCCAAATGTAATATCTATGCTAAAACCATTACCAGTCCAACAGCCAACCTGTGTAAATGTAATATTGTAAAATAAACTTTCATCGTCGGTGCCGTTATACGTAAGTGTTACGTGACCTCGAATCCTGGACTAGTTACTGCATCCGTTGAGACATTCACTAACCTTTACCGTGGAGATTCTGATGCTTAGAGCTTAGTTAGAGCAACAACGTAAAATAAAAAATATTGCTAATTAATATAGGTATTTCTGATTAAGAAGATGAAATGACATAAGTAAGTGTCAAAAAATAATATTCAAGAAGGCTTAAAGTAATAATTTAGAATATATATTATAGATAATATAAAATTCTCGTGTCACAATGTTAGTTACCAATTAGTTACCATCGAAAAAGCTTGGCCGATTTTTATGAAATTTTGTATCCGTATTCAGTAGGTCTAATAATCAATCAATATCTATTTTTCACATCCCTAAATGTTAAGGGTGGTCCACCCCATAATTTTAATATGGAAAAACAACGTTTGCCGGGTCAGCTAGTATTTTATTGGTGGAACCAGAAGTTTGGTTTAGGCTTGGGACTCATCTGGATCCGCCATAGTTTTGGTAGCTTAGTGCTAAGAAAAACGACCTATACTATACCCATTTGTGTATATATGTAGTATGTTTTCCGTAGGTGATGCATGAAAACAAATATGGCCGATTTACCAAAGACAATTGCTTCTATAGTCAATTGCAGTTATTTCAGTCTATTCTTAGACATCACTAATTATTTATCCTCTTTAGAAGAAATTGTTTTATTTTTAATTTTAGGAAGTGGATTGAAGGTATTAAAGAACTGTCTTGGCAAAGGCGCTTTAAGTGTAATCACCTTTCTGTCCTTTTCACTTATCTCTTATTATTCTCTTCTGCCTCTATAGCTGAATGGCAATTGACAATTGGCTGTATTTATCAAAATGTATAGGAAACAGGAATGTCATGTAATATTTAGGTGGTCATACATATTTCCATATATCCCATAGAAGTTAATGATCCTCAAAATAAGATTAAAAAAATCTTAAAATAAGATTTAAAAAATCTCAAAATAAGATTTAAAAAATCTTATTTTGGGCAAATACTGTTTGTATTTTGACTCATAGGTAATGTTATTTCCTATTCTAAGTATTCTAAGTCCTAATGCAACAACAAACTCTGCGTAATCACGAAATGTGCGTGCTTACTAATTCTAGATCTATTATTTCTGCATTAATAAATCGTTCAAAATAACATGACATGCAACGTACATCGTACATGGTCATTGCATTTCCGATTCGTATCGTCTGGTCTTATAAAACAACAATAGCACAGTAATTAATCGGTGAAAATCTAATTCCACAATGTCACGTAAAGCGAATGTCTCGGGGAAATGCAATTTTCTTATGCAACCTCTAATGCGATTCAACCGGTAAAATCGACGTTTCTAATATTACACACATGCATTTTAGCTGCCTGCTTTGCTTTCTTCGACATACTCAGATGCCGGTACAAAAAATACTTTGCTTTCTTTTTCAATGTCGACCAAAAGAAACAGCTAGAATATTCTATTGAGTTGAAAAGAGATGGAGACAGTATTATGTGGCGCGGGCTACTGTCACATTGACGTTTAGAACGTCAAAACTCCCGCCAAATAAATTTGACAGTTGTGCGTTAGAAATAAGGTTGGTAATTTGGCGCGTAACGGTGAACTAGTGTTGGGCTGTTTCTGAGTCGCTGTGCTGTCGATTCGCGTGCGCTGATATGTGGGACAATCGAAAGCCTTTCTCCGCTCGGCGGTTAGGTACATAATTCCGTTAGTTTTTTTGTGGCAGCCATTACACCAATGTTGGCGGTGGCATCATTTATTCGCTTTGTCACGTTAGATCATTCTCGTTGGACGTGGAAAGCTGAATCGCTTGGAAACAGCCGCATAACTGTTTGCGGAGAAATGATGTAATTGATAGATTTTTTTCAATACTCAATGCCAGTGTAATGATTTTTATTGTGATTTGAGATAACTTTATTGGTTATCAGAATTTCTTTAGAAATTATATTTCCTACACATTGTAGCTGATGTATTGCGAATTCCAAAGAAAGTTTTATCCTGTAGGTAGTTAGTTACTCTATTAAATTTTTCTTAACATCCTTAGTACCTACCATTTCAATTAATTTAATGCAGTATACTTAATGCTGCTCTACATTCAAAAATCAAATATAGAACGGCTCCACAAAGAATCAATTTAAAAATTAAATTACATGCCAATGTCATTCCAATTACAAAAAAGATCACCAATGACCAACATAACAATATTAATTTCTAATTACAAATGGCTTTCGAAGCCAATATGGCGGGTGCACAGATAGCAACCAAAGAGTTTGTAATTGCATAATTTGCATAGACGATGCAAGCCACTTTCTCTCGGTAACGGGACTCGAATCTGGGACATCCGCAACTAAACGTTCCCACTTTGTACAGCAATTGTGGGAGCAATGTTTAGGTCAAAGTGTGGTCTTTAGTCGTTATTAATGTTGCATTGTTTTAATTTAATGGCATTCTTGGGAGGAAATTGCTGTTGAGTTAGTGTGTCAATGTTGGTAACACATTTGGAGGTCATTGTCAAGGAAAGCTGCGAATGTTCTGAGTCATTTGTATCGTGGTGTTGTTCAGTGCGAGGCTTAACGACAGCTGTAGGAAGAAGATGTCAAACGGTCTTTGAATAAACCCTTTACTTTTTGTTTGTTTCATCACATAATGATATTATTATAAAACTGGTTGGCACATACGTGTCTTCTATGGTCATGAACCTTAGACATGTTTAATCTCTTGGTAATGATCAGATTAAGTCATGATCACTGATACTAGCAGTACAATAGCTTGTATAAAAACATTGGCAGTAATCGTCTTTGAAGTCGCTGTAGTCTTGACAACGGCATGGCACCATGTTCAGATACTAATTTATCTTTTATATTCTTTCCGATGAAAATAACGCAAAGACGATCTGGGTGTCCATTATACAATTTACCTACAGTAATTGTGTACCAGCAGCGTGTTTGAACCCGTCCCCGTGGGACTTTCGGGGAAAAAATTAGCCTATAATATAATAACCTTTCCGTTGAATGTGGCTATCCATTACAAAAAAAAATATTGACATCGGACGGGTAATTCCGAGATTAGATGAACATACAAACAAACAATATAAATTTTACCTCTTTATAATATTAGTATTGATTTATCAGTTAGTTAGATTCCGTAATACAAGCCTAGAGCTTTGGGTCTAATTAACCGTTTGTGAATTTGTATTGTAAATATTTATTTCTTTTTATTTATGTGACCAAGTTTAAGGGATTATAAACTTCCTAAACCAACCTTCCAAGGCGTTGAGTACTTTCAAAATATCCTTCAGAGTCAAGTCCTAGGTACGTGTAAGTCTAGATCATCTAGTGCTTCCAAGTGAGAATTTAAATAATGTGTTTGTTCGTGAAAGGCTTCGTTTGTTTTGCGGTCACAATCATAACAAGTTGTTTGGAGCCGGTAAGGATTTGTTTATATTGGAAACGTAATTATTTTTTTTGGAAATTTTAGTTTAGATTGGAGTTGCCATTTCTGATCAGTCTATAAAGTAAGATGTAGTGATAGTAAGATGATTCCGTGCTTCGGAGGGCACGTTAAGCCGTCGGTCCCGGATACTTTCTACGGATAGTAGTCGTTACATGAGCCATGTCAGAGGCCTTTGGTGGCTCAATAACTCTGACACCAGGATTGGTCAGGTTGACCATCCACTCGATGAAGAAGAAGAAGTCTATAAATCGAACTGGGTAAAGGTAATGGCCGCTTAGAAGGCATCTATAGGCTTATCAGACTATACTAGTACAGTGAGAGAAAATAGGTCTAATAACTACACTTGCCTGCTGCGTGTTGCTGATATCAAACCATAGCCATTTTGTATATATTATACTAGCAGCGCCCCGCGGTTTTACCCGCGTTGTGTCGATTCCTGTGGGAATTTCGGGATAAAAAATAGCCTATGTTACTCGTGGATAATGTAGCTTTCGAATGGTGAAAGAATTTTTAAAAACGGTCCAGTAGTTTTTGAGCCTATTCATTACAAACAAACAAAGTTTTCCTCTTTATAATATTAGTGTAGATATCCTTCATAACCGATTTCGGCTACAGCGACTGCGATCTCTGTTCTTTTAATTTATGGACTCGATATAGTGTCATGATTGTGTCCTTATATGACTGATGTGACAAATTTTCTCCGTATTGTCCTTTTGCAGAGCAAAGGCTTTCTGCTTACTGATGATCTTAGGTACTCAGTAATTTTTGGCAAAATTCAGTTAGTACAGTGATTTCAAAACCATGTTTGAAAAATGAATTTGGTTGCGCTCGTGGCGTAGCTTGACTAAGCGATGTTTATTCATTGCGATTGTTAAGCAACGTGCAGTTCGGCCCCAACTTGGATGGGTGGCCGATAGTGGCATTTCTATCTACCGTGCTTCGGAGGGCACGTTAAGCAGTCGGTCCCGGTTGATTCAATAGTCAGACCATATCGGAGGCCTTTAGGCGGTCTAAAAACTCTGACATCAGAGTTGGCCAGTGATCTACTTGAACGCACTTACTAACTTACTGATGTAACCAATTTTCTCCGTATTGGTCTACTACGGGGCAAAGGCCTCTGAAGATATCAGTACAGTGATTTAAAAGCTAAACCATGTTTGATAAATAAATTCGAAAAGCAAACAGTGCAAAATGCACCTTACTTTCAAAGTGTGTCGGAGAAAGTCCAGAGAAAGGTGCGCACCACTGGGTCAGTTATTATAGTTACGTGGTGATCCACTTTCGGGGGTATTCGGTTGTGTCATTCGAGGTCACACCACTATAGAACAACAACCGTTAATTTGTGAGGCTTTTTGCAGTTTCTGGTGACGTTTAGAGGACTTTTGTGATGAATTTGGTTGTGTTTTGGTATAATGGAAAGGCGATTATAGTTGTTTTTGGGGGGAAATGGAGGGAAAAGAAGATTTTTGTTTTGGGTTTGAGATAATTTTGTGAGATGTTGCATTGTTATTTTGGTGAGATTTTTTTGTTTATTTGAATAGGTTTAAAGTATACCTACTTATTATGTGTTAACCAACGTGCAGCTGGGTAAATTACTTGGATGGGTGAATTCGGTTATATTTTGGGGGTGATAATTTTGAGTGAAGTTTTGTAGAAATCTTTGTTGTGATCGTTTTAACAATGTCCGATGTTAACTTACTGTCCGTTAGTGACATGCTCTCTGAGATCTACTGTGTTTTCAAAGGCACGTTAAGTTATCGGTCCCGGTCGGTTTTACCGTTAGAGTCATGGGCTATAAGGAGACCTAAAAATTCGTAAGACACAGGAGTGCCTACTTCAAAATACTAGCTGCGCCCCGCGGTTTCACCCGCGTTGTACCCGTTCCCGCGGGAATTTCGGGATGAAAAATAGATGTTGGCCGATTCTCAGACCTACTCAATATGCTCACAAAATTTCATGAGAATCGGTCGAGCCGTTCCGGAGGAGTACGCGAACGAACACTGTGACACGAGAATTTTATATATAAGATTATGTTAATTTGAATTACTCGGATGATTTTGGTCCTTGAGTCTCCTAACCCTGGATCCACTACCATGTAAGTATTTTTCCACAGAGCAAAGACTATGGTCCTTTGGTCCTGTAGTCCTATGGTTTTATGGCCCTATAGTTCTAGCCACAATCTCTACGATCGTAGGTATACAAACCTTTTCACAACAGACAACATACTACTCTTACCAGACTCAACCATAGACCATAGTAAATTATAAAAAAAATCCATAGAGCACAGACCGCACACCATAGAGCATCGATCACAAACCAGCCAGCTGCAATCGAGGTGACCGCATTGGTCTGAAACGAGAAAGCGGAATAATAACGGTACTATTGTTTACTATAACACTTATAATACAGGATTATATGTGTATTATACTGTGACCTGTGTGGTATAATATGTTTGTATAGCTGCGTTAGGAATCAGTATAATTATACAATATATAAATAAATAAATAATAAATATACCCCGGACAAACTCACACACGGTTAATTAGACCCAAACTAAGCTCTAAGCTTGTAATATGCAATCTAACTAACTGATACTACTACTTATACATACACAAATACTTTTATAAGAATATATAATTGACACCCAGACGTCGTCGCCAACAACTATGTCTGCACATATTGTTGACTCCGGGCGGGAATCGAACCCGCAACCCCCGACACAGTAAGCGCTCTCACTGCCACTGTGCCAACGGGCTTGTCATATTTCAGTATAATTATACATTATATGTTTTTTTTTTCATTAATGCTAAACTGTTTAACGGCTACCCGCGATACAGGCTAGCCCTAGTGCGGGAGCCATTGGATATGTAATTTTTAAGTTGAAGCTTTATTTTTGTCAATAAATATTTTTTCATTTTTATGATATATTTGGTTTGATTGTTTTAAGGATTGAAACTACGTTTACGGATACACTTCGCTTTTATTTTAAAAAATTGCCTGACGTTTCAGACAGTGACAGTTGTGACAGTTAAAGGCCGACACGTCAGACAAAAATCTACACTAATATTATAAAGAGGAAAACTTTGTTTGGTTGTAATGAATAGGCTCAAAAACTACTGGACCGTTTTTAAAAATTCTTTCACCATTCGAAAGCTACATTATCCACGAGTGGTTAGGTTATTTTTTATCCCTAAATTCCCACAGGAATGGACACAACGCGGGTAAAACCGTGGGGTGTAGCTAGTGTAAAATAAAAGCGAAGTGTATCTATAAACGTAGTTTCAATTCAAACTGAGTAGTGTTTGCTTAAGAAACAAGTATGTTTTTAAAGAATTAAGTAACTATAGGAGTTGAATAAATGTAATCTGAAGAGGTAAAAACGTATCCATATTATTGGCCGTTAACCTTTATTTTTACCCTCTTGCCTTTAAAGGGAGAAAAAAGGTGGACTAAGATCACTAATAATTTAGTCGGGCCCGGTTGTTTTAATCGTTAGACCATGTTTGGAGGTCTTTAGGCGGTTTTAAAACTCATAAAAGCCTCCGACATAGTCTATCAATTGAAACAGACGAGACCGACATTTTTTTACTAACACAAGTTAACAACATAAAAGAGATAGTTTACAAAATGGCGTCAATTAATATGAAAATGAATGTTTGTCATAAGTAATGATTCTATTAACAATACGGATGAAAGTGCTCGGATAGGAAAAGTGGTGAAAATTATTGAATGCTTCCCGCGTGCCTTCTCACGGCCAATTGGAAAGGTTGTGGTACAATACAAGCGGTAGATATACGGAGATATGTGTAGTCATCCCGTGCCCACGAGCGCTGTAATTCGCTCGAAACGTCGGGTACGTATTTTAGTAAAATACGTTAAATTATGTATCGCGATACAGACCCGTTTCAGTTAGTATAATGGGATACGTGTATTATAATCTGAGTAAAATATTTGATATATGTAGGGTAGCGGTGAATAAGAGACTTAGGATTGTTTTAATCGGTTGGTAACATAGTTAGTAACATACATTCGTTAAAAAGTTCACGTTGTTTTATGCTGTTAAATGTCTGTTTAGTTCCATAATTTATATAAGGTATCTTTACGCAGTAATTGCTTCGCTCTTCCGTGGGTACCTATGTGAAGTTGGTCAGCCAGTAGAAAGCCAGGATTTTTCATTTGGTTACGTCTGTTAAGACTGATATTTTGTTTTAACGTTGACTGGTGCGTCAGCATTGTTAACAATGAGCGATTTTACAAGCTGCAAGCTGTTGAGTTAAATAGAAAGATACCGTCACACACTTTTTCTAATGTCACTTTTTCTAATGACTTGAGAATTTCATTAGTCGGTAGGTACTCGGTAAATATTTTTTTAAACGGTAAAGCACAAAAACTTCATCTATCCATATTATCTCATCTCACTACAACTTAACCTTTACTAGCACGTTAACATCAATCTCATACCCACATTCATTAGATCTTATTTCGTAGCAATAGACATCAAAGTCGCATATCAATTTGAACTAACGGTTTATTTAACCAGACCTATCAAATGATTTATGTGATGTCTATCAAATGATTTATGTGATGATTTCAAAATATCGCGTCGTGTCGTGAGTTATCCGATAATAAATTATTGGGTTTGTGGGATAATTAACGAACGGGAAATAGTTTACGTTTAGTTTAACTACGTGTTTGTATGGTACTTAAATGTTTATTCAACGTATCACTACAAAGTATAAAACAAAGTCGTATTCCGCTGTCTGTCTGTCCCTATGTATGATTAGATCTTTAAAACTACGCAACGGATTTTGATACGGGTTTAAATAGATAGTGATTCAAGAGGAAGGGTTATATGTACAAAACTTCCCGAAATTCCCACGGGAACGGGCACAACGCGGGTTAAAACGCGGAGCGCCGCTAGTTTTTTTTATAAGGGATTGTGTAGTGTAATTGTTAGGACTGAACCACAGATTATTAAATAGTTATTTCGACTGAACTAAGAATACTAGATTATTAATTTATGACGTAAAAATACTTTCAATACTTTCAATAAACACCATCATCTTTAATTACTTAGTCCGTATTTTCTTAGATAGAGTATAGACAAAATAGATATTCAGGGTTTTTTTTTATTGTGACCAGAGTATGTACTTATCATAGACTAAAACACTTGAAAACGAAGGAAGAATGCTTCTCTACCTATTAAGAAGATTAAAAGTGCTAAAATCACCGTGTTAAATTCTGAATTATAATTATAACTAATGCCTAAATCAATGTATAAAAGTACCAGCCTGTCTTTCAACTTCTTTGGTCTTAAGAGTTCAAATATCCTTAACTCACATTTCAAAAATACATGACCTGCCATGCATGCATGCAAAATTGGCGCGATTCATGAACATATTTTTTTTATTCCCAAAATCCCTCTTGATTAAAACCTATGTCGTACTTAGTTTAAAAAGTTTACACTCCATACCAATCTTATTTATTTCAATCATTCACTTATTATTCCTTATCATCAAATATTTAAATTCGGAACGTCACGTTTCCCGCCTCAGTAGGTAACCCAATTAATGGCGCGTACACATTGACATTCGCTAGCGGTCGTCAACCGCACTTTCACTATCCCTTCCTGTTGCGTAACTGTGTAACGGAAAATTAATTATCAGTTACTTGTCTTCCATTTTGTTACGTTTTTCTAAATGTTAGTTCTAAGTTATTAATTATGTTTTATTTCCAGTTCAAGAAATAAATGTTTATTGTTTATATGTATAAAGAAGTAAAGTTAGAGAAAATGTGTTCAATTTTTGTTTTAGTAACTGTTGAAGTTAAATACTCATTGTAATTTTATATTATACATTTAAATGTTTATTGACTAAAGTAAGGCAATGAACATTGAAAATTTATTTACATTATTTAAAAGAAAAGTACTTGCGTAAAAAAAGGAAACAATAATTGTTTGTAATTCATTAAGTTCGACCAAACGAATTTTATTCTTACACTTTTCAACCAAAAATATAGGTACTGAATAATTTTGTCAATACTGTTATAGTAATTAAATTATTAATTATTTCCATTTTCATCATTAACCACCACAACCACCAAGAAATGCATCAAATAACCTAATTACCGTACGTCACATTGACATTCGCCGGTCGTCGCACGATACTTTCACTGACAGGAAGGCGGGGCTTCCTGTTGCGTAACGCGCGGGAAACAGTTACTTTACGTAACGTTCCGTTATCATAACCGTTATTTACATTTGTTTTTCGTTTCTTTGTTTGCGTGATGTATGGTTATTTAAATAATATGTGTGTTCTTACAAAAAATGAGCATTTATTGTGGAATGTATAATAATACTTCAGTTTACTTTAGTTATTAACTTGTGTTCAGTTGTTAATGATTAAAATGAGTAACATGAGAGATTTAAAAGAGAGAATAGAATTTGAATGAAATTGATGTAGAATGAGTTGATAATTATTGAAATAAAAACAAATATTTTTTCCGAGGATATTTTTATTTTTACAAGCTTAATAACATTGGCTTAAAGTTTACCAGGAACTGATATTATAGCAGGTTAACCTCAACCGAGTTAGCTGACATTTGGAGTACACGTTATGTTTTTATAAGTACACTTATAAATATTAACAATAACAAATGTGAAAAGGTGACAACAAGGAATAAACGTCTTAATCTATACTAATATTATAAAGCTGAAGAGTTTGTTTTGTTTGTTTGTTTGTTTAAACGCGCTAATCTCAGAAACTACTGAACCGATTTGAAAAATCCTTTTTGTAATGGATAGCCACATTCAACCAGAAGGTTATAGGCTACTTTTCATCCTGAAATTCCCACGGGAACGGGCACAACGCGGGTAAAACCGCGGGGCGCTGCTAGTGTAAAATAATACTAGCCGTAATTTCCCATTGCTGGGCTGAGGTCTCTCATCTTACCCAACACATCAGTACAGTTAGAATATATTATAAGATGTCTATATGATAAAAGCTTTATAATTTGCAGCCTAAATTCGGAGCTAACGTCAATCACTGAACACTCGTCAAAATATTCCGTCAATAAATGTTTGACCTCATACCAGTTTGGTGTACCGTTAGATTTACTCTAACTGAATCAAATACTTGTTCAGTATCTACTAAAAAGCTTTAAATGTTTTGTTTTTTTATCAGAAGTTGCAGTAAATATCTATGTTTTATCTATAGTCACAAAAAGGGGGAGGGGTATAAATTTTAATATTAAATAACCTCGGAAACACAGGGGGTCTAAATTTGGTGATTATGGTTATAGAAAAAGGTATTTCTTGGTTTTTTCTTAGGTTTTTTTCTATATTTCTATCTATGAAGATAGACACAGATACTCGGACACATGAAAATATTGTGTATTTGCTTTTCAGAAAGTATTATGGGTTCCCAAATAGGTAGATTTATTTTTGTTTAGATTAGTTCTTAGTGTTACCAGCTGATTAAGGTTAATGAATATTCAATTACTAAGAATCACAAAAAAGTAGGCATAATTTCGAAAAATATATATGTAAAATTATTTCTAGTGTCATACACTAGACATTCAAACAAACGATGACAATCAAAGTCATTGACACTGCCATTAATTCAACGCAAAACGTTACATCACCACTTAGGAAGCTTTGGAGTACGTTGCACCCTAGTCTTAGTGCACACTTGTTATTACATTCACGTGATGTAAGGTGAAACGCGAATCGCTTATGTAACCCGGGCCTTGAACCTTACGGAACTGCGAGCAGGAACTAGTGTGTGCGCGGCATTAACGTGGAAGCGTTCGAAAGTTGAATGAATTCAATGTTGTAACCATAGAGTAAATAGAATATTTTTTTAAAAGGTATGGAAATTAAGAAACAGGACAAAGATTAGACATTGTTTTTTTTATTTAAGCATTCTGTAGTGATGTGAACGAATGATAAAATTTGAAAGATAATTCAGAACCTTATCAAAAACTACATATGAGGCTAAATATTTAAAGGTACATTAAGCAAATTATGAAATTTTACAATTAAATAATACCGACCATCTAAAGAAAAATCACGTGTCTTTCGTAAAAGCTCGCAACAACTGATTTTGGCTTCCCCATAGAGTTCAAGTTTAAAAAGTAAATTTCACATCACTACATACCTAGTATAAAACAAAGTCGCTTTCCGCGGTCTGTCCCTATGTATGCTTATATCTTTAAAACTACGCAACCGATTTCGATGCAGTTTTTTAATAAATATAGAGTGATTTCAAGAGGAAGGTTTATAAGCATAAAATTCCTACGGGAACGGGCACAACGCGGGTAAAACCGCGGGGCGCTGCGCTGCTAGTAGAAAATAAAATCTTTGCTATAAACGTAAGAAAATCATAAAACGTTTCACATAATAAAACTTCACAGACAAACTGTCTATATACTTAATTAACTATTACTATACAATACTAAAACTATATTACTTATTAACCACACTCATAGACCGATAGTTTTCTCCAAGAGTTACCTCAGTTCAAGGTCCGCGGTTACGTAAACCATTTCTAGTTGCGCAAACGCAGTCGCAGGTTCAATACCCGGCCGTAGCAATCGTAAACTTGTTGGTTTTCATTCAGGGTTGTTGTGTAAGACAGTGGATAGAGTCAAAAGGGGGGGAATGAGTAATCATAGCTATAGTCTGGTGGAAGGGTTTAACTGCTGTACTCAGAGTGGTTAATGGTCTCTTAAAATTCACACACGGTTAATTAGATCTAAATATAAGTTCTAAGCTCGTATTATATAATCTAACTAACTGATTCTACTACATATTTGTAGATACATCTACATAATATATCTACATATACATAAACAAATACTTTATCACTACATAGTATAAAACAAAGTCGCTATTTTTGTCTGTTTGTTTGTCTGTTTATCTGTATGCTTAAATCTTTAAAATTACGCAACGGATTTTGATGCGGTTTTTTGTAATAGGTAGAGTGATTCAAGAGGAAGGTTTTTATAAAAAAAAAATCCCGAAATTCCCACGGGAACGGGCACAACGCGGGTTAAACCGCGGGGCGCTGCTAGTACTTATAAGAATACTAACTGTGTCCCGCGGTTTCACCCGCGGTTTCACCCGCAGCGCCCCCGTTCCCGTGGGAATTTTGAGATTTTTATTCCCTATAAACCTAACGGAGCCCGAGACCTTTCCAACGAATGCAAAACCGTGGAAATCGGTCCAGCCATTCACGCGTGATGCCGTGACCAAGGAAAACGGGTTTCATTTTTATATATATAGATATAATTGACACCCACGTCATCGCCAACAACTATGTCTGCACTGCACATAATGTTGACTCCGTTGAATCGAACCCACAACCTCCGACACAGTAAGCGCTCTCACATGCCACTGTGCCAACGGGCTTGTCAAAGTACAGGCAAGAGGCTGTACCCAAAATGTACCCAAAAGTGACGTAACTCTGACGTCATGAGTCATTAAACTCTAACAGTTAGATATGTTTTAATCAGACGATTAATAACAGAGTATTGTTTAGCATCAGTTGAGTGGTTAACGGGACCCGAGATTTCAACTGGTTTTTTGTTATGTAATGTTTACAGCTAGGAATGTGTTTGGTTTAAGTAGGTATAGTTCCAGGTGGTCAAAATAAACGTTTGTACATCCTATACTACTAATATTATAAATGCGAAAGTTTGTGAGGATGGATGTATGTTGGTGACTCTTTCACGATAAAACTATTGGACGGATTTGGATGAAACTTTACAGTAATATAGGTTATACATCAGAATTACATATGGGATATATTTTATCTAGAAATTCCTGTGGGAACGGGTGCAACGCGGGTAACACTAAATAAAAAACAGTAATAAAATTCTTAAAGTACCTATTGCTTTAAAATATTGTGGTTTTCAACCCTCTTAAGATTTTTATTTGTTTGAATTGATAGCCCCCTCTCCCTCCCTCTCCTCCCCCCTCTGTATTGATATGAGCATCTGGTTATGTACCTATTCATATAATTTTAACGATATTTCCATGATATAACGATTTCAGAGCTCACCAATGCCGCTTGCTTGTCCTCGGAGGCAAGCACGTCTTCAGGGAGGGAGAGGAGAGGCGTAGCATCTCCTGTCCCTCCTGAGGCAGCGCCCTCAGTAATACTATGCCCGTGACTCATACTCATAATAAAAAAACCTCAACACCTAAACCTAAACAATTAATTACAATATTACTAACTAGCAGCGCCCCGCGGTTTTACCCGCGTAGTGCCCGTACCCGTAAGAATTTCGAGATTATAAATAGCCTATAACCTTCCCGTTGACTGTGGCTATCCATTGCAAAAAGAATTGTTCAAATCGGGCTAGTAATTTCCGAGATTAGGTCGAACATACACACAAACAGAGAAACTTACAATTACCTCTATATAATATTAGTATAGACGAGTATAGATATTCAAACATTATTCAATAAGTTATTTAAATAGTCAAATCTATGCAAATATAATCAGTGGTTGTAAATAAATGTAAGTGCGTCGACCCTGTCACACCCCTTCAGGTCAGTTACCCAATGAACTTCTCCAAATTGGAAATCGACCTTTATTTTAACCCCTCTATAACTTCTTAAAAAGAGAAAAAAATTAAATTAAATCACCAATATTTTACTCGGTACCAGTTCTTTCTATCAATAGGCTATATCGGAGGTCTTTAGGCGGTCTAAAAACTCCGCGGGCTAGACCACTAAGCTAATCGAAATGATTGAATGAGTGACCAATATAAATTTGGTAAAAGAAATGTTCAGGATATATATTATACTAGCAGCGCCTCGCGCTTTTACCCGCGTTGTGTCCATTCCTGTGGGAATTTCGGGATGAAAAATAGCCTATGTTACTCGTGGATAATGTAGCTTCCGAATGGTGAAAGAATTTTTAAAAACGGTCCAGTAGTTTTTGAGCCTATTCAGTGCAACCAAACAAACAAAGTTTTCCTCTTTATAATATCAAGCGCTACCGTGCGTCAGGCACGTTGAGAAGTCAGTCCCGGTTGTTTCAATCTGTAGACCATATCGGAGGTCTCTAGGCGGTCTAAAATAAAAACTCTTTCACTAAGGCTGGTTCTTAACCTACACAAACTTATGGTTTATTAACATTCGCTAGTCACCGTCGCTGTAGCTGCACCGTGGCGCCATGTGTCAATGATCTAATGATTCACAATTATGTTAACTGACTAATAATAGTTAATTGTCGATTAACATTGAATAAAGTACCAGGAGGTCAAATTTTAACAAGTCATCAGTTGTTTCGGTAAGTTCAATAAACCTGAAACGGTTTTTATTCTATACTAGCAGTGCCCCGCGGTTTTACCCACGTAATGCCTGTTCCCGTAGGAATTTCGGGATAAAATAGCCTTATAGCCTTCCTCGATAAGTGGACTATCTAACAGTGAAAGAATTTTTCAAATCGGACTAGTAGTTCCTGAGATTAACGCATTCAAACAAACAAACTCTGTAGCTTTATAATATTAATAGTGCTTATCTCAGAAACTACGAATCCGATTCGAATGATTCTTTGTGTAATGGATAGCCACGTTCAACAGGAAGGGTATAGGCTATTTTTCATGCTGAAATTCCTACGGAAACGGGCATAACGCTGGTAAAACCGCGGGGCACTGCTAGTGCACGATAATTGCACTAATTACGTAAGTTTCGATTTAATGAACGTCTCTGAGTGCAGTAAATCACATGACTCAACACGACACTCAAATTGAGTCAGCTGACTGATGACGTCACGTGAAATATATTACTTGATGACGTCATATTAGTATGTGTACAATAATATAAGTACAGGGTGGGCCGACACTGCAGATTATTACATTATTCATAAACTTGGCATAAGAACTCGTAACAATGGTCCTTAATAACTGTAAGGACAAAGAACTGAATCATCCTTTGTTATGTCGGTTATGTTTTTGGAATTAAAATTGGATTGGTGAAGTAATTTGTAAAAAATAAGGAAAAATGAGGATTTGAGGAACTGATTCATACAAAATTAAAAAAGACGTGTGGCACTCGGGGACTGCCGCGGTAAAGCTATTGCATTTATATTGGCGAGTTGGCGCAATCGACAATCGCCAGCTCGCCAGCTCGCCAACTCGCCAGCTCGCCAGTTCGCCAGATCGCCAACTCGCCAGCTCGCCAGCTCACTAACTCGCCAGATCGCCAACTCGCCACTCGCCAATCCGCCAACTCGCCAGCTCGCCAGCTCGCCAACTTGCCAGCTCGCCAACTCGCCAGCTCGCCAACTCGCAAACTCGCCAGCTCTCTCACCCCCCTCTCTCACCCCTCTCTCACCCCTCTCTCACCCCCCTCTCTCACCACCCTATCTCACCTACCTCTCTCACCCACTCTCTCACCACCCTCTCTCACCCCCTCTCTGACCCCCTCTCTCACCCCCCTCTCTCACCACCCTATCTCACCTACCTCTCTCACCCACTCTCTCACCACCCTCTCTCACCCCCTCTCTCACCCCCTCTCTCACCCCCCTCTCTCACCCCCCTCTCTCACCCCTCTCTCACCCCACTCTCACCCCTCTCTCACCCCTCTCTCACCCCTCTCTCACCCCCTCTCTCAAACCTCTCTCAACACCCTCTCTCACCACCCTCTCTCTCGCCCCTCTCTCACCCCCTCTCTCACCCCCCCCTCTCACCCCTCTCTCACCACTCTCTCACCCCCCTCTCTCACCACCCTATCTCACCCCCTCTCTCACCCCCTCTCTCACCCCCTCTCTCACCCCCCTCTCTCACCACCCTCTCTCACCAACCTCTCTCTCCCCCCTCTCTCACCCCCCTCTCTCACCCCTCTCTCACCCCACTCTCACCCCTCTCTCACCCCTCTCTCACCCCCTCTCTCAAACCTCTCTCAACACCCTCTCTCACCACCCTCTCTCACCACCCTCTCTCACGCCAATCTCTCACCCCCTCTCTCACCCCCCTCTCTCACCCCCCTATCTCACCCCCCTCTCTCACCCCCCTCTCTCACCCCCCTCTCTCACCCCTCTCTCTCACCCCTCTCTCACCTCCCTCTCTCACCCCCCTCTCTCACCCCTCTCTCACCCCTCTCTCACCCCTCTCTCACCCACCCTCTAACCCCCCTCTCTCACACCCTCTCTCACCACCCTCTCTCACCACCCTCTCTCACCCCCTCTCTCACCCCTCTCTCTAACCCCCCTCTCTCGACCCCTCTCTCACCCCCCTCTCTCACCCCCTTCTCTCACCCCCCTCTCTCACCCCCCTCTCTCACCCCCTCTCTCACCCCCTCTCTCACCCCCTCTCTCACCCCCCTCTCTAACCCCCTCTCTCACACCCTCTCTTACACCCTCTCTCACCCCCCTCTCTCACCCCTCTCTCACCCCCCTCTCCCACTCCCCTCTCTCACCCCCTCTCTCACCCCCCTCTCACCCCCTCTCTCTCACCCCATCTCTCTCCACCTCTCTCACCCCATCTCACACCCCCCTCTCTCAACCCTCTCTCACCACCCTCTCTCACCCCCCTCTCTCACCACCCTCTCTCACCCCCCTCTCTCACCACCCTCTCTCACCACCCTCTCTCACCACCCTCTCTCACCCCCCTCTCTCACCCCTCTCTCACCCCCCTCTCTCACCCCCCTCTCTCACCCCTCTCTCACCCCTCTCTCACCCCCCTCTCTCACCACCCTATCTCACCTACCTCTCTCACCCACTCTCTCACCACCCTCTCTCACCCCCTCTCTCACCCCCTCTCTCACCCCCCTCTGTCACCACCCTCTCTCACCACCCTCTCTCACCCCCCTCTCTCACCCCCCTCTCTCACCCCTCTCTCACCCCACTCTCACCCCTCTCTCACCCCTCTCTCACCCCCTCTCTCAAACCTCTCTCAACACCCTCTCTCACCACCCTCTCTCACGCCCCTCTCTCACCCCCCTCTCTCACCCCCTCTCTCACCCCCCTATCTCACCCCCCCTCTCACCCCCCTCTCTCACCCCCCTCTCACCCCTCTCTCACACCCCTCTCTCACCACCCTCTCTCACCCCCCTCTATCACCCCTCTCTCACCACCCTCTCTCACCCACCCTCTCACCACCGTCTCTCACCACCCTCTCTCACCACCCTCTCTCACCCCCCTCACTCACCCCCCTCTCTCACCCCCTCTCTCACCACCCTCTCTCACCACCCTCTCTCACCACCCTCTCTCACCCCCAACGCACAATCGCACACAACGCCGTGTCGAAGACTGCCGAACTGAAACGACGTTAGACGATGCACGGCCTTCAAGCCACACCTCCTTCCCGTCGGATCGGGTAAGCGTGAGGTTTTTTTCGTTACGGTATTTTTGGATTTGGTCCCCGCGCTCAAAGCCCGCGATAGAAGCTATGCAATAGCTTAATAAATATCCATGGTATGTTATTTCTTACTTGGCGCCCCGCGGTTTTACCTGCGTTGTACTCGCGCCCGGGGGATTTTCAGGATAAAATGTATCCCATGTGTTATTCTAATGTATAACCTATATTACTGTAAAGTTTCATCCAAATCCGTCCACTAGTTTTTTCGTAAAACAGTAACAAACATACACACATCCATCCTCCAATATTGATGATTGACGTGTAATTTATACTTATGATATGATTCATCCCACAATTTTCTCGAGACACAACGCGGGTAAGACCGCGAGACGCTACTAGTCAAGTTATAAATACGAATCTTACACAATCAGTAACAAGCATTGATAATCATTTCCGATTCACTTCCTAGGTTCAAGGCGCATTGCCACGGGTACTGTTGGTGTCAATTATGTTATTACACATTTATACCTTAATGCAATAGCATGAAATAGAAATAAAATGTAGCGCTGACAGATTTTTTGGTTTTGACGTATTAACTTTGATTCACAATGAAAGAAAAAATCACTTTACAAACAAAATAGGTGAATTAAAATCAGTTCATTTTGAAAACTACTTATACTGGTTAATTGAAACTTATGTATAGCTCGCTCTATTTATGGGGGCTTAAAATATGTATATTACATTAAACTTATTTGTAAGTAAATAACGATAAAGTAAATTTTTGGGCAAAGATTCTGTCAAAGCCAAAGTTCTGTCTGATCTCACTGAAGATATCAGTATAGTGAGTTATTTTTAATGATAATTGTCACGCGTTATCTTCATAATAACGAACGTTACTCAGTTGACACCGACAGTACCACCCGACACGTGATTACGTCACTCAACCTTCCGCGAATGTTAACCGCACGTTACGAGGTCATCGACCGGACAAGGGTTTGTTTACTTTCATTACCACTCGCTTTACAAGTCGGCTAAGAGGGGAGGATTTGGTTAAGGGTGGTAGGGAAATTGCACCTATTGCAAGTGGACTAGGGGGCTGGGATAATACCACCTTTTTCAATCATGAATCTTGTCTGGTTAAGAACGTAAAGCGTACTTGATATTGAGCGAGTTTACAAGCTGTGAGCCAGTGAATAAGCAAGCATTGATTTAGTTTTCTAAAGGTGCGTTTACATTGAAGCGGAGCGTAGTTGTGCGGAGCTCAATTAATTATAATATAATATACCCGAACAAATTCTCACACGTTTAATTAGACCCCAACTAAGCTCTAACTCCTACTACAAATACTTTATAAAAAATTATAATTCGTCGTCGCCAACAACTATGTCTTCGCATATTGTTGACTCCGGGCGGGATTCGCACCCGCAACCCCCGACACAGTAAGCGTTCTCACTGTCACTGTGCCAAATCAATGGGCTTATCAAACAGAACGCAATACTATAAGATTTTGACAATGGCAATGCGTTGTGATTGGTCGGTTCAGTTCAGCACAGCTCCGCTTCGCTTCAACGAAAACACATCCTAAGGGTGCCTGTCCATTGATGCGGAGCTAGGCTGCGGAGAAACGGACAAATACAAACCAATAGGATTACATAAACTATCTGACGGGAAATTTTATGCAATCCTATCAATAATATAAAAATGAATCGCAAAATGTGTTGGTAAGCGCATAACTTCAGAACGACTGCACCAAATTGGATGATTCTTTTTTAAATGTGTTCCTTATTGTCAGGACAAGGTTTTTATATAAGAAAAATAAGGAATAAAGATCTCAAAATTCCCACGGGAACGGGGGCGCTGCGGGTGAAACCGCGGGGCACAGCTAGTTGGTTTATATTTAATTTTGTCCGTTTCTCCGCTCCGCAGCCTCGTTCCGCATCAATGGACAGGCACCCTAAAGTGTATACACTTACTTATAACTTACAAAAGTTTACCAAAAACATTAGTTAACCAAACCAATAAATAAGGTAAGCATCACTTTCTAATCCGCCAGAGGTTCCCAACATTTTTCTGCGCAAACATTTGCCCACTTCCGATCACTTAGGATGCTATGCGCGTGCGCACTTTCGCGATACCACTTGCGATGCGATGCGCGCGCAGTGAAACGTACTTTCAGACCGGATGTAGTGTTACAGAAAAATAGTTAGCTTATTAAGTAATAGGGCGATGAACTTGAGTACTACACTTGACTTAGTTAAGTTGTAAGTACTATCATATCGTAAGTAGACAAATCAAATCATTGAACAAAAACTTAAAAAAATAAATGTATCGGGCTTATATCAAGAACTAGCAGCGCCCAGCGGTTTTACCCGCGTTGTGTCCATTCCTGTGGGAATTTCGGGATGAAAAATAGCCTATGTTACTCGTGAATAATGTAGCTTTCGAATGGTGAAAGAATTTTAAAAAACGGTCCAGTAGTTTTTGAGCCTATTCATTACAACCAAACAAAGTTTTCCTCTTTATAATATTAGTGTAGATTACCAGTCAGAATTGCATAATGGTTTTTGTGTTGGATAGCCGCATTCAAGAAAAAGGTAATAAGCCTTTACAATCCCGAAATTCCCTTGAAACAGGCACAATGCGAGTAAAATCGCGGGGACTCAGCTAGTATTACAATAAAAACACTTTATTTGGTAAAAAAGTAAGTAAATTCGTGTTGGTTAGCGGCCAACCCTGGTGTCGGAGTTTTTAGACCGCCTAAAGGCCTCCGACATTTTCCGACATCCGACGGTTTGACGATTGCAACAACCGGGACTGAGAATTTTACGGGCATTTTATATTAAGACTAGCTGCTGCTGTGCCCTGCGGTTTTACCCGCGTTGCGTTCCCCTTGCCCGTGGGAAATTCGGGATGAAAAATAGCCTATAACCTGCCCGTTGAATGTAGCTATCCATTGCAAAAATAATTATTCAAATCGGGCTGGTAGTTCCCGAGATTAGCTCGAACATACAAACAAACAAACTTACAAATTTTACCTCTTTATAATATTAGTATAGATTGTTATATTACTCATAAAGAACTGACTCACTCAAGTAGTGCTACTCCATTAATAATTGTTCAGACATCACCCCCTTTAGGAAAACACAACGCTATGACGTCATGCAATCGCGTGATTGTGACGTCATTGCAGTCTGTATATACTTCGTGATTGAGCGAGTTTATAAGCTGCTAGCGGGCAACTATTTGTGAGGATGGATGGATGTATTATGTTATTCATTCTCGCTGAAACTACTGAACAGACCTGGACCAAACTTTACAGTAATATAGGTTATTATCAGAATAACACATGGAACACATTTTATCCCTAAATTCCTGCGGGTATGTACATTGCGGAGAAGACCACAAGGCGTTTAATATAAAACTAGCTGTTCCGCATGCTGGTTTCACTCGCGACCCAATAGCGCTAGTGTGAAAATGCTCTCTTCTTCATCGAGTGGATGGTCACCCTGACCAATCCTGGTGTCAGAGTTATTGAGCCGCCAAAGGCCTCTGACATGGCTCATGTAACGACTACTATCCGTAGAAAGTAACCGGGACCGACGGGTTAACGTGTGAAAATGTTGCAGATCCTGCTTACGTGTTTCTCCCAGATGTAGAGGGGTCACGTACATACATTTGTTGAACAGGAAAAAATCCTCTTTATATAATTAGTACAGACATTAAGTAAAGATAGAAGTATCTATTTATCTAATCAACACACAACACCGTCTCCTATAAAATCGGTCAACCCTAACAAAACTTATTAATTATGATAACACGCTATCAGTAACACCAATCAGCTACTGACGTATTGCTGACCTCAGCGGTGACTCACACACTCGACATTACACTGGGGTGGCTTGAGTCATGGAGAAATGTGCAAAATATATGGAAATTACTTTCTTTTTGAATGAGTAAGTAGAAAAAGTTTGATTAAAATAGTAAATTAGCCTCTATGATATCTTCGCGTATAACAGTACTAGCAAGACAGCACGGTTTTATCTGCGTATTGCCCGTTCCTGTGGAATTTCAGGATGACAAGCCTATATATGACCTTTCCGTTGAATGTGGCTATCCATTACAAAAAGAATTATTCAAATCGGATTGCTACTTCCTGAGATTAGCGCGTTCAAACAAACAAAAAAAAACTCTGCAGCTTTAATAAATTAGTATATTATCCTACTAATATTATAAATGCGAAAGTTTGGAAATGTATAGATGTTTCTAACTCTTTCACGCAAAAACTACTGAACGGATTTGGATGAAAATTTATAGTAATGTAGGTTATACATCAGAATAACATATGGGATCATTTTATCCCAAAATTCCTGCGGGAACGGGTACAACGCGGGTAACACCGCGGGGCCCGGCTAGTAGATTATAAGTTTCCACTAACAAGCTCAGAAAAACTTTACCATATTAGGCAAGTCATAACACATTGATTTGAGATCATTTAAAGTCATTGCACCTTGATTTCATCATCATTATTAGCGGATGATGATTTGTGATGCCACGTGGCGAAAGAGGTCGATCAACCGACGACCTTCATGATGTAAGTACATGACGTGTGATGATTTCAAAGAGTAATGATCCTGAGAATTGGAAATGTCAATGTTAGGGCATCTGACACTTAGAATGTACAGTGCAAAGGCCTTTTGGTCTAAACATATTTAATTTAGAATAACTATCTCGACTCGAGAAGAAGAAATGCCTTTTTGACTGGAATTTTGTATCTACTATGCTTGATGTGTTAGTAAATGTGTGGTTTAAGTAAATGATTTTTATTTTTCTTTCTCCTACTCACTGTATTGATATCTTCAGTGAGATCAGCCTTTTCCCAACAGTGAGACATTACAGGTTGATAATATATTATTTTTTTACTAGCGCTCTGCGGTTAAACCTAGTGCCAGTTCCCGTGGGAATTTGGGAATGAAAAATTACATAATATAATTATTCAAATTGGATTGATAGCTTCTGTGTTAGGGCGTTCAAACATACAGGTAGCGACACTGTGAGAGTGTCACTGTGGTAGCGACACTGTGGGTATGACACTGCGGTAGTGACATTGTCATGGTAGCGACACTATAGTAGCGACACTGCGGTAGCGACACTACAGCAGCGATACTACGGTAGTGACACGGCACCAAGCCCCTGATTGCGTGCCACCCATCTGTCACCCGTCCAAATATTTTCTAACCATTATCTTAAGGTACCACAACGCACTAAAGCATACGCAGAAGTTTTTTAATTATTCATTCATTAATTTCGAGTAGGTTATAATGTTATAAACAACACTGGCATCGGAGTTTTTAGACCATCACAATTTTACGTGCCCTCCGAAGCACGGTAGCGCTCAGATTGAAATTCAACTCCACCCATCCAAGCTGCACGTTGTTAACAATCACAATGAGCTTATATCCCTTAGTCAAACTACGCCACGAACACCTTGAGTCTTACACGTAGGTTCCATCAGGGTAAAGGCCCCCACAGGGCAAAAACCTTTCAACCTTGATTAGATTGTCATTTTAATAGTATTTCCATGTTTTTGTCGTACAATTTCATCCATCACAATTCTTGGCAACCATACTTCGTTTCGTACATACTAATCATAGTCAAATATCTATGACGTCATGGTTTACGTAACATGTCAGTGATCCGTCGACCTTATGTGACTCGCACCCACACTAGGTTTAACGAGCTGTCAGTTCGTCTGTCTGTATGGAAACTGTTTGGATTGAGACGGAATGAGAGAAGAGAAGAGAGAGAGAAGATATTTGTATGAGTATGTATGGAAGTATCTATAAATACTAAAATAATAAAGTTGAAGACTTTGTTTTTTGTTTGTTTGAAAGCGTTTATGTCATAAACTACCAATACGATTTGAATAATTCTTTTTGTAATTGATAGTCACATTCAACGAAATGGTTATAGGGTATTTTTCAACTTGAAAATACCACGGAAACGGGCACAACGAGGGTTAAACCGCGGGGCGCTGCTAGTAATATAATAAAGCTGAAGAGCTTGATTTTTTTGTTTCAAAGCGTCAATCTTAGTTACTGCCAATCCGATTTGAATAATTCTTTTTGTAATGGATAGCCACATTCAACAGAAAGTTTACAGATTATTTTTCACCCCGAAATTCTCACAGGAACGACCACAACGCGGGCAAAAACGGGACGCTTCAATTATTTTCTACTAAATTATTTAATAAATAGTTTTTACATAGCATAGACAAACTTATGTATTTCTAAATAAACAAGGATCGTATCATTGCGGCGGCCATTACGTAAACACGTGTCAAACACGCTAATATAACGACATACACGAATATGACACGTCACTTGTCACGCGATATCGCTATCGTCAAGATCCTAAGGTTATGAGGGCAATAACTTTACGTAATTCGTGAATTGGATTGATTCATTAATTATCTATGATTTAGGAAGTTCAAAGTATTCATACTAATAGATAAACACCTATCTTCACTACATATAGTAAAAAAAAGGTCGCTTTCTGCTGTCTGTCCCTATCCCTATCCCTATGTATGCTTAGATCTTTAAAACTATGCAACGGATTTTGATGCAGTTATTTTAATAGATAGAGTGATTCAAGAGGATAGTTTATATGTATAAAAATTCCCGAAATTACCACGGTAACAGGCTGGCTAGTTTCTAACATAATTAAGCTGAAGCTGTTTATGTTCTGTTTTTTTGTTTATAATGTAACGCGCTAATCTCAGGAACTACCAATCCGATTTAGATAATTCTTATTGTAATGGATAGCTACATTCAACGCAAAGGTTAAACACTATTTTCATACCGAAAGTCCCACGTGAACGGGTACAACGCGGGTAAAACGCGAGGCATAGCTAGTTGAGTGGAAGTATATTTTTTAAATTTCATTTAATGCACTGATCTCAAAAAATAACCTGTCTTATATGAAAACATGGCACATAATAACCACATTCAACAGGAAGGTTTTTGGCTATTTTTTATCCCGAAATTCCCACAGGAATAGGCACAACGCGGGTAAAATCGCCGGGCGCTGCTAGTTACGCATAAGTAGGGATCCCATGTCCCCTACTCCAGTGTCCTAAAAACATAACACATCTAGAATCTAGACCATAATCTTGTTAGTGTCAAAGTACTTTATATGATCTAGTTTTTAGGCAATTTAGTTTTGACCGACTTAGAAATAGGAGGTTAATCTGATAGCAATTTTATTATGTGTGTTACTATATTATGTTACCCTATATATTTGATTTGGAGTGTCCGATTGGGTGTCAAGAGTTTGATTGTTCCATTAAAGATGGTTTAGCATTCGTCAAATACCTAAATGTTTTAGTACTTTTTTTAAATGATTTTTTTTTATCTCATCTTTCATAGACAAACAATGCCCCACAGTTTTAGATGCACTATGCCTATTCCCGTAAAAATTGCTGGATCAAAAGTCTCTTGAAGTCTCTATTCAATACAAAAATAAATTTTCATAGAAATTATCGCGTGGTGTTGCTATAACATAAAACATATTAGTTTTTTCTCCTCTCTGTCCCACAGCTGGGCAAAGGCTTCCCCCAATCCTTTCTATGTCTCTCTTTCTAGTGTTAACTCCTTCCAATCCATCCTACTGATATTAAAAATGCGTCATCCAATAAGAACTTCTTCTTCTTCATCGAGTGGATGGTCAACCTGACCAATCATGGTGTCAGAGTTATTGAGCCGCCAAATACCTCTGACATGGCTCATGTAACGACTACTATCCGTAGAGAGTAACCGGGACCGACGGCTTAACATGCCCTCCGAAGCACGGAATCATCTTACTTTTCGGGCAATCAGGTGATTCAGTCTGCAATGCCCTAACCAAACTGAGGACAGTCTCACAAAGTGATTTTGATGTGAGGTAAAAGCTTGTGAGGAAGTAGGTATGTACCTAGTATGTACGAGTATGTAAGTATGCTTGTTACTCTTTCACGAAAAAACTACTGGACGGATTTTGATGTAACTTTACAGTAATACAGGTAATACATTAGAATAACATATGGGATCCATTTTATCCCGAAATTACCGCAGGAACGGGTACAATGCGCGTAACACCGCGGGGCGCTGCTGGTATTAAAGTAAATACGTACAAAATATGGCAACCTCTATCAAATTAATGGCACTGACATCCAAATTGTCAATTGATCATAGATCGTCAACATTTTATTTCCTAGCGGCCAATGGCTTTTGTACCAGCGACCTTGTGCCTAAGGTTGATCACCCCTGACGCCCTCGAGGTATTGATCAATGATAAACATTGTTTTGGTTCATCTCCTATTAGAAATAATGAGTAAATTAGATATTAGTTTACTGTAGTGTCGTAAATTTATGTAATAAGTCAAAGTATAATGAAATTAGCTGCGACCCGTGTTGTACCTGTTCCTGCGGGATTTTCAGGATAAAATATATCCCATATGTTATTCTGATGTATAACCTATGTTACTGTAAAGTTTTATCCAAATCAGTCCAGTAGTTTTTTCGTGAAAGAGTAACATACATACACCCTCATAAACTTTCGCGATAGGACTTTTTAATTTTTATTGATCGTCGTGTAGGTACTAGTAACGTACTCGTATAATCCATTACTTGAGAAAATATTTAGTTTGGTCTTTAAAACTTGTCTTTAAATAAATAAAATCTCCGAGAGGAAGTTTTAATTTGGATTATTTTGATTGTGAATTGAATAATCTAAGATTTATTATGCCAAATACTAGTCTATGACCGATGTCTACATTAATACTATATACTCTATGGGTCAAATAAACGCGGGAGTCCAATTTAAAACGCGTTCCAAATTCAAATAATCTTGAGCCACATGGAAGTATGATGGATAACAAAAGTCATTACATTATTAGCACTATGTATGTCAGTACCTACCTTGCCAGAGTTCATTCAACTTAACAAATTATAGCACAACGAACCGAACATTATTAAAAAACTATTTACGTTACCACCTATTGTCTATTAATTCATTTTTCGAATTGACTGTACTTTGCACTAACTTTTAGTTAACTGTCAAAGTTAAATGTGTTCTATTTTTAAAATTATCGCCAAAAGTGGCTTTAATACAGTCACAAATAGAACAAATTGCCCAATTTGGATGTCTTTTTAATGACCATAGATAAGGAAAAAGTGTCTAGACTAGAATAATAATATAAAATTAACAAAAATTACTGAAATAACGTTTGTCCCTTAAATATACTTTTAACTAATCAATCTTTAAATTTTACTGAATACACATGTGTTTCACCAATCATTTAGGCGATAGATCTGTCATTTCTTAATCCATTTAAAAAGTTCATGTATACATTTCTTGAGATTTTCCACACGAACGAATAAACATCGTTAGCCTAAACAAACCTACGGTATGACCTAGGTTTCGGGTAATGACATCATTTGGGCATCATTTCTATTATTAGACAACTTAAAAGAAGCAAAAAACACTATGGTACAGACAAACATAATTATTAAAACTATATTCAATTTTAATTACAGATACTAGGTACGTCTTTGTTTAAAATTATAACATTACGAAACTCGTGACATTTTAAAATACTATCTCCATGACTCCATTTCGCGTTATCAAAAATGATGTAAAATAAAATTTCAAACAAAAAATTGAACTGCGAATTAAAAAGTAACCGTCATCCTATTTGCCCTCATTAGAGTACGTTCAAATTTCGAACACCCACACTGACAGTCGAGTATTCGGCCTATAGAAGTACTCTTTTGTCTGTGTGTATGAAAATACGTGTGTAGGAAAATTTATTCGTACAGTGGTTTGTGTGTGTGCGTGGATGTTAGGAAGGTGAACGACCCAAGAATTTTCGGCAATATATTGCACAATTTTACTCATAGTGCTAAATGATTTGTGTTTTCTTTGTGATATTGAAGGTTGATGGATGGCGGGCGAACGTAGGTCGTGCACCTAATGATGTTTAATTTTAGTTATTACGTAGAAACATTATAAAACTGGAAATAGATAAAGCACTCTATATTTATTTTCGTTTTTCGAACGTTGGAAATGTCTTAATTAGAAATAGATTGGAACGTTGTTCGATTTTCGAATCCGTATTTTCTTTTGAAACCATCGATATCTAAATCATACCATAGAGTATAGATGTAAGAATTGGAACCTCTTTTAAAGCAAAAACTTACAAAAGTAATGACGAAAACAAAACCAAGCTTAATTATATTAACAAATCAGTAGGTTTATTTGTTTTATTACGTATAGGTAGTTAGCCTAAATCAAGTATCGCGCGTGATAACAAGTCACTGAACTCTGCAATGTAATATTGAACTCGGTAATCATATTGACATTGAAAGGGCAAAAAATGGAATGCACTTATTAATATTTTCAAAATGTCCATTAATATTTACAGGTCAAAGACCTAGTTTTATGTTTACCTTAAATAAGCCAATGGCATTAAAGACAGATTTAAATTTTGATATTTTTGGTAAAATCAATAAATTATGCCACTTTATGTCAACTAGAGTCGCATAATGCTTATGCAGGTAGCCTGCCTAAGGTCTTTAAATCCTGATTTGTAATAAAATTAAAAACTTTTTACCTAACCATATTATTATTAAGGCCCAACTATAATAAAATATTAAGTTCATTAAGTTATTACCTATAAAAAGCCAAAATCGTTTTTTAAATTGGAAAAAATGTTCTTAAAAAAGAACGCCAAGAGTCTATGGTATTGGTATCGCTCTATCCGAGTAGTTTGTCTTTAATCCCGGTTTGTACTCCTTCTTGTACAAACTCCTACAGGACAAAGGCCTCTTCCTTATAGAAAACATGAGTAAAAAAAAAACAAAGTAGAGAAAAGTAACAACCATCACAACTCTATACTCTATTGATCATGCTCACAATAACACACAGCATAATTTCAAAGACAATTATCCTAAAAACTTTGTCTATGTAATAAATGTTAGTAGCAGTTACAATAACAATGCTTATTATTTGTTATTACTTAACCAATAACGCACTTAAAACTCTATTATTTATGAATAAAGCTACCGTTAGTAAGTTAACCATTACTACAGAGTCTCAAGGATAATTTGAGCAACCACCATTTATATTTGTTGGTTGTGTAAACGAAACGCAACTTATTGCGTTACGTTAGCGAAACTTTAGATTACAGAGATGACACAGTGACGAAAATACAATTAAACATTTCTTGTAGTTAGGTAAACTTGTCACAGATAATTTGAGATTAGACTTTTATTGTTTTTTTGTCTGTGGTTGGCACATTGTTTTTATTGGCAATCTGTGGCGGTAATTGTTTTTAAATGCTCAAGGACATTAAAAGATAATATTTGAATTTTGAAAATGGAATGTAAAGAATGTTCTGTTCAAATTTGAATTTACATAACGACTCTTATCACGTGAATGTCTACAGTTAATTCCATATTTAAATAGAGCATGCTCATTATAATCAGTAATCAAATCGAAAAAGCAATTCATTAGAAAAAAAAAACATTCTAGAAACAGAGTTCCATAAACTTATATGTAGGTGTACAAGTATAATGAAACGAAAAACGTTGCCCTCCCGCCGGCCAGTCACGTAGACCCTTCATTGTGCGTATAAATCCCTATTTTTGGTGCACATTCGTTCGAATTCAGAGGGAGGTGGGAGTTCTTTTTCGCTGGTTGGTAGGGAAATTTTCCTCTAAGAAAAACGCCCCGAAAATATGCGATGTTATCGAACTCTGCAAGGTCGGCATGACAAGGTCACCGGCCCGCGGCGGTCGTCGAACCGATACGAAAACATTTCGTCCACTATATTGCATCATCATTTAGCTATATCTTCTTTGATAAGATCTAAAGATTGTGACATTGATAGGTTAGATATTGTTGGTAGGATAAAAGAGTTTAATGGTATAATGGTAGCGTCACGCGGTTTGCCCTGCGTTGGGTTCTTGTGGGAATTTCGGGATAAAAAGTGACGTACTTTCTCTTTAATGAGAGTAGGCATACATATGAATAATTTAATAGCTTCAGTTATCCTGTTTGCTTTTCTTACGGCCGTACTCGGAGACGTCAAATACTTCCTTAGTAGAGATTTGACATAGGTAATATGATGTATGAAAAATGACGTTAAATACTTAGTTAATTGTCGATTTAATGGGTAGTTAGTATACTTTGATTTGGTATTTTCAGATTTTTACTACAAAAGTCGGAAGCCCTTGATTATTTAATATCATTATTTTATCTGTAATCATTATTTGAACGTAATTAAATAATATAATGATATTGGTATTTATAAAATACTAACCCACTTCGTTAAGGAAAATAATGTAGGTACGGTACAAAAATACTGGAATTACCGAATTTATTTATTATTAAATTAATTACTTCAATTTGTTTTCTCGTTAAATGTTTTGTGGTATTTAAGTAAGTCGCATTATTGTTACATATTTTCCTTAGCGTTAAAAATAATAGCTATAAGTATAAATTATATTAATTTTGAGTTAAATATAAACACATCCTACTAATGCCTATTATGAATGCGAAAGTTTGTAAGGATGGATGTATGTTCGTCACTCTTTCACGCAAAAACTACTTGACGGATTTAGTTGAAACTTTACAGTAATATAGGTTATACATCAGTCTAACACATGGGACACATTTTTATCCCGAAATTCCCGCGGGAACGGGTCCAACACGGGTGAAACCGCGGGCGTGACTAGAATAAGTTTGTTTAAAATTAGAACACCTCTAACTCAGCTAACTAGGTTTAAATATTTAGCGGTCTTTTTTTAAATCCACAAATGAGTCATTTAAATTCTAAACAATCATCGTTCGTCTACATAACTATTCTTTCATCAAAGTGCTCTATTATTGTCAATGGTCATTAAAAATGGCCGATGTTTTAGCGCAGTAAAACTAGATAACGCGTTTAACATTTTTATGTCGAAATAATTAATTAATTTTAATGACAATGCGAATGATGTGACATTTTTAATAGATTTGAGTATTTAGATAAGTTTTACGGACGTAATTTTTTGACTATTCATTTTGTCATTTGTCTAATCCGAACCAAAATTCTAAAAAAAACAGTTTTTTGCAAAAGTATTTCTAGACTTACCAAAACTAAGGGAAGATTCCGTATGTATCCTAGATTTCCGCCGCTATATTTAGTATATCATAAATAGAATCACTATTCGCAAGTGAACACAATTAGCACATCTTTCAGCTACGTAAGACAACAAACAGTCTAAAAATTAGTTCTACCCTCATTTGGGCACGGTCGTAGAAACTGTTATATTTTCAGTTTCAGTACATCTCCATAGACCAATGACCTCTAAACTGTGCCACGACCGGGGTTTGAACCCGGAACATGAATTAGGTCCTAGAAACTAAACATGTTGCTTGATTGATTTCTTTATCTGTTATCTTAATCTTTGGCTGTTCATGTGTCATCAAATGATTTTTTACGTCTCTTTTTCATGATTTTTTTACTGTGTTTTTTCAGGGTGTCACACTGAAATTTTTTGTAGAGATTTTTTGTATTTGATCTATGTCTTAAATTGACATTTTGGGCGCACATGTGACCTTATTACGGGAATTTCGCAGAATTTTGTAATGTCTTTTGTTCTGAGTTGATTCTATAGATAATTTACTAATCACAGATAATAAACTGTGAGGATTTAGAGTACCTACTACATACATACGAAAATACAAAAATTTAAAATTTTTCGCTATTTATCGTGAGACAGAGACAATATATTAATCTATAAATATAAAACAAAAACGGGTTTGTTACAATAACTCGAGATCGGCTGGATCAATTTTCATGGTTTTTGTTTCGTTGGATTTGTCTCCGCCATGAATAGCAGAATACATTTTAAAAACAATGAAAACTTGGAATAAAATTCCTACGGGAACGGGGGCGCTGCGGGTGAGACCGCGGGGCACAGCTAGTAAGACATAAGACAAAGTTAATATCTACAACAAAATTAAAAGATAACCTTTTTGAAGTCAATTATAAAATACGACAAGAACCCTATCATTTATACTTTTTTAAAACTATTATTAGCTAGCAAGACATACATTCTCTATTTAACTGCAGTGGTTAACCTTGGTGCCTATACCGCACGTTGCTTAACACTCTCAATGTATTACCACCTATTGCTTAATCTGTGTTTGATCACTCAATCGAGTTGGCCAAGAATCATAATAATAGGCACATAATTTGAATTTAAAATTATTATCAGAATATATGGCGTAAAGAAAAAAGAAAATATCTTTACATTTGAAAACAGACTTGCTTTCTTTCAGAGCATTTTTTTACCCGATATGTTTTGTTTTGTTTGTGTGTGTTGTTTAATGAATATTAGCTGTGCCCCTCGGTTTCACCCACAGCGCACCCGTTCCCGTAGGAAATACGGGATAAATAGTATCCTATATCCGTCTCCTGGTTCTAAGCTACCTCCCCACCAATTTTCAGCCAAATCGGTTCAGCCGTTCTCGAGTTATAAATAGTGTAACTAACACGACTTTCTTTTATAAATAGGTATTAGGTATAAAGATGTGAATTAAGAAAAGTATCACTTTTCAGGTTTATTAGAATCGGTTAAAAATGGGATCATTTTAATAAACTTTATACACAAATATATAACATAAAAAATAATTAAAAACCTCCTCTTGTTTTTTAAAGTCGTATAAAAAGTAAAACCATTCCCGTATTATATTTCTTACTATAAAAGCCACATCTTAATTATTCCTACCAAAATTAATAACAGATTAAAAATAAAACTGTATTGCCATATTAATTAGTCAGTGTTCTAGATCACGTTAAGGTTAAAAACCTTTTGCGTGCGGTAGTTGCCTAGTTCTTCAATACTTTTTATTACATCTACAAATACCTACTCCTTAATGTTATGTGTTACAATTAAACCACTTGTGTTATAATAACACACATAATTACTGTAACATTTGTGCTGTTATACTGTTGTGACATTATAAATAACAATGTTATATGTTAATGTGTTATTCAGTTTGTTTCAAGAAATTATGTAACCCCGATTCGGTAGATTAATTTTGAATTTTCAAACACATTCTAAATGACGTTTACGAAATTGCCGCCATATTTCATGAAACGAGTTCTATAATTGTCTATGAACAATACCTGCAGAGTTATAAATAAAAAGTTTACACTACAAGTAGGTCAAATACCGACGAAAAATCTTCATAGGCATAGTAACTGCGTATATTAGCTCGTACGTTCTATGTTTAAAAAAATAAACGGTAGCGCTATTGACCTCTGTCTGTGTACAATCCAACTAATCACAAGCGGTCATTGGCCCCGGGAAAGCGGCCGGAAACTGGTGGAAAGCGCGGAAATGTGACGTCATAGTTACCTAACCACCCCCGCCCCGATTTGAACGTGGAACTGTTCTTTTTTAATGGTCAGAGAAATGACATGTCTCCTTTGACAGTGACAGGAAATTGATAGTTTTTTACAATGATTAATTTTAAAGCCCGTCACAGACTTAGCTATAATATATATTAATATTTTTATAGCTAGGCATATTATCACAGAAATATATATATTATAGCTGAGTGTGCGGTCACGCGAAAATTAGTATAGAAAATATATAGTAATATGCCTAGCTATAAAAATATTAATATATATTATAGCTAAGTCTGTGACGGGCTTAAAGATTTTCTAATGGGAAACTATAGCAATGTAGTTTTGTTATGAATACGAGAAAATATTATGTTTTTCAAGAAAAGTAAATATTATAGTTATAGTACAAACTATATTATTTCTATAACATTAATATAGCTTACATAAAAAATGAAGATTATCATTATTAAAATGTATTTTAAGCATATTTTCAAGGAAAGTTTTTGTGTAATATTTGAGGAAGTAGTTTTTTACATTATATTTATCAATATAATTTGATTCATAAATGGTTTCATGGTTTTTTATATATGTTTCCTTTTATTTTGTGAACTGGTTTTCCCATAAAAATGTCATTTACCTATGTGGTACTAATTTAGGCACTATTTTTTAGAGTTCAGTAGCCAAATGGCAAAAACGGAACCCTGATAGTTTCGTCATCCGTCTGTCTGTTTTAGGTGTATTTTGGCACGTTAAGCCGTCGGTCCCGGTTACTCTCTACGGATAGTAGTCGTTACATGAGCCATGTCAGAGATCTTTGGCGGCTCAATAACTCTGACACCAGGATTGGTCAGATTGACCATCCACTCGATGAAGAAGAGAAGGTGTATTTTGTGAACGGCAAAACAAAACTGCAGATCGATACAAATGTCACCGAGGGATAAAAAAACCAATAGAACAAAGCTATATTATTGGATAATTTAGTCTCTAATATCTATACTAATATTATAAAGAGGTAAAATTTGTAAGTTTGTTTGTTTGTTTGTATGTTCGAGCTAATCTCAGGAATAACCAGTCCGATTTAAATAATTCTTTTTGTAATAAATAGCCACATTTAACGGGAATGTTATAGGCTATTTTACATCCTGAAATTCCAACGGTAAAATAAAACCGCGGGGCGCTGCTAGTATGTCTATATTTGAAGTAATATTTGCCCATGAAGTGGCAAAGGGAATTCGCCATTTGACTTTTAACTACAAAGTGAAAAATTAAAAGAAAATCAAAAAGAACTTGAAACGAAAATTAGTTTGAACAAAATTTATCTCGTAACTTTATGAGATACCTTTGAAATTCGATAGTTAGCTATATAAACTTATTATTTGCGCTTAGTGCCATAGACTGTACAGGAATTGAACCGCAAACTTAACTTTGTGTCTGAATTAGACAAACTGCATAATGCATCACAGACAAAGTTCCTTTGCTGCTACGGAACCCTGCAGAGGCGATACTGACTCGCTCTTGGCTTTTTTATTTAACAATGATAACAATAGAACCACAGTACATGAATGTGTCGGGATGATGTCACATCAGGATAAGCACGAGCATTATACTGTCAATACAACATCAGATATCTTAGAATTCCTAGGTCTTGATCTTGAAATAATAACTCACAGGACTTCATTACAATGACATTGCTTGTATTTTACATGATCATCATGGATTACAGATTACAGTTAGGATACGTCTAGATTCAATTAATTGATGGAACCTAAACGACCTCCCTTCACCCCATAGTCGTCCTGTCCACGCCATAGAATCTCTTATCCACTATACTCGATTCACAATACGATCGTGATGTCGTCAACACATCATTCTTCTAATCCACGTTTATAATCTAATCACAATTTCACAATCCAACCATCTCCATTTCCCTCGTAAACTCTAATCCTTGCCGCCGTTTTTTATCATAGACTATCATCCCTCTATCCAACAACTATCATAGTGCTCAACACCACAGACTTAACACAGACTATTCTCATACCACAGACTACACCACGAAGGTAGAACTCACGTCACGGAATAATAACACTACAGATTCCATCAGTCAGCTGAATTTACAGACTACTCTTAAACTTCTATAGCTTGATTATACTTCCATCTCCGATAAATGTAATATGTTATTGTTATTATTATGTCAACAATTAAATTAGAAATTGAATTTTTATTCACAAATGAAAATCGGATTGTTTTCAATATTTTTTCTCCATAACTTAAATTTATCTCCTGGAGATATTTTTTAAGCTTTGAAATCAGTTATAAGACAAAAAGAGTAAAGTTGAGACAAGATGACATGAGATCCCTAAATAATTAGGTTTAAATTTTGTTTGGTTTAAAGATAATAAAATCTTAAAATAAGAATTTACTAAAAGATAGCTAAACAAAAACAATTGAATTCCAAATTCAAATTTGACATCTTGACATTATAGAAAAAAAACAAATGACTCACATAGAATACCCAAACTTTTTCGTTTCTCCAAATAGTTTTTATTGTCAGTTCTAACCTCCATGGCAACGGAAGAAAGTGTGTTTGAGGTCTGTAACCTGTAAGACGTCATTGAGGGTCAACGGCATCTATTAACACACTTTTCTACTGAAATGCTGAAAGTATTGGACAATGACCTTTACGTGCTTTTATTAAAAAACATAGTTATTGCTTTGAAATACTTTTCCACTAAACTATGCCATAATGTGGAAGGTTGTATGTTACTCTGTCAGGCAAATGGCTAGACCGATTTAGGTGAAATTCAAAATCATAAAAAAGTTAAAAGAATATGTATTGGCCTGTAATGTCCCATTGCTGGGCAAAGGTCTCTCGTCTCACTGAAGATATCAGTACAGTGAGGAGGTTTCAGGCGTAATCACCACGCTTGCCTAATGCGGGTTGGTGATCTCAAACCCGAGCCATGTTTGAAAAGTAGGAAACATGTTGACTGATGATATCAGTACAGATAAACAAGTGCTAAGATTTAATTTTCAGAATAACACGCTTTAGTCTTGTGTCGCGGTGTTTGTAGTTAAACTTCTCCGAAACGGCTTGACCGTTTCTCATGAAATTTTGTGTGCATGGTAGGTCTGAGAATCGGACAACATTTATTTTTCATCCTCCTAAATGTTATGGGTAGTCCACCTTTACTTTAAATATGGCAAGCTTTGCTGGGTCAGCTAGTTTCATATAAAATAAGCTCGATATATATGTACCAAATAGTTACTAAGTACATTTTTTCTTTTCATATCGAGTAAAACCGCAGAACAATATCAGTTAACATAATTTTATGTAAGTAAACATGTTTAGTTGATTTTATTATATGTTTTTTAGGATATAGGTTTATTCCTTCGGTTACGATTCAATTTTCCTTGTAATTAAAATAATTATTGAAATGTGCGTCAGAGTTGGACTCCAATTCGCGGAGATTGATACTTTAACACAGATTCTATAAAATCTAGGAGGCAAAGCTACGGATTGATATGACGCTTACAGCCAATAGGCGAATTAGTCGAATGTTGCGACTGACATTTTGTTTTAACGTTTACTGGTGGATTAATGTAAACTTAAGGCCTTAGCAGTTGCCAGTACAAAATATTATAAACTAGCAGCGCCCCGAGGTTTTACCCGCGTTGTGACCGTGCGAATTTCGGGAATTTTTATACATATAAATCTTCCTCTTGAATCACTCTATCTATTAAAACAAACCGCGTCAAAATCCGTAGTTTTAAATCTAAGTATACTAGGGACAGACAGACAGACGTGTAGGTATGCTTAGATCATTAAAACTACGCAACGGATTTTGATGCGGTTTTTTTTAAACAGATAGAATTATTCAAGAGGAAGGTTTATACGATGGCCGTAGGTTCAATTGGTGTAATTGACAATGAACGATTGTTCAGGAGAAGCATTTAAAGTTTTTTTTAGTACTAAATCTTACATAACTTTTGATGTATGAATCTTTTTTATGATCTGGTTTCACAAAAATGCTTAGAATTCTGCGGGCTTTCGGCTTATATAAGAATAAAGACGCTATATATCATATTTTTATAAATTAATGTCAGTAACACCAATGTGTTTCTGTCCTCTTGTTTGTTACACCCACCTATTTTACCCTAGTTTATTTGGTTGTTGGTTACATCAATTTGATGAACATTTTTAAAAGAAATAAATAGTCAAAGTGGTGTAAGACTTGTTAAAAAATATTATTATTATCAGCCATTTGTGTCCCAATGCTGGGCAAAGGCCTCTCCCCATTCCTTCCATGTATCCCTGTTCTGGGCCACTTCTCTCCAGTTGGTCTGGTATGCGTCGAGATCGTCCCGCCACCTGCGCCTCGGTCTGCCGCGTCGCCTGCTCGCCGGATCTGGCTGCCACTCAGTGGCTGTTCTGGCCCACAGCTCTTCTGGCATGCGGCAGACGTTAAAAAATAAAATTAACTAATTCATTCTGATGTAAAGAGCATTGTGGGCATTATTCATCGCTGTTATTTAGAGAGAAATGCCCTATGATTGTATGGATAAGTCATTTTGGTGTAAGTGTAGGTTAATTTTTTTCGAGTTTAACTCTAACTTTACACCAATTTGATTTGTATATATAAGTAACATGTCACTTGCACCATAACTTTGTAGAAAATCTGAAAAGTGCACACCCAAAAAATGTGATGTATCTGTATTTTTTTTAAAGCTAGATTTATTTTGACTATACCATTCGAAAGAGCGGAAAAAACTAAGAAAACCTATATACTCAAGTCATTTCACGACTTTTGTCAGTTACACCAATTGAACCAACGGCCATCGATATGTATAAGTATTAGCCTGTAATGTCCCACTGTTGGGCAAAGGCCTCTCGTCTCACTGAAGATATCAGTACAGTGAGGAGGTTTCAGGCGTAATCACCACGCTTGCCTAATGCGGGTTGGTGATCTCAAACCCGAGCCATGTTTGAAAAGTAGGAAACATGTTTTCGCTCGACCTGGGAATTGAACCCGGGACCTCAGTCTTGGCAGGCGAGTGCACATACCACTAGACCACCGAGGCGTATATGTATAAAAATACCGGAATTCCCACGGGAACGGGCTCAACGCGGGTAAAACCGCGAGGTGCTGCTAGTTAGTACAATGAGGTATAAGATGACAAGCCCGTTGGCATAGTGGTTTTTTAAAGCGCCTACTGTGTTGGGGGTTGCGGGTTCGATCCAACGGAGTAATAATATGTGCAGACATAATTGTTGGCGACGACGTCTGATTGTCAATTATAAATTCATATAAAGTATTTGAGTATGTATATAGTTAGCCTAAGTTTAATAGTATGGTATTAGCCTAAGTTCAAATTATTACTATTTTTATAAGCGCTTTTTTGTAATATTCATTCTGGGTATTAGGCATTTTTATAAAATAAATAATATTTGTATTTGTGTTTGTATTTATATGTAGTAGTATAACTCAGTTAGAATCCTTGACACAAGCTGAAAGTTTTGCTGGGTCTATCACCAGTGTGTGAATTCGTCCTGTTAATATGTATTATTTGAGATGGCGCTGAAGGGCTGCGGACACTGACGTCCGGCCTTGACGGGAGCGCTGCAGACGGCCGCTTGTTATTCAACATTCGTTTCAAGCACACAGAAAGCTGTGGAGAGGGTGTATATTTTATAAAACTATGAGGATATTATTTGAATAAATTATGTAAAAAAAAACAATATACAGTCGAAATGAGAACCTCTTCCTTCCGTCTTCAAAGTCGGGAAAAAACAGAAGATTGTTTTTTACATATTACACAGGGGTGTTACAGTGTAGTAAGAGTGTCAACACTACATTAATGGATTAATTGTTCATTGGAATGAGCTAGTGAGAGTTTACGGTTGCAGTTGCTACTATTTATTTGAATTAATGTTCCTAAAATGTGAACATATTTGGAAACAGTTGTTTGCTGCCAAATTTGTCTATGGACGCCGATAAAAAGAAGTAACTACTGGGGGAAAAACATCACTAAAACAATACGGAAGCACCCTACTCTGAATGTACTGGATAAAAAATTCTACACTTTTTATATTAATATTAAAAAGTGTATTTTTTATCTACAAGCCCAATCTGTCGACTCTACAGCCTTCCCTGCGCGTGCCCTTGAGCGCGAACGCATTGCGCAGGTCGCGACTCGTACAGTTATAGCTGCGCACACGCAAACGCATGCATCAAACGACTCTTACACTATAGTATACATTTATATATTAACTGGCTGTCCCGCGCGGTAGTTCCACCCGCGACCCAATAGATGTCGCTAGTGTGAATCTAAACCATCTATGGTGCCACCCAAACACATACAAAAATTAATTCAAATCGGTCCAGACGTTTATGAGGAGTTTAGTGATATACACACGTCCAGTAGAATCTACACTAATACCTATTATAAAGAGGAAAACTTTGTTTGTTTGGTTGTAATGAATAGGCTCAAAAACTACTGGACTGTTTTTAAAAATTCTTTCACCATTCGAAAGCTACATTATCCACGAGTAACATAGGCTATTTTTCATCCCAAAATTCTCACAAGAATGGACACAACGCGGGTAAAACCGCGGGGCGCTTCTAGTTATATAAGTATATAAAGATTATGTACATTCTATTAGTTCTAGATTGATGGTTTGTTCAGGTAAACAAGATTTTAAGAGAGCAAAGAGATTAGGAATTATTGTAATCGGATTAATTGTTTCTGAGATTAGCGTTGAAACAAACAAAAAACACTTCAGCTTTATTGGTACTAGCTGTGCCCCGCGGTTTCACCCGCAGCGCCCCCGTTCCCGTGGGGATTTTGAGATTTTTATTCCTTATTTTTCTTATATAAAAACTTTGTCCTGACAATAAGGAACTCATTAAAAAAAGAATAATCCAATTTGGTGCAGTCGTTTTGAAGTTATGCGCTTACCAACACATTTGCGATTCATTTTTATATTATACTCGTAGATAGGTCAGGAACAAGTTTCCTTGAAGTATAAGCTTAATACTTATGTACAGAGAATTTCATTTAAGATTCAGTTTAAATACTGGTTGGTCTTCAACAACAAAAAGTATTAGCCTGTAATGTCCCACTGCTGGGCAAAGGCCTCTCAATTAATGAAATAAAAAATAGTTACTATTTAAAATTCTTGTTTGTAAGTATATGTAGGTACCTACCTAACTTGCGAAGCTTTTATGAATAATGTTGCGTAATACATAACATGAGATAACATTAATAATTTAACATATTTAAACAGAAACGTGACTATATTTATTTTATAAAACAATACTACAATTATTAATAAAATAAATTATTCAATAATGTGTTTTAACACGTGCCGGGGATAATGAAAAATGAAAATTCAGTTACAGCATATGAAGTCATCATATGTACAGGTTGATTACATTTAGAAATTCATTACCTAGTGGTGTTTGAAGACTAGATTCTTTTTTATAGTAGAGAGCCTACAAGATCTCGGACTTCTAACTCTTTTGTACGTGAACTGTAATACTAGTTCTCATATAAAAAGCAATTTGAAATCGTTTAACAATAAGACCATTATGCAATCATATCCTTTCATAATAATGCCAATTATTAAAATCATAAATAAATACCGAAATACATAACATCATACACAAAACACTATGGAGAAATTAGGTAAATTAAAAAGACATTTGTGACCCTGGAAGCCCCCCTAGGGTCCTGATCCCCCCCCCCTGTTCGCCCTAGCGACGCGCCAAGAACGAGTGAAGCCATGAACTCCATTTCCTGATGCCGAGGGTCACCTTGGAGTACTTCCCTGTGATGCGCAGTTGTTCATTTGTCAAATTTCGCGTATTTCGTGTTCTTCCCAGGAGCCTATTTTCCGCTTGCATTCTTTTCTAAACTTAATTATCAACTTTGTAAGTCTATTCTAGTACCTACATAATGGTTATAATGTAAGGTATCCTAGGATACCTATTTTTTAGAATTAGACCCTCTTTATGTTGCTGACAGATTGATTACGTAGTTATATTTTCTGTGTAGAGAAAAAAGGGATTTCAACTATTTTAAAAAATATTTTTATAGCATTTTGTTCCTTTTACTTGACTAGCAGCGTTTCACCCGCATAGTACCCGTTCCCGCAGGAATTTCGCAATAAAAAGTAGCCTATGTCCTTTCTCAGGCTCTGAACTAACTGTGTACCAAATTTCATTCAAATCGGTTCAGTAGTTTTGGCGTGAAACTGTAACAGACAGACAGACAGAGTTACTTTCGGATTTATAATATTAGTTAGGATTGCGACGCAGTTTATACATGACTAGCAGCGCCCCGCGGTTTTACCCGCGTTGTACCCGTTCCCGTAGGAATTTCGGGATGAAAAATAGCCTATAACCTTCCCGTTGAATGTGGCTATCTATTACAAAAAGAATTATTAAAATCGGTTCAGTAGTTTCTGAGATTAGCGCGTTTAAACAAACAAACAAACAAACAAAACAAACTCTTCAGCTTTATAATATTAGTATAGATGATACATAGTTTATTTGTGATATATTAATTAAGTTTGTATAATGCGTAGATATTGAGTGAGTTTACAAGGTACTAGCAGCATCTCGGTATTACTCGCACTGTCCTTTCCCGTGGGAATTTTGGGATGAAAAATAGGCTTTAATTTTTCCGTTGAATATGGCTATCTATTACAAAAAGAATTATTCAAATCGGACTGGCCCGAGATAAACAAACAAACTTACAAGTTTTACCTTTTTATAATATTAGTATAGACTTGTATAGACAATCTGGCGAGATTAAAGGACCAAATTTTAAAACCGAGTACAATTTGCTCGCTTTCTCAACTGACAACGGGGGCGTGTGAAAACCAGCTCTGTACCCGAAACCTCGGCCTTTGTACAGCATCAGAGACATCTCCTTTTGCAGTATTTTTAGCCGTAATTTTGTATTCTGATTTTTTTTCTTTTTATTGTGGAAATAAATGATTATTTTATTTTATATATTTCGTTTTAATTTACCTAGAAGGCTTGCTAAACTGAAGCTATCTTTCAAACCGAGATTTAGTTTGTATCTTGTTATTGCTTACTAGATATAAAATATGGGTGTTTTATATCAAGTATGACGATGCTTGGTGCTTTTTGTAAACATATTAATCATCTTTTAGTTTTCCGCATTGAATCAAAATTTACAGCTGCATGCAACAAAAAATAAATTACCTCAAAATTGCTGATGTACTCTCAATTACTATATTATTATACCAATGTTATCACATGGAGGTAAGAATCGTTAAATAAAGTATTGGCTGAAATTACGATATTAATATTCCATGGCCCAAGGTCGGCTTCGAAATGTCGGTGACGCATTACAAATTACATACGTGCATCTCCTAAAGGTCAACAATAATGTTTTACAATAAAATGCTTGCATTCCAAGCAGGATGGCATCAGAAACTGGACAGCATTGAGAAGTTCATTGATATTTACATGCACTTCCTGACTCGCCGAGGTCGCGACGCCATCTTGAATTTTTTGACGTTTATTTTTGGCGGGCTTTTGTATTATTTTTAAAGACAGATATGGCAAAGACTTGATCGTGGACGCTTAATGTCAAGAGTGAACAAGTTATCTCTGGTAGGTACTTTTTTAAAGTACTAAAGCCCTACAATTAAAAATATAAGAGTTAAGCTCCGTATTCATGGTAAAAAAAATTATAGACACTGCTGGTTACAGCAATACGTTGATGTTGTTAACTTATTGCTTGCTTAAAGTGTGACAGAGTTGTTGTCTGTAGAGAAAATACAGTGAATGGAAACATTTGCAGAGCAAATTTTGCGCGTGAATACTGGGCCAAAATTAAAGATCCGTTTGTGGCCGCAGACAGCAGGTATTGAAATCCAAACGTCTTGACTTTGCGGTCTGCAGTTGCCGCACGTTGCCTGCAGTCGCTGCGCGCCGCAATTAGAGACATTGTCTATTTAATTCTGTTTGTAGCGCATGCGCGGGGTTGCCTGATTCATTGTTTCGTTCATTGTGCAGTCGCGCCATAACCCTGCGTTCGTAATAGCGACTGCAGGCAGCACTTCAGTCGACTGCAACCTGCAGCCACAATGTCACCTGCAGCTACAGCCGCTAGCGGAAACATACCTTAACGATTACATTTCTTATTGTAGTCTTGTGGAATAATGCGCTATTCGTATGCGATTCAGGCCTCGTAAAGTCGCTAATTAATATTTTATGGCTAGTAATTAGTTAGTGATTAAACTATTCAGTGTCCCGCAGTTTCCCGCGGGACACGACGCAAATATAAGTGGTGAAAACTGTGGGACACTGAATAATTTTAATCATTAACTAATTACCTAATAGCCATGAAAAAATTAATTTAAATTATCACGTTCACGAGGACTCCTATAAATCCTCTTTGCAGTTAACAAACAAAGTCTTAAAGCCGTGACAATGAAGATCCGTATGCAAGTGCAACAAAAGCAAGATGGCCGCGTGTCCGTGAACCTGACGACTCGCTAAATTTACACGCGGCGTCATCCGGTGCGTGCATAGAGCAATGTGCTACTAAATGTATTATTATACCTATTTAAGATATGACGTAAAAGATCAGCCTGTACAACTCCTGGGCAAAGGCCTCTCATCTCACCGAAATCAGTACAGTGAGGAATTGTGTAATCAAAACGCTTGCCTAATGCTTGTTGGTTATCTCCTACCCGAAACAAGTTTGAAAAGTAGTTTTCATGTTTTCACCCGACCCGGGTATTGAACCCGGTAACTCATTCTTGGTGTGCACATACCACTAGACCACGGAGGCGTTCTACCAATGGTCCTACTTAAATAAGCTAATATCGTTAAGCTATACCCTGAGTCCACTATAGTACCCCAATAAACTCTATGGGCCTTATAATAAACGCATATTAAGAACATTTTGGCTATCAAATGGTTTGTCACTTTCTGACAGAGTTGCAGACTGAATTTCGACAGTACTATATTTCGACATGTACTGAACTTTGAAAACGCATAGATCGACAAGTCATTGCTTCGAATGACAATACTTAGACAACACACACTACGAATGACCACTACTCCGACAGACGGACATTCGACAGACAATACTCAGACAACTCACACCTTCGAATGACCACTACTTCGACGGACAATACTTAGACAACACACACCTTCGAATGACCACTACGTCGACAGATTTTTTTAACAGAACATTCTCCCGAAAAATAATGCTCTGAAATGTAATAAAATTTTACTTATTAAACGTGGGACATGTTTAATTAGGTAAATTTGATTTATTAATTTTTTATTTAATCAATTTCTTTTCCGGTTAAATAAAAACACAAATTTAATAATCAACAATATTTTAATCTATACTAATATTATAAAGAGGTAAAATTTGTAAGTTTGTTTGTATGTGCCACTAGGCGGCAGCACTGAGACGTGAGGTCCAGAAATCTGTCAAAAGTGTCATTTTTGTGAAAAACCCTCTAGTACATGGAAATGTTACATTATTTAGGCCTTACCTTGCGTTTTTTAGAGGACGCAATTTAATTTTTTTGATGTGTAGGGGGGGTCAGTGTAAAGCTAAAAACAAGTTTGTGGGGTCGCCACCCTTGTCCCACGGCCGCCATCTTGAAAATAGGGGTTGAAATTTTAATGTTTTTTACGAAATATCTCTTGAACTATTAATATTATAAAAAAAAATTGTTGCCATTTTTTGTTGCAAATTAAATTTTCTACAATTTTGGTGCAGTAACTATTTGTAGTAGAACTATAAATAAAAAAGTTATAAGCGAAAATGTTCAGAAATTCGAGTCGGTCTAGTTGAATGACATTATTCGGATTTAACAATAGAGATTATAAAAATCATCGAAGACCGGACTCTTAGTAAAAATATGTACCTAGTTTTTTTCAATAAATCACTGGGCGAATGTTCTGTTAAAAAAATCTGTCGAAGTAGTGGTCATTCGAAGGTGTGTGTTGTCTAAGTATTGTCCGTCGAAGGAGTGGTCATTCGAAGATGTGAGTTGTCTGAGTATTGTCTGTCGAATGTCCGTCTGTCGGAGTAGTGGTCATTCGTAGTGTGTGTTGTCTAAGTATTGTCATTCGAAGCAATGACTTGTCGATCTATGCGTTTTCGAAGTTCAGTACATGTCGAAATATAGTACTGTCGAAATTCAGTCTGCAACTCTTTCTGACAAACGCAATTTTCTGAAGAGCAAAAGAGACAAAACACTTTATAATAGTGTTTTAGTTACACTGCGTTTATTAAAAAGGCGGTATAAACTTAGTAGGGAAATGTGAACACAATATTTTTATTTGTGAACATTTAGGCACTTTCCAAAGCAAAGACAATCGAACTCTACCTTCTGTCTCGTGCTCTATGACCGAGTGAGATGAACCAGAACGAAGGCCAGCGCGCATTACCATTCAGTTAACATGACACAACTGAAAGGAACCTTTCTCTGCCATTAATATGATGAGATGGAATCAAAACGTGATTCTGGGAGCAAGGATCTTAAAAGAACCTAGGTCTCACTTAAAGTAGCAGAGGAAGAAAATCTATACCAATTACTAATATCTTTCACTAGCGGCGCCCCGCGGTTTTACCCGCGCTGTGCCCGTTCCCGTGGGAATTTCGGGATAAAAAAATAGCCTATAACCTTCCCGTTGAATGTAGTTATCCATTACAAAAAGAATTATTCAAATCGGTTCAGTAGTTTCTGAGATTAGCGCGTTTAAACAAACAAACAAACAAACAAACAAACAAACAAACAAAACAAACTCTTCAGCTTTATAATATTAGTATAGATAAATAAAAATGAATTGCTGTCCGTTAGTCTGCTTAAAACTCGAGAATGGCTGACCCGATTTGACTCATTTTGGTCTTGAAATATTCATGAAGGTCCAGGGAAGGTTTAAACGGTAAGCAATGACTGAATAAATGCGGGTGAAACCGCAGGGCACAGCTAGTTACTAATAAATCTATACTAATATTATAAAGCTGAAGAGTTTGTTTTGTTTGTTTGTTTGTTTGTTTGTTTGTTTGTTTAAACGCGCTAATCTCAGGAACTACTGGTCCGATTTGAAAAATTCTTTTTGTAATGTATCGCCACATTCAACGGGAAGGTTATAGGCTATTTTTCATCCTGGAATTCCTACGGGAACGGGCACAACGCGGGTAAAACCGCGGGGCGCCGCTAGTAATATTATAAAGAGGTAAAGTTTTCTAGCATTGTTTGTTTTTTGTAAAGGCCAATCTCAGAAGCTACCAGTCCGATTTGAATAATTCTTTTTCTAACGGATAACCACATTCAACGGGAAGGTTATAGGCTACTTTTCATCTCAAAATTCTCACAGAAACGAGCACAATGCGGGTAAAACCGCGGGGCACTGCTAGTATCCTATAAAGTAAGTTCATGTAAGTTAGTAGTCAATCCTATTGTCGGAGTTTTTAGACCACCTCAGAGCTTCTGACACGGTCTAACGATTAAAACAACCGAGACCGAAAATATAACGTGCCTAAACACGGTAGCGCTCAAATAACCACCTGAGCGCTCTATTAGCCACCCATCTATACTCTATTTCTTTTGGATTGGCACAAAATGTGGACCAATGTCGTCAATTTTCCAGCCGAAGACGATTGCTCCTGAAGAGGAAAAAGGTTAAGTGATTTTATTTCATTCTTGCCCTATCTCTAAACCTTTTTCCTCTTCAGAAGCAATCGTCTTCGGTTGGAAAATTGACGACATTTAACCACATTTTGTGACAATCCAAAAAAAAATTGATTGTAAGTATAAACCCAGGTTTACGTTGCTTAACAATCACAATCACTTAGTCAAGCTACGCCATGAGTGCTACAATGTCCTATGTCAAGTTATTACGACCTACCGCAACATGAAACGGCGTAACCTGATCTCTTAGTTCCATCTCCCATTATGCTGAGGAAGCGCCGGCGCCGGCAATACAAATAACTAATTAACAATACACATTTCCTTAAATCCCTTTGTATTATTAATAGATGTATAGACGAGAGAGTAGGGTGCCACGGTGCACTGAGCAGCAACGGCGACTGTAACAGCTTTAATATTTTTAAGTTATTTTTTGAAAAACATAAAAAAAATTACTTTTAAAAAGATATCTAGAGTGTTTGTAAAAATTTGGACGTGCTCGTATCTGTAGAAAAATGTACTAATTTTCTTCTTTCAAATATTGAAGACATCGTGTCATCAAAGAAAAACAAATATAATAATTATGTATTTTATCCTCATCACTGCACTGATATCTTCAGTGAGATAAGAGGCATTTGCCCAGCAGTGGCATATAAAAGGTATATACTTTACTTTATTAACATATTTACTTTGTGATGATTTCAAGTTACTATGTATCGAGGGACAAAAAGTCCGTCAGACTAAATCCTTCGTCTGCTATGGACATTCCAAAAATCGGATGTAATTTCTGTCCTAAAATAATAAAACATATGTAAACCGGCGCGTGCGCTGACGGATTTTATTCCATTTAAAGAAAGGGGTTTGAATTTAAAATTAGAACGGCGCGCGCAACGGAAATCGTCGACGGGTGAATCACGCGCATCCCGGCGCTATGTCGGCTTTACGTTGGGATGGCGTTATAATTGTAAACTTAATTGTTAAGATAATATTACTTTTAAAAGACGGTTCTAAAGTGTTATTGTGATACTGCTGCATTCACGACGTCCATTAAATCGACACTTAACTAATTGACGTAGTTTTTCATACATTACATGTCAAAATCACTCATTAAATGTCTGCTAAGGAAGCATTTGAGGTCTCTCATAGTATGGGCGTTAAACTTCACATATTTCCCAATTTTTGTGATTGTGTTACCTACTTTATTTATCTATCGTTCTTTAAAAAATATCCATTATTTTGGTGTATGAAATGGTTTGCTATTGAAATATCGTCCCCGTAGAGCGAAAAGTCACTAAGTCGAAAAATGGCCAAAATGACTTATCAATGTCATTAAAAACAATATTTTCTTCTCTAAATATCTGTCTAACCGTCATTTTTGTAGCTGCCCAGGCTTTTGTTTTACGAAATGTGAAAAGTAAGTAAGTCTACCCTTTGCACCCCACAGCGTAATGGGAGAAATAACTAATTTAGTTAATTAATATACATTTATCAAAAATTTACATCACCCGAAATTAAAACGACTTAATTACTTTTTCTCTTGAATTATCAATGCATACATGCGCCTTTAGGTAGTTTAAAAATCACTAAAATGATTTAGTGAGTTTTTAAAGTCAGTAGTTTGCTAAATCAAAAAAAAACGAAAATTAACTAACTCGACTTAGTCACTACTCACTATTTCTTTTTAAATAATTTGTACAATACTACAAAAACGAAAAATCTTCAACCCATTTTAATGTTTTTTTTATTTTAAAGGTGGAACATATGATCTATTGCAAATAATTACTAAAGTCCTTTAATTATTATTTATACAACTTCGACGTACATTGTTACAATTAAGGTACATTTCGCCCGCGAGTTAGTGATTTTGTCGCGGTTATAGTGACGAGCGCGGCGCGTGGTGACTACTGACTCATTCGCGGAGTTGAAGTCGACCGACACAGACATTACATGAATAAGAAATTAAACTATTGTAATAAATTCAGTCAAGTTCTATTGAAGGCATTGTTCGAAAAAATCGACAAAATACTATTAGTTCTAAGCAAAAACAAAAAAAGTGCAACAAACTCATGCACACAAACTGAAAAATTATAAAAGGAATAGAACATTGCTAAAATTGCTAAAAACGGTTCAGTCCACTACCTCTTCTTCTCCTTCCTTTGTGACGTCTGGCTCCAAATTTCTGTCTACTACGTCTTTACTTGTTGGTAAAGACTGGTACCACAAGTGCAGCTCTTGTGGGATTATCCCCTTTGCACATAAATTATTGAGGTCCTTCTTTTTTGCTTCTGATAAAGGCAGTGAGGAAGAGTAAGCTACTGGTATTTTATAATTTTTCAATTCTTGCATCAGTTCTTCTGTCCTTTGTCCGTATCCGTTAGTTTTTCTTGTTTCCTCCTCTTTGTAGTAATAAGTGTAGTTTTTGTCGTACATTCGAAAATATTAAATTCTAGGTAGGGACCATCGTGTTCATATCTAAACTTAATGAGACCCGGGCATTTTCTCTCGAAACGTAGACACTTAATTCTTAGCCATTTAATTTTATTGCCTTCTTTATCTCTGCTTGTATGTTTTGCTATTTTTTCATTAAGAGCTCTTACATCAACCATTTCCGTGTATTTTAATTCCATAACAACATAAGGCGGTGCTGAATCTCTGTTTCTTTTAGAGCGAGCACGTTCCATGATCGACTTCCAATCAATCATGGAATAAACTGGCGTATGTCTTTGCTGTCTTTCTATAGCACTATGCATGGAGTCCACTTCCATATGAGTATGACCACTCTCTAAGTACTTTTGCTCAATAACTTCCAGCTGGACATCTGATCTTTGAATTAAATGAGCCAAAAATGCCATGATAAATTGGTTTCTATTTTGCCCAGCGCATGTGTCGCTATACATGGTGACTTCTTTAATATTGGTTGGTATGTATCTGACTAATCCACCAGTTCATTGCACTGGCAATTTCCACACTGCCCCTTTTACCATTAATCTCATTCCAAGTTATACAAAATGCTTCGTGAGGTGGTTTAGACGTGTGAATCGTATAATTTTGAACGTTTAATTTTCAGGTGTAATATAAAATACCAACACCACTGACCGGTATATGCAAGGTAGACTGCATGTCTGCATCATAACATGCACTCGATATGATAGTGCCAGACGTCCAAAACATTTGAAGGAAGAATATGATTCGCATATTGCAAGAAAAAATGCAGCACAGCAAGCGAAAGAATCAGACAAGCAGCGGTCTATTATTGATGACAATTACCTAGTCGTAACGGCAGACATGCAGTCTACCTTGCATATACCGGTCAGTGGTGTTGGTATTTTATATTACACCTGAAAATTAAACGTTCAAAATTATACGATTCACACGTCTAAACCACCTCACGAAGCATTTTGTATAACTTGGAATGAGATTAATGGTAAAAGGGGCAGTGTGGAAATTGCCAGTGCAATGAACTGGTGGATTAGTCAGATACATACCAACCAATATTAAAGAAGTCACCATGTATAGCGACACATGCGCTGGGCAAAATAGAAACCAATTTATCATGGCATTTTTGGCTCATTTAATTCAAAAATCAGATGTCCAGCTGGAAGTTATTGAGCAAAAGTACTTAGAGAGTGGTCATACTCATATGGAAGTGGACTCCATGCATAGTGCTATAGAAAGACAGCAAAGACATACGCCAGTTTATTCCATGATTGATTGGAAGTCGATCATGGAACATGCTCGCTCTAAAAGAAACAGAGATTCAGCACCGCCTTATATTGTTATGGAATTAAAATACACGGAAATGGTTGATGTAAGAGCTCTTAATGAAAAAATAGCAAAACATACAAGCAGAGATAAAGAAGGCAATAAAATTAAATGGCTAAGAATTAAGTGTCTTCGTTTCGAGAGAAAATTCCCGGGTCTCATTAAGTTTAGATATGAACACGATGGTCCCTACCTAGAATTTAATATTTTAGAATGTACGACAAAAACTACACTTATTACTAGAAACAGGAGAAAACAAGAAAAACTAACGGATGGACAAGGGACAGAAAAACTGATACAAGAATTGAAAAATTATAAAATACCAGTAGCTTACTCCTCGCCACCACTGTATATATCAGAAGCAAAAAAGAAGGACCTCAATAATTTATGTGCAAAGGGGATAATCCCACAAGAGCTGCACTTGTGGTACCAGTCTTTACCAACAAGTAAAGACGTAGTACACAGAAATTTGGAGCCAGACGTCACAAAGGAAGGAGAAGAAGAGGTAGTGGACTGAACCGTTTTTTTAATAGCAATGTTCTATTCCTTTTATAATTTTTCAGTTTGTGTGCATGAGTTTGTTGCACTTTTTTTGTTTTTGCTTAAAACTAATAGTATTTTGTTGATTTTTTCGAACAATGCCTTCAATAGAACTTGACTGAATTTATTACAATAGTTTAATTTCTTATTCATGTCTTATTTGAAACAAAACTCACCACACAACTTTCAAATATTCAGTTATTTAGTATTTACAATACACATTTTGTACATCTAACAGTTAGTTCCACTTTACTTAAGTCTAGTTGTTTTTGTTCAAAATTATTTAGAACCGAGAGAAAAATCACTAACTACGTTCGACAATTAACTAATTCACAATTAGGTCAGAGATTTCATAGAGAACAATTAATTAGTTTGATGTTTTTAACTTTTCTCAATTATAGGAGGTTTTTCACGTGTTTTATCTCATATAATATAAACTTTATTTTATTTTCTTCCAATTAAAGTGAAAAACATAAAGAAATGTAAAGGCAAGCCAAAGTTATAACGATTTTAATTTAAAAAAACTTTAACTCTCATTATCTCAAAACACGATTTTTCGACTTAATGACTTTTCGCTCTACGGGGACGATATAAATAAACTAGCAGCGCCCCGCGGCTTTGCCCGCGTTGAGCCCGTTCCCGTAGGAATTTTCGAAAATCCTTTCTTAGTGTGCACTACGTCACGTGAAGAACCTTCCTGCCAAATTTCATGTTTCTAGGTGTAGCGGTTGAGACTGTGCATTGATTATCAGTCAGTCAGTCAGAACTTTGAATTTTATATATACCTATAGATAAATATACCCGGACAAATTCACACACGGTTATTTAGACCCAAACTAATTTATAAGCTTATCTAAATGACACCCAGACGTCGTCGTCAACAACTATATCAGCTCATATTGTTGACTGCGTTGAATCGAACCCGCAACCCCCGACATAGTAAGCGCTCGCACATGCCTCTATGCCAACGGGCTCGTCCCTAATGGAATGTAATAATATCTGAGAAAACATTTATTAACATCTAAATATAATATTTTATTTGCTCTGATTCTTATTGCGAAGTTGGGAGTTGCAGTTCGGCGCACTCTGTGATCGGGGCGGTGTTTGTACCTAACTTAAAGATTGACGCATATTTACCCTTTTAAATGTCATCTATGCAAGTGAAAAGAATTAAGAATAATATTATAAGTGAAGCCATGTTTATGAGAACTAACATTTTTTTAATCGGTTAAAAACGGGACCATTCTGGAAGTTAATATATTGAAAAAACTATCTAAATAAAGCTACATTATTTTTAAAGCTTTATGTAAAACATGTGATTGTCTTTTTTGTGACATTAAAAGTTTTTTTGTTTATTTGTTTGTTTGTTTGAACGCGCTTATCTCAGAAACTACCGATTCGAATTGAATAATTATTTTTGTAATAGATAGCCACATTCAACGGTAAGTATATAAGCTATTTTTCATCCCGAAATTCCCACGGGAACGGGCATAACGCGGGTAACTGCGGGGCTCTGTTAGTAAGTTCATAAGCGACGAAGATAACAAACCAACTTTACAAGGTAATTCTTTTTTTTCTTACTTTTTCGTCCAACCTGCCGTCATATTCTCTACATGCGTAAAACAGCGCAATGTGCGCAGCCCCTTAGCATCTTATCCTTGAATCTGACATTGTACGTTGACCCTTACCTCTTCGAAATAGGATCTTTGCTCTCATAAATAACATTTCAAAACATAATTAGACATATATAAAGCTTTGCGCATACATTATGAAATGCTTTTATTTTTACGTTTCAATAACACGAGAGCTTTGTTGATTTTACTTAACCTTGCTTATATTATCTATATCACTACATATTATAAAACAAAGTCCCCGGCCGCGTCTGTCTGTCTGTTCGCGATAAACTCAAATACGATTTTGACGCGGTTTTTTAAGATAGCGGTAAATAGATAGAGTGATTCAAGAGGAAGGTAATATGTGTAAAAATTCCCAAAATTCCCACGGGAACGGACACAACGCAGGTAAAACTGCGGGGCGCTGCTAGTCTATACTAATATAGTAAAGCTGAAGAGTTTTTTGTTTTGTTTTTTGATCTAATCTAAGAAACTACCAAACCAATTTGAATAATTATTTTTGTAATGGATAGCCACATTCAACGGGAAGGTTATAGGCTATTTTTCACCCGAAAACCCATACAAAAACGGGTACAACTCGGGTGAAATCGCGAGACGCCGCTAGTTTATAATAGCAAAACAAAACCCCTCTGTTATTCTTATTACAGAAAGTTCTAGAAACATTAGTACCATCGCCATGCCAGCGGCACAGACAGTCCATTAAACTTGAAAAAACAAACACAATCGTATGTTTTGATACTACGTTAGTTTTTTATTTTATAAGTAGGCTATTACCTTCCGAGATACCTACTGCATAACATTAACTAGTACATGTAAACAAAAGATGACATAGCTTTCAAGTTATTAACATTTTAACATGCAGCTCACCCCCTACTTGGATGGGTGGCCGATAGTGGCATTTCTATCTGAGCGCTACCGTACTTCGGAGGGCTCGTAAAGCAGTCGGTCGTGTTTGTTTCACTCGTCAGACCATGTCGGACTCCTACACCGGCCTTGGCCATTAACCTACTCAACAAGAAGAAGATTTAAATTTTATCTTCAGTGACTGAAATTGGGATAACCTTTTAAAAATTGCAGATTTCCAGCAAAAAATTGCAGCCTAAAAAAATTAAAAACCTCCCTACGACAAAAATAGCTGAAACGTTTTTACCAAAAAGCTCAGAACTACTGCAAGGAAACAGCTTCGTAACAATAAAGTCGCATCAAAATGGGTCCATCATCGGGTTTAAAATAGGCCTGTCAAATTACCAACAACTAAATAAAAAACAAAGTGAATATTTCCTACAAATCAAGCTACACAGGACAATAGGCTATCGAGGCATTGTCACCTATACCTAATAGTTGAATGCACTCTGTCCTTAAGCGTCAAGGGCGGCTGACGCACACACATAACTTCTTATTATATATATTACACACAGACATAACATCATATCATATTATTAATATACTAGTGATGTGATATGATTTCACTTTTGGTTGATGTAGTTTATAGTCGTAGGAATATTTTTGTCTCTTTAGATTTTTTTAGGAAGTCTAGTTTAATGTGTTTCTCTCGCAACTCGCTTACTAGCTCGCATCCTAAACTCGCCAGCCCGCAGCTAGTAAACTAACTTTTCTTTTAGTATTAAGAACTTAGTCCTCAATCCCTTCCATACATTTGAAACGTATTATATTCTACTAGTAGTGCCCCGCGATCTTACCCGCTTTGTGCCCGTTCCCGAAGGAATTTCGGGTTGGTAAATAGTCTGTAACCTTCCCGTTGAATGTGGCTTTACATTACAAAAAGAATTATTTAAATCGGATTGATCGTTTCGGAGATTAGCGCGTTCAAACAGAACATAAAAGATATTTTTTTGTATTATTATATTAATACTAGCAGCGCCCCGCGGTTTTACCCGCGTTGTACCCGTTCCCGTAGGAATTTCAGGATGAAAAATAGCCTATAACCTTCCCGTTGAATGTGGCTATCTATTACAAAAAGAATTATTCAAATCGGTTCAGTAGTTTCTGAGATTAGCGCGTTTAAACAAACAAACAAACAAACAAACAAACAAACAAACAAACAAACAAACAAACAAACAAACAAACAAACAAAACAAACTCTTCAGCTTTATAATATTAGTATAGATAGATAAACGACGCTATACAAACAAACAAATCGCTGCTCTATACTATCAGCATCATAATTGATAACAATATCGGTTATCAATCGATCGATAATATGCAAAAATGATAAAATAATATGTGTTATTATGAAGGTGCATTGTTTAGGCAAGTTCAATGGTTGTTATTATGACACTAAAGTCTGAGAATTTATTAATTTTGAGTCATCATGCAATATATTTCGAACCTGTTTGTGAATGTCACGTGATCATAAAATATTTTCATACAATTCAAAGTCAAAGTCAAAGTCAAATATTTTTATGTAGTTTTTTCCCCAAAGAGGCTCTTCACTACAGATTAAATAAGATGCATACATGATGCATTACTGGCAGTCTATTTTGCCGCTGACTTTGCCGCCGGGTAGGCTTCAAAACTATTCAAAATCCACGTGAGCTAAGCCTGTATGATTGTGTGGATGCGAAACGATTGAAAGACAGTAGACAATAAAATATAATACAAAACGGTTGCCAGACAGTAGACAACCAAATAGAATGCACAAGAGTATACTAGACAGTTGACAACCAAATACAATGCATAACAATTGCCCGACGATATACCCACAACCAAATAGAATGCAAAACGGTTGCCAGAGAATAGACTGCAAAATGATTGCCAGACAGTAGACAACCAAGATATAATGCAAAATGTATACTAGACAGGAGACAACCAAATTAATATAATGCAAAATATTCACCAGACATAAGACATCCAAATAAAATGTTAAACGATTGCCACTTGTCAAATACAGTAGACAACAAAATAGAATGTCTAAAGAAGAAATCCAAAGTCTTAGTCAAAATGCAGCTATTATTTAATGTAAGCGCTATGAACAATAAAGATTGCCTGTATCGTAAACCTTGACTAATTACTCACATATTTGGAGACAAAACAGTGAAATTATTTAATGCATTATTTGATAACCTTGCCGTGCTCGAAATTACGGCAGGTCGCATTATCAGCTGTCCTCATACTTTGAGCATTATCAAAACTGGGTCAGTGTGTTGAGGATGCGCGTGTTTGAACGAAAACAATTGTAAATAATAAGTTTTTTATTTATATTTTAGTTATGTGTTAAGTAATTAATTAAAGGTTAAAGCATCTTTCAATTTAAGCAATTTAGACCTACTTCAAAAAGGAGATGGTTTCTCAATTGAGCTGCGTAATGAGTCCGGCTATGCGCCGCAGTAATGCGCAGTCGTCAGAGCGCACGGATGTTCTTTTGTTTTAGCTTAGTTTAAAAGAGCTGTAACTTAGTTCTGGTTAATGCATAACTCATATATTGAATTCAAAAACATATTAATTATTCAACTCCTCGGAAAGCCTCGGTGGTCTAGTGGTATGTGGACTCGCCTGCCAAGACTGATGAATCTTGACTACAATCTAGAGTCTACATTGTGATCTCAATCGATATCCTCTTCACTGTACTGATATCATCAAGATTATATGATCTCTCTGGTAAAAGCGTTTGAAAGCTACGTGATAAACAAATACAAAATTCGAACTACCCTCTTTTTACTGTTACTGTTAGCCTGTATCATCCCATTGTTGGGCAAAGGCCTCCCCCCCATTTCCGCCACTCTTCTCGATTCGAAGCCACCAGTTGCCAGTCCTTCTTGTAGGCGTCCAGTTCGTCTACCTACCTATTCTACCCTCTTTTTACCCAGACTAAAAAATAATGGTGTTATAAGTAGTGTCTGTATGTATGTCTGTTTCCGTTGTATTACTTCCAATGCTTCCAAAATCGCTATAAAACTTAAGTTGTCAATACCTATTTATGATAGGTATTTGATGACCTCATACCCCTTAGATTACTAACTTATGACATTGAACTTTACTTAACAACACATTAAAAACATAACTTTATATTAGTACTAAAAGTCCTTATGACGTCACAGTTCAGTAAACAAACAGATCCTTTGTCTTCTTATCTCAGGATTGCAAAACACTGAACTAATATTTTCTGAATTAACCAACATGTAATGAGGAAAATTTATACTTTGGTAGTAAACAATACTTCGTTAGTTTGTTTTTAAAGGTGACTACATACTATTCTTGATTCATTCATTCATTTCGTGTAGGTTTTTAGCTAACCGTAGTATCGGAGTTTTTAGACCACCTAAAGGGCTCCGCCATAGACTGACGATACAGCCTCCGTGGTCTTGTGGTTTGAGCGCCCGGCTCACGACCCGGAGGTTCCGGGTTCGATTCTCGGTGGGGATATCTCACAAAAATCTCTTTATGACACTTTCCTCAGTTTGGTTAGGGCATTGCAGGCTGAATCACCTGATTGCTCGAAAAGTAAGATGATTCCGTGCTTCGGAGGGCACGTTAAGCCGTCGGTCCCGGTTACTTTCTACGGATAGTAGTCGTTACATGAGCCATGTCAGAGGCCTTTGGCGGCTCAATAACTCTGACACCAGGATTGGTCAGGTTGGCCATCCACTTGATGAAGAAGAAGATAGTCTAATGATTGAAACAACCGGGACCAATAATTTCACCTGCCCTCCAAAGTACGGTAGCGCTCACACAAATGCCTCTGTTGCTCACCCATCTATTAGGGCCTGAGTTGCCCGTTGCTTAACAATATCATTGACTTAACATCGCATATTTAAACTACGCCTCAAGCGCTACTTAAAAACTAGTACATGTTACTTTAAAGAGATTAAGTCACCAAGATTACAAAGTTGTCGTAAAAAGTAATTGTTTCCATAAGTACATAACTGATATGGTAGGTAATCATTCGTTAAGTAAATACGGAAAGAATACAAGGACAGGACAATGTTATGTATCATAGTATGTTGCAGTGAAAACTTGGATTAGGTATTATTTTGTTTTGACTGGAATATGTTAAGCTAACGCCTGTACCCAGAGACGTCAAATGCTTTTTAAGTAGAGATTTAATGAGTGATTTTAATATGTAATGAATGAAGAATTAAGTCAATTAGTTAAATGGTGATTAAATGGAAGTTTGATATGATGAATACTAATTGAATGTTTTGTATTTTAAACCTTGGAATTGTCTATAGTGGTTAAGATGTTTTCTTATAAATCCAAAAAGCGCGGTTCAATGAGAATTACAAATCTATCTGTGACTAGGAACGCCTCACAGTTTTATCCGCTTTGTGCCTGTTTCAGTGGGAATTTCGGGATAAAATAGCCTTTATATTTCCCTTGAACGTGGCTATCTAGTACAAAAATAATTATTTAAATCAGAATGCGAATTTCCGAGATTAAGCTGAACATACAAAGTACAAATTTTACCTCTTTATAATTTTAATATTGGTAGAGTTTTGTGAAACATGATATAATTTGGCGTTTTAATAATCATTTTAATCTACATAATATGTTGAATCAGTCAAATGAAATATATCCCAAACGATATCTTTTACCGTGACACATAATAATAAAATTAGTACATAGTGTTAATGCGTTCATTGTCATAACCTATTTTTTGGGGGGTCGTTATTAGACATTGTTTACTCTGTAATATATTCAAGGTAAAAAGAAATAGAATTTGGCAGATAGTATGTATTTTAAATCTAGGCCAACATTCTCAAAAATTCATTAAAATCAACATAGTAATTTTGACTTCAAAGCTTAAGACACAAGCATAAGTAATATAGGTAAGTAAATAAGTAAAGGTCTAGGTATAGTACCTACGGTTTCTGAAAACACACACTCCCAAACAGACAGTTCATGTTGCATTTACTTAAAATGTAATCAAAGAAGTTGAGTATTAAGGTATTACTGTTTTCTAAAACTTACACTCCAAAAAACTCTTAAGGGATCTAGGTACAGTACGTTTACTAAAAACATACACCAACAAAAACTACTCGTGAATATGTAAATAAAAATTTAGCTTTTCTTTGTTTGCAAGTTCCAGAACATACAATTCATAATTCTGCATCGATCTATTAATATATATTATATTAATTAATGCGACATAAAGCAATCGCTATATCGTAATACGTTGACATTGTAAGTATGTCCGTTAGTTACATCATTACTGATAAATGTTATTGATTGCACTTGCACTGTACAGTAGACAAGGTTAACTTATATTGGGACTATCGGTTTTACCCGCAATGTACCCGTTCCCGTGGGAATTTCGGGAATTTTTATACTTATAAACCTTCCTCTTGAATCACTGTATCTATTTAAAAATACCGCGTCAAAATCCGTGCAGTAGTTTTAACGATCTAAGTATACATAAGGACAGACAGACAGACAGCGGAAAGCGACTTTATCTTATACTATGTAGTAATTACCGCGCCCTGCGGTATTACCCGCATTGTGCCCGATTCCGTGGAAATTTCGGGATAAAATGTATCCCGTGTGTTATCCTGATGTATAACCTATATTACTGTAAAGTTTCATAAAAATCTGTTGAGTAGTTTTTGCGTGAAAGAGTAACAAACATTCAATACACATCCATCCTCGTAAACTTTCGTATTTAGGTATAATATTAGTAGAACTATGAACTATGAATTCAGTTATTAGACATATGTTAAAATATGTTTTAATTGCATTTATAAATGTCTAAGTGACGCCATTTAAAGTTTTTAAAGTCAAAACACTCAAACCTCTTTTTCCAAGCCGGCTAAAATGATTCAAAGAGAAACAAGGAAAATTACTTTTTAGTGCAAATAAAATGATAAAAATGTTTGCAAAACATTCAGTTAGTGGGGCATTGCCATAATAATCACTTTAACTATTTAGGACCTTAGTAAATTAACTTTCTACTTCAAACACTTCAAGTTTAACGATGAAGAGGAACTATCATAACTGTGACAAGGTTCTAAAGTGTTGGTCTGTGTACAAGTGTAATCCAGAGGTTACGAAATAACTAGAGCGAGGTGAAAAAGAAATTATTTGTTTTGAAAGATAAATGAGTTCTTTGTATCTTCAGCATTTAAAATGGATATTAAAAAAACAGATACTAAGAGTCTAGACGGAAAGATAGGTTTTATTAGTTCAGCTAGTAAGTCCTCGTCTATACTTGTACACTAATATTACAAAGAGGAAAACTTTGTTTGTTGTTTTGTAAAAAAACGACTGGACCGTTTTTAAAAATTCTTTCACCATTCGAAAGCTACATTATCCACAAGTAACATAGGCTATTTTTCATCCCGAAATTCCCACAGGAATGGACACAATGCGGGTAAAACCGCGGGGCGCTGCTAGTATATTATAAGGAGGTAAAATTTGTAAGTTTACTTGTTGATATGTTCGAGCTAATCTCTAGAGTTCCTGGTCCGATTTGAATAATTCTTACTGTAATAAATAGCCTCATCCAACGGGAAGGCTATAAGCTATTTTTATTCCGAAATTCCCATACGAATGGGGACAACGCGGGTAAAACCGCGGGGCGCTGCTAGTTTAAAATAAAGCTGAAGAGTTTGATTTTTTGTTTATTTGTTTAACTACTGATCCGTTTTTCATAACTCTTTTTGTAATGGATAGTCACTCTCCAGGGAAAGGTATAGGCTATTTCTGTCCCGAATTTCCCACGGGCTCCGTCAAGTGCGACGCTAGCCTTAGACAACCTTAGTCTAAGAAAATAGAAAACAAATAAAAACAACATTTTTTTGTCACAGAAAACTGTTCAGAGATTGTCTAAAGCAGACTTGTCTACTTTGAACAATCTAAATACTAAATACAGTCTAAATACTGACTATTGTGGACTCAAACCGCACTTGATCACGCCTAATCCTCATTGTACTAACAACTTAACTGAGTGAATATCTACAGTATTCGTTTGCCCATCAGTGGGACATTACATGCTATTACTTCCCCGATCCCAAGTTTGATCAGTACTGATATCTTCAGTGCTTGGTCTTTACCCAACAGTGGACATTCAAGCCCGGCAGTATTACAATACTGAACGTACAGGCTAATACTTCACTTACACTAACCCAACCTCGATCAGTACTGATATCGCCTTTGCCCAACAGTGGTCATACAAGCCCAGTTGTGGGACAATATACTTTTACCCACTCTAACCTTGATCCCGTCATCAACTGGTGAAGAATGTTCGGAATCGGACCACGGTTAGGGACCTACCTCAAGCGCACGCACACATGCGCACGCGCATACGTGTGCAGGACGCGAGGGTATTTTGAGACGGGTGTACTGGTTGCAGAGGAATGGACGGGTAAAGTGACTTAGTTTTGTTTAAATAGTTTTGAATTTAATGTATTTAATTTTTGTATTTTACGCTTTGTAATGTAGGCTTGCTTGTATTATCAAAATAACTAAGTTTATTTTAACTTTATTCTTTTGTACTGACGTCTCCCGCAATTATTTTCATCTGAATAATTTGACCAGCCAGCGCGCAGCGGCTCGAAAGAGCGAGCGGTATCGATGCATTGACAATGTCAAAATATTTTCGTAATGCATTGTGCTTGGTCAGTTGAGCTGCGCATAGCTCCACTCCGATCAACCCTTGCTTAAATTAAGCAAGTTGGTGAATAGTTTTCAACATATATACAACTCGCATCTCTCCAACCCAATCTAAATGACACTGACATTATTACGACAACATGACACACTCATCTATAACAAACAAGAACATTGTAACAAACATAATAATTAAATTACCATTCATCTTCTGCTGCTATCTGTATTGCCATTGACTTCTGATGGCATTACCCGAATAACCCATTGCACAAAGAACCAGCGCATTTCAAGGTGAACACACACATCCACACTATGCAACCCGTATATGAATCAAAATAACAAACAACTTTAACTGCAACATACTACTTTATACAACAAGTTCGATTGTACACCTTCTTACAACGAGATAAGGTATGCATTTTTTTGTGATCTGAATTTAAAATATTGCTCAGACGGAGGGTGTATGCACACACACATAAACACCCAGACGCATGAATAAATTGCAGTCTGGACTCACACATACAGACTCTTTGTGTTAAAACATTCTATTTAGAATCAATGAACTATGTAAGTTAATTGTATTTTAAAAGTAAATATTGATGTTTGGAAATTACATTTTCCGTTTTAATTTATTTTTTATGTTTTAATGTAAGCAACACACATATGCGTGTATTATAAGGAATATGTTAACGTTACACGTACGCATACATGTAACGTTGAGAGTATTACAGATGTCCTGTTTATGTGAGTGTGTGTGTTTTGTGAGATTACAGTAAGTTATTTAAAAATTATGATGACTTAATAGTCGTTTAGTTCTGTCTGTTAGTTTATGTAAGCAAACAGTTATAAGTATTATAGCAGACAAATTGTCTTTGCCTCGCACTTGTATAGCTATAATTATTATTTATTACTTGAATAATGAGTAGATATTAGATATAAAACAAATGACAATTATTGTCAATTAAATATATTTTAGATGTACATATTATGCATTTTATATCGATGTGGTTTTATGGTCGTACCAATAAAACCACATATAACAAAAAACTGTATTGTGCTAAATGTGTCCGTTTTTTGTATTTTGTTTGCTGGTATTGTCTTGGGCATAACGCCTCATCACTTTATTTAATGCATCAATATCAGCATTTATAACGCTAATGACGTCATTGTTATTTTAATTAATTTTAAGTTTTTTATTAACCTTGATTTAGGGCGAGTTTCAGTTGGGCAAGTTTACAATCTTCGAACCAGCAGCGAGTTAAATAGAACGAGCGAACTGTGTCATATTTAAAATTCTGACAATATCAGTTACCCGGCTCCTTCGAAACGGCTCGACTGGTCCCCCGATTAGCCTGTACGTACAAAAAAACAAAATTAAGTTCAAATTTTACCTCCCAATAGTATTATATATATTGACAATTTACTAATAATACCTATATTGCTAAATAACTTGAATGTTAACTTTAATAAGTAAAATGACTTCTGATACTTTCACCAAAGCTTGTCGGCGCAGTAACTTCAGGGATTTGACCTTCGGGGCTTTGACCTCCGCCTTTAGGGGATGATAAACGTAACCAAGGGTTGTTGACCCCCGTTCACGTAAATACGAAAAAAGGGTAACGCACCCCAAGGGATGTCAACGAATCAACTTATCAATGTAATATGATATTTTTGTTTACGATTTGTGTATTTTTTTGTTTGGTTTAAAAGGCGATAAAATGTTGTTTGTAATGATTTGTTTGAATATTGTTTGGCGTGGAGTTTACGCTTTTGGAAATCAATAATTATAATAAGCACTACATTTTATAAAACAAAGTCCCCAGACGCGTCTGTCTGTCTGTCTGTGCGCGAAAAACTCAAAAACTACTGCAAGGATTTTAACGCGGTTTTTTTAAATAGATAGACTGATTCAAGAGGAAGGTTTATATGTTTAAAAATTCCCAAAATTTCCAGGGGAACGGGCACAGCGCGGGTAAAACCGTGGGGCGTTGCTAGTTTATATTAAAAACGATAACGGCCTCCGATTGCTAACTGGGATCAAGTGGATGGTCAAGTTGACCATTCACTCGATGAATAAGAAGCCAACTGATGGGACCAACCAGGACGACCGGGACGACCGGGACCGGCTGCTTTAAGAGCCCTCTGAAGCTCGATAGCCCTAAGATAGAACTACACGTTCCTTTACAATCGTAATGACCTAACATCGCTTAGTCAAACCAAAACATAGCTACGAGTATAATATTGTAACACTCGTGGTGTAGTTTCATTAAACAGTATTAACTCATTGTAATTGTTAAGCAACGTGCAGCTCTGCCCCTACTTGGATGGGTGGCCGATAGTGGCATTTCTATCTGAGCGCTACCGTGCTTCGGAGGGCACGTTAAACTGTCGGTCCTAGTTGTATCGGATCATGTCAGAGGCCTTCAGGCGATTTAAAACCTCCGACACCAGGGTTGGCCTCTAACCTACTCGAACTGACTTACATATAAGTAGTTATAACTAGCAGCGCCCCGCGGTTTTACCCGCGTTGTGCCCGTTCCCGTGGGTATTTCGGGATAAAATGTAGCCTATAACCTTCCCGTTGAATGTGGCTATCCATTACAAAAAGAATTTTTCAAATCGGTTCAGTAGTTTCTGAGATTAGCGCGTTTAAACAAACAAACACACAAACAAACAAACAAACAAACAAAACAAACTCTTCAGCTTTATAATATTAGTATAGATAACTAGCAGCGCCCCGCGGTTTTACCCGCGTTGTGCCCGTTCCCGTGGGAATTTCGGGATAAAATGTAGTAGAGGTGGGAATTATGCATCACTTTGAAGAGCAGAGCGATTTGAATCCTTTGAATCAAAGGAGTTGAATCACTCATTTAGTTCAGCAGCTCATTTAGTTCAGTTTGGCTCAAGAGCGATTTAATGATATTTAGTTCACAGGACTACAATTATTCAATTGATTCATATTGAATAAGAACGAATCGTAGAAGTTGCACCCTCAGCTTTGCCTGCATATTTTTAGCTTTAAAAATTTTGATTAGTAGATATTTGAAAATCCGTTAGTAGGTATGTTACAGATTTTCAAGTATTTTATATTTGTTTGTATTTACAGTAAAAGGAGTTTATAAAGCAATAACAATCATTAACACATCGATAAAACAGCGCAAGTTAATTTTTTGTGACATAAAATTAATTAAGTAAATCAAATTGTATGTTCAGAGTATGAATAACAGCGTTTCAATAATCCGATTGTAAGATTTGTAAGTGAGTAGTAACGCAAACTTTAAGAAATATAGCGCTTTCATTTCAGTCTCTCTTAGTTCCTACTGAACTGACTGAGTTGAGTTACTGAGTTGAGTGAGCTGCATTCCCTTCCTTCTTTTCCCGAACGAAATGAGTTGATGATTCAAATGAACTGAGAAGAACTACACTGAATCAAAGAGTGATTCGACTCGGAGTGGTGAATCAACTCATTTAAATCACTCACTCATGAGTTACCCACGACTAAAATGTAGCCTATAGCCTTCCTCGATAAATAGCCTATCTAACAGTGAAAGAATTATTCAAATCGGTTCAGTAGTTTCTGAGATTAGCGCGTTTAAACAAACAAACAAACAAAACAAACTCTTCAGCTTTATAATATTAGTATAGATATAATAGCATCTATCAGCTATAACGGGAGTGACTCACAGAAGGGGCTTGATGTGTAATCCTAAACGCAACACCGACGGCCACGGTCACCCAAGGGCGCCTGGCCAATGATCCACAGACAGCATACGGCGCAACACACATAACGCCTATTATATGTAGGGTAGCGAACAGAACAAAAGTGTTATGTAAAAATTAAAGTAGTAAAACGTATTAGCCTGTAATGTTCTACTGTTCGGCAAAGGTTTCTCATCGCACTGAAGATATCAGTACAGTTGTTTAGGAGTTATCGCCAATAGGGTTTTAACTTATATGTACTTACTAGCAGCGCCCCGCGGTTTTACCCGCGTTGTGCCCGTTCCCGTGGGAATTTTGGGAATTTTTTTACATAAAAACCTTCCTCTTGAATCACTCTACCTATTACAAAAAACCGCATCAAAATCCGTTGCGTAATTTTAAAGATTTAAGCATACAGACAAACAGACGCGACTTTGTTTTATACTATGTAGTGATATAGATTACGTACTGGCATCCTACTTAAGTAGCCAGCAAGCAACTTTTAAATTCGCTTAAACAAAACGACGCTAGTGAGCAAAAAGCCTTTGTCCTGCTATGTGATGTTAAAGGATATCTTTACTTCGTTTCTTAATCTTGAGTATGGCGTGAACAGAGTATTTTTCCAATTATATATTTTTTTTTTTGAATTATACCAAGAGAGGTTTTTAATGATTGTTGCACTTATATTTGCATTACCCGCGCCCTGTAGTTTCACCCGTGATGTACCCGTTTCCCGCGGGAATTTCGCGATAAAATGTAACTTATGTCCTTTCTCAGACTCTGGACTAACAGTGTACCAAATTTTATTCAAATCGGTTCAGTAGTTTTGGCGTGAAAGTCTGACAGACAGACAAGTTACAGTCGCATATATAATAAAAGTTAGGATTTATATCGTCATTATATTAAATAAAAACTGCCCTACAGTAAGTTATAATATACCTCAATTTTTATTTTTATTTTAAATCTTGTTGACAAAAACATATCATCGCCATTTTTAAAAGCAGAACCGCATACATAATAAAGTAAATAAATAAAAGTAAATAAAATCCGGCCATTACCGTGTCAGTATACACTGCACAATATTATTCGCCTTTCGATGTGAGTCCGAGTCAAGTTCAAGGATTTCGGTATTTATAACGCAGTACAAGCTTCTTGCTTGGTTTTGTTTGTTTTAATGTAGAATGGCTGGAAGTAATTAAATAGGTTATGGTGGGAAAAACTTCTGTAATCGATGACCATAGATTATCACGAACGTAGAGTCCATGCTCTATGTTGTCTATACTAGTCTCTACTATAGTAAAGCTGAGGAGTTTGATTTTTGTTTGTTTGAACGCGCTAATCTCAGAAATTACCAATCCGATTTTAATAATTCTTTTTGTAATAGATAGCCACATTCAACGGGAATGTTATATGCTATTTTTTATACCGAAATTCCCACAGAAACGGGTTCAATACAAGGGTAGAACACAATAGTATGTGTGACGTTTATTTCTTGCTAACTTAATGATATTAATATGTAGATTTTGCATAGTTATTTACATAGTAATGCTCAGAATGACGCAATAATATTTTTTTACAGAAATATGTTCAAGTCATGATAACTACGACGAAATATTAATTTGTATTGTTCTTTGTTTTTATAAAATTATGATGCAATTGTTTTGTTGAATGAGTCTTACATAGAATGAGACAGGCCGTGCTTTGGAGGACACGTACAATATTTCATATATCATGTTTCAGTAGAAAATTAAGGTTTTTGTGCAAAGAAACATTTAAATTTTAAGTTACAAACTCACGCCAAAACGCTCGCCGGTGTCATGGCGTCTTCATTACGTCACGGCTCAGCAAAAATGCAGAGATCGCCTATATACGAAACAAAATGACGTTTATGAGACGTGACGTAATTTCTCTGATTGGTGTTTAAGCTATCATGGCGGATTTTGAATTTTGTAGATTTATTTTAACAAATAAATTATGAATGTCGAAATTAATAACAGAATAAATACATTTTTCACAATGTTTGAATCCTATTTCATTAGATCAGGTAAATATTTTGGCGATACTTGATTACTCTCATCAGGCCTATTGTGGGTCCCACTAGAATTGTAGTAAACTCGCTTTATATCAAGGATGACAACCTCTGAAGTCAAAATCTTATTGTACTGCATCGTGATTGGTCAGTTCAGGTCTGCTCAGCCTCAATGAAAACACTCCCTTATCCACGCCTACTGCAGATTGACTAGCGATTACAAACTTAAGTATTAGCCTGTAATGTCCCACAGCTGGGCAAAGGCCTGACAACTGAAAACCAGTGCCGTGTGGGATCCGTCCCGTACAGCAACAGTTGAGTTGCAACCTTGTGCCTTGAAATTTTATTTATTCTCTTTGTATTTATAAGTAACTAGCAGCGCCCCGCGGTTTTACCCGCGTTGTGTCCATTCCTGTGGGAATTTCGGGATGAAATATTTTTCATGCCTATGTTACTCGTGGATAATGTAGCTTTCGAATGGTGAAAGAATTTCTAAAAACGGTCCAGTAGTTTATGAGCCTATTCATTAAAACCAAACAAACAAAGTTTTCCTCTTTATAATATTAGTGATGTCTATATTTAATTTTGGCAAAAAAAAATATTATTCTTATTCTCTCGTCTCACTGAAGATATCAGTACAGTGAGGAGGACAAGCAAACTTAAACCAACTTTTAAAACATCGCTTAAATCACATATTATGTCTAAAGGTCATGATTTCTCAGCAATCTTCGTTCGCAGTTCACAGGTCGCCGACACTTCGATTGGGCTGATGTTTTGGCGCCCATTTGCACAGAGACGCATTAGGGAACGTAGAGAATACCTTTAAAAGGAGGCTGGGGTGGATACCTACTCACTTTTGTATCCGACACTGTGTTATCTAACAGGCTCAAGCAAAGGTCTCCAACAAGATATTACAAACTCGAAATAAATAAATAAATGTTTTTTGTTTCAGCTAATGGTTTATAAGCAAGGTTGGCAAATTTTGGTCTTCAAAAATGTATCTCTATTTCTCATTCGCTCTTGTTATTTCTATACGAAGAAAAGAGGTAAAAGATATTAAAACTATAAGACAAAGAATTTAAGTCTTTCCTTCTTTGCCTTTGGTCATTCCCTGTCGAATTATCTACATTCCTGATCCTTTTAGTATATTGAAAAAATAATTGGAATTTAATTATATCCTGAAATACAAACTACAATTTACTATGAATAGTTTAAATAGTCCTTATAACATACCAATCACAACACTAAATTATCTACATACATATATCTACAATTATCTCAATTACCTATCCTATGTCTAATACGACCCTTAATCCACCCCCGTATATCGAAAGGGAGAGTTCGTTTACTTCGGCTGTCTCAAATAAAATTCAGTTTCCCTAGTGCATTCACCCCCTAAGTCCAAACACCACCTAAATAGGTTTTATTGCCCCCTAGTCTGGGTAAAAGACCTCGCATAAACGAATATTAACATTTTGAAAATAAAATATATTTTGTAATTCACTTTGATTTAATTTCGAAGTTTGGGTAATCTATTATTTATTAATTTGTTCAAGAGTTTATTCAATTGATATAATGTTAATGCAGTTACAATATATTTCTGTCTATCTAATATATAAAATTCTCGTGTCACGGTCACGGGGTGCGTAATTGAACTCCTCTGAAACGGCTCCACCGATTCTCATGAAATTTTATGTACATATCGGGTAGGCCTATTTTTCACAAAGCGGGTGAAACCGCGGGGCGCGGCTAGTACTCATATAATAAAGCTGAAGAGTTTGTTTGTTTCAACGCGCTAACCTCAGAAACTAACAATCCGATTTTAATAATTAATTTGTAATGGACGCGACACACCGTGTCACGTCAGTGCATATCAAAGGCCTTTAGGCGGTCTAGAAACTCTGACACCGGGGTTGACCACTAACCTACTCGAAACAAATGAATGAGTCTAAAAACTAAAAACATCAGGGTTGGTGTTGGAGAAATCGTAAATTATCTCCCCTAAAAAACAAAATGCAAGTATTATTGTTTCTTTGTATAAAAATAAAACGTTCTACCCACATTTCCAAATAAAAATACGAGTCCAAATATTTTTTCACCCTCCAAATTTAATTTCGAAAAATACACAAAGAAAACATCCCATAACATGGTTACACGAAGACGCCTACGCGGCCATTACCCTTCGTAGCCGCGTAGCAGATAACGCTACGCGTAGCAGTATCGGTCAATGAACTCTGCCAAACATTATTAAAATATTAAACGAAAAATGTGTGTTTGTTTATGTTTATGAGAAGGTTTTATAAAGTAATTTGGGGAAAGGATGTGAGGTTGGTTTTATCCCGACATTTAATAGGATAATACCCTCTATAGAGTTAAGTGGTAGAATATATTAAACTACCTTTGAGATACCTTTTAGATTTTCTTTCTTTTTTTTTAGTAACAATTTTGAATATTTTTTCTAGAATAAATATGTGTGTGTAGATTGAACAAGTTTACATAATGTGAGTTGGCGAATTCTAAAAAAATTAAGTATGACGCAATTGGCAAGTACAATACACCCCCCGGACAAATTCACACACGGTTAATTAGCCCCAAAGTAAGCTCTAAGCTTGTGTTATGGAGTCTAATTAACTGATACTACTACTTATACATACACAAATACTTTATAAGAATATATAATTGACTCCCAGACGTCGTCGCCCACAACTATGTCTGCACATATTGTTGACTCCGGGCGGGAATCGAGCCCGCAACCCCCGACACAGTAAGCGCTCTCACTGCCACTGTGCCAACGGGCTTGTCAATAGAAATACAATAGAAAGCTAGGTTCTGTTGAATTGTCCAGCTCGCAGCTTGTAAAAACGCTCAATCTACACGACATAATGATGTCCAATATCTGAGTAATAGACTCAATTTTTTCTGAAGATATCAGTATAGTGAGGAAGTAGGGCTTATTCATTTATTAAAGAGAATAGTTATTAATTTTGTTATCACACACACAATATGTAAATGAAATGATACACACAAAACCCTTAAGTAAACCCACACTACACTATTAGTATAAAAAACAAAAAAATTCAAAGATTATAATATTGTTACCGGAATTCCGTTCGATAACTAAACCGGATTCCAACTCAGATATATAATAATAATAAAAGAATAATGTCATTGTTGTCTGTCCACGTGATATTATGATGTAGATGTAGAGAAATGGTTTATTTATCAACATGTTATTTATAACGGTATCTATACTAATATTATAGAAGTTTTTGTAAGTTTGTTTGTTTGTTCGAGCTAAGAAATTACCAGTCCGATTTGAATAACTCTTTTTGCAAAAGATAGCCACATTAAACGGGAAGGCTGTTTTTCATCCCGAAATTCCCACGGGAACGGACGCTACGCGGGTAAAACAGTGGGACACTGCTAGTATATTATATATCTGGTCTTCACTTTCATTACATAGCAACAATGTCTCGGATACAAGATTACGGAGTTATATGTAAGTGTATTAACCTTTCGCTAGTTATTTCAGAGCGTCGCTGAGCGTGTATCTTTGAAATATTGTTTGATAACTTGGTATACTCGTAGTAACGTTAAGGTACAGTCGACGTTATAAATAAGTTTAAACTTTAACAAGTTTAAGTTTACGTTTTCGCAAATCATGGCCTATCTATAAATATCTATCTATGGTAATCGTTACATGAGCCATGTCAGAGACCTTTGGCGGCTCAATAACTCTGACACCAGGATTGGTCAGGTTGACCATCCACTCGATGAAGAAGAAGATGGCCTCTGCTGTCCTGCCTGGGCTTTCTAAATCCCTTTTCTTCTAAAGAATTGCAGGCATCCTGTTAGACCATCTCTCTACCCTCTTTCTGTACAACCATGTTTTAACTTAACCCAAAAAAGTGGAAACTTATGTATATTACGTCGAATGAACTTATTGATCAGAAGAGAAGAAAATGTCAACTTATTACATGTAAAGTATGAAAAATTACGTCAATAAGTGTTGCTTTAATTGACATCAATGAGTGCGGCAGTTTGAGTAAATATATTTTAGACTATAAACAGACTAAACTATAGTACCTTATTATAGCATTCAGCTCACATAGGTGTTAGACATGTACTAGGTAATGCTAAAAACCTGGGCCGAGACGCCAGACAACAAAGGAAGTTAAATCACAGGTCCAGACATCGGTTATCACCTAACATTAATAAATTACACTGAAAGCATTCGCTTCTGAAATATTTCAGTACATAATGAAACTTTTTTAATGTAATATGTAACAGACAAATCTATATACAAAACTTTGGATGTACATAGTCTGTTAATGGTAATATATAATTACTTATAAACGATTTTAAACAAAAAGACCGATTGGATGTATTGTTAATATCTGAAGCGTTATTTATTTATTTATTTATTAGACACTACAACAATATAATCACTTTGCACTTACAATTAACTTATAAATCTAACTAATATTATAAAGCTGAAGAGTTTGTTTTGTTTGTTTGTTTGTTTGTTTGTTTGTTTAAACGCGCTAATCTCAGAAACTACTGAACCGATTTGAATAATTCTTTCACTGTTAGATAGTCTATTTATCGAGGAAGGCTATAGGCTACATTTTATCCCGAAATTCCCACGGGAACGGGCACAACGCGGGTAAAACCGCGGGGCGCTGCTAGTAATTAATGTTCTGAGTGACATATCTTTACAGTAGCGTACAACATTCTATGTTTTATAAATCAAACTAACAAAAGAAAAAAATTGAATAAACATTAAAAAAGTAAACAGATAAACTTAAATTATTGAAAAACGAAATAAAACGAACTTACTTATCTTAAAATAGTAAAAGAAAGTAAAACTAGTCTTTTTTAAACTTACACGATTTGAACACATAGTTTTAACGTACTCACACGGGTTTTTTCGTGTTAGAAAACTTAATAAAGCAAGTAATAACTTACTTTTTATTTCCCGACGTTTCGAGGGGATTGCACCTCTCGTGGTCGCGGGTGAACTGAAGACATTGGAGTTACCGCTGTGATGGGAGGGTAGACGTTCCAAGTGTTGGAAGTACCCTCACATGGTCAATATTAGAGTTTAAAGGTGCGTTCACATTAGGGTGCATTTACATCAGGCGAGCGAATGCTCATTCTATCCCCACTCTATAAAATTCTTGTAAATTCTTGTAAGAATTTTATAGAGTGGGGTTAGAATGAGCATTCGCTCGCCTGATGTAAATGCACCCTTAGACTGACACACAACACTGACAGTATCCTGGCACTTGGTCTTTTGAGCACGTCTCGAACACTTATAAGTTATTACCGGATTCCAAGCCGCAGAGAGTTTAAAACCGTCTTCACGATTGAAATTCGGATATTTCCTTATTTCAATCGCTTCCCGAATGATCCTCTTGTAGTTCACCCGCGACCACGAGAGGTGCAATCCCCTCGAAACGTCGGGAAATAAAAAGTAAGTTATTACTTGCTTTATTAAGTTTTCTAACACGAAAAAACCCGTGAAAGTAAAACTACCTTTAAATATTTATATTACATTGTAACAATTTCGTTTAAATTATTTTATTACGTAAGTTAGTTCATCTCTCAGTTCAATGTACGATAACGCAGTGATAACACGCTTTTACGGTTTTATGTAAGAATCGGTTATTTTGGTCGAAAGTGACGTCACTGATAACATGTCTAGATATATATATATATATATTTTAACCGTTAAAATAACATAATTATTTTGATAAAAATAAGTAAACTTACTTTATGTTAACAAAAAGTGAAGATTGGCATTGACATAAGAGGAAGCGTTTTCGCTTTCTATTGAACTCGCTGGCTTGCTTGGATGCTTGGAAAATACTGGTTTCTTTTTAAGTGAACACTAATGTGCTTCGGAGGGCACGTTAAGCCGTCGGTCCCGGTTACTTTCTACGGATAGTAGTCGTTACATGAGCCATGTCAGAGGCCTTTGGCGGCTCAATAACTCTGACACCAGGATTGGTCACGTTGACCATCCACTCGATGAAGAAGATTTTGAATTCTTTACAGGCACCGTGGTCACAGAAAAGGTGTATACAAGAAAAAGTAAAATATCGTAGCTGTGTTGTATTTAGAAATAAAAAATGTTAAATAAAAGCGAAGTGTATCCGTAAACGCAGTTTCAATTCAAAATGCTTGAAAGATGTTAAAGGACCTTTGCCCAAGAGTGGGGCATTAAATGTAAAAAAGAGAAATGTATGACGCAGCCTTTCTATCAAAATTTTCACCTTATATGTAACCAACATCTTTAACCCTACAACCGCCTCGCACTCGAAACCCTTTATATAACCTTATTCATTAGTAAAGGTTAAACTATTCACTGCTTAACAAAACACACGTCATTGTGAAGATTATTCAGTGGTGAGAGATTGTACAGTTACAGCCGAGACTGGGTTGATAAGCGTCGCGTGGTCTCCAACGTGAGTTGATAACGTGTGGCTGTTAATGTCGGTTAGGCGACATACAGTAGAGAAGATTATATATACTTACTAGCTGCGCCCCGCGGTTTCACCCGCGTTGTACCCCTTCCCGCGGGAATTTCGGGATGAAAAATAGCCTATGTTACTCGTGGATAATGTAGCTTTCGAATGGTGAAAGAATTTTTAAAAACGGTCCAGTAGTTTTTGAGCCTATTCATTACAAACAAACAAAGTTTTCCTCTTTATAATATTAGTGTAGATAACAGTTGATAATAAAAGTATACTTACTTTAGTTCTAGTAGGTTAGTAGCCAACCCTGGTGTCGGAGATTTTAGACCGCCTAAAGACCTCCAACATGGTCTAACAATTGGAACAACGGTACCGACAATTTAACGTGCCAAAGCACGGTACAGTTGTTAATACAAATTCTATAAACTAAATCTGTGGTAGTGAAAACTCACTCTAACCGGCCGTATATCACAAACACATCGGCCTTCATCTCTTAAGATATTCACGTTCGAGGTAATTGTACGAAATGACCGGTCACTCCTGAATTACTAATACATCACATTAACTGGTCGTTTTGTATAATAACCGACACGAGGATGGGCCCGTGTCGTTATGCAACTGACAAATAAATTACTGTTTTAGACAGTTCTCTTTTGTTTTATTTATAAGCTCTTTCTTTGAAAGGTTTTTTGGTTTCATGGGTTTGAATTTGATTTTCCTGGTATCGATGTAGCTAGATAGTACTAATCGTAAAGAGTAACCTGATATAGCCGTTTTTCTAATCCTACTAGACTAATATTATAAATGCGAAAGTTTGTGAGGATGTATGTATGTTTGTTACTCTTTCAGGAAAAAACTACTGGACGGATTTGGATGAACATTTACAGTGACATAGGATCTACATCAGAATATCACATGGGATACATTTTATCCCGAAATTCCCGCGGAAACGGGTACAACGCGGGTAAAACCGCGGGGCGCGTCTTGTTAAACATACATAATTCTGTCTGTAGAGAAAAAAGGTTAAGTGATATTAATCCATTCTTACCCCATCACAAATATATTCCTCTATAAAATAAATTGTCCGTGGTAGAAAAATCTACTTTAATAGTTTACCTTAAGGAACTCTTTACAAAAAGTTACTTTCCCTACCAAAATTCACACAGATTCAGACATAGCAAGCGTTACTACAGAACGCTGCAAATACTTACATATTTAGTATTTACACACAATCTAGACTTACAAGTAACCTATGCCTATCAAGACCTAGTCTTAAACCTGTTCCCTTCTCCGATGCCACATTAGCCTGCAATCCTACTAACATAAAAATGCAGTTCTCCAGGTATTTTTTTTAACCTCCAACCATCTTTACAAGACCCCGAATTACTAGCCAACTTTACCTGACAAAAGTCTTCTATATGCTGGTCGATTAAGTTCCATTTTCAAATGAGCTGTACGTATGAACATTCAGTTATGTGTTACAGGTCTACGTTCGTTGGTAAGGATATGTTGTGGACCAGGTTTATAGAGCTGTGTTAAGGAGTTTTAGTGAAGGAATGAGGGGTCTTTTATGAGTGGTTTTTTATCAGGATATATGGTTACGTAGCATGAAATAATGTTGATTCGCCTGGTTTAATCCACCTGGTCACTGGGTGATGTTTTTCGTAATTATTTTATTTTTATTTGGCCTTGTAGACTAAATTATAGAGTGGTGGTTAATACTTATTAGTATACAAACATGCACCTTCACAGTAATAAAACTTGGAGTAGAATGAGGTCTTGTTAAGTTTCCAATGGCTTAGTTATTTATGTCATATGTTATTGTTTATCAAAAGCGAATAAACATAGGCATAGCAAAAGTGTTGGGCACTTTCAAATCTTTCTTCTTTGAAACCTCAAAGAGCTATGCCACTTTTAATATGATTGGTGGATACAAAAGTAGCAAAAACTAAAGAGAAAAGACATCTAAATTTGACTTGATTTCATGTTTTGAATGAGGTAACGCTGAAACTTGGAAACCCGTTAGTATTTTTATTATTTTAATGATTACAAAGGTACAGTTTTAAAAAGTATTAGTCTGTAATGTTCCACTGCTGAGCGAAGGCCTCTCATCTCACTGAAGATATCAGTTCAGTGATGAGGAAAAAGCATAATCACCATGCTTAGGTGCAGTATAATATCCTACTGATATTATAAATGCGAAGGTGTATGAGGATGTATGTATGTTTGTTACTCTTTCACGAAAAAACTACCTGACGGATTTGGATGAAACTTTACAGTAATATAAGTTATACATCAGAATAACACATGGGATACATTTTATCCCGATATTCTCACGGGAACGGGTACAACGCGGGTAACACCGCGGGCGCCGTTATTATGTTAATAGGTATTTCATTACAAACGTTAAAAAAAGTTCCACCAAAAATCTCTCTGAAAGTCAGCTTTTTAAAAATATTCAGCATTACACAACGTCTACGCAGTCTATGTAGGTAACCTAAAAACTAGTAATTACTCCCACTAGTACAAGCAAGTCTCTTGTTTTATTTTTAATTATTAGCTCGCTCGCCACCTGGAGGCACCGTTATGTTCGCATAATCTGAGGTAAGGTGTTCCATACCCGACACTTTAAATAACTCAAATTATAGATGGTTTGGCGTTTGAGGGGTAAGATAAGGTTTGGTCTTGAAGATGTACCATCTTACTTAAGATTAAATACTTTAGTATTTATTTTAGTACCATCTTACTTAAGATTAAATACTCATTAACTTTAACTTAACTTTTGAGACACGTACATTTAATTTGGTAAAGAAAACTACATAACGTCTGACCGATATTTTGAATCCTTCAGTGTTAAAGGGGAAGATTATTTCCAACATACCAAAATATATGGCCGGTACCCCATGGCCCACGCGGCGGTTCACTTTTGCATGATACCGCACGCAACGGGCGCCCGCGACGTTTCACTTTTGTATGGAACCGAGGCGTGCGCACGCTAAACGCAGTTCGTCCCTTATTGAACTCGCTAGCTTACAGCTTGTAAACTCACTCAATCCAAGCTCATTTGTGCACTGTGCTCTTAGTATATCTGTTTTTATAGTTTCAGCTTAAGACGTAAATGAATACATACCACTGTTACCCGGCCACGTACTAAGAAATATACAAATAATTACATCGAACCCAGCCGTCATGTTTCAATTTATTAATTTTGAATTGTAGTTCAGTGTGTATGTTTGAATTGTTGTATGTAGATAGCTGCACGTAACGCGCGCTGCATATTGACGCTGCGCGGCTGCCGACCCCACGCCCAAGGTCGCGGTGCGTGTGCGCATGGTTGTGTGCACGTTAAGGCGCGGGTTGTTTGCTAAGATTATTTTGAAAAGACAGGAAAATCTTTTGAGTCTTCTCTTTCTTCAGTTTATGGAAATATTTAGATGTTTCTTATTTGAGTACTTATGCGTATCGATTATAGACACTAGAGTTAAGACGACGTGTGAACACGCTCATCGCGTTTGTGAGGGGTGAGGTATCTTCCCCCCGCGCTTTATGTTCGCGGACCTGTCACTTTTATAAATTTATGTCACTGGAAATCTATTATGGGTCCCCGTACACTTGATCGGCTATCGGTATTGTCTTTTACAGATACCAATTTATTTTTCATCAGTATGAATGAGTTGACGTGTTATCGGTAATATCGGTATTGTTATCTTAGCGCAGTCGGGGCAGACATTAAAATAAAAAAAAAACCAGGGAGCGATTTATTTTTTAAACGTCAGGGGGGGGTGTGGTTGGGAGTATAAATCTCGATTTTCGAACTAATCCCGGTAGAGGGTTCGCCGCCATCTTGTTTTAAAGTTAAATTTTTTCGTAAAATTTAATAATTTTTTTACGCTAGGATAAACTTGGTAGTATAACACTGCAAATATTGATCCTAGCGTAAAAATGATAATGGCCAAACTTGTGGAAAATTAAATTTCCAACAACTTTTGATAGGACCATTTTTGCTCTAAAGTTGAAAATTAACGAGTTATTTCAGAAAAACTAAAAAAATTAACTTTTAAACAAGATGGCGGCGAACCCTCTGGTTCGTCTTCTTGTTCATCTTGTTTTAAAGTTAAATTTGTTGAGAATTCATTGAATTTGTTGAGAAGGCATTGTATTTGTTGAGAATTCTGCATTACTATACCATGTTTCAAAATCCCAGATCAATTATGTGAACAAAGTTATGTCAAGATTTGACACTGTCAATGTAGGAGGTCAGATGTGTCGAACCTTCGGGTAATTTCATTTAAAAATATTGTTGCCCAGCAGTGGGACAAACCTGTTTTCCTTGGTCACGGTATCACGCGTGAATGGCTGGACCGATTTCATTAATTCTTTTTTTGTTGTATTTGTTATTATTAGAAGGTTCTTACGGAAAAAAATATTAAGAAAATCTCTCAGAAATATTGAAAAATATACCTACATTTAATTTTGCATTTTTAAAAAAACACGCGTAACGAATGTCAATGTCATTCACTAAGGCGGTACGAAGTTCGCCGGGTCAGCTACACGGATTTTATGTGCGCCGGACTTTTTGCGCGTTGTGTGCGTTACTGCATATAATTACATAGGTTCTATTTTCACAGACTAAAAAGTGCGTCACGGATAGTCTGTCGTCTGCGCTGCACCTAAGATATTATTTGCGATGTTCGTACAGAGCGAGCGTGCGCGACGAAGCAGTACGTGTCTACTCCCAACAAGGCCCCGCGGCCGACTGAGTGACTAGAGCACCGTCAACGCGAGCGCTATAATTATGTTTTATTTCATTGAATAAACTAACTTCCATTTAGAGAAAAACCATCTGTACTACCATATGGGATTTGATGTAAGGTTTATGAAAATATAAATTTTGTACTTGTTTTGTCTTTACAATCGCCGTGAAACTGTAAAATTTCAATAAAATGTCGATTTTTTACGATTTTCACGATTTTTTTCTATCGAGGCAAATCACTCTAATCGTGTTTCGAAGTGTATAACAATACAAAGCATATTTTTACCTTTACGACAGTAGGAATATCATTCCATAAATTTTAGCGGTTGATATCCAAAAACTGTTTCTAACACAACTCTTTCGCGATGTTTTACGCTTCTGGTCTTACCACTTCGTCTTAAGGCAGCGGGCGCGCTCGGGCCTAAATTTCCCTCGAAAAAGACGCGCCTGTGTCGCATTTTGGGTGGAGAAGAGATATAGGGGTGAAGGCCAAGAGGTGCGGCGGCGGCAGCGGCGAAGAGACGGCTTGGGCGGAGTCCTACGGCGGCGCGGGTGACCAAGCATCTACTGCTTATATGCTGATTTCATCTCAGGTTACGGGTGAGATATGAAATTCTGTAATGTCTTCAGAACGCAAAAGCCAAGCCAACAATGCGTTTCCATAAAAACGGAGTAGATCGGTGTGGACCCGTTTTATTCACCAATCACAGCGCAATAACATTGTCAAGTTCCTTCCGTAATCGATTGTAATTGGTCAGTTGAGCTCTGCACAGCGCTATGTTTATAATCTGGATTCATCCTAAACTTGACATTGGAAACAATTATATAGTTGTAATATAAAACCTATGTTATTTTTCATTTCCTTATAACAAGACAAGATCAATAAATCGCATCAGTGAAACGTAACCTTAACACAACAAGATCAATCTGAAGACATTTTGCCATTTGTATCTGCCACTTCAACTTGACCTCTGATGTTTCATTGCACCTTTCATTTTAGTACAAAAGTTGAAAGAGTACAATCAAGTCAAGTGTCTTGTTGGACTGGTTGTGTTGTAGGTAGGTGTTAAAGAGGAAAATGTTGGGACTATTTTTAAATGATGAAGGAAGAATACTTGTGTGAATACTTTTGAGTTGGTTTTATTTTTGTAAATGTTTGCTTTTAATGTATGGCTTATCCTGAAGTCATACATTAAATGGCAGACATCTTTCTTCCATTGTTCATAACTGATTTGCTGATTATATCCTACTAGCAGCGCCCCGCGGTTTTACCCGCGTTGTGCCCGTTCCTATGTGAATTTCGGGACGAAAAATAGCCTATAACCTTCCCGATGAATGTGGCTATCTATTACAAAAAGAATAATTCAAATCGGCCTGGTAATTCCTGAGATTATGGAACGGACTAAACGTGGGTAAAGCCGCGGGGCGTTACTAGTTTAGGTATAATTCCTTGAGATTTCGGCATACATTTAGCAGTAACCTGCATTGCGTCAAAAGTTTTCCTTCATTGCATACTAATACTAGCAGCCCTGCTTTTTTACACGCATTATTCACGTTCCTATCCGAATTTCAGGATAGGAAGTAACTCATGACCTTCTCTTGAACGTGATTTTCATATAAAAAAATATTCTTTAAATCCCATGGGCAATTAAAAAGATTATCGGGTTCAAACAAACAATCTATTTCTTGTACTTTAAGTAAGGTTATAATACTTGGCTGTGTTAGCCTGTATTCCATTACTTGGTAGACCTCTCATCTCACTGAAGATATCAGTACAGTGAGAAGCATTCGAGTACTTTATTACATCTAATTTTATTTATATATGCCACTGTACTCGACCCTCTTTTTATTCATAGTAAAGATTAGTAAAACAGACGCACGTACGTTTTGCAAACATTTCGCTAATTATGTAAAAACTGGAAAACGACCAACTTCAAAAAATCCACTGACGTCATAACAAAACGAACGTCATTCCTTCGCGACCAGTTTCTAAAACAAAAAAAGGTTGCCCGCTCTAATAAAGTGGGGTCTGTTTGATTCAGAATATCTGCGCCGTGATGCAATCTTATGCAAGGGGTCGTTGACCGAAAGGTGACCTCAGGATCTCAAGGTTAGCGGCCAAGGGCAGGCCCTTAGCTTTGGCGAAGCTTTTTGCAAAGCTTTAGGCTTTATAAATAAGTAATAAGGTGTTTTAGTATAGGGGTGGTGAAACAACGGCGGCGAATAGCGATTTTTTTGTAAAAAGAACAGTTTTTGTTATCATAGTATAGTAGAATAAAATAATGAATATTAGGTCTTATGCTATATAAGCAGCGCCCCGCGGTTTTACCCGCGTTGTGCCCGTTCCCGTAGGAATTTCGGGAACTTTTTACATATAAACCATCCTCTTGAATAACTCTATCTATTTAAAAAAATCGCATCAAAATCAAGATAGTTTTCAAGATCTAAGCATACATAGGGGCAGACAGCGGAAAGCGACTTTGTTTTTCACGATTGTGCGTCGGTGTTGAACTACATTGACCGATCATAAAACCGGCATTCCTTAATTTTATTGAAATCGACTTGGATTTAAACTTATTGATATGATATGATTATTTATAAATCGGTACCAAATGAAGAAATATAAACTTTAAGTCCAAAAACTGAAAACATTTAGGTACAATTATGGATTTTATGTTATAATTTTACTTAAAAAGGATTTTTTATTAATATATTAATCATCGGAGATGCATTACGATGTGAGGTTCCATGGTGCACGGCTATGATGACAACTGAATTTAAAAAAACCCGACCATTAGTATATTAATAATAAGCCTATCAGATTTTTTATTAATTTGCTAATTTTTAAATCGCTAGTCGTCATCGCCGTCGCTGGCACCGTATTCTTAATCGAAGCAACAAATGATTAATCACATAAATTATAATGACTTTGACTTTAACTATTGACACTTGTCAAATTACGCGCCAAAAAATAGACACGTCACCAAAAATACGTATAAATTGTATACCTAACTGATTAAATGAACGGAAACGTATTGCCAAAACAAATGCGCAGTTGTTAAAGTTCAAAGAAATACTGCGCACGCGCACAATGACCGACAAGGTGACTTAGAACATTGACAGGCAGACACACAATAGATCTAATGAAAATATATCAATTAGTACAGTTGCCGGAAAAAAATAATATATTACGAGTATGTATGTACGTATGTATGTGTGTATGTATGTTAGTTACTCGTTCACGCAAAAAGTACAGAACGGATTTGGATGAAACTTAACAGTATTATAGGTTATACATCAGAATAACACATGGGATACATTTTATCCCGAAATGTCCGCGGGAACGGTTACAACGTGGGTTACGCCGCGGATTGCGGCTATTATTATATAAAGTTTGAATATGACTTGATAACGTTTACTTAGATAGGAAACGTTTTTCAGGGTCTGTACATGTCTTACATTGCAATCAGTGGCAATTATGTAAGCATATTGATAGTAGATTTAATCATGCTATGAGAATTAGAACTTTTACTCCAGACTGTCCCTTGTCCTTCATTCAAACTAAACTAAACATTTTGACAACAGGAGATGTAGGTAACTGAAGGTAACGAAGGTAAAACTAAAGATCTTATACCCAAAGTATGAAAACATGTGCCAATCTATGTACCCATTGATTTGCCTACACCTGTAACTTTGGTATGAATGGACCCTTATTAAGATTGAAGTATATTATATTGTACGAAATCTAATTTTAGAACGGCTTGCTTATCTTCTATACATGCCGTTCATTTAGACGACGGACGCATTGAAGGGGGTGAATATACATTCGATTCTCATTCCACATATTATGTAATAAAAATAGTACCGTAATTCTTGACCAATATTATGAAATAAATCCACAAAAATACGAAATAATTGTTACTACGCGCCGTCGAGAACGGCAGAAACGATTTGGCTAATTTTGGTCTTGAAATATTCATGAAAGTCCAGGGAAGGTTTAAAAGGTAAGCAGTGACGGAATAAATGCGAGTGCAACCGCAGGGCACAGCTAGTCTAAAATATTTATTTTAGAAAACTTGCTCGTACTCAGAGACATCAAAAGCTTCCTAAGTAGACATTTAATGAATGATTTTGACATGTAATGTATAAAAAAAATACTTCGATTGAATAGACGTTTCTGAGTGCGTTAGAGTTAACGGAGTTTCAACAAGCTTAAATAGTAGGTACCTTATAAATTCCTTCAAAATAGTTATAAACAAATCACAAGCTAAAGACTTATTAGACTGAAGCGAGTTTACAAGCTAGGAGAGACGATATAAGAAAGTGGGAGACCGTTACAATTCAAAAGAAAGCAAGCGAGCGAGCGAATTCAACATGTGCGACACAGAGCATAGAATCACCGCCGCACCGGCCGCACGTGGTGATTCTTGTGTGTAAACTCTCTCAATCATACTATCCCAGAACCTATACAAAAACACCATCACCATTCCCACAAACTATTACATAATCTGCGCCATCCCAACAGCCATCAATTCTTTTATTTCCTGCGGGTCCCAAGGTCGGGGTTCAATGGCCCCAAGGTGACTCGTTCGTCCCCACGACCTACCCTAAGTGGTTCGTTCCTAGAACATTGGGGCCCTCAACAGACGGGCAAAAAAGCCTTGTCTGAGGTCATGGGGCCTTTTGGACCGCAAGTGGTTTGGGCGATATGGCGGCGATTGAAGGGTTAAAATATATGGTTTTAAATAACGTGTTTTTTTTTTCTGTGGTGTTTTGATTGAATGGGAATTTATGGTTTGTTAGTTTTTGCTTAGAAAGGTGTTTGTTTAGATTTTTGTTGTAGCTGTGATTGAGGGAAGTGAAAGTAGTTTGATTCGGCATTCTTTGCAAGTTAACCGTTATCCTTGGTATATTAATGAAGCTGATACTCGTTAAATAACTTTAAAGTAGGTATTTATCTATACTAATATTATAAAGAGGTAAAATTTGTAACTTCATTTGTTTGTATGTTCGAGCTAATCTTAGGAATTACCAGGCCAATTTGAATAATTATTTTTGTAATAGATAGCCACAGTCAACCGGAAGGTTACCTATAGGCTATTTTTATTCCGAAATTCCCACGGGAACGGGCACAACTCGGGTAAAACCGCGGGGCGCTGCTAGTAATATTATAAAGCTGCAGAGTTTGTTTGTTTGAACGCGCTAATCTCAGGAACTACTGGTCCGATATTAAAAATTCTTTCAGTTTTGGATAGTCCGCTTATCGAGGAAGGCTATAGGTTATTTTTCATCCTGAAATTCCTACGGAAACGGGCACAATAGGGGTGAAACCGCAGGACGCTGCTAGTGTCGATAAAAATAGATGTAAAACACGGAAATACTGAGAGATGTCTATTATTCAAAGTAATTCCTATTATTGAACACTAGACGTCACAATTCGTCCTGCGGTTGTTGTCTACGTGAGAACTGACATGTGGAATCTAAGGATATTTTATTTAAAAGAAAATTCTACTATCCATCGTCTGAGTCTAATTTATTTTGCTGTAAAAATTCATCAACATCTTTTCAGCTGTTTAGTGCCCTCCGAAGCGGTTTAAAGTGAAAACAGCATATGCGAAAATTATTTATTTTAATTATACGACCTGAACCGCGTTCAAAAATCTTTTAAATCAATGTGAAAAAAAATAAAATACTATTGAACTTTTTATAGTTCAAATCTATACTAATATTATGAAGCTGCAGAGTTTGTTTCTTTGAACGCGCTTATATCAGGAACTACTGGTCCGATTTGAGAAATTATTTTTGTAATGGATAGCCACATTCAACGGAAAGGTTATAGGCTACTTTACATCCCGAAATTCCCACAGAAACGGGCACAACGCGGGTAAAACTGAAGGGCACTGCTAGTGGTAGTTAAAAGTTGAAGTTAATCATAATTAACAAGCATTTATGAAGAAGGCGGTTGGACTTTACAACCGCTTATTCCAAATAACTCCGATGACACCATAATTATATTATCCGTCATCGTTCAACATGCGCGGGCGCACGTAAAATCTAACATTTCACAATTATTAAATGTAATAACGGTTACAATTACCAGAACCCTGACATCACCAGCCGGTTCTTTCCATATCCCCTGCATTAATAATTAAAATTAGTACAAGGAAATCAGTGTACAATTGTAAATATTTAGTACTTTACGTTTCATGATTTATAGTAATTATTAATTCATATTATTATTTTAATTACCACATTGTTTGGATTATTTTATTAAGTTTGTATCATTGAAGTTTTATCTTCTTTTAATGGGCTCGTTTAATTTAACCCTACAATTGGCAGCAAGACCTGGCGACTTTTCGCTAATACTGTATCTTAATTCCCATAGGATAAAATGTGGATAAAACTGACATTACTGCTAGTTTATAAGTCCAGACGGTGGTTCCACCCGCGATCCAATAGGTGGCGCTAGTATGATTTTTTTTAGATCATACTTACGTTATTTTCTCAGATTTAGAGAGGTCGCATCCATACATTTTAAAGCTTAATTATCCTCGTTATCTAATATATAAAATTCTCGTGTCACGGGGTGCGTAATTGAACTCCTCTGAAACGGCTCGACCGATTCTCATGAAATTTTGTGTGCATATCGGGTAGGTCTGAGAATCGGACAACATCTATTTTTCATCCCGAAATTCCCGCGGGGACAGGTACAACGCGGGTGAAACCGCGGGGCGCAGCTAGTATAAATGTGTAATTCATTCATTCATTTTGAGTAGGTTAGTGGCTACACCCTGGTGCCAGAGATTTTAGACCGCCTAAAGGCCTCCGACATGATCTGACGATTGAAACAACCGGGACCGACTGCTTAACGTGTCCTCCGAAGCACGGTAGCGCTCAGATAGAAATGACACTATCGGCCACCCATCTAAGGGGCTGTGCTGCACGTTGCTTAACAATCATAATGAACTAGCATCGCTTAGTCAAACTACGCCATGAACGCTATAATATAATATAACAAAATAACAAAGATATGATGTAACTTTTGACTCAACCCTTCCTAGAACTACGTCTAGTCTAGACGCAAACATAATACCTAAACCTAGATACAATACCTATACTGAATGAATTTATAATAACACGTCTGGTTTTTAGAGATCTAGACTTCCTAGGTAGTCTGTGTTTTGGTTATTTATGTTATAGGAACATTATCTTAGGTAGATAATCTATACAGATACAAATATCAAATCTTTACCTTGATCTATATCTAGATCTTTATCTAGCTAGACCTTTATCTTTTTGTAATTTCATAAAACCCGTAGTCCGAACATTAAAAGCTTCCTACCACCTTTACAAAGTCGGCTACTGAACAACAAGCTTATTTTGATAATTAACAACAACAAATAACAAGTTTCCTGGAATTCCAGCGTAGATAAAATAAAACACCATAATAATGATGTAGTCATCAACATGGAGCATAATATTGACAAAATATAATATTTTGTATGTCCTTGTAGACAGATAAATCGCTTCACATTATAGTTTAACCGACTTAAAAAAAAAGACGTGTGGCACTCGGGGACTGCCGCGGTAAAGCTATTGCATAGTTATTTTTTATATCACTAGATGGCGTTAGTGGGGAGCGTTAGGTTTTTTGCGTGAGGTTTTTTCGTTACGGAATTTCTGGATTCGGTCCCCGCGCTCAAGGCCCGCGATAGAAGCTATGCAATAGCTTTAAAAGGTGGATATTCTCAATTGAACATTCATTGGTATGGTTGGTGGACCATACACCATCAAGTTCACCGTCAAGTTTGCAGCGAACTTGATGCGATGTCCAGTAAACTTGACGGTCAATCATTTCGATTAGGTTAGCGGCCAACCCAGGTGTCGGAGCTTTTAGACCGCCTAAAGGCCTCCGACATGGTCTAACGATTGAAACAACCGGGACCGACTGCTTAACGTGCCCTCCGAAGCATGAAACACGGAACTTGACGGTGTAAGTAGACTTATCACACCCGGAGCCATATGCGTCCTGACTACCATGAAAGTTGACTGTAGACAACTGAATTGAATACGAATATTGCCACTAGTTTCACATCACTACATAGTATAAAACAAAGTGACGTCTGTTTGTCTTCTGTTTGTCTGTTTGTCTGTATGCTTAAATCTTTAAAATTACGCAACGGATTTTGATGCGGTTTTTTGTAATAGGTAGAGTGATTCAAGAGGAAGGTTTTTATGTAAAAAAATCCCGAAATGAACGGGCACAACGCGGGTCAAACCGCGGGGCGCTGCTAGTGATTAATAATCTAAATCCAAAAAAATAGACAAGGGTAGATAGCACCGTCTATCCTTTCCCAACCGATCTTTAATTTAGCCTTAGATCAAAGTACATCGAAATAGTTGCTGCTTTTTCCTCTCTGTGATTAAACTACTGTTTGTGATGTTTTTAACAATGCGAATTATTATAGTTTCATTAAAATTTATTGATTGTTAAGAACTTTTTTGTACGAATTAGTAGGGTATTTTGTAGGTAATATTACGGCTCATCTAAACAAGAAACATCCCCTAGATTTAATACTTAATACGTCCCTTCCTAAAAGCCAATTCTTTCTTAATCCTGTCCCAAAGTCTCGTCTCATTCTCCCAGTCAGTCGATTAGTAAATAAATAACGCATTGTCTTTATAATTAGCGCAGAGGCCCATGACCCTTGATTCTGGGAGGTTGACTCATGTGTCGCGACGCCCCCCCTGGCGCCCCCGCCGCCCCGCCCTTAGTTCTCCCCTGTAAGGAAGTGTTCATATGTTAAACTTTTTACACAGATATATCTGCAGTTTTTCTGAGAACCAACCCCTGATAAAAAAGGGATTAAAGTTTGTTATTGAAGGGAAATCTTTCCAGTTTTTTCTGATACCAAGCAACCCGATACAAAGGAGTAGTGTTATATGTTTTACGTTTATGTGGGCTTGTCTTGTGGTTTAAAAAGGTACGATTATTTTGTTGTTTGAGTAAAATATTAATGGAAAAATCTTACAAATTACAATGGAAAATTTTCGTTAATCTGTAAAGGTAAGAGCACAAACAAATCAAAGTTCACCACGCAAGTGGAAAAAAACCCATCAATAAATACATCTAGTGAACATTGTAAACAGAACCTTAAGTCGACGTACTAAGACAATGACAATGCATTAAAAACATGATTCACTTATAACGTAATTTTAACATAATAAGTCGGATCATGGACCTTTCAATGACAATTATTTCATGGAAAAGTTGAATAAGCGCACAAGGAAAGTTTTTACGTGTGGTTTGGAGAAGAAATGAAGCTATTATGAATGGTGAAGGTTGTTCATTCATTCATTTCTAGTAGGTTAGAGCCTTAGAGGCCAACCCTGGTGTCGAAGTTTATAAGTCGCCTTAAGGCCTCCGACATGGTCTAACAATTGATACAACCGGGACCGACTGCTAAACATGCCCTCCGAAGCACGGTAGCGCTCAGATAAAAATGCCACTATCGACCACCCATCCAAGAAGGGGCGAGACGTTGCTTAACAATCGCAATGAACTGACATCGCTTGGTCACGATTCAGTTTAGACCTTGATCTCTACCTCTTCCTGGATATGTAAAAAGTCAAGTAAAAGTCAAGTATTAGCCTGTGAAGCTCACTGCTGGGCAAAGGCCTCTCATCTCACTGAAGACATCAGTACAGTGAGGAGGATTAGCCGTAATCACCACGCTTGCCTAATGCGGTTCGGTGATCTCAAACCCGAGCCATGTTTGAAAAGTAGGAAACATGTTTTCGCTCGACCCGGGAATTGGACCCGATACCTCAGTCTTTGCAGGCGAGTGCACATGCCATTAGACCACCGAGGCGTCTGGCTATGTGTACTGCAGATGGATTTAACGAGATTCTTTTAATCCAATAAAAGGGTGCTATTAGTCTCTCTTTGGTTTCTAAGGTTTATCTCTGCAACTAAACCCGTCAGTTTTGGAAAATTGTTAGTAATTATGTGATAGCTTCGTTTCAGAGTAAGACTGGTCATACGTGTTCACTGGAACAGGCACAACGCGGGTAAAACCCTGATATTTTACCCGCGTTGGCCCACTGCTAGTAAAACGACAATAAAACAATTGAAGACCACATTTATAGAAATCCTCGAAATTAATGACAACGTATTTACAGACATTGGTAATAATTTATTAAGTATAGGCATTTGAATTAATCATTCAAATATTGTACAGTATTAACAAGGAAAACAAAAATAGGTTAATAAATTTTAGGAATTAAAATCATGTTCTGAATTAATTTCTTGAAATTATTTCCATTATTGGCTGTGTCAGGATTTTCCAAATTTGGTAGGTACCATGACTTGGAGTTTTATGGAACAGGGGATTCCGTTAGTTAGGTGCTTAGTATTTAGTTTATTTCTGGTGCTGATGCCAAATGGGGATGCAGTTTTCTGATCTTTGAAAACAAATTACGGAGTAAAAACTAGAGACAAAATCTAACAGACTTTCTTGACTGTTAGACAAAAGAATTTGCACCGAAACCTGATGGTAAACTGACTTAAGACAGTTTTGCTCACGTCGAGCCAGTCAGTCTAATGACCTTGAAAAGAGAGTCTGACAGTTCCACTCAGAGATGTCCTTAAAATCGACACTTAACTAATTGACCTAACTCTTGATACATTACATGTCAAAATCACTCGTTCAATCTCTACTTATATAAAGCACTAGCCCCGCGGTGTTACCCACGTTGTATCGGTTCCCGCGGGAATTTCGGGATAAAATGTATCCCATGTTTTATTCTGATGTTTAACCTATATTACTGTAAAGTTTAATCCAAATCTGTTCAGTAGTTTTTGCGTGAAAGAGCAACAAACATACATCCATCCATACATACATCCATCCTCACAAATTTTCGCATTATAATATTAAGTAGGAAGTAGGATGTAGGATTTAACGTCTCTGAGTACGGTCGTTAGCCTCAGCGATTAGACTTGTATAAACCGATATGCGTTTTCAAAAACTCTACCCTCTACATCATATAAATAGAAACCACAAATAGACCATTCTATTGGTTCTGATTATCCCCAAAACTAACAAGCAATCTCACATATACATCGTAAGCATTATATATCTTATAAAACTGATTATTAAAGTATTATCTTGAAACAGTATTATTAAATGATTGTTAGTATTATTAAAAATGAAATGAGTGCACATTGAACTCCGTCGCCCTTGAGGACGATCCATTTTTGGGCCGTCGTCCGTTGCGCCGGCGCATGTTTTTGCGACGCGACGCGACGGCGAGACGCCCTTTTTGTTTTGTCGCGTCTCGATATATTTATGTAAATTTATTTGGCGTTCTGTTTGTCACTGCTTGAGCCTAACCTGGAGGGTAAGACAACAAAAAGGAGGGTTTGAATAAGGAATTTAAATGGAGGTGAAATCGGGTAAGGTTGTAGGTAAATTGGATTGGATTACAATTAGGCGTTCGTTTAGAATGAGCTTATTTACTAGCTGCGACTTAGCACGTTCAATACAAGGCCAGCTTCGGGTTTGTATGCACGGATCCCGTGGTTAGATCCACCAACTTCTTCTTCTTCTTTTTCATCGAGTGGATGGTCAACCTGACCAATCCTGGTGTCAGAGTTATTGAGCCGCCAAAGGCCTCTGACATGGCTCATGTAACGATTACTATCCGTAGAAAGTAACCGGGACCGACCACCAACTTGTATCTACCGATACTGGGATCCGTTTCCAATAAAAATCATTCAAATATCTTTACCCGTTGATCCCGGGATCCGTGGACACGAACCCCACACATTAAAAGTCTTGAAAATTCACCATTATCCAGCTTGTAACCACGTTGAATGTCAACGTCACTATAATTATTAGCTTACTGTTGCCAAACAAATGCACTTGGTTTGCAAAAGTAGTTCGTTTACCAACCCTATGTAGGTTAGTTAACCGCTCATTACATAACGTTACAGTACATTATGTATTCTATAATCGGTTGCTCTTTTTCACACTTGACTGCTTGAGTAAGCAAGACTGACCGATCCTAATTGTTAAGCAACTTGATGATGATTGAATTTTAGCTTTTTGTCTCGAAGGATAGGGTTGGGTTACCCTTGTTTTATCGAATAAGCGAGCGAGCGAGTTTTTTGACAAAAGCGACGCTTTTTACACTACCTATTTGCGGAATGCAAGCTCACTTTATCTAAACGCCAACTCACCAACTATCCAAATGTCCAGAAGCATTCGCTCGCTCACTAAACTTATTATTAAATAACATATAACTAAGAATAAAATGCAAATATTTCGTAATTCAAATTACAATACTTTACAATTTAATATTACTCAATGTTTGAACAATCAAAGTGTTTCACGTATTGTTAAGCAATTTATGTATGTTACTGTAAAAGATAATAGTATTCATTCACGTTTTGTATGATAACACTTACAAATTAGGGTTTTGACAAGCCCGTTGGCACAGTGGCAGTGAGAGCGCTTACTGTATCGGGGGTTGCGGGTTCGATTCCCGTCGACTATACGAGTGTGAAGACATAGTTGTTGGCAACGACGTCTGGGTGTCAATTTAATATTATTTATTCTTATAAAGTATCTGTGTATGTATATATGTAGTAGTACCAGTTAGATTCCATAATACAAGCTTAGAGCTTAGTTTGGGTCTTAATAACCGTGAGTGAATTTCGTTTTAATGTGGCTATCCAATAGCAGAGTTATTTAAATACAACTTAAGATTTACGCGTACTAATTAAAGAATTAAAATACCAAAGCTAGCTTTATTATATAAGTATAGATAAGTAGATACATTAATGTGTACTGTTTAAGGTGTGAGTCACTATTACATTAACTTTTTGTAGTAATTTGCATATCCAATGAAAGGAAAAGTCTTTGACCTAATCAAGGTTAGTTTTAAAGTAGCCAGCAGATTGTGAAAATGAATTGATACTCGGTCTTTACGTTCAACAGAGGTTAGATGAAATTCGTCACACAGTTAATTTACAAACTTTAATTACACTCTAGCTGCGCCCCGCGGTGTTACCTGCGTTGTACCCGTTCCCGCGGGAATTTCGGGATAAAATGTATCCCATGTGTTATTCTGATGTATAACCTATATTACTGTAAAGTTTCATTCAAATCTGTTTAGTAGTTTTTACGTGACAGAGTTACAAACATACATACATGCTCATAATATTTTGTATTTATAATATTAGTAGGATAGGGGTGCCACTGTGCGGCGAAAGACACGGCGACAAACGATTTTTTTGAAAAATATAGTGCAGGGCCAATTTAACGCCTGCAGTCAGAAATGTCAAGTTTTCTTAGGGATTTAATAAGTGATTATGACATAATGTAATGTATGAAAAATTATGTCAATAATTATTAGTCTATTTCAATTATGTAATCTTTTTAATCGACGTCTTGAATTGTAGTAAGTTGTTTATCTATTAAATTGAATAATTTCAAATCTTAATTAATAATACTATCTTAATTAATATTCATAAATATTACCATTTAATATTGTACCCATGTCTTTAAACAGAGAAATAATTTACACAATATTTAGTTTTCAACAAAAAATAAATACAAAAACATCCGCCAATCACCGCCATTGCACCCTCAACACTACACTTTTTATCCCAAATTTCCTACAGCAATTAGTTTCAATGATCTGAAACCACTACTAACAATAGTACAATAGTGTTGCGCGTCAATCGACCTAGTTCAGTACGATATCTAGTGTTGCGCCATCGCTTGCATAACGTTTGAACTATTTCAATAAGAACCGTTGCAGCAATTTGGGTAACATAAGTTAACCGAGATAACTGTGTTTGTATACAACACGTGTCTTGAGTAATAATTATGTCAAGTTTATTCGATTACTTGTTAATTTGTTTACTTAATAATAAATGTTTACTTTAGGAGTAGGTATTGTGAGTTTTCAAATTGCATGTTGGTGATTTTATTGGATATAGCAGCGCCCCGCGGTTTTACCCGCGTTGTACCCGTTCCCGTGGGGACTTCGGTATGAAAAATAACCTATAACCTTCCCGTTGAATGTGGCTATCCATTACAAAAAGAATTATTCAAATCGGACTGATAATTCATGAGATACAAACAAACCCCGAACATACAAACAAACAAACAAACAAACAAACAGACAAACTTACAAATACCTCTTTATAATATTAGTACAGATGTCATACTGGCATGTTGCAGACCGCTGCAGGCCAGTAAGCCTGCGCCTGCACTATGTGTCTCTTGGGCTATAGCAGTGCTTCTGTTTTACCCATTTTCTACACATTCCTGAAGGATTTTTGTATGATAATGTATGGCAACCTTTGCCCAGCAGTGGGAAAGTAAACGTAAAAAAAGTAACCTTCCTCTCAATTGTAGCTATCATAAACAACAACATAAATTGACAACAAACAAACAAAGCCACCCTCTTGGCATCGTGCAGTCAATCAACAATGAACTCTACACATATTATAATATGTATCATAATATTCTGTATGTACCCATTGCATACTTCTAATGTAACAAAGAATGTTATTTTCTCCGCTGACCTACAGACATTACATCAAGTGAACTTGAGGGCACTTCCTTAAGGCTGGTGCACATTTCCGCGTGTCCTTACGTGAGGTGGTTGCGAGATTAGGACGTGTACACACCGCTTACACTTGTATCCAAATACGATGACATTGGAATTGTTTATTTACAGTTGTATTGTTGTTTGCTTTTGTGGTAGAATAGTATGAGGTTGTTATGTTTTGAAAATGTTTTCCTTAAGGTGCCACGGTGCAGTAAAGGCTAGTGAGCGGCGATTTTATGAAAAAGAATATTAAATATTAGTTATATAGACATTTTGATCTTAATCACATCTTTACTTATATAATAAAGCTGCAGAGTTTGTTTGTTTGTTTGAACGCGCTAATCTCAGAAACTACCAATCCGATTCAAATAATTATTTTTGTAATGGATAGCCACGTTCAACGGGAAGGTTATAAGCTATTTTTTATCCCAAAATTTCTATGGGAACGGGCACAACGCGGTTAAAACCGCGGGGCGCTGCTAGTATTCCATAATTTTATACAGGTACATATCTGTTTTTTTTTCAATATTAGTATTCGCCATTCGCTTAACCCACATTGTGGTATACCATACTTTATGTTACTAAATACCACTTAATAATAAAACAGCCTCATAAATAAATAAACCACATAGGGTCTCAATGTGCACACGTCTTTAATTAGACATCTATTTTTACCACTTAATTGCATTTGCTATGGCATTTACTATTATAGGCATTGAATCATTGTAGAGTCAGCAAACAAAAAATAATAATTGCAACATTTTTGATCAGGCACGATATAATGCATTAATTGCTTGTAAATAATCTAGGTATCTATACTAATACTAGCAGCGCCCCGCGGATTTGCCCGCGTTGGGCCCGTTCCCGTAGGAATTTTCGAAAATCCTTTCTTAGTGTGAATTTAACTTACGTCACTTGAAGAACCTTCCTGCCAAAGTTCATGTTTCTAGGTGTAGCGGTTGAGGCTATGCGTTGATTATCAGTCATTCAGTCAGTCAGGACTTTGAATTTTATATATATAGGTAGATAAAGCTGAAGAGTTAGATTTATTGTTTGTTTGAACGTTAACGCGTTTAATATTTTTTCTTAGCCACAAAAAATCCGATTACGATAAGAATAATTTGGGCACAACGTAAGTAACACCGCGAGGTGCTGCTAGGAATCACAATATCATAATCATTATTCAGACTTATTAAAAAAAGTTAAAACTTATTGAAAAGCCACCAACAGAAAATGACAGTAAAATCAATATTTATTACGTAAGGACCTTCTCTTTCTTCGCTTCGGGTAATCAAGATTTTATGACGTTCCCTTAGAAATTCCGGTATTAAAAATCCCAAAAAATCCATTAGTAACATTTGAGTATAACGCGAACATACAGACAAAGACAAAGGACTTTGCTTTATACTATGTATAGAAGTGGTCACTGTAAATTAAGATGGATAATTTAACACTTCATTTACTAACCGTACGTTATATAACATAGAGCGTGAAATATGCAAATATTTTAATGAACCATTAACTGAATGGGTATTTCCTTCCTTCCTAATTCAAGGGCAATACTTTGAATGAAAAATAATAACAAATTACAACAGGTAACTGCTTTTATATAGGCATAGAATTATGGCAAATGGGCAAAGTATGTTATAGATAGTTTGCCTATGGCATAACATTGTTAGTATGAACTACAGCACTTTAACATCGCGATGGAAATTTTGGGATAAAATTGATCTATTCTCTATGTTATTATTAGATAATTCAATGAGAAATTGATTAATGTTAAGGGACCGAAACTGCGTTAAGCGGTCGCCCGCGCAGTTTCATACAAAAGTGAACCGTCGCGTGCGCAATTTCGGCCCTTCTCATCTCCTTAGAAGCTTAATCCACAATGCCGACACCCTAACTCGCTCGCAGCTTGGAAACTCGCTCAATATCAACGATTCAAACGGCATATCGACATGTACCTACAAGAGCCAATAGACATAATCTTAGTTATTTTTACAAAAGGGAAAAGATGGCAAAGAAGATAATTTTCATACATTATATGTCAAAAATCAATAATTAAATCTCTACTAAGAAAACATTGGACGTCTCACACTACCGACGTTATTTATTTATCAAAAACATCTCCGTATCGCGGGAAAACCGCAGTATTCTGCTAATCTCCTCCTCTAATAATGTAGTAGTAATGTTTGTCTGTGAATCACGTACGTAAACAGATAATTTTGATCGTCTTACGCAATCGTGTGATGTAATACAGATTTTAAATAGTTTTTATGGATATGAAAGAATTTGCGATAATGGATAGAAGGATTGTAACAACAATGTGGTTATTTCAGTTTTAAAACCCGACGCAGACTTGTCTTTGAACTGTCTTATTGGTGTCTTAAGTTTAAGCAAACACTACTTATTTTGAATTGAAATTTCGGCGGTCACAGAAGACTGAGGTCTCCTATGTACCATGATCCCTGTAAAGGGGCCGAAACTTCAGATAAAAATGTGAAATAAAAGCGAAGTGTATCCGTAAACACAGTTTCAATTCTAAAGCTATAGAGTCTTAATAAGGAGACTATAATTATGAAAGACATCATTGCATGAAGGAACCCACGCTAACGACAAGACGTCAATAACGTACTTTTGTGTCTTTTTTGTTTAGACTAAGGCATTTTAACAGTCTTACATCAACTTCTGTTATAGGACTGTCAAACTAGTCATTTTAAAGACTATTTAGTTGATAATATAGTCTTCTGATGTCTCGAGAGGGCAACTAGGAATTCTTAACTGTTTTAAGACTGACTAAAACAGACTTAACTACGACGAAGAAGTCAATCTAAAAACTGTTTAAACAATAGTAAACGAAAATAAAATTTGTGTAAGTAAAGTTCTGCCTAAACTCCGTCTATCATTTTACCCTATACTACAAAGTTTAAACTATTTAAAGCTATGACAAGGTTAAATCTACGCAATCAATATCGTACTCAGTTTATTTAACTCTAAGGTTTATCTCGAAATAGAATACAGATATGATACGCAATAGATACATGGTGAAGGGAATGTATGTGGTATCACACTTCTGGAACAAACACCCCATACTATCCTGTGAATTAGTAGACAAATTAATACTGTACTATTTTACTTATCTTTAAAATTACTAGCAGCGCCCCGCGGTTTTACCCGCGTTGTGCCCGTTTCCGTGGGAATTTCGGGAATGTTTACACATATAAACCTTCCTCTTGAATCATTCTATTTATTTTTAAAAACCGCGTCAAAATCTGTGCAGTAGTATTTGAGTTTATCGTGAACTTACAGACATAAGTCGCGACGCGGCCGGGGACTTTGTTTTATAATATGTAGTGATTTCTTAGTCATAGATCCTTTTTCAACTCACACGATTTGTACTTATTATACTAAATGAAAAGTCAGGTATGTATTTTAATAAATCTATATTTATATAATAAAGCTGAAGAGTTTGTTTGAACGCGTTTAACCACAGCTTACTAAATAGTTACTAGTTTAACTCAGAAATTACCAAACCGATACGAATAATTTTTATTAATTGCATTCAAAGGAAGGTTACAGGCTATCATCCTAGTTCTAGATATTAACCTGTTCAAACAAACAACCAAAAACAAACTCTTCATATAGAAACCATTAGTATAGATAGATGGAACAATATCCACTGGGGTTATTATGCCAAACGGTATTCACTCGGGCATCGGTTGCCCAATAATGGGATGTGTCAATGTCCATCTTCCCACGTCCCCTCAGCTGCAGCGTCAATTTATTGGTGACGCAACCGGTGACAACACAGGATGTCCTGACCCTCATTCGGAGGAACGATTTACAACGATATTGAACGTAATGAATATATTTGAGTAGCTTGTATTGTATGTCAGTTATTGGCAAGTGTCCTAGAATTTAGAAGGATTAGAGAGCAAATGAAATGGAATTTATGATAAATTTAATTATATTTTAAATCTTTGAAGTTAAGACTAGGTTCCATAGGTTGATTTCTAAATATTTTTAAATTTATTTACGTAGTATGAACTGTGGACACACTTCGTTGAACAGCAATGACGATATTGATAACGTAAAAATATTGTATTATTATAATACATATCTACTTATATCAATATTAATTCCTGACAACTTGTCAGTTACGTAGAACTGTCGGTCCGATTGTCATACATACACCATTATTATATATTATATTACTTGTCGGTCACGTAAATCGACCGACGTGTCGGTGCGATGATCCTTATCAGTATTTTTTATCTGTAAAACTCCAATATGGTCAAATACGTTAACACAAGATTTTGACCCCATTTGACCCTATAAATTTATCCTCAAATTTACAAGAAATTAAAACACTATTATATCGCCACAAAACCGTTCCTCTCCATCAGTCCGTCCATTGCAGCATAACATAGATTAGCCAACAGTTAGTTACCCAAGGGCGCCCGGTGCGAGCAATGCGGCGCGACTGAAATATTGCTATTACATCAGTACCGTATGTAATTTATATCATTTGAGTATGTGAACTACATTAACTTGAGCACACAGTAGACAAGACAGATAGACAGCCTTTGTTAGACAAGACTATAGTCAGATATTCTTAAACAGGGCTTCTCTTCTTAAGAGAATTCCTATCCTATCCCATCCTACTATCCTACTAATATTATAAATGCGAAAGTTTGTGAGGATGGATGTTATATATGGATGTATGTTTGTTGCTCTTTCACGCAAAAACTACTGAACGCATTTGGATGAAACTTTACAGTAATATAGGTTATGACATCACAATAACACATGGGAACGGGTACAACGCGGGTAACACCGCGGGGCGCGGCTAGTAATACATACAACAAATAAAGGAACGCACAAACAAGATGTCTCCCAGACTTTTTTGCAGTTAGTTCGTTTGTTTGAAGACGCTAATCTCAGAAAATACCAGTATGATTGGGTTTTTCAAGAGGAAGGTTATGACTACTTTTCATTCCTAAATTGTCTAACAGCCTCCGTGGTCTTGTGGCTTGAGCGCCCGGCTCACGATCCGGAGAGAGTGGGGATATCTCACAAAAATCACTTTGTGAGACTGTCCTCAGTTGGGTTAGGGCATTGCAGGCTGAATCAACTGATTGCCCAAAAAGTAAGATGATTCCGTGCTTCGTGAAGCCGTCGCTCCCGGTTACTTTCTACGGATAGTAGTCGTTACATGAGCCATGTCAGAGGCCTTTGGCGGCTCAATAACTCTGACACCAGGATTGGTCAGGTTGACTATCCACTCGATGAAGAAGAAGAAGATTCCGAAATTCTCACGGGAACGTGCACAACGCGGGTAAAACCGCAGGGCACTGCCAATCATAGTATAAGTAGTGTCCAACGTAACATTTACATGCCTTCAAACAACGCCCAAAGCGTTCATAATTACGATCTAATTAGTAATCAAACTAAGTGTCAGTTCATTATGAGACTAATTTTAAGTGATTCTTGTTACTTTGTTCCCAAATGTCAAAGTAATTTATCATATCGCTATCTTAAAACGGTGAAGGGAAGTGATGAAACGAATGTACTTGAGATTAAATTAGACAATATTAGACAATAATTGGTAATATGTTATGTTATGATGGTACCAAGTATATAGCATACTAGCAGCGCCCGGTTTTACTCGCGTTGTACCCGTTCCCGCGGGAATTTCGGGATAAAATGAATCCCATGTGTTGTCATAATGTATAACCTACATTACTGTAAAGTTTCATCCAAATTCGTTCTGTAATTTTTTCGTGTAACAGACATACATACATCCTCAAATACAAACAATAGCCAGTTAAATTACAAGTACGTTCGCATGCAAACACTAGTGTTGTGCGTTATGTAACGTTATTTAGGACATGCGTAACCGAGGTCAATACAATTGTTATTGTAATCAGCGAGACCTACTGTTATTTAATATGAAGACATACAAACATAACATTGCTAATACCCGTTTAGCTGGGTTTATAAAAAATGGTGCAGTAGGCTAATCTACTTAGCATACGCTTTACGAACATAAAAATAAGTAGATTTATAATCAAAGTGATGATTGCGATTGTTAAGCAACGAGCAGCTCGACACCTACTTTGATCGGTAGCCGATAGTAGCATTTCTATCTGAACGCTGCCGTGTCTTGAGGGGTAGGTAAGTAAAATAATTGGTTCCGGTCGTAGCAATCATTAGACCATGTCGGAGGTTTTTAAGCGGTCTATAAACTTCAACACACGGGTTTATGACTAATCTACTCGACTAATCTATACGTCTATACTAAATTATATAGAGGCAAAATCTGTAAGTTTGTTTGTTTGTACGTTCGAGCTAATCTCGGGAATTACCAGTCCGATTTGAATAATTATAAATAGCCACATTCAACGGGAATGTTATAGGCTATTTTTCATCCCGAAATTCCCACGGGAACGAGTACAACGCGGGTAAAAACGCGGGGTGCTGCTAGTGTAGAATACATTTGTTGATAAGATTATTAAGTTCGAGTTGGTTATGGATTAGTTCTGACTATTGAAACCGCTTACGACAATTTCACATGCTTTCCAAAGCACGGTAGTGCTCATATGAAAATGCCACTTTTAGCCACCCATCAAAATAGGGGTCGAGCTGCACGTTGCTTAACAATCGCAATGAGCTAACAGTTTAGTCAAACTACGACACGAGCCCTACAACTACACTATATACAAGACTAGCAGCGCCCCGCGGTTTCACCCGCGTTGTGTCCATTCCTGTGGGAATTTCGGGATGAAAAATAGCCTATGTTACTCGTGGATAATGAAGCTTTCGAATGGTGAAAGAATTTTTAAAAACGGTCCAGTAGTTTTTGAGCCTATTCGTTACAACCAAACAAACAAAGTTTTCCTCTTTATAATATTAGTGTAGACAACAATCCTTCTTCAATCGCACGGTACTACGATCGTAAAACTATAGATGCATCTATTATCATAATATCAAAAATATTTAATACGATCGTTATCAAATCATTTTGTAGATTTTGTGTCTTTTTAAATATATTTCATACCGAATTCTTAAAAGAACAGCAACAACGGAAAAAGAGAGCCACAAAGCGCCGTTCTTTACACAAATATACCTAGGTATATATATTTATTACAAACTAGTTAACCCTAAAGAACTACCAACATAATTTTCCAAAAAATCCCAACAATAAAACCCTTATACCAACAAATATAAGGCTAATTTCATAACATTCTGACATTTGGGATAAGTCCCATTGCCCAACCGATCGAAAGGAGGTACCATACCCGCCTTGACATGCCCGTTCCTTTCCTAAGCCGACATTTTGCGTGTCGTAACGTGCGCTTGCGCTGTATCCTTGAGATTTGCGTAACGTTACTACACAGATTATGGTCCCAACGTTATCTATTTGGGCTATGCTTGATACGTTATGATGTATTATGGTGTTTTAATTGATGTAACGTTATGGGTTACAACTAATGAGGTTTTGTTAAGCTTTTTACGTTATTAAGGCAAGCTTTGAGTTTGAGTGTATGTAGGAAACGTTTTAGTATTGTTTTTTGTTCATTGAATTGCTTTTAGTTTTAGATATTTTTGATTTTTGATTTTTGACTCTCAGTGTACAGTATTGATATCTTTGATGATATTAGAGGCCTTTGGCACGTATTGGGACATTACAGGTTTATATTTAAGTATACTTTTGATGTGGGGTAAGGCGAACGGGAATAATTTACGGATTATAGTTTTTAATTAGGTACGCAAAAACAAATATTTTTGACATTATAATTTATTTTTTTGGACCTTACTGAACCAAGATTTTTTCTCTACACACAAAAGTGATTCAGTTTCTAATTTTATATCTTAATTGATGATGAGTCAATGGAAGGAAAAGGTTTAGTGCAGACATTCCATCACTGAACATTTATCCTCTATAGAACAAATTGTCTTTGGTTGTAAAGTCGGCCATATTGTATATATTCTATATCGGCCATTTTGTATAAACAAAAACCTATTAACTTAGTTAAACGTACTCAATAACAATCAAACTTAAAATTACTGTAATCGAAACCAACAAAATAGTGTAACATTATTTCGTAAAGCAAAAAAAACTACTAAATTGAGTTATCGTTTGTGTGTTGTGACGCAAAAGTTTTGCAAATGTTTCACACACCGTTAGATATGGCAATTTAAAGTGTTGTAATGTGTTGCACTTGTGAACTTAGTGCCGCTTGGTGTGGACTAGCGGTGTCATGTGGTTTTACCTGCGTTTTCATATTATAACACGAGTAACAAATGAGGAGGAAGAATTGAAAACTTCTATCTTTGGCATAAGTCGATTAAAAGTAGCCTATATATAATCTTATGAATAGAGAATGAAGAGACTCTTTTCTGTCTGTCTAGATCTAAAAGTTAGACCAAAACAATTGGCAAAATTGTACTCTTTTCATATAATAGAATTCATCAGCTTTATTTTATACTAGCAGCGCCCCGCGGCTTTGCCCGCGTTGAGCCCGTTTCCGTAGGAATGTTCGAAAATCCTTTCTTAGCGTGCACTTACTCGTACGTCACTTGAAGAACCTTCCTGCCAAATTTCATGTTTCTGGGTGTACCGGTTGAGGCTGTGTGTTGATTATCAGTCAGTCAGGACTTTGAATTTTATATAATATAGATAGATTAAAAAAAAAAAAAAAAATTGTATCAAAATTAAAATTATCAAATAACTTTATTTCTTCCCCCCTAGAAGTACCTATACACACAAAATCTTCAAAAGCTGAATCACTCCGTCATCAAAAACACCAGCATAAAGACCCTTACCAGTTCCCTGGCAGGTACCTATTCTGACAAGGAGCCTGGTATGAGACCTGGCAAGGAACCTGACAGTTCTGAGGTACAGTATTGATAGGAAAAATACTTGACAATTGCTTCGTTATACATTTGCAATCGGTCTCATAAATGACTGGGTTTGATTGGTGAGCACAACTCTGTTGATTAGGATATAGGTTATGAGAATATTCGTGGTTATGAGAACATCCATAGGGATTTCTGTCGTTAAGGTTTTGGTTGTGAGAACACCCTTGATGATGACGGCATCCTGTTGAGTGATCAGATCCTGGAACTGCAACCCTGGCGTCGGAAGTCACGAAGATGGGTCCATCGTAGTTCTGAATGTGGACTGATGGTTCGGGATGAGCTGATGATGAGAGGACCTGAAGGAGGTGGCGTTGTGGTTACAGGTTTTTGGAACTTAAAGTAAAGTATTTTTTTTTTAATTACAAAGAAATAGCAATGGTAACTACATACTCGTATATGTATCCCACAGCTGGGCATAGAGGCTTATATTGTCATTACAGAATAGTTAAAAAATCTGTAATTTAGAGCTTTTTACTCGCATTGTGATCCAAACTGTGTATTTGTCGGTTGTTTAATGACCAACGATGTTAGAAAAAAATTCTTATTCTTATTCTTATTCTTATTCTTAGAGCGACCTTAAATAAACAAATAAAAATATTTTGTATTTAAATTTGTTTTACTGCGTGTGGGCGAGTTTACAAGCGACGCCCCAACGAGTTCTAAAGCTAGACCAATCATGGCTACTGCGCCTGTTAAATAAGGGATAATTATTTTACTTACATGAATGAACAATACTGCAAAGCAAGCCTTCATTTTCGGTATTAACTTCCAACTTTTTTACGTAAACTAATTTCTTATACAAACTTTTTTTCTTTTATACAAAACATTATCAAAGAAATTGCCAAAATATTGAAAAGTCGTGGCTTATCACGTTTTCATTTTGGCGAAATGATTGAAAATTTTCCCTGAAATGTACTGAGTTATCTTTCAGATTGTAATATTTATTTTATTTGCAATAGATTTCAAGGATATGATATAAAACCAAAAATCTAAAACCTATTTAGTAGCTAACTATGTTTAAGCTAAAAGCTGTTTGTTCATTATTTAAATTTTATACTAGCCGCGCCCCGCGGTGTGACCCTTATTGTATCGGTTCCCGTGGGAGTTTCGGGATAAAATGTATCGCATGTGTTATTCTGATGTATAACCTATATTACTGTAAAGTTTCATCCAAATCCGTCCAGTAGTTTTTACATGAAAGAGCAACAAACATACATCCATACATCCTTACATACATCCATCCTTACAAACTTTCGCATTTATAATATTAGTAGGAAGGATAGGATAGGATTACACGAAATAGCGGGGTACAGCTACTATTATATATATTGTTATAGTGTTCACCTGGTTAGGTGTCCGCAGTTGACAGTTAGTTAGACTGAAAGCGATATTCAGTGATCGAAGTAGCAAGTTCGACGACCGCATTTGAGACCGCAGTTAGCAAGGACTCTTTTAATTTAATCACTTTAAGACGTCCGTCTACGCGCCCCAGCAGTCCGAAGTCGTCTTCGCGTATGGATGTTCTATTGTTTTCACACAAACAGCACGTAGGACGAGTGAAATTGCCGAATATGAAAGTGGCCTAATTACTCACAATACATAATTCTATCTCTGTCTACCTTTACCTCTATCTATCCAAAAAGGATATAAAAAGTAAACTATTAGCCTCGCTTAATTCCTATTAAAAATGCCTCTTACGATGACATACTATTTAACAAACTTAAGTAGGACTTTGTACCTTGTAGTTGTAATAATAAAGGTGTTAGTAGCGTACCGTTTTTATCATAGCTTATCAATACGCGATCACATGTAGATCAGTATGTCGGTCCGATGTGTGGAGGAAAGAAATGTATGGATGTGGTCGAGAAATTGTTTATTTGCATTGTTGTGTAGCATTAAAGTAAACAGTAATGAGATGAGTCTGTAATGTCCCACTGCTGGGCAAAAGCCTCTCATCTCAGTGAAGATATCAGTATAGTGAGGAGGGTTAGGCATAAACACCATGCTTGCCTAATGCGGGTTTGAAAAGATAGGCTCATGTTGTTAAATTGCATATTGATAAGAATAAATTACCTCTGAAAAGAATGCTACCACTGAACTGACTATTTTTCAGTCTAGAAATTAACATTGGGTAGAGTAACTACTACCAAACTACCAGTCTGCCTTATCTATAAATATAAAATTAATGCCACTTTTCGGTGTAATTTTATAACTCAAGAACGGGCTCACCTATCACCCTGTTGTTCGGACTATTTAGTAGATTGTTTATGTGAAGTTAGCACAAAATTGGTTGAGCGGTTCTTAAATTCCCACAGGAACGGGCACAATGCGAGTAAAACCGCGGGGTGCAGCTAGTACCCTCATATAATAAAGCTAAGGAGTGTTTGTTTGCACGCGCTGATCTCAGGAACTATCAATCCGATTTTTATATTTCTGGGCGGAACGCTGTGATATATAGTTTCAGTCGTATCCGTAAATTCAGACCATGTCGGAGGCCTTTAGGCGGTCTAAAAACTCTGATACTAGGGTTGGCCACTGACCTACTCGAAATGAATGAATGAAAGTCGTATCCACGCTTTTCTTTAGCTGCGAGTCCCGTTATGTAGCTCTAGGTGGGCATCCGCCGCTGCCTGTGATGCTGCGCCAGGGCTGCACGGAACACCTGCGCACGCGCATCCACTGGTTTATTATGACATGGGTATGAAACGTATGAAAATATGGATGATGATCAGACATTATGGACCGGGAAATATAGGTATACTAATAAAACTGAAGTTTGTTTTTTTATTTGAACGTACTATTCTCAGAAACTACCTATCCGATTTGTATACATCTTTTTGTAACGGATAGCCACATTCAACGGGAGGATATCGTCCCCGTAGAGCGAAAAGTCATTAAGTCGAAAAATCGTGTTTTGAGATAATGAGAGTTAAAGTTTTTTTAAATTAAAATCGTTATAACTTTGGCTTGCCTTTACATTTCTTTATGTTTTTCACTTTAATTGGAAGAAAATAAAATAAAGTTTATATTATATGAGATAAAACACGTGAAAAACCTCCTATAATTGAGAAAAGTTAAAAACATCAAACTAATTAATTGTTCTCTATGAAATCTCTGACCTAATTGTGAATTAGTTAATTGTCGAACGTAGTTAGTGATTTTTCTCTCGGTTCTAAATAATTTTGAACAAAAACAACTAGACTTAAGTAAAGTGGAACTAACTGTTAGATGTACAAAATGTGTATTGTAAATACTAAATAACTGAATATTTGAAAGTTGTGTGGTGAGTTTTGTTTCAAATAAGACATGAATAAGAAATTAAACTATTGTAATAAATTCAGTCAAGTTCTATTGAAGGCATTGTTCGAAAAAATCAACAAAATACTATTAGTTTTAAGCAAAAACAAAAAAAGTGCAACAAACTCATGCACACAAACTGAAAAATTATAAAAGGAATAGAACATTGCTATTAAAAAAACGGTTCAGTCCACTACCTCTTCTTCTCCTTCCTTTGTGACGTCTGGCTCCAAATTTCTGTGTACTACGTCTTTACTTGTTGGTAAAGACTGGTACCACAAGTGCAGCTCTTGTGGGATTATCCCCTTTGCACATAAATTATTGAGGTCCTTCTTTTTTGCTTCTGATATATACAGTGGTGGCGAGGAGTAAGCTACTGGTATTTTATAATTTTTCAATTCTTGTATCAGTTTTTCTGTCCCTTGTCCATCCGTTAGTTTTTCTTGTTTTCTCCTGTTTCTAGTAATAAGTGTAGTTTTTGTCGTACATTCTAAAATATTAAATTCTAGGTAGGGACCATCGTGTTCATATCTAAACTTAATGAGACCCGGGAATTTTCTCTCGAAACGAAGACACTTAATTCTTAGCCATTTAATTTTATTGCCTTCTTTATCTCTGCTTGTATGTTTTGCTATTTTTTCATTAAGAGCTCTTACATCAACCATTTCCGTGTATTTTAATTCCATAACAATATAAGGCGGTGCTGAATCTCTGTTTCTTTTAGAGCGAGCATGTTCCATGATCGACTTCCAATCAATCATGGAATAAACTGGCGTATGTCTTTGCTGTCTTTCTATAGCACTATGCATGGAGTCCACTTCCATATGAGTATGACCACTCTCTAAGTACTTTTGCTCAATAACTTCCAGCTGGACATCTGATTTTTGAATTAAATGAGCCAAAAATGCCATGATAAATTGGTTTCTATTTTGCCCAGCGCATGTGTCGCTATACATGGTGACTTCTTTAATATTGGTTGGTATGTATCTGACTAATCCACCAGTTCATTGCACTGGCAATTTCCACACTGCCCCTTTTACCATTAATCTCATTCCAAGTTATACAAAATGCTTCGTGAGGTGGTTTAGACGTGTGAATCGTATAATTTTGAACGTTTAATTTTCAGGTGTAATATAAAATACCAACACCACTGACCGGTATATGCAAGGTAGACTGCATGTCTGCCGTTACGACTAGGTAATTGTCATCAATAATAGACCGCTGCTTGTCTGATTCTTTCGCTTGCTGTGCTGCATTTTTTCTTGCAATATGCGAATCATATTCTTCCTTCAAATGTTTTGGACGTCTGGCACTATCATATCGAGTGCATGTTATGATGCAGACATGCAGTCTACCTTGCATATACCGGTCAGTGGTGTTGGTATTTTATATTACACCTGAAAATTAAACGTTCAAAATTATACGATTCACACGTCTAAACCACCTCACGAAGCATTTTGTATAACTTGGAATGAGATTAATGGTAAAAGGGGCAGTGTGGAAATTGCCAGTGCAATGAACTGGTGGATTAGTCAGATACATACCAACCAATATTAAAGAAGTCACCATGTATAGCGACACATGCGCTGGGCAAAATAGAAACCAATTTATCATGGCATTTTTGGCTCATTTAATTCAAAGATCAGATGTCCAGCTGGAAGTTATTGAGCAAAAGTACTTAGAGAGTGGTCATACTCATATGGAAGTGGACTCCATGCATAGTGCTATAGAAAGACAGCAAAGACATACGCCAGTTTATTCCATGATTGATTGGAAGTCGATCATGGAACGTGCTCGCTCTAAAAGAAACAGAGATTCAGCACCGCCTTATGTTGTTATGGAATTAAAATACACGGAAATGGTTGATGTAAGAGCTCTTAATGAAAAAATAGCAAAACATACAAGCAGAGATAAAGAAGGCAATAAAATTAAATGGCTAAGAATTAAGTGTCTACGTTTCGAGAGAAAATGCCCGGGTCTCATTAAGTTTAGATATGAACACGATGGTCCCTACCTAGAATTTAATATTTTCGAATGTACGACAAAAACTACACTTATTACTACAAAGAGGAGGAAACAAGAAAAACTAACGGATACGGACAAAGGACAGAAGAACTGATGCAAGAATTGAAAAATTATAAAATACCAGTAGCTTACTCTTCCTCACTGCCTTTATCAGAAGCAAAAAAGAAGGACCTCAATAATTTATGTGCAAAGGGGATAATCCCACAAGAGCTGCACTTGTGGTACCAGTCTTTACCAACAAGTAAAGACGTAGTAGACAGAAATTTGGAGCCAGACGTCACAAAGGAAGGAGAAGAAGAGGTAGTGGACTGAACCGTTTTTAGCAATTTTAGCAATGTTCTATTCCTTTTATAATTTTTCAGTTTGTGTGCATGAGTTTGTTGCACTTTTTTTGTTTTTGCTTAGAACTAATAGTATTTTGTCGATTTTTTCGAACAATGCCTTCAATAGAACTTGACTGAATTTATTACAATAGTTTAATTTCTTATTCATGTAATGTCTGTGTCGGTCGACTTCAACTCCGCGAATGAGTCAGTAGTCACCACGCGCCGCGCTCGTCACTATAACCGCGACAAAATCACTAACTCGCGGGCGAAATGTACCTTAATTGTAACAATGTACGTCGAAGTTGTATAAATAATAATTAAAGGACTTTAGTAATTATTTGCAATAGATCATATGTTCCACCTTTAAAATAAAAAAAACATTAAAATGGGTTGAAGATTTTTCGTTTTTGTAGTATTGTACAAATTATTTAAAAAGAAATAGTGAGTAGTGACTAAGTCGAGTTAGTTAATTTTCGTTTTTTTTTGATTTAGCAAACTACTGACTTTAAAAACTCACTAAATCATTTTAGTGATTTTTAAACTACCTAAAGGCGCATGTATGCATTGATAATTCAAGAGAAAAAGTAATTAAGTCGTTTTAATTTCGGGTGATGTAAATTTTTGATAAATGTATATTAATTAACTAAATTAGTTATTTCTCCCATTACGCTGTGGGGTGCAAAGGGTAGACTTACTTACTTTTCACATTTCGTAAAACAAAAGCCTGGGCAGCTACAAAAATGACGGTTAGACAGATATTTAGAGAAGAAAATATTGTTTTTAATGACATTGATAAGTCATTTTGGCCATTTTTCGACTTAGTGACTTTTCGCTCTACGGGGACGATATATGCTATTTTTTAATCCAGAAAATCCCACGGGAACGGGCTTTTATGTTTATATTTGAAATATGCTCCTGACCGTCATCGACCATGGTGACTTAATTCTATTCTCTATGTATGTGATAGCAGTATCAGTTTTAAGTGGGCTGTTTTCATTTTAAATCTCGTTTAAGTTTGGTATCTAACATGGGAGACATTTTTCCCATAGAGGAAAAGTGTTCAGTGATGGGTTTCAAATTAAATTATAAATAAATAATTAGAGCAAGTGACAACCCTATCCCGTATCCGGCACGTTACTAGGTAAGCGGGTTATGTCACGAGCTAGCACTAGTGCAGAACCTAACTATGAGAACAGACGGACAGACAGACGACCGGTGTGGGGTGACCATGGTATCGGTGAAATGGGGATAAGGGGTGAAAATTTTGGGTTTGAAGTGTATAAATGTAGAAAAACATGTTTCGTTTATAATACATTTTTATGTCATCTACAAATAGAGATACAGACAACTACAAATACAACGTATCATACGAGTATATCGTTGTATCTGCACAAAGTGTTGCTCTTAAATAAATAAATAACTAAATAAATATACCTGGACAAATTCACTCACGGTTAATTAGACCCAAACTAAGCTCTAAGCTTGTAATATGGAATCTATCTTACTGATACTCCTACATATTATACACAAATACTTTAAAAGAATATATAATTGACACCCAGACGTCGTCGCCAACAACTATGTCTTCACAATATTGTTGACTCCGGGCGGGAATCGAACCCGCAACCCCCGACACAGTAAGCGCTCTCACTGCCACTGTGTCAACGGGCTTGTCAATAAATAAATATACCTTTGCCTTTGCCCAGCAGAGGGACATTACAGGGTAATACTTTACTTTTACTATACAATTAATCCCAACAAACCCACACTTCATGGCCACCCGACGCGGATTGCACGTGAACCGGAGAAGTGTCACGACCCATTGTATGCGCACCCTACTCCCGACAAGTGTGTGAAATAACACGGACCGTGAGCTATGTCGGTCCGTTTGAACTGGTGAACTAGTTACAGGCGAACTAGATCCAGGTGGATGTTTTAAATAGTTCAGTACTAAGAGACTTATTAACTCCTAACTGCTGGAAATCCTGTTCGGAAGATCTAGATGGTTTAAAAACCACTAAGACTGAGGTTCAATTCCTGGATTTTCAAATTTGGCTTGGACTGGTATCCACTAATCATATATATCATATTATTTTGTGGTTGTTTAAGCCTGGAATGCCCCACAGCGGGGCATAGGCCTTTCATCTCCCTGAAGATATCAGTAGTCAGGAGGAGGCATAATCACCACATTCGTTTCATATTAGGTATATCAATACAAAATAGTACTAGTAGTATCGGTCAATCACATCAAACGGCAGAATTGAATGAATGAATCCGGTGTTGCAACGTCGAATCATTAGGCAATATATTAGTGGTAACATCAGTTTCTCTACCAAATCTCTCGGGAAGAGTAGAGATGTCTTCGTTTCTATGCTTGCCGGGCATAACTTATACCCTTAATAAGAAAAGCTGTCTTAGGTCCAAACTCATCGATATTTTCACGAATCACAATTGACTGAACTCGGTTTTAGTGATTCATTTACAAACTCGGATTAAGTAGAACTGATCGAGTTCAATGTAACAGTGAAATTGGTGCTAAGTAAGTGTGAAAGATGTACCTGAAAATAAAGAACATACTTCCTGTGAAGGGGCCGAAACGTCAGATATAAATCACTAGCATTAAACAAAGTATATTTCCGCTGCCTGACTGTCTGTCCCTATGTATGCTTAGATCTTTAAAACTACGCAACGGATTTTGATGCGGTTTTTTTTAAATAGATAGAGTGATTCAAGAGGAAGGTTTCTAAGTATAAAAAATCCAAAAATTACCACTGGAACGGGCATAACGCGGGTAAAACGCGAGGCGCTGCTAGTGTAAATAAAAGCGAAGCGTATCCGTAAACGTAGTTTCAATTTAAAATGAGTTGTAGGTAGGTATTCGCTTAAACTTAAGAACTCAGTAAAGAACATGCTCCTAAAATACCACTAGGTATAATACCAAAGTGCGATCATAACCCGTTCAAACCAATACCCAACGTTCGTATCAACCACAATAACAGTACTACAATTGGTTCATTAATTTAACTAACCCAATTCACTTAATCTTAACATCCTGCACGCCAAACTAACCTTTATCTCGCCCACCTAAAGTAAAATTTAACTCAGCAGTATTTACTTTTAGAGTTACGTAATAATTTGAGGTCACAAACGGTTGCATAACTCTTCGATCGTTTGGCTAGTGTAAGTTGAGCTCTTGGGTTGTATTGATGGTTTTAAAAGGTCGTTTGAGAAGGAGGGTCTTGTTGTGGTGGTCGGATATATGATTTGTGTTGGCTAATTTTAGAGCGTTGGTTTTGAAATGTTAATGTTGTGAGATTTATAGGTTCTTGTTCTAATATGAGTGTACTTAGATCTATAGATCTATTGTCATTTCAAGCAACTGCTTACTTTGTATGCAAGTTGATGGAAATAACGTATGTTTACCGTTTTTTGCTCTATTTAATTTAAAAGTAGGTAATAAGATTGAAGTACTTAATTAGTCTTGTAAACTTTAAATCGAAATTTAATTTAAATTAGATATATGAAATATTGGGCACTAAATATTAGGTATATCTATACTAAGATTTTTTGTTTGTTTGAACGCGCTAATCTCAGAAACTACCAATCTGATTTGAAAAATTCTTTTTTTAATGGATAGCCACGTTCAACGGGAAGGTTATAAGATCTTTTTTCATCAAAAAAATCCTACGGGAACGGACACAACGCAGGTAACACCGCGGGACGCGGCTAGTTCTACATAAATCAAATCTGTATTATCCTAATACTGTATTAATTTCAAACCTGGGCCATGTTTGAACAACTGTAACCGTACTTAAACATCAAAACATTACATAAGGATTACAAAACACAAATGTCGTGTTACAGCATTTTCAGTTTTCATGTTACTTATTGAGGTTACTCGTACAGTTAGCAACAGATTGTATACTCATGTTTAACCTACTTGAAAAGAAGAAGGTTCGTGTTTAAGTATTATTTTGTTGTTTAGGTACTTCATGGTTAATTAGACCCAAAGTTAGCTCTAAGCTTGTGTCATGGAATGTAACTCACTGATGCTACCTTTACGTATACAAATACTTTATAAGAATAAAATATAATAATATACATATGTATAATGTATAAACAGAAAGCATGCTTAAAGAGTATGTTTGTAAAACTATTTGTTATTTACATCATTATCGTTTCATTAAAGTTTACTATAGTACCGGTCACCTGCACAAGTTCGCCTGAAGATTGGCCCAACACCGACGAACCTTGCGTCACTCGCCCCAGATAGTGTGCACTCTGCCAAGGTTTACAGATTAGGTCACTTTATCATTTTATTGCCTAGTTTTAGTGGTTTTTATTCGTTACTAGCTGTGCCCTGCGGTTTCACCCGCATTTATTCAGTCAATGCTTACCGTTTAAACCTTCCTTGGACTTTCATGAATATTTCAAGACCAAAATTAGCCAAATCGGTTCAGCCATTCTCGAGTTTTAAGCAGACTAACGAACAGCAATTCATTTTTATATATACCTAAGAAGATTGTATTACAATGGGTTGTTGTTTTGATCAATTATTTTTGTACAATTAATGCAAGGTCCACAGGGTAGAGACAAGTGGAAATAACTCCATCGACAAGAGACCAGCTCTTATGTTTAAGAAAAATAATGTAAGTTCAGCATCTCACTGAAGATATCAGTACAATGAGGAGTGCAATTAACACGTTTGAGTTGAGTAGTTAAGGTTATTATTATTTGTTTTAAAGTTGTTCATCAATTGATCAAGTTTGGCAAAAATGTCATTTAGTTAAATGTCAATTTAATGAACGTCTCTGATTGCGATAGTTAGTACTACATTATTTTCTATTATAAATTACTAGCAGCGCCCCGTGGTTTTACCCGCGTTGTGCCCGTTCCCGTGGGAATTTCGGGAATTTTTTTACATAAAAACCTTCCTCTTGAATCACTCTACCTATTACAAAAAACCGCATCAAAATCCGTTGCGTAATTTTAAAGATTTAAGCATACAGACAAACAAACAGACAAAATAGCGACTTTGTTTTATACTATGTAGTGAAACGTAAAAGCTTGATTCTATTCTACTAGTAGAAAAGAATAGAATGCCTTCAACTTCTATTTGCCAAACGTCTATTTTGCGATTTGCTAAAACAATACATTTTATCCCAAAATTCCCGCAAGAAAGAGCTCGGAATTCAAATTATATTACTACCAGGAGAAAAAGGATACAGGAAAGATTCAAGCTTTGAAATTACATTTTCATCTATCATTTTCAGTGCAAAACATTCACCTAAATTACCAACTAACCTAAACTCCTCAAGTCATAGTATAACGAAACCAGTATGTGAACACTGAACAGTATACCAGTGCAACATGAGAGCACCTTGACACAGTTACAACACTTACATCACAGTACATCAACTGTTGCACACTCTTATTTCACGAGGCGGTATTACGAACCATTATGAGCACATAACGTTAAGGGACTTTTACATTGGGCGGGCTTGAAAAGGACTTGAGTATGTAAATTTAGAATTTTGATAAAAAAAATTTTTTTTTGTGAAATTTTTATTTCATTATATCTGTTATTTATCATCCGTATGTAAAACGGATGAATTAACAAAGTAAAGTGTTAGCCTGTAATGTCCCACTGCTGGGCAAAGGCCTCTCATCTCACTGAAGATATCAGTACAGTGAGGAGGATTAGGCATAATCACCTCGCTTGCCAAATGCAGGTTGGTAATTTAAAACCGAAACATATTTTCGCTCCACCCGAGAACCCTGGACCTCAGTCTTGGCAGGCGAGTGCATTAGGTATACCTACCACTAGACTACCGAGGCGTTTTTTAATAAAATCATACAAAAAATATCATACTTATCTAAAATGATGCGCTTGCATAGTAACTTCCACCATATTTATTTACTTGTCTAAAATCTTTATATAACGGAGTAAAAATGAACGTTGAATTTGGGTTATGAAATATTTTGGGATCATATACATATAAGTGTATTCAAATTGATATTAAAATTAATTAATCGCAATTATAGCTAATAAAAATGGAGCGAATCAATTAAATATAAAAGCTTAATAATTTAAATTAAATCATGTAAATAAAAACTGGTTTAAATAAATAAATACCTAAAGTTATTTGGCTTTAACTCGATAAAGCGGTCATTCACTTTCAAGATTAACATGTCAAGTGTAAATGTATCTTAATGTTAGAACTATAACGTTATCACTACATAGTATAAAACAAAGTCGCTACATATTTTTGTCTGTTTGTTTGTCTGTTTGTCTGTATGCTTAAATCTTTAAAATTACGCAACGGATTTTGATGCGGTTTTTTGTAATAGGTAGAGTGATTCAAGAGGAAGGTTTTTATGTAAAAAAATTCCCGAAATTCCCACGGGAACAGGCACAACGCGGGTAAAACCGAGGGGCGCTGCTAGTAGATATATAAATGTAAGTATGAATAATGAATAAGGTGTTTTAATTATTATCAACAATGAAAGTTTTTTTTTTTTTAACAACTTCAATAAAAGAGGTTCTGTCTTCGACTCGCATTTAAAAGTATGTGTAAGTAATTGTATGGTACAAAAATTAATTTCACTTGTCTCAATAAAAATAATATATTTTTACTTTTAGTTGAAATAGTATCAGATAAAAACAAATTATAAAATATTTTACACACGACGATAAGTTACCTACTACTGAAGAACGAAAGCCTGTTACTAAAGTTGTATCTAATGTAAAATTGTAAAAATTGGAAAAATTTGGTTTATAATAATCCAACTAGTAATATTATGAACTGTCAATAGATTGTGAAGTGTACAATTTAACGCGTATTTTAAGAATAACTGATATCTTCGGTGAGATGAGAGGGGCCCATCCCAGTAACGAGACATAACAGGCTGATACTTTACTTTTGTAGAATAACAAGGATTAAACGTACTAAAATTACCTAACTGCAACAAAAAAATCTCACACATTTATAAATAAAACATCACCAGCACGTATTAATAAAATTTCTTATGAAAACGCCTCAAAACCTTGACATGCTGTACAGTTGCGTTACGTAAGTGAATTATGTTAATAGCTGAATGATAATAATGTAAACATTTCTAGATTACTGCGACATTGACTGACATTGAGTCATTGGTGTGAAATTTTAACCGGCATGTGAAAAGAGGTGTTGTGTGTTTGCGTCTGGGTTGAAATGTGGGAGATGAATGATTGTGTAGGCGTTTTTTTTATTTAAAACAATAGTCATTTATTGCCACAATGACAAGAAAAAATAAATAAATAAATAATATCTAAAACAGTGCAGCAATATGTGACGTCTCAGCAGATGCTGTATAGAGGTCTCGGTACAGCGCTGGTTTCAGATATCTGCGTTGGTTTTTTGTTAGTGGTATAGATCTTATACGGTAATAGTCTATAGATTATTTTATTTTATTTGGAAAATTTACAGCTAGGTACAGGATTATATAAATGAATTATTGTTTATATATACTCGTAATTCTATTTACACTGTTAATTACATTATCGTCAACGTAACAAGTCGGAAGTGATTATATTACTTGTTGATAATTTATGGAATAACATCTAGTCATAACTAATATATATTCTACTGGCAGCACCTCGCGGTTTTACCCGCGTTGTACCCGTTTCCATAAGAATTTCGGGATAAAAAAATAGTCTATAACCTTCCCGTTGAATGTGGCTATCCATTACAAAAGATTGTTTGTATGTTCGAGCTAATCTCTGCAATTACCAGTCCGATTTGAATATTTGTAATAGATAGCCACATTCAACGGGAAGGCTATTTTTCATCTCAAAATGCCCATACCAACAACTAACGTAGATCTTCTTCTTCATCGAGTGGATGGTCAACCTGATCAATCCTGGTGTCAGAGTTATTGAGCCGCCAAAGGCCTCTGACATGGCTCATGTAACGACTACTATCCGAAGAAAACGTAGATAAAACGGTTTTACCCGAGTTGTATCCAATAAAGTCGTTACAGTACCGTTCAAAAGAAAACAATAGGCCCCTCCACACTCAAATAAGTCAGTTGAAAATAACCAACATATAAATAAACTAACAATAATTAATCTCAATAATAAATGGGTTGTTAATAAAGATTGCGCTTCACCTTGACATGTTACGTCACGCGCAAGGTGAAGATCGGTAATCGGTCTCGTTACATAACCATTGTGTAACCGTCTTAATGCGCTTGTACATTCTTTTTGTTGCCAACTCGATTTGGGCTGTTGCAAATGTTGTTACACTGTGGCTCGCTAATTTGTATTAGGTTTTATGTGATTGTGTGGTAGGCGTTATGTTACGGTAATATGCATATCGATGCCTCGCGGTTTTACCCGTTTTGTCCCCGTTTCTGTGAGAGTTTTGAGTTGAAAAATTGTTTTTCAAATCCTTTTTAATGTAGCTATCTAATGCAAAAAGAATTATTCGAATCGGACGAGTAGTTTTTCAGATAAGCGCGTTCAAGCAAACAAAAAGCTCTTCAGCTTTATTCAATTAGGATAGATTATTCTGATTGTACTAATAATAGATTGTACGATTTTGAAAAGTCATTACTAAGCACTCAATTAGATTGAGAGAGTTTACAATCTAGAGCGAGTCTAAACAGCTAGTTCATCATAGTTCATAGAGCGTCAGACATATTTTTCAAAAACATATAGGTATTTTAGTAACTATAAACATTAGAAGATACTAAAGCTAGCTTAAACTTCCGAAGGCACGTTAAACTATCGGTTCCGGCATGGGCCCCAGTTATTTCAATCGTTGCCATGTAAAAACTGCGACACGCATACACCACTAACCTACTTGGATTTACTTAGTTCAGAGTTACCATTAGTGAAATCAAAACCATATGCAATACAATATTCTACAAAACTAACTCGATCGTAAGCTCAGTGTACACTGTTGCAACGGTTACGAAACTAAGGCCGTGAACACACGGGTTACCAAACGACGCAATGTATGAAAAATATTTTATTTAGAAGAAAGATGTCATTGTCAAAATAATCAAAAGACGAAAAACTATTACTTTTAACCTTGAAGCAATCTTACCTAACTTTAACGCGTTGGTTTATATTTAGCGAGTTTACAAGCCAGCAAGCTTAAGACAACGCAAGCGCAACTCATTTTTCAAACTTTTTGGAATCGCTTACTTGTAGCTTATAAGTTCGCTCCAATAAGCGATGTTTAATTAATCTACAATCTGTACTTAATTCAAGCGTACGAGCATGCATCTTTTTCTTTTTTTAACCTTTAACTACTGATCCGATTTGTAAAATTCTTTTTGTATTAGATAGCTTTATTCAAAAGTAATCTTATAGGCTTCTTTTCATCTCAAAATCCCCACTCGAACGGGTATAATACAGGTAAAACCGCGGGGCAAATCTATTAAATAATTAAATTAACTTCGTAACTAGTGGTCTGTGTAATGTTTATGTAATTTGTATTAGTTAATTATTATGGCTTCAAATTATGTGTTATCATTTAAGGCTAATGACATTGGAAGTGCCTTTCGGAATTTCGGATGTTCAAAATGATTAATTAGATTGACCGATAACCTATGTGGTGTTTTAGAACGCTTGGTCTTACCCGACTGCGCGAAGACAAGGAGGGTTATATTATATTCATGAGTGTATGTAATGTGTCTGAAAGTATGTTTTAATCGATTTCAAAAACCTAACTTAACTCAATACATGGTATCTTCTAAGGGCCTTATACATAATCGCTTATTAGCAGCACTTTTAGCTATCAAATGGTTTGTCCTTCTCCGACACACGCTATTTGCCAAAGAGCGAAAGAGACAAAACTAGAGAAGTAACTTTTAAACACTGTTTATGGACCGATTTGGAAAATCCTTTCAAAATAAAGCTTGCAGTGTAATCCCATCCCATCACTACATAGTATAAAACAAAGTCGCTATTTTTGTCTGTTTGTTTGTCTGTATGCTTAAATCTTTAAAATTACGCATCGGATTTTGATGCGGTTTTTTGTAATAGGTAGAGTGATTCAAGAGGAAGGTTTTTATGTAAAAAAAATCCCGAAATTCCCACGGGAACGGGCACAACGCGGGTAAAACCGCGGGGCGCTGCTAGTTTAAATGATATATAGAACAAGTGGTGGCTGCAGTAAATTCATTCACATTTAAATGTTCACTCTGTCGTCGAAGTTTTTCACTAATCTGCCTTTAGTTATGTAGTAGTTAAGTAAGTCAAACATGGCGTCGGTAGCGTGTGACAGAGATAACGCACTACAAACCAAAATAAGACTATCTCCCTCCAGAAGCCGACGAGCATAACATTCTACTAAGGGCAGGTTGCTTCAGCTTACGTACCATTAAACGTTAACATTAAATATTAGTCTCAACAAACGTATGAAAATGAAAAACTGAGGCTTTTTACTGACCGCCTAAATAACTTTAACATACTATCATTTAAGTCATTTAACAGCGTGTCGTAGACGTCTGTTCACGCGTCACGTTGTCGCGTACTTTTTAACGAACGTATGTTACGATAACCAACCCATTAAAACAACCCACCTTAAGTCTGTACCTATTATGGAGGTTATAGAAGTACTGTCACCTCCATAATCCAATATACATTCTAACGCATTCCAAAACTTCTTGTTGTATTAATAAAGGTGTCGAAATATCAAAATGGCTGTTTTGCAGCGTGTCAGTCAAGTTCTTGCCGGTGGAAACGCAGGTCAACTAACTCTTGCAAAATATCGCCGGAAGGTCTCGGGGTTGCGCGGTGTGGCAGCGTGCGAATAGAGCGTGTGGGGGCGTGTAGTGACAGCAAACGTCAAACGGCGTATGGTAAAGACAAATGGCAAATGAAGTGGACTTAGCATTAAGGTAGTAAGTGAGATAGAAAACGGGAAGTTATATAGAAAGCCAGTGAATTTTTTAATTCGCCTGTTTGTGATTGTAAACTGGCTAATGTCAACGATTTGGAGTATGTTTTACAATTTCGATGCTCTTGTTACTTGACACATTTTTTTAGTAGAGGCACTGATCAGGGTCCAATCGTCACATGACGCGCTCGTTTTTCCTGTATTCTATTGATATTACTTATAGCTTGTACATAGAAAAAAAAATACCTAAGCATCACAAAAATTTCGCACCATACCAAGCCGCGCACGTCCTCCTTCTATACGTATTCAAGAAGTATGAAGTAAGGCGAATAGGAGCGTGTATGAGTGTTGACATGTCTTCGAAGTTTCATCATCATTCGGTAATTTACTTAATTATAATTACTCGATTAAGTAAGGGCTTGTAACCTAAGTAAGTTCGAATAGGTTGGTGGCCAACAGTGGAATTTTAACCGGCTTAAGGCCTCCGACATGGTCTAATGATAGAAATATCCGGGACCGACGATTTAACGTGTCTGTAGCCTGAGCATAGTACAGTCTAGACTGTAGTTAGACAGTCTTCTGGCCTATACAAACAAATGAAGAAGCGCACATAGAGACAAGACGTCTAACAGACTTTTCTGTCTGTCAGACTTTGTACTGCAGCCGCTAGATTGATTACAGACAGTTTTGTTATCGTCTTGAACAAGTGTTGCCACTTTAGTGGGCTCAGGCTTTAAGGCCGTATACAGAAAGCTAGCTGCCTGCGCTTAACATCACCGATTAACGCTAGTACATGGATGTTAGGACTTATCTCGGAGTTAGATCACATAGAAAAAATCTCGGATTGTCTTAAACAATATGTCCTAGCATGTTTCGTTGAAAATCTAGTTTCAATTATTTTTTGACGCTTTCTCTCATTTTATACAGTCCTTTGGTGGCCTGCCATGTTATCCCAATGAGGGTTTTCACGAAAATGATACATTTGACTGATTTCTGGACCTCACGTCTCAGTGCTGCCGCCTAGTGAGTGACATTTCAGAAAACCCTCATTCTTGTGAAACGAGTTCAACGCGAATCAACCTACAGTGCCCATAAATTAGTCATGAATTACAAAACGCCATTACCAACCATAAAAAGAAATCCAGATTCTAAAACCTTGGTATAACAAAATAAAAATATACTTCCAATCATTTCGTATTATAGAAAATTTTCCATTCATCTCCTTTGAAACTTACACTAGAGCATTGCATCAATATGATTGACTAACCAGATATTTCAATCAGCTCGAACGTAGTACTATGTCAAATTAACATTATGAATACAGATCCGTCTGTTTATAAGAAAAACTAGCCAATTTAAAATAGACAAGGTTCTATTGCTGACGTCGGATATACTAACAACATACCACCTTGTCACACCAAAAACCAGTCACTTAATAATACCAATAAAATAACGGTGAAAAGTTTGTTTGTTTGAACGCGCTAATCTTTTTAAATACCGATCCAGTTTGAAAAAGTTTTTCTGTTTATAAAAGCCACATTCAGAAGGAAGGTTACAAGGTACTTTTTACCCCGAAATTCTCAATAGAACGGATACAGTACGGGTACAACACGCAGCGCGGTTAATAGTCATAGATACGATAACTCAAGCTTAAAGCGACATAGTTCTAAAAGCTAGCTAAGATTGCATTGATATTGATTCGGAAGACTGAAGCCAAGGTTAAGTGGAAGTGCTGTCATAATATTCGAAAGGCAAGACTATTGGGACATTTTGAATGAAAATTAATACAACTAGGTGAGATTTAGGTGAAAAGTCCTTGTGAAATTAAACACAAAAAATCAATTATTTAGAGCCACCCAGAGTTATTAATGCTAAGGAGAGGTTAAGGATTTTTGATAATGTGTGTACAATTACATCAATTAGTTAATTGTCCATTCGGTAATTTTGTTCGATGGCTTTGAATACCGCAGATATACATGCAGCTCCACCCCCACTTTGATGGTAGCCGATAGTGGTATATCTATCTGTGCACTACCGTGCTGCGGGGGCACGTTAAGCAGTCGGTCCTGGCTGTTAAAATCATCAGACTATGACCCTGGTTGATCCCTGAAACTACTAGTCCGATTCAATAATTATTTTTGTATTAATACAAGAGGAACTGTTGTTCCTCTTGTACATCTTGACTTTCATCTGATGTCGGATGTATAAACCCGCAGGGCGCTACTAGTGTAACTATAAAGTAAAGTCTGTAACTTCCCACTATTGGGCAAAGGCCTCTCATCTTACTGAAGATATCAGTACAGTGAGGAGGATTAGGCGTAATCACCACTTGCCTACTGCGGGTTGGTGATCTCAAACCCGAACCATATTTGAACAGTAGGTAACATGTTTTCGCTCGACCCGGGAATTGAACCCGAGACCTCAGTCTTGCCAGGCGAGTGCCACTAGACCACCGAGACTAGCTAGCTACTACTACTTTTAAATCAAAGTTCCTAATGAAAAGTTTGTACTTACAAAAACTTGCCCCATTAAAGCGCACGTGCGATATATGTAAGTGTTTCGTAACATGAACCAGTTATTATAAATCTGTCTTAACTATGATTTAGGATGTTTAATGTTAAGGCAATTTGGACCTTAGAGTGGTGTGTTAAAGGTTTTTGATGCAAAGGGCTTTAAGTACAAAGTTCGTTCGGAGGTAATGTAAAGGTGGTTTTATATTGGATACACGATTCGATCTTAGGCTGGATTGAAGCAAAAACGATCCTTTGTCAAGATCAAAATACCCTTACAATTTACTCAAATCCAAATACAAGGGGTATTTGGATTTGAGTGCCAATTATGTCACAATTTTTTTTATCTTTAAACATCCTATCGACAATGCTATAATGTCATCTTCAAATACAATTTTTGACACAAAATTGATCCCATTTTCGATCCTGTTTAAACTCGATCGTGTTATAGACTTCTCTTATGTAACATTTACAGTAATATTTATCCATATTTAAGAAAGGAGAGTAATTCCAAGCCCTTTGACTTAAGTAAAACCTAACCTTGAAGTGTACTTACCTATAAATTAGCACGAATAGCAACAGTTATTTTTATCACCAGAGTATCAATCGTGTAGTCTCCATTACGGTGCATTCACAATTTGCCATTTCGCAAACCAACAACCTTGCATCGTTGCAACAAGTGTTGCGATACCTTAGACCTGGCTACGGAGGGCAGAATAAGAGCAACATATAGACAAACAAGCCGTGCCCCGCGGTGTACCCAGGACACGGGCCCACCTGTTGTCCTGTCCTCTGTGCTCTTCCACCTGTACCAAAGAAAAGTTAATGAAAGTCTCCGATGCTGCCCTTCTGCTAACTAAATACTGGACACGATAGACGAAGAAGAAGACGGGAAATTGGGGATCAAACGTATCTCATGTGTTATTATAACTTATATTACTGTAAAGTTTTATCCAAATCCGTTCAGAAGTTTTTGCGTGAAAGAGCAACAAACATCCTCACATTTTTAATATTAGTAGTGGGGTGGGAAGGCGTGATTGAAACAATTGTCAGGCATAGATTTACCCTGAAGCAAAGAACGGTCTAGCTTAGAGCCAGTTCCATTGGGCGAGGCTCAATCAATTAACCTGTTGGGAAGCCATCTTGATTTTCAGAAGAGGGAGGTGAAAATGTAATTTATTATTTGCCTAAAAATATTCCGTCTATCCATTTTAGGCACACCACGTCAAACAAAAATAAAAACTTTCTGAACACTTTGTGTGAAAATACTTACAATGGACACATTTCTTTAATTTTAAGTAAATGGGGCAGTTTTTATCAAATATTTAGATATTGAGTAAGATAGCCACATTCAAATATACTACTAAGGTTTAGGTTCATAAAGCATATCGTAGTTAGAAAATTGAAACAATTCAACAGTAAAATACTGAAAATCTACACTAATATTATAAAGAGGAAAACTTTGTTTGTTTGTAATGAATAGGCTCAAAAACTGCTGGACCGTTTTTAAAAATTCTTTCACCATTCGAAAGCTACATTATCCACGAGTAACATAGGCTATTTTTCATCCCGAAATTCCCACAGGAATGGACACAACGCGGGTAAAACCGCGGGGCGCTGCTAGTTTCAAATAAAACGAAGCCTTAATTAATCACATTTAATTTGTAACGATCGTCAACAGCTTACGGTGACCGCAACAGTGGACAAAGTACGGTAGTCGGCCGCATTCGGCATTCGACAGCTGTCACCTAATTAGATGATGATTAGCAGTTGGTGGGCAGTCTAGAATTAATGACGTTTAGTGGCTAAAAAGTGCATTAATAAAAGTTTTATTAACAAGCATGGTGATTACGCCTAATCCTCCTGTACTGATACATTCAGTGAGAAGCCTTTGCCCAGCAGTGGGACAATACAGGCTCATACTTTTTCTTCTATTTATAAACATAAAACAATTCACAACCTTGATTTGCTATCTCAATTATTACCTTATTATTGAGACTCATATAACGATAATAAAAATATGTAAAAAAATAATGACAAAAATAAAAAATAATTAGTATTACAATAATAGAATTAGTCACTGAGTTATCTTGAAACACCTGTAGCGAGAACTCACGTTTCCCTCAAATATATTATGTTTACACGTGATTAGTACGTCTTTTGTGTGTAATTCACTAATAAGTCGGCTGTCTGAATAACTCACATGTTATGTTTATGTAGATACTAATCGGTTAACTTTGTTGATTCTGAGCGAGTTTACTAGCTGCTAGCTGGCGAGTTTACAAGCTGTTCGAAGGCGAGTTTAATGGAGAGCATGTGTCAACATCAAAGGGTCATTTGTTACTGATGGGAATTTTGTTTACATATAAGTATTTAGTTACTGGTTTCTTAAGTTTAAGCAAACACTACTAACTTTGAATTGAAACTACGTTTACGGATACACTTCCCTTTTATTTTACACTAGCAGCGCCCCGCGGTTTTACCCGCGTTGTGCCCGTTCCCGAGGGAATTTCGGGATAAAATGTAGCCTATAGCCTTCCTCGATAAATAGACTATCTAACAGTGAAAGAATTATTCAAATCGGTTCAGTAGTTTCTGAGATTAGCGCGTTTAAACAAACAAACAAACAAACAAAACAAACTCTTCAGCTTTATAATATTAGTATAGATTTTTATTCGATGTTTCGACCCCTTTATGTATAGGAACCGTGGTCACAGAGGACTGCCCATTGCCCAGTGCAGCTATAAACCAATGTTGAAAACTAAAACCATATAAAAGCTTATTACACAAAAGTTGAAGAGAAAGCCCTAAATACCTTGTAATCGGATGTCGTATCAAGGGCAAACTTAACCGACTGCAGTCCCGTTAGATAGCTATATGGTGTTTAACCGCGGTCATTGGGTTAGCCAACCGGTAGCCATGAAGTGGGTATCACAGTTCCCAGATACTACACATGTCTTAGATATATAAAAAAGTTAATTGACGATTGGTATGTTTAACACCTTTCTCGAGTAAACAGTTAAACGTGGTTTAACTAACTGGTGAATATAAATGGGATAGTTATACCGTATCTTTTTCTAACTGATTAGGAATTAGGAATTTGTAGTAAGTTGTTATATATACGCATGTTAAAAGTTCAACTTTTCATTCATTTCATTTCGACAAGCCCGTTGGCACAGTGGCAGTGAGAGCGCTTACTGTGTCAGGGGTTGCAGGTTCGATTCCCGCCTGGAGTCAACAATATGTGAAGACATAGTTGTTGGCGACGACGGTTGGGTGTCAGTTATATATTATAAAGTATGTGTGTATGTATACGTAGTAGTATCAGTGAGCTAGATTCCATAACACAAGCTTAGAGCTTACTTTGGGTCTAATTAACCGCGTGTGAATTTGTCCAGGTATAAACACCCATTTCTTTTAATCTTTCCCGCATAGTTGCACACTGTATCTTTTGGTGTAATCTTTGTTATTGTTTGTATTTGCCGATTTGTTTATTTTTGTATTCTTAAATTATAATGTAAGCCTGTTTTCACGTATGTACCAACTGTGTTAATCTTTGTTATTTAGATTAGTGAGTTAGCACATAAGTTGAGTTTCAATCCAGATCAAAATTGTATTTTCTTAAGTTTTACTTTTCTTTTGATTGTAACTTGTATTGTGCCTTAATAAATAAATAAAATAAAAATATATTTAGTTACAATAGATCCAATAGCTCACTGAAAACCCAAAACCAATAACTCCTCTTATATAAACTCTACGCAACTCTGTCCACATAATTTGGAGGATTTGCGTAAACCCCAGACTCACGTGCGGAGTAAACCGATGGAGGCGTGCACGGGTGACGCCAACGCGAGTGTACACGGGACTTGAATAAGGGTGGGGCTCGACTTATTAATACATTTCGTAATTGTTATGGGGTTGTTATTGAAATAGTGTTCTGTTGGGTAATTGGGTGAAAAGTGCGGTTTTTTTCAGAAATTTATACGGTAGGACTTAACAGATGTTTTGGACAGTATTTAGACTGTATGGGTGGACTGTCTTCTGGTCTGTAATAGACTAGGAATGAGTATACTAACCATAGATATCTTATAGACTTTTATGTCTGTCGCAAACTTTTTTGAACTAACAACTTTGACTGCATCGAACCCACCAGTCTAGAATGGGTCTAGACTAGATTGTAATATAGGTACTTAGTACTTATATGGCCTTGTGATGAAATTTTACGACTGAAACAAAACAATAAGTATTAAAAAACAAATTACAACAACCAGGACAAAAACAGCTATTAATAATTTTGAATGCAAACGGAAAATAACCAAAACATTTTCAACAAACTTAAATGCAAAATTACAAATAAACTTACATAATTACTGAAAATCTTATAATACGTTACGCCACTCAAATATTTGTTGAGTCCATTCATATACAAGAACATTCATATTATAATTAACACTTGTCCATACTGTTCACTGATAATTACATACACGTTGCTAATACATGTACATACTTTGGGACTTTGTCGCTTTACATATATTGTGAAGAAGTAATGATAACCTTTAGAAGCTAGGTATGGTGATATTGAGCTAGTTTACAAGCTGGAGAATTAAAAAGCGGCCATCTGAAGATACTTTTCGTTGTAAATCGACTAATCACACGGCACTATGATAAGATTTTGGCAGTGTAAATGTTTTATTTTTTGCTTTTTAAATGCTATAGAAAAGCACCTTTAGATGTTAAATTTCGCAAAACCCCTTAACTTAACGACCACCTACGCCTTAAGAAGAAACCCCATGAATAAATAAGGTTAAAAAAATTAAATTAAATTAAATAAATTTCTCCGATTACATGATTAATGAGCCAATAGATTTCGTTCGCTTTTATATCTTATTTAATAAAATTCTCGTGTCACAATCTTAGTAACCATACTCCTCTATCCGAAACGGCTCGTCCAATTTTTATGAAATTTAGTATGCATTTCGGGTAAGACTAAGTGGTTCGGTCAACATCTATTTTTCATACCCCTAAATGGTCCACCCCTTAATGATTATATGGCAAAACAACGTTTGCCGGGTCAGCTAGTAAAAGATAGACAAATTACAAAAATGCTTGAAATTCCAAATAATTCCCTAGAAGAGCTTAATAAGTGATTTTCGACATTAAATTATGTCTACTAAACTAACCTCCCAGAAAGCAGCAGTCAGTATGACATGATACTAAAATATGAGTACATTTTAAAAGAGCATTCGGTTACAAAAGACCTTGCCTGTGTCGAGAGCGCACGTGAAATGATCGCGGCACGTGAGGCAGTGACTATTGGATAGGCTGTCTACACCTACAACTATACAATTAATCGTTATTCGTTAAATGTGTGTTTGTTTGTTGATGGTGGGTATGTTACTTGGTAGTACCTATCTATATTTGTTACTTTTGCACACTAACGCCCGTATTCAGAGACGACAAATACTTCCTTAGTAATAATAGGTGTAAACATTTGCCCTACAGTGAGAGTTTACCCAATAAACCTAAGTAACAATAAGCAATGGCAGGATGTGTAACAGGAGTGAATAAAAGCGCTTATTTTGAAGAAAATGTACTTTCTTCATTGAGAAATTACGGTACAATCGAACTGTGACCATATTTCGGAAATGTATGAAAAATAACATAATATATGTACGTACTACTGTAATAGTAGTTTATGCAACTGTCATATAAAGAAGGGTATTAAAACACGAGTGTGAGTTTATGAAACGAGCGCAGCGAGTTTCATAATAGTAACGAGTGTTTTAATACCCGTGTTATATGCAGTTGCATACACTACTTTATCTTCACTAATGCAATTAATCAAACAAAATTTTAAAAACAAAACACATTGCGAAACATTTAATTCACGCGTACGTGTATTGTCACAGTGAACTTGCCGCCATTAAAATCTAACCAATGAGAGCGCAGCAGGGCGCGCGCCGCGCAGGGCGCGATGTTATAATGAGATTTTACGATATCGATGTGGATATTATAACATCATGTGCAATTGCTTAAATTGAGTGTTTTAGTTGTCTGCGCTATAACAGTAGTAATTATAAGTCAAGTATTGGAAACATAAGTAGAATGTTACAACATTAGTGTAGATAAAATAGTTTAAATAGTTTGTTTTTTTGGCGCTTGTCTCCACCAAAATTCTTCTAATATAAACTACAACTCGATTTCAATAAATATTTTATAATGGATAGCCACATTCAACGGGAAGGTTATAGGCTATTTTTCATTCCGAAATTCAAACGTGAACGGGCATAACGCGGGTATAACCGGGGAGAGCTGCTAGTTATGGTATAACAGTTATGTTCTATATTTAAAAAAACATATTGCGATCTCTCGGCACTTCCTCTAAATCTTACTGCATGCAGAATATCTTTTTCCACTTATGTATTTTCTTTTTAATAAGGAAAGATATTTTCCATAACTTATGCTTTATTTATTGCTATTAGTACCTACTATTATCTTATATACTACTGATACTATTGCTGAGCAAAGATCTACGGTTATTAACACCACGCAAATCTACACTAATATTATAAAGAGGAAACTTTGTTTATTTGGTTGTAAACTACTGGACCGTTTTTAAAACTTCTTTCACCATTCGAAAGCTACATTATCCACGAGTAACATAGGCTATTTTTCATCCCGAAATTCCCACAGGAATGGACACAACGCGGGTAAAACCGCGGGGCGCTGCTAGTCATAAATAATTTGAAAAAAAACTCTTCAGTAGCTTAATACAAAAAGTTTTAAAATTCAAATCGTTTGAATTTTCAATGTCATTAAAGCATTGATAACAATCACGTGGCAATACATGTGGCTGAAACACTTAAAATAAATAACTAGTTTTTGTATTTAACAGGAATTTGAATTATAATACCTAAACGACCGTGTGAAGTTTTATTTACATAATATTCAGTTGTTGACTTGTTGAGATCGTTAGTCGAAGGAGGCGCTTTCCTTTGCATGCTCGTGTTCTATTAAACTCGCTAACATGCCACTCGCTAATTTGCTCAACGACATAATACTAAGGGTGCTTTCAAATTATGCGTACTAAAATTATTTCGCGGTACCGACGCCGCACTGTTGCCGCACTGCTCGTTTTGTATGAAAACACACGATCGTACGTTCACAATACGACAAACGCACCGCTTCGGCACCGCAGCGGTCCGACACGAAACGCATAATTTGAAAGCACCCTTAGTCTTCTTCTTCATCGAGTGGATGGTCAACCTGACCAATCCTGGAGTTATTGAGCCGCCAAAGGCCTCTGGCATGGCTCATGTAACGTCTACTATCCGTAGAAAGTAACCGGGACCAACGGCTTAACGTGCCCTCCGAAGCAGAGAATCGTCTTACCTTTTGGGAAATCAGATGATTCAGCCTGCAATGCCTTAACCAAACTGAGGGCAGTCGAACCTGGAAATCGAACTTGGAACCTCCGGATCGTGAGCCGAGCGCTCAAACCACAAGACCACGGAGGCTGTTAAAATATTACTAAGTAATAGCCAGTTTCTTTAATCTCACTCATTCAAACATTAAGTAATGATTCGTTGTTATTATTGATATAAAGCAGCGAAATGACAGATTAAGACATTTTGGCATATCCAGTAGTGCAGCAGTCCATCTTATTCTGAAGCCATAAAAAGCTGCTGGATTAAGATGCACATCAAAGAATATCTCATATCTTTTATCTCTTTCCTTCATAAAGAATAGAGCGAAAGATATGTCTTTAGAGAAGAGAAAAACAAAAACAAAACCATTGACTTCAATCAGTTAAATAAATATGAACTGACCTAGAACTTGCGTCATGATCAACTATATTTTTCTACCTACATCAACCCACTGTCACCTACATAGACGTAAGTACATAACCTCGCGGACCTAACCTACAGACAAACGTGAGGGTTATGTGTTTGGCACACGTGCCTGAGCCGGTCGCTCTAGCACGTGAACCATTCACGTTATGCCCGTAACTGTCTTATGTAAAACCTTTTTGTGTTTGTATGCATACTAGGAGTGTCCCGTGGTTTTACCCGCGTTGTCTCCGTTCCTGTAGGAATTTGGGGATGAAAAATAGCTTGTACCCTTCCCGTTGAACGTAGCTATCCATTACAAAAAAGATTTTTTAAATTGGATTGGAAGTTTCTGAGATTAGTGCGTTCAAACAAACAAAAAATCATAGTCTTAAACTTTATTCTATTAAGTTTACTAGCAGTGCCCCTGCATTGCTTCTGTTCCCGCGGTTTTACCCGCGTTGTATCCGTTCCCGTGGGTATTTGGGGATGAAAAATTGCCTATAACCTTCCCGTTGAATGTGGCTATCCATTACAAAAATAAATATTTGAATCGGATTGGTAGTTTCTGAGATTCGAGCACACAAACAAAAAATCAGACATTCAGCTTTATCAGTATACATCTGCCCCGTGTACTTAAGGGTGCTTTCAAATTATGCGTTTCGTGTGTGCGTACTAAAATAATTTCGCGGTACCGACGCCGCACTGTTGCCGCACTGCTCGATTTGTATGAAAACACACGATCGTACGTTCACAATACGACAAACGCACGGCTTCGGCACCGCAGCGGTCCGACACGAAACGCATAATTTGAAAGCACCCTAATAATCTATAAACTTAACTCGCAAACACAAGTTTCCAATAGAAATTAAACCGTGACTTTTCCTCATACTTTCGAGGTTGTTTGTAAGGTCTAAAATAACATCTGATGACAATTTCCGTATGAGGACTTGCATATTAACATGGGACCTTGCTTGGTGACCATTCAGACATTTTTCTTTACATAACTCGTGATCATAGGCCTTACGTAAGCTGGTAGTCCTTTGAAGATAAATAGATATCTAGACATGTCTTAGTGTTTATGCTAGACTTAGCCGCGCCCCGCGGTCTTACCCGCGTTGTAACCGTTCCCGTGGGCAGTTCGGAATAAAATGTATTGTGTGCATGTGTGCATATGTTTTTCTGATGTATGAACTGTGACCTACATTATTGTAAAGGTTTATCCAAATCTGTTTCGTAGTTTTTTCGTAAAAGAGAAACAGACAAACATACATAGGTACATACTGACTTTCACGAAAAAACTACTTGACGGATTTTGATGAAACTTTACTGTAATATTGATTACATATCAGAATAACACATGGGATGCATTTTATCCTGAAATTCCCACGGGAACCAGTATACAACGTGGAGCCAGCACAATATGTATATAGGACATTACAAAGTCAGGATACGTTTGGATAAAAGCGGTGCGGTGCGGAATTCAATTGACCAATCACATTATAAAGAAATTTTTGACAATTTGAGTGCGGATTTTGACAACTTCAATGTACGTCAATGAGAGTCTCCGGTCTCCTGGGCCAAGTTGCCCACGTTTTAGTCGCCTGAGCGACCGAGTCGCCGGCGACTAGTCGACAGTGAGTATAGGTACTAAGGCACTTTTGACAGATTTCTGGACCTCACGTCTCATTGCTGCCGCCTAGTGGGACATTTCAGAAAACCCTCATTTTATTCCGATCCAACTCTAGGAGCGCACTTTAAACTCCTTTTTACCATACAACTAAGGAGCCAGAGATAATCAATACACATCCATGCAGGTCAAATACAAGAAGGTCGGCGTCAATGCAATGCCAGCGAGCACTTCCGGCGGGCGCTCACATGCGGGTCACGAACTCACCTCGTGTGTGCACATTTTGACTCACAATACGTTATCTTGTCGATTGGAATTTATTTGTTTTAATTCGGAAATTGGTCTGTGAAATTTATATGCAGTTGGTCTGTTAAATATGAAGTTGAATGATACTCTTGAGGGAGATGAGAGGACTTTGTCTAGTTGAGGCAGAATAGTCTTAATTCGTTAAAAGTTACTGGTTTCTTAGGTTGAAGCGAATACAAATTAATTTTGATAAAAATGTAAACATGTACTTATATTATACTAGCTGCGCCCCGCGGTTTCACCCGCTTTGTACCCCTGCGGGAATTTCAGCAGAACAGAAACTTTCGCATTTATAATATTAGTTGGATAGTATAGGCATAACCTAATTAATTTTCCAACACATCCTGATAAAGCATAATACTATCTATCTATACAATATCTAGAAGAATGAAACCGAAGCCTCCATTATCATCTAAGAGCAATTCAAAAGAAGCAGGAAACAGTATGTCGTTACGTAAGTGACCTCCGTTCAGTAAGGATACTGGCACGTTTAAAGGGGCACATACACGGTAAGATTTATCTGTACGATCTGTCGCGTCAAACCGATCGAAACGATCGATGGTGTATGTCAAGATCGTTAATACACCATGGATTCGATCGATCGTTAACAATCTTGACATACACCATCCATTCGATCGATCGTTTCGATCGGTTTGACGCGACGGATCGTTAACGATCTTGACATACACCATCGATTCGATCGATCGTTTCGATCGGTTTGACGATCGTACAGATAAATCTTACCGTGTATGGGCCCCTTAAAAAAGTGATCGTGTGATATGCGGTGTAGTCTCCCTGACTAAACAGATAGCGCGGGAGCGAGTGCGGGTCATGTGACGTTGAATCCGCCATACATAGTGCGAGTGCGGGTCAGTTGCGAGTCACGGGACGTTGTATTCCTTGTATTTGTATGAAAAGTTTCACACTGAGCTGTTGCGGGCCAATGTGACACCTTTTATCGCAACCGGTGCGAACTCGCACTCAAGACAAACTGACTAAAATCTCTGACTCTAGTTGGCTCTAATCTACTCTAGTTACTGGTTTCTTAAGTAGTGGACACTACTCATTTTGAATTGAAACTACGTTTACGGATGCACTTCGCTTTTATTTTACACTAGCAGCGCCCCGCGGTTTTACCCGCGTTGTACCCGTTCCCGTAGGAATTTCGGGATGAAAAATAGCCTATAACCTTCCCGTTGAATGTGGCTATCTATTACAAAAAAAAAATTCAAATCGGTTCAGTAGTTTCTGAGATTAGCGCGTTTAAACAAACAAACAAAACAAACTCTTCAGCTTTATAATATTAGTATAGATTTTTATCTGACGTTTCGGCTCCTTTACAGTAACCGTTTGAATAACTCAATTCTATTTATTGTCTTTTTTTTAAACTAGAATATCGTTGCTCCAGTTGCACCGTGGTATTTAGGAACAACTTCTAATTTTAAGCTATATTTGACCTTCATATAAGCACAAAAAAGGATAGTTTTTCTTTCTAGAAAAAATAGTACGTAAATAAAGTACTATGTTGTTATAAAAATATCACATGTGACACCATACAGATCTAGTTGTAAACAAATAAACAACATAATGATTGTCACCTATATTGCAACGACATAAGATTGCATTTCCTTTAAACTCGGATGTAAACAAATTATCTGTTTTGGTCTATTTATAAACAGATGCACTTGTCGGGGATGGAAGTATAATAAAGCTATAGAAGTTTAAGAGTAGTTTGTAAATTCAGCTGACTGATGGAATCTGTAGTGTTATTATTCCGTGACGTGAGTTCTACCTTCGTGGTGTAGTCTGTGGTATGAGAATAGACTGTGTTAAGTCTGTGGTGTTACGCACTATGACAGTTGTTGGATAGAGGGATGATAGTCTATGATATGAAAAAGGCGGCATTAATAGAGTTTTACGAGGGAAATGGAGATGGTTGGATTGTGAATTTGTGATAAGATTGGAAACGTGGATTATAAGAATGATGTGTTGACGACATCACGATCGTATTGCGAATCGAGTATAGTATAGTGGAAAAGATATTCTATGGCGTGGACAGGACGACTAATGGGGTGAAGGGAGGTCGTTTAGGTTCCATCAATTAATTGAATCTAGACGTATCCTAACTGTAATCTGTAATCCATGATGATCGTGTGTAATGTAAAATACAAGCAATGTCATTGTAAAGAAGCCCTGTGAGTTATTATTTCAAGATCAAGACCTAGGAATCCTAAGATATCTGATGTTGTATTGGCGGTATAATGCTCGTGCTTATCCTGATGTGACATGTCCCCGATATCAGAAGTGGAATAATGATTGCTATTCCTCGATCGATATCAATATCAGAAGTGGGATGAATCACCACTGAGCCCACAGCAGAGAATCATAAGGATCGCTATTGCCCACTGAGCGTCCAGCAGAGAATGATAAAGATCGCTATTTTGCCCACTGAGCCACCAGTAGAGAATGTTTGAATTGGTCTATGAATTGGTAATAAAACTTGGAATGTTCTGTGAGTATAATTAGTGCTCTATTCTATTGTGGAGTTAAGAAGGTAATTATGAGCTTCCGAAAGAGTCAAGTGTAATCTTGTACGTAATGTGATATGTTCTAATATGTTTTCTTATTTTCATGTTGGTTCAATGCTGGTAATTATTGTGAGCATTGATAAACCTCGTCCAGGGAAGAACGTGGTTCTCTTCTCAATCCTGTTACCTGAGGAATATGAGGGATTGCGGTATTCCAAATTATTCAAGAATCTATCACTACAAATTCACATTGGATGTGAAATTGGTGATGTATTGCGGTAATGATTGACATGAATTGGCGTATTGAAGTATCTTAGTTGGGAAATATCCGGTGAGCTATTTTGTGATATTTGAGTCAGTTAACATTGAGAGTTTTGTAGTGAATCTTCGTACCACTTGATAAAGTAGAAAGCTTATTGAAAGTATTTTGGAAGTTTATCCCATTGTAAAATATGAGAGTATAAGTAAGGGTTTGTAAGTGCCTTATTGAGTTCAATGTTCGACCTCGGCGATGATCGTGGTCTGGATTGACCGTACTGTGGAGTGGTCTGCTGAGACCGTGTGTTGTTGAGCAATGTGATTGCTGATCGGCTGGTTGCCATGACTAGACGTGACTAGACAAGCTTACTGTTACTTACTCATGGCTCATATTGTAATGTGCATTTGAGATTAATAGTCTATTGAAGTTAAAGTTGAAAATGACGTGGTGTGGTACCTAGTATTCATGTGTTACATAGTGTGGTAACTAGTTGTGCGTGTCCTCTTGAGTCTTAAATTTGGGTGATCACGAGAGTGGCTGATCACAGGGATGATCATGGTTATGGGTGATCACTGGGATGATCAAGAGAGTGGCTGATCACAGGGATGATCATGGTTATGGGTGATCACTGGGATGATCACGAGAGTGGCTGATCATAGGGATGATCAGGGTTATGGGTGATCACTGGGATGATCACAGCTAGTCACAGGGATGACTGAAGGTGGTCGAAATGTCGTCCGGGCCATGCAGCTGATAGCGGCTGGTCGAAGGGACACATTCATCAACCAACCTCAAGTGTTCATTGGTCGAAAGGATAATGTCGTCCGGTCCATGCAGCTAATAGCGGCTGGTCGAAGGGACACATTCATCCGGTCCAATCTTAAGTGTTCATTGGTCGAAGGGACAGTGTCATACGGGCCATGCACGTGTGGCTGGTCGAAAGGAAACACCCGTCCGGTCCAAATTGTTAGAAAAGGTGCCGTCCGGTCCATGAGTGGTCGAAAGGACACACGCTTTTATTTTATTCTGAGACAGTTATAGTTGTATGACAGTAACATTACATCTACTAGTCATAGCTTGTCAGGTTGACCGAGCGAGTGCAAATTACTGTGGCAAAACTTATTTTCTTTACAGATACTTCACACGAGGACGTGTGAAACGTCAGGAAGGCCGTGTCGGGGATGGAAGTATAATAAAGCTATAGAAGTTTAAGAGTAGTTTGTAAATTCAGCTGACTGATGGAATCTGTAGTGTTATTATTCCGTGACGTGAGTTCTACCTTCGTGGTGTAGTCTGTGGTATGAGAATAGACTGTGTTAAGTCTGTGGTGTTACGCACTATGACAGTTGTTGGATAGAGGGATGATAGTCTATGATATGAAAAAGGCGGCATTAATAGAGTTTTACGAGGGAAATGGAGATGGTTGGATTGTGAATTTGTGATAAGATTGGAAACGTGGATTATAAGAATGATGTGTTGACGACATCACGATCGTATTGCGAATCGAGTATAGTATAGTGGAAAAGATATTCTATGGCGTGGACAGGACGACTAATGGGGTGAAGGGAGGTCGTTTAGGTTCCATCAATTAATTGAATCTAGACGTATCCTAACTGTAATCTGTAATCCATGATGATCGTGTGTAATGTAAAATACAAGCAATGTCATTGTAAAGAAGCCCTGTGAGTTATTATTTCAAGATCAAGACCTAGGAATCCTAAGATATCTGATGTTGTATTGGCGGTATAATGCTCGTGCTTATCCTGATGTGACATGTCCCCGATATCAGAAGTGGAATAATGATTGCTATTCCTCGATCGATATCAATACACTTATAACGTAATCGACAGAGCTTCTTTATGGTTGAATGAATAGAGTTTACATTCGTTTGGCAAAAAGTAAGTAAATAAATATATTAAAATGCTGAAATAAAGTTTGTCAGTCCCGTTTCTCGCAAAAACTTTAGACTTTTAAACTCTGCATAGTTTAGAAGACGTGAATGCACTAGACTAAACTAAACTAAACTACTAAACTCGTTGACTCGCAGCTAATATACTTTAAGTAAATGATACCATTAAAATCTGGGTTTTACTCACAAATTTACACGGCAATTTGGATTTTTGGCATTATTTTACATCAATGTAAAGCTAATAATGTGTTTTATTACAAAAATAAAAAATTTCAACAACTCATTATTTACATATTTTCTTGAAATAAGATGGTTGAACAATACTGAACACACCAAGGTAGGCGATTTTTATACTCAAGTGTAGACAAAGAGATATATGGATAGAAAAGATTAATACCGGGCAATAAATAATGTTCTCTACCAAGAAAAGTATACTTTCAAAAGCAACCAAATTAACCAAAAAAAACAGGAAATCCCGCGTCAACCCGGCTACCACCACTAGTCAGTATATAAATATGTTGTTGCGCAATAATAATGCAGTTGTGATCGCCGCATGTGACGTGTCACGTGTACACAAATGTGTTGCAATGCGATTTATGTTCCAATCTCGTGCTCTCTGGTGGGGCGATTACTGTTCACGATTTAAGTATTACTTGGCTTGTTTACAATAGGTTAGGTTTGTTTAGACTAGCCTCTTTTATATATGCAAACCTTTTTGAAGATTATAGGTACTCAAAGAATCTCTTTGGATGTTAGGAAACGACGACTGGACGGCGGGTTTTGGAAATGAATCTACATATATGTAGTAATATAATAAAGCTAAAGTTTTTTTTGTTTGGACACGCTGATCTCAGAAACGAACCACCGATTTCAGTAATTCTTTTTGTAATGGATAGCCACATTTAACGGGAAGGTTATAGGCTATTTTTCATCCCTACGGAAAAGAGCAAACGCGGGTAAAACCGCGAAGCGCTATTTATAATAACATAATACTATATTGTAAGAAGTAATATTTGATTTTCTTATTGCAAAAAACTCGATTGTTTTTATCGTGGCATTGCCATGTAGCACCCCCTGTAAGACGGGGTCGGAAACCCTTAACATGCCAGTATTTCTTAAGGTCACATCACATCTCATTAAACAGGATATCACGATTGCTCTATCAGCTGGCACCACCAAAAAAATGTATTGATGGTACCTCTTTCCTCTCTTGTCCTAATCCGCCTCCTTAGTTTGATGGCACAACCAATTTGTGGCCATCTTCTGGGTCTCTTAAGAAGATGTAGAATTGGGGATATTTGGAGACCTTTTCATCTACAAGACAGCATAAAAAGTGTAAATATAACTACTTAATAATATAAAAATATCTACTTTATAATATCTGGTGTTAAACATTATGTGCCTTATGTACCTATCATACTGCACCTGCTGCAAAAAAAAACAAAGAGAAAAAATCCGCCAAAAAAAGAAGAAAAAAATACAATAATTCCGCTGACCAAGATTTCTCAACGATGACGCCAAGACTTTTACGGTAACTTAATCACTTCTAAATTCAAAACATTGCTAAACAGTTAACTAAAACATTACAAAACATAGCTGTAAATCTTAGATTAAGGGCGTGCGGCGCATGCGCGGCTGCGCACGAGTCGACACGTGCTCGAACACGTTGCGCGTCCCGTGCTGCGTGCACTGATAAAGACAGGAAGTCCATGTTAGTGGTTAACACTTAAATATTTTGGTTGACAATCTTAATGGAGATTGTAGGTACAAACAATGAGGTAGCGATAGTAACGACAAAGATTTATGAATGAAATGTTTTCATTGAATGTTTGGCGCAATTGTAAGATTACGCACACAAAGACGACTATTAAATCGACACTTAACTAATTTTTCATTAATTACACGGCGAAATCACTCATTAGGGAAGTATTTGACGTCTCTGTAAAGGCGTTAGTTACTGTTGTAGCATACGATTTTGAGTTAGTTACTAACCTTACTTAAATCCTCGGGCTGCCATAGTTAAGAGACGATGATGGCGTCTACCTGTTTAAAAAAATAGAACTTGAACAATATCCAACTCTTACTTACACAATAATACAGTGATACTTTTTAACTAACTTCAAAAAAGATAACTTCGTGGTTAATGAACCAATTTTGTTGATTCTTTTTTTGTTGGGAAGGAGATATTCCCAGGGTGGTCCCATGGTAAATAAATCTGATAATGACATCCCAGTAAAATCGAGGTGATTTTCGGAAATCGCAGGGGCTACTAGTGCCTTAGATATTTTTCCATGAAGTATTTTAAAGCAATACAATTTAATGAAGGCCTGGATTCGATATGATGCAATTGTAACTATCTGATGATGAAGACAAAGGTAAATTAAGAGAACTCTTCAACGGTTTACAGCACTACCACTAAGCTCTAGGCTCTCTCTAAATGCAAATAAAAGCGAAGTGCAAACGTAGGTTCAATTTAAAAGTGAGTAGTATTAAAGCTGAAATGGGACTGGGCAGGTCATGTCTTCAGAATGCATCCGGATCGATGGGCTAGGATCTCTCACAGAGTAGGAGTTCCAGAATGTTCGGAGACCTCGCGGTAGACCCCCCATGAGATGGAGGAAGGAACTGGAGGACTTCGGTAAAGAGTGGAAAGAAGTGGCGAAAGATAGATCCATGTGGAAAGAATTGGGGGAGACCTTTGCCCAGCAGTGGGGCACAACAGGTTAAATAAAAAAAGACGTGTAGCACTCGGGGACTGCCGCGGTAAAGCTATTGCATAGTTATTTTTTATATCACTAGATGGCGTTAGTGGGGAGCGTGAGGTTTTTTCATTACGGAATTTCTGGATTCGGTCCCCGCGCTCAAGGCCCGCGATAGAAGCTATGCAATAGCTTAAAAAAATAAAAAAGACGTGTGGCACTCGGAGACTGCCTCGGTAAAGCTATTGTATAGTTATTTTTTCTATCACTAGATGGCGTTAGTGTGCTGAATGTCTGCATCGCGCTAACGTTGTGTTTTGGGCATATACGTACGTAGGTTTTTGAGCGTGAGGTTTTTTCGTAGCGGAATTTCTGGATTCGGTCCCCGCGCTCAAGGCCCGCGATCGAAGCTATTCAATAGCTTAAAAAAGTATTAAACGTAAGAAACCAGTAGATATCTAAGCAAATAAATATTACAAAATCACACCCGTTAATACTAATAAGTACTAAGATCTGTGACAACATAGTTATTTGCGCTACGATATTATATAATCCCTACTATTACAATTGTAATAAAATCACGTTCCTGTGATTCATAGTCTGGTGGTATTTAGTATGAACTGATGTGTACTGATGTAGTGCAGTTAGTTGTACTATAAGGGCAGTTAGCTGGCAAAGAAAACAGTATTAGCCTGTAATGTTCCACTGCAGGCAAAGGCCTCTCATCTCACCGAAGATATCAATACAGTGAAGATGATTAGGCGTAAACACCGCGCTTGCCTAATGCGGAAGAAGACTTTAAAAAAATTAAACTCGAGTTGTTTTAGTTTCGAGGTTGGCTAACCCTGATCTTGGATTTAGACCGCCCAAAGGCCTTCGATATGATCTAACAATTGCAACAACCGGGGCCGACAATTTAACGTGCCCTCCGAAGCGCGGTAGCACTCAGATAGAAATGCCACTATCGGCCGCCCAACCAAGTAGAGGTTGAGCTGTACGTTGCTTAACAATCGCAATTAACTAACATTGCTTAGTCTAACTACGGAACGAGCGCTACACAATGGGTACAATGCAGGTAAAACAGCGGGATGGTGCTATTCTACACTAATATTATAAAGAGGAAAACTTTGTTTGTTTGTAATGAATAGGCTCAAAAACTACTGGACATTTTTTAAAAATTCTTTCACCATTCGAAAGCTACATTATCCACGAGTAACATAGGCCATTTTTCATCCAGAAATTCCCACAGGAATGGGTACAACGCGGGTAAAACCGCGGGGCGCTGCTAGTGTTCTATATATAGAATATAGTATGTTTGTCACGCGATTAGTTTGTGTAGTAATGATTTAGTTATGACATGGCTCGAGATTAGGGACATGTGAGGTGCTCAAGTGTATGACTCATATTATTATGTACTAGCAGCGCCCCGCGGTTTTACCCGCGTTGTGCCCGTTCCCGTGGGAATTTCGGGATTTTTTTTACATAAAAACCTTCCTCTTGAATCACTCTACCTATTACAAAAACCGCATCAAAATCCGTTGCGTAATTTTAAAGATTTAAGCATACAGACAGACACGAAAAAGAGACGACTTTATTTTATACTATGTAGTGATGTCTTATTAATATTACTAGCAAGTTCAATTGATTTTCGTTGCATAAATGACAAAAACTTTCCAAACATGGCCCGGGTTTAAGATCCCACCCGCAGTAAGCAAGCGTGGTGATTATGCCTAATCCTCCTAACTGTACTGATATCTTCAGTGAGATGAGAGGCCTTTGCCCAGATGTGGGACAATACAGGCTAGTACTTACTTTCTTTAAAATTGTGTGACTATATTTACTAGTGACTCACCCTCGCCTTACTTCTTTAAGAATTAATTTAATATTCTTATAAATAGTGTATTTGTGTATGAATTAATATGTAGTAGTATCAGTGAGTTAGATTCCATATTACAAGCTTAGAGCTTAGTTTGGGTCTAATTAACCGTGTGTGAATTTGTCCGGGATATATTTGTTTATTATTTGAGACATACGTATTCCGGATGCGGGCCGGGTGCGGGTGCGGGTGTCCTTGTAGTTGTATGAAAGATGTCACACTGACCAGTTTGTGCCTTGCGCTACTCACTATTCTTATCTATACTATAATATTATAAAGAGGTAAAATTTGTAAGTTTGTTTGTTTGTTTGTATGTTCGAGGTAATCTCAGGAATTATCAGTCAGATTTGAATAATTCTTTTTGTATTAAATAGCCACATTCAACGGGAAGGTTATAGGCTATTTTTCATCCCGAAATTCCAGGTCCCAGTCCAGTCCCAGGTCCTTGACAGACCGCACGCGGACCTGGGACTGAGACTTCGAGGTCTCCTGTATGATTTGGCGAATGGCCAGCGTCTTAAGGGCGTTTCTGGAGGCTAAAACAATACGTTTTGTGAGATTGATTTCAAACGTATCTAACGGTTTACCTTATCATTATATGCATGTTATGGAGCGGGTTCTGGGAGTCTTTTTAAAAAAGACAATTTTATAAACTGAAAGTAATTTATTCCCGCGGAAACGGGTACAACGCGGGTAAAACCGTGGGGCGCTGCTAGTCACAATAACAAACAGGTAATGATAAAATATATATTTGGTAATAATACTGTCTAGCTGATACTGCTTTGATTATGTAACCACACCCACCTGTGTTTGAACATGTTTTCCCGTCAGTAGGTACTTATACCTATGTCGTTTTTTTGTATAAATTATTCTTCTGTACGATCTGTTTTGAAAGAATCATTCATTAATTTCGAGTAGGTTAATGGCTGGCTCTGGTGTTGGTTTTAGACCGCCTAAAGGCCTCCGATTGAAACAACCGGGACCGACTGCTTTACGTGCCCTTCACGGTAAGGTATATTTATATGGTACTAGCAGCGCCCCGCGGTTTTACCCGCGTTGTGCCCGTTTCCGTTGGAATTTTGGAACGAAAAATAGCCTATAACCTTCCCGTTGAATGTGGCTATTTATTACAAAAAGAATTATTCAAATCGGACAGGTAATTCCTGAGATTAGCTCGAACATACAAACAAACAAATAAACTTACAAATTTGACCTCTTTATAATATTAGTAGATTAACATACAAACTAACAAACAAACAAACTTAAAAATTTTACCTCTTTATAATATTAGTATAGATGGTATTTTTGATATACATAGTTACAGTCTAGACCGCTAGAAAGTAATCCTAGGCAAGTATATACCTATTCTAAGAAAATGATATTTAGTTTAGTAAAAGAAAATATTTACTTATGGCCTTATTCGTAAAAGCTTACCAGCAGCATTTTAGCTATCAAATGGTTTGTCCCTTTCTGACATACGCTATTTTCAAAAGAGCAAAAGAGACAAAACACTCACTAACAGTGTTTTAGTTAGGGAGCGTTTATGAATAAGGCAGTTACAATCTATTTTCGATGTTAATCTACATATCTTTAACTAGCAGCGCCCCGCGGTATTACCCGCGTTGTTCCCGTTCCCGTGGGAATTTCGGAATGAAAAGTAGCCTATAACCTTCCCGTTGAATGTGGCTATCCATTACAAAAAGAATTTTTCAAATCGGTTCAGTAGTTTCTGAGATTAGCGCGTTTAAACAAACAAACAAACAAACAAACAAACAAAACAAACTCTTCAGCTTTATAATATTAGTATAGATAAGAACAAAAGTAAAATTTAAAAACCCCTACGCAAAAACAGCAAGACTGGTTTTTACCAATCACAATTAAGAACTACGTCAAGGAAACTAAAATGAAAAATCCTCATCAAAATCGATCCATGCATTTGAGAGCTATGATGCTACAGACATACACACAAACACACATAGCAAAATGCATCATCATCAAACTTATCTTTTATAGCAAGGCTTTAAAACAGACCAATATACATTTCAAAATGTATATAAGTAGAGCCACACCCAACACCAACCGGAAAAACAATTGAACTTCCTTTTTAGTGTCGGCTTTGCCAAAACTAGTTTAACATGACGTCATATTTTTGCGACGTTTTTTTACCTGTAAACGTATGAAGGTCGAGAGTGTAATATAATTATACATAATACCGCCTCGGTTATGTAACATTGAATAAATATGTATGTACAAACGTGACCGGTCACGTTTACAATAATAAACTTTTTGTTTAGAATAATAAATACATTGCTAGCTTGTTATTGATACGTCTATTTTATGTGTAGTTTGTCTTTTGAATAGACGCATAATTTTGAATAATTATTTTGTAATGTTAATTGTTATGAGAAACAATTTAAAGGTGGGTACAGACTGGTGAAACGTAACATGCAATGTGTCATGCAATGAAGGAATTCACCGTACACATTGCTGCAATGTATCATGAAAGGTAACACACTTTGTATCAATTACTCATAGTTTGGACGTCTTGTGCGCGCGAAATGTGCATTACACGCGCACGCTACGAGCATTACAACCCGCGCGCGGAGCGATCCGTGATTTGTCGGTTTTTCGAACGAACACAAAGGGCGGAAACAGACGAACGCGGGAGGTTCGTAGTGAATGCGCGTTAAGAGCGCGCTACGCGTCCACGCTTGCAGCGAACATGCAATGAAAGGCAGAATAATACATTTCATGTTACGTTTCACCAGTCTGTACCCACCTTAAAGTTTGTCTTGTTTCGGGAATGTGTTATAGTATGTTGCAGTCAAAATTGATCTTTAATGTTATTGAAAAACAGTTTAAACTACTTTTGATGGAGATTCTTAGTCAAAAAACGACATAAAGTGGCTTATAACAGTCTTCCTAACCTATCACACTGACAGCTAACGTAACCTTGTCGATATTTATTACACAGGTAGGTAATTAAATTATATCAAGATTTTTCAAACGTTAATTTACCTAATCAAATAAATTCGCTTATTCTCTACTATTATTATAAAGAGGTAAAGATTCTAACCTTGTTTGTTTGTATGTTTGTTTGTGAGGTCTAATCTCAGAAACTACCAATCCGATTTCAATAATTATTTTTTTGTAATGGATAGCCATTCAACAGAAATTTTATAGGCTATTTTTCATCCCGAACTTCCCACGGGAAGCAGCACAATGCAGATAACACCGCGGGGCGTTGCTAGTTCAAAATAAGTTTGACTGTATTTTTTGGCCTAAAATAGTTTTATTTTTTGGCTTGATTATCAATTGTTAGTAAAATATTCTCAAACAAGTTTGAAATTAATTCATAGTACCATTTTTTAGTTTTTTATGTTACTTATTTAGTTGTATTCTTGCTGTGATTTCACACAATATACACAGTCAGAAATGACGACCGTCAAATGCTTTCTTAGTAGAGATTTAATGAGTGACTTTGATATGTAATGTATGAAAAATTAACTCAATTAGATTTAGTACCGCAAAAGCTGTTTTTAACCCCCGACGCAAGAAGAGGGGTGTTATAAGTTTGACGTGTATATCTGTCTGTCTGTGGCACCATAGCTACCGAACGAAAGAACCGACTTCAATTTAGTTTTTAAAATAATCCACATACATAAGTCACTTATTAAATTATATTTTATACAGAGCCCAGAACCTTCCAAAGTTCGAAACAAAAAGAACATCGAACAATAGAACAACGTTTCAAAACGACTCACGTTTTCCGGTAAAAAGGAAAATTAAACAAAGTTTTTATGAAACCTTTTCTTCGTCGGAGCTTTTTATATAACTTTGTAAGAAAGTTTATGCAAGAAAGCTTTTTCAGATGTCCCGGCCTCGTGATGAGCGAGTCACATGCCTCACGTTACTAAACGAATCGGCACAAACTCGAACTTGCACAATTAAAAGGAAAACGATTGAGTTTTAGAACGCAAAATAATACTCCTCTGCATTCTAATTTAAAATGTTTTCGCAATGTTTGAGGGAAATTTTACACGTTTCTTGGTACTTAGTTTTGAAGTAAGGCAGAGTAAGGCTTCTGGATCGCATCAATTAGTAATCCACAAAACACGTGAAGATCCTCCCAAAAAGCCATTCTTTTTTCCTTCCTTTCCTTCTAATATTTCTTACCCTCTACAATGAATTATGTTTTGACACTTCGAAGGCCTAGTAGTATGTGCATTCTTTTTCCAAGACTGAGGTCCCGGATTCAATTCCCAGGTCGAGCGAAAACTTGCTTCCTACTTTTCGAACATCGCTCGGGTTTGAGAACCTTCAAAGAAATTCTCCCCACCGTACTCATATAATTCTGTGAGACGACAGGCCTTGTCACGTGACACCACGAGCTAATTTTGACTTTAGGGTTCAGGCTTTCACTTTACTTGCGTCTATATTTGATTAATTTATTGTTTAAAAACCACTGAAATACTAGGTATTAACCTAGAATGGGTATTACTCAATATGGAGTAAACAAAGTTGATCCAATTTGGTGTTGATTCAGCGCGACACCCACATAGATATACGTTACATCACCTTCTTCAACGGCTGATAACTGATTATCTATTGTACCACTTATGTTAAAGGATTACATAGTGTACAGCATATAATAATTGTTATATCCAAACGAAATAAAGATATATAAATGCTTTTCAATCATGGTTTTAAAGCAAATATCTGTACTTCATATCTCCATGGTTTATGAATCGAATTGGACGATTATTTTTTTGGAAAAAACGTAAAATCACAAATCAGAGAACACGTTAAATTATCGGCCCCGGTTCATACCAGATCATCCGTGTGTCTCTATAAACTCTTACCAACATACTACTCGATAAGAAATCATTCTACAGTTGAAACGATATTTTACAAGCTTCATCCAAATAAACTATAACTCTATAACTCTGACACCAGGATTGGTCAAGTTGACCATCCACTCGATAAGAAGAAGATCCAAATAAAAGTAAGTTCGAGTAGAACAACCCTGGTATCGGAGTTTTTAGCCCACCTAAAAGCACCGACATGGTCTCACGATTGAAGCAACAGGGACCGATGAACATACCAGGCACGGTAGCGCTCAGATATAACTGCCACCATCGACCAACTATACAAGTACGGGCCGAGCTGCACGTAGCTTAACGATCGCAATGAGCTAACACTGCTTAGTCAAATGCCATGAGCACTACAAATAATCTACCGTCAAACCTCCCCAATCATTAACACATATCTATATATATAAAAATGAAACCCGTTTTCCTTGGTCAAGGCATCACGCGTGAATGGCTGGACCGATTTCCACGGTTTTGCATTCGTTGGAAAGGTCTCGGGCTCCGTGAGGTTTATAGGGAATAAAAATCTCAAAATTCCCACGGGAGCGGAGGCGCTGCGGGTGAAACCGCGGGGCACAGCTAGTACACAATAAATCACTACCTAAATAGTATAAAACATAGTCCCTTTCCGCCGTCTGTCTGTCTGTCCCTATGTATGCTTAGATATTTAAAGCGGATTTTGATGCAGGTTATTTTAATAGATAGAGTGATTCAAGAGGAAGGTTTATTATGTATAAATTTCCCGAAATTTCCACGGTAACGGGCACAACGCGGGTAAAACCGCGGAGCGCTGCCAGTTTATAACAAAACAAGCATAGTGAAACAAGTAACAAAGTAACATTATAAGGTTACAATATAGTTAAACGTGACGGCGCCTCACGTTTAATAAGCACCACGTGACCCTTTAAATACTTCGTTACGCAACACTTAGAGAAATTCGTCCAACAATACATTAACGCTGAAAAATTTGTTTGTTTAAAGCCGTTTTTTCCTGAAAATGCAAGTCCAATTTGAAATATTCTTTTTGTTTAACATAGTTGCGTTCAAGAGAAAGGTTATAGGTATTTTTCATCCCGAAATTACTACGGGAATAAGCATAAGGCGGATAAAACCGCGGGGTGTAGCTAGTAATAGAATACACTTGTGGAGTTTGTTTCGACGCGTAGTCTCTGGAACTACCTGTACGATTTGGATTATTCTTTTAGTATACGATAGCTACTTTCAAGAGAACGGTTGTAGGGTACTTTTTATCCCGATATTGTTTTGTAAACGGGTATAAAGCGGGGGAAACTGCGGGGCGCTGTGTGTTGCAGATACAAGGAAAAGCGGAAAGATTTTGTACAAATTATATGATTCAGGAAAATCTGTTTTTATTCGTCTCGATTTAATTTGGTTTTAAAATTGTTTTTTTTTTTCTTGTTTTATAATATGTGTGGGGAGACAAAAAATTATGTCAATTGTATGCACTGTCTCCCCATATATTTCACGGAGCTATTTTACGCTTGTACTCATTTTAATTTAGACTTTTTGTATAATAAGGTAACTTAATCGGGATACAATTTTAAGACTATTTTATTAATTCGCATTTGGACCATGAAAATACGTTCATTAATATTTTCCTTCATTGGTTTTATTTAGCTTTGGGCCAAGAGAGGTTCCACGGTACTGTAACTTCGACGGCGACCCGCGTTACTTTACAAAATGAACATCTAACATTAGCTATCTTACACTATATGCCGCAGAGACGGCCATTAAAAGTTAAGGGGTGGACTACCCTTAACATTTAGGGGGATGAAAAATAAATGTTGTCCGATTCTCAGACCTACCCGATTTGCACACAAAATTTCATGCAATCGGTCAAGCTGTTTCTGAGGAGATTAACTACAAAAACCGCGATACGATAATTTAATATATTAGATTGTACGTTTTGAACAACATCGCTATACTTCATCCATACTAATTATACATTGACTTATAACATGCTGTATACAAACCACTATAAAACAAACTATTTCAAAAATCATACACTAAAAGACTATTAAAAGCATCACGTGTTACATCCACAATTCTATTACAATATACATTTTGTCATAAATTGTTTCAAGTGTAATATGACACGTGATTTTTATTTTCAAATACTACCAAACTCACTGACCGTAAAGTCTAAATTGCTAGCCATTAACTCCATTCACATGCTAGCCAAAAAATGGTAACCAATTAGACTAGACCAGATAGTGCGGGTGCGGGCCGGATGCGGGTCGCGTGACGTTGTGTTTCTTGTTTTTGTATGAAAGGTGTCACAATACCCCCAATGTTAACTAGCCCGTTGGTACAGAGGCAGTGAAAGTGTATACTGTATCGGGGGTGTGGATCGATTTCCGCCCGGAGTCAACAATATATTATGAAGACATAGTTCTTGGCGACGACGTCTGGGTGTCAATTATATATTCTCACTAGCTGCTCTCCGCGGTTTCACCCGCATTGTACCCGTTCCCGCGGGAATTTCGGGATGAAAAATAGATGTTGTCCGATTCTCAGACCTACCCCATATGCACACAAAATTTCATGAGAATCGGTCGAGCCGTTTCAGAGGAGTTCAACCACGCACCCCGTGACACGAGAATCAGTGAGTTAGATTCCATTTCACAAGCTTAGAGCTGTTACAATTATGAGAATGACCCGTTGTGGGCCAGCAGCGACTACTATGAATGTCCTGCGGTATAAACTCATTTCATCTTTAGCCAGTCTAACAACAAGCCTCACAGTCTACTAAAGAAAGTTAGTTGATGTACTGTCACATATAACAAGCCAAAGGTCCCTCGGTGAAGGCAATAGAGAGGAAGAATAAGCACTGAAATAAAACAATGCATTACCAATATGACATGTGGCGTATTTTTTGTGCTTTGGGAAAGAAGTAAAGAGTATCATATTGTATAAATAAACAGCGTAAAAACACTGAATAAACGCTTCGGCGACTCGTTCTTCTTAGAGAGTTATTTTTTTCAGAAATGAATAGGAAAACCAAAGGTGGGGTCGCTAGACTAAAATAAAATTCATGGTTATCAATAAAAATGCGCCGTTTATTCCACATCTCGTGATGCTATAGAAATAGGGGAATATATTTGAAAAGAGATTAATTTAAAATGTACCCCGAAAGTGTTTGAAAATTGTAATAACTTTAGGTGTGGTGTTGAATTTTTTATATTCATGTAAAATAAATTAGTGTCTAAAATGAACACGTGATGGTTTGAATAGTTTAATGGAAATTAAACGCGAATTTCGTCCAACTGGAGTGCCACCGGGATGTGACGGCGACAGCGTACATACATTTCTTTAAAACAACATATTTTTTCCCTTTAACCTATATCGTCCCACTGATGGCCAAAGGTCTACCCTAAACATTTCCAGCTCTCCCTGTCTTTCCTTAAAACCCATATTTGAGGTCTTAAGGCGGTCTAAATCCAACACCAAGGGTTGTCACTAACTTACTCGAACTTACGGAATCTCCAGCCAGAGCCTGAAGGATTTTTCAGCATACAAAAACTTCCTTTTACTAAAATATTTTTCATATCCCTAAAACTCCTTAAAAATTTCAAAAATCCTTCAGTCTAAACGCCTCGGTGTTCTAGTGGTATATGCACGCGCCTGCCAAGACTGAGGTCCTGGGTTCAATTCCCGGGTCGACTGAATATTTCCTACTTTTCCAACAGCCTCGGGTTTGAGATCACCAACCCGCATTTAGCAAGCGTGCCATGCCTAATCCTCGTCACTGTACTGATCTTCAGTGAGATGAGAGGCCTTTGCTCAGCATTAGGACATTACAGGCTAATACTTACTACATTACTTCGGTTAACAAACCTCAAGTTACAATCAATAGCCACCCAATTAGGCTGTAACGAGATTACGCTCACGTGAGCAGTAGACACGAGTCCAAGATCACGTTCCGTTTGTACAGGCGACGGCGGTTCATGTGACGTGTCAGATACAGGGTTGGGGACTGGGGCCGAGCCTGTAATATGCCTACATAGACAGGTTTAAGTATAGAAGAATACGTAACATATAACGAACTATATAATAACGTTAGGTAACGCAAAGTGGGCGCAAATTGAACGCCTAATCTATATATACTAAGTAATATAATTAAACTGAAGAGTTTTTTTGAACGCGCTAATCTCAGAAACTACTGATCCGATTTGAATAATTCTTTTTGTAAAGGATAGCCACATTCAACGGAAAGGGTACCTATAGTTGGCTGGCTGACTGGTAATGGCTCGACCGATTTTCATGAAATATTGTGTGCATATCGGGTAGGTTTTGAGAATGGGTCAGCATTTATTTTTCATACCCCTAAATGTTAAGGGTAGTCCACCCCTTAATTTTATATAACAAAGCTGTAGAGTTTGATTTTTTGTGTATTTGAACTCACCAGTCTCATAAACTACCAATCCGATTTGAATAATTATTTTTGAAGTGAATAGCCACATTCAATGCGAAGGTTAGAGGTTATTTTTCATCCCGACATTCGCACGAGAACGGGCCCGGAATTCACTCGAACGTTCAAGTACTATTTTATATGAAGCTATTAACACTGGTCGACCATAATTTAATAATCAATCGATTAACCTATACGAGTACATTACAAATTTTTATCGATTTTAATCATCATAATTTGCAAAAACACCGGAAGTACGTCATTTAATCAAAAATATCTATAAGGACCTGACCTCAATCGATAAATCATAATTATAAAATCGATAGCTTATCGATCTTTTCGTGACATAATCGAGCATTTTATCACGTAACTTTACATAATATGAATTAATCGAATTCAAAGATTGTACTTTAAGCTGTATTGTTTATGATAAGTTTTGGTAATATCGGTTCCAATATAATAAAACAAATTGAATACAGATTAGATTAATGTCTCCATGAGTTTTAACGTGAAGAATTTTTGGAAGATTTTCAAAAAAAGGTAATCTCCCGACAAGAGTAAACTTACAGACTTAAATACAAATAACTTCATAGAAAACCTCCTTTTCAAAGTCGGTCAAAACAACTGTATTAATTCTCTATGGCTAGAACATGCGCTATCTAGTTGCGCCCCTAATGAAGACACAGTCACGTGTAGAACAAGCACACGTGCATCGAGCAAAACAAATAATATAGATTTTCGACTGAAACGTTACCTACAAAGAATGTATGACTCAACCGAAAACGTGATTGTAATTTATATGAAGTGTAATTCTTGAGTAAATAACATTGTTTTTTTTATTGCCGCATTTTGTTGAGTCCAGTGGAAAAAGGGGGCCAATATCCCTACATTGGCCCCCTTTTTCCACTGGCGGACTGGCTTTTTTAATTACACGTTCATTTAACATAGCCTATTACCCTTAATAGGCTATGTTAAATGAACGTGTAATTAAGCCTTATCCTTCTCCATGTACAGAGGCCACTTATTAGTAATACTTATGCCAGTCTAATACTTATTTGCATTCGCCTGCCAAGACCGAGGTCTCAGGTTCAATTCCCGGGTCGAGAGAAAACATGTTTCCTACTTTTCAAACATGTCTCGGATTTGTGATCATACACCCGCATTAGGCAAGCGTGGTGATTACGCCTAATCCTCCTCACTGTACTGATATCTTCAGTAGATGAGGAGTCTTCCCGGCAGTAGTACATTTAAAGGCCTCCACCCATTACTCCGCATCATACCATGACCGTGCTATGAACGTGTCAGGCAAAAAAGTATTCTTTGTATTGAAAAGTATGGGACTATGCTCACTAGACCGTTCCGTCACCAACCAACAACGTCGACTATTCTCACCTAATATTTTGCCGGTGCTGAAACGTTCATAGCACGGTCATGGTATGATACGGTGTAATGGGTAGAAACCTTCAGTCTAATATTTTTTTCGGAAACACAGTTCTGCTTACAAAACAGATAAGAAAAATCTTTAATGTTTATTTGTTTGATGAATTTTCTTAATTAAATGATGTTACAATTGTTTATAGAAAAAGTCTTCCTTGATCGAAAACTTCTGCTTAATAATACATAACTACATACATGACTACATATTACTACATATGGCTGTAGCGTTCTAAAATCAATAAACCAACTATTACCCACACAAATACAATCAAATTAAACCAAATCTAACAGCAGTCTAGATATTTCTCGCCCTCAATAGAAGCGTATAAAAACTTATTTTGTGCGGACACGTGCCGGCTTCCTTTATTAAATCAAAGTCGGATCTACAGCGAAACGTGACGATCACGTGAAAATCTTTCACTCGACACAAACGACACTTTATATACAGAACAGAAACAATAAGCCAGTCTGTTTGTATAATTTATTGTTTCATTTACTTACCTCAACCAGCTTAATGTATATTTTCGATTTAATATACATTTTAGAGTTTGTTAAACCGATTTGAAATACAAATTTCTCACCTGGTGAATGTATTTGGATGAAGATAGAGACGGTATTTATAAGGTATCATTCAACTTTGTCAAATTGATAGCTGGTGAGACCGGTGACGTAAATGAAGGAACGTTTTTGCGGTTACGAAAAAAAAAATAGATTATCATATTGTTTAAGTCATATTTTTTGAATTACACTTTCCAGATCTTTCTAGAATGTGTTACCGGTTATGAATTATACATAGTCAGTTCATAACCGTGTCGTATGACATCATTTGGTATATATAAATAATATTGAACACCCCACAGTTTTAACTGCTCGAAGCCTTCTATAACACGATCGAGGTGATACCAGATCGAAATTGTATCAACTTAGTATCGAAAGCAGCATTTAGAAACGATACTCGCTTGATCTCAGATGTTTTTTTGGTTTTAATATTGTATGGTTATGGTATTAGGATATATAAGAAGGAATTAGGATCGTTTTGAATGAGTTATTGTGTAACTCTCGCTGTTTTGGTAGTAATTCATCTATACTAATATTAAAACTGAAGATTTTTTTGTTTGGACGCGCTAATCTCAGAAACTACCAATCGGATTCTAATAATTCTTTTTGTAATGGATAGCCACATTGAATGGGAAGGTTATAGGGTATTTTTCATCCCGAAAATCCTACGCCAACGGACACATCGCCGTATAAAACCGCAGTACGCTCCTAGCCACTTTATACTTTTCTACATAATACAAATTATATTAAAACAATAACAAAATAAATCGGCCTCCGACTCGATGGCGAAAAGAGCTGGACGATTTTAAAAAGGATTGGAAGGAGTTGGCCATGGAAAGAGATAAATGGAAAGAATTGGGGGAGACCTTTGCCCAGCAGTGGGACAGCGAGGTTACGTAAAAAAAGGATTTATTATTTTATTGGTCATATACGTATCTTCATATTAAACTATTGCAACTGCGTAACACCTAACTATATAGTTGACAGCAGCTGTCACTGGCCGAATGCAGCCGACTTTTATAGTATCGCAGTCACCGCATGTTGCATACAGAATTTACGAATATTAAGTAATAGTAACTAGAAATTTTCCATGTTTACCCCAATATTAACTAAACTCGTGTCTAACTAACCAGCCCTTAACTTTCAAGGGCTGTCCTTTGTTCAATATATATTTCTAGGCCATTCCATTGTATTTAATACCATTGTTTTATAAGTAATTTAATTAATATTACCTTTCTAGTGTATGGCTTTGCTTTATGCCTTTTTAGTTTAAGGTACTAAGGTCCTGTTTTTAAGGGTTCCGTACCCAAAGGGTAAAAACGTACTGAGACTTCACTGTCCGTCCGTCCGTCCGTCTGTCACCAGGCTGTATCTCAGGAACGGTGATAGCTAGACAGTCGAAATTTTAACAGATGATGTATTTCTATTGCCGCCATAACAACAAATAAAAATAAAATAAAACAAATATTCAATGATTTTTGCCGTTTTTTAAAGTACGGAATCCTCCGTACTCGAGTCCGACTCGCACTTGGCCGGTTTTTAGTTTAACTTACCAAGGTCCGGTTTGTTTTAAGAGTTCTCTTTATAGTGTTATTATTGTTATGTAAGTTTGTTTGTTCCGAACGCCAGTGACTCAGTGGTACGTAACTTCGTAAACTGAGGTGCGCGGTTCAAGTTCGTGGTCGCGCTACGTGTTAGGTTAGATAATTGATAGTTAAACGTGATTCAGAACGTGTTGGAACTTTGTTTATGCGATAGTTCTGGTTGATGTTATGTGATTTAATGGTTAATCGTATGATTAGCAGCTGCTCACAGTTTTACTTGTATTGTAGCTATTCCTGTGGGTATTTTGGGATGAAAAGTAGCATATAAGCTTAGTATTAAATGTGGCTATTATATAAAGTAAAGTATAAAGCCTGTAATGTCCCACTGCTGGGCAAAGGCCTCTCATCTCACTGAAGATATCAGTACAGCCAGGAGGATAAGACATAATCACCACGATTCCCAAATGCGGCAATTTTATACAAAATATTTTCCATTCAGACTAACTTTTCTAAGGTTGATGCGTTCATATAAACAAACTCTTCCGCTTTACTAACTAAGTATAACATAAGTTAAACAACCAATTTGCACGGCTGAACCAATTTGTACCAAACATAACTAAGAACCACCGTAAGGAAACTAGCTTTCAAATGAAAGTAACCGCATCGAAATCGGTCCATCTGTTTAGGTGCCATAGACAGATACACATACACAGTTATCAACGTCATACTCAGTCATAACATAACTCTTCTGCGTGGGGGATTAAAAATAGATTCATCTAAAGCGTGTAACAAAATATTCTTACTCAATAAGTTCTTATTTAAGTTGCATATTAATTCAAAACAAAATCTTTTCACCCGCTTACAATTATGTTACAATCCAACACAAACTTATAACATCCCCTGCGCAGAGGGTTAAAAATACTTTTAATATGACGTGGTTACGGATTATTGAAGGAACGTGTAATGAAATCGTGACGCAATATTTGTTCTAAACCTTAGAAGAAATACAAGTGGCGCAATAACAAGTTGCGCAACTTTGTATGCATGTTTAGTCATGGATGTACATAGGTATGTACATTTTGAAGCGGTGCTGAGCTAAGCGGACCTCAACTGACCAATCACAACGCATAGAAATTGTCAAACAACAGCTGTAGCGCTCGTAGCGTAGTTTGACTAAGCGATGATTGCGATTGTTAAGCAACTGGCAGCTCAGTACTTGGATGGGTGACCGGTAATAGCATTTCTATCAGCGCTACCGTGCTTCGGAGGGCACATTAAGCAGTCAGTTGTTATTGCAATCGTTTGATCATGTCGGAGGTCATATGGCGGTCTAAAAAACTTCGACACTAATTTTGGCAACTGACCTACTCGAAATAATGAATGAATAGTAAGTATCAACCAGGCACGTAAATTCAGTTATCCGAACTGATATAATTCCCCTTAATGTTAGGTCCAAACTCCAAGTAAATAAGTCATAACATAGTATAAAACAAAGTCGCTTTCCGCTGCTTGTCTGTCTCTATGTATGCTTAGATCTTTAAAACCACGCAACGGGTTTTGACGCGGTTTTTTAAAATAGATAGAGTGATTCAAGAGGAAGGTTTATATGTATAAATATTCCTGAAATGCCCACGGGAACCGGCACAATGCGGGTAAATCCGCGGGGCGCTGCTAGTTACCTATAAATCCAATGTGTAATAGGTAGTACTGAATGCATATTACGAGTATAGTGACCTAATAAAATAACTGATCTTTGGAGTGGCGCGACTTTTATTACATCAGTACGTTTACAGATGAATAATGAACAGGATATAATATATTCTACGAAGTTTGCGTATTTCATACCTATTATTATCGTTAATTGAATTACCTCATCTATAGAACTTAAGTTATAATAGTAGTTTATGCAACTGTCATATAAAGAAGGGTATTAAAACACGAGTGTGAGTTTATGAAACGAGCGCAGCGAGTTTCATAATAGTAACGAGTGTTTTAATACCCGTGTTATATGCAGTTGCATACACTACTTTATCTTCACTAATGCAATTAATCAAACAAAATTTTAAAAACAAAACACATTGCGAAACATTAAATTCACGCGTACGTGTATTGTCACAGTGAACTTGGCGCCATTAAAATCTAACCAATGAGAGCGCAGCTGCGCGCGCAGGCCCGCAGGGCGCGCGCCGCGCAGGTCGCGATGTTATAATGAGATTTTACGATATCGATGTGGATATTATAACATCATGTGCAATTGCTTAAATTGAGTGTTTTAGTTGTCTACGCTATAACAGTAGTAATTATAAGTCAAGTATTGGAAACATAAGTAGAATGTTACAACATTAGTGTAGATAAAAGACATTATCACCTCATCTTTCTCACTGAACTGATATCTTCAGTGAGACGAATTATCACCTTACCGGCCTCGTACTGATATCTTGACAGCCATTTGCCCAGCATTGGGACATTCCAGGTACCTACTTACTTTTATACATTTCTAAGCTATGGCAGAATATATAAGAAATTCCGAATAATCGATCTTTGTCTTTGTTTAAATCCATGTCAATTGCTTTCCAATACAAACAAATATTTTATATTCTTTTGATTCTTAGCCTAGCTGCGTCTCGCGGTTTTACCCACATAATCCCCGATCCCGTGGGCTCCCACGGGATCGGGGATTTGGGATAAAACACAACTTAAAACTCACCTGTCTAATGTCACTAGGTATGCAATAGAAAACAATCCAATCGTACTGGTACTTCCCGAGATCCCTCTCAACTATGTTCGCTATGTGCTCTCAAAAGCGGAGGATGAAACCACCATGATCCAGTACCTAGTTAATTTAATATAGGTAACTAGTTTAATATAATTATACATTGTCAACCAGTACGTCTACAATGTTATGTACTTCTATCAATTGAACTTGATTCAGAGATTAAACTGATAACGTTATCACCGCATATTTATTGAATGAGGCAACACGCATATTTGTCGCGTCAGAACTAGGTAATCAGAAATGATACAGCATTCAAGAGAACGGTTTAGAAATGTATTCAAATCTATATTATGATAATAAAGCTGAAGAGTTTGATTTATTTTTGAACGCGCTAATCTCAGAAACTACCAATCCGATTTGAATAATTCTTTTTCTAATGAATAGCCACATTCAACAGCCAGCCTACACGCTATTTTTCGCCCTAAAATTCCTACCAAAACGGGCGCAATGAGGGCAAAACCGCGGGGCGCTGTTAATACAATATGAAATATAGTAATGAAATACAATTATTATTATTTCCAGACTACCTATATAGTTACGTAACGTGACCTTGGTTACGTAACGCTGTCACGTGTACGGCGCACGTTTTGAATGCACGAGACTTGTCTATGCCTGACTTTGTATCGTAATGACGGACTAATTAGTACTTTGTGTTTGTATGTGATTAGTTCACCACTACATATATGACAGGGGGTGTTTGGGGTTATGAACTCTATTGGTCTATAAATAAAGATGAAAATTATGTTGACTAATGTCGCGATTGTATAGTATGCACTTTTTATATACTAATGAATATCGTTTACAAAATGGTAACTGATGAAGATGCTAGAAATTTTAATACAACGACCGCCTAAGGGTCCCTAAATATGGTAAGACGATTGAATCAACCGGGAGAGACTGCTTAACGTACACTCTGGAGCACGGTAGCGCTCAGAAGCTCTAGAAATGCTACTATCGGCCACCCATCCAAGTAGAGGAGTTGCGTTGCTTAACAATCGCAATAAGCAAACATCGTTTAGACCAACAATGCCACGAGTGCTAAAAGGAGGATTCAACTTAGTCACTACGCCTGACTAACCCATCCAAACCAGAATTTAAAAATACCAGACACGTAACAGACAAGGAATATTGTCCTACAGAAAGGACAAAGTTCATGCATCATCTGGACATACCCTTTAAAAAGGACATTGAACTTAACGTCACTTAACTTCCGACAGAGGTAAATTCAAAGGTGAATACGTATATTATTACATAAAGAATGTACTTTTATTTGGACTTGGGATAGGAAAATTATTATAACAATATTACACAATTAAATGATGTAGTATAGTGTATGTGAATGTATTAATATATGTTTGTATGTGTGAGTTAATGACAAAGTCTAGTTCATCAATTTCCACAGTTTGATAACAGTGTTGGCTTACGACTTTTTGAACGATTTTGACAAACCGGACCGACAAAATAACGTGTCTCCGAAGCCTACAATGTACCATAAAAAATATTTCTGGCAGTAACCAGTAGGTTTTATATTAAAAAAGGGATGTTATATGTTTTACGCGTCTGCGGTCGCTAAACAAATTGACCGATTCTGGTTTTGTTTGTAGTTTTCATCCCGAACTTCCCACGGGAACGGGCACAACGCTAATAAGACTGCGGGGCGCTGTTTAAATACATATAAGAAATTAATACATTTACTAAGTTACTGATTACGTCTAATCCTCCTCACTGTACTGATATCTTCAGTGAGATGAGAGGCCTTTGCCCAACAGTGGGACACTACACATGTAACTACATAGGTACGATGCCATCACAGCTTAAAACATAGTTACTAATTAAGACCACAGGTTACACAGTACTTAGTACTACCGTCGCATATCATTGCGCAGTCTTGTAATTAATTATGAAGCAACTTTGATATAACGGAATAGGGTTGATTTTTGGTTGGTGTTATGATTGAATGGCGCATACGGGTGCAGATTTTATAATGCGGTCGTATTTAGTAAGGGCGAAGTCAGACTATAATGGTATGAAACATTGTATTATAACTTTTGTTCAACATGTACATAATCTGGACGCACCCTAAGAGAGTTTCTCAGTTATGGATGAACTAGCTTCGCCCCGCAGTATTACCCGCGTTATACCCGTTCCCATCGGAATTTCGGGATAAAATGTATTCCATGTGTTATTCTGATGTATAACCTATATAAATATATTATAAAGCTGAAGAGTTTGTTTTGTTTGTTTGTTTGTTTGTTTGTTTGTTTAAACGCGCTAATCTCAGGAACTACTGGTCCGATTTGAAAAATTCTTTTTGTAATGTATAGCCACATTCAACGGGAAGGTTATAGGCTATTTTTCATCCTGGAATTCCTACGGGAACGGGCACAACGCGGGTAAAACCGCGGGGCGCCGCTAGTAACCTATATTACTGTAAAGTTTCATCCAAATCCGTGAAGTAGATTTTTCGTGACAGAGTAACAAACAATACATCTTTCGCAATTATATTAGGTATTATTAAGATATTCAAGTTTTAAGGTGACTATGTATCGTCTATACAGGGTGTAATCGTTAAGTGTGCACAGGCGATTATTCCGTAACTATTGCAGATATCAAAAAACTTTAAACTGATATCGAAAGTACTTTACCTAATGAGTAAAATGACATTAATAACTTTTTAAAAATAAAACGAGAAATATCCAAAAAAAATACATTAATCACTCCCATACATTTTATTTCTTAGTAAGTACAAAATTTTGTATTCAAAGCATATGTTCGAAGTGACGTCCTCCTTGTGCAATACACTTAACGATTACACCCTGTATACATCTATACACATCGTCTATATACACGACTATATACATGTATGTATCGCCATTTTTCCTAAATAATACGTTGAAAACATCCTAAAGGAGATAATATGAGTCACAATATATCCAATAGATATAGGTCGTGCGAAGGTATTTGACGGGGAAATCCACTTACGATTCTAGTTCCTATTATTTATCAGTGCATTTATCAGTGCATCAAGACTGAAGGATTATTTTTATCAAAAATGATTTTCCATTGAAATCGTAACGATAACAAATAATGAGTCATATACAGAACTAGCAGCGCCCCGCGGTTTTACCCGCGTTGTGCCCTTTCCCGTGGGAATTTCGGAAATTTTTATACATATAAACCTTCCTCTTGAATCACTCTATCTATTTAAAGAAAACTGCGTCAAAATCCATTGCGAAGTTTTAAAGATCTAAGCATATATAGGGACAGACAGACAGACAACGGAAAGCAACTTTGTTTTATTTATACTATGTAGTGATATTGAAAATGCGCAATTTTTTCGACGCAAATGCGACGTTTGATCTCGAATGATCTCATTATACCGTGATACAGTTAGGTTAGATTGATTAGGTTAGGTCATAGTTAGGTTAGAGATCGCAGTCCCTGTAGCTGAAATCGACTATGATAGTATATCCTTCATCTATACAAGTGACACCGCTATTTTATACGGGCGAACAAATTTTTCATGGATTGTGATTAAAGTTGAAGACAATGTAATTGAAAAAGTTAGTGATGGAAAGAATTCTTAAGATAAATTACATTAGATTATAATGATTAGACAAATACACTAATCTATTTAAATAAAAATGAATTGCTGTTCGTTAGTCTGCTTAAGGCTGCGGCTCCATTGAGGCGGAGACGAGCGGAGCTGAGAGGAGCAGAGCTGTGAAAAGAGGTATGTGATTCCACTGAGGCGGAGACGAGCGGAGCTGAGATGTGGATTTCACGTAATATATGAATGGTCGATCCCCACACGTCTCCTCTCAGCTCCGCTCGTCTCCGCTTGACTGTTTCCATTGAAGCGGAGCGGAGACGAGATGTGGATTTCATGTAATACGATTGGTCGATCCCCACACGTCTCCTCTCAGCTCCGCTCGTCTCCGCTTGACTGTTTCCATTGAAGCGGAGCGGAGACGAGATGTGGATTTCATGTAATACGATTGGTCGATCCCCACACGTCTCCTCTCAGCTCCGCTCGTCTCCGCCTCAATGGAGCCGCAGCCTAAAACTCGAGAACGGCTGAACCGATTTGGCTAATTTTGGTCTTGAAATATTTATGAAAGTCCAGGGAAGGTTTAAACGGTAATTGAGGAAAAAATGCAGGTGAAACCGCGGGGCAAAGCTAGTGATCTTATAAAAAAAATAATTGTTGAAGTTTGGAATCTAAATAAAATGGAGTAAATTATGAATTCTTTTCAACACAAGCATGACATTGAAACCACTCGGAAAGTAATCGTTCAATGCACCAAAGCATTATCAAAATCTGTTTATCGAACATTGTAAATAAATATTATTTCGTAATTCTTGATAACAAAAATATTTTCTTCAAATTATTGAAAGTTTACCGGGATTATAATCACAGTTACAATTATATAATATGTATTATGTATAACTAATTGTTTAAAGACTTAAAATCTATGCTTTAAAGCTGATTTTATACCATTGAAAAATTTATTTTATAGAGGAAAAAGTTTATTGGAAGAGGTTGGTACGAATGGAATGAAATGGAGGGTTCCGTACATTGAAAGGCAAAAAATCACGTTTGTTTTATGGGAATCCCCTTGAATACTTGTTTTTTTAGTTTTATTTGTTGTTATAGCGGCAATAGAAATACATCATCTGTGAAAATTTCAACTGTCTAGCTATCACCGTTCTTGAGATACTGGTGACAGACGGACGGACAGCGAAGTCTCAGTAATAGGGTCCCGTTTTTACCCTTTGGGTACGGAGCTCTAAAGCCTACTCGCTTGTAAATATGTTATTAATTTAACCAAATGACAACAAACGCATAACACCTGCTCCCTCAAATTATTTATTAAAATATATCCCGAATTACAACTCTACAGTGTAGTTAAACACATAATTAATCTATTATTAGATAGGTAAAGGCCTATTATCCTATTACGGATATTCCCCAAGTCCCGCCAATAATCTTTACAGGAAAATGTCCTAACACCCATAGTAATGTATTTATAAAGTTTAAATAATTTGGAAAGTCCGTCACGAGATTCAGTTACATGATTGAAACATTCAAGGTTTATTTGTATAATCTTTACTGAAATCTATATTTGTTTTTATATTTATAATCTATACTAATATTATAAAGCTGAAGAGTTTGTTTTGTTTGTTTGTTTGTTTGTTTGTTTAAACGCGCTAATCTCAGAAACTACTGAACCGATTTGAATAATTCTTTCACTGTTAGATAGTCTATTTATCGAGGAAGGCTATAGGCTACATTTTATCCCGAAATTCCCACGGGAACGGGCACAACGCGGGTAAAACCGCGGGGCGCTGCTAGTGTTTTAATAAAGTAAGTTCGAGTTGGTTAGTACAACTCTTGTGTCGGAGTTTTTAGACCGCCTAAAGGCCTCCGACATGGTTAAATGATTGTAACAACCGGGACCAATTCAACGTGCCCTCTGAAGCTAATAAAGTATCACGTAATGAGTTTAAACCGAATTCAAAAAGGGAGGATGTTTTCTTTGTAAATTGCTTGTTTAAGGTACAACAAAGACGTGAGTTAATCGACTATTATCTAATTAAGGTAATTTTTGTATCTAAAAAATATCTCTCATTAAAGTCAGGGTAAAGGAATCATTTAACTGGGTTAACTTTGAGTTTGAATCTTTAAAAATCGAACTCTGTTTTTTGTCTTGAATTGATTTTTTTGTTATTTAAAAAGAGTTTTTACTACCAAAGCTTCAGAAACAAATGAGTAACAAAAGCTCTTGTAAATTCTGGTGTTTTCACATGAGTCACATCCCTTCGGAGGCTTCCCTCGTGACTCACGGTGCGTGAAAACATGTTATAGTGACTCACACTTTCTTTACTACGTTTTCCAGAGAATGATACTGATATTTGTTAAAACGTCACTAAATTAATTAAGTTCGTACTTGAACTTACTTACTATATGATGAATCACTTTCACTACATAGTATAAAACAAAGTCGCTTTCCGCTGTCTGTCCCTATGTATGCTTAGATCTTTAAAACTACGCAACGGATTTTGACGCGGTTTTTTTATAGATAGAGTGATTCAAGAGGAAGGTTTATATGTATAGAAATTCCCGAAATTCCCACGGGAACGGGCACATCGTGGTTAAAATAGACCAGAAAACTGTCTAACCACAGTCTTTACTATAATATTTTAAAATAATTTAGGTAAATGGCCGACCCTATTATCGGAGTTTTTTGACCACCTTAAGACCTCCAACATAGTCTATCGACTGAAACAACCGGGACCGACATTATTACTCTCACGCACGGTAGCGCTCAAATATAAATGCCATTATCGAACCCGTCCTAGTATCCCCATCCGAGTTGCACGTTGTATAATAATCGCAATGATGTCAAACTGACAAACTCTTCAGATTTATTATATAGCAATGCTTAGCCAACTACGCCACGAGTGCTCCAAAATACGTCACCGGATTTTGGTGACGTCATAACTTGATAACGAAATTTGGGTGGCCAGTTCCGTTTTAATTTGTATAAGTATTGAAACCTTTTTATATAAGAAGGGGTTGGGTTTTATTATGTATTAAAGAAACTTGTTTTAAAATTCATCTGATTTAACTGCTTCTTATAGAGAGATTTAGTAATCTACATAATCTACACACGCGTGAATGGCTGGACCGATTTCCACGGTTTAGCATTCGTTGGAAAGGTCTCGGGCTCCGTGAAAATCTCAAAATTCCCACGGGAACGGGGGCGCTGCGGGTGAAACCGCGGGGCACAGCTAGTTTAGTAATAATATGCATTAGTAACTAAAGGCAAATAAGCATATGAGAGTATTAATTAACCGAATTCAAAAAAGGTATATAGGTCTCTAAATCCATGCTTTGTATAATATATGCCTTTTTTAAAGTTATTTGTCTCTTTACTTGAATTGGTTTTTTCCTACGACTTAAAAATCGAAGTAGATCTGTATTCACCCTTCCAATTCATTTTTTACCAATATGATAATTCTATATTATGCAACTTGTCACAAACACCACAATTGTAACAGCCAGAGGACAAAAAATATTACATAACATTCAGTATAAATATATTATTTAAAACTGATCTAGAGACCTTGACTTTTTTTCATTCCGACATACTCAAAAAGAAAAACAAAGTAGCCACCATTTTTTTTTTCTCCGGGCAAAAGTCACTTGCGACACAATTAAACAAGATAAAAACATTATCAAGTCAACAATAACATGACATTTAATGCGTTTTACTTTTTATCTGCGATATTCTGATTCATTGGCGCCTACTAGAACACGATTGATGCCAAAAAAATAACAGTAACGTTCTTCAAAATTGATCCTTAATTCAATTACTTACGATTTACTTTGGTGTAACCTTATAGAAACAATTGAAGGTATTTCCGATTTTGAATCAATATTACATCATGAACAGTTGTTGACAAATCAATTGGCTGAAACGTAATTTATATGAAACGCAGTCAAAAATGAAAACTTTTTTAATTTGGAAATAGCAGCAACGAGAAAACATTCCGACAGTGAGAGTCAAAACAAATTCAAAATAATTTTTATGAGTTAATAATGAATGAGCTATCTGAATTGTCTTATATTGTATTAGTTGTCTTAAAAATGACTGTATGATTCTAAGAACCGATTATTTTAACCACAACTCCGACATTCTATGAATTAAAATAGTTTTATTACGTGGTTTTACATAATAATAAGAATATGAATAGGTATTCGTTTTATAATTACGTAGCGATACACTATCGGTTCGTATCCTACACATAAGTTACACTTTCACATTAAAACTACTAAACGGATGGGGATGAAAATAGGCAGAGAGCTATTATATATTTTTGTTATTTCCAAAATTTCATCGTGGATAAAACCCATAACAAAATACAGATCTGTTAAATTAATTGGACTGTAATTTTTTCCCCTCGCTATTGATCGTAGTGACGACATAAAAATAAAATAACATATACCCCCTTTCACAACACAAGCATCAATCTATGAAATATTCAATAAGTACATTACATGTATTTGTAATAAAAAACACGAAAATAAGTTACATAACACTTCTTACAAGAGTTACGTTTAAAAGTTTTATTGAAATCAACATTGCCTCGAGTAAAATCCGGAATCTATACTAATATTATAAAGCTGAAGAGTTTGTTTTGTTTGTTTGTTTAAACGCGCTAATCTCAGAAACTACTGAACCGATTTGAATAATTCTTTCACTGTTAGATAGTCTATTTATCGAGGAAGGCTATAGGCTACATTTTATCCCGAAATTCCCACGGGAACGGGCACAACGCGGGTAAAACCGCGGGGCGCTGCTAATGGCCTATAATTTTCCATTTTGAGACAATGTATTTTGAAATCGAGTCTAATCTAAGCATACAAAGTCGTGCTTCGGAGGGCACGTTCAATTGTCGGTCCGGTTTCAATCGTCAGACCATGTCGGAGGCCTTTAGGCGGTCTAAAAACTCCAACGCAAGGGTTGGCGACTAACTCTAACTTACTTTCTATGCTAAAATCAAGACTTTAGTTAGACAGTATTCTGATCTATGAGAACATATAAAGGAGAAACACTACAGACAAGATGTCTAGCAGACTTTTTTGTCTGACACAGACTTTTTATCTGTCTGACCATGGACTAACAGTAGTCCATGGATTGGCTAAACAATTTGTACTGACAAAGGTTGTTAGACTGTTTGAAGACAGTCTCGTGCGACGAACAAATGAATCTCTAAGAAAAAATATCCATATAAAATTCCTTATCATATTTTTGCGTTTCTAATAATAACAATATGTTAAATAAAACCTTATCAACGAGGATAATCTGAAATATTTACAAAAACGTGACACTAATGTAAATACATGTAACCGATAATACAATGTTGATTATTTTCCATAAATCGAAGTTAGAACGCGAATCATTATATTATATAAGGCAATGCGGATTTACGCACGTAATGTGATTATCATTCCCATCATTATCTCTCATCATTTATCATTATTGTCATTATTTATCATTATTTGGGTAACAGACCACTCATATAAAAAATGAAACCATTTTTACTGATGAATTTATATTTTGTTGCGTTCTATGAAAACAAAGTAAAACTGAACACAACATCCACAAAACAAATAAAATATATGAAATTTGTCACAAAGCCAATGTCAAACTAGTGTCTAGTGTTACACTGGTAGAGTGACAGAGTCATCGGACTACAAAATGAAAATTTTCTGACTATTCACAAACAAGACGCATCAGCTATCGCAATTTATTTATACTAATATTAAAAAAGAGGTTAAGTTTCTAACTATGTTTGTTTGTTTGTAAGAGCTAATCTCATGAACTATGGGTCCGATTTGAATAATTCTTTTTGTAATAGATAGTTTCATTCAACGGGAAGCTTATACGCTATTTTTCATCCCCAAATTCCCACGGCAACGGTCACAAAACGGGAAAAACCGCGGGGCGGTGCTAGTGTCAAATATGAAGTATTTACGTAAGGAAAAAAATAAATTACATCACATTTACTTTAATTGTCCTATAAGTATTACCAGGTCGTATGATATCCTTATCAGCAATTTTATCGAAATTAAATTAATTCTGCTTATCGAACGACGTAAGCAAATCCAGTGAGTTTCATGAAAAATCGTTTAGGTCACGATTAAATATCAGAAAGTCCGTACAAGTGAATAAAAATAATTATGTATAAGAATGTTATTTTGTCCGTCCCGTTTTCGTGTCTAATCGGTGTAATTAGTTCGGTAAAAGATTTCCAAATAATTACAAAAATAATTATTCAAATCGGAGATTTACCTTTACCGATACATTTCGCTTTTATTTAACAATGTTATCTAACGATTCGACTCCTTGACAGGAACCGTGGTCACAGAAGGCTTCTGAAAAAAGCGAAGTGTATCCGTAAACGTAGTTTCAATTCAAAATGAGTAGTGTTCGCTTAATCTTAAGAAACACGTATTCAAATCGGATTAGAAGTTCTTGAGATTAGCACGTTCGAACAAACTAAAAAACAACCTCTTCAGCTTTATTATAGACTAGCCGCGCCCCGCGGTGTACCCGTTCCCGCAGGAATTTCGGGATAAAATGTATCCCATATGTTATTCTGATGTATTAGCTACATTACTGTTAAGTTTCATTCAAATCCGTTCAGTAGTTTTTGCGTGAAAGAGCAACAAACATCATCCTCACAAACTTTCGCATTTTTAATTTTAGTAGGATAGGATTTACCGTGACGTCACAGTATTAAGGCTATGCTAATTAGTATGTATTTTTACTCTTCTATAAGCTCACAGATAGTTATCATTATGTTAATTTCGCGGTCTATCGAATGACGTCATAATATATAATGTACGTCACAGAAATTTTCCAAAGCTTTTATTCGTACCGGAAACTTAATTGATATTGTATGAAATTTTTCCACCAAAAGAGGTTTTTTATCCTTGAACTTCAATGCGGAAAACTTTGGTTACCACATAATTGCCCAGATACTGTAGGTATAATAAATAATGAATCATGGATCTATCTGACTTAACAAATGTAAGATACAAAATTTTTAAATTTATCAACAAACTGACATTCCAAAATGTACGAACTTGTATATTATGTTAGAATTGTCTCAGAAAAGCGTTAGTCACAGAAACAACCAATCCGATTAGTATAATTATTTTTGTAATAGATAGCTACATTGGACAGAAAGCTTATAAGCTATTTTTCATCCCGAAATTCCCACGGGAACGGACACAACGGGGGTAAAACCGCGTGGGGGGCGCTGCTAGTGGGTATAAATGGAATTCCTGCAGGTTTTTCAATATCACGTGAGGATGCCCTAATTAATGTACACGTAAACGTAATTGAACCAATATCATTGTTATTGCGCACTATTTACGTGATAAGAACAATGTTTCGTAATGTTTTGTGCATAACTTATCAGCTATGATTAATCATTGGGTATTTATTTACAATAACGAAAACATTGACATAATGTCACTAAAAATAAACGAGATACAGATACGAATTCGTACCTATTTTTATAACGTGTTCTAATTATCGATACGTGATGGTTTTGCCGTTTTCAATCGATTGGCGGAATTCCCGGATTATGATGAAAGTGGTTATTTTTGGGTTGTTGCTGCTAATTAAAATGATTAAAATGATTCAGGACTTAGAGATGAATTAGATTGTAATTGACGTACCTACTGATATTACAAATGCAAAAGTTTGTGAGAATCTATGTATGTTTGATACTCTTTCACGAAAAAACTACTGGACGGATTTGGATGTTACTATACAGTAATATAGGTTATACATCAGAATAACATGTGGGGTACATTTCTTCCCGAAATTCTCACGGGAACGGGTACAACGCGGGTAAAACCGCGGGCGCTCCTAGTATAACATAAAGCTAAAAGTTTGTAATAACAATATAACTCAACTATGTAACAATAAAGAATATAATGAAAAAGAAATAATGATCGAAAATAATAATTAATCATTACAATCAATTTGAATCACTGGTTCATCGGCGGATCACTGGCGAGTTATTCTAAACAACGGTACAATATCACATTATAGTTTCTTTGTCTCAGGTCACAATTACTACGTTTTGTAAATACTGTTTATTGTCTAATGTGTTTATTTATTTACTATTATGTTGAATGGAATTTCTGTGTAGTGTTGTATGTCATGGCCGCTAGTAAACATACGATTTGTATTGCATAGACTGAGTAGGTTAACGTAGATGAATGATCACAGATTTACCATTCAATTTGGCGGGATTTTAATCATCTAGGAGAGGTTTTAATCACTTTGAATCTCGTTCTTACTCATAAATAAGAGTATATTAAGATTATTGCTTTGTCTATAAAAATACGGTTCCTGTATAGGGACCGAAATCTCAGATAAAAATGTAAAATAAAAGCAAAGTGTATCCGTAAACGTAGTTTCAATAAAAAAAGTCCACTTTAGTTTCATTTCACTGCAGAGACGTCCATTAAATCGTCACTTAACTAATTGACGTAATTTCTCATACATTACATACCAAGTCACTCATTAAATATCTACTAAGAAAGCACGCCTCAGCGTACGCGCAATCTTGTCTGATAATTATTTAAATTTGTGATTTTTTAGGGTACTTATTTGGAGATATTTATGGGCTATTATTTATCCTGTTTTTCCTGTGGGATAACCTAAATAACTGAAGAAAATAAGTGTTACATAAACTGTACCTACAATTGTCTTGAAATAACCATTCAAGGAAACAATTTATCTCATGTTTATTTGATTCTTGTGTTTTTGCATCCGCCATCTTTGATATTGAGATATTACATATTTTTTATAACGTTATGAAAATGAACCTTGGGAGGTCGAACTTACTTTGGTCCCGTACAATTTATCTTATGATTAATATCCTCAATACTGTACTTATTCATTCATTTCAAGTAGGTTAATGGTCAACCCTGGTGTCGGAGTATTTAGACCACCTAAAGACCTCCGCAATAGTCTAACGATTGAAAGAACTGAGACCGACAGCTTAACGTGCCTTTCGAAGCACGGTAGCGCTCAGATAGACAGGCCACTATCAGCCACCTATACAAGTAGGGGTTGAGCTGCACGGTGCTTAACAATTGCAATGATCTGACATTGCTTAGTCAAACCACGCCATGAACACTGCGTCATCTTCAGTAAGATGAGAGGTTTTTTCCCAGCAGTGGGACAGGTTTACACTTTTTTACTTCATAACGTGATAAAGTAATAAATGTAAAACAGTTATTTCAGTTATTTTAACACTGAAATAAAGCATGCAAAGTAATATCCGTTTCCCATTTTATTTATTACATAACTATTTTTATGTTTCCGCAACACATTGGCAGTATATAACCTTGTAGAATATTTCTAATGCAGTTACTTAATATAATGCGCTGCATTGTCAAGTTTTAATAATTATATTCTGCATTTAATTGTTAACCGACTACGACTTAAACAAAAGGAGGTTCGAAAATGGTGACGAAGCCCGCGTATTTCCCAAACCTACATATTTTAAACTAGCACCGCCCGTTCCCGTGGGAATTTTGGGACGAAAATTCCTGTATCCTTCCCGTTGAATGTGGCTATTCATTACAAAAATAATTATTCAAATCGGACCAGTAGTTCCTGAGATAAGCGCGTTCAAACAAACAAACTCTGCAGCTTTATAATATTAATATAGAAGATTTCATGAGAATATTGTATCTAAACGTTACATAATACCCAAACTGCATAAAATGCCGCGGTACCCTATAATAATTTGAACAAAAAATCACACCTCCATTTTTTTATTTATTCTTATTCGTAAGGAACAATTTTCCATTACATAACCCACGTTCAATAATGCATCGATTCGACCATAACTTGTTTGTTCAAATATTCGAAAAACCTTGACTATGACCTAATACCTAGGAATTGCACTTGAATAAAGTGACAAAGCATTTTAGTTCCTATTCCTTTAATTGTAAAGACTAAAGACTAAGGGACTTCATAAACATTTATTAACAGCATTTTAGCTATGAAATGGTTTGTCTCTGTCCGACAAACGCTATTTTCCAAAGAGCGAAAGGGACAAAACACTCTATATTTATGTTTAAGTTAAATTACATTAATGAATAGGGCGGTAAATGTTTTATGTTACAAAGAATAATTAATCGTATAGTTTAAAAGAAGATTTTTATAAATGCTGGTTGGTGATAGATTTCTATGAGATCTTACTAATTGACTTAAAATGTAACCAATTTTCAACCCTTTTTTTAATGAAGAAAAGTTCTTGATTGTTATGTCCCACAGCTGGGCAAAATTTAAGTTATAGATAGAGTTATAGAGTTATATTTAAGTTATAGAGATATATTTAAAAATAAACTTTAGTATTAAAAAAAAGCCTAGAAGATAACTGACAAAGTCCTTAACAAAATTACTGTACCGTCTAAAATTAACTGCACAAATAAACACTAAAAATATATTATACAATAAAAACCACAAACTAAATTAATAATTGTAAAACCTTATTTTATAAAATGTTTAACAAACATGTATTTCAGTACCTACGCTATGAAAACAATGACTTAATCATGAAATCCCTGAAAATTCCGGATTTCCCTAAATCTTGGACTTTACTCCGCATTCCATTTCATTAAATCACATAATAAAATGTGTTTGAATCATATTTTAAATTTATTTATGACAGATACAAAATATAGTTCTTAGTACATAAAGTTCAGTAGGTATTAAAAACAGTAATAAAAATTGTCGCCTATTTTTTTTAAAATAACTCAAGCAAATAAAAAATTTCAAATAAAATGAATCAAATTTGGTTATAGTATGGTATGGTATGAATGGTAATTATACATATATAAACTCGTGATGATTAAAAATAAAAATAAATAGGTATATTTTTATGTACATATTTGTCAGAGTCCTTTGGTACTTTAGGCCTACGCAGACTAAAACGCTACGGCGTAGGCGTAATTGCTACACTCGTAGCAAGGGTCTTAGATATTCAAAAATGAATTTAACGAGTACTAATTTTGTACAAATAACAAACTAATGATTTTTATAAAAAGGAGACATTTACGCATAAAATATATTTTTATGAATAACTTTTGGAATATGTTATCAAAATCCGTGATTGATAAGATAATCAATAAGAGATAAGAGATTTAAATTTAAACCAAAATAGATGCTAAAATAAATGATGTCACTTAGGCTACGCCGTGAAAATAACTATATTATCCATTATAAAATGATCATCAACTTCAGTTAATATAACTTATTATTGTTTAGTTGATTTTAGTTCCTATATAGTTTTTGATAGTTTTAATAGTTTATTTTAGTATTTAGTTTTTATATTTTTTTATTTTAGTTTTGATTTTATATTTTGCACACCCTTTGGGTTTGTAAATAGATGTAACAACTATTTACGCAAATAAATGATTTGATTTGATTTGTTAATCTTTAGTAATCAGAGACTTTGAAAGTATCACCTTGTAATGTCCCACAGCTGGGCAAAAGTCTCTCATGTCACTAAAGATATAACAATACAGTGATCAGGTTGTTGATCTCAAAGTAGAGCCATGTTCGAAAATGAAATTAGAAGCATGTTCCTAAACGTATTAAGTATACATAGGATAACTTGTTAAGTCTAACGAAGAAGTTATGGTACTTCATTGGTATCATACCCTTGCAAGTACTTAGTGTTAATGTCAGCTTATTGACTGAATAAAAAAATTATCCCTAACACTTGATCCCTATAGGTATTGATTCCATCTTAGATATTTGTCACGTTTTTAATCTTAAAGAAAAGGTTTCAATATGAAATAATGATTTATTAGATTGATTTCCTAACTCATGATGTCACAAACATTGACCTTCCACTACTATTAATATTTTCTAAATGTCGAAATGTCACATTTCCCGAACAAGTCCAATAAAAATACATTTACGAAAACAAAAATTGCGACAAACATGCGAAACTTAAACAATTTGCAAAATACACACATAACGAGAAACACTTAACAACGCAACCGCTAATGCAGTGGAAGACAATTAAATCGTAACAAATAGTTTACAAAACTGTATCGAAATAAACAATAATATTAGACACGCCAAAATTGACCAAACTTGTGTTTTATCAATTAATTTACTTCTCGGTAACGCCGAAACAAACAGGCATGACTCAATAGAGAATTAGCTAAAAATTGGACACTACATTGACTCAATCGTGGTTACACAGACATACAAAATTACGTAAATAAACGCACACTAGCGCAGGCACGCACACTCGCGCGCGCCCGCACACTGGCGCAGGGGCGCGTGTGTGCGCCGCGGCTCCGGTCTCGGCAGACCCCACTACAAAATTTAGTCTCTCTCGAGCCATCGCAGAGTCAAGACGTGTCCAACCAAGTGGAATACTATTTGGATATTTCGTCACAACATTGTGTCAGTGTCAACAATTTTTCAGGACGTGTAAAGTGGGAGTGAAATACTTTTTTTCAACAATTGTACTGTGAACCGAACATACAGAAGTTACTGTGCATTGAACATTATTTTTCTTGGATTATGACATTTTTCCCGAAATTTGGATAATTCCGGAAAAGTTTTTGCCGCAAATATTTTTGTAAGTATCAATTTTTATTTGTAATTTTATTGTTGTTTTCAGTTTTTTATGTGAATTAAAATAACCATTTAATGGTATTTGTTAATTTTCGTGCCTTTGAATGTTACACAAATTCGGAAAAAAATATTTTCATTTGTTAGTAATTAATTTTAACAATTACTTGTATATATTATTATTTTCAACTACATATTCAACAAAAAAAAAATGCAAACCAAACACAACTCAACAGAAAAATATTCGGATCTATTGAAAAACTATGAATTTCCAATTTCTACGAATTATTTAGAGCGCATCAGTTTTCCCCGAAACCGTTTTTCTCGAGTCATTGACTTATCGCCGAAATGTTTACTCACCACACGGTCGTGCCAAAACGTGACAAGTTCACAAGATTCTGACAAGTTCCTTAATAAATTTATAGGAAGGTCAAGTACTATAATCATTAAACGAATATAGTTATTCGTTTCCTTAATCATTTTGTTCAAATTGTTTGATTATTTCGTGAAAATAATTTTCTTGAAACTTTTTTGAATGATTATTTTCTGTTAATGAAATGTTTAAATAATTGTATGGACATAGTAATGAGTTTTCTTGCTGTAAGTACTAAGTGATAGTGTTGTAAGTAATGCCTCAGTCACCTTGCCCCGCCTGTCTTTTGTTTGTGTCTCTGCTTCCTCCACGCTATCTCTGTTTGTAATTAACATTGGAATTGTTTACGTCGTTCGGTGTTTTTATCGTGAAACGAAGCCACCCGATAAAATTGTTATTCTGTTTATAATTATATGTACTTACATTTCTTTTGCACGATAATTTTTGTTGTTTGTTTGGAAAATCCTTTGATTGTAATGTTTCTTTGAAATTTTAATTTGTGTTTTTACGATTTTATTTGTAACGATAACATATTGTTACTTTACAATATCATAACGAGATAAATACAATTTGAAATTCAAAAATTCCTTTGTACCTAGTCAAAAATTTTTCAAAAAAAAATCTCGAATTATATCATAGTTACTAAAAGCATAACTTGTCATAATCATTGTTGTATGTTTTCGATTATTTTTCGATTATGAGTGTTTGTGATTGTGTGTCGCAAGCGGCGCCCGCGCCTGGCACCGTGTGTCGAAACCATTGTGCGCCGGTTACCCAACTGGTTCAAGGCTAGTGCGAACATTCGCCTGCGGATGTACGGAAACATTGCAACTCAGTATTATGCAGCATCTAGTACTTGCTTTACTTAGCATTGCAATAGGAAGGTTTCGTCAGCTATTGTCAATCACTTGATCGTTAAATATTTGATCTGTTTAATATGTTTTGCTTTTTAAGTATAGGTACGTGAAGACAAACTTGAACGTAATTAAATACTATGTATGAATTGAGCTTGGTCCGAATTTGCGGAGAAATGTATGGAAAACTAATTTATTTCAATTTGAAGTATTTTTTTATCAGACATAAAAAAGAAAACTATTTTTTAAAAGTCTTTCTTTGTTTCGCAAATAACATTCTAGATAAACAATTCGACACTGATACTAGTCGACGATAAATACGCAAAAACAGGTTATCTAAAAACAAAAATTTGTTTACAATAACATTTCCGGAATAATAAAGGTAATACGCAAAACAAATTATTATTTCCAAAACCTGCGCAACAAAGTCTTGGTGATGATTGGTACGTGATGAATATACAAAAATATCGGCAGTCGAATGACTCATGGGTGATAAGCAGGTGTAGGACAACACTAGTGACCGCACTCACACTGTAGTCTTCTAGTTATGTACATAGGCAGCGGGTAGTGCACAATCGATCGACCGACTAAGGTCAGTTCTGTGTCACTGTATGACGCAACGACTAGGGAGTTAGTTGCGCAACCCGTCGCAATGCACACTACAATAGGGCAGATAACCCTTATCAATATGACGACTAATAAATGAAACATTCTACAGTCCCTGACATCAATGCCGTTATCAGCTCCCAAAATTACGAAACGCAATATATTTGTTACACTTTTGTCAGCGCCGATATAATATAACTAATTGGATACGTTACTTCCGTTATTAAAATATCAATTGTTTGAAAGTCCTTCAATTAGTTTAGATTTAACAAAGGCCGCTGGTGTAATGTATAAACAACCGTAACTTGGTACTAAATGCATTGTAGGTATGTGATGTAATGAGGAATCGAGTGGCAAGGTTGCCCGGAAGGCTCCGAGAGGTTGTGCGTGCAGCCGAGAACAATTCACTTCATGAATTTTAATACCACTTGCAATGATCTTTACACCGGCTGAATAAAAAAAGATATACGTCCAAAAACATAATTCAAAATTAGAATTTACTCGGACCTTCTCAGAGAAAAGAATATAGGTATGAATTTCAATTTTTAAATGTTCAAATGAAGAACACGTCAGTAATAAATGATGATCATTTAATTAAACCATAAATAGAAACCACAAACTATAAAGGTAGAGCTACAAGGAAGATGTAAAGCTCACCAACGAATAACGACTTCCGACATTACTCAGAAAGTTTAAAGTGCCCTCTTAGCATTGAAATCCAGCTTCAAGGTGATACGAGGAAAATTACGCAGATATATTCAGTCAGTTGTCTGCAAAACGGCGGCCTTAATCTCGGCATTAATACACTTGTCAGGCAATAAAACTTGGCAACACAAAGAAAGAGCAACGTAATGTTAAAAAACGGTTGTCAAATGTATTTACGTAATAGTTTTTCATACATACGCAATATAAGGCGCCGATAATTTCATCGAGGACATGAAGATAACTTGACCTATTTTTTTTATCTCGTCGCTCGCGTAACTAACCTAGTTTCGCTCACGTGAGTGTGTACATACGCCGAATATTACAACTCGTATAAATGACGCATTAACCGAAACAAGTCAAAGGATACAGAGCACAAAGACTGCGAATGTATTAAAATTACGCCGTGACGTAGTTTTCCATCTCATCATTTCCCGGTGATTCATTGAGATGTTTCCATCAAAACTGTGTAAGATCTCGGAATTATTACCTATAATGATTCATAAAATAATCAATTTCAACCTGACTTCCTAGAAACAATAGCTTCATTACGTAAGAAACAAGTAAATAACAATCTAGCGCATTAAAATAGGTTAAGTGTTTCTTAATAACTGAGCAATTAGTATCGGACAAGGTCTCTTAACTGGGTCTCCGCGAACCAGATCAATGATTCAAACTTATTTATTTAAACAACACATTTTCAGCCGGAAAAATAGGAAGGGCCTTGGCACATATACGAGTCGCGTAAAACAGTGCCCGGTTACGAAATGGACCTTGACACCATACAGTATCGCGACTCGGCCGACAGAGGTCGCCTCGAAATAACTCCCTCCCGGGTTTAATTGGGTATTTGCGCCCGAATCGACTGCGAAAATCGGTCAAGTATGAGCATTAACAACGAGAAAAATTCTTGAAACGAACCCAATATTAAACTGCCTTACGTTACCGCATTAACAGATACTGCAATGCACGTAATATTTAGTAAATCGGCTGCCACAGCGCTGCAGATGGGTGCAGTTGTTTTACGCCAAAATATCAACAATGGAACGTAAGCGGACATCAGAATCTAAGACAAAACAAGAAACTGTCCGCGCTGAGTTTACAAAACATTCGATCTTCACATAATCGAATAGATCCAGACAATGACCGTTCGGCGCCAACCTTCAACAATAAATTATATAACGTCCATAACCCAGACACCGTTTTACGTTTATTTATTAATTCCGAGCACATATTCTAAGGTTTTCTTTTCTTCCAATCTTTGTTGTGTCGTCGAATCAAAGATGGCTGACGTCCCACTTTTCCCGCGCAATAAACGGCGGCCGCGTGGAAAGTTACCGTTGTACTACTTTCTCTACTTTTTCCAACATGGCCGCGGTTAAACGTTATTATTCAAACTATTTGCTAAGGTCAAGTGTGGCACTATATTATAATAGTGACATAACAAGTCGCTGTCAAATTAACAGGTTTATTCGCGTCTCAATGTGACTTTATGGTGTTTATTCTTGTGTTGACTCGATCTGCTGACGTCAAAGTAAACATTACCATAAATTAATCGACAAAAAACGTCCGGACGGATGAGGAATATTCTTTTTTTAGATGTTTAATCGACTATTCGTAGAATCAATCGATTGAATAATAACGCACGTGTCATGTCTGCCCGTCTGATAGGTAGTCAAATATAAACCAAATCACTATATCATTATTAATATCAAGTTTAAAAACAAGTAGGTATTTTATATCAATTATTTAATAACATTCGATAATAATGGTGTTTAATATTAGTAACGAGACTGAAATAATATAAATCGATCAAACTGTCAACTAGTAATCGAGATAACGATTGTTGAACGGTCAAGGGCGTGAAGCGGTAATTAAATTTCACGTTTCGAAATCACGTTGCATTTTATATAACTGTGTAGAGAGGAGCAAACGTGTTCGGTTGCGCAACACCAACGTGAGGTTCAATAACAAGCACGTGTCGTGGGCCGCGTGACCGCGCGCCGCCGTCGCACGTGCCCTCATGCTCCTACCTAAGGTCACTTGCTCTACTATAATCGACCTATCCTAATCGATCGATTAAGAACAACCGGTTCTAATCACAAAAATTCACATCACTATTGCATACTTAAAAAAAACTTCGCTCGCGCTTGGACACATTCCAAATATAAACGTGCTCATTTCAATTCGAAATTCAAATGAGCTCGCTCACGTTTTGGTCTTAAAGATTTAGACAAAAGAGTTTTTGTAACAATAGTTAGGTATGGTAAAGTAGGTTTTATTGTGGGCTAATTATTAATTAAATAGGCTTGAAGTTCTCGTGTGTGTGAACGTGTGATGTGACGCACGCGGTAGACTAAACAAGAGACAATCAACAATCATCGTGTTAGATTAATCTTCATATTACCTACTTAGAAATTGTGGCTACTAATCCTGAAAAATAAATTTCTAGATAAACGCATTATTATTACCAACTTTGCGACAATATTGTGTAATACACGAAAATATGTTGTATATAAATAGCGTTATCTATGTAGATTGGGGTCTCGCGCGATATGAGTCAGCGGCGAACATTACGAAATAACTGATAACATTTTCAATAAGATTCCGCGAATTTATTTTTAATTTTAATCGTTTGCGAGTATAAATAAATACGTCAATTTTATACAATCGATATTTTACTGACATTTTTTTTCTGACAATGTAATAAGGCAATGATTATGCACTATATTATTCTTAAACTTGTTACAAATTATCTATATTTAGAATTGATTCACGTTTGAAGCACACGTGGGTTATTCGCACGTTAGGTGTTAGTCCAAATCTAGTTGTTACAAATCTTACTCTACGTAAATAAAAGTTGCTCGGGAAAACTTCAAATTGCAAAAAAAAATATGTCAATAATCAACTATAGGTGTAAGCTGTATCTATAATAATATATAAAATTCTCGTGTCACAGTTTTCGTTGCCATACTCCTCCGAAACGGCTTGACCGATTTTGATGAAATTTTTTGTGCTTATCCGATATCTATGAGAATCGGCCAACATCTATTTTTCATCCCGAAATTCCCGCGGGAAGGGGTACAACGCGGGTGAAACCGCGGGGCGCAGCTAGTCTACATATAAAAAAGCCTTGAAAAACCAATAGATGATATTCAATGACGAAATATCAAATAGCCGTTTCATAACAGTATTACAAGTTTCTAAATGTGATGAACACAAAAAAACCGTTTTGGTTAATACCGTACAGTGCCAGTTTTCGGTAACGGTATACCGAATGTACGAAGAAGAAAGTACACGATTAGCGATAACTGTTATTTGTCAAAACTAGTTATTTTAGTTATTATTGGCCACCGTTAGATCGATTGGTTAAACAAATAAAATATACCGCTTCGTGATAAACAAGTGGGTTTTATCGGCTATCTAAGCTTTTGTACCTTTAAAGTATTTTTGGGGTCAACATTGAGAACATATTTGATGTTAATGTTATTAAATCACACTTACCTATGGCTTACTAATACAACATTAGTTTTTTTCTAAATCCTCAGTGAAACAGTAAAATCACATTACGATAAATGGTGTTCAATTCCCAAGTAACGCATCTCTGGTGTTGCCAACAATAAGCATATTTTTATTGCCATGCTAAATACTAACAGTTTATTTTGAACCGGTGTTTAACTGTTTACTCTCCGAAGCGTCAAATTCTAACGGATTAGTTGGTTTCCTGTTAGTGTTAAGTATCGATTAAATACATTCGAATTAGAATCGATTTGAACAAAAATCGAACATACTTTAAAAAAATAATTCGTTCTTATTTCAAAAATGGTATGTATGTCATGCGTATTGCAACCTTTATGCTTGTTACGTCACTTGTCTTAAACGATTTTAAAATAAGAAGTCAATGTACTTTTTAAGTAACAAGTGAATCACGCGCCGATAAAATGACGAAAAAGATTACTTAGTGTTATTAATATGTGTGTTAACGGTATTAGTAATTAAGTTACATTATCTTGTTGGAATAATTTGAAACTTTTTATAGTTTTAATCAATAAGTAGGTTCGTATTTAAAATCTCGAATAAATCACCTACACATTGACATTTGATCAACAAAGAGAACCAATTAAAGCCGTCTCGATGGTGAACAGTTAGTCGTAACGGGTGCGCGGGCGCATCTAGGTCGGCCCACTGACACCGATGGTGTCGCGTGAATCGGAACGTATCTATACAATCGCATTTTTTAGCGGTACCAGCTGCGGTCACGGTAAACGTTACATTCTGGCGTTTTATTATACTAATATTTTAATGTAATGAAAATTCTTTTTTGGAGATTTAGTTTCAAAGACTTATTATTTTATTATTCTTTTGTTTTAGTTTTGATTTCAAATTGTTCATGTTAATATCATTATTCGAATATTAAATCTGAAAATAACACAGGAAGTCATTTATGAAAAATTCAAAATCTAAAATTGTATATCATTGTAAATCTTTAAAGATAGTTTAATACTTTTTGGAAATTCTAATAAGGAGAGTTTCGGATAATTTCGTATAATGATAGCGGGCACGTGTATAAATCATGAGTTACGTCCACTCGGATGTATGCAAATGTGATATTGAAAGCATAATCAGTGGAGTGGAGAGAACTCTCACGTTGTGAGCCGCTCAGCGTGCGAGGGAACGTGATGCCTTAGTTCTTTTTCCCCTGCACTATGCGGCCAGTGTTACCATGTTTAAAAATTGAAATAAAAATGCATGTTTACGTTCGAAACAATGGCTCCCAACATAACAACCAACAAGTCACTCTTCTATTATTAATTTTCTTGGATAATAAACCTGATAACAATGGTTTTCGCGATTTTTACGTTTCCTGTAGTAAGTCGTTATTTTGCACATCTTTTTTATACATCCTTTGTTTTAAATTTGAAATAAAAATCGCTTATTTGCGCGTCGTACGGCAGCAAAGGTTATCGACACACGTTGATCGATATTATCAATATTTATTGATTACTTCAACATAATATTCGCAGACGGAGGGACCCCGTGGAACACATTCGTTCCAACGTGACCGTTACGAAATCTAAATATTATTGTTCAGTAACAGTATTGACCAATATACTTGTTAAATGTAGAGCTCACGTGGAACCGAGTGCGGTGGTCTCTCTTCATAATGTGACTCAACTGCGGGTGGCTGAATAGAGCTATCACAAGTTGAATCAATATAATTAATACAATCAAATTACCTAACGTATTGCAATCGGACTGGTTCGCGGCAGGAAGCTAGTTTTGTAACGGAACAAATCCGGTGCAACCTTAAACTGAATTTGTGTAACATACAGGGTTAAGAAATAAACGATTTATGAACGGCAACATGAAGGGCCACAAAAAGCGCGGTGTGGCAACACTGGCACCCATTCTGCAAAGGTTGTTCCACGTGCAGCGTTGCAGCGGGCTTGCGACACCGCGCTTGCAATCGCCACATTTTGTAATAACGACATTATTTAGACAAATGCAACGCCTAGTATTTTTGCGCGGTAACTAACGTACTTTGTTTTTGTTGTTATAGAGCCACAGTGAAGATTCGTGCGGACCAGTTGTCGTCCGCCGAAACATGGTCGCCGAGTTCATCCTGAGCCAGCAGCAGCTGCTGGGCGGCGCCCTGGGCCCCGCCCCGCCCGCCTCACGCGCGCCCCCGCCCCCGCGCGCGCGCCTCTCCGTGTCTCCTCACTACCCCATGGACCAGGCCCCACAACCTCTCAACCCCAACGACCAGGACTACCCCAACTCGTTCAATGATTTCAACAAGCGCAAAGAGTTCTTCGGGCAGCGCAAGCAGCGCGAGTTCATCCCCGACAACAAGAAGGACGACGGCTACTGGGACCGCCGCCGCCGCAACAATGAAGCCGCCAAGCGGTCGCGCGAGAAGCGCCGCTTCAACGACATGGTGCTGGAACAGCGCGTCGTGGAGCTATCCAAGGAGAACCACGTGCTGAAGGCACAGCTGGACGCCATCAAGGAGAAGTACGGCATCTGCGGCGAGAACCTCATCAGTATCGACCAGGTCCTGGCCACACTGCCCACCTGCGACCAGGTGCTGTGCGTCACCAAGCGCAGCAAGCTGTCGGGTGGAGCAATGTTCTCGCCCGCCCCGCCGCCGCCACCCTCCTCTCAGCCGCCTTCTCCACCCTCACCGCCCGCCCCGCGAGCGCCCGAGCCCTACGCCGAGCGGCTGGCCGCGCCTGAGTCCTACTACCCACACCCGGCACACTTCGAGCCGCCCGGCTCCGTGCTCAACCTGTCCCGGTCCCGCCGCGCGCCGTCCCCCTACGAGCTCTCCTCGCTGTCGGGCTCCGGTGACGAGACGGCCGAGCCGTACGCGCCCGAGAACAACTGCCTGCCGCTGAAGCTGCGGCACAAGTCCCACCTGGGAGACAAGGACGTGGCGTCTGCACTGCTCTCGCTGCAGCACATCAAGCAAGAGCCAGGGCCGCGCTCGTCGCCCTCGTGGGACGGCGAAGGTTCGTCGGACGAGCGCGACTCGGGCATCTCGCTGGGCGGCGAGTACCGCGCGCCGCGGCCCGACCGCGACGACCGGCTGGCGGCGCTGGCGGAGGAGGAGGACGCGCACCTCAAGGCCGAGCTGGCGCGCCTCGCCACCGAGGTGGCCACACTCAAGAACATGATGCACCAGAACAAAGCGCGCGCCGTCGACCACTGAGCGCCCGCCGCCGCGCCTGACCCGCGCTGTCGCCGCCCCGCGCGCCCCCCGCGCACGCCTCGTGCCCGTCTCGCGCACACCCCGCGCGCATCTCGTACATGCTCGTACAAACAGACAATCTCCTACCCCTCCCAGTAGAAGAAGTTACCAACGTTGTAAAGAGAAAATTATATGTATTTCGTATGATATTGTGCAGCTGTAAGCGGCTAAGCCGTGTCGCCTATTTGTAATCCTTCCTAGTAGTTGTATGTCGTGGTCGATGTATTGTATATGTACTCGCGTAGGAAGCGGCCGCCGGCGCGTGCGCGTGCGCACTCGCCGCCGCGCGCCGGACGCGCCGCTCGACTTTGTATAAAATGAGACTAATTTCGGTTTACAGACTTTTCGAGCAGATTAAACTTGTCTACTCAGTGATAGAATATAAAAATGCATTTTTAGTGACGAACTATATTATGTATGTGTAATATATTAAGTATAGAAGTAGATCTGTTTCATCTATTCGAAGACTCGAAGGTGAAAATCGATTGCTAAAGACTATGTTCTTGTAATTAGTTGTAAGTTCGTTCTAAGTATAGTTAAGTTCAGCTTAGATGGTTATTTATAAAAGTTAACTGTGTAATAATTATCTCAAATCGGAATATCCGTTAAGTTCCAAACCAAAAAAAAAATATGCATAGGTCCTCTTCAAGAAATCGCTCTCACTCTAAGAGTACTACATAGATTGATTTAATTCAGATTGTATGTAATATGATCAGAATAAGTATACCAGTGCCTTTGACAATACATACCTACATTTACAAATAGCTCTAAAATAATATTTTTGTACATTTATTAAGATAAAACTGTGGCGATTTCATTCATTGGATCCGTATATAGTCTGGCCCCTACCGCCGGTCGCGGAGTCGGTTCCGAATGTAAAAGACATCAACGCGCTACCGACGAAGCGAGCGCTTGGTAGGGAATAAATTCGTATCTAAATCCTATGAAGGCTAGAATTTTTGTAAGTATACACTCCTTGTATCGCCCTAAGGGCACGTGATAGGACTGAGGGAGTTAATACTAAGTATTTATTTATTGTACGGACAGTGAAAGAGGATTTTTACAATTTATTATCTTTGTATAATAAACATACGATATGAATAAATTGTGTACATTACAATCATTTTTGAATTTTATTTTCCTTTCCCTTAAACACATAGCTAAGCTGAAACATTACACTACTACATACTTGATTAAAAAACTCAAGACTAAAGACTGAAACTAATATATTGGAGTTACAGTTACAAAGATAAAACAAAACTGAGTTGGTAACAATATAATTATTTAAGCTATATCTACCTTCGATAAAAAAGTCATAGTCAATAAAAAGATCTATAATCAACATATTGACTAAGGCTTAGTATCGTAACTAATATCGTAACCTAAGCGATATTAGTTCACGGCGTTTGTTAAGCAACGTGCAACTCCACTACTTGGATGGAATTAATTTTGTTGTATGCGTTTGGGTGGCACCCTGGTGGGTCTAGATTCACTCTAGCGACATCTATTGGGCGGGTGGAACCACCGCGCGGGACAGCTAGTCTTCTTACTATATAAAAATAAGTCGGGTTTTCCTCCCTGACGCTATAACTCCAGAACGCACGAACCGATTTCCACGGTTTTGCAAAGGCGTACCCAGGATTTCAGCTAGGAGGGGGCAGGGGGCTGCTTATACCTGTTTCGAAAAGATCGTCGGTCGGGTATATTGAAACAAAAAATCATGAAAATTGACTTTAACTATAGAAAAAAACAAATCTGGCTGAAAAGATATTTTGTTTCCAACACTTCATTTAGCGCAGAGTAAGTAACACGTTTTTAATTTCTATTTGCCAAAAAAATTACATTTATTTAATCTTCTAGGGGGGGGGCAGCTGCCCCCCCCCCCCTAGAAGGGGCAGCTGCTCCCCCCCCTGCCCCTACCTGGGTACGCCCTTGCGGTTTTGCATTCGTTGGAAAGGTCTCGGGCTCCGTGAGGTTTATAGGGAATAAAAATCTCAAAATTCCCACGGGAACGGGGGCGCTGCGGGTGAAACTGCAGGGCACAGCTAGTCCTGTATAAAATCGTATAGAAAATAATATATGTGAGACGGATAGTACAGAAAATAACCTAGCTAAACCTCTTTATAACAAGATATATGTACATAGAGATAGATAAACTAAAAGTTCCTGAGCCTTTCAGGGCAAAGACCTGTCTCAAACGAATACAGATTTATTCCAATCAATGCCGACTACGAAAATCACGTGTCCAAGAAAATAACATTATGATATTACTAGCTGCGCCCCGCGGTTTCACCCGCGTTGTACCCGTTCCCGCGGGAATTTCGGGATGAAAAATAGATGTTGGCCGATTCTCAGACCTACTCAATATGCTCACAAAATTTCATGAGAATCGGTCAAGCCGTTTCGGAGGAGTACGCGGACGAACACTGTGGCACGAGAATTTTATATATAAGACTAGCGACCCGCCCTCGCTTCGCTTCGGGTAATCAAGACTTCATGTAGGAAAATCGGGATAAAACATTGCGTGTCTCCCGCAGGAATATACACAATCAAAATTTCAAGTGGGAAATTGGGGATAAAATATTACATGTCTCGCGCGAGTATATATATGTATACACAATCAAGATTTCATGTGAGGAAGAATTCGGGATAATACCTACATAGCGCGTCTTCGTCGTTCGTAGTTCGTAGGTAGGTATATCCCCGCGCGCTTTGACCGCACGAAACAGTAAGTAGCCATAAGAGACCCGCCATCGAGCATTATTATTTTATAAGCAGCGCCCCGCGGTTTTACCCGCATTGTGCCCGTTCCCGTGGGAATTTCGGGAATTTTTTTACATAAAAACCTTCCTCTTGAATCACTCTACCTATTACAAAAAACCGCATCAAAATCCGTTGCGTAATTTTAAAGATTTAAGCATACAGACAAACAGACAAACAGACACGAAACAGAGACGACTTTATTTTATACTATGTAGTGAAGTAGCAAAATCAAGTAATGATATTCGTTTACGTATGAATCAGAAGTGGTCAAGTAATAGTTTATTCATAGACAAAAACTAGTACCGATTCATTCTATAAAAATGAAGATAATGTTATACGATGTTTTATTTAATACGTATTTTGATTAAAGAATTTCCGCTTAATTTGTATGAATCATAAGTTTTGCAGATTCTCAGTGTTTTTTATCAAAATGTTTTGAGTGATGATAGTTCAAAGGTTACGCGGAGATATTGAGTATTAATTTTGCTAGTAGTCTTGTAAAATAATTGATTGAAGTATTTTTATCTTTTCCTTGTAAATTTCGATGATTGTCAACAATTTTTGGTTAGTTTCTTGTGCGTATTTGCGTGCAAACGTTAGGTAAGTATCTAATCTAATTGAAAATATTTACCAACTTTGCTGGAGTATGTACCAACAACAAATATAATACTAGTAAAAGTATTAGCCTGTAATGTTCCCCTGCTGGACATAGGCGTCTCATCTCACTGAAGACATCAGTACATTTAGTAGGATTAGGCGTGGTCTTGTGGTTTGAACGCCCGGCTCACGATCCGGAGGTTCCGGGTTCGATTCCCGGTGGGGATATCTCACAAAAATCTCTTTGTGAGACTTTCCTCAGTTTGGTTAGGGCATTGCAGGCTGAATCACCTGATTGCTCGAAAAGTAAGATGATTCCGTGCTTCGGAGGGCACGTTAAGCCGTCGGTCCCGGTTACTTTCTACAGATAGTAGTCGTTACATGAGTCATGTCAGAGGCCTTTGGCGGCTCAATAACTCTGACACCAGGATTGGTCAGGTTGGCCATCCACTCGATGAAGGAAGGAAGTAGGATTAGGCGTAATCACCCACCCTTATTGTTGGTTATTAATCTCATTACCAAGCCATGTTCAAAAAGTAGGAAATATGTTTTATACCGGGTTCTTCTTCAGACTCGGAAAAGTAACAATCTTTTCATATTATAAAACACAACTCGCGGCGTCTGTCTGTATATTTGCGCTAAAATAAAAAATGTCTGATGAGATTTTCATGCAGTTTTCAGCAACTGATAGAATAATTCAAGCGGAAGCATTTACTTTTTAACCAATTTTCTTACAAGAACTTTACGCACCTTTGATTCACTAAAGCGACATATATTTATAATTTACTAGCCGCGCCCCGCGGTATTTCACACGTTGTACCCGTTCCCGCGGGAATTTTGGGATAAAATGTACCCCATGTGTTATTCTGATGTATAACCTACATTACTGTAAAGTTTCATCCAAATCCGTCCAGTAGTTTTTTCTTGAAAGAGTAACAAACATACACCCATCCTCACAAACTTTCGCATTTATAATATTAGTAGGAATTATCTATATTAGAAGTGAAGGTTCATTACAAGTAAACATCAAGTTAAAAGTAAGTACGTAAGTGCGTTAGCAAGGTTACTTACTCTTTAAAAAATAGTTGTTTATTGCGTTAAGTCTACTTACTTAGTAATAACCACAGCTTACTTGACAGTACCTGCGTAATCTATTGGTAGACCACAATAGCATTACAATATCAATCACAACGTACTTACTGGTTTACGTAATCGTTCCGATTGTTGCGATTATTTCTAGCTTTGGCCCAGTGAGCTACATATGCAGGCAATGAGGGCATTTGAAACAATTAGTCGTTTGTACTACTCCAGGTATTGTTTTTAGTCTAAATACATTTAATTACGGAGACTTAGATCTTTAATTTTGATTTCTGATTATTTGTTGGCTATATAGACCAAATAACATTTTCAAAACAATACTGACTATAAACCACATTTTTTGTGTACTATCTTTTTTAGAAACGGTCGGTTTTATAGATCCTTTTTTTGATCGGTTGAAAACGGGACCAAATAGCCTTTTATGTATTGAAAGAACTTTCAAAATCGATTCATAAACAACGAAGATATCAGATAACAAACATAAAATAATAACACATACTAAATAGTTGAAATAGGTTGGTCAATCTTTTGGTTTTTGTAGTCTGGTAATAGCTGAGTCTTACACCAAGTTAGCCAGTTAAATAGAACACTATGTACCAGAATTTGCGGTATTAATATCCGTGTTTTCTTGGGATTATGGGGATGAAGAAAATCATTGTACTATGAGGAAATTCAGATCCATAATTTATCCTAAGCTATCCCTAGATTTATACAAAGCATTCTACCCATTTACAGAATACCTGTACAATATGATGCTTTAAAGATGACATTCTCAAACATATAAGACTTACCTAATCATCTTACTTACATACAATGAGGGATGAAACAACTGAATACAGTTTGTACTGAAATAAAACGCCCACAAGTAAGACTAGTTCTGCCCTGAGGATTCACTCGCGTTATATCCGTTCTCTTAAGAATTTTGAGATAAAAAGTGCCTTGATATCTAAGCTATATTACTGCAAAGTTGCATCAAAATCAGTTTAATATTTTTTGCGTGAGAACAAACATTTACTTACTCCATCCATTACATCAACATCCATCCTCAATTTTTTTTGTTTATCTAACTATCCTATGGAGAACTTGACCCCATACGCTCGTAATTCCTTCATCAGCGAGGGAGCTACAAAGTCTACATCCTTAGAAACTTATGCATTTAAAATATTAACAATATCATTCACATTCAGTAAACAACTTCATGAACAAGCCATGATACCTTTATGTTAATCCTTGACGCAATTTCCTTCAGTGACGTAAAAATATTATGTAACTCTTATTTTAGGATTTGTAACTAAAAGAAAAATATCGATTCATGATTTTTATTTTATTAATCGTATAGTTCAATACATTATGTCTTCGATGACCTATAATTAATAATATGTGCTTCATTTTACAATTGTGTTTATAGTAATTAGGTTTTGTACACACTACGAAACTTCCGGAAAATAGTGATGATTTTTTCGATGAGTCAACAAGTACTGTAGACAAATTTGATGATGGAACACTTTTTACCACCACAACTTTCGAAGCGTAATTTGCTTGAAATTGAAGAAGTCATACTATTTAAGCCTAGTTTTGGAATAGTCCTTGTTAAGATGCGTTCTCACTAAGGCAGAGTGGAACTTAATGGACGATGCATTGCAAAGAGATTTCGAGCATTGCAATGCAATGTCATTGGTTAATTAAGCTCAAATCCACCTCAAAATAAAATCACCCTTCGCTCAAAATGGTTTGATACTAACTTCGCGTATTGTGTTAATATTCATTAGTATTTTTTTCATACTACCCCAAAATAAGAAGGTTTTATTGGATGTTAAAGCAAGTGTGTACAAACCATTTATATTCGAGTACAATCACAGTAGATACCTAAAGAGGTTGACATCGAAAACAGGCACAATGGACAACAGGTGTAAACATCAAAATACAAATTAAAAACAAAAATATAGTACACACACAAAATTATCATGAAAACATTCGTATAACGAATTAAATAATACAGTTTATTTAAATCTAAAAGTGGGATACGTTCGATTAAATATTCATGATAAATATAAGATTAATAAACAAACATTTTCCAACACATCTCCTCAATGTGAATTTCATTCATGTCCCAATTTTGTCAAAAATATCACGCATTTTAATACGATGCCTAAAATAGATTAGCCTGGCAGACACATCGTAATACTAACCTAGCTTTTAATGTAGAATAATTTAAGCATTCACAATCCATATTTTAATGGAGAATTAGCTCAGCTAATGATCATATTATTTTTTATAAATAACAACTTTGTAAACACCTTGATTACTGATAGTTTTGTCACGTCCGCGCAGGCTTGACAATCTTAGAAGTAGCAAACTGGTAATCATTCTCGTTACATTATATTGTTATCTTTAGGAAACCCACAAACAGATGGCAGTATTACAATTTGTGGTTAAGGAGTCGGATAATAAAATCCGAGTTGGCAACACTGAATGAATGTCAAACTCAAACCAAACAGTCAAAACCACGGAGTACTTTTTTAAACGGAAACTATTATTTAAATTATATTTTATATTATTTAAATTATATTACCATGTCGAACAAAAAGTGTTGTGTTCCCGGATGTTTTAATAGCTTAGGTAAGAGTTTGTAAGGCTGTAAAACTTAATAAAAAGTGTTTGAAAAGAAAGAAATAAATAATTATATTGAAAATTAATAATTACATTGTTTTATTGTACAATAATGTGAATTACTTTTCGCTTTTCTACTGATTAAGTAATTCACCAGTAGAAAAGCGATTAAAAATACCTTGAAAATAATGTAGTATAAGGAGTAAGCAACGTATACGAGTACGCATGTGTGGGTATGCGTGTATATGTGTGCGCGCGCTACGTAAGCTGGCATTAGTAACAAAACCTGCGTCCAGAGGGCGTCATTTGACGTTTCCCATTTTGATCGCTGAGTTATACCTCTATTTCGTATATAAAAAAGTACTCTGTGCGTCCGCGTTTTGCGGCGGTCGAGCGTTGAATGATCATATTTCACTGCCGGAGCGGTCGCACTCTGTTGCTGTCTCTTTCTCCCGAGGTTGGTTAGAGCGAGAGCGCAGACCGTCCGAGCAGTGAAGGTAGTTTCACTCGGTGGCCGCGGGAGGCATTATTTCTCCGCAGCCGAGGACGCGAGGGGAAACATCCAGATCTGGCAGAATACATGTTGGGGCTCGGAGTTTGGCTGAGCTTAACTCGTTGCTTTGCACCCATAGCTCCAACTGAAAGATAAAATATCATCATTATCACATATCTATTGTATACTGGCCAAGAGTTGAAAGTTTTTTAATAACCTCATTCTTAGACAACCTCATTCGTTCATTCATTCATTGATTCGTATATACTGAAGTCAGAGTTCAACCCTTGTGTCCGAGAGGCCATTTAAAGCATGCTTGGCCCATCAAGATGTGATTTGAACAACTGAACAGAGACCAAAACAATAATTTACTTTAATTTCTCATTAAACTTGCAACGAATGCCTGTAATAAAGACTATCGCCAAATCTGCGACCTTGCCATACCAATATAAGTTGGCGATTATCTATGTATCTCTCACCATTACAATCTGACTCGTAATTCCGATTTATATTAAAAGCAATAATGATGAATTCCTATTTTTTTATCGATTTCGACACAGATATTGTTTGGTATTTCAAAGTGGAATTTACAATCAACCACATTTCCATTTTAAGGCGAAATCTTTTATTTTAGGATAATGTTTAAACTCTTTCATCGTATTTTAATATTTAATTAAGTATATCCCGATATATAAGGAACCCTTTGCCACACTTTTTTGACACAACAGGTTAAATAAAAGACAGGATTTTTAAAATCGTTTTTGTTTTTGGGATCCGCAGCTGTTAGTCAAAATCTAATTCAGATTTTCACATATCTTTTCTGGTGGCAAAGCATCCAGGTTTCGTAAAATGTTACCTCTTGCGGCATCTTCGAGGGCGGCTGGCGGCAGGTGCCGGCGCAGTGCAGCTGCAGCAGTAGCTCAGCGATGGCTGCAGCCGACGTGTCGATGACACGCTGCCGACACACCGCCACCGCGTGGATGAACCCGCCCGGCCCTATGAACTCGTGTTCCATGAACACTGTTTTGTCATCCCAGTAGACTGCCTGGAAGGGAAAGATAAGCATTGTTAGGCAGGCTTTTAGTCTGGGTCATCACTAGTAGGATATTGTTCTAAATTTTATGGTAAAGTGCTGTTGAGGCTATGTCTCTTAGAGTGTGTACATAGCTGTTTTTGGATACATCTTAAAAATATAATTATATTAATATTGCTCATTAAAAATAGCTTTTAGCTGACATGAGATACTTAAAATGCCTTATATTTAGCATTTTAGTTTCGTTCTGCTGTCTCTTTACAGTATATTTTAAGAACAAAACAGAAAAATAAACCTTCTAAACCTTGGAATCCACTACTAAACTAAGTACATTTGCATGGCCTAACTATTCCACACATTTCCACAAAACTCATCTCACCCTAGAAGTGATAGTGAACTTGGTGAACGGCTTGATGTACCGCCTGTACCGGATGGTCGCCGCCGCCTGCACCACGGCACCGCCAGCCGCCCGGATGTTGGAGTACAGGCCGGTCCTCTCGTAGAAGTCTGCGCGAGCGAAGTCGAGCTCGCGGAGGTAGCGAGCATTGTTCATGTGGTACAGGAGCGTGTCTATGTCGTTGAGTAGGCAGAATGCTGGAAAGGAACGAGGAGGATTAAGTAAGTTCGAGTGGGTCAGGGGCCAACCCTGGGGTCGGAGTTTTTAAACCGACTGAAGGCCTCCGCCATGGTCTTATATAGGAAACAACCGGGACCGACAATTTAACGCACCCTCCGAAGCACGGTAGCGCTCAGATAGAAATGCCACTATCGGCGACCCATCCAAGTAGGGGTCAAGCTGCACGTTATTTAACAATAGCAATGAACTAACATCGCTTAGTCAAGCTACGGCTCGAGCGCTGGAAGATTGAAGTTTACATATAATTAAGTAAATGTCTCGTCAGGTAGAATGTCCGTCAGGTGGGCGTCAGGAATCGAAACAAATGGCGCAGGAAAGTGGATCATGGAAGGAATCAGGGGAGATACGAGTATAAGACTTCTAGTGGACCGTGAAGTAACACATTAATATACCTACTAAAAAATCCATCACGGAACATCTATTAATAGGAGGAAAGAGAGAAGGTAATAACGCCCTTAAGTCCAGAACCCTCCAGGTGAACTAATAGATCCTCCCCCTCATTCACACAAACTAATCCCCAAAAATTCCCTACCACCCAACTTACAATCAACCTCAGTAGTGTCCAGTATACAGGCTTTCTTCCTAAAATACCGCGCCTTTGCCACGGTGTACATCATGCGCGCAAAGTAGGCCACGTCCACGGTGCCGTACAGCAGCAGAGCACCCGCCACCACCACCGCGCCCCACCCAGGGACGCAGACGGTCCACATGGTGGTATGTGCTGGAAGGGTGGAAATTATTATTATTGACAGGCATTACTATCGCACTGTTGAGCAACGGCCTCCTTCCACGTGTATTGATTTAAGGAAAGTGTGCTAATCCTTTCTATACCAGTCTAGCTTGTCTAGCCAGCTTTGGTGTGGTCTGCCGCGCGGTCGCCTTCTATTTTTTGGGTACCAAACCGTTGTCATTTTAGCCCTTAGTAATTTACGCAGCTAGTAAGTAAATAAAGTACTTAAGGTAGAGTTTAATAATAACATTCCTTCTACATATCAAGTTTCAAGTCCAAAAGTCAGACCTTACATTATCGGCACGTTTGTTGTGTTCGGTTCTATTTCTGTATATTAAATACCCAAGTACAACCAGTGACGGCCAAGGCTAATCTATAAATCGATAGGAACTAACCTCGTTTTACCGACTTACGAGAAAGGAGCATCTCGTATAGATAATTATAAGTTCATGATCACACCAGGGGTGGAACCAGGGTTTTAGTTTTGGAGTTTGAACCCTGGTAAGGGTAGCCTTTAACCTTCCCGTTGAATATGTCTATCCGTTACAAAAAGAATTATGCAAATCGGTCAAGCAGATTTTGAGTTTATTCATTACAAACATACACACAAAAATACACATCTTTCCTCTTTATAATAGTAGTGTAGATTGATTTTTTATTTGTTTGAACGCGACAATCTCAGAAACAACTAATTTGATTTAAATAATTTAATTCTGTAATGGGTTGTAATTTGGCTATCCCGATATTCCCATGGGTAAGGGCACAGCGTGGGTATAACCGCAAGGCGCTGCTAGTAACAACATAAATCTATCTAATATTATAAAGCTGAAGAGTTTGTTTTGTTTGTTTGTTTGTTTGTTTGTTTGTTTAAACGCGCTAATCTCAGAAACTACTGAACCGATTTGAATAATTCTTTTTGTAATAGATAGCCACATTCAACGGGAAGGTTATAGGCTATTTTTCATCCCGAAATTCCTACGGGAACGGGTACAACGCGGGTAAAACCGCGGGGCGCTGCTAGTCCCTTAATAAAACCCTTAAAATACCTTCCCAAGGTTTTATGTGTGGACTAGCGATTATTTTGCCCCACTCTCTCCTTCCTAGGTCCACCACTGACCGTAACTAAGCCTTTTTCATTACCTAATGGGTCTGAGACGCTAATCACGGTCATTACTTAAATGGAAGGAAAAGAAAGCTACGCAATTGGAATCACTACCTTACGTCAATAAGAAACATTTAATTTTTCTATTAAAATCTATACTAATATTATAAAGCTGAAGAGTTTGTTTTGTTTGTTTGTTTGTTTGTTTAAACGCGCTAATCTCAGAAACTACTGAACCGATTTGAATAATTCTTTCACTGTTAGATAGTCTATTTATCGAGGAAGGCTATAGGCTACATTTTATCCCGAAATTCCCACGGGAACGGGCACAACGCGGGTAAAACCGCGGGGCGCTGCTAGTCAATAAATATACCCGGAAAAAACACAGGGTGAGTTGAGTTAGACTCAAACATTTCTTATGAAATCAACTAACTGATCTCACAATGCTTGTGAGACTGTCCTCAGTTTGGTTAGGGCATTGCAGGCTGAATCACCTGATTGCCCGAAAAGTAAGATGATTCCGTGCTTCGGAGGGCACGTTAAGCCGTCGGTCCCGGTTACTTTCTACGGATAGTAGTCGTTACATGAGCCATGTCAGAGGCCTTTGGCGGCTCTATAACTTTGACACCAGGATTGGTCAAGTTGACCATCCACTCGATAAGAAGAACTAACTGATGATATAATGTAGAATCTAACTAACAGATAACGGTACGCCATTTTATATTAATAACTAGCAGCGTCCCGCGGTTATGCCCGCGTTGTGCAAGTCCCTGTGAAAATTTCAGATTGTCCCGTTGGCTCCAAATCGAGATGGAAGTTTCTGAGTGTTCAAACAAATAAAAAAATAAGCTTTTCAGCTTTATTGTATTAGTATAAATAATCGGCAATTTTTAATACGTAGGAATTTATAGAAACAGTGTGCGAAACTCGTAATATCTCACCAGCATGCATTATATCAGTGGCAGACGGAAAATACTACGTTTTTTACAATCTAATTATCTTATCAAACTATAAATAAATACCCGTCTGACCTAATTTTAGATGGCATTGCGAAACTGTACAACACTTAACGCCTTAAAAAATGTAATAGCAAAACATGATTTGCGTATTGCATACATTATTAACTTAGGCGTATATTACAAAACCTACTTATTTAATCCTCTATAATATGCATCATAGATATATTATATAGCATAATAGTTGCTATGCATACGAATGGGTTAGCTACAAGGATTTACAAGGTCATTTATATACTTTACTTACTATAGCTGACCACTTACGCTCTACGCATACAAAATGTTCACCTAACGCCAGAGAAAATAGGTATAATATCCACCACAATTTATACATTAAACGTAATCATATTGTATTCATTTAGTAAGATCAACTAAAGGGTAAGTACAAGAAAACTGCAGTGGTAATTTATACCTCCATGCTCTAAGTATTACCTATACTCGGTCACAGCTGATAGCCTTTTTTTTGTGTAATATTACTTCAACGCTATCTAACGTTGAGGCAATACCTAGTTCAATACACTAGTATAATACTAACAAAAAACAGTTAAAGTTAAGTAATATTATTAGTAAAAAACCTCACCTTTTAATACAAAACCGGTCAGTTGCAAATTCACTTATTAATTAAATCCACATGACAATATTTGTAGAGTCAACCACACAATAATCACTTGTACTAATATTGTAGAATACAGCTGCAATTTCAACCATTTAATTGTGTTATTTAATTGGATTCCCAACAGCCGATCGAGACAAGCGGGTGAGAATTTTCCACCGAACGTTCAAGTGACAGACAGAACCACATGCGCGCGCATTGAGATCAATAAGGTTTATTTGAAAGAAGGTTTCAGTAAATAGTTGGCTATGACAGGGAACTTTGAAGATGCATGTAGCATGCAGCATGGATGCAGCAAGTGTGCAGCAACAAGATGAAACTGATATTATTATCAAAAATATTCAGTGCCTATCCACAAATCCACAAAGTATGGCACCCAACTAGGCTAGGCACTAAACATTTTTCTGAAGGAGATACTCAAGTAATTAGGTACTTTTATATTCTTTTTAAAGTAAACTTACCGAATTATTACTAACTATTGGTTTTTTTTTGTTATACGATTTATAATGGATACTTTTTACAATTTAATTACTTAGAGATGTCCAATAATTCTTCTCAAAATTGGTCTGAGAATATTATTTATTTATTGCTTATTGAGCGTAGTTAATGAGGCCGTGCAGTGGGACATTACGGACTTATCTTATAATTATTTAGTAAAGTAGGTAGGTACCTATTTTACTTTTTACTAAGCCTACCCTACATGAAGGGCGCACTCAACCACGTCCTTTCGTCATCGACATTTTGCCGCGCCGCGCGCCGTCACCAGATCCAGATTCATCACACAATTAAAAAACACCTTTAAACCTTTGACATAAAGTTGAATTTCGTAGCAAGCGTTGTGTTTTTGACTTTGTACACTGTTTGTACGGCTTTACGGATACCGTATAGCGCCGTGCGTCCATTCCACAAGATGGCGGCACGTCGATGACCTTGCTTGCTCTATCACCATCTCTTTCACTCTAGTGCAGATAGAGAGAGAACTCACGACCAGAAAATATTTATACAGTCAGACAGTTCGCGTCAGGGAACGGCAAAAGATAGCGACGTTGCTTGTTGCCGTGTGCATTTTGACTTGTTAAACCAATTTGTTGTTCAATATGAAGACTTTTGCGTACGATATGTTACAGTTTATTAACGTTATTAAAGAAAGGCCGTGTATATGGGACAAGAATAACGAAAATTACAAAGATAAAGCTGAGAGGGACTTGGCTTGGGAAGAAGTGTGCAATGAAATGGACGAAACCTACCGTCACATGTCGGGCGAAGAGAAGAAGATGCTGCGTAAGTACCGTGACGACATCCTGCCGGACAGTGATCATGAAAACAGACATTCGTGGTTTCGTGGTCACTTGATGTTCCTTTATAAACTTTTTGTAGGCATAGTTAATTATAAGGTTCATTATAAGGGATCTCAAATACTTAAATCTGTTAGTGTAATTAGGTACGTAATGTACAAAAATAAATATTTTAAAATATTCCTCACTGTACGGAATCTTCAGTGAGATAAGAGGCCTTTGCACAGCAGTGGGACATTATTGGCTAATTACTTTATTTTATTTTAATTCTCCTAAGAACATTTAAAAAAAAATGTCCTTTGAAAGGGAACAACTTATTCTAAATACCTAACTAGGTACTTACTAAAGATGTAAGTACTCAAAATGGACTATACCTTCGATGAAAACCAGACCCTCTTGTTTTGAAGTCGGATAATAATAAACGCTTTTATTATATATTATGTAAAAAGAATATTCAATGCATTTAATATAGGATGTTTCCTTTTCAGTAAAAAATGCAATATCTTCAGTAGGTACTTACCTTCTTAAAATAGTCCCCTGGAAGTACCAGGAGTAGGGGAGAGGGTGGCAAGATGGGGTAAGACGGGGTACCTAGCGAAATCCACAGTTCAAACTGACCAATCACGCTCGTTCATTCGTCGTTCGATGCGCCGCCATGACACTTGTCAGTCGCCCGGCGATAGATGGTTCGCAAGTGCACGCGTGTCGAAAAAATTCAAAAAAAGTGTTTTACTGCAAATTGTTTATCATATTTTCTCCAGGTTTGACACGTGACTGTGGTTTGTTAAATAACGCTAGCTGGTGAGGTGTTGCTGTGATTGACACTTAAACTAACCTATAATAAGGTAGGCACTGTGTTTTCTTAAGATTGCTGACTGTTTTTTTCTTTTGTTTTTATTGCTAGAAAATGGCTCTGCAGGCAAGATGGGGTAACTTGCCCCCTAATAACAAAAAAATTGTTTTTGTTTGTTGTCAGTGAAAATGATTTTGTTTTTTGTGTGCATAATATAGTTTTTCTTTTTAGAATGGTTCGTGACTACAAACGCACGACTAACAGAGGGTCATGGTCCGAAGAATCCATGCGGGAAGCAGTTAAAGCAGTATTGGATGGAAAAATGGGTTATTATAAAGCAGCTAAGCAATTCGATGTGCCACAGACGACGTTAGAACGAAAAGTAAAGGCTGCTCGCTCAGTATTGAACGAAACATCTGATAGAAATTTACCCATACCAATTAAAGTACCATTGGGTCCTAGGCTGCCTGTTTTTTCTAAGTCTGAAGAAGATGAGCTTTGTTCTTATTTATTAGAAATGGAAGAAAGGCTATATGGACTTACGATTAAAGATCTAAAGTCATTAGTATATCAGTTAGCAATTAAAAATAATAAGCCTAATCCATTCAACACTGAGAAAGAAGAAGCTGGTAGAGAGTGGATAAATGGCTTCCTAAAACGACACCCAGAGCTTTCAATTAGAAAGCCTCGAGGGGGGGGTATGTATTGTGAGGAAATATATTCCGTTTCCATTGAAGGGTGGATATCATGCTCACTATGTGGAAGATGGTCTCATAATAGCTGCGCAGGAATAGATGATGATGATGACGAAGCCATCCACGTCTGCGAGTTCTGCCAGCTTAAATAATCATCTTTCTCTGTGATCATTCTCATCACCCCATCTTACCTCAGGGGGGTACCCCATCTTACCAGGGCAAGACGGGGCAAAACACCTTTTTTTATTTTTTATTTTTTTCTCTTAAATGTTTAACTAAAAGTTCCTAATGACACCAAATATTAGAATAGTAATAATAAGTTGTTAACTAAAAAATAAATATGATTGTCTCACTATGTAATTTTTTATATTATTGACCTTTAAACCTTAAGTACCCCATCTTGCCACCCTCTCCCCTATTTGTATGATTTGTTTGTCAATTTAATGAGGTTTATTTTATGGAAACCTTAAACTTACCCCCAGGAGACGCCGTAGTCACCAGATGGGTGCGAACCCGGGACGCATTCTCAAAATCCCTCCGCCGAATGGCTGCAAACAACAGTCGCAAGTATCTGTACTATAAGCAGCTGCAGTTCCTCGCAGAGGCCAAGGGGTTTAAGGAAACCACAGAGGAAGGGAACGAGACGCACGAAGAGATAGAGATTGAAATCGAAGACTCGATAAAACGGGAACGAGTGAACCATAGTGAAGATAGGCATTTGAATAGAAATACCAAGTGAGTACGGGTTATTGGTGACTAATCTATACTAATATTATAAAGGTAAAATTTTAAGTTTGTTTGCATGTTCGGGTAATCTCAGGAATTACCAGTCCGATTTGAATAATTCTTTTTGTAATAGATAGTCACATTCAACGGGAAGGTTATAGGCTATTTTTCATCCCGAAATTCCCACGGGAACAGGCACAACGCGGGTAAAACCGCGGGACGCTGCTAGTATATTATAAAAATCTCCTGTCACAATGTTTCAATGAAGACGTACCTTTGGATGTCTTTTTTAATTCGAGTTTGAATTCCAACTCATTTATTTGCCTTAAAATGGATGTATATCACACCCTAGAGATCACATTTTGGCCAGAAATGTTGCTTTTCATTAAAACAATCCAATGATTCTGTTTAAGTTTTCAAAATTGGTCCCTGAACATGCAAGAATTAAATTTGTGTCATTCTAAAAGTACCCTAAGTATACTTTATGATAATCTGTAACCTAAACTTAATTTTGTGTCGATTGATAATTTCCAGGCTCAAAAAATCATTTGAAGCGTACGACAACTTCAACGAATCAAATTCTTCACACAGCGAAGACGATTACACTCCATCCAAGAAGGTGAAGAGGAAGTTAAGAAAAGAGGATGACCGGACAAATGATCTGAGTTTCGTCGGCGTAGAAGACGTTAGCATTCAGGACTCGAACCCGAGACTTATGAATGAGGACGAAGCGTTTTTCGCTTCACTACTGCCTACAGTGGTAAGGTACAACGAAGATGAGAGATTAGAGTTTAGAATGGAAGTCTTGTCAGCTATGAAGAAAATAAAGGATAAAAGAGATGTGTTTTAAAATGTATATTGTCCTTCTTCCTCACTGTACTGATATCTTCAGTGAGACGAGTCTTTTGGCGTGTAGTGGGATATTTCTAGCTAAATTCATTTGTTAGTATAACTTCTGTGGTAGTATACGAATTTGTGATAATTTAGATTTAAATCTTCCAATCGTTTTTAATAAGAAAGAGCAATTAATAATGTCTTGGTGTTAGGCTCAATTAGACACCAATTTGTACATAATTACAATGTAAACACTAAAGTTGGTCGCTCATGTAACGCCCCGTCATGGTCGGTTTCTTACGCAAATGAGAATGGAGACTACGAAATTATATGTGTTAAGATATCATTCTTCCGAGTGATGCAGTTAAATGAGCGATGACCTAAATTAGTAAGGACATAAGGTATTTTTACTTAAAGAACATTTGATTTTATAATTTTAGTTTTTGACCTTATATAAACTTGACTTTGTAACTTCGAATAATTAAGGATGTCAAAATAAATTCTAAAAAATAAAAACAATTGAATTATTTAATAGATAAGTTTTAATGATCATTTCTTCTGCAGCATTTTCCAAAATTATGTTTACATAATCGAAAAAGAAACAGTCTGCTTTCTTTATAAAATAAATGAAACTTCTACACAGTTTCTTCGCCGCTATTACATTAATATAACTTCTTAATGAAAAATATAACAAAAGAAACGCATCAGCGAAATACTGTATTTTAATTTTAAAAGTCGATAATATCTGAGTGTACAATGCTATCTACAACATTAACAATATCGGATTATAATATAAAAATTGAACCTTACTTTAGAAAATGGCAAAAAATCCATCGTTATATTGAAATAAAATCACCTTGGTATTTATTCAAAAAAGTTTCGATTAAAATACGTTTATGTTTAATATATTGAATTTATACATTTATAGCCTTCCGATGTTTACGTCATGTACTGGAGAACAGTCGACTTCGATTCGTAAAGGCATGGACTCGTGAACGGCTAATAACACCTATCTTAAGCTACATGAATAACCGAACACAAGGCTATACGCGCCCGCATCGTGCACAAAAATCCTTTAATTCCAATTACAATATTTCACTAGAAACGTTCATAAAACGTCTAAATTCACTAAAAGTCCGCCCCATTCCGTGTATTATTTACAAATTCGTAATAATAGAATGAATCTAACACAATCGTACGGAGGGGTTACAATCTTCCAATATTATAATGCCTCTATTTACACCAAGCTTTCTGAATACTGCGTAACATTGAAAATAGTTTCTATATGGGCTTAAAGCCGTAAGAAGCCGCCAGTAGCGGCTATACTTCTAAGGAGACACTATTACAGTGACTAGACGGTCCCCATTATCATAATATGAGGACAAAAACGTTATTATTTACACGTATTACACTATATTTACTATCTTAAACATATTGCTAACATTACATTTAAAAAATACGACGTTTAATACAAAATATAACTCGTACTTAATCAAAACATGTTGACACAGCACAGCGGTAGCTGGTAACCGACATCTCCGTATTTCTTTATTTATATTCAAAAAACTGAAAATTCTCAAAAATAATTCAAATAATCCCGTTAAAGCTTCCATATCGATTCAAAGAAATTTGTGCTTTTACTTATGGAAGTCAGCTTAGTCGCTAAATTATTATACAATGTAATACAAAAAAAATGCTTACAAAATACAAGGACTCGAACGTACTGGTAATCGCATTAAATTAGGGAAAGTAAGTAACATCAGTCTAGCGGTACAGGGGGCTATTCCGTAATATATCTATACTAATGATGATTAAATTCACGTCTGAGTATGGCCTGTTATCACTATTTATTGAAACACTTAACTACAAAAAGTTAAACCTACATTTAAGTTTCATTATACATTACATAATAATTATGTATTATACTAATATATTACACGAAACAGCTGTAACAACGAAAACGTACTCAGTTTCATTTATAAAGTAAAATGTAATAAACAAATTTGAACTGATAGGTGACAAACACGCTTAGAAAACAATAACGCCAACAGGAACTACTGCGGTACGATAACAAAATGGTGCAATGTATAGACGCGAACGTAATTACTTAAAAAAATATATATACAAAACAATTTCAACAACGTTTATCTTATAGTTAAGAGCGTGAACCTTGTGAGGAAGAGATCGCGTATCAGTCAGGACAAGTTACTAAAAAGTTATCTATAAACGGTGCGATTTGCTCACGACTTCTCAAAATCTTTCACACACAAACACAGAGCAACAACCATCTTAAATTACCGTTATCGTCATCTAAATCGCACCGTGCATAGCCGCTTTAAAGTACTACAGTCAAGTTTAAGTCGTGGTAGTAAACTCTGGTTTCTTTTGTCGAGATTTCTTGGGTTTGTGCGGAGCCGGCTCGCCGCTGCAGCAGTGGCAGCCTCGCTTGACGACGCCACGGCTCGAGGCGCGGCGTCGGTTCGACTCCTGGCAATGTTCGCCAGCTCGGGTCTTACCGCCGGTATGATGTTCGTGAAGTATCGGTGGATGAGGACGCCGGGCTGGGTACGTGCGCAGCGGGGGATGCTCGTCGGAAGACCCGTCGCTGCTACGTTCTGTCCTAGCTGCCTTAATCACTGAATCAAGTCTAGTATGCACTCCAACGCTCGAGTCAGTTGAAGCTTCATCGTAAGGACTTTTACAGCATTTGTCGCTGTCACTGCTGAAGTCCATTCTTCGTCTGCCTTCGGATCTTTCCGAGGCGGAGTTTGATTCCCAGAACAGTTCTGGATGACGTTCCGGTGAGGACGCGTCTCCGCCCATTGACTCTAGATCTCTATTATCCTCAGCTTTGTCCATGATGTTCTCTGGAGGGTCATCAACTAGGTACCTCTGTTGGCGTCTATCATCATATCTGACTCTTCTGATGACCTGCGCGCCTTGTCCACTGGAGTGGACTATAGCTGGTGTCGTGTTAGACATTTGCATGTTCATGTTTTCTCTGGTTTCCCGGAGCAGCGCGTCGAATTTGCTCATGCCGTCATCCTTGACTAGTACCGACGGCATGTTGTGTTGATGTTGTTGCGGGGCTGGAATCGCGTTGATCATGTTGTCTATGTCAGTGAACTTGACCGTTTGGTTGCCGGCGGGCTCGACGGTGGCCTGCGAGATGACAGTGGTCTGCGGCGCCATGACCACGGTGCCGGGCACGCGGCTCGAGTGGAACGTGATCTGTCGCCCTTTGATGCCTTGCGCTATTGTGAACGGTGGTATCTGAAAGATAATACACAAGCAGTTTAGACACACATTAATCACAATTTTGGATTATATTCCAGAGCATGAACTATTTTGATAGAAGTACAAGAAGAAGGTTACGGCTAAAGGCTACCTTTAAAACAGCACCATAAAACAAGTAATAACTTACTTTTTATTTCCCGACGTTTCGAGGGGATCGCACCTGGTGCAATCCCCTCGAAACGTCGGGAAATAAAAAGTAAGTTATTACTTGCTTTATTAAGTTTTCTAACACGAAAAAACCCGTGTGAGTACGTTAAAACTATGTGTTCAAATCGTGTAAGTTTAAAAAAGACTAGCACCATAAAACTCTAGTAGCATATAAAACGTTCAGCCACCAAGATGTCCAAAAAAATCCGTTTTTGACAGGCGACAAGTGGCTATTATAATTACTTAAGAATATTAACCTAAAACCGAACCTAACTTAAAAACATTAAAGATCAAAATACAACTACCTCCCCGTCCTCCGGCTCCGTATGAAACGTCGTATTGGGGTGCGACCTGGCGAACTCCTCATGGTCCAGCTGCAAGGTCGCCATGCCGTCTTCCCCTACAGTGACGATTTCGCCAACGTCGTCCAAGTTGATGTCCATATCTTGGCGGTTGTGGTCGTGTGTTAGGAGGTGGTCCGTAGCGATTTGGTCGTCCAAGTCCAGCTGGTTTAGTACTGTCGGTTGGGCTGTGGGGATGAGGGTTGGTTGATTATGTTGTGAAATGGGAGATGGGTAAGTTTATATAGTGAAGGTACGTTTATAATAATAAACAGGGGGTTGTTGTTGAATCCAAAAAGTTTTTAGTTGTATATGGCATCATTTGACGCAAACATTTTCTTAAAACATTCCTTAAAATCCAAGTTTATGAGTCGTTGAATCAGCATACAACTTATAAATTCGATTAAAAAAACTTACAATCCATTTCTAACCCCTTAACATAACCAATAAAGTATCTATCCATTGTATAGAATTCTATTCTTCTCCCTCTATGATAAAACATAAAACTCACGAGTGTGACAAGGATCTATAGTCTGTTCATGCGCTGGTGAAGGCGCGAACAGCAGTTCAGCCTCCGGGAACAGCTCTGATGCTGAAGGGGAGTCCACGCCGAGGTCCTCGCACTCTTCCGACAGGGATTTCTGATAGACAAGGTAAAGTAAGTATTTATACCTGTAACATCCCACGGCAGATATTTTTTACTGAAAATCCTGCTAATACATTTTTTTTGAGGTTATAGAGGTTTTTAAGTTACCGAGGTTTGAGTTATCGAGGTTCTACTGTATTATAAATGCGAAAGGTTGTGAGGATGTATGTATGCTTGTTACTCTATTACACAAAAACTGCAGAAGGGATTTGGATGAAACTTTACAGTAATACAGGTTATACATCAGAATAACTCATGGGACACATTTTATCCCGAAATTCCCTAAAATATAGATGTTAAAATGTTAGTTGCATATTTTTTTCGTTAAAGCATGTCGGAGGCTTATAGGTGGACTACAAACTTCGACACTAAGTTTTAACACTAACCTATATGAAAGGAATGAGTGAATTTACCTGCAGTCGTAGTTCATGTTCCAATATAGCGTATTTATGTCTCAATGCCGCCGCCGACACATGTGTAAGTCTGTGATGTCTCCCATCTTTGCGTTGCACCACCTACAATCAATAATTTTGTTACTATATGTTACATAATACCAAATAAAAAGATGTATTTTTAAACTGGTTTATGGATTTTTGGTTTAGTTGGTTAAATAATTTTGGTTTAGTAAATTTTTAGATTATATTCAAAGCAAGCTTCATGTTAAACATTTTATGAAGTTCTATGACCTACTATGACTTTAGAATGACACAATGACTGCAAAGCTAAGCTTTAACAATTTTAAATTTTAACATTATTTTATACAGAATCACATTTAAAATTAAACCTAATTAACTACGACATTTAGAATGATTATCAAATAACATCTAAATGAATAATAAAGGTTACAATTGAAATGATATTTGATTTGAATGAAGGATCATGCGTAGAAGAATGCAGGAACCAGATTGAACAATGGAGACACGGTACCGTCTTTGGTCATGCAAAATAAAGAATATCTATGGGACGTATTCGAAGCTTGGCCCGCCGGCCTGGTACAATCAAATGATGTAAATTAAAATGTAAATCGACAGACCAAATGAACAGGGGAGCGAGAATTAATGTAAAAACCTAGTGAGTAGATTGATTGTGAATACAAGTGTTACTGCATCGTATTCGAATATAAATTAAGATCTCGCAGATACAATAGATTTAATAACGGAAAGTAAAGACAGTTTTATTTATTTCATTTCTATGGATAAACTTTAAGTGGTATTGTGATGATTTTTTTGATATATTTTATTACCAATAATGATGATAAAACATAATGAATTTCATGCAGACAGTCAATAGTATTTCAAATTAATAACACATGACAAGTAATAGAGATACGAATAAATAACAAATGACGTTCACGGTCCAATCTACACAAGATAATATGCATCTGTCTTGGTTTGTATGCGGCATGCCAATGGCAATAGCAAGTGACATAAGTTGATTGACAGAATAACGTATAGACACGGATTTTTCTTTCTCGTTCTAATAAAACCCTTGTCTAAATGTTAACCGCGCTTTAAGGTAAGTATCAAGTGTTGTTATTAGCGTTAGTATTGTCATTAGCAACCCACCAACAAACATATAGACAGAGCCGTCAAAATAAATGGAGGCGTGCATTCTACATAAGAGGCTTTCGCTATATCTGAGGTATCAGGGTCTGCGCCAGAGCTACGGCTGTCACCTGGTGGTAGGGCCTATCGTCGGAGTCGGACGCGTCAATATCGTAACCGCATCGAGAGTCGTACATCGACTTTTTGGTATCGACGTCGAACATCTTATCAAATATCCGTTGCGCCTCCATATCTGGACTGTACCGATCTGGGATCGCGTCCTGAAGTGGCAAAACGTGCGTCACAAATACGCTTTCAACACTATTGCTGTGCTGTGATCAATTTCATTAACACGATAAAATGGTTAGACAAATTTTGTCGCGGTTAGACTTATCAGTATAGGATTAATAAGATAAATTGTTGTGACTCACCAGAACTGTTCTGTCCATGTTGTCAGTGCGGACTATCTCTTCGTACCCGTAGTCGTCGGCGATGCTCGAGGAAGGAAGGTTCCAAGGGCCGGAGCCCTCGGGGCTGGCGGCGCCGCGCTCCGGTTTGCCCTCCTGCGCCTCCCTGTCAGGCCACGGCGAGCTCATAGCTCTCGTATCCACTAAATCAGGAGGAGTCGGAGCGGACGCTGGCGATGCAGTGCTGTCCGGCGGCTGTACGGTAGTAGCCGGGGTCGTGATGTTAAACGTCTGCAAGTTATGTAATGCCGTTGAAGGCAGCCGAATATGCCGCACCCCTGGCCTCGTCAACATTGGCTTCAACCCCCCTGGGCCGATCAGCCTCTGAAATAACAACGTCCCGCCGGTGCCGCCCTCGCCGCCTCCTACCAACAACTTCGGACCACGGTTGGTAACAATCGCTATCTGCTGTCCACCCTTAACCATTGATACTGGTAACAAGTAGTTTGCGGGCATCAGTACCGTCGTGGCTGGCTTGCCCGTCGTATTTCTGGCCACTGTTATAGCTTGACCGTCAGCTAAGATGACATTCCGCTGTGGTATCGTTCGTGTTTGAGTAACGTGGGTGGTGGTGGTGGTGGTTGTAGTCTCCTGTTCAAACGTTAACTTCCTGACTACTTTTCGGGGACTCTCTTGAGGTGAGTGGCTTTCCATACACTCGGCGCATTCTCCTAATGATGTACCGCAACTACTGTCTTCTGAGCCTATAGTACGGCAGCTGTCCTCTCCGAGTATAGGACTCATTTCACGTCGACGAGACCCACTGGAGCTCTTTTTTCGTTTCGAGCCTGTTCCTGGAGGCAAGTTGTTTCGTCTCCGGGGAGCAGGCTTATCTTTATCAGGTGAATTTTCGACCTGTTCTTTATATTCGGCCAATATGTACAAAATTCTTTGCGTCGTTTGCTCATCTTCGAGTGGTTTCTGTGACGACGATGTTTTTGGTGGTGTAGTATTTATTTTCATAGCAGTTGAAGACGAAGAGCTAGATGTTGACGTTTTGGGCTTCTTCTTTTTCGGTTTTGGTTGGGAACTTGCTTCTGATGAAGCTGTTTCAGACGTTACAGTGTGCGGGATGTGTGTGGAAGATGACGGCGACTCGACGATGCCAGAGGAGTCTGGCGATCGCACGAAAGAAGATGCACTGGCAGAGGTAACGGTGGACTTTCTATTGACGAAGTTAGATATGTTTAGAGCCTGCCCGTTACCAGTGGGAAACAAAGCTGGTGGCGTTTCAGAGGTGGAAGTGCTTGGGGCTGTGCTGTCAGTGGCGTCAGTCGATGAATGCATGCTGGAGAATGAGCTGTTAGACGAGCCAGGCTGAACAGTACTTCTTTCTTTCACTTGTTCCAATACCATATCGAACTCCCTCAATTGCTCGAGCGTAGAAGAACTCATCTGCGATTCTGGTGACGACTGACTTTCCGGTGGTTTCGAAGGCCTCGCTGGTTGAGTCTGCGCTGGCAGGCGAATCGATTGGCCCAGTCCAGGAGCTGTCGTCAGAACTAACTGTTGATACACTGGATTCGTGCCGCCGATAACATTTCTTTGTATTTGGAAGAAGGATGGTCTTACAACTCTGGCTCCTGATACCATTTGAGGATTTTTGCTCAACATAGGTAGCTTAATGCGCATTTGTGTTAGAACTGGTTGAGGTGGGGGGTTGTGTGGTGCTTCGCTAGTGCTGCCCATCTGAGCGTTATTATCATCTGACGTATTATTAGAGTTTGTTGTCTGATTCTGAACTATTTTGATCACTTGTGATTCACCTTCCTGTGTGAACTTCCCATCGGATTGTTGTTTCTGGGCTGAATCATCAACTCTTTCAGTACTAGGAACAGTAATCAAGTTTATAGTCTGTCCACCTCCAATGTTAACTGGTATTTGGCGTGTATAGATAACACCGCCGTGCATTGTCTGTATATTCATGGGAGCGATTGTCTGTTTTAATTGTTGCACTAAATTGGTCGAAGCTTGGGTGCTTTGCGGCGTAGACGGCTTTCTTATCAACATCGGTGGACTACCGATGTCTCTTATTTGGTCTAAATGTACGTTATTGTCTCCCTGAGTACATTCTGAGTTTTCAGACATACCTTCGTTATTCAGTTCACTTTTGTTATCTTGGTATACTTGTTTTCCAAACACTTGGTTGAATTTTGGTAAGCTTGTAGACTTTTCTTGATCAGATTTCGAAGACCCATTCTGTATAAACTTGGCATAATTTTCTTCGTATACAGAACGGGATTTTATTTCTTGACCATCTTTGTTATTGGCATTAGAGGGGCTTAAATCTTGAGCGTCGTTTGTTTTTGGTGCAGCTTGTTGTATCGTCGAAGGATCAATTGGCTGCAGCCTAAGCACCATACTACGCTGATGTGGGGCATTCAGTTGTATAGATTTTCCATCAGCTGATTTACAAACGAATTGCACCATTTTTTGTTCATTCGAGCCTTGTACATTGGCAAGATTAGTAAGGAGATTTACTCGTTTTATCAGTTGACCAGTATTGCTATTTTTTTGGTTGGTGTTAACAATATGCAGTAACTGGTTTCCTTGTAAGCCTGCATCGACCAACGACAACCCGCTGAAAGTATTCGTTTGAGAAGAAGGTGTGCCGTTTGTAGCACTTTTATTTTGCAGTATGTGTAATAATGGAGTACCGTTCTGTTTACTTAGCACCGTCTGTGTATTACCACCTTGAACGAAATGCAAGACGGGTGGGTTTGTATTCTGGCCTCCTTCCGATAGCCCCGTTTGATTTAATGGAGGGGGTAGGATTTGAGCCAGCGCTTGCTGTAAAGCCATCGCATTTATAGGTGTTGATTTGGAATAACTGCTCGACGACGTTGTAGTAACAACATCTGATTGAGCGTTCTGTGATATTATATCCACTAATGCGTCTGCATTAGTAGTGTTCACATTATCAGTAGTGGGCGAGATACCCGCCGCATTCATCGCATGTGCAATTTGATCAGTTTTTTCAGATCCGTTGTCTTGTTGTTCAGAATACTGTTCGGAGATTTTCTGATCATCTGTGGTGTTAACAATGTTTGAGAAACGGTTTATATGTGAGTTATTTTCTGAGCTTATAGGCACATTAGCATCTTCATTGTATGTGTAGCTCATGTCTCTATCGTTATTTGAAACTGGTGCTGTTTGACTCTCATAATTCACACGCGATTCGTTCAAATTATTTTGAGGGTTGTGTTCAGTTAGGCCAATTTTCCCATCAGAATTGATATCTTGATTCTCAATAGAAGCTTGATGGTGTTGGTTATATTCCTGAACTAAAGGTAATGTGATATTAGCGGTAGTTAATTCAGTGTATTCGTTTTTTAATGAAGTCTGCGAGTCATCTCCGGGGCTGTTTTCAGCTGAGCATTGCGATGGACTCACGTTGGAGACATGAGTCACGCGAGGGTCGCAAGTCACAGGGTTTTGTGCTGACGCGCTCACTGGCAACTGTCCTACTTGCACAACATTTACGGCGACTTCAACATTGGGTATTTGTAAGAAATCAGATGACGTTAATCCATACGGAAAGTGATTCAGGTCATTGTCGATGGTGTTTTTGTTTTTGTTCATTGAGCTATAAAATAATTCCGCTGATGTTTGTCTGAAAAACGACTGCACCTTCTCTTTCAATCTTATATAGTTCACATGTCTCATAATTGTATTATGCTGATCTTCTTGTTCTTTGGCATTCCTTTTAACAGCATGAGTTTCGGACAACATAAACGGCTGATAATGTTTTACGTCCGACAGAGTCGCAGCCGATAATTTTGGATCATTTATTGTGTTCAAATTTTGTATGACTCTGCCGGACTCCTCACCAAAACCCATACTGAAATTTGTTTCGTTAATTTCGATGGATTTATATTGACTCGCATCGTATTCTGTGACGAGTTCTTGCGCGAGAGTTTGGTTCATTGGGTCTGAGATCGGTTTCTCCTCTTCTTCAGCAAATAAGTAGTCTTCAGAAGTATTTTGAATATTTACACAATCATTATTAGCATTGTCGTTTATTGGCCAACATTTCACTAATTCATCAACATCAATGCATTCTTTATGAAACGGTCTAGAATAAGAAAATTTTATCGAGCTGCAGTAGTCGAATAACCTTTTGTACTCTTTGGAATAAACAGTCTCTGTCCAAGACGCAACAGTAAACTTAGGGTAGTCTATATTTTTCCCTTTTCTGTATTTTTTGTTGACTATTTTACTTATATCTGTCATATCTCTCTTGCGTTTTAATAGTTTCCTTTTATTTTTTCGATTTTTTGTATAAGTTTGATTGGGTAGCAATATTTTTAAATCTTCGGAGTCTGAGTTGACGAGCTCTCCAGAAACTTCATTTTCGTTGATTATTTGCATGATTTGTTCGTCATTGTCGTTTACGTTCCCATCAGATTCTTCGACGCCCTGCAATGGGAACATGTAACAAGTTCCTACTTCGGGGTCCTCATATTCAATACCTTTGAGCACTACATCCGATCCTTCTTTTCTAGTTAATTTCAGGTATTTGGTAATTATCTGATTGCCTGGGGAAGCTAGACACACAGTTTCATTTTCATCTGCATTTCTGACAGACACTTCCATTGTTATAGACATGTCTTCCGACTCTATATTTGAGTAGCATTTCACTGTTGATTCACTTTCAATTTCATCGCCAGGTTTATTAGAAGTATGATCTACTGCATGTAAAGACGTCTTTACATCTAATAGATCATTTGGATAGTTTACTATCTTACCGCCATGGTGAATAACATTGTCTTTAACATTTTTTCTACCATAATCATGATCTGGGATCTCGCTTATTTCTTCGCAAGATTTTTCTGTGATATCCTGAATATGTTTATCTTCTAGAGTTTCATTATTGTCAGTTAATTTTGCAGAATTATCATTTTGGTCTCCAAACAGCGTTCCAACATCAGTTATACGGCTATGTTCAGCAATAGCTTGATTTTCCGGCGGTGCACTTTCTTCCAAAACGTTCGTTGTTTTGCCGTTAATATCATCTTGGATTTTACATTCAACTTCAGATAACTCCATATGTTCGGTATTTAAGATTGTTTCAGAATGATCGTCGATTGACTTGGGGATAATGTCATTTCTGTCTTGTAAGATATTCATTGGTGTTTCAATATTGCAAGTACATAAAAAGTCAGGTGATATTAGTCTATTAACATCTTGAAATTCAAACTGTGACTCAACATCGGTCGTCTCATTATTTTCAGTAATATTAATTACCTCAGTAATATCTTGGTTTTCCGGTTGTTGGTCTTGGTAACTGTTCCTTATGCTTTCCGCAATATTAAGCAGAGTTTTATCAGCGTTATCATCTTGAGTGTCACTCTGCGATACAACTTCAGTTGTCTCAATATCATCGATATGAACCATTTCATCAGTATTTTCTTGATTTTTAGATTTAATACTGTCTTCCAAAATATTCAGTTTGTCTTGAGTACAGACATTTTCAAAATCCATAGGTATTTCATTGTCGCAGTTGGATATTAAGGTAGTTGATTTTATATCTTGGACTTTACAATGCGAGTCGAAGTCAGTTGACTTACTAATTTCAGCAAAATCGATTATTTTAGTCATCTCTCGATTTTTAAGTTGTATGCTTTCTTCTGTTACATCAGTTAGGTCTTCGGTATTGTCAGTTATATCTTGAGCAAAATCAATAGATGTTTCCTTATCACTATTAGCTTGAATTTCAAATTGCGATCCAAAATCAGTTGTCGTATTAGTTTCGAAGATTTCTTCAGTTATATCTTGATTTTCACTTTGTAAACTTCTATCTACTATGTCAGTTGAGTCTTGATTATCGGCGCTCATAGTTGTTCCCTTATTACAAATAGATAAAATTTCCGTTGCACCACTACTGTCTTGAGTTTCACACAGCGACTCAATTTCTGTTGTCTCATTATTTTCAGTTTTATCGGTTTCGGCTTCAATAATCTCTTGATTTACTACACTTTCTTCTAATACACGGGTCGGGTCCTGAATATCATGACTTAGGACTTGTGCAGTATCAGTGAACCTTAACTCGCATTTAGATAGAATGTCAGGTGAGTCAACATCATTATTATCCAGATTTTCACACAACATTTCAACATCAGTCGTCTCAATACTTTTAGTAACAACGATTTCATCTGTATTCTCATGCATTTCCGTTTGTATACTTTCTTCAATTATGTTGGCTGATTCTTGGGTATCGTCATTTGTATATTTTGATGTGTCGATAGGCGTTTCAATGTCACTATTAGATAAAAAGTCAGTTTCGAGAATAGATGGAGATGTACATAGTTCTAGTTCACTATGATTATCCGAAGAATTTTTAAAGCTCACGTGCTCGTTGAGTTGAGCTTGTGTAGGTATTTTTTCTATGGATAAATCGAGCGTATCATTTTCCATTAAATCTAATGCATCATCCAAATTGTCGTTATCGTTAGCTGAATTGTCCAATTTTGGTAGTTGTTCATCATTTTCACTCATTTTCAGTACTTTAGGCGAAGACGTGACATGTACAAGTCCAGATTTTCTTTTTAGTATATTAATCGTTTGAACTTTTATATCAAATAGCTCGTCTATTAGACTGTCATTTTGCAGACGGTCCAATACAATATTGATTAATTTAGATACATTCCTGTATTCAACTTCTTGAATAGTAGTTTCTTCACTTAATGTTACAAAATTGATTTTGTTTAGCAAATTCATTTTTTGTTTGGTCTCAAATATATCGGCTTCACACAGTAAAGTTACAGTTGGTTGTACATTAACTTCATTAGTAGCATTAGTTGTCTCCTGGTTCTGTTGCATTTCGTGTTTAGTTTCAGTGTCGCACGTCAAAGGAACACATGTGTCGATGCATGATCTTTTATGTCCCAGGGCTGCAATGACATCGAAAATTTGTATAACCGGTGAATTTGCTCTAAGATCCTCTTCATCCATCGTTGGCGACATTGGTGTAGGAGCAAAGTTATAGGCATCAATAGAATCATCGGAAAGTGTCAAATCAACCAATGCTTCGCTGTTGTTATCAACATTAGCTTCTGTGAGAGCCTTAGCTCGAAGATGTGTTTTTGTGAAATCACATTGAATTAATTTAACAAAACATTTGCGATTAATTATATCTGAATATTTTTCGTTAATATTTGATTTCGCATTACCGACACAGTCACTATTAGGTTGTTCATCCATCATCTGAGTACTATTTAGCTGTAATTCTTCTAAAAGTTTATCTTTCAATACATCTATATTTTCTTCAGGATTGATTTCAGAGTCTTGTTTCAATCCTAGTTCTTTTAACACGTTATCTTTTAGAACATCGATTTGTGCTTCTAATAAACTAGGAGTATTACTTATTGAATTTTCTTCTACTTTATGTGTTGACGCCTGTACTTTTGGAACTAAACACTCATCTTCATTTAACTTTTTTAAAGAAACGTAGCAATGCAGATTCAGTTTCTCCTGATGTTTTGCAAAAATGTTGTTACCTAATGGCTTCATTTTATATTTTCCGTATTTTGTCATTACTTCTTGAGCTTCTGGAACCTCATCTTCGTCATCACTGAGGAGATTAATGGTCTCGATAGTCTCAGAGTCAACAACACGGTGAATTTCCTTAATTTTAGACTCAAATATTATAGAGGGATTGTTTTTCGATACTGTATTAACTTGCTTGACATTTAAAACGTATTTTTTAGTACTTTTTAAACTGTTAATTAAAACAGATTTGATTGCCGGTTGCTCAAATAGCATATCAACATTGACAAGTTGTCCTGAAACTGTGGCCTTGAAAACTCTCCCTGTTGGAAGTCTAATCCGTACCGACTTTTCAAGTGGATTCGAACTGTCCGATGGTAAATGTTCGATTTTAATCTTATCTTTATATGACTGTGGAATTTCTGTCATATTTGTATGGTTTAGTGTTATATTGGTAATTTTTGGGGATGGTTCTGGTTCTGACACTATTTCGATATCATCGTCATCAATAGTTACTTCTTTAGGTTTTTCTGGAATTTCAGGAACTTTATCAGGTTTCGAGGTTTCAAAACCTTTATTAGGTTTGTTGAATTTAGGTATTGATTTAGGTTTCGGTTGTTTTCGTACAATCTTTTGGGTAATATCACTATCATACTTTTGATTGGTCAAACCTGTCACTGATTTTACTTTTTCTATTACTTTTTTAGAGGTGGGGGTTGCTTTCATGATTTGCACGTCAGAACTTTTTTCGGAAATGGAGTCTTTTTTGTCAACTGATTTAAATTTAGCACTCGAAGTAGTAGATTTAATCACTTCTTGCGACTTTTTGATCTTGTTTGTAGTTTGTTTGGCGTCTTTGGACATTGACTTTTCTAAAACAATAGGTACCTCTTTGATTATTCCAGTTTCATGGTCTAAAATAATATTTTTGGGTTTTTCTTCAGGTGTTGATTTTTGATTGTTGTTATCTGATACAGTACTTACTGATTCAGCGACAGAATTATTCTTTTTAATCTGATCAATTACTAACTCGGGCACTTTAGCCTCTTTGAGACACTCAGATGAGTTACTTGTAGTTGGTTCAATTTTGCTTGATTTCTCATTTTCTTCCATTACTTTACAGTCGTCAATATTTGGAGTAGTTTTAAGTATTTTAACACCTGTTAATTCCATTTCAAAATCAATGTTATCAAAGGGAACAGGATTAATTATTTCTTTACATTTTGCAGTGTCAACAATTGTTTTCACATTCCTGTTAGTTTTTGCAACAGCCTTAATTTTAGCAACTTTCTTCTGTATATTTAACTTCTTAGCATTTTTATTTTTTATTGCAGTTTTTACTTTTTTGCAATTTTGAATCTTCTTTGTATTTCGTGCTTTCTTTTTAGCTGGTGTATTCTGTTCATTTGGCAAAATATGTTTCTTTTCTATAATATCATCTTTCAGAGATGATTTTACGACAGAATTGGATTCCGATTTTGATTGATTGCTAATATCAGCTTCAGTCTCCTTAGTTTCAACGTTATCAGGAAATGTTTTAGGAGTATTAGGAAGAGTGTTACTATCTGATCTTACTCTTTTAGACCTCGGCTTAACCGGTTGATCGGCGCCTAATGATTTGGGTTTTATACGATTGGACGATCGAAGTAAAATCCGGCGGCATGTCATTGGCTCACTTTTATTTTCTTTGCAACTTTCAATAGAATCCTTCACTGTATCAGATACATTTTCGACGTTTCCAATAAAAGAATCTTCTGAATTTTCACGCGATGGTGTCGTTTTAATTTCTTTTACTACATGGTTGCCAATCTCTAAGGTATCTTTGGGTCGTATAGGTGAATAGCTGAGTGGTATAGCTTCTCCGTTAGATATGTTAGTAACTTTTCTATTTATAATGGCCAAACGTTTCTTTTTCACTCTTTCAATGTCAACTATACTCACTTTTTCATGATCATTTTTTACATATTTACTTTTAACGTCAATGTTTTCCGCGGCAGGGAATTTATCTTGAACTTGCGAGAGTACTTTTCTTTCGCAAGTTTTATTTAGGTTGGTTTCAATAGTTTGTATCTTGGTAGTGTCTTGATTAAATTGTGGACATTGCAGTTTAGGTTTCTCTTCCATATCATTGACAGGTCGCGCTGGTTCTTGACTTTGCGGGACATGACTTATATTATGTCTAGCATTAACATCCTGCTTTTGAACGATGTTCGGCACGGTTTGATACACATTATGATGAGATGTAACTGTTTGTTGTTTTGGCAAGTTATCTGGGAAATGGCCAATTGTGTTATTAGACGATTTATTATAAGTTACTTGTTCATTATACACATTATTAACGGTGCATTGGCTCTGTATGGCATTTGTGGCTTGAAGGAGATTATGAGTAGACATTGTCACGGCATTGCCAATTATAACTGGGTTTACTATTGGAGCTGCGAATTGCGTGGTTTGATATAAAGCCATGTTTGGAGTGTGCACCGTCATAAAGGTATTCTGGTTCATGTTAGTGACAGTTTGTATTGGTGCTTGGTTGGCCGGATACCCTCCGTACATAAGGTCATTGCCAACTTGAATAACGTTTTGGACTGAAGTTTGTTGGGCTAAAGTGTTGTAATACAAATTCACATCAGCAGTACTATTTAATAAAATTTGATTTTGAGATTGTGCCGTTTGTCTGTTTAAAGTTGTCCGAGGAGCATTTAAGCATGGCATTGGCTTGTGGACACTAACAGTATTTGATGTTTTGATAACATGCGTAGATACTTTAGGATCGCATCCAATTTTGCGTTGAGTTTGAGTAGGCAACTCTGCATTACTTTTAGAGTTTGAATATTCAGCGATGTTTTGTGTCATTTTCGGCGGGGATTTGTTGTACACCACAGTAACACGTTTCTCATTAGTTTTGTTCTGTTTCAAGAAATTTGATGCAGCATTATTATAACTTTCTTCATCAGACGACAGTTCGCCAATTTCTTTACGTAAATCGTCATCCATTAATTCTTCTATGAGGTCGTAGTCAGAATTATGTATTCCAGATATAAATGGGTCCTGTTCTTTAGGTGCTCGATAAATGAGAGTCTTTTTATGCGCGTCAGAAGGACGCTTCTGAGATATTTCGCTATTAGACACATTATTCAATACTTTGGCAGCCTCATGCTTCGGTGCCGATTTTAGTACGCTTTTGTTGGTTTTGACATCTGACCGACGAGATGACTTAGCAGTACTTTTAGCTCCTTGTTTATGTTGACTTAGAATATTGGGTTTTGATTTATCTGCTTTAATCAGTTGTTCATCATCGTTGTAAAAAGATAACGTCTTTATTGGTTTCGCATTATTGTTCTGAATGATGCTGTTCTCAAACTCTTTTTCAAAAGAACTATTGTTCAAGGCAATTGCCAGTGCGTCTGGACCGCGTTTTGGTGTTTTATGAGCCAAAATGGCATTAAGTACTTCTTTCCAATCGCTTTCGCTTTCAGATTTCTCGACTTTGGGCTCTGGTTTCACTATCCTTTTAATTTCAACCTTGTTAACTTCTTGGATCTTTACATTATCTTGCTCAACAGGTGAATTTTTCTTCGTCACTTTCGGTGGGACTTTGGTAGTAATTTGAGCGGCTTGTGCTGGCTTGATGATTGAACTAGATATAATCTTTATTGCTTTGTCCGGGGTCCGCGGTTTCATGCCGATTAAATGCTGGTGACTTACTGAAGGCGTAACAGGGTTTTGAAGCATCGCTTGTATACTAGGATACTGTTTAGCCACCGGTTGCTTGATAGAGATCTGACAATTTGTTGTGGGCGTATTAAGGCTATGATGAGCCACACTTGGTGTACCAGAGTATGGTTGGGAGTTATAGGTAACGTTGGTATTCGCATTATATGCCACTGAAGTAGATGTTACCGTTTGCGGATTTGTTGAGTCCAGCCGCGGTATAAACGCATTTAATTTGCTCTGCTGCCGCCTTATGTTCACCAATTCGTTTCGATCGTCTTCAGAGAAAACCGATGTGTTTGAATTAGGTTGAATGTGATGATTCGGGGGAATGTGACGGTTTTGAATAACTGAATTTTGAAGATCCATATGTGTACTCTGCTTTACTGGAGATGGTTTTTGTAGGACAGATGACGATGTATTATCACGAGACGGTGGAGCTTGTCCTACATTTTGGTACGGAGATCTATTATGTGTAAACAGCTGTTCAACTTGATTCCGATCCAATATTTCCGATGTCAATTTACTACTGCTCTCTAAATAGCTTGCAATAAATCCATCCAGTTTCGATCCAGTCTCAGGTTGTTTATAAGAATCTGAATGTGTTGTAATGTTCCGCGCGTCATTCTGTTTGTTTTTGTGCATATAACTAAGTCGTGAGAATGTGTTCAAGGAATGGTCTGGCGTCTTTTGTTGATTGATTTGTTTGGCACGTTGAGGTTTTGGTCCAGGCTTAGCTCTAGGTTTGGGTATCACAGGATTCACCCTATTGATTGGCTTAATCTCTTTCTTGGTGGAAGGTTGGGCATAGGACGTAGACGGTTGGTTTGACCGTTCAGAAATAAACCTTTGAAAATCTCTCTGTTGTGAAGAATCCGTGACATGTTTTGTCACTAATCTGTCTATGAGATCATTGTCCGTAAAATAGTTCTTAGTATTATCATACATAGTTGGAAACCTATCCTGTGACACACCAACTAAATCTTTCATTTTCATGTTTGAGTTAGACTGTTGCTGTATTGAGCCGGAGTAAATCTGTTGATATCTACTATCAGAGTTGCCCTTATGAGCGTAGTGTACAGGACTAGGTACTATAGGGCTAGCCATAGATGCAGCCAGTTTTCTTTGCTCGAGGATATCGTTAACTTCCTTCCTAAGTTCGGCTAACTTCGCACTCTGTTGTTTGTTTATGTACGTTTTAGGTATTTCCGGTATGACCACGGCTTTAGGACTTATGTTAGTTTGTATGGGTATGTTGGGTCTCATGATTGCATTATGTATCTTTACCGCAGTAGGTGGTTTCTGTTGCGTAATTTGTATTTGACCAGTTTCTTTACTTTTATTACGTCTAAAATCAATGAGTTTTGTTATGCTCTTTTTTACTTCATCCGATACAGATTTATGAACACGTACAGGTGTTTTATTAACATTAATCGTTTGGCTCGGCGGTGGTGGACCGAACTTCATAGCAACTTTACCGTTTGCTGAAATATCACTATTTTCCTTCAATCCAGTTTTATTTGGCAGTCCTCTTTCTGGTGACTTGATTTCGTCCATAGAGAACAATCCATCAAATACAACATCATTTTCATTGCCCTCTGAATTCACGGAAGTAAACGACGACTTTCCTTGGCTATCGTAATCACTATCAGTTAAGGCAGTTAGAATGTTAGTCGCTTGAGGGTTGGCAACTTTGACACCAACAAGTTTAGAAAGACTGGTAGTCTTAAGCGTTTTATCTTTTTTCTTTCTCTCTTTCTTTTCTTTGGGTTTGTCTTTGCCGTCTTGGTTAGACTCTTTATTGATCGTTTTATCTTTTTTCTTGCGTTCTTTACTTCTCTCTTTGCTGTGCGGCCGTTCCTTCTTCTTTTCTCTTCTCTTTACTTCTGCTATGTGGCTGAGAGGGTCGCATTCCTCTCCGTCCGAGCTCTGTGTGCGTTTGACCTGTTTCTTGCGTCGCGGTACGACTGTGTCACTGTCATAGTTGTCATAGTTGCTGAGCGCGCTCTCTGTCGCCTCCGGATCGATCAATTCGTCATCATTATCAGGCGGGATGATCAGGTTGTGTTCGTAACCTTAATTGAAAAACATTTTGGTATTTTAATGAAATTAAATTTAAGGTTTTTGCGATTCGGTTAAATAATTACATCGTAATTATATTACGATATAATATTATATTACATTACATTAATCTACGGGAATGGGCACAACGCGGGTTAAATCGCGGGGCGCTGCTAGTACCATATAAAGTCACTGCAGCCTAAAATGGCTAGGGTGGTGGACGAATGGATGGTTGGATGGATGGATGGATGGATGGATGTAAAAACGTGCTCACCCTTCTCGATGCCGTAGTAGAGGTCGTCCTCGTCGTCTGGCTCCTCGGGCAGGTGCTGGTACAGCTGCAGGTCCAGCTTGAGGTAGCGCAGCTCCGTGGTGACGCAGCGCGTGCCGCCGTGCGTGCGCTCCATGTACGTGCGGCAGTTCGACAGCAGCTCCTCTCTGTTAGGAATGGTTACTTTACGTTAGGCTTGATGGTGTCGAATGTTTGGGGAGGTCAAGTTAGGTTGGGATGGATGGTATGAAATGTTCCTGTGGTATCTAAACATATTGTAAAACACAGTTCCCAAAAGTTGTCTGTCTGTAATCGATTTTCCCATAAACTTCTGGACAGATTTACATGCGGTTTTCTTAAACAAGAAGAGTGCAACGCGGTTTAAACCGAAGGCCACTGTTAGTAGACAATATAAAATGTTGAGTGTTGAAGTTAGAGTAACTATTTTTACACCCCATTTTGGGTCAGTCTAGCTGTTTAAAAAAAGCAGACACTTACACGGCTAGAATTTAGATTTGAAAAACGAGGGCAATGCATATGACACCACCAAACTCATAAATTCCAAGACGTTTAATGCTAGTTATCGCGTATAAAACCCCACTACATGATCTAGTCACTGTAATCAGACGAAAACTCCACTGAAATATTAGTAGTATAGATGAAAAGGTTCACAAACATACCTATCCATATCCCAAGAGAGTGTTTTCACCCTCGGACCGGACAACAGCACGGCTATATCATTACACGTCACAGCGCTGAGCCCTAGGGCTGCGCCCTCGTTCAGTATAGCCGTTGAGAGCACATTCGCTTGATGCGCTGTTTGCTTCATGTTGAGAGTCTCTGATGTTTTGACAAAGTTGGTCTGAGACCGACTGTCGTTGGCCCAGCTGCCAAACCCGGTAGGCTCAACCTTCACTTCGTCTTTTGGATCCTGAAATGATAAAGTGATATGTTAATGATGTAAGTTCGAGTAGGTCAGTAGTCAGTAGTCGAGTAACATTTGCTCAACTTATGTTTGTTCCGATCCAAACGAGTACTCACAACAGGCGTAGTCTCCATCGGCGGCGCCGCCTTAATCTTGTCATACATTTCAGTGGAGGGGTGCAAACTGAATGCGGTCAGTATACACTCGTAGTTGAATCGCTCGGACGACAGCACCGCGCCCAGCTGCACGAACCAGCTGGCCAGCGTTTGTTCCATTGAGCGGGCTTCTGATTCCTGCAATCGTATGGATAATTTAGTACTGCATTCGTTTCTGTTGTGGCGGTTTTATAATCACTCCATTATTACAATATGTGGTCTCGGTCAGGAACACGCGACATGTGTATCGTTGCGTCGCATTGGTATCGGAAGGAATAAAATTTGTGAGAGTATTTATGTACAAGTATTTTTTAATATTCTAAACGGCGTACCGCGTATCCCTGAACAAGGCGACCGTAATATAATATTTCATAAGTATTCTAAGTGTACAAATTACTAACTTGCAACTAAATCGTAACTTTACAATGACTGACCTATCCTACTTCCTACTATAATATTATAAATGCGAAAGTTTGTGAGGATGGATGGATGTATGTATGGATGTATGTTTGTTGCTCTTTCACGCAAAAACTACAGATTTGGCTGAAACTTTACAGTAATATAGGTTAAACATCAGAATAAAACATGGGATACATTTTATCCCGAAATTCCCGCGGGAACTGATACAACGTGGGTAACACCGCGGGGCGCGGCTAGTTTACAATAATATAACCGTGTTAAATATTAATTAAGATAATAAACGCTACAACTTTATCTTGTTTGGTCTAGTAGGTTACAGAGATTAGATAGTGGTTACCTTTTCAGTCTTTAGTTTGAGCTTTTCCAGTTCATTCATGCCGGCAGTGATCGCGTGCACGTACATCGCGCAGACGAACGGCTTCAGTTTAGAATCGTTCGGCTCATTCTGGAAACAACATTATACAATATTAGATATAGCGAATATAATCGGATGTTATTAGGAATAAATTTTTCAATAGAGTGGAACTTAATCGACACAAAAATGTTAAAAAAGGAATTCCTACCTTAAAAACCTTCTTTAAAAACTATTGTTGCCCTAATTATTAGTCTAGTAGTATATGGTGCATATGGAATTCAAAGTGCAGCAGATCTGGGTAGGTATGTTTGCTATTAGTGAAAGCACATGTTTCCTATTTTAAGCTAACATTGGCGAAGTTCTGTGTTGGTTCAATTTAATGACAGTTACACGGAAAGAAGAATAAGAAGCGTACATTGGCCGACTAGGAACTATTTGCTCAAACAAAATGTTTGTTCAGAACTCTTGGGTGATACACGACTTGTATGGTGTACAGAGAACACTGTATAATTTTCATAGACGCTGTATCCTGTAGATGCCTTCTCTTGGGTGTACACGACTTGTATGGTGTACTGTGTACTATGTGTGTGTGTACCTGCGTGTACTTGAGCGTGGCGTGTGCCAGTGTGTGCAGGTGCGCGGCGGTGGCTGCCTGCGCGGCGAGGCGCGCGGAGGCGGGCAGCGCGGCGCCCAGCGCGCGGCACAGCGCCTGCCAGCACGAGTACAGCGCGCGCGACACGCAGCCGCCGCACGCCGGCACCAGCATGCAGCGCGTGATCACCACCTGCAACATATTACTTATACATTAAGGAAAGTTCAGATGGTGCGCGGAGCCGGGCGTCGTCGCGCGGTGTGAGCATTTACATGACGCGCGAGCGAGCTACAGCGAGGCGCGCGGTATCGCGCGGTACCGCGCGTTCATGTACACGACACTCGCTGTTTACTGCGATCTAGTACCGCACGGTCGAAAGTTCCGCGCGGCCGTCTGAACTTATCAGAGGATCGACACTTGCCAGTGTAGCAGAAAGTGGTATGCGACTCACTGCACGCACATGATCTCATGTAAACGTCATCGTGCCAACATCAACGCGTTCGCCGATCTCCAATCAGTCAACGTCACGAGAATTTCTTTTGATGCATTCCCGAAAAACCAACAAGTCACGGATTGCCAATCGCGTATTTGATTTCTAGCAAGCGTAGGCGAGACGTAATTTTCAATAGGTCTAATATTCAGAACATGGATACACTTTTCTTTTATTTTACAGGAACCGTGGTCACAGAAGACTGTATTCTGAGTAGTGTTCAGCTTAAACTTAAGAAACCAGTATGGATTACTTCTATCATTCACTTATCTGTAAATCACATTGAACACACCACAAAATCGACAATCTTACAACACTCACCTGTGCTATAACCACAGCTACATCTTTTGCATTCTTCCAGAGCTTTTTCTCGCGGGGCGAAGTCTTCAGCCGGTTGAGGAGTCTCTCCACCAGCTGATAGGAGCCGCAGAACGGCGTTTGTTTCGCCTGGAAATATACGTATTAAAGATTGGTTGCGAAAGCGGCCGCAGCGGAAATACTGAGATAACATATGACCTCACGCAACCGATTCCAATAACTAGAAATATCAGATGGGTAAGACGACTTCTGCAGTGAACTAAAGCCTTTAATTGTGTACAAGGAAAGTGCAAAAAATGGCATGGAGAATCCGTCTTTTTGGATACATAATGCGTTATGCCTCTCACACGCCACTATATTATGTAAATACTGTGTCAAGGAAACAACTCTAAAAATCGAAACCAGCCGCCTATTTCCTTCCAGAGGTCGACGAGCAAGTGTAGCTGTCAATCCTATATAGCTGTATATGTATGTGTATCACTCCAAATTTCTGTAGTGGTCGTAACGTAGTTGTACTAAGACATGTTAGCTCATTGCGATTGTTAAGCAATGTGCAGCAGCGCTACCGTGCTTCGAAGGGCACGTATAATTACCAATAGTCAGACCACGTCATAGGATTTTAGGCGGTCTGAACTTCACTCCCACACCAGGGTCGGCCATAACCTACTCGCACTTACTTCTACTCCTCATTCCTTGGCAAACCCGTGCAACTCACCAACGCAATACACTGAGCGCTGTCCAGTTTGTGTAGCAGCACAAACTCTATGTCAGTCAGCAGATTCCACACGTTGTCTGTGAAGCCAGCTTCAGCCGTCAGCTTCGCGCCAAACGGTGAAGACTTTAGGCTTGCTTTTATGTTTTCTGAAACAATTAGACACAATAAATATAATAGAGCTAAAGGCAAATATTTGATTCAACAGAGATGATTGAGTAAAGCTGCGTTTGTTCGTAAACTTAGTGCTCTGATAATCTATATATATAAAAATGAAACCCGTTTTTTGTTGTCGTGGCATCACGCGTGAATGGCTGGACCGATTTCCACGATTTTGCATTCGTTTGAAAGGTCTCGGGCTCCGTGAGGTTTATAGGGAATAAAAATCTCAAAATTCCCACGGGAACGGGGGCGCTGCGGGTGAAACCGCGGGGCACAGCTAGTAATAAATAATTGCTCTGAACGAATTTTTGGACAGAGCAAATAATGCTCTCTTATATGTACTTGAAAACGCTGTTTTATTCACAATTTAATTGAAAATGTGCTTTACAAACCATTATGGTTCCAATGAAGGATATCTAATCCAGCAGTCTGTTGTCAATGGGCAATATTATCGGAATTGACATTGTTTGCAAAAAGGGCCTAACAGATTTTAGGAAGAACTTGAACCGTATCTGATTATTATGGCTACGTTACCTTTGGACTCTTTGGCCTGGTCCGCGTCGGGCACCACCAGCAGCTGGTGCCGCGCGCGGCCCATGACGGCGGCGGCGAGGTGGAGCGCGATGTCGTTGCACTTCTCCGCCACCAGCGTCTGCAGGCGCATCGTGAACGTGATCCCGCGCTCTTCTTTCAGCCAACTTAGTACTGGAATAGAGGAGTACAACATGTCATTTTTATAGATCACGAAAATGTTCCCTGGCGAAACAGAAAAAAACCTCTCTCTGAACATAACTTCTTTACCATATCGCGGTATAATCACATTTCCCTGATGATCAAAACCAAATCAAGACAATTCCATTTGCTATTAACAACCAAAAAAAAAGTAATACCTTCAAGATCTGTAGGCGGGTCAGCGCTGGGGTTGGAGAGCGCCTTGAGCACGGGGTGCGCCCAGGGCTGGCCCAGCGCGGCGCGGAACCAGCGCCCGCGCGCCGCCAGCGCGCCCGCCCACGCCTCCGCGTCCTGCACGCTCGAACATTCCGCTGCGAACGACTCGATAGCGGCTGAGAGAGCTGTGTGCTCATCTTTACGCTCTGGGAGACGCCATTTTGCCTGGAGTAAGATTGGAGTATTAAATGGTTAACTTGTAATCAAACAGATAATTGTTTTTTCCAGCTTATGCAAATTAAAAAAGATGAAGACTACAAATTTTCAAAGAATAGTAAAACATATAACCAATAGTTAGACTTAAGCCTTAAAAGTCCTTATCATATTACTTGCTTTATATTATTGCTCTAAATCTAAGATAAATTTAACCTTGGTGTTATAATAATAATATTAAATGTAGTCTCTATTCCATCTAAATTAGAAAATAGACTTAGACACAGGCTATTAAACATTTAATCAGTTTAAGACACTGCTTGAGCATGTTTGGATGGTATACAGAGACCAGTTAAGCAACTTAATGGTTACTTGTTAAGATGGTATGCTATACCTGAAGTATAACCCTGGCTGTATGCCTCTGCAGCCAGTCGACTAGGTGTAGCTGTGTGATGGGCTCCGAGTGCTTGCAGAGCGCGTGCACGGAGCGCCACGCTTCGCACAGCGACTGGGTGCGTTCACTGCCTTGCTCCCCCGCAGTCAGACGGGACTCTAGACTCTGAGGACAAATTGGAGATAAAAGTTTTAGTGGTGTGATGCTAATTAATGATACTTTTAGAGTGCACAAGTCTTTATAGACTGTATAGATAAAATGAGAGATAGGATGTTTGGCATTTGGCAAGCCTGGTGTTTATGCCCAATCCTCTTCATTGTACTTATATCTTCAGTGAGGCCTTTAGCGGGTGGAAGTGGAATATTGCGGCTTTAATAATTAAGTTATGATACATAGGTTGATTAAGTGGGGTGAAGGCTCGAGACAATAAATTGATGAAACTGTAGCTAGATTGACAAACCTGTTGGCATAGTTGCATGTAAGTGCTTACTGTGTGGGGTTTGTGGGTTCGTTTCTCGCGCAGAGTCAACAATATTCAGACATAGTTGTAGGTATTTGTGTATGCATATGTAATAATATCAGTTATTTAGATTCTTTAATACCAGCTTAGAGCTTAGTTTGGGTAGAATTAACTAATTAACTTAATAAAGTATTAGCCTGTTATGTCCCATTGCTAGGTAAAGGCCGCTCATCTCATTGAAGATGTCTGAAAAGTAGGAAACTTGTTCGTTCGACCCGAGGATCGAAACCGGGACCTCAGTCTTGGCAGGCTAGTGCACATACCACTAGACCACCGAATAATACAATTTAAATTAATAAATTCACAAATTCAATCATTATTGTACCCCCAGTCTGGCGATAATTATAATAATAGATGGTTCCTTACACTCCGAATGAGGAAAAATCTTTGCCAATTATTATTATTCCAAATGTATGATAAAAAGTTAATCTTAAGTACACAACATCTAAGCAATAAACATCCTCATATTTTACATAACTATTAATCATCATATTAGGTACTTATGCTACATTGAAAACAGTCCAAGATCATTGTAAATCAGTATTAATCAGCAAATAACTAGATAATACTAACAACCTTGAAACATGTTCATCTTGTAGACACATATGTGACTAACACACAACATGTCCTATTATTATTAGCTACTGTGCCTATTGTTACTTTATCTGCTATTTTAAATAAGTCTGTTATTTTCTTTCAGTCTCAAATTAGTATTAACTTAAACAGTGTTTAAAGTGTTTTGTCTCTTTCGCTCTTTGGCAAATAGCGTATGTCGGAAAGGGACAAACCATTTGACAGCTAAAGTGCTGTTAATAAGCATTAATAAAAAAGGCCCTAAGAAAATAAAGGCAACATGATAAACCCAAATACAATGTAAAGGGTTCTCCTTACTAAAGACATCTATGACACTTGTCATTATGATTATTATTGTAATTAGCATAATGTTTCTACCAATTGTCCACCTAAATACAATAACGAATCTATAATAATATAATAAAACTAAAGAATTTGGTTTTTGTTTATTTGTTTGAATATGCTAATTTCATGAATCACCAATCCCATTTAAATAATTATTTTTGTAATGAATAGCCACATTCAACAAGAAGGTTATAAACAATTTTTATCCCCGTATTTTCAAGAAAAGAGCACAATGCAGGTGAAGCCACAGGGCACTGCTTGTCCAGTATAATGTGTTAGATAAACAGAACATGAGTACAGTCACGAGCATTAATTTGGGACCCACCTAAGGTTGAATATCGTGTAGCAAACTTACGCTATTTAGAGCTAATATTTTATCGTATTTACCATCGATAACTTTACGTTTCTATGAAACTAAAGTTTCGACCTTAATGCATTATGAATGTTCTAACAATATTTGATGGAAATGGGTCCCAAATTAACGCTTGTGACTGTACTTATGAAACTCGGACAGGTAGGTATTTGAACAAGAATGTGCAAAGTAATACATTAGTTAGCTCTGTCCATGTGACTCATCAACAACTTATGTTTTGCGAGAATCATTTCAAATGCATTAATGCAATAAATAAATAAATATACCTGCACAAATTCACACACGGTTAATTAGACCCAAAGTAAGCTCTAAGCTTGTGTTATGGAATCTAATTAACTGGTACTACTACATATATACATACACATATATATTATAAGAATATATAATTGACACCCAGACGTCGTCGCCAACAACTATGTCTGCACATATTGTTGACTCCGGACGGGAATCGAACCCGCAACCCCCCACACAGTAAGCACTCTCACTGCCACTGTGCCAACGGGCTTGTCAAAATGTAGTATAACACTTGTATCAATATCAATTTTAGGTGACTTAGTTAATCTTTATGTCAAGCTTTCCTTCTACCTATTTTGGGTGTTGGAGCTTAAAATTAAGAGGATTATGAAATATTACTATACAAAGCTTAAATAATATTCTAAAACACTACTAAGTTTGAGAAGCTATGTTGCACTTTTGTAACAAATTAGTGCAATCGGGATGCAATATTCTGCAAGTTTTTTCCAGGAAACAGTCCTTGTGTAACAATAAAACAATTCTGATTCTAATATAATAATAACAAATTATATAAGACTCCTTCTTATCTATCCCTTTACAAAGATAACATAGTAGTTATGTATGATGGACTTATCACTTACAACCAGTACCAATAACTAATCTCGATCCAAAATCTGTCAAATGTAAAGTTTGTCATTCAAATACCTACTTTGATATTGATCTGATATAGCAGATTCTGAATTGAGGCTGATTATTGGAACTAGCTGTTACTCTGTACGGCATCATTTAAGACATGTTTTGATACCAAAGATATTAGAAATAAAACCTGCTGAGTACCTATGACCTAAACCAAAACTTTATGCCTTATCTTGGGTCTTGTAATGAAAGTGTCTGTCATGTCATATAAAAATGTGAAGAGCTTACATTGAGTAGGAATAGATGGAGAAGTCTCCATCAGACTCCGACAAGAGCCTTGTTCTTAAATTTTTGATGATGGTGAAAGATTTATTATAAATATGATAGTTTAGAGACAGGTCTTATAAATGGTTCCAAAAACATCAGTTTGCATAAGAAATGGCTAATCATACTGTTAACTGTTTGTTTACTAAATTATGTTCATCATAATTACATAACCTTTGTTTATGTAAAAATAGGCATGTATGAGTCTGTATATTTATTTAGAAAAAGATAAGCACCTCATTTGCTACAATAAATATAAATGAGAAAATGTAGCCATACCAAAATGGTTGGGAATGTTATCAATGTTATTTTTTGCAAGTTTTTGGGTTCCGGCTGTAAGGTAAACAATTTACCTACGTGACTTCGACAATTAGTAACATGGCTGTCATACAATGGTCATTCTCAATGATAGGTACTCCAAATTGCATCTCAAGCATTATTGCAAAAGAGACATATCTAGACCATTTACTACGTTTATAACTAAAACTTAAAGGTTATGCACACCATTTCAAATAAGAATTAAAGGCAGAAGACTGTAATTTCATTGTATTTACAGAATTTCATGGTATTTTCAAGAGCTGCGAAGTTTATCTATTTCATAGAGTTAAGGCCTGTCTTAGGGTAATAAACGATAAATATTGTGTTTTGCTACAGTTTTATATCAAACAGCATAGATTTCGGTGAGAGAAAATTAGGATTTCCGAAAAACAAGAGTTTTGGTAGACAAATATGGCGGACGTGAGATGAACTTACTATCAAACGGCGTCGCGTATCATACGTGAATTTCAAGGGAAATTAAAATAAAACTCACCTTATAAAGCTCAATATAATATGATTTGCCTTTTGGGCCACTTGTATCATTACTTTTCACGTCTTTTCCATCATTTGTAGAAGTCATTTCTCAAGAAAATATCGCGGGACGACATTTATGCGCTTGTGTTTTCCTAATGGAGCTGTCAAAATTGTGTTGCAATATGTGAAATAATAAGTGATAATAAAATACTGAATGAATGAATGAAAATGTGTGAAATGTCAAATACTACTTTTTTACATTGGTAACATAATTTATGCCAACCAAGATACACAGAGAATAATATAAACCTGCTGCCTCAAGCCTAGTCCCACAGCCACTGACCCACAGCACAACAGACTTCAGAGGCTCTTGGTGTTATCGAGAGACGGGGAGCCTTAGCCCAGCTGTGGGACGATAAAGCCCGTCACAGACTTAGCTATAATTTAAATAAATATTTTTATAGCTAGGCATATATATTTTCTATACTAATTTTCGCATGACCGCACACTCAGCTTTAATATATATTTCTGTGATAATATGCCTAGCTATAAAAATATTAATATATATTATAGCTAAGTCTGTGACGGGCTTATAGGTTAATCGTGTGTGAATTTGGCCTTGAAAAAAAATACACTAGTTAAGTCCCGTCTAGATTCGTGTTTACAATGTCATATTGGTTCATAGCACTATTTGTATGTTATTTATAATGCTAAAAAAAATTATATCATTCAAGTATCAAGATCGAGCTTTAAGTAAATCTGGATGTAAACTCCAAATAAGCCTCGGGAATCGAGACGCTAGTCCTCATGGCACCCCTCGGTTTTTCTGAAAGGTGGGCAAATTAAGGTCGAGTAGGTGCGGGTAGGCTGCCTTTTCGAATCGAATCCAAATTTCCAATATTTATCGGTTTTTCTGTCTGTGGATTTTTATTTTGGCATTTTGATTTTTATACTTTGGCAATACTGAAGTACAAAGCAAAAAGCAAAGCTAGTTGTGTCAAGATTATTGCGTTTTCTAATAAAATTAATTTAATTTTTTATGTAAAACATGTAATAAAATTCATTCACGGACAGGAAAATATGTACGTAAGAAAGTGGTGTTTTGTAAGGTGTAATACCGGAGGTCTCATTGAAGTGTTCTTTGAATAAATTCGATGTGTCAATGTACAGGGCAAAAGAAGGGCTGATGAATTATCGCTTTACAATCCGCATTTTATTGTGTGATAATAAAGTTTATTGGGTTTTCTTTACTAGTTGACATTGTTCTACAAGATATTCCTATTCAGTTTACATTAACCACATCGTTTCCTACTCTCGGCACATCTGGTGGTCTTGTAATAAAATATATCCCTTCCTTTCACATCACACTTTGTAGGTACATAATTGGTTGATATTTACTTCACAATACGAATTAATTAGTTCAGTTAAACGTTTACGTTGAGACTTTGAACACTATTCCTATGCTCAGGCAGTCCTCATAATATTCTCTTTAAAAAATATTTTCACTGTATAAACCGTATTATACCTTACAAGTATCGTAATATCTACGTAATATTTATTGTTTCCGTGTGTTTCAGTGTTGTGATGTGTGTTTTAAGTGTTTTAAATAATTCAATGTGGTTGTTGAGTTGTTAAAATGGCTAAGAAATCTGATAACTCTGGTGGGAAGCTGATCACAATATCTGTTGTGGGACTCTCTGGTAAGTGTATGTTATTATAATTGTTCAACGAACATAAACAATTGTGATTCAATCATGACACAATGGTGTTATCATTGGACAAACTGTAGGAGAGTACAGACTTGTCCATGAGATGGTATTTTGATGTAGTACAGAATTTGAGATGGTTATAAACACCCACACATTTTTACTCTGTTGATACTCCTTTGTTTTTGACCTAGGTGTATTCAGATTTCCTCTCTTTGCTCTATTGCTTCTACTTTAAGTAGAAGAAACCTAGAAAGTATACCTTATGGGACTACACCCTTTGTAAGTGAAATTCATCAGTTCTGTACCTTCTTTATCCTCCTAAGTCCTCGCATCCTTTATACAGAACAAATTGTCCGACACGTTTAAGACCCGGCATTTTTCTTAGTACTCTCGTAATATGACCGCATGTCCTTCCTAACACACAAATTACATTTTCGTTTTAAATTCGGCGCCGATACACGTTAACGTCAATGTTAATGACAAAATTGACAGAGAAAATAATTTACTATTGGATAAGCCAATCAGAGAACAGATATTTTTTAATTCGGCCAGTGTACAAGATTGAAAATGGAGCGCCAACGAACAACAGGTAAGTAAATACTTATTTATTCGTGTTAATCGTTTATAAAATGTGTTAAATTTTTATTTAATATTAAGATATTGTTACGGTCTAACGGTGAACATTCAAGTTTTATCGAAAATTAATCATCTGGATTGAATAATTAGCCAAACATCAATATGTTCTTTTTTAAGTACTTTCGGTTTTAGCTATACAATTTTGCATATTTAATATGTACGCTAAAAAGGCCATCCGGCCTTTATTTAAACTAATATTATTAATGGGAAGTTTGGGTGTTTGGATGTTTATTACTCGATATCTCCAATATCACTAAACAGATTTTGATGAAACTTGGTAGTGTTGTACCTTATATACCTGAATAACATATAAGTTACTGATTGCAGAGAGACTAGTAGAAGAAAATGACTACAGAGGGGATGATTTGCCAGATGATAGTGGTGAACTAGAAGAAAGAAGAGGCGTCCACCGATAGTGCCTTTGCCTATGCCTGTGCCTTAAGGACGATTTGGAAAATGATTATCAAAGAGATTGGAAGAAAATTTCCAAGGATACTCTATTTCTGTGGCAAACCATTTTGATGTGTTTTTCAGTAGTATACCTGAAGAAACCACCAAGAATCTCGCTTCTTCTTCAGTTAAAGCTCTTCTTAAGGAAAATTTTAAACGCTCAATTCCTGGATTTGGTTTTAAACCTGAACATGAAAAACACGGAAGAACAATGGGGTATTTCTGTAAAAAAAATATATTCTATTATCAACACTATTGCTCCTGAACTTTGCTATTGCTCTTCAACCTATGCCTAAAAGCAGGTACTTTTTCAGATCTAATGAAACACAGTCACTCCAATTTTCAAATCCGGTAGTAAGGATGATCTCAATAATTAAAGGCCTATTTCAGTTCTTCCAGCTCTTAGCAAATTTTGAAAAATTAATCCTAGATCAGTTAATTTCTCATTTTGATGAGCATAAGATTCTACATAGAAATCAGTTCGGCTTTACAAAGGGTAACCATAGATGCTGGGACTAAATTCGTTTCTCATATATTTGACGCCTGGGAAAGTTTGCAGGATGCTCTTGGAGTATTTTGAGATCTTTCCAAGGGTTTTGATTGTGTAGATTATTTTACGTTAATTTTGAAGTTAGAATGTTACGGCATCCTGCCCTTGAACTCATGAAATCTTACTTAGGCGGTCGGCGTCAAAAAGTAAAAGTTAAAGATAATCTTTCGGAAGGGTATAATATTGAGTTAGGCGTGCCTCAGGGGTCAATTTTAGGTCCGTTTTTGTTTTTATTCTACATTAATGACCTCCCGTATCTAATGGAAAGAAAATAATAAATGAAGAAACGGCAAGGATTCTTTACTTTGCTTATTTTCATAGTATACTATCTTATGGTATTGACATATTAGCCGACGTACAATCAATTTTTTTACTTCAAAAGAGAGCTTTTCGCGCGATTTATAAATTGGGGTCACGTGAGTCACCAAGGGAACGTTTTAAATCCAGTCGAATTCTTACCGTTCCTTCGTTATATATATTTGAAAATATAATGTATGCTCACCGTAACTTGAGTAATCTTAAGGTGCGCGGAGATCACCACAGTTTTAATACGCGAAATAGACATAATCTTACTGTTGTTAAGTCCAGGTTAGCACAATTTTGATATTATTGAGATTGAAATTGATATAAGTAGCTTAGGTTACTTTTGTTTTTTGTATTTTCTTTGATTTTACTAATAATTCATTACAATTTTGATAATAATTGAGACCGACATAAATGAGACTTTTGAGTTCCTTGATTTTATAACTTGTTTTTAGATGATTAATATTATTTTTTTAATAAATGTTGATTATTTTGATATGAATAATGTGTTTTTATTTGATAATATTTCAAAAACATTTTCCACTTTAAGTCCGGGATTCCTTTGTAACGGACAAATTCTACCCCGCCATTTTATTCATCAAAACCCAATGACCTGTAAACAGAACAAATTGTACGGAATTATTGTTTATGCTAAAATGATCTTTAGATCTATGCCAATAATGTTTGTTCTAGCTAAAAATGTTGAATAAACTTTACACCCTATTTCGAAGCGCGCAAAGTCTCGGGTCTTAAGCCACATGTCTAAATTGTTCTTTATATAGGACATGCGGTCAAATTGACAATAAAAAAAAAATAATGTCGGGACTCAGGAGGATATAGAGTTTTAAACCAATATTATAAATAACTAGGGTTCTTTCTCAAAGATCCAGATTTCAAGTACCTAAATAGTAGTAAGTTAGTAACCCATACCTAGGCATTTCATGTCTTAATTTCTTTTGCAACCAAATATAATTTGGTATAAATCTAGGCCTAAACACATGATGACTGATTAAAAACAGTGCAGTTAATTGATGCTAGTGTGACCCAGCCTAGCCCACAGAGTGGTATCTCACTACTTTTATGATATCAGTTAATATTTCTTTAAATTAAGGTTAATAACTTATAATATTATGTTGTCTTATTAATTATGTAAACGAGTAATACCTATATAATGTTGCCTTTAGTCCTATAGGTCATGTAAGTTTTAATAGGAAGTTTTAAATTTGATTCTAACTAGAATGTCTCTCTTAACATGGGTAAATGTTTATAGCAATACAAAATAACAGACTTATTATATAGTACATACCTATATACAAGGTGGCAATATGATAAAGCGTCAGCCATAACCTACACAACATAGTTTATGTTAACATACCAAAACTAGTTGGATTTTTATAAGCTTTCATTATAATACAAGACATCTTCCAAGCAGAGATAATATTAAAGTAAACTACACTGTAAGTACTGATATTTTCAGTGAGCTGTGAGGCCTTTGCCCTTTTGGGTATTACAGGCTAATACTATACTTCACCTACCACAGTAAAATAAAACCCTGTAAGATAAATCTGCAGGTTAAAGGCATTACAATCGCTGAAAAATGCTAAAGAAAAATCTTTATCACTGTATTTATGTTCTAGGCATCTTAGTCATACACCTATAAATAAAATATAACCGAAATAAACTTAAAACTCTCAATAAAATGAACAACAATACAGATAGGAAAGATCAATTTAAAGTGTCCAATTGTGAATGGATGGCACGTCTATTGTTATCTATTCAGCTTCCTGTTATCACATAGAAAGCTGATAATGTACTTGAAGTTACAAGATTATATTTTATGACTGACATTTTATCAGTTGTAATGGGTATTTGATGGATGTTAACTTATTTTGGGTGGAGTAGATGTGGTTATGACACTGTTTCATATGTACGGTGCAGGTTTGAGTCTGGAAAGGGTATTAAGAGTGTCTTCCACCAAAGTTATGCTATGTTATGTTTGACATCCATCAGTCGTATCAAATACTCAGCGATCTGCAGTTTTACCGGCATTGTCCCGAAATTCTCGCGGGAACTGGTATAATGCGGGTAACGGGCTAGTCCATACATACATCCATCCTGACAATCTTTCCCATTTATAATATAAGTAGGATTGTTACAAACTTTCTTCTTCTTCATCGAGTGGATGGTCAACCTGACCAATCCTGGTGTCAGAGTTATTGAGCCGCCAATGGCCTCTGACATGGCTCATGTAACGACTACTATCCGTAGAAAGTAACCGGGACCGATGGCTTAAAGTGCCCTCCGAAGCACGGAATCATCTTACTTTTCGGGCAATCAGGTGATTCAGCCTGCAATGCCCTAACCAAACTGAGGGCAGTCTCACAAAGAGATTTTTGTGAGCTATTGTCCCAACCGGGAATCGAACCCGGAACCTCCGGATCGTGGGTCGAGCGCTCAAACCACAAGACCATGGAGGCTGTGGTTACAAACTTATCTATAGTGTCAGAATGTAGTCAACCATAATTGTACTGATAGTTAACTAGAATTACTACATAATTAATTCACGTAATAAAATAATAAGAGACAAGTTAACAATAGTGTTGTTTAAACGAGGTGTTGAAGGTTAAAGATGAATGAATTGTTTGTACTGTCTGTCTGTTTGATCGAGATAAGTTTGAAGGAGATGCAATGTGTTTGTATTGTCATATGTCTGATTATTTAATGAATTGTATTTTACTAGCAGCGCCCCGCGGTTTTACCCGCGTTGTGCCCGTTCCCGTGGGAATTTCGGGAATTTTTTTACATAAAAACCTTCCTCTTGAATCACTCTACCTATTATAAAAAACCGCATCAAAATCCGTTGCGTAATTTTAAAGATTTAAGCATACAGACAAACAGACAGAAGACAAACAGACGCGACTTTGTTTTATACTATGTAATGATTGGCGTTTATTGTCGGTCCCGGTTGCTTTAATCGTCAGACCATGTCTGAGGCCTTTAGGCGGTCTAAAAACTCCGACACCAGGGGTTGGCCACTAAACTGCTCCAACTTACTTATGTTTCTTACATAGCTACTCACTACATAGTATAAAATAAAGTCGTCTCTTTTTCGTGTCTGTCTGTTTGTCTGTCTGTATGCTTAAATCTTTAAAATTACGCAACGGATTTTGATGCGGTTTTTTGTAATAGGTAGAGTGATTCAAGAGGAAGGTTTTTATGTAAAAAAATTCCCGAAATTCCCACGGGAACGGGCACAACGCGGGTAAAACCGCGGGGCGCTGCTAGTTGAATATATATTTAGATAGATAGGTAAATACTTTATTGTACACCACATAACATATAAATTCACAAGAAATTGGAAACAAATTACAAAAAAATATTAAGTTTAGTTGAAATAAGTTAGGTAAAATTATAACTATAGTTCTAGCAGGTGCTTATTGTACGGCAGTGGAAGCCTCTCGGACTCACAATCAGGAGAATTAGATGTTTTAACAGCACTATATGGACATTTTTGAACTTCAGCAATGCTTTTAAAATTCGGTAGTTTATATACTAATTCTGACTAGAATCGAAACTACTCAAAACATCGAATTTCTAACGATCTTACTGTACTTAAACTATCGGTACTAAATATTTTCATTGTTATTCATTTACTTTAGGTGTACTTAAAACTCCGGATAGGTAAGGCTAAGAAGAACGTCAAGAAATAAGTTTGTCCTTCGTTTTATCTATCTTTTTTAATTAAAAAATCTATCCTTTTGGATTGAATACAACCTTCCCGTTGAACGTGACTACCCATCACAAAAAAAAACATTCAAATCGAACCGCTATTTCCTGAGATTAGCCCTTGCTAACAAACATACAAACATAGTTAGGAACTTTACCTCTATATAATAGGTATTAGTATAAATATAGTGCAGTTAAATGTATTACTTACAAGTATGTTAAGAGTAAGCATCGTTTACATTGTTGCAGGCACTGAGAAAGAGAAAGGGCAGCTAGGGGTGGGGAAGTCGTGTCTCTGCAACAGATTCGTGCGGACGCACGCGGACGACTACAATGTCGACCACATATGCGTGTTGAGCCAGGTGAGATAAACATTTGGTTTACTATTTCAAAAAGAAGACGCAGTGGTCTTACCCCCGCTGTGCCCATCATCATGGGATGAAAAAGCCTATAACCATCATCCATTGCATATTTTTTTTAATCGGGAAGCTTTTTTGATTTTCTGATATTAACTCGTTGAAACAACTAAAAATATAAACTCTTCAGCTTTTATATTAGTAAGTATAGGTTACATTCATTTAGGTGACGAGAGATTGGTCATTGATGTAAAATACTTCCTCCTTTACCATTGTATCATCCTTCTTCCCCAGTCCGACTTCAGCGGCCGAGTGGTGAACAACGACCACTTCCTGTACTGGGGCAGCGTCTCCAAGGAGTACGATGACCAGGAGTACAGGTTCGAGATCGTCGAGCAAACCGAGTTCGTGGACGACGCATGCTTTCAGCCGTTTAAAGGTCAGTTGTTACTTGATTTGATATTTGATTTGAGGCCTTTAGGCGGTCGAAAAACTCCGACACAGTGTTGGCACTACTCGAACTTACTTATTACTTGATTTGAGTTTTCACACAATTACCAGAATACATACAACAGAAACATTGCAAACAGTGGACCTTAACTCCCTCATAGTCCAACAGCTAACACGACGAACCGTCCTGCAAGTATCCCCATGCGCATATTGGAGCTAGTGAGGGTCTCGTCATTGGCCTTCTGGGTGTAATTCTTTTATGAAAAGATGTGTCCAAACGCGGGGCGTTTGATTTTTGCCGCAGGCGTCGCAGTTGTCCAATCACAGCGCGCTAGACGCAAATACCGGGCTATATTTGGATGCAAATATCCTGACACATCAAAACAAGCCGTGCCCCGAGGTTTCACCCGCGTTGAACCCGTGCCCGCGGGATTTTCGGAATAAAATGTCTCCCATGTGTTATTCTAATGAATAACCTATATTACAGTAAAGTGTCATCCAAATCCGTTCAACTTTTTTCGTGAAATAGTAACAAACATACATACATCTATCCTCACAAACTTTCGCATTTATAATATTAGTAGAATACCATACGCAATATTAAAAACATGTTTCCTCACCAACAGTCGGCAAAACGGAACCGTACGTGAAACGGTGCGTCGCCACGAAACTCCAATCCGCTGAGAAGTTGATGTACGTGTGCAAGAACCAGCTGGGCATCGAGAAGGAGTATGAACAGAGGCTGATGCCTGACGGGAGGCTGGGAGTGGACGGGTTCCTGTGCGTGTATGACGTCAGTCTGGTGCCGGGCCGGTCTTGGGAGAGACAGGTATGATGGGAACAGAGTAAGGTCCATTATTAACGTATTACTACGGAATTTTTCTAAAAAATCTGTAGTAGTAAGATAATAATGTGTAAAATCGCGAAAGTTTAAAAGGGTCCAGTTTGCCTGTTTCTATCTCGAATCACGATCAAATGAATTCAGATTTAGTAAATCAATTTTAAAGTGTTGATCTCAGTTTAGCCCACGAAGTAGAATTAAGAACTGATCTAGTTCAGATGTAACGGTGAAATTGAGGCTTAGTAATTTTTAAACAGACAGCTGATGAGAAGGAGTAGGACCAGAGGTGAACTATAGTGGCATTTCTATCGGAGCGCTACCGTGCTTCGGAGGACACGTTAATTTGTCGGTCCCGGTTGTATCAATCGTCCGACCATGTCGGAGGCCTTTAGGCGGTGTAAAAACTTCGACACCAGGGTTGCCACTGCCCACTAATCTACTCCAACTAACTTACTTTCTTCCTCAACAGAACGAAGTCCTCGCTGCCATCCTACAGAACATACTCAAGCAGAAGAAGCCAGTAGTCCTCGTCACGTCCAAACACGATGAGGTTTGCGAGCAAGGAGTACGCGAAGCTGAAAGGCTGGTTCAGAGGAAGGAATTCAAGGGAGCCATCCCCATAGTGGAGACTTCCAGCCATGAAAACGTTAATGTGGATCAGGCCTTCTTTCTCCTGGCTCAGATGGTGGATAAGACTAAGGCGAGGATTAAGGTTGGTTTCGTTATGTGTCAAACAAGTAGGGCCATATTAATAAACTCGTATTAAGTTTAGCTATCAAATGGTTTGTCACTTTCTGACATACGCCAATTTTCCGAAGAGCAAAAGAGACAAAACAAAGTTTCACCACGTTTATTAATAAGGCCCGTAAAGTATAAGCCAGTATTGTCCCACTGCTGGGAAAATGCCTCTCATCTCACTGAAGATCAGTACAGTGAGAAGAGGAGGTGTTGTTGCATTTGTTTAAATTTAATTTGAGTTTGTGTTACTGGGGGTTGATTTTTTTGTGTGGTGTTGTGAATGGCACTGATTGGTTTTGTATGCCATTTCTATTCCATCGTCGAGAGGAAAAATGTTTAATGATAGTGCGATGATGGTATGGAATGTAAAGTAATATAATTAAGCTGAAGTTTGATTTTTTTGTTTGTTTGGTCGCGCTCACTCAGACTCAAGACTCAAGTCGGACACTACCAATCCTATTTTAATAATTTTGTGATAAAAAGCTACCTTTAATGGAAAGGTTATAGGCTATTTTTCATCCCAAATATCCCATGGGAATGGGCACAATGCCAGAAAAATTAGTAACTAAATAAACCTTTTTCTATATGTATCTTCTCTTTGGAATTAATTGTCTTTGGTTAGACATCATCCATATTACTTTACATGTTAGGACTCGTTGTAAAAATCATTGTTCTTCTTACCACTCACTTTTGGTTTGTGAGGCAGACTATAATAAACCTTTTTTACCTTGTAATTCTTACTACTATTCTGTATATTGTAATGTGCAGGTGGCTAACTACGGTGAGGCGCTGCGGATAAGACGGGAGACGCTGGACTTCGTCACCGACGCCTTCACGCAGCTCATCCGGATCCATGTGCAAGACTACAAGTGAGTTCCCAATATCCTACTAATATTATAAACTAGCAGCGCTCCGCGGTTTTACCCGCGTTGTGCCCGTTCCCGTGGGAATTTTGGGATTTTTTTTTACATAAAAACCTTCCTCTTGAATCACTCTACCTATTACGAAAACCGCATCAAAATCCGTTGCGTAATTTTAAAGATTTAAGCATACAGACAAACAGACAAACAGAAGAAAAACAGACGCGACTTTGTTTTATACTATGTAGTGATGCGAAAGTTTGTGAGGATGTATGTATGTTTGTTAGTCTTTCACGAAAAAACTACCGAATGGATTTCTATGAAATTTTACAGTAATATAGGTTATACATCAGAATAACACATGGCATACATTTTATCCCCAAATTCCCGTGGGAACGGGTACATGTGAAACCAAGGGGCACGACTAGTTACCTATACCTATTTAACTGATAAAGGAGAAGTAAAACTTCCTCTTAGGAATAACGTAACCGTTAACGTTAGTCTTAATCGTTTCGATAGTGGCATTTCTATCTGAGCGCTACCGTGCTGCGGAGGGCACGTTAAATCAGTCCCGATTGGTTCAATCGTCAGACCATGTCGGAGGACTTAAGGGGGTCTAAAAACTCTGACACCAGGATTGGCCACTTATCTTCCCTTACTTACTCACTTTATTGTCAACAGAGAGACGTGGTCGGCAGTGAGCAAGAGATTGTCGCACTCGCCCGAATGGATAAAGTTCGTACAGCAATTTGGAGTGGATGGTACTCAAGTAAGTGACGCATTCTATTATTATTATTTTTTACGTAACCTCGCTCTCACACTGCTGGGCAAAGGTCTCCCCAATTTCTTCCATTTATCTCTTTCCATAGCTAACTCCTTATTAAAATCGTCTCGCTCTTTCCGCCATCGAGTCGGGAGTCCGACCTGGGGGCCTGCGGGCATCCTGGAAAATATTTATAGTGTTTTGTAGCGAGCCTGTGATTAATAATTTAAAGGTCGTCTTTTATTAGTTTATTTTAATATTTTAGTAACTTCCATTCATATGCTTAAATTTCTAGATTTTAAACTCTGTTGAAGAATATACTGAAGCAATTATTCAATCTATACTAATATTATAAAGCTGAAGAGTTTGTTTTGTTTGTTTGTTTGTTTGTTTGTTTGTTTGTTTGTTTAAACGCGCTAATCTCAGAAACTACTGAACCGATTTGAATAATTCTTTTTGTAATAGATAGCCACATTCAACGGGAAGGTTATAGGCTATTTTTCATCCCGAAATTCCTACGGGAACGGGTAAAACCGCGGGGCGCTGCTAGTAAATAATAACCATATTGACTCGATAAGAAGAAGTAGTAATTAATAGGATCTCAAGACGCAAAAAGACCTCTCAATGATCAATCAGTACAGGGTTAAAGGCTAAAACTAAACCTTATTTCAGATGATGTTCCGGCGTCATATAAAGCGTCTGAAAGAAGAACGTTCAGCCAAGAAGTTGAGGAAGCAACTCGCCAAATTACCGCAGATATTGGCCCGACTCAACTTGCCTACAGAGGACTTGCAAGAGAGGTCAGTATTTCGTATGGTTATACCAGGGTAATGGAGTCTAACAGTATTCCAACTCCACACAAACGCACGAATCTCGAATCATACCTATGCGCCTCGATCCCGGTTCGCACTTGATACCCTACAGACGCGAATGTGCCGCAGTGACTTTACTTTTTATATGACTGCAGATTTTGTATACTATTAAATTTAATAATAAAACTTTTTCGACGTCGAGGTGTCGAGGTGCAAATATTCAGTGTGTAATCTTATAAGGGTGAGTGTGCATAGTGCATAGGAAACCTTTGTAACTGTAATTGAAGAATTTAAAAAAAATACATGTTATCTGGCCGCATTTAGAGCTACTTTAATCTAGCTAGACATGTGTAAGCAAGCATGGTGTATGTAAGTGTCACATATGACTTATGTAAGCGATGTGCGCAGCGACTGGGCGGGCGTGGTGCGTCAGATCCGCGCGCACCGCGACTTCAGCGTGTACTTCAGCGCGGGCGCGGCGCCCGAGCGCGACTCGGCCTCCGACCTGGACGCGCACCTCGACTGCACGCTGCGCGTCGGCGAGCGGCCCGCGCAGCGCTACCAGGTACCCGCACACACGTCACACACACTCTATCATCACCACTAATTACTATACTGGGTGGGTTTTTTAAATCGGTCAGTATGGGACAATCTAAAACTACAAGAGATACGAAGAATCTTTATGTTCAGAAATTACTACACATGATGGCTTTATTAAATCGGTCAGTATGGTCAAATTTGAAATTAAAGATACGTAGAATTTTTCTTAGGTACAATGTAACCGATTTTAGAGATCAGAAGAACTTCATCAGCTTAAAATAAAAACACAATTATAAAATACAATTTTAGAATTGTCATTGATATTTAAGGTTTTATTTTTTATTTAGGTTCTAAGAATCCTTAACATTTCTGTGGATCCGTCCTATTTTATGACTTATTTAACAACCTATGTTGACAGACGTTGGGTCAATCGCAGAAGATCCCTTACGAGATCCTGGAGTCCAACGAAGCCGCAGCCGTCTTCAAGACCTTCCTACACGAGGCGCAAGAAGAACAGAGGAATTACGAGTAACACACTTTATTTATTACTAGCAGCGTGTCGCGGTTCTACACGCGTTGGGATCGGTTGGCAATTTTGGGATGGAAAAGCCTAACTTTTCCGTAAAATAATTATTAAAATCGGATTGATACATAGTTACTGAGATAATCGCGTTCAAGCAAATTAAAAACTAAATAGCTTTACTATGCCAGTATAGACTATACATAATATATTGTTATTAATTATGTTTTCAGATTTATCTTTTTACTGAATTCACTTACTGTGGCCTTTTCCCCTACCATACCCAACATGTTTCCCGTGATAAATTTGTCCTCTGGAATGATTGTACTTTGAGATAGATTTCCCAGCCCATAGCTACTCTTATTCCAATACTAAATATCAATATCTTCCTTTACAGTTGGTGTCAACAATTTAAACGTCTTCTCGAAGAAACTGGGTACGTGACTCCCGGGAAACAGTTGTCCGAAGTGAGGGTACTCCTCATGGGAAGGGAATGCTTCGAGGCGCTCTCCGAGCAACAGCAGCAGAGGGTCTACGACCAGCACCAGCGACAGATACAGAGGAGAGCGAAGCATAATCTGCAGGTGAGAGAGAGAGAGAGAGAGAGAGTGACGGAAGGGTCAAGAGTGAGAGAGAGTGGGAGGGTTAGGGAAGGAGAGAGAGGGAAAGCGAGAGAGTGCAGGAGAGCAAGCGAGTGAGGGATGGGTAGAATGTGAGAGAGAGGTAGAGCGTAGAGAGAGTAGGAGGGTTAGGGCAGGAGAGAAGGAAAGAGTGAGGGAGCTGGAGAGTGTAAGCTAGAGATAACCTGGGAGAGAGACAGAGCGGGAGACAGAGAGAGAGAGAGAGAGCGGGAGACAGAGAGAGAGAGAGAGAGCTGGAGACAGAGAGAGAGAGAGAGAGAGAGAGAGACCTTGTCTGTTTTCATGTGTGTGTAGTGGTTTAAATTAACCCTATCGTAATGGCCTCTGAGATTCGAATTTAATTCTTAATACAGTAAATCTGACGGTTGTATAACAAAATTCCAAGAGCATTCCAGACGGAGACTCCGCCCAATCTATTTAAGACATTATTATGTTGATACAAGTGTGCTGTTTCCCAGGAGCTGCTGCTGGAGCACGCGGACCTGTTCTACCACTTCAAGAGCATATCCCCCACCGGCACCATCACCCAGGAGGACATTAAGGAGATCACGGATGTGCTGCAGGATGACTTCAGGTATGTTTGGCTCACTTACTGAAAACTCGGAGATAACGTATACTTGCTTACTTGAAGTTACCTACTTTATAACTAATAATAATAATATACTCTATATATCTATCCTCCTCACTGAACTGATATTTTCGGTAAGATGAGAGTAAGATGTGAATGATTTGGTTTTGCTCAATCAAATGTATGTTCGCTAGCCCCACTAAATCTGGGAAAATAAAGTGAGCGCGATCTACAAAGTTTTCAGACTAGCGCCATCTGTTGGGAACAGCTAGTAGATGTAGATTCTAGTAGATAAGCAGTCGGGATCAAACATTGGCTCGCGCGGCAAACACGAACCACACCTACAATTTATCATTTTTTTCTAGATACAAAATGCTGGACCGCATGGAGCAGGACCGCAAGCTGGTGCTGTTCCAGCACCTCGGGTTCGTGCACTGCCCCATGCGCGAGCACTGCCCCGCCGGGAACAACTGCCTCGACGGGACGCTGCCCGTCATACTCAACACCAGAGTCGGGTATGTACACTCTACTGTCGCCACGGGGCTATACCCGCATCTTACCCATTCCTGTGTCTTAAAATGGGGATTATTAACTTACGATATTTGACTTGAATGTAGCTTTCATATAAAATCGTGTTGAAACATACAGGATTTTTAGGGTTCCGTAGCCAAATGGCAAAAACGGAACCCTTATAGATTCGTCATGTCTGTCTGTCTGTCTGTCCGTCCGTCTGTCCGTCTGTCCGTCTGTCCGTCTGTCTGTCCGTATGTCACAGCCTTTTTTCTCCGAAACTATAAGAGCTATGTTGTTGAAACTTAGTGTGTAGATGTATTCTGTGAACCGCATTAATATTTTCACACTAAAATAGAAAAAAAATAAAATTTTAGGGGGGTCTCCCATACATAGAAATGAAAAAAATATTTTTTTTTAAATCAAACCCATACGTGTGGGGTATCTATGGGTAGGTCTTCAAAAATGGTATTGAGGTTTCTAATATCATTTTTTTCTAAACTGAATAGTTTGCGCGAGAGACTCTTCCAAAGTGGTAAAATGTGTGTCCCCCCCCCTGTAACTTCTAAAATAAGAGAATGATAAAACTAAAAAAAATATATGATGTACATAACAATGTAATCTAACACCGAAAATTGGTTTGAACGAGGTCTAGTTAGTAGTTTTTTTTTTACGACATAAATCGTAAACCGCAAAAAAATACTGATTATTCATTCAATAACTCAAATGTAAATAAAAAAACATTTATTTCAAGAACTTCTTTATTATGTTACTCGCTGCTACGGAACCCTTCATGGGCGAGTCCGACTCGCACTTGGCCGCTTTTTTTTACTATTAATGGAAACGTACGTTGATGTCATTATTATTTTTTCAAACGGGAACTTACGTACGACGGAGGTTACTGTTGAGTGTCCCTCAACACGTTTCGGACTTATTCGGTGACCTTCATCAGGAGGTGGGTGAAGCGCTCGCGACAGCGTCTCTCCCCGCTGTCGCGAGCGCTTTACCCATCTAAGTTCCCGTTTGAACAAATAATACAGGAACTTGTTTTGTTTAACTTACAATGTTTTACTTAAATGTAGCTTTCAACTATGTGCATATTTCCCTAGTCAATGTAAATGCAAATAAAAAGAGTGCATTTCTTTCTATCTTGTTTGGATCTTTCGATTTGACGACGAAATCAACCAACAGGCTCTAGTATCCCCTGAAATATGTATGATATGTGTGTGTGTGTGTGTGCGTCAGGTCGCTGACGTCGCGCGGCGAGTCGCAGACGGCGGCGGGCCCGGCGGCGCCCTGGGCGCTCACCAGCGACTCCTCCACCGTGCACGTCATCATACTCGGGGTGAGGACCATTCACTATACCTAACATGACCATATTTTCAATTGAAACTACGTTAACGGATACACTTCTCTTTTATTAAGAGTTGTTATGTTTAAGAGTCTTCTGTGACTACAGGTCCTGTAAATCCCGTGTGTGTATTTATGTAACCCTGTTATATTATTTAGGTGGAAGGTGTAGCGGGGGAGTTCGGCAAGCGTCTGCTGGCGGGGTGCGACGGCGAGCAGCGCGTGGCGACGGGCGACGGCCGCGCCTGGCGCGTCGCCACGCACCACACCGCCGCCGACTTCACGCCCGCGGACCCCGTCGCCGACTTTACACCTAACGGTACGTACTACACCATTACATATGGCATTATCAAAGTCAAAATCAAATATTTTTATCCAGTTTTGGTCCCAAAGAGGCTCTTTTGTTTCATGTTTTTTAAATTTAAATTTATTTATTCATATAAGTAGGTATACATTTTATCAATTTACAAAAATCGCCAAACTGTTACCAGTTTGTTGGCGATAATGGCGCTCTTAAACATTAACTTATGTATACATATTATATTAATGATTAATTTTTAACTTCTACTGTATTATATGCTTATTATGCTAGTATTAATTACTTATTTACAGACAATGCCTGCTGGCGTAAATATTTTACTTATCTTATTATTATTAGTATTAGTTAACAATATTGATAGTTTTTTTATTAAGTACACAAATTATTACTTTAAGTATTTGTTTTTCAGTCTCTTTTTAACTGTTGCATGACTTACAGTATCTTTGGACAAGTTTCTTATAAAATGTTTGTTCATGTTGTTGCATCATTTCAGCTATCAAATGGTTTGTCACTTTCTGTCATACGCAATTTACCGAAGATCAAAAGAGACAAAACACATTATAATAGTGTTTTAGTTACAGAGCATTTATTAATAAGGCAGACAGTGTTTGAATATAGTATACTTTGTGTAGGATACTTCTGCGTGTATCAAGATCAAGAGTCGTTTGAGTACATCCGGGATTGCGCCGAGAAGACTTTACTCACCAGCCTCGAACAGGAAGACAAACTACCCTTCCAGGTATGTGACACTTCTCATTTACACTTGTATTTATTTATTGTTAGTGGAATAGTCAAAATGAACCCTCTGTTAATAATATAACTCCAATACCAGTGTAGCTTACTCGAAATAAATAAATGGATGAATGAATAAGTTTCATATCAACAATGTTCCAAATTGTTTTTATTTAACCCTGCTATATAATTTTGCTCTTTTGTAAAATATCATTAATGTTAGAGTATTAGCTCTAAATTTAATTATACTTGCCGTACCCCGCGATTTCACCCGCGTTATACCCGTTCCCGCGGGAATTTCGGGATAAGATGTATCCCATGTGTTATTCTGATGTATAAACTATATTACTGTCAAGTTTCATCCAAATCCGTTCTGTAGTTTTTGCGTGAAAGACTAACAAACATACATACATAACAACGGGATTCCATTTGTGTTTCCGTTTTTCGTTTCCCAGTGGCACAAAACAGAACATACCTAATACAATTAATGGTTAATCGTTTGTGTCCAGGGTTTGCCACTGGTGGTGATGTTTGTCCAAGATGAGGGTATGGATAAGAAGGAACTCGCGCGCCTCCAGGAAGAAGGGCAGAATCTCGCTGAAAAGTAAGTAGTATCCGCTGAAAAGTAAGCAGTATCCGCTTATAAGTAAGTAGTATCCGCTGAAAAGTAAGCAGCAGCTTACAGACTTCACTTTGGCACAAGATCTTGATTTCTAAGACGAAGAAAGATGGTAGGACATCTTTTGTGACATTGCAGATACAAAAAATCATAAACATAAGTTGAAACGAAATCAAGACCTAGAATAAGCTATGTGAAACAGATCGCAGAAAAAGTGTCTCTCATGTGGTATAAGTGTTTGCAGTATTTTAAAGGAATATGCAATTCTTAATAACTAATAGATCTATTTCTATTACTCATTATGAATTGATATATATGTTTATGTGTTTAATTAGTAGACATAAATATATTGAGGAGCCTGCAGCGACTTCCTCGCAAGTTTAATTTTAAAGATAACCAAATTATAAGTTTACGAAGCATTAATTTTAGAAAAATAAATAATTTTGTCACAGAAATCGTTAACATTATATGTGTCTAAGAAAAATCAATTATTTTGTCACAAATATCATTAATATAATATTTGTGTTTGTCTGTCTAGCCTCCACTGTTCGTACCTCGAAGCTTCAGTGAATGAGCTGGGCACGGAAGCGTTCACCGCCGACGCTATACACGAGTTGATTCGCGCTAACAGAGACAAAGCCAGCTACGCGCACTTGTATAGGGATGACGTTATCGTGTGCTTTGACTCGGATATACGGTGAGTGGTTTTGTTATACAATCTTCAGTCGGCCCATGGAAATATAGCATACTTTGTGATATTCCAAGTTTTTTAAATATATAATACAAAACAGTTTTGTAAAACAAACAGTAATAAGTAGAATTAGAAGTTAGAATCCGATACACGTTCTTAGTTGTTGAATAGTTTAAGGGTCTGACTTTATATTGTACATTTTTGCAGTAACGTGCAAAAGTTACTTGGATGGGAGGCCGATAGTGCTTTTTCTATCTGAAAGCGCTGTCGTGCTTCGGACGCACGTTAAATTGTCGGTCCAGTTGTTTCAATCTTCAGACCATTCCGGAGTCCCTTAAGCGGTTTAAAACTCTGACACCAGGGTAGCCCACTATCGTAGTTTTAGTCCGAGTGTAGTTACTGTATCCGTGTGTTGCAGTATAATGGTGTGCATGTTCTGCGACGACCCGTACTCGGCGGAGCGCGTGCTGGCGCCGCTGCTGAGCCAGCGGAACTGCTTCCTGTCGGGCGAGCGCGCCGTGCTCATCGAGACCTTCCTCGGGGACTCCAAGCGCCGCGTCGAGGTACCGCCGCCGCCGCACCATACAACGACAGTGACACGCACTCACCGACACCGACACACGCATCCACACTGCTACACACATCCACACTGACACATACACCGCCACTATAAAACTAACAAGATATCGTTGTGTTCCAGGTGATAATATCGAGTTACCACGGCGCGTCACAGTTCAGAGAAGAGTTAATACACGGATTCATTCTCATATACTCGGCTAAGAGGAAGGCCAGCTTGGCTACTCTCAAGTAAGTTATTTAGGGAAAATATTGTTGGACTATGTGAAACAAAGGCATGAATATTTGCATCCAAACAGTACTATATCTGGGCTGGACAAAGGCCTCTCATCTCACTGAAGATATCAGTACAGTGAGGAAAATTATTTATAAATGTTAGAGACTAGCATTCACATATTTAGTTTACGTACAAGACTGAATCTATACTAATATTATAAAGAGGAAAGGTTTGATTTTTTGTTTGTTTGTTTGTTTGTTTGTTTGTTTCGAATAGGCTCTGAAGCTACTGCACCGAATTAAAAAATTCTTTCACCATTCGAAAGCTACACTATCCCTGAGTGACATAGGCTATATTTATTCCCGAAATTCCCACGGGAACGGGCACAACGCGGGTATATGTAACCCAAGGTATGAAAAACATGCCTAAAAAAATTGGTTATTGGCGTGCGCTACTAAATCTATTGATGATACACAAAAACAATGTTCTACACAATCAAAGTACATATCATTGCAAACAAATAAGTTCGCGAGGGCATATGTCTAACTATTATAGTTAAGACACAATAACCGTTTTAAGTTAAAATTAATTAGTTAAAAAAGGAGTGTAATTTTAAGTTGATGATATTCATATGATGATATGAATCTACATCAAAATAAATGGCTCTACAATCAAGGTTAATTATGTTTCTTTGTGTACCTCTTTAAATTATTAAAATCGGACAGTTAGTTTCAGAGTTATGATGAGAAATATCACTACATAGTATAAAATAAAGTCGTCTCTGTTTCGTGTCTGTTTGTCTGTATGCTTAAATCTTTAAAATTACGCAACGGATTTTGATGCGGTTTCTTTGTAATAGGTAGAGTGATTCAAGAGGAAGGTTTTTATGTAAAAAAATTCCCAAAATTCCCACGGGAACGGCCACAACGCGGGTAAAACCGCGGGGCGCTGCTTACAAAATAGTAATGCTCGATGGCGGGTCTCTTATGGCTACTTACTGTTTCGTGCGGTCAAAGCGCGCGGGGATATAGGTACCTACCTACGAACTACGAACGACGAAGACGTGCTATGTAGGTATTATCCCGAATTCTTCCTCACATGAAATCTTGATTGTGTATACATATATACTCGCGCGAGACATGTAATATTTTATCCCCAATTTCCCACTTGAAATTTTGATTGTGTATATTCCTGCGGGAGACACGCAATGTTTTATCCCGATTTTCCTACATGAAATCTTGATTACCCGAAGCGAAGCGAGGGCGGGTCGCTAGTATAATATAAATATTTGACTGTATCATTGAGTTACACTTAGATAACCCGTGTACTTCCCTCCAGCGCGTTCTCGATGAACATCCCGAACCTGCCGATCCAGATGGTGGCGGTGACGGACGGCACGGGCTCGGCGGCGTCTGCGTTCTTCGGCACGGACGTGGGCCACGCGCTCATCACCGACGGCAACGCCACCGCCGACCGCCTCGCCGCGCACTTCACCACCTACACCTCCACCGCCGAGAACAAGTGTACGGCTACACTTCTTGTTTCATTATACCTCTTTCAATACTTCATTACGTATTTAGTTAACGTACTCACACGGGTTTTTTCGCGGTAGAAAGTTAATAAAGCAAGTAATAACTTAACTCGTGTGAGTACGTTTATTATGTGTACAAATCGCGCCTGTTTAAATAGACTATTAATTACTTATTTAAAAACGGGAAGGCCTATAATTTGCCCACAATTTGCCCACAATTTGCCACACAATTTGCCCACAATTTGCCACACAATTTGCCCACAATTTGCCACACAATTTGCCCGCGTACGATGAGGCAACAAACATTGCGACGCGACAGTTTGTCGCGCGTACTCTGGACTTAGCTTTGTTCATATTCAAAGAATTACCAATAATTTTCCACATATAATTTTCGACATATTGTTAGGTAACCATTCCCTGTTACAGCGGCGTTCTACACGCCGTTCTTCAAGGAGGTGTGGGAGCGCAAGGCGGAGATCGAGCGCGCGTTCCGGCTGGAGGCGCCGCACTCCAACCTGCCCGACGTCGCCGCCGCCCGCCCCGCGCCGCCGCCGCGCCACCACTCCTACCATCTTGACCACGTGTAAGTATATGTGTCGATAATCGCACACATGTATTGCTCCTGAAGAAGAAAAAGGTTTAGTCATTTTATTTCATTTTTATTTAACCTTTTTTCTCTTCAGGAGTAGTCGTCACATTTTGGGACTAGAAGGAAAAATAGAGTATAGGTAACGTCGTAAGTTTAGACCGCGGTGGTTACAGAAGAGCGTATATAACACAACTAGCAGCATCTCGCGGTTTTACTCGTGTTGTCTCCGTTCCCCTGGGAATTTCGGGGTCAAAAATAGCCTATAACCTTCGAAATCAGCACGCTCAAACGAACAAACTCTTCAGCTTTATTAAATTAGGGATGAACAATAATTAAGCGGTAAAGTGAAACAATATCATGATTTCTATGTAACAATCACATTAAAAACCCATATTTTTATTGCAGTCGTGAACACAAGCTGACTAACTCACTGGACCTGCTGATCGGGCCCGACTCGCGTGCCGACATCGACTCGGAATACAGCGACACTATCAACAATTCCAAAAATAGGAGTTTCTTAAAAGGTAACCAAACTTAATAACTCTCTAAAGAAGAGGTTGCTAAGGGCTGCATGCATTTCCGAGGGTAAGTGTGACGTGTGTGTTTGTCTGTAGCATGGAAAACGTGTGAACTAATTTTCTTTGAATGTGCCTCGAGGCGAGTATGAGTCAAAGACTCAAATAATTGAATGAAGGATCTAGTTTCAAAGGTGACTTACGCCTGTATTTAAACGCCACTATAAATAATACACCCTAATTCCGTACAATTCTGATTACTAGTTGTCAGAAATATCCGACTTCGTTTTAGTGATATTTAAGTATACTGGAGTTCATTGATTCATTCATTCGTTTCGTATTGGTCAAATAGTTAGTGGTTAGTTTTGGCACTTAATCTGGAGTCATTGACAATGCTAGGCGCAGACAGGATGAAAATATTCCCGATTTTCTCAATCGGGGTGGGGGTGTATTTAAAACACTATTCTGGTTTGCTCAGGGTTCAGTGTGTATCCGCCGCCCAGCACGCCGCCCGAGCCGGCGCCGCCCGACCACAGAATGCATGATCTATCACGTGAGTTATCTGTTCAAATAATAAAAACATAGAAACATACACTAGACACTTTTTAACGTAGAAACCGACCTCAAATTGAAGTTCAAAAGGATTGCGTCTAACCGGCTATGTAGTCATCAAATGGTTACTTCCTAGTTTTTTCCTTATCTTTCATACATTACTCATCAACCTTTCTCTCTCTCCCTCTCGAATGAGAGATTTTTGACATATCTTCAGTACGACAGTTAAACAATTTGAAATTAGTGTAAAAAGAACACTTATAAAAATGTACGGGTATACAAAGAAAAGAACATCTTATTTTGAAGTCGGTTTTCAACAGTTTCGCATTATCACACACGTAGTCAACTACATTTGACCAACTTCAAAAACAAGGAGGTTAATTATTTCTATTTCATATACCCATATTTAAAGATATATTTGCTGTATGTGTATTTAATAGTAGAGTGCTTGGGGAGTTTGACCTCGGACTCCAATTACTGTCAATGTATTAATGTGAGACCTTCTGCATTATGTTTTATACATAAATTACTAAAAAGTTTACCAATTTTTTCTCCTTGCTTTTTTGTTTTTCTTAATTTGACACTAATTTCAAGAAATACTGATATTTATATCCAAACTAGACGGATCGAGCTGAAATTTGGCATGCAGGTAGATGCTATGACGTAAGCATCCGCTAAGAAAGGATTTTTTGAAATTCCACCCCTAAGAGAGTAAATTAGGGGTTGAAAGTTTTACAATTTTTTAAAATTCTTTAATGGATTTGCTTCAAATTTTGCATGTAGGTTCTTTATTTAATTTAGATAAAGATTACAAAAGGAATTTTGGAAATTCCATCCCTAAGAGCGTAAAATAGGGGATGATCGCTTATATGCAACTTTTTATTCCTTTGATGTATTGGCTTCAAATTTTGCATGTAGGTTATTTATACAAAGAAAATAACCACTAATTAAAAAAGTTTCGGAAAATCTACCCCTAATAAGGTAATTTAGGGGTTGAAAGTTTGTATGACTTTTTAAATTCCTTTAATGTATTTGCTTCAAATTTTACATGTAGGTTCTTTATTTAACGTAGTTAAAGATTACAAAAGGAATTTTGGAAATTCCACCCCGAAGAGGGTAAATTAGGGGTTGAAAGAATTAGTTAAGCTCGTAATGTCTTATATTATATGCCTTAATTTATTTATTTTATTATTAAATAAAAAGCAACGATTTTTAATTGGTAAACATTTTAATATACCTTATCAACAATACAATCCAACAGGTCTCATAATAATTCGTTGACAGTAATTGGATTCCGAGCTTTTTCAATTCTAGATGCTTAAGGCACTCTACTATTAATTAAATAAATCATTTTGAAAGATTGCATGCTATCGTAATCGATTAAACGGTATAATATCGAGTTACCCAATCGATTGATTAAGCTTTTGATTATTGTAGAATCACTACAAGTATATTTAATAGTAAGGCTCTTATGCTCGTTACTCTACGGAACCTTGTCGAAGTAAAAATAAACGTAGAGTTGCCTTCTTTCATTCGTCACAAACACATTGGATACGGTTTTGACAAGGTTGGATACAGTTTTAAGCCCGCCGTCTTGCTAAGAGACTAATTGTCTTTTATGAGGGCTATCCTTTAAGATAAAGCATTCATCCCATAATATTAAATTTATTTGCTTTGGATCCCGCCAATAACAGTTTTATATATCAGATAACCAGAGTTATTATACACGGTGACCCTTAATAACCCGAAAGATTTAAACGACGTATTTGTGACGACAGTACGAGTAAATAATGCTATATCAACATGGGTCCAATTATGTGTCTTAATTAAACTACTATTTCAGTACAAATTAAACCATATTAATTGATCGCTTCTTTGTAAACAAACCTTTACTTCAGAGAGTGAGCGAGTTTTGATTAATCTCAGTTGAGAAACAAGGAGCGAGCATGACACTTAACGAATCACTCCGATATCATACGATGCATCAACCATGCGGTTAGTGCGTCTGCGTGTAAAAGTAGTAGGTGGCTACGTCACGCCTTTAGGGTGTGTTACAATTGATATTTTCTTACTTGTAGTTTACTTGAAATAATTAATATCTCTTAAAATATGGGTTGTTGGACTATACGTTATATAACTTTATATACTCTAATTAGGCTCTAAAATCGTTGGTTTAAATCTTTCGGGTTATTAAGGCTCACCGTGTATACTATTAGCCACGCCCCTCGGTTTCACGCGTTGTAGCCTATCCCGCAGAAATTTTGCGATAAAAAGTAGCCTATACCCTTTCTTACGCTCTGGACTAACTGTATACCAAGATTCATTCAAATCGGTTCAGTAGTTTTGGCGTGAAAACGTAACAGACAGAAAGACAGAGCTACTTTCGCATTTAAAATATTAGTTTGGATGTATGGTCAATTATTGAATTAGAATTAAAAGTAAGACTTACCTACCAAAAACAACTCCCAAACGTACAGATTTAATTATATACTTACTAGCTGCGCCCCGCGGTTTCACCCGCGTTGTACCCGTTCCCGCGGGAATTTCGGGATGAAAAATAGATGTTGGCCGATTCTCAGACCTACTCAATATGCTCACAAAATTTCATGAGAATCGGTCGAGCCGTTTCGGAGGAGTACGCGAACGAACACTGTGACACGAGAATTTTATATATAAGATATTGTCATGTAATGACAGTTTTATTCACTTGGACTATGGTTCCTCTCACACACATTTTATTGTTATTGAAACAATTTTGACTAAAAGTAAATATTATAATGCAGCCGATTTGAACTGTTCGGAGGATTCGCTGAGCACCCACGAGTCAGGTGATTGCATGAACCAACATCACTTTTATTACAATAACGTTACGGTTCATTTTCGTTTGTAGAAATTATTAGTTTTTTTTTTGCGTATGTACTTTATTTTAATAGGTTATAGAGGGTTAAGTTTTGTTTGTCGATAAGTCTTTTGTAATTTTATGTTTTGTGTTTTTTTTTACGGTGATAAGGTCGTTTGTTGTATGTATCTGTTATTTAAATTATATTTCTTTTGGTTCAGTGCACTTTTGTCATAAACATGTGTCAGTAGTTTGAATAGTTCGTGACATATTAGATTATCAAAAGCATGTTCTAATATTATGTTCCTGCATGTGGTATAGTGGTAAAATAAGTGTCCTAAAAATTACAATGACATAGATATTTTTTCGAGCATTAAGATACCATGGGGTCTTATTGCCTCCAGACTTAAACCTGACTGGACCCTACATAGTAAATGACGTATAATCCTCTTCATTGTACTGATATCTTCAGTAACTGGAATTCTATGCGTTCTGATCTTTTATGTAGAGGTTTATATGCTGCTTCGGAGGACATGGTAAATAGTTAATACCACAAATTTTCGAATAACACGTTAAATTGTCGTTTGCGATGGTTTCCGTCCTTAGGTTATAAACTTGATAATAGCCTGAATATTTCTTACATATTTACCTAAATTCAGTGTTTCCTAGAAAGGCAATTGCCATGCTCAACAGCAGTCTTGCTTTAACAGAATAGCTATTTGTAGAGTCCTGTAGATAAACGGATTACGGATAGTAGATAGTTGAGATAGTAGTCATTTTATGTGTAGTGTAAAGTTCTCTATGTATGTTATAGACGGTGGCGTGTGGGGCGGGGGCGGGGGCGGGGGCGGAGGCGGGAACGGGGGCGGGTGGGGCGGGCGCGCGTTCACCACGGGGCGCGCGCGGCCCGCGCACCCGCACCACCGCCTCACGCACTCGCAGACGCTCAAGGTAACACTCACATATTCACAGAGATTCTTGTTTTCCTCAAATCTTTGCGCTCACAGTGTACCGTAAGGTTGAAAATCGTACGTCAAATCGCTGTCGCTGTCGAGTCGCTACAAGCCTACGGATACCCGTCGGACCGAACGCTTCCCGGTTGAAGGACAATGTACAGTCAAATACAAAAGTTGATGAACATTTTCAATATTATAAAACACTTCAACGGTTTCCATAAATGTGTTGATTGAGGTATGTTGTTATCTTTAATTTGTTCATAAAATAATTAAGTTGACTGTACATTAGTCTTGAAATATTGATCATGTGTTTGTACCATTTTGTCGGGCAGCAACCGGGCAAGCTGGACATGAACAACTACACGATGGTGAGCGACGCGCTGCAGCACATCAGCATCGGTCCAGCCGCGGCGCGCCAGCGCTGGCCCGGCGCGCCGCACCACCCCTCCGGCGTCAGCTCTGAGACCGAGCTCGACGCGCAGTATGCGCAGGTACGCGCCCTGGACCCACCCACACTGACACCACCCGGACACACAACTTGCCACACACGCTGATACACACCTTGCCACGCTCTCTCAAACACAATATTATATAATTCATTTATTTTCGGATAAAAACAATCCATTTTATGTTAGTAAATACTTATGCTATGTTAATAAATACACTAATCAAATTAAAATTAAAATACAATCAAAATAAAATCAAAATAAAATCCAAGTAATAAAAATAATAGAAAGTCATAGTTAAAATAAAATAAACATAAAATAGAATTAAAATTATAAAAATTACAATAATCAATAATCAATTGAATTCAAATTTATTATTAAATCTATCAACATTTGAATTCATATGCACACTGTTCCAATGCTTGACCATTGGACAGTCCAGGCCGTCCAAGATGGTGTCCAAATGCTTGTTGGAGCTCTCCCGGAGCCGGCGCGTCAGAGAGGCCACTCGTTTACGTATTATTGTGTAAAAACAATCTACCATGGCCTCTGCAAACATTCGTGACGCGCTGCAGAACCTGGAGAGACCCATCAGCATTCTGAACCCATTATTATATTGGACTCGAAGGGCGTTGTAGGCTTTTTTGGTGTAATCAGTCCATAGGCTGCTAGTATAAAATGTTTGGCAGTATGTTTTGAATAAGGTGATCTTAACTGGTGCCGAACACCTGGCGAACCTTCTTATCACCATGTTACACCTCACCGACAACGCTCTGCGCTCCCGCTCGATATCCAAGTCATCGCAAAGATTTTCCGTAACCCAGTGTCCCAGATACTTGAATTTAGTTACTCTCCTTAGTGGCGTGTTATCAATAAGAACCGTAGGTACATACTTGGGTACCTTATTACCAGCCTTAAAGATGAGTATTTCACTTTTATTCGTGTTGTATCTGAGACCATGAGTCGATGCGTAACTCTCACATATTCGGATAAGCTTGTTGAGAGCCTTGATTGACGGACTCAGCAAAACCATATCGTCGGCATAACTTATATTGTTAATGATTTCCGTCAATCGAGCACCCGACACCAGCGTCGCTGAGTTCCTCAATTAGGCCGTTAATATAAAAGTTAAAAAGTCGAGGAGAACTAAGCCCACCTTGCCTCACACCACAATCTAATCTGTATGGTGCCGAATATGAACCAGACCATCTCACTACATTGAGCTGGTTTTGGCTCCAGTGCTCTAAGATGTTGATTATCTCCCCTGGTGTGTTTGTATCCCTCCGAAGCTTATTCCATAAAATGTTATAACACACTAAATCAAATGCCTTTGACAGATCCAAGAAACAGGCGTACACCGGAGTATTCCTGGTTGTATAGTACCGAGCGACCTGCTTCAGCTTCAGCACTGCAGCTTCAGTGGAGAGTCCCGGTCTAAATCCAAACTGAGCCTCGTTTAGCTCTATGTATTTACTAAGCTGTCGGTCAAGCAGGCCGTCCAGCACTTTCGCTATAATAGTAGCAAGAGATATAGGCCTGTAATTGTTCCTGTCAGAGGCATCGCCAGTTTTGTTTTTAATAATGGGAATTACGATGGTTTTCATGAGCCCTGGAGGTAAATACGTGTGAGCGATACACAAGTTGAACAATAATGCCAGAACTCTTGGCAGGTGTATCCCCGCGTGCTGCAGATGTTCAATGCTGAGGTCATCGTGTCCCGGTGACTTGCCACGCGTCATATGCTCAATAACTTGTGCCACCTCTTTGGCTTTGAATATGGTTTCACAACTACAGGGTTCTTTCTCAGCATTAGACATCTGCGGCACGGGGTTCAGTGAAGATAGGACCTTAAAATTATTTCTAAATAATTCGGCTATCTTGTCTGGTTCACATTCGCCACCTACACTCGCCGGAAGATATGACCCTCCTGCCATGCATTTGGTGTGTTTCCAGAAACTCTTGAAGTCTTTATTTTTGTGATGTGTTGCCAGAATATCCATTTTTATTTGTTTTTCATTGTCATGGCACCACTTAAGTCGAGACTTAAAGAGTCTCCGGGACACACACATATTATTATATAATTCGCCCTCCTTAGGCCTATTGTACAATGTCCACTCTTGGAAGGCAAGTCTTGCCCTCCGATAAACTCCACTGACATGTTTATTCCACCCTGGTACCTTATTTTTCATATTACACTTATTTTCGTAACTACTACATATAGCTGCCTCCCTTAAACAGACAACAGTTTTGTCATAGATCGTGTCAATCAATTTACGGTGTTCAAGATTGTTACAGATACCCTTAGGACAAGTTTGGAATTCGGCTAAATAGTCGATGCCTTTTAATTTATCATTACAGTAGTCTTTATACACACTTATTTGGTCAAGATCTCTATCTTTCCATGTCACAAGTTTATAGTCAATATTATTATACTTAATTTTACATGTCAAGTTACTTAACTTAAATGAAATTTCTAAAGGGAAATGATCTGACCAGTAGACATCATATCTTATCCTTACATTAGTTACACATTGCAAAGCTGTTTCTGTGGTAACGCAGTGGTCAAGCCAGCTTCTACAGTTACTATGACTGTCACTGACGTAGGTGTATGTATCAGACGAGAGCTGCAGGTGCGCTACGTCAGCACAGAACCAACTCTGCTCGTCACAAAATTTACTCAATTCGTCATAAAATAAGTCATTGGGGTCTGCGTTGAAATCACCGAGCATTATCACTGATTCAATGCCACAACTTTCTATCACTGCATTTATCTCACCAAGCACATTCGTAAATTCACTTACATTTTTCTCACAATTTGTAGGCATATAAACTGATACCACTAAAGTGTCTCTGTCTTGAGTAGATATTTTAACAGCAACTAATCGTACACTATTACACGGTATGACAGTTACCGATGGAAATAACCCTTTCTTCCACATAATGGCAACACCTCCATGGGGCCTTCCTCTTAAAATACCATTTGACGTGTCGACCGCCGACTTACTCGCAAACTCGAAGCTCTCATCAATAGATCCAATGAAGTTGAGGTCGTGGGGTAAGAGCCATGTTTCTTGGAGTGCTATTATATGAGCAGTCTTACACAGCTCTCTTATTCCTTCTATGGAACTCTTAACCGACTTACAATTAACTGTGTAAATATTTACACTAACACACAACCAAAACACTCCAATAACTGATATCATATACAATACTACACTGATCATTTACTAAACACTTGAATAGTCGAGAACACACCTTTCTAAGAGACACGCTGACCACTCGCTTTCAAAAAATAAGTCTATATTGTAAACGAGGTATCAAAAAAATCAATTAAACAAAAAAGTGAAGGTGTACATTTGTACGTTACACATTTACATTTTGCAAGTTATAATCTCTTTCTTACGTTATCAGTTTATCTCTACTCTGTCTTCAGTGGTTAGTAAAGTGTGTTACTATTGAATATCTAAAATTAAAACTATAATTACAAAATACTAATTTATCTCTGGTCCAGATCAAAGAAACGAACGAGTACATGGAAGCGCCCTCTATGACCCGGCTCAGAAGACACAGGAGACACGAAAAGACGGCCCTGCATCAACCATGTATGTTACTTTCACATTAATATTATTGTGAAGACATAAAGTATACTATGTTCGGAATGTTGAGTTTATATATTCATTGTTAAAATTCTTACACCAGGTAAAAGTAGACGTAAAACATAGATACCAACTCTGACAATATTATGAATCAATTTGACTAAGCTTATTACTTTTCTTAATTTGTGTTTCATGATCAGTAGACAAGTGCGGTGATTAGGCCTATTTATCATTGTACAATTACGATGATAGACTTTTGTCAAACTGTGGCCAATTATGTCATTGGCTAAGACCTTACTGTGATGTATACCATATAATACATTACCTTTACTACTTTACTGAGTTACCTTTACTAAATCTATTTATATTATTTCCAAAGCATTCTCCGAGACGGATAGCTCCGGGTCGAGCGAGGCGTCGGGCGGCACGCGGCCGCACGCGCGACGCCGCCACAACCCGCACCACGCGCCCCGACATTACAAGAAACGGTGTGTTACATTATATCCCTTACATGTTTGTAATGATTTTGTTTATGGCTGGCTGAACTAATTTTAGGCCAAGGTTTTTGCCCAAACAACGTCAATCAGACATATCTTTGCCAAAAGGCTAATGGCGTAGCCAAAGATATGCCAATTTTATCTTTTGCATTTTTTCTTACGCCATAAATGTAAACAAATATGTACGATTTTTCAAAAAAATGCATAGCTTTCTACACTGTTTACTTGCCTGTGGTTCATCACAGTGAATTAATAACGTTAACAACAGGTCTCTACTTTTTCTAATGACCTTCCTCTTTCCACTTGTTTTATTTACTGTCGTAAAGACATACAATATCCTATAGCATCATTTAACAATTTGAGTGTTGTGTGCAGGTCGCTGGGCAACCTGGTGGCGGTGCAGAGCCCACGCGTGCCCAAGCTGGGCATGTTCGTGGGCCCGCCCGAGCTGCCCAGCGGGTACCGCGCGCGCGCACGAGACGAGAAAGGTAACTTATTACAACACAATATTTATACCATGTGTCACAGCTAGCGTTGTGTCGGCTATCCAAAGGAAAAAGAAAGATCCATATCTATTCATTATTTTTATTAAATATACTAACTTTTCTAATATATTCATAAAATTTTGACAAACAGTTGTCAATTCTGATAATTAGGTTTCAATTTAGTCAAATAGTTCTCAAATATTGGTAAATAGTTATCCAAACCTAATTCAAAACACTTTTTACTGTACACTTAGACACTTGGTACTTTGTCACTATTGAAAATTCTCTATAATATCTTAGTCAATACTAAAATATTATAAAAGTTTGTCTGTGTATGCTTGACATATTGATGTGATGATTGTCCATTGTCCGGCACAGCGGCGAGCGAGTCGAGCGAGGGCAGCTCGGACGAGACGCGGCGGCCGCGGCCGCTGCCGCCGCCGCCGCACCACGAGCCGCCGCACAAGCTGCACGTACGTACCTTATACTACTAACAGAACACTTTTTTACTATTAATTGAAACGTACGTTGATGTCATTATTATTTGTTGAAACGGGAACTTACGTACGCGGAGGTTACTGTTGAGTTGTCCCTCAACACGTTTCGGCCACATACGGTGGCCTTCATCAGGAGGTGGGTGAAGCGCTCGCGACAGCGTCTCTCCCCGCACTGCCGGCCGCCGCGGCTCGCGCCTCGCGCGCCGCCGCGCGGAGCGCGCGCGCAGAGAGCTGTTGTTGTGGCTGTTGAGGTGGTTGGGGGGGTTGCGCACGCGTGGGCTCGCGTTGTATCGGCGAGAGAGAGCCTTCACGGGAATTGTCCGTGCTCCCGGAGTCCGTTGCATGCTGAGGCCGAACACAGTACGAACTCACGGTGTCTCCACTAACCCCGTTTGTGACCCTCTCCGAAGATAGCTGGAGGCATGGTTTCCAGGCCGCAGGCAGCATCCATCCACTATCCCTGTTAAAGTTCGGACAACGACTTATTTCTATGGCCTCGCGAATTTTCCGGGACACGTAGCGTTTCTCCCGGGCTACGATTCGCGTCTGGTCAAACCTAATAAAATGAGTCGTGTCCGAAACTATAGCGTGTTCAGCCACCGCTGACCGGTTTATATCCACCTTCTTCAGCGCACGAATGTGTTCGGTGAGCCTGGTAGATACATTCCTCTTCGTCTCGCCGATATAAAACTTCCCACACTCGCAGGGTATCTTGTACACCCCGGGGACCCCCAACGGTTCCCTATCCTTCGGCGATCGAAGTAACTGCCTTAGTTGTGTAGCCGGACGAAAGATGGTCTTGATATCGTATTTGCGGCGCATCATATGTCCGATTTTGTCCGTAACACCTTTTATGTAAGGCAGGTACATCAGCGCCCTGTCTGCTGTGGGCTCCCGGGTGCGGCACGACGTATTTGCAACACGTAAACTGTGTCTCCAGCTGTAACCGTTTCTCTCTAGCACTCCCCGCACATGATAGAGCTCGGCGTCCAGGTATTCGGGATCACATAATCTCAGGGCTCTGTTGATTAGCGTCCTTGGAACCGATGCGGTGTGCGAAGGGTGGTGGTGGGAATCAGCCCTCAAGTATCGATCCGTATGTGTTGTCTTGCGGTATACAGTGTGTGATAATCGTCCATTCGTCCCTCGCTTGACTAACACATCCAGAAAAGGTAATTCCCCATCCCGCTCCGTCTCTACAGTGAACGATATCTTGGGATGTTTACCATTGAGAGTGTCTAATAGCTCTGTTACGGAATCTCTGTGAACTATTGCAAATACGTCGTCCACGTATCTCCACCAGTGTCTCGGCCTGCACGGGATCGACTCCAACGTAGTGCGCTCAAACCACTCCATGAATATGTTAGCGACTACGGGTGCTATCGGTGATCCCATGGCTACCCCATCCTTTTGTATATAAAAATCCCCCCGCCACATAAAATACCCACTTCTCAAGGTACAGTCCACTAAGTGTAAGTACTCGATAGGTGTAGAGTTTGTTAACATAAGTTCTGTTAAAATTGTGATGGTGTCCTCTATCGGTACATTAGTGAAGAGAGAAGCGACGTCAAAACTCACCATGAGTTCCTGTTCGCCAAGGACTACCCCGTCTAGTAGCTGCGTGAAGTGTGTCGAGTCCTTGACGAAGCTGGTGGTCTTGCCTATAAATTGTTGCAGTAGATCCGACAAGAAACGCGCCGTCCTGTAAGTGGGTGAGTCAATCTGACTCACTATAGGTCGTAAAGGCCAGTCTTGTTTGTGGATCTTTGGCAATCCATATATCTTGGGCGGTGTTGGATTTGGCGGCCGGAGGGATTTACCCACGTCATCAGGCAACAGTGATAAAAGCTTATTAAGCCGGTTAGTGACTCTCGCAGTTGGGTTGTATTTGACCTTCACATAAGTTGTCGTGTCACTCACCAAGTCACTAATCTTCCGCTCATAGTCCGCTGTGTTCACGATCACTGTTGCATTGCCCTTATCCGCAGGTAATATCAAAAGGTCCGGGTTCCTCTTCAGGCTTCTTAATGCCACAAGTTCGGAGTTCGTAATGTTAGGTTTCGGTAATTTACTACCCCTTAACATTACGGACACATTCTGTCGCAAACATTCCGCATCCCTACTGGGAATGCCATTTCTAACGACGGCGTCCTCCACTCCCGTGATGATATCCTCCACCGGGATCTTGCGCGGTGTCGGAGCAAAGTTCAGACCTCTGGATAGCGCTTGCTTCGCTGCATCCGAGATGTCCACCGACGACAAGTTCACCACACTCCTTTCAATCACCACGGAGCAATCCGCACGAACGTTATCTTGCTGCGACTTTTTTGCAAGGCGTCTAAATTTCGCATTATGTCTGTTAGTTGTGCTGTTGCGCTGAAGAAGGTGGATATAAACCGGTCAGCGGTGGCTGAACACGCTATAGTTTCGGACACGACTCATTTTATTAGGTTTGACCAGACGCGAATCGTAGCCCGGGAGAAACGCTACGTGTCCCGGAAAATTCGCGAGGCCATAGAAATAAGTCGTTGTCCGAACTTTAACAGGGATAGTGGATGGATGCTGCCTGCGGCCTGGAAACCATGCCTCCAGCTATCTTCGGAGAGGGTCACAAACGGGGTTAGTGGAGACACCGTGAGTTCGTACTGTGTTCGGCCTCAGCATGCAACGGACTCCGGGAGCACGGACAATTCCCGTGAAGGCTCTCTCTCGCCGATACAACGCGAGCCCACGCGTGCGCAACCCCCCCAACCACCTCAACAGCCACAACAACAGCTCTCTGCGCGCGCGCTCCGCGCGGCGGCGCGCGAGGCGCGAGCCGCGGCGGCCGGCAGTGCGGGGAGAGACGCTGTCGCGAGCGCTTCACCCACCTCCTGATGAAGGCCACCGTATGTGGCCGAAACGTGTTGAGGGACAACTCAACAGTAACCTCCGCGTACGTAAGTTCCCGTTTCAACAAATAATAAGAACACTTTTTATTTTCTCCTGTCCCGCTATCTGTATGTATGTAATCAAATCTTACAACACTGACCGGTTTCTTAGAATTAAACGACTACTCATTTTGAATTGAGTGAACAGTGACCACGTGGTGGTTGGTGGAAGCCGAAACGTCAGATAAAAATGTAAAATAAAAGCCAAGGGTATCTGTAAATGTACTTCAATGTTTGGACACAACACTATCATTCATAGTCTGATTTTGATTTGTCGTTGTTTGTTCGATTCTTATGTCCGGACAAGTAATAATATCGTGTCCCCGCAGCAAATGATCCCCGAGTACCCGGCGGCGCCCGACAACTCGTCGGCGAGCGCGGCCGACACGCGGCGCCGCCACCACCCCTTCAGCAAACACGACCGCAGACATAAGGTAACACGACATCCAAACGAGTCATTTATACATCACAAAGTCATTTGAACATTTATAAAACCAAAAGTTTGTCTAACTCAGCTACACCGGACAGCCTTAGCTAGCCGTCATTATCTTTATTTAAGTTCTTTCCTCTACAATAAAATAAACAAATTACTTAATATTTACCCTTTGTCTCGCCATAATTTAAAATTAAAATGTACAAAGTGGCTTCTTACTCTCTCTTTTGACGAATCAGAACGACTTTTAAAATGTAACATATAAGCCAATCTATTTCCTAGCACTATACTACCCTTATACCATTCTATAATTAAACACAACCACACTCACACATACTCACACACATACACACACACTCACATACACACAATTATCCTTACAAACTTTTGATTGTATATTCCTTTGGAACTGTTAATATGGATTAATTTGTACTCTCAACCTTTACATAGGAGGTGGGCGTTGATATCCGCGACACAGTTATACTACTGCGGATATCATCGTTACTTTATTGCTTTTTGTATCCCATTTTGTTTTTGTTCCAATAAATACATTTTTATTTTATTTTATTTATTACAAGCTTTTCATCTGTCTCTAGAAATGTATCACCCTCCTCCATCTCCAAATCCTTTTCTCTCTCACTCTCTCCCTCTCTCTATATATCTCCTTCTCTCTCTCCCTCTCCCCCTCCATCTCCACATCCTGTTCTCTCTCACTCTCTCCCTCTCTATATATCTCCTTCTCTCTCCTCCTCTCCCTCTCCCCCTGTCTCTCTCTTCCCCCGTCTCGCGCTCTGAGAGAGGTCTCTCTCTCTCTCTTTTTATCTTTCTTTCTATCTTTTTTCAGTCTCTTGAATGTTCCCTATTCTACATATTTTTGTATATTGTTTCAGGAATTCACTAAAAGCAAAGACAAGAAGAATTCATCACAAGTGAACAACGCGCCGCAGCCGCAGAACTGGGGCCCGCAGGTTAGTTTAAACTGTTACTATTTAAATTATTTAAACTGTTACTGTTACTACATATTAGTTTTAGTAACTTCAGTCTCCCTAGCTTTACTAAGGAGTGTTTGCCCAACAGTGGGACATTAGAGAGTAATCCGATCTGTTTGTATGCAGGGCGCGCACGGCGTGCCGGTGTTCGTGGAGAAGTGCGTGTCGTTCATCGAGCGCGAGGGGCTCGGCTCCGAGGGGCTGTACCGCGTGCCCGGCAACCGCGCGCACGTCGACATGCTCTTCAACAAGTTCTACGACGGTAACCACCTCATACGGTCTTATAGTCATAAACTAATCCATTAGTCTACATTAGTAGAATTCAATCATACTTTAATATTGAATGTGTATATTATTACAGCTGACTGTACACTCATATACTCTTGAATACACAAACCAATTAGGTACAGACTTATACAAATGACGTATATACGCAAATACAAACGTATACGTATATTAACAAATGTAATATCGAAAACAATACTTTACCCTACTATCTACACTATCTTTTTTCGAAAAAGGTTCGGAGATAGGGTGAGAATGAAATAAAATCACTAAACGATTTTCCTCTTCAGGAGCAATCGTGAAGCAAAATTGACGACATTGGAATATAAATAAATATGTAATGTATAACATGTATTAGCTTCGCTCAACTATTTGCAAATCTTTCCAGACCCGAACCTGGACTTCTACTCGCTGGACATCCCGGTGAACGCGGTGGCGACGGCGCTCAAGGACTTCTTCTCCAAGAAGCTGCCGCCGCTCCTGGACGAAGACAGTATGGCCAAGTTGGAAGACATCGCTAGTGAGTACAGCTGTTCTATATCCCTACTAATATTATAAATACGAAACTTTGTGAGGCTGATATATGTTCGTTACTCTTTCGGAAGGATTTGGATGAAACTTTACAATAATATAGGTCTTCATTATAATGAGTGCAAATCGTGTGAGTTTCAAAAGTATAATATAGGTCTTCTTCTTCATCGGGTGAATGGTCAACCTGACCAATCCTGGTGTCAGAGTTATTGAGCCGCCGAAGGCCTCTGACAATATAGGTTATAACACCAGATTGACGTGGGACACATTTTATCCCGAAATTCCTGTGCGGACGGGGACAAAGCGGGTAAGATTGCGGGGCGCGGTTACTAATATAAATAAAACTGATAAGTTCCGTTCGCACGAACCCGTGTTTTATAGCTTTCATTGAATATCGATAGTTTGTCGGGCGTAATCGGGATTCAGTTTCCGTGTATGTGAGTAGTAATGTAACGCTGTGTGTGTCAGCCATGCGCGGCTGCATGGCGGGCGGCGTGGAGCTGAAGGACCGCAGCGTGCGCGTGCTGGCGCTGCGCGCGCTGCTGCACGCCGCGCTCAGCCCCGGCGCGCGCGCCACGCTCGACTACCTGCTCGACCACTTCGCACGGTACGCGACACTATCATACACACTCGTACACACCGCAGACTACACACCCACACACAGTCGCTCATACGCACAGTTCACTATCATATACAATCGCACGTACTTGATATTTTAAGCTCACACATACTAGTACACTACATTATGTATGTAACATAGGCACTCCGCATATGTGTATACAGTGTTTATTTGCAGTGTGCTGCATCCAATTAAACTATAGGGGTATCCAAAAATAATGCGTAAAGTGAATAGCAGCTGTGCGGTAACCGTAAAAAGCCTTGCTCGATGGCAGTCGCTCAAACACAGTGTGATTATTGCCAGACTGTGATTGGATACACTTTGATATCCACACAATCCCCTTCTTCCCTCTTAAAATACAAGTAGATTTTTGTTAGAATGACATACATACAACACATAGGGTGCGTCTCCATTGAAGCGGAGCGGAGCTGTGCGGAGCTCGACTGACCAATCACAATGCGTTACGAAAAGATTTTGACAATGTCAATGCGTTGTTTGACAATCTCAACGCGCTGTGATTGGTTAATCGGGCTCCGCACAGCTCCGCTCCGCTTCAATGGAGACGCACCCTTAGGGCCTTATGCATATACGCTTATTAACAGCACTTTATCAAATGGTTTGTCCTTTTCCGATATACGCTATTTGTCAAAGAGCGAAAGAAACACTTTAAATCACTGTTTATTTAACTTAAACAGTGATTTAAAGTGTTTTGTCTCTTTCGTCGTTTATGAATATGGCGGTTATTATGTTCACTACAGAGTGGCAGACAACTCGAAGCTAAACTCGATGGACAGCAAGAACCTGGCGATCTGCTGGTGGCCGACGCTGCTGCCGGTGTCGTTCTCCGACATGGGCCGCTTCGAGATGACGCGGCCCTACCTCGAGGACATCGTGCAGACCATGATCGACCAGCACCCCTTCCTGTTCCGCGGCCGAGAGGCCTTTGTCATGGTCTGAGAGTGCGACAAAGGTATGCACCTACATATCATATAGGTTACATTCAGAGATCTTTATTCTCATAAACATACAGTTCTATTAAAATGAGATACAGATCACAATATAATTAATATCTATACTAATATTATAAAGCTGAAGAGTTTGTTTTGTTTGTTTGTTTGTTTAAACGCGCTAATCTCAGAAACTACTGAACCGATTTGAATAGATCTTTCACTGTTAGATAGTCTATTTATCGAGGAAGGCTATAGGCTACATTTTATCCCGAAATTCCCACGGGAACGGGCACAACGCGGGTAAAACCGCGGGGCGCTGCTAGTCTGTAATACACCTCTGGTGCATATCATCACCACTAACGTACCGATGAATAAAACAAAGTGTGGTACCGGCCCGGTTCACTTGTGTCCGTATTCATTCATTAATTCCGAATAGGTTAGTGGTGGGATTCGAAGATGTCTGATTTGCCTACGTTATAATTTCAAGAAGAAACTACCTCGTTGTTTTTTCACTTCGGCTCATTTTCGGCACAAAGTCTACTTATATACTTTTGGTTAGTCTGTATATTTTTATTAATTTACCTTATTATTTTAAATACAGCACTTTAAAATATTTTGTTATTTTTTCAGTAAAGATGTTTACTCAATTTTCAGGCCCCACAATGCACGTAGCATTTGTGATGGACGGCGTATGACGACACAGCAGTGACGTCACAACTATAGCGCTAACCGTAAAAAAATACGGACACAGCGCTTTCAACCAATGAGGTTCTAGATATTATAGTGCGTAAGTTTGGCTACTCTATGTATCGAGGCAAAAGTCGCAGGTCGACGCGCGATTACCGCTCTTAACTCTACGGCAATAAGGATCACTCGTCGATCTACAACGATTATTAACGCTGGCACGACACAGCGCCAGCGTATTGTTGAATTCGACATGCTATTGTTGTTCTTAGGTTTTTATTAATAAATGTCTGGTTATAGTAATGTTAGGTATACGCGGTTTTCGTTCGATATTTAATATTATGTATTTTTTTATATATTTATTCATGTAAATGCGAGTTACTTCATATCATCAACGCTTTGAATGCGATTCGTATTTTGTATCTCAGTGCTTGCGTACCGATGGTTATAGCTTATCGTTTCACGGCTAGTAACTGTTATGTAAACATTGGTGTAATAAAAAAAACAGTATTTTGAATATAAACGAAGCATTTTATAGTTGTAAGAAGAAGACGGAAGATCATGCACAAAATTTAATGTAAACTGATGTTTTTAAAATTAAGTAATAATTGTATTTAAACATTTATATTTGTAATCAATATTTTAACGTTTTGTTTATAACAAACCGCTTCTCATTTTAAATCTCTTTCTCATTTTAAAACTATTTCTGTGAGAGCGAGAGAGAGAGAGAGAGATAGATAGCGAGGTTGTTATAAAAAGGACGTTATAAAACTGCACATTCCGTTCGTTCGAAATAAATAAAATGTTTACGATAATATTAAATAATAATAATATAATAATGGTTATAGATAATCGCGTAATCAATTCAATAAGGAAATGTAAAATCGAGGTTATGTCGGAAGCTTTGGGCTTTTTTGGATATATAGTTTTGAAAATCACACGAAACTATCAGTTTCAGCCTTTCAGCCGTTCCCTTTTTATCCTGCAAGAAAGTCGGGATTAAACTTAGTTTAATATAAGACACCACTAATAGTATGAGAAAAACCGGTATTTCAAAAAACCCAGTCTTGTCTTCAAGATTGGTTAAATGAGACTAATGTTTGACGTGAAGTCGACAAACAACTATTAAACTACATCCCTGCCCATTGAACTGGAATGTATGAAAGTGAAGTCATCCATCATGCACACTTATCACGCGTGCACTGCGCTTTGTTGATCAAGTTTCAGTAGAAGATATCAATGCTTCTCAAATAGGTACGTTACTAGACTGTATATCTCATAACTTATGACGTAAGGTTAATTTAACCATTGTATAATGCAGTAAACTACAGAAATGTCCACTATTCAGAATACTTTCTTCTACTAAGGTTAACGACTCTATCTGTTTGCTTATTTTTTTTGCAAAACCGTCCAGCCCAACCATCTATGTATTTATTTAGTAATAAATATAATGGCGGATACCTTTAGGTGGTCTTATAATTCTGACAGTAATAACCACCTATACAAAATGATAGGACAGTTTAACCACCTTATATAATTACTATTATACATTGATTAAATTAACCAACGAAAATGACTGGATTATCCACGTTAAATGCCCGTTAGGTGCTTAAAATCACTGCCCATGTAACACATGCTTTACAGTAATATAATGAGAAGGAATTTGAAAAAAAAATGTTAAGTTTCTTGCCAACATGTAGCTCTTTTGTATAGCATTTTTCTAATAGCTAGGAAATAGTTTTGCTTGACCACAATAATAGATAATGGCGTTTAAACGTGGTAATTGATTAAGATGTGCTGTGAATTATACCGTTCCTGTGAAAAAATCGGTATAAAATGTTTATAAATTGTAAGGTAAAGTCGTTCATACCGGTCTGACTTTAAAACTGAATAAACACATACACACACGAGAACGGTCCACAAACGGTAGGATCGTGCTTGACATTTAAGCAGTTTTGAGCGAGCAAAATCATTCGTTCGTGCGGTAAATGACAAAACGAAAAATGAGTGAGTGAACATGTTCATTCTGTGATAGTCGGTTAGGCACATCTTCATTCATTCTCAGTGAATGAAAACATCAGATGAACTAACATCGTTTTCTATTATTGTGGCTCAAGCATTATTGATGGTTGCTAATGTCTTCTTTGCAGCTTCCATATATGTATACTTTTTATATCTAGAATAATATCTTTTGAAAAGCTTTGATAAAATGCCAAAGGAAAAACTTATTTATGAAAAAAATATTGTCAAATGGCGGCTTTTTGACTAGACACTCCAATTTATGCATTTTAATTATGATATTACTTTTTTAATGTTAACCTTAAGCTTATGTTTTAAGATTAATTTTAACGGCATGTAGCTATTTTAATATGGCGGCTTAAACTTGAATCATGAGTTAGATTTTTTTGAAAGATTTGTGAATATTTGTAAACCAAATTGAACCTTATTTTCACGTGTTAAATCAACATTCTAAACGTCCGTTCGAAAACTTAATTCTTTTTTATAATTTGTGTTAATGAATTAAGTTTTCGGAGTAGAGATTAAGGTTCAAATTAGTTTAACAACATTGAAAAAAACTTACGTCTTACGTTATAACATCACAATAATTTTAACTAAAACAAATAACCTCTTAGCTCAATTTGTAACACATACAAGAGAAAATAACCCTTAGTAACCTACGCATAAGGTCAATATTCGTTTGCGCATATATTTCCATGTACTTTGCAAAACCAATCTCGTGTATGCATACATATTATTATATATTTAATATATTAGATGTCTCCATTAAGTATAGGATAACGTATTGTAAGTTTTTATCGGTATGATAACGTTGTATGCCGTCGTCTCTTTCGCACGCACTGTGTTACGTACACGTGTACGTATAATGCGTGCGCGTGCGACAGAGATAGACATATCGAGTCCATTAGGGGAATGATGTAAGTGGATTTTTTATATTTTACTATGAATCGAAAAAGACATAGAGCCTACCTGTGTTAAATAAAAAAAAGGTCTTTATTTTTTATTAATTATTACTTATTCTTAGAGATATGGAATTCGCTTTTCTTAGAGATCTCAAAGTGTTTTTTTGTGTATTTTTTGTAATTGAATAACTTCCCCTAATGTTTTTAAAAATGCAATTTTCTATATAAATATTCGATGTAAATATTGTACATTCAATTATTTTATTTTTTATTTATTTATTAAAAGATTTTTTATTGAAGTTTTTAAAAGATACAATTTTATTTGTTGATTCGTACGCAATATTATTTCTTGATTTCATAATTTTATTACTGATTTTTTTAAAGATTCTTTTTTATATTTTTCTAAAAGTGCCATTTTCTTATGTTTTACAAAGTGATTTTTGATAATTCCTATTGAAAATGTAATGTCGAATTTTTTCTTAAATCTTGCGTTTTTATGTGTTAAATTTGTTTTTTCTGTAGGTTCTCGAATGTTCTATTGTAGAATCGATGTACGCTTTGTCGGTCGGCGCGTCAGTGCTTGCTCGGTGATTTTTTCTCAATGTTGCTAGAAATCGGATGTTATAAGAGCTAGTTTCGCTTGTATAGGTAAGTAAGGAAGAATTGAGAAGTGATTTGGAAATGTTAGTGAGTGAAAACGCGTAAATGTTGGTAATAATCATATTCTAAAGTTAATTAATATAATAAAATAATTATCGCTAGGCAATTAGTTATTTTATTTTATTATAATTATTAATGTCAACGTAAATTACCATCTTTATCAATAAAACAGAGTTAGAACGATTATTTCAGTTAAAAGACTGATTCGAAATAAAGCTATACCCTTTCCTTGCAGTTGAGTAACAAAAACTACGTAACAAAAGTAATAGGTATATATACCAAAAACAATGAATTCTGTCATATACCAATTGTGACAAAATAGCGTATAAATATGACAACATATAGTGACAATTGAAAAATGATTATTTTGTTTGATAAATTGTTAGGTAATTACTTTAATTGTATAAGAGATTCCTAATAAAGTTATAGTGATGTAAAGTAGTGATGAATGTTGTGATACGGCCTGTAAGCATGCGTAAGCGTGCGCGACCAGCGAGCGCGGACGCACCGACCGACCTTACAATTTTGCTATGCGTCTCAATTACTGTAAACACAGTTCAAAGGAATGTGTCATATTTTATAATAAATAACCATCTATGTAATTATAATGTGTTTTATTTGTATTTTTATTGTTAGGTTGCTTTTTAACCAAAGCTACGCTATGCATAGCTTTGGTGAAGGCAATCCCAAGGAGGCAACCCTTAAACCATCCTTCCTGTCTAATCATTGTCCTTTAAAATACTTTATACTTGTAATTTAATATGTATTGTCATTCGAGCATCTGACATTTCTAAATGTCATGTAATCTGACATTGAGCATTTAACATTTCTAGATGTCTTTCTCAGTACTGCAGCCTTAATAGAATCCTATTTATAGTTATACTAATAATATTTTTAATATTTTTTGTATGGAAGAAGTGTCAAAATTATACTAGATACTTAAATTTGGAATTACTTTGAATGAAGGTGTTAGTATTTTTGGGGTGGAAGAAAAATGAAGCTAAAATCTTGGAAATTAAGTTTTATTCAGCAAACATACTTTGGACATTAGCTCATTCAAATCACAGAATTACTTTAGGTACTATTTTACAGTCAAACCCATTCATTGCACTCTAAATTATTTCATGTACCTAACTACTAATTTAAACAAATACGTGATCCTTATGTAAGATTATTTACATTCTGATTATTTGTTTATATGTACATTTAGCTCTCATATATTATATATTTTATACCTGAATATACTGAAAAACAATAGTACTTTTAGGTACTACAAAACACAGATTTGATTGTGGTTTGTTATGTGTATATATTTAAAGTGTTTTCCACCACGACTATGCTATGCTACTGTCGACTGGATGTGGATATTCAATATGGAAAAGCATAACATACGCTCAGATGGAATGGCACCTTTATGCACAATACAATGCGGCATATTCCAAACGACCCATTACTAATCTGAACTGTTAATTTTTTTTAAAAACAATTCTCAAGTCATCGTGTTTTCACAATATACATATTTTCATCTCCCTCTCCGTCAATTCTTTCACCCCTATGTTCACCCTATACGCACCCCGCGCCCCAGCAGCCGCACCAAGGTATGGACCCGTCATTGGCAGGTACCGACAGTTTTCTAGACTTGTGCGTGCAGGCAGACCCTAAGGAGTTGACTGATGAACACATGCTATTGGTCCTTTCGTGTTCCGAATGGGATGTCGTCATTTCCTGAAAAAAGCAAATATTATTAACTAGCTGAGCCCCGCGGTTTCACCCGCAGCGCCGCCGTTCCCGTGGGAATTTTGAGATTTTTAAAACCATCTCCTGACAATAAGGAACATAAATAAAAAGAATCATCCAATTTGGTGCAGTCGTTCTGAAGTTATGCGCTTAGCAACACATTCAGAGATAAATTTTTATTTTATAGTATTACATAAAATGTAGGTAGGTATGCGAAGAAGTGTATATTTACGGTGCTTTGTGATTGGTGAATATCAAATGAATCCAAAGCAACGTAACATAGCTAAATTGGAGAACAATATCTATGCTATTGAATAGCATTTTTAGGATTTACTGTCATAATAATAGATGTCACAAACTTTAGGGGTCTTCAAAAGAATTCCATCATCATATTATATGATGTGTGTCCAAACCAAATGGATCATAACATAACATTTATGAGCACGCCATGCCAAATATGATTGACCTATTTGGCAACCGTTAGTCTGATTCCATGTGACGTTCATGGCTGGATAGTTTTATGAACATCCTCATGTTTAAAGTTTAACATTTTAGTTCAAGGTCCCCCGATTTGATGGTACCTACTACTGTTTATAGAGGCATTCATAAAATGGAACTTAAATACTGATTGTTTAAATTACATTATATTATAATACATCTTGTTTGTTTCGTCCAACTTTTAAAAACCAACATCAAGGACTAGAAGGGTTCTCATTTCGGACACTACTCAGGCGGCTGATAGTGACATTTTTGTCTGAGCGCTACCGTACTTCGGAGTGCGCTCCTGATTGATTACTTAGTCATTAGATCATGGAGGCTTAAGGCGGTCTAAACTTCCAGGGTTGGACTGACTTCATCGTATCATTGGCACACATGTATTTTATGTGTTTAAAGGTATACTCGTACGCCCATTTGGCCACTAACCTCCTACTACTACTTGACATATGAAGAAGTTGGGTTACCTGATAGCTATCCCGCTTGTACCGCGGGCCAGAGCTTGACGACGACAGCGTGTTCCTCGGCCGATGGTGCCGCGTGCAGTGCTTATGTTTCACCTCCGGAACCTCTCCATCAATCAGCCTCTCATTGTCACTCTCCCCATGCAAAACCACTCCATTCTTATCATTCTTGGCATTATTTTTCGGCTCTTTCTTCTTCTCTCGCCGTTTTCTTTCTCTCTTCTTAAAGGTCAACGAGAATCTTTTCCGTTTTTTAGATTTGGGCGAGTCGGGTCGCTGTGGAGCTACCGATTTTTCCCTTTCTGATCGACTGGTGTCGTCATCGGGGTGGGGCACTTGGGATTCTGAGTCTGTTTTCAAAGTGATATCTGTTCTTATTGAGGAATCTGGTTCGCCTGTCTTGTATGCCACTTCTTTCTCGAGATTAGCCAGTTCCATTCGTCGTAGTCTTTTGGGAAGTTTGTTCACTGTTGCGTAGATCGGTTCTTCGTTGTCTCCTACTGGTGCTGATCGGGATCGGAAGAAGAAATCGAACTTTTTTGGCTTGACTGGTATCCTTCGCTCAACAAACACAACCGTGCTTGCCACTTCTGTCGTAGTGGTCAGCTCTTCACCAGATTTAGGACTTGGACTCGAAATTGGAGTACCTCTTGGGTAATCGTACGTTAACTCTATATTCTTCTCGGTAACATAATTTTTAGGCGGCTCCATTTGCTGCGAACTGCTTCCATTTTGAGGAGGAATACTTTGATTACAAGGAGCATCACTTTTCTGACAGCAGCAAGGTTTCTGCAGCACCCTGCGGGTGTTGCACATGATGACAGAGTTTTGCTGGATGTACGTAGTCTGAATGGTTGGATTCGACTGGACTTCTCCGAGCAGATCTTCGACGTTACCTCCGGTGTGGAATCTCGTCGGGTAGGGGGCGACTACAAACCCTGGGGGTGGTGGGGATGAGACGTGGTAAGGAGGAGAAGTCATCGATTGGAAGAATTGAGGTATTTCTGGCGGGGAATCGTGGACAAGCACGTCGACCACTCGTTCGGAGCCATTGTATTCTGTATTTGGTTTGAGGGGGCCATTGTTTGAAGGCATTCGTTTATCTTTCCGCGCTTCCCGTCGGGCCTCTTCCTGACATTCGTCGCAAGTGCAAGGAGACTCGCCACCACTCTGAAATATCAAAATAAAGTTAGATTAAGTAGGGGCATTTGTAGCGCTTATCGTTGCGTTAACTCTTCGCGATTTTTAAGCATCGTGCATCTCAGCCATTTCTTGGATGGATGGCCGATAGTGGAATAAGATAGTTTTGGCGCTACCGTGTTTCGGAGGGCACGGTCAATTGTTAGTCCCGGTTATTCTAATCGCCAGACCATGTCGAAGGCCTTTAGGCGGTCTTAAAACTTAACACGAGGATTGGCCACTCACTTACTCAATCTTCCCTTTTTAGGGTCACTCATATCCTAATTCCAGCCAATTATAACTACAAAGATGTTATTAAGTACTACGCTCGCTTTAAGAGTGTAGTATATATTTCACTATTGAAATACAAAGATGGAATTGAGATGGATACGTGATTAGAATTGAATAGTGAGATTGATTGGCCTATAATATTGTTTATGAATAATAATTAAGAATAATCACTGTATCTATACTAATACATATTATAAAGCTGAAGAGTTTGTTTTGTTTGTTTGTTTGTTTGTTTAAACGCGCTAATCTCAGAAACTACTGAACCGATTTGAATAATTCTTTTTGTAATAGATAGCCACATTCAACGGAAAGGTTATAGGCTATTTTTCATCCCGAAATTCCTACGGGAACGGGTACAACGCGGGTAAAACCGCGGGGCGCTGCTAGTAAATTAGAGATCTCCAATTCGATTGAGCATTGTCTAAATGTTTTGAAGGCATTAAGCAGCCAGTCCCGCTTGTTTCAATCGTTAGACCATGTCGGAGGCCTTTAGGCGGTCTAAAAACTCTGCCACCAGTGTTTGCTACTGACCTACTCTAAACGAAATGAATGATGAATGTTTTGAAGTGTTTAGTGCGATAGTATATTCAAAAACAGACCTAAAATTAAGTAGGTAGCTAGGTATATTTAAAATCTATGCCAATGACTAACAAAGCTATAAAAAGCGTCCCATTTTTTAACGACAATATCTTTAATACAAACAAATTAATTCAGTTTTACGTAAATGTATCGGTTACGAGGATCCTAATTATAAAGATGCCGGTATTTCTGTCACATATGATTGTGACCACGTCAGGGCTATGTTATAAATATAACAGAAGGCGACAATACTAGAGAAATACAAGGAATCAACTAATGAACAGAGAAGAACATGTTTCAACGGAATGAGAGGTGTTTGTGTGAAGCGGAAATATTCTGTTTTGAAGGCCATTTATTTAGGGTGTCCCATAATAGTAATTAGTTACGTGAAAAGAAAGTACCTTATAAGTAGATACCAGTCTATATATTTCCGTATTAGAAGCGCCCCACGGTTTTACCCGCGTTTTTCCCGTTTTTATGGGAATTTCGGGATAAAAAATAGCTTATAACCTTCCAGTAGAATGTGACTATCTATTACAAAAATAATTATTCAAATCGGATTGTTAGTTTCTTAGATTAGCGCGTTCAAACAAAACAAAATGAAACGTTTCAGCTTTATTATATTAATATAGATAGATACACTTTGGAACATAAAGAAAATTACGCAGATTGTAGATATTCTTTTTTGCTGAGTAGTAAGTAGTAAATTAACAGCTGTACGTAGTAGTATTATTATTATGAAGGTCTATGGTAACAAGTAAATAAGTTCATGTATTCCTGGTGTCAGAGTTTTTAGACCGCCTAAAGGCCTCCGACATGGTCTAACGATAGAGTTTCCTATTGGGAGATGAGGATTAGCCTTTTATGTTTATAATTAATTATGAAAGTAAATCTATATACCTACAAAAGAAAGTCGTGTTAGTTACACCATTTATAACTGAAGAACGTTTGGACCGATTACTTTTTATTTTATTTATCTTGATCAGGAATAGGATTATAAGTAATAAAAATCCCGAAATTCCCACGGGAACGAGGGCGCAGGTAGTTAATGATAAAAGGAATTTTTTCTAATAAAAAAAATTGTTAACCCACATAAGAAAGTGCAGAAACTTATATGACACAATACATTTTCTTGAACTTGAACCCTCATTCATTTTATTAAATATTTAGTAAACTTCAGAACTGGTCATTCTTTTCATGAAATATCTATGAATATTTTAGAAATCAATATAAAACATTTTTAAATTACTGTAATGTAATAACAACTTGGTTATTTAGGTACGTAAAATTGACGCAAGTCTGAGTAATAAGTGTATAAGTAGGTGGTTTATTACAAATCCTAGGAAGTATTTATTTTTAAACATATTTATTAAAGTATATCTATTTACCAAAAACATCTCCAAATATTTAGCAATAAACTGAAAAATATAAAAGTTGAAAAAAACAAAATCTAACTTTCCAAATATTTACAAACAACCCAAAAATAAACGCCATCACATCAACAACATAAAACACTGGAATCACTTTTATTTACACAAAAATAATACCTTCATAATCCACATATTATCTCCATAACATCACCGAACAGACAAAACGCACAATAAATAGCACGAAGCGACAGACGGCTCAAAACTCCGGACGAACACTGAATTTATTTATAAACTTCGAGTTACATTATTTGTTACGATACTAGCTGTTTTATGCGACTGCTGTCCTGATAATGGCGGAATAGATTCATTCAATAGCTTTGGGTGAAGCTTTAATATTCAACCGGAAGAAAGCTTTCGTTTCGTTTAAAAACAGAGCTTGGAAAGAGAACCATTTTAGGCTCTCTTTTTATGGACGGTGTGGATATATTTTTAATTTGGTTACAGGTTTTATCTACCTTTATAAAACTCATCTATACTAATATTACGTATAAAGCTGCAGAGTTTGTTTGTTTGTTTGAACGCGCTAATCTGAGGAAGTACTGGTCCGATTTGAAAAAATATTTTTGTAATGGATAGCCACATTCAACGGGAAGGTTATAGGCTACTTTTCAACCTGAAATTCCCACGGGAGCGGGTACAACGCCGGTAAAACCGCGGGGCACTGCTAGTATAATTATAAATATGTTGTAGTAGGTACCTTTGTACCTACTTTACTACCCTATACCTTCTTACCTTGGGAAAAGAAAACAGGCGTGTCAATAACATATAACTCAATGGTGTCAATCACTATCTTGCACTAATCTTCCAAAAGCTCTGCCCCCTTTTAATAAGTTGTAACTGTAATACCCTTAATACAATGTATTTAGGTAGCTCCTATAAAAGTAGAGTAGACTATAACATTACCATTCAAACAACAATAGTTTTAGCTACCACTAGAATACTTCTTTCCAAATCCATAAAGTTTACAACAGTGTACTATTTTAAAATCACAGACAGACAGTTCAGATTGAACTAAACCTAGATATGTTACCTTGACTCCGGCTGAAATTATCTGAAAACTGGTTCATAAACTAGTGATGTAGGTACATAGATAAAATATCTATGGAATATGGCTGGCAATTATCTATAACTGCAGTTTAGAAGTACCTACACCTAACTAATGATGTTATAATGTAAATACGTTTTATAATTAGATTCTGTTTATATTCAAGGATTTTGGGTACTTGTAGGCGTTGGGATAAAAGTACTACAAATATGTGTGTAGGTTTAAGATGCCTCAGTTTTTACTCCATCTGAGGGTAAAAAACAACGGGTTGCACTCCAGGAGTGCCGGTCGAAGTGGAAACTTGAATATTAACGTCAAAACGTCTTACGATTTGTCGTCGTCTTCGAGGTCACGTGTTCTCAAAGTTCTTTCTACAAAATACCCTTTAGTATTTTAGGTTAGGTACTACCTCACTGTACTGATATCTTCAGTGAGATGCGAGGCCTTTGCCTAGCAGTGGAACATTACAGGCTAATATATTTTACTTGGTACGTTTTTTTCTAGTTTCTATCACAAAACTCGGTACGTAATACTGTTACTTTTTACTTTACTACCTCATGTTGCATATCCATGATCTGTATAGGTAGAGGTTGCTCACCTTATTGGCGTCCTGCTCAGCCTCCTCAGGCACGACGCTGAGGTCGTTAAAGGCGACGGTGCGCGAGCCGGCGTCCGTGCTGACACACTCGGGGCACGCACTGCACGCAGACGCACTGTCCTACCGAATACGACGCGTTACATATTAATAACGACGGGTGGAGATCACGGGAGACCAAAACAAGGGTAAACATATATGTTTAGATGATTCCGTGCTTCGGAGGGCACGTTAAGCAGTCGGTCCCGGTTACTTTCTTCCGATAGTATTCGTTACATGAGCCATGTCAGAGGCCTTTGGCGGCTCAATAACTCTGACACCAGGATTGGTCTGGTTGACCATCTACTCGATGAAGAAGAAGAAGAAGAACAATCAAATCTGTATAACTTTACAAGACAAGACAAGACATATATGTATAACTTACCCCTTAGGTATTGAGTGGGGTAAAGATATGTATCTTTACTCCATTCAAGACTGTCAAGAGCTGGTGGTAAATGGTCTAGATAAAGGTCGACGATTTAAAAGGACTTAAAAAAAATATTAGAGACTTTAGATAACGTATTACAGATTTGATAAAAGGGCTTGCAGCCCGTACCCATTCGTTGGCAAAAGAAAGAATCTGATGAGGAAAAGAGCTTCTTATATTATAACATCCAATTAAAAAATAGGATGTTACTCTGTTACGGGCTGAGCAAACGTAGTTACTTGAGTACTTGGATGGAGGACGTATCTGCCGATATCCCCAATGACTTAAGAGTCATCGTGACTTGGTCATTATAAATGATTAATAAATTGTTTATAAATAAATAAATAAAATGTTTATTGAAAACCATTTCATATAACATGACTATTTGAACACTATTGTCTAAACTAGGCCGAGCCTGTATCTTAGACAATTTATCCAATGAAAGAAGTGTCTGTCTTACATCAGAATGTTCCGGTGATGACCGCCTCTCCCGCAGCATGCTGTCCAGTCTCTCATACTCGTACCGCAGAGCTGATATCTCGCGCTTCAGCTGTTCGTTCTCTCTCTTCAACTTCTTTATATCTGATTGACCTGGAGAGAATTGGAGCATAGAATAAGAGATGATATAAAGAGCTTGGCGTGTTGTACCTACAAGCTTTTCCTTTCTCCCTAAATATAGGACTCGTGAGCAAGGGCAACCAAATTCATAGACAGGGTAGGAAAAAATATTAGTATGTACCTAATTTCAGTTTACTTTTAGTGTTTGACCTAAATTATCATCATTCCATCTTATTTTTCATCTATAGAAGGTTTTGTTTTGAGTTTAAAAAAGCGGCCAAGTGCGAGTCGGACTCGCCCATGAAGGGTTCCGTAGCAGCGAGTAACATAATAAAGAAGTTCTTGAAATAAATGTTTTTTTATTTACATTTGAGTTATTGAATGAATAATCAGTATTTTTTTGCGGTTTACGATTTATGTCGTAAAAAAAAACTACTAACTAGACCTCGTTCAAACCAATTTTCGGTGTTAGATTACATTGTTATGTACATCATATATTTTTTTTAGTTTTATCATTCTCTTATTTTAGAAGTTACAGGGGGGGGGACACACATTTTACCACTTTGGAAGAGTCTCTCGCGCAAACTATTCAGTTTAGAAAAAAATGATATTAGAAACCTCAATACCATTTTTGAAGACCTATCCATAGATACCCCACACGTATGGGTTTGATGAAAAAAAAAAATATTTTTTTCATTTCTAAGTATGGGAGACCCCCCTAAAATTTTATTTTTTTTCTATTTTAGTGTGAAAATATTAATGCGGTTCACAGAATACATCTACACACTAAGTTTCAACAACATAGCTCTTATAGTTTCGGAGAAAAAAGGCTGTGACATACGGACAGACAGACAGACAGACGGACGGACAGACAGACAGACAGACATGACGAATCTATAAGGGTTCCGTTTTTGCCATTTGGCTACGGAACCCTAAAAAAAACAATGTAACCCGTATTCGAACAAATAAATAATTTTGATTTTGATTTTGTCTTCGATTGAAAAATCGCCCATAACTTTTTTTAGGACTTGTAAGGACTTCAGGATGTAGTTAGTAGTGTCTGTCATTATCATTAAATTATGTTCGTGTAGCATCATTTATTTAAAAATAAATTATATCAAAACTTTAGAGATTACTTATAAAAATAAGTTATTAGAAACGGCCTGTAGTGTACTGTTAAATAGGTACATCTCACTTACTTTCTGAACTACTTACTACTAGCCGCGCCCCATGGTGTTTCGGGATAAAATGTATCCCATGTTTTATTCTGATGTATAACCTAAATTTACTGTAAAGTTTTATCCAAATCCGTCCAGTAGTTTTTTCGTGAACACACATTATATCCATCCTCACAAACTTTCTCATTTATAATATTAGTAGGATGTATGTAGTGAATAGTGATAGATATAGCATAGTGTCGCGTATCTTGTCTAACCTCTCTCGACTTCCGCGTGTATATTGGTGGTGCGCAGGCGCAGCTCTTCATTCTCGTAGAGCATGCCCCGCGACGACTTGCGGTCCAACCTGGTAGGTAATTAGAATAATGTGTAAAAGGCCTCTCATCTCACTGAAGATATCAGTACAGTGAGGAGGAGGAGTTATAAAGTGTAGGTGATATAAATGATTTAGTTAGACATAATTAACCGAATCTAGAAAGAAAGAAAGAAGAGTAGAGATTTTTAATCCATTTGGTATAAGGACTGATGTTAAGGTTTTTTTCGATGCTATACTTTATACATTTCGAAATCGATTCATAAACAACAAAGATCTTGAAGTAATAGATATAATATTTTTATACATCATTATCATGGTTATGTATACAATATGCAGAACCTATTTTATGAAGTCAGTTAAAACTACTTTTTTCATCATTGGTATTATAGCCTGTTCATCTTGTCAAACGATTATAATCCCGACAGCCGTCCCAATGACAGAAAATACACAAAGCTAGCCTTAAACATTTTTATAATAAATAAAAATAAAGTGCGGGTAGTTTGTGCTGGTAATTCGAAACATATTGTGAACGCAGTGAACATTCGCCGCTCCAGCCAGTCATCCTGTGACCAAGAGCGGTGACCACAGCTCGAAACGTCGGGTACGTTTTAATATGTTATTATGTATTGAGTATAATGAGTGCAAATCGTGTGAGTTTAAAAGTAAGGTTGTTAAGGTACAATAAAACGTGTATGTATACGTACTTCCGGTTCGGCTTGAGGTTGACATCCTTGCGTCGCGTCCGCAGCATGCTGGCGCCAGTCATTCCCGACATCTTGGCGTTCTTCAGCCATGCGTCGAGTTGGACCTGCAACAAATACTTGCTTAGTCAAGTGGGTAAAGTTTTATAAAAATTAGGCATTTTTATTTTTAAGGTCTTTTCCTTTCATGTTGCGTAGTCGTTGAAGACCCAAATCCGAAAATAACCCAAAAATAAAACCAATGTTACAAGTGACCAACTTTAGCGTCGTGGGAAAGACATAAACTTATGGCTTACCTAAACATTATGAATATTATTTTGTTTATTTATGAATTAAGCGAGTCACTAATGAATACTTCAAAGACCCAAATGATTGTGAACACTCAAAAGGGAATACTTACAATTGAATTATGTTTCTAAGCTCTCTTTTATAACAAGTGGTTGTCCCACTATCGTAACAGTATTAAAAGCCGCTGAGGTGACGAAAACTAGACTTTGTTAGACTTAGAATTAGTTTAGTCATGCGCAGTGGTCTAGGGAAGGGGTGGAATGGGGTTGAAATTTAACTTTAAATATTGATAAAATAAAAATTAGATATTGGTATAGAGCTAAAATTAAACTTTGGAAGTTAGAACACTCAGACGTCGTCGACTACAACTATGTCTTCACATATTATTGACTCCAGACGGGAATCGAACCCGCAACCCCCGACACAGAAAGCGCTCTCACTGCCACTGTGCTAGGGGCTTGTCAAAGTTGTGACCATTATGGTGGAAGGATCAGCTGATCTGCGTTATCGACTATGCTGTCCATGCAGATTGTCCAAGATGCGCCAGACATATATGATATCGCCCTATGAGCAGGCTCCGTTTAAGCACCATAAGGCCCAAATAGAATATTAACCAACCACTACCGTTCTTCGAAAGTTATCATATTTTTTCGAGTGGAATGCACATCTCGTGGTGTAATTTATACCGCGTAAAAAACCGTGTGAATACATTAACTAAATGTAGGTCTAAGTTCTGAAACCTACAGTTGATAGCAACCATACTAGATCAAGAATTGTATAAATGGTAGCTATTTTTATTATGTATAGGTAACGTATATGTATAATACATCGCATATTGCGTGTGGCGTGTTGGTGCAACCGTTTCAAGTTCACGAGGTAAGCCTTTAATGCAATAAAGGGATGTGAGGTGACCATAGGTTTTGTTTTCTCTCATTTGGCGTAATATTCGTAGACTATGGAGGGTAAAGCTTACTTAGGTTTCCACCTAAATATGTAGAAAAACTAGCTGCGCCCCGCGGTTTCACCCGCGTTGTACCCGTTCCCGCGGGAATTTCGGGATGAAAAATAGATGTTGGCCGATTCTCAGACCTAAGTACTCGATTTGCTCACAAAATTTCATGAGAATCGGTCGAGCCGTTTCGGAGGAGTACGCGAACGAACACTGTGACACGAGAATTTTATATATAAGATAAGTGTGAATGTACTCTAATATTCTGTTATCTAACAAAACAAGGAAAAGATTATATATTATAAATGCGAAAGTTTGTGAGGATGTATGTATGTATGGATGTTACTCTTTCAAGCAAAAACTACTGAACGGATTTGGATGAAACTTTACAGTAATAGGTTATACATCACAATAACACATGGGATACATTTATCCCGAAATTCCTACGGAAACGGGTACAACGCGGGTAATACCGCATGCGGATAACCGCACAATTTTAAGTAAGGTTTACTTTTATTTTGCGTCTAGATCTTAAGAGTAAAAAGTCCCACAAAGAACCTAAATCCTAGCCACAATACTCACGATGACATCTCCATTGTTTCCAGTTATTTCTATTTCAAGTACAGTGAGAGAATATCTTTCTCAGCAAAGAGATCGATCGAAGGACGAATCAGTGCAGTGATTTAGTGCGCTAATTAACGTTATTTTAAAAAATCAAGTCTCTTACTTAGTGGGTACTATAATTTAGGTAACATTAGTTGGATTCTACACTAAATATTTTAATAAATAATATTTTCAAGCAAAAAACTCAATGCTTCTAACCAGGGTTTTTATTTTTGATCACTACATAATAATAATAATATCACCGATTAAAAAGCATATTATTATAGGGATGAATTGAGAAACCACTTCTTTTTTTGACGTCGGTTAAAATTGGGACGAATTTGTCAACATACAGTCGAATTGATCCATCTTTGGTTTTTAAAGTCAAAGTAATATAATTATCTGTGCAAAATAAAATGAAGTGCCATTTTGTACTAAGATGGCGAACAGCGATTAGCTAATTTGAAAATAGTAGTTTATGCAACTGTCATATAAGGAAGGGTATTAAAACACGAGTGTGAGTTTATGAAACGAGCGCAGCGAGTTTCATAATAGTAACGAGTGTTTTAATACCCGTGTTATATGCAGTTGCATACACTACTTTATCTTCACTAATGCAATTAATCAAACAACAAGAGTAAAAGCTGACAATAGTTTTTCACGCGTACGTGTATTGTCACAGTGAACTTGCCGCCATTAAAATCTAACCAATGAGAGCGCAGCTGCGCGTAAGGCCAATCAGGAGCGAGCGAGATCTTACCAAAGAGTTTTGTGTATGTAGTTTCGACGAAGTTTTCACGTATAACCCAACTGTTTTCAAAAGCCAGCCTAATATCAAAATTTGATACAACTTGTATGAGGATTTTGACATAAGGCTCGCCAGGTTAATTGGTCGCGTTTTATTGATGTTATAATGAGATTTTACGATATCGATATCGATGTTTTAGGATATTATACCATCATGTGAAATTGCTTAAATTGATTGTTTTGTTGTCTGCGCTATAACAGTAGTAATTATAAGTCAAGTATTGGAAACTTAAGTAGAATGTTACAACATTAGTGTAGATAAAAGAACTTTATAGAACATGAGCTCAATACGAGTATGTTCGTGTTCTTTTTTCAAATGCACAAGTCGCGGGGGCGTCGCAAATTATCGCAATACTTATGCCTTTTAGTTCGCGTCATTTCATGGTGTGTGAATTAATTTTGTAGGTACATAATTATTATTTATATTTAAGGGACAACCACAGTAATATATAGAATTTCTGTGAGGACAACCTTATTTAATGACTAAAAAAAAGAACTATTATATCTATAGTGTAAAGTGATTTATAGTGACTGAAGAAATACATTTCTTTAAACTTAATTAGAATTCAAATAAGTGCATAATAAAATAGAAATACAAACTTATTTTAATACGCTAAGAAGATAGTTTATTAAAGTTAGTAACTAGTTTAAATTATAAAACTAATTAACCTTAATATTGAAGTTAAACTGTTAGTTTAAATCATTTAAAGTTAGTGTCAAAGTTAAGTGAAATTAAGTGAAAAGTGACAGTTAACAACCATGGCGATGGACATTGGACTGTTCATCGGGGCTGGTCTCCTGATCAGCAAACTGAATCTCAGCTTCAGGATCTTTGTGAGTACCTAGAACCTAGATCCAAGTATATACTCTAGTCTAGAATTTAAGTTAGTTGAATTAAGTTACAAATATTAGTAACAGGGTGATTTTTATTAGCCTCTATTTATTTTGAACTAAGTATACTACGATACATTACAGCTTGTTACAATACAACTTACACATACATGCCTAATGTATGTAGTTGTTATAGTACTAAAAGTAAGTACTAAGTTTGAGTAGGTTAGGTCAATACTGTTTTTAGACCGCTTCCGACAAATAGTCGACAAGTGAAAAAACCCGGGACCGATAATTTACGTAGTACGAGAGATTTTCCAATATTCGGATTTGGACATTTAACCATTAACCAAAGTCTTATTTACTAAAGTATATGGTCAAGGGAAGGTTTATTTACTTGTAGTTAACTAGCCGCAACCCGCGGTGTTACCCGCGTTGTACCCGTTCCCGCGGGAATTTCGGGATAAAATGTATTCCATGTGTTATTCTGGTATATAACCTACATTACTGTAAAGTTTCATTCAAATCCGTTCAGTGGTTTTTGCGTGAAAGAGCAACAAACATACCTACATCCATCCATACATACATCCATCCTCACAAACTTTCGCATTTATTATATTAGGTACCCAGTAGGATTCTAAACAAAGTGTATCTATACTAATATTATAAAGCTGAAGAGTTTGTTTTGTTTGTTTGTTTGTTTGTTTGTTTAAACGCGCTAATCTCAGAAACTACTGAACCGATTTGAATAATTCTTTTTGTAATAGATAGCCACATTCAACGGGAAGGTTACCTATAGGCTATTTTTCATCCCGAAATTCCTACGGGAACGGGTACAACGCGGGTAAAACCGCGGGGCGCTGCTAGTTACTAAATAAACCTTTTTAGTTCAACCACTGATAAAATATTTGTGTGTCACTACCAGCTGTACTTGTTCCTGTTCCCGTAAGAATTTTGGGATAAAAAGTAACCAATGTGTTAATCCAGACTCTAATCTATCTCTGTACCAATTTTTATACAGATCCGATAAGTAGTTTTACGTGAAAGAGGAACATACATCCATACAACCAAACATCCATATACAAACAAACAACATACATAATATACATACTACCTGCCGTATTGATAATATTAGTAGGGTAAATATCTGTTAAGACAAGTTTGAATTAAAACCTGCTTATTTGCAAAATATGTATGTACCATGATCATGATCAAGAAGAATAAACGTAAACCATCTACCTATTATCTTTGCTCAGGTAGGTACTAATGATACAGCGGACATTACACGCTTGAACAATTTTAGTTCTCCGTAATTTTGTTCGATGTATCAACAACGATGCATTCAAAATATCCCACAATTACGGGTTTATACTTGAACCATTTTTCTTCACAAATCAACTAAAAGAATTCAACTGCCTAATCGCCGCATCAGTAATAATAATCGCTAGAATTGTTGCGCGTTCAGCTCCTAACATACAATGAAGCCACACCCTAAAAAAATACGTTCAAAACACATCAAACGTTATCCATCGACGCTTTTAAAAGGAAGTGCACAAAGTAAGGTAGAGTTAATCGCGCAATGGTTTGGTTATAGTATCTCTCTATCGGGCGGTTGAGAGGTCGATATGGCGTCGCAACGAGCGAATAGGACAGCGATAGTGTACAAGCGGGTGCGGTAGCGGGGAGGGGCGCGGAGCGGGGGCGGGCGCGGCGGATCAGTCCCGCGCGTCGCGCCGCTCTCGCCGCTCGTCCGCTCGCTAATCGCTCGCAATGAGTCCTAAACTTAGAGGTGCTAAAACTAAAAACATGGACAAGCTTATCGAAGCTGTCCAGGCTAGGGAGTGTTTGTGGGACAAGAGTTATAGAGGACATCGGAACCGATTCAAGTTGGAGCGGTATTGGAATGAAGTCGCCGCTGAAGTGGGCACGTCCAGTGAGTAGCGTGTTGCGATTTCTCTAGTGAGGTTAACGGCCGGAACGGGCGCGGCGGAGGCGTTTGAACAAGATGTAGCGTAGCGATATTGATGATGTTTGTATGATTCGAGTGTCTGATAGCGACAATAGATTTATGTGACATTTTGACATAATTATAGTATTCTATTATTTAAAAAATTATTTTTATTGAAAATAAAGGTCGCTTTTCTCTATTCATTATTTAATAATAAATTTGTGTTATTTTTTAAAGTTTTGCATTGAAAAACTATGGAAAAAAGGGAAAAACATTGACAGATTTTGACGTTTGTCAAAATGTTTGTCATTTTAGAAAAGTTTGTGTAAATAGTAAAGTTTTCAAAATAGTTTCGATCTATTTTTATAGAATCTATGATAAGTTGCCTAAATTACGGACTTTCTTGTACATACATTATAGTAGTGGACACACAATTTAGTGATCAAAGTAATATTTAATATCATTTTAACATACCTGTTATGTACCTACATAGGTTTAATTCGGCGTTATCTTTCAGATTTAGATTAGGTAACATATTGTAGTGAGTTTTTATTTTTTGCATATTAAAGTCTGAATACGAGTATGAGTAGTGTTTAGTAAATGTTAAAAAAACATTAATACGGTCGAATTGAGATACCTCCTCCTTTTTTGAAGTCGGTTAACACCACGCCGCGCACCGCGCCGACCACCAAGCTTGTTTACCAATATACAAGTATAAAACAAATTAATACTTACAAGATTTATACAAAACCATCACTCAACCACCTCATTCAAATTTCAGGCGTGAACTGCAGAAAGAAATGGAAGAACCTAAAAGACCAATGCCGGAAAGAGATGAAGAAGAACCCAACCAACTCCGACTGGCCACATTTCCAGAAACTCCACTTCATTCATCACCAATTTCAAACGGAGAACGAAGACGACCAGGATACAGCTGATGAGGTGTTCAACTCTTTAGACGAGACCCTAAAAACCCCTAAACTAGGGTATACAATGAGGAAGAAACTCCTCATGAACAAACGAAGGAATATAGACGTGGATATGAACAAACTGATCGAGCTGGTTCGGACCAGGGAATTGATATGGAACAGGCAGCTCAAAGGACATCACAACTGGTACAAGCTGGATGAAAGCTGGAAGGAGATTGCCTTGGAATTGGGAGTTACGCGTAAGTTTTATAAATACTACTAGGGCCCCGCAGTTTTAACCGCTTTGTTGCCATTCCCGCGGGAATCTCGGGATAAAATATCCTATATGTTACTCTGATGTCTTAACTATATTACTGTAAAGTTTCATGCAAATCCGTTGAGTAGTTTTTGCGGGAAAGAGTAACAAACATACATAGTCGTACATACATCCATCCTCATGAACTTTCGCATTTATATTATAATATTAGTAGGATTTGTTTGTATGATGATTATTTATAACAAATAGAGAGCGTTTCTACTGGACCGGAGCTGAGCGGAGCTCAACTGACCAATCACAATGCAATACGATAAGATATTGACATTTGATTTTGAGATTTTGTGTTGTTCGAAAATCCCAATGCGCTTTGATTGGTGAATCGGGCTCCGCAACACTCCAATTTATAAACGCACCCTTAGCTTGACTTCCGCGGTTTTACTTCGATATACCCGTTCCCGTGAGAATGTCGGCATCCAACAAATTGAGTCATAATGTACTTAGTTCAATGCATACAACAACACAGAATTATTCGCATTTGCAATCGCCTGCTATGACTGCGGCCCGGGTTTAATTCCCAAGTTGAACGAAAATATGTTTCGCACTTTTCAAACATCGCTTTCTGATGACCAACCCGCATTAGGCAGCGTGGTGATTACGCCTAATGTCTTGAATTTGCCTTGTAATATAAGTATAGATGCATAAATCTTTATAGAAAACATAGATTACAGGGAATATGTAGATGGAATTTGTGATTCAAATTATAATCGCTAGATGGCGGTAGCAGTTTATTGTGTGTTACTATAATGACGTGAATGTTAAAAATTACACATTTCTTCCAATTACAGGTGACGAAGCTCGTCTCAAATGGAAATACCTCCGCGACCAAGCCAGAAAGGAAGCAAGGAAACCAGAATCAGAATGGGAGTACCTTCCCAAGCTGCAATTCTTGATCAATCAGTTTAATGACTATGAAGCCAATGATTCTATTCAAGACGATCACTTCCAAGACTATGAAGGAGAGCATAGCAACAGCTACTACAACATAGACCCTCCCATTCCACCACAAGCAGAAACAGTATCAAGAGAAGACGAATTCGACGAATTCGACACTAAGCCTGTCATAATGGAAACCGATTTCTATGACGATGACGATGAAGGACCTAAAAGTGTGAACAATGATACTGGAGAGGTAAAAGATGAGGATGTAGGCTTCTTCGATAGTTTGCTGCCTCATGTGAAGAAGTTGGGACCGGCTAAGAAGCTGATGTTACGAATGAAGATACAGGAGTTAGTTTATAATACTGTTTATAATGAGACTTGAGTTCATTCATTGGTTTCGAGTGGGCTAGTGGGCTAACCTGTCGGAGTTTTTAGACCGCCTAAAGGTCTTCAAGGTCGATCGATTGACAATTTTAACTGACTGCCAATACTGGAGTTTAAAATCACTACATAGTATAAAACAAAGTCGCTATTTTTGTCTGTTTGTTTGTCTGTTTGTCTGTATGCTTAAATCTTTAAAATTACGCAACGGATTTTGATGCGGTTTTTTGTAATAGGTAGAGTGATTCAAGAGGAAGGTTTTTATGTACAAAAATTCCCACGGGAATGGCCACAACGCGGGTAAACCCGCGGGGCGCTGCTAGTAGCATATAAAAGGATCTTTTTCCCGGTCTGACTAAAGATGAGTTGAGCAGGAAGAAATTCGTCTATTGATCTTTCTTTGTGTATTTGTCTCTTTCACTCATACACAATGTTATTGCCGTTATATCTTCCGCTATTCATTGGACGAGTGAGAGTAATATTATTGAGAACTAGTGACAGGGACAATAAATGGAGAAAGGTCAATGAACGAAATTGTTCTTGTTTCGCGACCGTGCTTTATATGGCTAGTTTATAGTAGAATACATTGTCTTGGGGTAGAAAAGCGGAATAGATAATTAAACTCAGTCATTGAGACATTTTAGAAGGAACAATATTCAGAATTAGAAAGCTCTCGTTATGAAGTCACGCCTTAAAAAATACCCTTAGAATATTAGTTTGAAATCATGAGTTTAAAATAGCATATAAATAGATCTTTTTCCCGGTCTGACTAAAGATGAGTCGAGCAGGAAGAAATTCGTCTATTGATCTTTCTTTATGTATTTGTCTCTGTCACTCATACACAATGTTATTGCCGTTCTATCTTCCGCTATTCATTGGACGAGTGAGACAGTAATATTATTGAGAACTAGTGACAGAGACAATAAATAGACAAAGGTCAATGAACGAAATTGTTCCTGTTTCGCGACCGTGCTTTATATGGCTAGTTTATAGTAGAATACATTGTCTTTGGGTGGAAAAGCGGAAAAAATATAATTAAACTCAGTCTTTGAGACATTTTAGAAGGAACAATATTCAGAATTCTGAAATTAAGCTCTCGTTATGAAGCCACGTCTTAAAAAATACCCTTAGAATTAATTTAGTTTTAAATCATTCCTAATTCCCTTATTTTTTAGGTTTCATAATCATTTGCGATGGTCACTGACCTCTACATAGTTTTTCAATAGTTTTGTATCTACCTTTGTAGGTCATGACTTAAGAGTTTTTATTTTATCTACGTTTATTACGAATAGCTTCACTATTCTTAAAATTATTTATTCTTTAAACAAGAATTTGTTTAGTCAACTTCCAAAAAAGATTTTATACAAAAATATATTATTTCTTTATTCTAAAGGACATGATAAAAACTATATTTTATTAGTTAAGTAGATATCTAAAATTTAATCTAAATTTTACGAGTCCGAGTACGAGTCAAATAATAAGGCCGATTTTCTAGTCAAAGACTATTCCTTTTGTAGAGGAAAAGAGTTTAGCGATGGGGTAAGAATAGAATGAACCTTTTTCATCTAGAGAAATTGTTTTCGGTTAGAAAATCGTTTTTATAAGTGTGTACTTTAGAACTCCTAAGAACTATGTTGTAGTTATAAATTGACTAAAAATATATAATGTATTATGCTGATTTTTAAAGCCATCACCAGAAGTGTTGTAAGTTATTCATAAAAGCAATAATTATATTGGCAAATATTGAAGTGTGAAGTGTGAAATTGTAATAAGTATACAATACTTTTGAATTAAGACTAAGGATGCGATCGCAGGAAGTCCTTCCCTGCATGTAAAATGCTTCGACACTACTTTTAACTTTAGGGTGCGTTGCTTCAGCTTACGTTAACGCATCGGTCAAGGCTAACAAAAAATCAGTCTCACTCAACAGTCGTAAGAAAATGAATAATCATGACTTTCTACTGGCCGCAATAACTTTACCAGGCTGTTATTAAAGTTATGAAACTTGTATTAACATACATTTAACAGCATATTAATCGTGAACTTTTTAACGAACGTTTACGATAACCAATCATTTAAAGCAATCCGCCCTTAATCTTTTAAAAATGTTGCTGTAAATGCAATATGTTGCATGCAGTGCAGGAATCGACTAACTATAATCTTTATACCTACTAAATGAAACGGGTCTGTATCGCGTTAGAATATATAACATATTTTTTAAAATTATGACTACCTACCCGTCATCCCGTGACCACGAGCGGTATAATTCGCTCGAAACGTCGGGTACGTATTTTAATAAACACGTTATAATTATGTATATTGTAACGCGATACAGACCCGTTTCATTTAGTATAATGAGTGCAAATCGTGTGAATTTAAAAAGTATGTTAACTAAGTATAATTGTACCTTAACTAAGGAACTCCAATTTTCAAGTTTTTCATCAATTATAAGTAAGAGGAATAATTCTTAAGAAGACTGATTTATAAAGTTTCGTTTAGTTACAAATACTAGTAAATAAGGACAATAGAAATTGATGATTGATTATAATTGATTGTTCAAATAATTGATTGTTTGAAGAAGCTCATGTGTACCTTAAATACCTGTCATTTTGTCACAGATTATATTCAATACTTTACTAAATGCCTTTTATTTCTTACTATACGTGCAACGTGTAACTTTATTTAACCCATGGATTTAATAATGTCTAAAGTCCTTGATTCAACCGCATACCTAAAATATTATGTTCCATTAAAATTCCAATAGATGGCGTTGTACTAAAAGTGGTCTCTGTTGATGTTAGATCTACACTAATATTATAAAGAGGAAAACTTTGTTTGTTTGTAATGAATAGGTTCAAAAACTACTGGACCGTTTTTAAAAATTCTTTCACCATTCGAAAGCTACATTATCCACGAGTAACATAGGCTATTTTTCATGCCGAAATTCCCACAGGAATGGACACGACGCGGGTAAAACCGCGGGGCGCTGCTAGTTGTTAATAATATCCTTTTGTTAACCGAAAGAATACTGGTTTCTTAAGTTTAAACGAACTCTACTCATTTTGATTTGAAACTACGTTTACGGATACACTTCGATTTTATTTTACATTTTTATTTGACGTTTCGGCCGTTTTACAGCAACCGTGGTCACGTGGAATGATCACGGTTCCTCCAACAGGCTGTTGACCGAAACAATTCGAAAACGATTCATAAATACATACCTACTTAAAAAAAAACATTTATACGAATTATGAATTTCCTTGTTCGGGTTTTAAATCGTTTTAAAAATATTAAGGTGACTGTGAGAGGGATTAACCCATCCGTGAATATATATGAAACCTTTTTTTTTATGCATGTAAATTTTACAAATTATAAGTACACGAAATTATAACGTTTTCTGCGTCCGAAATAACTGCATCCAGAGTTTGTTTTGAGCTGAACACCGCGCTCTTGTTATTTGTTTATCCTACGAACTTCGCTTACAAACCGTATTGCACTGAAATAGTTTACAATTACACAGACACGGAATCAGGTGACTTTAACATTTAATTAAGATACGCCTAATAATTTTCTTATCAGCCATTAGAGGGCAGAGGGGTGCAGAATCAAATTGACCAATCACAACGAATTACAAAGACATTCTGACAATTTCAGTGCCCAGGACTGCTCCACGGGAGAGGAAAGCCTTCCTTACTTATTTTAATCATAATTTATCTTATTTATATTCATTTTGAAGTTCACATTCAGAAAGAAAACTGGCATCAACTTGGTTCTGTGGTAGTAAAATGGCTATGAGCATTTTACCTGGTAGTAAATGGTGCCAGCCAGTAGACTGGTGAGTCAAGTTGTGCTGTTTGACGTTTGTCAGTGCTTCTTTGAGGTATTAAATAGAAATTCGGCTCTTGCGCCGGTTGTCAGTTCCAATTGGTTCCAATAAACCCCTACCTGCTTTCTTTTTATATCTATTTATCAATATCTTCATATTTCTATTTATCTCTATCTTCATATATTCGTAACTTTCTGCGGCTTAACGGCAAGCGAATTACATTTTTCAATTTTAGAATACATGTTTAATTTTTCATCCAACGCCATCTTGTTTTTGCAATAGATAATTACAAAAGTTATTTTAACGCCATCTAGCGACAATATAAGGCAACTACAATCATTTTCATGAAAACTTATTCCGCATCTGTATTTTGGCATGGTAATTCATGAAAATTGACAGATCAGTTCGTTTGTATGAAGCAATTTCTCTTGCTTTCAGTTTCAATCTGTATGTTTGTAGTTATATTAACGGCAGACTAAAATTAGGCCCAGTAACGGAAACGTCGTTATGAAATTAGCTTAATAACGAGATTTTATCTTTGAAATGGTTTGTCCCATTCCGACATACGCTAATTTCCGAAGAGCAAAAGAGACAAAACGCATTATAACAGTGGTTTAGTTAATGAGCGATAATGAATAAGGCGGTTATAATCTAACTTTATTTACAACAATTTCCATTGCAGGATATAAGTACCTACCTCAATTAGTGTTTTTTAACCGCCTCCGTGGTCTTGTGGTTTGAGCGCCCGGCTCACGATCCGGAGGTTCCGGGTTCGATTCCCGGTGCGGAAAATATCTCACAAAAATCTCTTTGTGAGACTGTCCTCAGTTTGGTTAGGGCATTGCAGGCTGAATCACCTGATTGCCCGAAAATTAAGACGATTCCGTGCTTCGGAGGGCACGTTAAGCCGTCGGTCCCAGTTACTTTCTATGGATAGTAGTCGTTACATGAGCCATGTCAGAGGCCTTTGGCGGCTCAATAACTCTGACACCAGGATTGGTCAGGTTGACCATCCACGCGATGAAGAAGAAGAAGTGTTTTTTTGAAGGTTATAGGTTATTATTCATCTCGATATTTCCACGAGAACGGGCTCAATGCGGGTAAAACCTCGGGGCGCCGCTAGTAATTCAATAAGTCGGTAATGTAACCTCATGAATCTATGTCATGAATAATGTTATTTGTTTCCTGTAATGGAACTTATTGATCGATCCGACACCCTTATTTTGTCATTGGATTTATCTGAATATTATTTTCATATTGGGTTTAAATAAAAGAAAATGGTTTTTTGAAGATGCTACTAGTATTTGCCTACGCGAAAAATATTCTAGTTATACATCCATACATCGTAATAAACTTTCGCATTTATAATTTAGTAGGAAGTATAATTTATTACAGGAAAAATCATGTATTTTCCAACATCACATTCGCTTAACCTGAACCATAAACAAACACATTAGAAACCGATTTCTCGTTACCCATTCAATAATCCCACCTCAAATAATATTAATCTTACTCACGGAGTCATCATTTATTAATTCATACACTATTTTAGCCTTACGATAAACACAACAGCTCACCAAATCATCGGTTAGGTATGCGATACCTACAGATAAACAGACATACCTACTCGCAATCTGACGTACCGAGTTTTGTAATAGAAACTAGAAGAAAAACGTATAAAGTAAAAATTATTAGCCTGTAATGTCCCACAGCTGGGCAAAGACATTCAACAAAACCACTCCTTCGAAGAATTTTCAAAAAATGTAGCTAAACAAATTTAATGTGATGAGGGCCTTTTGCAGTTAGCTGACGTACTAAGAGACGAAAAAAAAGGTAATAGCCTCTTAAGTCCCAGTGCTGGGCAAAGGTATATCATCTCACTGAAGATATCAGTACAGTGAGGAGGATTAGACGTAATCACCACGCTTGCCTAATGCGGGTTGGTGATCTCAAACCGGAGCAATGTTTGAAAAGTAAGAAACATGTCTTGCTCGACCTGTGCATTGAACCCGGGACCTCAGTCTGGGTAGGCGAGTGCACATACCACAAAACGTACAATCATAAGGAAAAGTAGATTTTTACGAAAATCGTAAAAAAACTACAATTGTAAAAGAACCAAAGTAAGGTAAATACAGTTTTGTTTGAAAGACTTATAAACATCGTTTCGTCAATCCATCATTAGAAATCGCGATATTTTTGAATAGTAAGAAGTTGGATAGGATCGGATAGAAAGTCAGATAGGACTAATTGAATAGGCATATAGCTTCGACTAGCCGCGCCCCGCGGTGTTACCCGCGTTGTGCCCGCGGGGATTTCTGGATAAAATGTATCCCATGTGTTATTCTGATGTATAACCTATATTACTGTAAAGTTTCATCCAACTCCGTTCAGTAGTTATTGCGTGAAGAAGCACCCTTAAACGTTGCTTTAAGTATTGGCTATTATTGTAGCTTGTAAGCTCGCAATTTAATCAACCCTATAGTACTAACTATAGAAGCTAATCTTGCTTACATCTTTTGTTGATAGCAGGTCGTAATCTTTTCTCATAGCGCTATTACAATCAGGTATTCATTGAAAACTACAATGTTTTCAGACTTGGCTGCAGTTCAATCACGTTGTGAGTTATAGTGTTCATCAATTTGATAAAATTATTTCTATCTTGTTATACCACGTGGTTTTACTAGTCAGGTGCAAAAACCATTACCTTTATCAAACCGAAGTGTGTGATCTATACTTATATTATAAAGAGGTAAATTTGTTTGTATGCTTGAGCTAATCTCGCGAATTACCTGTCCAATCTTCTTATATTTTCTTCTTATATAAAAATGAATTGCTGTTCGTTAGTCTGCTTAAAACTCGAGAACGGCTGAACCGATTTGGCTAATTTTGGTCTTGAAATATTCATGAAGGTCCAGGGAAGGTTTAAACGGTAAGCATTGACTGAATAAATGCGAATGAAACCGCAGGGTACAGCTAGTTTGGATATTTTTTTTTTGGAATAGACAGCCACATTCAACGGGAAGGTTATTGGCAATTTTTAATCCCGAAGTTCTCATGGGAACGGGTACAACGCGGGTAAAAAGGGTGTGGACCTGCTAGTCCAAATATATTAAGACATTTTAGTGATACAACAGTTGTTTTGTCTAATTATTACGATATATCTGGTTTGCCTACAGAATAACGTATGAGTTAGCTTTAAGGGGTCGATGTCTCCCACGGGAATTTAGTTTTAAGAACATTTTTACGAGTATTATTTGTGATGATATTGCTGGAATGTCTTAATAAATAAATAAATAAAATTACTCTATGGTCCTTCATACATACATACGGACAGTACTGTGTTGGACATATTGATAGGAATGTGCAGGATTCAAAGAAAATACAATAAGAAAACAAAATGTTAGCCCATTTTAATAAAATAAAAAAAAGTAATTAAACAATTAATATTAAAGCTAAAAGTAAGTGAAGCATTTGTCCTATAATAAAATGATTATAAAATCTAGGTCACCTAGGTGTCGTCTTAAGTACTTAATCTAGACTGTTATTAATAGATTCGTATCAGAAGGTGCGTGGAAAATCAATAGCAATCCACTATTTATAGATAGCGGACTTTGTATTTTAACCCCCGACGCCAAAAGAGGATGTTGTGAGCTTTACGTGTGTAATCAGAATCACCGATTCTAAATTATATTTATATAATTTTTAAATTAATATGTTGTTGCGATGTACTAATCAATTTGTAATATACAATATATTCATAGATACCTATTAATATTTTATTTTTGGCAGTATTTTAGGTTTTCTTCTCACTGTACTGACATCTTCAGTGAGATGGGAGGCCTTTGTCCAACAGTGGGACATTAATAAAACCATAAATTCCGGCCAACTAGACCCATTAGCCTATCTCCATTCTCTATTCACATCGCACTCGAACCGTTTGTCTTTAATAACCGTATTTAACCGTTCCCCTTTGATCTTATTCACAGTATTTTATTCAGTTTCATTTATATAGCTTTGGTTTTATATAAATAGAAATTGATTCATTTGTTTGTAGGAAAAGAGGAAGGTTCGCGGTTTCTTTGTGATGTTGTTTACGGAGTATTGTGTGTCAAAGTTATGAAGTGGTTCTAGGTATCTATGTACTAGCAGTGCCCTTTGGTTTTACCTGTGTTTTACTGTTAAGTGAAAACCTTTCACAGACTAAAGATATACTGTGAAGGGTCTGCAAAAAAGTCCTTTCTATTTATTTACTACTAGTTGTGCTCTGCGGTTTCATCCGCATTTATTCAGTCAATGCTTACCGTTTAAACCTTCCTTGGACTTTCATCAATATTTCAAGACCAAAATTGGCCCAATCGGTTCAGCCGTTCTCGAGTTTTAAGCAGACTAACGAACAGTGATTCATTTTTAATTATATAGATTTGATTTATTGACTATAGCGTGGTCATGCAGGCTCTTATTAAGTGTTTCGATTAGACCATGTCGGTGGCCTTTAGGTAGTCTAAAAACTGCGACCAGGGTTGACCACTGACCCATACGAACTTACTTACCTCTCATCACCTACCTGGATTTATCACCACCATCAAAACAGTCAGTAATTATAGCCAGTTTTATAGAAAAAAACCTGAAAACGTGAACTCCAGAGATTTTGTAAACAAACTGAGTTATTATTAGTAGTTAGCACGCAAGGCCGTTTGTCTGTTTGTAGCCGGAGCCGTGTGTTGATCTTATAGTGATATAAAGTGTTTCATTGTTAATTACTTCCGTGTAATTTTGATTTGTTTGCATCTGTGGGTTGAAGGGGAAGGGTGTCTATAATTACTCTTAGCGATAGTGTTAAACATTTCTTAAAGCATCCGTTTTAAGTTATTAACGTAGTGATTACGACTAATCGTGCTCACTGTACTGATATCTTCAGTGAGATGAGACGTCTTTGCTCAGCAGGGCTCAACATTATAGGCTTATATTTGACTTTACTTTTACGCAATTTAAAGGTGTGTTCCTGCCAGAGTTATAATATGTTATAGTATATTTGATTAGGATACCAAAGACCGATATAGTGTAGCTTAGCTTTGGTGGAAAGATAACCTTACTGAAGTCCCACATGCAGCATGCATTGATCGCAACATTGTAAGGTATGCGGTAGTGGTTTGCATTAGACTACCTCAGAGTGAATAATGAATATCCGCAAGAGGTACGACCAATCACAGCATAGCAACGTAACATAGTATGGTTCTATCCACCAAACACTAACACTAGTAGTGCCCCGCGGTTTTCCCGCGTTGTGCCTGTTCCCATGGGAATTTCGGGATGAAAACCTTCCCGTTGAACATGGCTATCTATTACAAAAAGATTTATTTAAATCGGACTAGTAATTGCCGAGATTAGCTCGAACATACAAACTTACAAATTTTACCTCTTTATAATATTAGTACCTATAGGTAACATAGCTGTGTAACTTAATGACAGTAGTATATCTACCAATCATAAAAATCGTAGTATAGTAGTATCTACCAATTGTATCACACGTAGCACATCAACGTAAGATAGTAACGATGGTATCCACCAATCTCATCAAAGCTTTGTTGTAAAGGTATCTTTAGATCAAAATCCCTGAACCTACATCAGCAACTCGATACAGGAAACTCCGAACATATCCGGAAGCGCCCCTACTAAATGTCGCGAGCATATATGTGGAGATATCCCCATTCCAATCATCATAACATGATTAAGATGCCTTTCTCCCTTCTTCAATCGGGCCATGTGGCGTCTCAGTGACTCACACGACCTCATAATATCGACCTATACGCGTCTGGTTATGCATTTATAAATATACTAGTAGTGTCCGTGGTTTTGCCCGCGATATACTGGATTCGTAGTGCGGGGGGAGACGCAGTCGATGGCGGATCGCTCTGACTGAGGAAGGGCACCGTATGAGGCTGAAACTGTTTTATTCTTTAGTACCTATTGTTATATCTTCAGTAATATCGTTCGTAGCGTAGTTTGAATGATGGTCGATTCGATATGAACCAGAGTTTATTATCAACGTAGAGAGAGAAAGAGAGAGTAAGTGTTTGTGTGTGTGATAGAGAGATAGAGAGGGAGTGAGAGAGATATTGTCAGTCTAGATTGGTATCTATAACATGTCTGTAAAGTCTGTCCTCAACTAGGTTTGGTCATTAGATCCTAACCTACGAGGTTACGTTAGCAATATAAAACTTTAACGAGTTTCTTCTGCAGTAGTACCTATCTAGAGTAAACGTACATTTAAGATATTTAATAGTTAGTTTTACGTTCGATCACGTTTATTACATCATAGGAAAAAGCCAATAGGAGTAAACAGAGTGAACTGACGTATTTCTCCTAGGCCTGAATTGTACTGTTGTTGTGTTGACTTCAGTGGTGTACGGTGCGCGTCAGTCGCGTTATATATACGTTACGTTCTATAGCAGAAGACTGAAGCGCGAAGTATCGCCTGAGCGTGCGTATCTATTGAAGCGTAGTAAAGCGGTGTAGAGTAACATATGACCAATCACAACGCATTACGAAGAGAATTTAACAATTTTAGTGAGCTGTGATTGGTCAATGGGACTCTTCACCGCTCCGCTCAACTACACTGGAAACGTACCATTACAGATGTTTTTTTATTGGCGCCAGTGTGCTACGCAACTGCAGCTGGCTGATCACCTATTTCTCTAAACGTCGCTACAAATAAAATAGTAATATTTTTCCAGATATCTTAAACATAGTGGCCTCTTAAAGGTCGACTTTATAAATAAAATCAAAATATTTATAATAACGTAAATCCATGGAAACCTCCGACAGACAGCCGTTTTTTCCACAATTCGCTTGCCAACGAATAAATCATCACCTACTAGTTGTCGACTCGTTTTAAATTTAGTTTATTTTTTATTTTCGAATTCCTTCGCGGTTGTATTCTGGATTAGGTTTAGATGGAAATGCTTTGCATATTTTGAGCGTAGCATTTTTATTTTTCTATTTTATAGTTTTAATTTTAACGCCTCGGTGGTCTAGTGGTATGTGCACTCGCCTGCCAAGACTGAGGTCCCGGGTTCAATTCCCAGGTCGAGCGAAAACATGTTTCCTACTTTTCAAACATGGCTCGTGTTTGAGATCACCAACCCGCATTAGGTAAGCGTGGTGATTACGCCTGAAACCTCCTCACTGTACTGTTATCTTCAGTAAGACGGGAGGCCTTTGCCCAACAGTGGGACATTACAGGCTAATGCTACATAGTTTTAATTGTTATATTGTATATTTAATTGTATGGTATGCAACACTGCTGATACTAATGAAATAAATAAACGATTGGTAAAACAAATGAACATTCTAATCTATGTATCTATGTATATATATAAAAGAAAGTTGTGTTAGTTACACTATTTATAACTCGAGAACGGCTGAACTGATTTGGCTGAAAACTGGTGGGGAGGTAGTTTAGAACCAGGAGACGGATATAGGATACTATTTATCCCGTATTTCCTACGGGAACGGGTGCGCTGTGGGTTAAACCGCGGGGCACAGCTAGTCCATATTAATATCCTATTTGTCCCTCCTTCCTCATCACGCAGAATAAGAACACTTATTTATAACACTATATAAATAGCCTCAAGTGGTATGTGTAATATTGTACATTTTTAATGTCGGAACATGTGTTCAAATGTAAAATTGTCCCATAAAATGTATAATGATTGCTTGAACATCGGCATTAAACTGAATGACAGGAATTACGTACAAATTGTGGTTTGGGAGGTGTGTCTTAGGTTTCGGTATACTTGAACTGTCTGGTAGAAGCGAACGTATATGGTCTGTATTGATAGAAATAGTATTATAATACTATTACTCGCGACTCCGTCAATAAATAGGTTAGGTTAAAAGTTAGCCTATAAACTTCTTCTTGTATGTAACTATTCAAAATTTAAAAATATAACGAATTAGAATCGGGAAGTTCCTGAGATTAGTCCGTTCAAAGGTTCAAACAAACAAAAATGCGTGATGTCTATGTGGATCCCCTGCGTGGATCCACGTACACTTTTTTGTCTACCTTTTCTTTTTCAGTAGGTTAGGGTTATTTTTTTTTTTTACTAGATAAAAGTCAGGTGTAAAGCATAGTCTTTTAAGTCACAGAACTAAAATGTCTAACTAATTATGTTTTCTGTGCTCCTGGGGGATCTCAGTGGACATAAATAATCCCCTGGGTGATCGAGCTCAGGTGATTAACGTGGATAACGTGAAAAATATAACGAATTTGAATTGGGAAGTTCCTGAGATTAGTCCGTTCAAAGGTTCAAACAAACAAAAATGCGTGATGTCTATGATATCTGCATGATGTCTATATTGTTAAGAAGAATATCCCTGAAACAATAGCAAAACATCCCATACATAGTTTAACCCTTTCGCCGAACACGGGGTCATTCCAGTCCATCTATTCTAATTTCACAGCGACTCCGCCAAGGCTATTCTTAAACTAATTAATTAATCTGTCAATAGTTTAACTCCATAGCGCCATTTTCAATTTTCAACCAATAAACACTCTCTATTTAGTTGATGATGACATTTATCAGTCATTTAAGAATTCGAATTTGGAATAGGATTTATTGCATTTGTTTGTGTTGTTTTTTTAGTTGCGTGTGAAGTGTTTTAGATTTATTATAGGGGTTTCCTTAATTAAGTCGTTTAGTGTCAAATATTTTTATTGTGTGTCAGTTATATTATCAGTATTAATAAACGAAGATTAAGGGAGCGTTTACATAAAAGCGGAGCTGTGCAGAGTTCAATTGACCAATCATAACGCACTACGAAAAGATTTTGACAATGTCAATGTCTCGTTTGACAATTTCACTGCGTTGTGATTCGTCGGTTGAGCTCCGCACAGCTCGGAGCGGAGCGGCTTCATTGTAAACGCACCCTTAGTATGGATTATATTTTGCCTATTAAAAGTTTATATTTTCCGATTTTTTTATTGTTACTGTATTTTTAATTGAGACTTTTACGACACTTTACAAACACAATAAAAAAATGTATAATTTCTTTTAAAACTTTTAATTACTATCCCAAACTTCTGGCACTCAATTAACCCAAATAAAAGATTCTTAAAACAATACAAAAAGCTCTAAAATCGTTTAAAAATACCCAAAATAACAGGTAAAGTCACAACAGATTCCTGAAAGGCGTATAAAAGCTTCGTAAATGTCTTACAAACGTGATCTTATGGATTTATTTCAGATGTGATATTAAAACGTAGCGAAATTCAAACGTTTCGTGTAAACATGAAACCCACGGCAAGATTTATTTGATGGAGTTAATAAACGAATATTGGAGAGGTCAACATTTGAAGAGGAAAATGAAATACGAAATAACTTATTTTCCTCAAATAGAAATTGGTATAGAGAATTGTATCAACTAAGGAATAATAACAAGAGTTGTTAACAATTACGTAGACTAAAAGGGGTTGGACATAGCTATACCATCCATGACACGCATCCGTAGTATGCATTTGTAGAACGCGTCTTGCATCGGTAGCACGTAACCGTAGCACGCATCCGTAGCACAGGACCGTGGCTCGTATTAGTAGCATGCCTCCACACGTAGCACGAGTCCACAACTCGCATCAGTATTCAGTAGTACGTATTCGTATTACGCATAGCACGTAGCTCGTAGCACGTAGCACGCATCCACAACACGTATTCAATACAAATATCATAGTTTAACAGAATCCGTATCAACAGGAACGACATTGTGATCCAATGAATTTGATTGGTGGACATCAAACGAAACTGTGCGGAACATCTGTTCAATAAAATGCATTATGCGTCTAGTTAAATAAGATCTTCTAAATGTCTTTTCCTTATTCACAAAACCTAGGTACTCAAACTTATGTGAGAAGCCTTTTTTCAGGCGGTGAAATTATTAAATCTATACTCATTCATTCATTTTCGAGTAGGTCTGTCGCCAACCCTGGTGTCGGAGGTTTTTGACAGCCCAAAGGCCTCCGACTTGGTCTATCGATTGAAACTCTATTTTATTACTGATCTACACTAATATTATAAAGAGGAAAACTTTGTTTGTTTGGTTGTAATGAATAGGCTCAAAAACTACTGGACCGTTTTTAAAAATTCTTTCACCATTCGACAGCTACATTATCCACGAGTAACATAGGCTATTTTTCATCCCGAAATTTCCACAGGAATGGACACAACGCGGTTAAAACCGCGGGGCGCTGCTTAGTGAGTAATATAAGAATAAAAGTTATTAGGTACATGTATCATTCGGTTCAAACAAACTTCACCTTCACCTATATTGTTTTACTGAAGCCACAAAGAATGGTTAAGATATACGTTTGTATAGTTGTGTATCTGTGTGTGTATCATGGCTCCCAGATGGATGAATGAACTGTTTGTTTGGAAAATGTTCATATCGAGGAAACCAATGATATTCATAACAAGAAATCATCGGAAGGATTATCGTTGACAAGCAGCGTCCCGCAGTTTTACCCGCGTTGTGCCCGTTCCCGTAGGAATTTCGGGATAACAAATAGCCTATAACCTTTCCGTTGAATGTGGCTATATATTACAAAAAGAATTATTCAAATCGGATCGGTAGTTTTTCAGATTAGTCATTTACAAACAAGCAAAGAAAGTTACAAACTTTACCTCTTTATAATATTACTAGCAGCACCCCGCGGTTTTACCTGCGTTGTACCCGTTCCCACGGGAATTTCGGGATGAAAAATAGATGTTGTCTGATTCTCAGGCCTACGCGATATGTACACAAAATTTCATGAGAATCGGTCGAGCCGTTTCAGAGGAGTTCAACCACGCACCCGTGACACGAGAATTTTATATATGAGATTAGTACCTATAGATGGCTCTCCACCCTACTTTCCTCGCGAATAAAACAGAGTCGACCCCGAGCGATAAAGATTTTCCACCGTCGCCGCCATATTGGCACGATATCAAACGAACGGCGTCAAACAGAAACTTTATTAAATTTTAACGATTTATAGTAAACAATCCGAACTGCTGACCGAGATCTGAGATATGTTTTGGTTTTACGTATTAGGGTAATTTTCCTGTAGAGCTTTGCTATGCTACGTAAAATAGCGGATATAAGGCGGATATCATATTGTTGGTCTAGTGATGTTACCTCGATGTCTATCTCGAAAGTGCGTTTCGTCGGTACTCTTTGGTATTGAACAACAGAAATAGCTATAGCTTTGTCAGGAGAGAGATTGGAGAGAGATTGGAGATTTTAGTCTGACTTCAGTAATTTAGGGCCGAAACTACGTTAAGCGTGCGCCCGTCGCGGTTTCATACAAAAGTGAAGCCGCACGCTACGGGTGCACGCCACGGTTCACGTTTGCATGAAACCGCACGCGGCGGGCGCACGCGACGGGCGCACGCTTAACGCAGTTTTGGCCTTTACATATCCTAACCGCAATTTTTAATATAGTGTTTCGTTAACTGTCATTTTTCCAACAGGAAAAAAAACAGAGGATTTGGTCCGTTAAACTTCTTCTCCTTTACGTATACGCTGCTTTGCTTCGTTTGATATAATTGAGTACTGAATGTAGCTTAACAATATAGCGTAGCCATATCTCGAGTGGAAAGGCACCCTAAAACTAATAAATAAATGTAGGTCAGATAGAACTTACATTTTTCAAATGATGTGTAAGATTAAGAAGTCAAACCAGTTGAAATACTGAAATGATGTTACTGAATTGAGCTATCATTTTCGATTTTGTTCGTTAAAAAATAGTAATCATAAAACTTAGATTCTTGTATATATGTATGTCACCGTAATATTGTAAACGCTCGTTGGTTGTCTGTAGTAACTGTCGACAGATTGTGAACTATCGACAAACCATTATTCAACGCATAACTTTTCGTTAGTTTATAATCTGTCCAATAAAATTGTGACATATACGGGTCATATAAATAAAGGAGAGTTATATACTGCTGGGCAAAGTCCTTGTCTCACTAAAGATCACTAAAGAAAGGCTTTATTCACAAAGGCTTATTAAATCAAATGTTTTGTCCCTTTCTGACCTACGCTATTTGCCAAAGAGTAATAGAGACAAAACACTTTTAAAACACATACGAGTTTACCATTCATACGCGACAAAGGTTGAATTTCGACTTTATGTAAACTGAAGTACACTCTGCCTGTTTATTTCTTGCTTTCCACATTTACAAGCAAAAACATTTCTCTTTGTAGAGAGGTGGGATTGGGCTTACTGGGCCCGGGCGCAAAATCTTGGTATCGTTTTTGTTAGCGCAAGCAAAGGGTTAGGTAAAGTAGGTAGGAAAAAAGTATTTTCTTGTTGTTCTATGGTATGGTAGGTAATATTTTGAAATATAAAGAGGTACAGGATGAAATGAAATAAATTAATAGTACAAATACTAAAATTTTTGTTTTTCTATTTATTTTATTACATTTTGTTTGTAATGAACTAATGAAATGAGACAGTCATAGCTCTACGAAACCAGGAATTACAAGAATCTCTGAAAATCTTTTAATTTAGAAGCCGACGAGTTAAGACATCCCCAAAAATACCCTTACCCAATACAAGTACACCGTTATGTAGAAATACTTTATACTGGAATCTTATCCATCGAAATGATCATATAACAAAACAAACTTAGGTAACCCACATACACTGTTTACCCAGTAGAGTAAAAATCTAGGCTATTTCCACCTCCATAAGTCTAGACTAGCATTCATTTGAAATCTATCAGATTTAATATCCTCACAAAGCGTTATGATTATTTTATTGGACGATAAAATCGACGGAAAGCACTCGCTGGTTTACTGCCGTTTTGAAGTATTCTACTCTAAATACAATGAATAAGGGTAATAATTCAGCCATTTAGTGTTTTAGTGTTCAATTTGAATTCTTTCTGTGTAGTTATGAGATGGATGGTATAGTTAGACCAGCATGGATCATGCAACCATGGGCTTGGACCGTGCAACCATGGGCATGGTTAGATCGTGCATGCTTGCAGGCAGTGTCTGAACGAACAGGCTATTTTCAGTCGTTTTATTTTCTGCGCGCTTAAGGTCGTGTCTCTTCTCGATTTAAATAGAAATGTTAGCGTTTACAATGTCCTTAAATTTATTTTTTAAAAGAGTATGGGATGTAGTAAGAATATAATGAATGGATTAATAAACCTTTGTTCTCTAGAGAGGCAATTATCTATGGTTAGCGGCCATATTAGTTAGTATTCTAGTACACTACTCACTGTACTGATATCTTCAGTGAAATGAGAGGCGATACTCAGCAGTGGGATATTACAGGCTTAAGATGAAAATGTAAAATAAAAGCGAAGTGTATCCGTAAACGTTGTCAATTTGAAAAAATATTAGTTTGAGTTTTAACTCTTAGAAGAAAAAAATTAATATAATAATATTTCTTACATCAGTCAGTTTCAGACACAAGTACCAAAAGATTTCCCGGTGATTTGTTTATATAAAATTTCAATAGTATATAATTTACGCGGCTCTTATGTAAACAGGAACACGCATGAACATAACGTAATGCCGAATTAAACTTAGATGTTGTTTTAAATATTCTATTTTAGCAGCCGGCGGGTTTCCTCGCATAGATTCGTGAGGCGTAAAAAAGACATATTTTCAATTTATCGGTTAACTAGCAGCGCCCCGCGGTTTTACCCGCGTCGTACCCGTTCTGGTGGGAATTTCGGGATGAAAAATAGCGAATAACCTTTCCGTTGAATGTGGCTATCTATTACAAAAAGAATTATTCAAATCGGTGGTTTTTTACGCACACTTATATCCTCTAAGGGTCAACACTGCGTTAAGCGTGCGCTCGTCGCGAGCGCACGCGGCGGGCGCCCGCGACGGTTCACTTTTGTATGACACCGCACGCGGCGGGCGCCCGCGACGGTTCACTTTTGTATGACACCGCACGCGGCGGGCGCCCGCGACGGTTCACTTTTGTATGACACCGCACGCGGCGGGCGCCCGCGACGGTTCACTTTTGTATGACACCGCACGCGGCGGGCGCCTGCGACGGTTCACTTCTGTATGAAGCCACACGCGGCGGGCGCCTGCAGTGTCGGCCCTAACTCGATAACTAGCTTTGCCATCTAATGGCTCTAACACTAACCTAACCAACACTAACTCTAACCTTCTAACCATAAATCACCCAAAGAATCTTCACTAAAAATGTAAACGTAACGAACTCGCTACAAACTGACAGTTCACCGACACGTAACAGTAGGTAGTTGTGTTTATTTACCGACACACAAATAGGCCAAGTTCTAGTTAAAAGCAATTTGGAATTCTTTGCTGTGACCTTGTTTTTATGTTTTTATATTTTGTTTATGAAGGGCTGAACTGTTTATGATATGTTCGCGTTGGATACTGAATGAAAACGTGCAAATGGGAACGACGTCAGCGAAAATGGATGGGGATTAGTGGTTGATTGGTTCGTTTTGGTTTGTTGCGAGTTCGATTCTGGGACGGGGCTGAGGCCTCTGACATGGCTCATGTAACGACTACTATCCATAGAAAGTAACCGGACCGACGGCTTAACGTGCCCTCCGAAGCACGGAATCATCTAACTTTTCGGGCAATCAGGTGATTCAGCCTGCAATGCCCTAACCAAACTGAGGGCAGTCCCACAAAGAGATTTTTGTGGGACATTGTCCCCCGCCGGGAATCGAACCCGGAACCTCCGGATCGTGAGCCGAGCGCTCAAACCACTAGGCCACGGAGGCTGTCAGTTACTAATTGCGTCTAAGTGATAAACAAACAAATCCTTCTACGTCCTATCTCTCTGGTTACAAAGCTACAGTTACAGTGAAACTAACCACAGCTCACAATAACCGACATTGTTGCGGTTTCATCTCTAACTTTCGCGCGCTCATGTTAAAATGCCATTTCAGAATAAATCCTACTAACATTATAAATGCCAAAAATTGTGAGGATGTATGTACTCGTATGTATAATCTATTTTTTTGGATTGGCACAAAATGTGGTTAAATGTCGTCAATTTCCAGCCGAAGACGATTGCTTCTGAAGAGGAAAAAGGTTTAGAGATAGGATAAGAATGAAATAAAATCACTAAACCTTTTTCCTCTTCAGGAGCAATCGTCTTCGGCTGGAAAATTGACGACATTGGTCCACATTTTGTGCCAATCCAAAAAAATAGAGTATATGTATGTTTGTAACTCTTTCACGAAAAACCTACTTGACGGATGCGGAATTTACGTTTTACCTCTTTACAATATTAGTATAGATTTCTTAAACGTAACTTGAACGATTTAATTCTAAGTGTCAGAGAATATCGGCAAAAGAACAATTGGAAGGCCATTTAAACGGTGGGCTGATGATATCGTACGAAGTGTAGGAAAATACTGGATGGCTAAAAGTAAGGATAGAGCTATGGACGGTGTTGGAGGAGGCCTTTGGTCTTCAAGAGATTCATAACTACCAAAATATTTAATTAACATCTATATATATAAAAGAAAGTCGTGTTAGTTACACTATTTATAACTCGAGAACGGCTGAACCGATTTGACTGAAAACTGGTGGGAAGGTAGTTTAGAACCAGGAGACGGATATAGGACTATTTATTCCGTATTTCCTACGGGAACGGGTGCGCTGTGGATGAAACCGCGGGGCACAGCTAGTTATAAAATAAACAAGGCTTTTTATTTTATTATCACGAGAACATTTCAGTCTACTACAGCGTTCTAGAAGATACAGAATTTGTTATTCAAAACAAACGCAGAACCATTAAAATGATTTTAATAACACGAACATATTTTCCACACATCAAACAGGGCACCGCGTTCAACAGATTACGACCAATCGGCCATTTATGTAAAAATCATTGCCAGTAATAAACTCGTAAATAAGATGTAACGAGATCAATATTATTTATATTTAGATGCGCATTTGTTTTATTTATTTTGTACCCGGGTCCATGGAAACTGCGCGTTAGACCTTCCCGACACGACAGGCATACCTATAACTGAAGACAAAGGTTTTTCTTCGTTTTTTTGACAAATTTCTCTATATCTCTTGTAACGTCAAAAACTCTTGTTTTTACTCTCAAGTGAAGACTAAATGCATTGAAAATGTGTTAAACTGTCACTTTCATACAATATCCAGCCAATCGTAATAAAATAAGTGGAATGAAACAAGTCGAATTGAATGAATGAACCCGGTGTTGCAACGTCGAATTTATTCTTCGTTATTTTTCTTTAATATATAAGTGGTGATATCAGTTTCTCTACCAAATCTCTCGGGAAGAGCAGATATATAGTCTTCGATTCTATGCTTGCCGACTAGGGCTTCTATTTGATAGACAAAAAGTCTTCTACGTATGAGCGTACAAAAGCAGTTCATTCATTTCGAGTAGGTTAGTGGTCAACCTAAAAAGCAGTAAATCTCTTGAAGTTTGAAGTGACTGAAAGAATAAAAGTCGATACGTATATTGTTTTATTTTATCAGTAACCAATGACAAACGTTTGTAGACGCGGAAACCGACTAGTGGTCCACTAGACTTGTCCACTTTGTTATAACAAAATAAATATACCCGGACAAATTCACACACGGTTAATTAGACACAAAGTAAGCTCTAAGCTTGTGTTATGGAATCAAAATAATTGATACTGATACAAATTAGTTTGTAAAGTTTAGTTATATTTGTATGTGATTCTCTGAAACTAATCTATAATATAAAAATGAATCGCTAAATGTGTTGCTAAGCGCATAACTTCAGAACGACTGTACCAAATTGGATGATTCTCTTTTTAATGTGTTCCTTATTGTCAGGACAAGGTTTTTATACAAGAAAAATAAGGAATAAAAATCTCAAAATTCCCACGGGAACGGGGGCGCTGCGGGTGAAACCGCGGGGCACAGCTAGTTATTAATACAAGTAAGTAAGTATACTTATTTACATACTTTCTAGCACGTTAGGTCTCCAGGTACCCTCATTTACATTTCGTAACTAATTACCATTTTTAGGGTCCCGTATTTATGTGAAAGGTCAACTTATCTACAGAACCTTTTTCCCTCATTACAAACCTCTGTAATGTTTATTTTATTTTTTTGACCTCCATTTGAACCTTTATAAAATATTTTCAGGAATATTGCAAACCGTTAAACCTGAAACACGCTGTGGGCAATACTTTTAATTGTACTTTTAGTAGTACTTTTAAAATTGTAGCTCTTCTAACATTGGATAACCTTTGTAAATATAACATTTTAATATCGTTTAGTCAGTACCTGACTTTCAGTGTATTGCAATACTAGCCGCGCACTGCAGTGTTACCCGCGTTGTACCCTTTCGCGCGGGAATTTCGGGATAAAATGTATCCCATGTGTTATTCTGATGTATAACCTATATTACTGTAAAGTTTCATAAAAAATCGTTAAGTAATTTTTACGTGTACACATCCATCTTCACAAACTTTCGCATTTATAATATTAGTAGGATTGTAGAAGTACTCGTACTTAGTTACTTGTATAGAAATTAAACTGTAATTAGCTTTTGTTCGAAGTTAGTATATTGTTCCTAGAGCTACATAATTTAGATAAGAATTTTATTTTAACTAAATATTGTACCATTGATTTTTATTATTTATTTATGTCATATTCGACTGATAAATCGAAGTGATAATTATACAGGGTGGAAAAAGAATCAGTTGTCCATGAAATTAAAATTCTTGTCCTAAAAACAATATTTTTAAAATTACGGTCCTATAACTTAATATAGGTACTAAACCATACTAAAGCTCACTTAGGGCTTCACAAATGGATCTTTATTAATCCTTATAATATAAATTTCTAACCCTTATTTTACGAATTGAAGACACAGAAGTCTTCTGTGACCACGGTTCCTGTAAAGGGGCCGAAACGTCAGATAAAAATGTAAAATAAAAGCGAAGTGTATCCGTAAACGTAGTTTCAATTAAAAATGAGTAGTGTTCGCTTAGACTTAAGAAACCAGCATTATTGTACGCATAATTAACTACAGATAATTGCAAAATAATAATCGTTAACCGTTGTCAAACACACCGACTCCGCTCTATATTTAGATGAAAATGACCCCGTTCTGAACCTCCCAATAAATCACAATTACTTACATAATAAAAACAAAACTTTAACTTACCAATATATTAATAATCTTTGTCCTTTACACAGAACAGACACGACAAAAAAACAAACACAATTTGAATAAAGAACACTATAACAACATGTAAACTGAAATGCAGTTTTTTATCGTCAATTTTTCACAGTAATTTATTCCCGATAGAAGATATTTTTCACTGAAAAACTGTGGTGAAAAGTAACGAGGAACGCGTAAGGTAAACAGTGTAGTGTGTGTTTCAGCTCGCGATTTCGACTGGATATATTTAAACCGGCGTTTGGATGCAATGGTGGGATGCGCGGGAGTCGCTGATCGGGCGATAACGAACGATCTCGTATTTAGAAGAATTATAGTGCGGTGATTGCTTTTAAAATGCTTTTTATTGTTGTTGCTGGTTTAGTTTTTATTTTTTTAGTGTAGGAGTGTTTTTTGGTCTATACGAATCTCATTATATAAAATTATACGTAGGTAGTTAAAGTACTTAGATTTTATAAATAAATGATTTATAATTAATAACCATAGATGTCCCACAGCTGGGCAAAGGCTCTCCTTCATATATGAATCGATATTACAACTATTTCTTTGGTCAATTTTGTTTGTTTATCTTTCATGTTATAAAACAATATCCCCAAAAAGCTAACTGATAGCTAGCTGATTGTCTGTCTGTGATTGATTTTCTCAAAAACTACAGAACGAATTTTCGTGCTGTTTTCACTAATGTTGAGAGCGATTCAAGGGGAAGGTCTGTAACTATTTTTCCCGCCTTACTTGCCACAGGAACGGGCACCGAGCGGATAAAACCACGAAGCACTCTTGGATATAAAATCACCCATAAAAATATTTTTAATAGCCTTTTATGTCGCAATTACATTAAGTCGTTAGTAATGCGGTCGCCGAACTTGTTTCATTCTATTTCTGTCACCATACTTCTCTTTATACTAGACTATCCGCTGAACGCGAGCACCTAACTAGGTGACTGCTAGCTCACCGTACTCTTTACACCGTTACGGTCAACGTATACTGCATGCGAACGACTTAATGTATGTACGCCTGTTTCCTATCCTATCCTACTAATATTATAAATGCGAAATTCTGTGAGGATGGATGTATGATGGATGTATGCTTGATGCTCTTTCACGAAAAACTACGGTACGGATTGGGATGAAACTTTACAGTAATATAGGTAATACATCGGAATAACACAAAGAATAAATTTTATCCCGAAATTCCTTATACAATCTTTACCTTTATTAGTATAGGTTTGCATACGGCGAACGGTTTACTGTAATGTCACCTTAAGCTGTGCGTAGAAAAACAATCTTACTGATGAAATTGTGTTCTACTGTATTGAGGTTTCTTTTTCCAGCTATAGTTTGGGTCTTGCCTAAGAGCACGGGTCATTTGATCCAACCCTCGTACAGTCCTGTCCAATTACTCCGATATTTCCCAAGTGAAGGCAAATTGTATCACACCCCAATAACGTTTAATAAGTTTTGTTACGAATATATAGCGGTAGTCTAGAGCCTAAAAACACTTAATTATTAAGTTCAACTGTTTGTTTTTCGAAGCCAATAAAATAAAATAAATAAATAAATATTCACGACTGCAGTTAGACAGCTTTTTGGTCTTTAAGTAACGCTATAAGATTTAACGATCAATTTTGACATGTGTTGTGTCAAAAGTTCCATCAATTAGTTAAGTGTCAAACGTTTCGGCCGGTTCACACATGTCTCCGTTTTACTGATCCGATTTATCGTGTACGTTTTTTTTTCGTCGATGGCGTATGTAGTTGTATGAGCGACTTCACACATGGCACAGTATTCTGTATACAGTAAAAAATATCGTTCCGTAAAAAAATTACATTCCGTTTTGTCATCAAATACTGGACGACGGATTAGTAAAAATATACGGATACGTAGAATTTTAACGGATAGGAGGGGGAGTGATGCGACATGTTTTGACAGCGTTCATCCACAGCGGCGGTATACTGCGAGTTTTCTGTTCACACATCGCATCCAGTAATGACGGATCCGTTTAACGTTATACGGTGCCTATGTGTGAACAGAGCATAAATTTATAACGTATCCGTTAAAACGTACCAGTAAAACGGACTCCTATGTGTGAACGGGCCGTTAGTTGGTAAGTTCGAGAAGGTAGTGGACAACCCTGGTATCGGAGTTTTTAAACCGCCTAAGGTTTACGACTTGGTCTGACGGTTGAAACAACCGGGACCGACCATTTTATGCGCACGGTAGCGCTCAGATAGCAATGTCACTATCACCCATCGAGCTGCACGTTGCTTAACAATCGCAATGTGTTAATTCTAATGACTCGAAGAAAATCAATATAGGGAATAATAATAGGGAAATTTGCTCTCGCGAGATTCAAAAAACATCCAAAGATCCATTTTCTATCTAACCTCTTTCTTCTTCTTCTTCTTCATCGAGTGGATGGTCAACCTGACCAATCCTGGTGTCAGAGTTATTGAGCCGCCAAAGGCCTCAGATATTTCTCATCTCAATTCTTCCTCACACAAGGGAATTAATTTCCAAAATAATTTCATTTTTTTGTATGTGTGCAGAAATAACCGGACATAAACAAGACGTCTGGATTGCAAAAATGCCCTCGATCGGTTTCGAACCTGAGTCATGCGTTGCAATTATAATAATGCACTGGCGCAGAGTGGCGGCGATATAAATAATGTTTACATTTGAAGGTTCTTGATCTAAATAATATGAGATACACTTACGAGTGAAGTAATTTTCAGGAGTTGATACTGACTTACAGATATCCTTGGAGAATTATTTGTTTTAATATTTTCAGTGTTATCCTAACTAATATTATAAATGCGAAAACTCTGTCCATCTGTTACGCTTTCACGCCAAAACTACTGAACTGATTTGAATGAAATTTGGTACACAGTTAGTCCAGAGCCTTAGAAAGGACATATGCTACCTTTTATCGTGAAATTCCTGTAGGAACAACGCGGGTGAAACCGCGGGGCGCAGCTAGTAAAAAAGTTATGTGTTTGTGTATGGTGTACCTCAAGGAAGAATACCCAATATATATACCCAATATTAATTACTACTTGTCGAGTGTCGCACACTACATACATATTTTAAACATAGTCTTTGAATTCGCCGCATCGCAACTTGAAAACTCGTTCAATGTCAAAGTGTTAAAAAATTTAGTCTAGGAAAGTTGAGGCGGGCTTAATAAATATTTAGGGGCTGTAAACTTACTATTTAATGTAAGACATAAAGGTATAAATCGACTTTATACAAGACTGACCTCTAGCTTCTCAGACCCTAAAAATAAAATGTATTCTTGATCGTTGAGATTGCTTTTTAAAAAAATGTGTTAATTTCAACATCATCCAATAACAAAGACTATATTTCAAAATAATTGATACTTAATTTGAGAAATAGATCAATAAATTATATTGTTAATTGCCTAAGAAACGTGCCAACAATGTTTAATAAAGTTAACATTTGAAGCAAATATCCATTGACAATAACAATGGTATAGTTTGATAGGAAAGAAAACCTTTGAGGTAAAACAAAAACCGGTGTTATTTGGGACACTCGTTAATATTGCATTTTTCTACGAAATACCAGCATAGTTAAGTAAAAAGTAAAAGCTTGTAATGTACTGCCACTGCTGGGCATAGGCCTCTCATCTCACTGAAGATATCAGTACAGTGAGAAGGATAATGCTAAGAAATAACTGATATGATATAATGTTCCAAAAAATCGTTAGTGTGGTTAACATGTTACATTTATACACATAAACAATGTCGTGATTTAATATTTAGTTTTTAAAAAATGTCCCATATAACACCGGTTTACTGATAACGCGGTCTAGTGAAGATTATATATCCCGTAGGATTCCTTTATTCATAAAGCTGAAGAGTTTGATTTTTTTGAACTCGCTATCTGATTGGAATAATTCTTTTTGTAATGGAAACCCACATTCAACTGGAAGGGTATAAGCTATTTTTCATTCCAAAATTCCCACGGGAACGGGCACAACGCAGGTAAAACCGTGGGGCGCTGTTAGTACATATATTATAACACTACTACAAAGCTACTGTATCTCAATAACCTCGGGTTTTTATTCAATCCAACCATACATCGTTATCAATGAATTGACAAAAATAACTTCAAAATGGCTGTAACAGATGTGATCCGACTGATTCGAGATACAGATGGCAGCATCATACCTCGTGTTTATACTGTACCAGTTCCGTATACGTTTATAACTTCTTATTTTTAACTGCTTAGATAAGACTTTGTAAGATTAGGTTACTTTGTATTGGAGGAATAATTTAAGTAAGTTAGCGAGGAGGTTAGTGGTCAACTCTGATGTCGGATTTTTGGACCACCTAGAGGCCTCCGACAGGGTTTGAAGATTGACACAAGGACCGATAATTTAACGTGCCCTCTGAAACACGATAGTGCCGCCTCAAACATATTATTTTTGATTAGTACTAGATTTAATGTTAAATTGAGTGAATTTACAAGTCGCTTTTATACGACGTATTCAGAATTCGAGTTTTTCGTGTTTTCGCTTTCAGCCTTTTTGAACTCGCTCGCTTGTATGTAGTTTATACACTAGCCATGTAGCTTTTAACTTTGTAGCTTGCAATGTAGATTAACAGCTATTATATTATCTTAGCCCCAGTTTTCGCATAAAGTGTATAGGTAGAGTGAATAGAGATCATCCCTTGTTTAGTAAATGTACTAACAAACATTAAGGGTGTTTTTTGTTTGTTTTTGGCTTTCGTCCACCAAAGACATAACAGATATCAAACATGAATATAGCAAATGAAGGTCGTCCATTAAATCGACCAAAAATAGATAACAACGAAACAGAACCTTAGAAAGCTATCATAATATTGACAGGATAAAAAAGCGTATCATAAATAGGTTTTCTACTAAAATCATTTATCAAATATCGCTTCACACCTTTGTGCGACCGCCTACGAGGTCTCGGCAGGCCCCGTCGTGTCTGACATTATCCACCGTCAAAGCGTCCTACATTATCGATTGTATTAATACAAGCTCTCTGACCACTCCAACCAGACCTCTACTACCAAGAAAAACTTCCCCTACACTCAAACGTCTCCCCACAAACACAAGGGGAGGCGCGGCTCTCCACTCACTGGCGGTGGTGCACGCAAATCACGCACACAGACGCCACCCCCGCGCAGGCGCATTACCCACTCACCACCCCACCCAATTCACTTGTCGTCTAGCCAAAGCCGGCAAAATTCTCCTACACCCTCCAGGGTGAACGACAAAACGCAACAAATAGCTCAGAAAACTTTAATATTGTTCTAATTATACGCTAAAATAATATACGTTTCGTTACCGCGTCTGTGTCTCGCTTAGCTTTTTAACGCTTGATTAATCGATTCAAATAAAGAATAGTGCGAAAAGGACCAATCATTGTATTTGAATACGGAAGGAAGATGGCGGACGTTGGAACACGCGTTTCGAATTGAATTTAGAACTCTGTTCGGTTTGCGATTATTTTGTTTTTCTCATAATTGTTTCTGTTTGAGCATTATGTTAGTGAGGACTTTTGAGTCGACGCTCTGAGACGGCTGTGTGTGCTTGACTGTAAAATCGATATGTTCGTTTGACCGGGAGGCCGGCGGTACGCTGAATTTTGGAAAGTGTTGTTCATGTCAGAAACGACAGAGGAAGAGTAGCGTGCCTCTAGCTGCAGCCGAGATGACGACGGAGACGGCCACGCCGACCCAGGTAACTGTTCTCTCCCATCAGTTTGCCGCAGTGAAACAAACCGCGTTTTTATAGCTCGTGTCAAGGACATTGGCCTCTGGATATAGACGTTTACTTGTTATATAACGAATTTGAATGCTTCTCATTTTTATAATAGTTTTTAAATGGGACACTATTTTTGTTGGGCTTTTAAATATTTCGTAAGTTTTTGTGAGTTATTGGACGCTTCGTATATTATAACCTTGCTAGATAGCACAGCTATAGTACACTCGAAACAAAGAGGACATGGCTGCATTATATCTTTTACATCATTTTTTGAACCGACTTCAAATCGATTTAAAAAATATATATACTTCTTTATACCTCCTCACTGTACTGATCTTCAGTGAGAAAAGAGGCCTTTGCCCAGCAGTGGGCTATTATTTTTTTTATTACTTTACTATTTCTTTATGCATTTTCTGACATTATTCCATCATTTTATGGTCAGTTTTTCAAAATTATCTATCAGTTCGAACTAAATCTTTATCCCACAACTCATATTTTCATTTATTTGTTTTAATGTTTATTTTTGAAAGTATTTTCCTAAAATTTAGAAGCTTAGTATACTAATAACGAAAAATGTTTGAAGACTCTTCTCTAAAGCTTCCGCCCTTGGGTTGCCCTGTTCCAGGATTTTACCATATTTTCCACATTTAGTCTTTCGTGAAACAATGCCTTATTAATAAACGCTGTGTAACTAAAACACTGTCAGTGTTTTGTCTCTTTTGCTCTTCGGAAAATTTCGTATGTCAGAAAGTGACAAACCATTTGATAGCTAAAATGTTCTTAACGCGATTACTAATTTGGCACATAGGATCTTATACAACAGCCCTTACTGCAGACTAGCTACACTTTTTTTCTTTTGGATTGGCACAAAATGTGGACCAATGTTGTCAATTTTCCAGTCGAAGACGATTGCTCCTGAAGAGGAAAAAGGTTTAGTGATTTTATTTCATTCTTACCCTATCTCTAAACCGTTTTCCTCTTCAGAAGCAATCGTCTTCGGCTGGAAAATTGACGACATTGGTCCTCATTTTGTGCCAATCCAAAAGAAATAGATTATAAAGTCTGTCTTCTGTATGAGAGACATGAAATGGAGACAAGACTAAAGAATTACAATCTATCTGTAGCGCTTGTAGACTAAGCGATGTTAGCTCATTGCGATTGTTAAGCAACGTGCAGCTCGACCTCTACTTGGATGGGTGGCAGTGGCATTTCTATCCGAGCGCTACCGAGCTACGGAGTAAAACAACATTTAAGCGTTAATATGTCGGTCCCGATTGTTTCAATCGATAACGGAGGTCTTTAGGCGGACTAAAAACTCTTACATCAAGGTTGGCCACTAACCTACACTTACTGTTGTTAGACTGTAACAGTCTAAAAGCAGTCTAAACGCTGTCTGGATTATAGTCATAATTCAATGTGAGTGTTGAATAACTGCGACCTTCAGTTTTACCTGTCGGATGTATTTTATAGACCAAGTTATAGGCACAGCACGCAATATTGATCTGGCTGTGACTGAAACGGTTATTTTAGGCATACGTGGCTTTGTGGCTAGAGGTTAACCTAAAATGTTCATTAGCAATGCAAATTAGATGCTTCTTTGAGTCAGAAAATGCTTAATAGCAAGACACATATAGTGCGGGCCAGTGCGACACCTTCTATACAAGGAATACAACGTCACGCGACACGCATCCGGCCCGCATCCGCACCCTGTAAGTCTTGCGCTTAATGCATTCGTTTTGATTTATTAAATACTAGCTGTGCCCCGTGATTTTACCCGCGTTGTGCCCGGTCCCATGGGAATTCCGGGATAAAAAATAGCCTATAACCTTCCCATTGAATGTGGCTATCTATGACAAAAATAATTATTCAAATTGGACTGATAATTCCCGAGATTACCTCGAGCATACAATCAAACAAACTTACAAATTTTACCTCTTTATGCTATTAGTATAGATTATTAGGAGAGTCACGGTGAATATAACTTGGTTTTTTGAAAAGAAAAATGAACATTAAGCTCTATAATAATATTTTTTATTTAAAAACAAGTCATCATCGCTTGTCCGCCGCAAGCCCCGTGGTTACCCTATGGTACCCCAACTATGAAGGAAATTATTCATATACTTTAGAATAGGTACTTTAGGACATTATAAGGACTCTATCTGAAGTTTATATTAACTCTTTAGTTACGGGTCGAACCCGGTTGTTTGATAGAGTTGCGAAGGGGTTCCCTTTACCCCCCTTAACCTCCCTTTACCCCTTAACCCTTTGAAATACACTATAGGCAAGTTTGAGTAGGTTAGTAGCCAACCCTGTGGGTTAATGTTATGGGGTACAACTTCAGGAGCACTTCCCTATATCAATAAAATATGTCGTCGTAGATTTACCTGAAGAAATAGGGAATAGGGCCGACACTGCGTCAAGCGTGCGCACGCCGCGATTCCATACAAAAGTGAACCGTCGTGGACGCCCGCGGCGTGCGCACGCGGCGTGCTCACGCGGCCGTAAGTAAACTCGAGTTAAGTGGCCAATTGTGGGACATTTTGTAGTTGATAGAAAGAACACTGGGATATTGAAGTTAATAGAAAATTATCAAATAGGTAATCACTAGTATTGGTACCTTTACCGAAGTTATATAAGAACTAGCAGCGCCCCGCGGTTTTACCCGCGTTGTACCCGTTCCCGTAGGAATTTCGGGATGAAAAATAGCCTATAACCTTCCCGTTGAATGTGGCTATCTATTATAAAAAGAATTATTCAAATCGGTTCAGTAGTTTCTGAGATTAGCGCGTTTAAACAAACAAACAAACAAACAAACAAACAAACAAACAAACAAACAAACAAACAAACAAAACAAACTCTTCAGCTTTATAATATTAGTATAGATGAAAGCAGTATGTAAACTGGAAGAGTCGCCATTATTGTGACTGTTGGACCAGCTATTTTGTAAGGATGTATCATTCACTGGTCTTGACCAATAGTAACCCAGGAATCATACTAACATAACTCTCTTGGAATGTGTTTACGAAGTGGCTATCATAGAAAACTCATAGAGCCATATTAATGAACACGTATTAAGTTTAGTTATCAAATGGTGTGTCACTTTCTGACATTCGCAATTTACCAAAGAGCAAAAGAGATAAAACACGTTTTATCAGCGTTTTAGTTTCACTGCGTTTATTTATAAAGCGGTATGGATAATATATTACTTAGTACATTTTCGTAAAATTAAGCTGTAAAGTCAACTACATAAGCAAAAATAAATAAATACAAATAAAATAATTCAATATATAGTTTATTTATTTAACAGTCATAAGTCGATGAACACATTTAATATTACAAAAGCACCTGAACACACATAGTTATAGAATATTTTAGTGTTGACTGTACCGCCAATGACATGACCACTCCAATTTGTTCTTACATTCAATATTCGATGAAGTACAAACAACGGCAGCCATTTTCTCTCCAATTCGTGGTAATACTACTCCTTCACCAACTTTCAGAAGCGAGGTACAAATTCTGAAGTTGCCCAGTTCGAGAGAGCTTTGAAGCGAAACTTTTGCAACTTCATGGGCTTAATGTTTGCTCCGAAAAAGCTCATTCGTCAGACTTGTTCAGAGTTGACGTGAGGGCTTCTGATGTTTTAGTTGGTCATACGGATGACTGAAATATGAAGTACTAGCCGGGCCCCGTGGTTCCCGTTCCCCTATATAGCCTATGTCGTTTCTCAGACTCTGGACTAACTGTGTATCAAATTTCATTCAAATCGGTTCAGTAGTTTTGGCGTGAAAGCGTAACAGACAGACAGAGTTACTTTCGCATTTATAATATTAGTTAGGATGTGGGTTATTAGCGGGGTTTGACCAGTAAAAACTAAGTAAGTTCGAGTAGTTAAGTGGCCTACCCCGGTGTCTGAGTTTTAGACCGCTCCAAGGCCTCATAGTCTAACGATTGAAACAACAACAGACAATTTAACGTGCCCTTCTAAACACGGTAGCGCTTTAATAGAAAAATAATCCAGGGTTCACATGAACACTGAAAAGTTACAAAGATTGAGTTTGGCGATACAGCATTTGATAGAAATTCCGCCATATACTAATGCCATTTACTTTTTAACCGATTTCAAAACCAAAGGAGTATTTCAGAGCTTGTCAGAGTACTTTTTACAGATCGATCTTCATTATTTAGAATTTTTAAGAATCAAAATGTGTGTGGTACCTACTCCTTATTTTTTCTGTGCCTTATATAAACTATTAATACTTTGATATTCTTAATTGAAAAGTTTTTCTGACACCTCCAATGCCTTACTGACATGGATCTGTTAAATCAATTTGGCTGGCATACAACTACTGCCGCTACCGGCCTTGACCCGCCTGTATGGCTTCACGAGCTTATAACATAACAAGTTCATATGGATTTATTATAGCTTTGATTGCTACTATATTGTTAGTTAAATACTTTTAAAAGGCTTACGGTGTTAATGCGAAAGTTTGTGAGGATGGGTGTATGTATGGATGTATGTTTGTTGCTCTTTCACGCATAAACTACTGCACGGATTTGGATGAAACTTTACAGTAATATTGGTTATATATCAGAATAACATATGGGATACATTTTATCCCGATATTCCCGTGGAAACGGGTACAAGGCGGGTAACACCGCGGGGCGCGGCTAGTACTGTATAGTTTGGGAACGTATCCTCAATAGTTACATTGTTTTTCTTATTGAAGAAAAACATAAAAGATTTCCTTGGAATATACTTCACAATACTAATGTTCTATCCATGTCCTATTCATCAACTACTCCCGACAATGTAATTTCCTAGAAACCTTACACAAAAAGGTCATTTCTTCTAGATACATAAAAACATAAGAAAACCAACGTTTCATGAAGTACATCCATCAATCAAAGCGTCCCTGTTATCCCGGACCGCAAATAGGGATTAGATTGATTAATCCAGGATTAGGGAGACAAGTTTATTAATTTTTTTGAGGAAAATGTTCGGGATTCCGTTAATGATATTTTTTGAAAACGATCTCGGTATGTTCTTAGTATTACCGGCTTATTCATAAACGATATTTAACTTAAACAGTGTTTAAAGTGTTTTGTCTCTTTCGCTCTTTGGCAAATAGCTTATTTCGGAAAGAGACAAACCATTTGATAGCTGAAATGCTGTTAATAAGGCGTTTATTGTTCAATATTAGTTTTTTACTTTTTTATTTTGATGTTAAAAATTTGACAGCTTTTTTCGACGTTTTCGGATTTAGGTTAGTGAATAAATTCATTGGAATTACTTAACTTTTGTTCCGAAAATAGTAATGTCTTGTAGGCAAGCAAATGGCATCAAGGCATGTTACCGTTGCCAGCACCGTGGCACCCCTAAAATTTTGCATTTTAACTGATCCAGGTTTCTCCCCTAATCCCCTCCAGATAGATCAATTAGTGTCCAAATAACATCCAATTAATATTCTCGCTCAAACCCTTCAACAAAATAGATGTTGATAGCTCTATTTTAGGCGATCCATAAACCATAACTAAATGTTCCCTAATAGGGCAGTCTATGTAATTACGCCTATATTTAGGGCGTCGCTATAATTCAATTAGCACGGAACATGAGATCATTGCAGGCGTGGCGGGGCCTCGGGTTAACTGTGCCACAACATGTCATAGAAATGGCACTTTTTTGCCATAAATTTGGTCGTGTTTAACTGCGGACGTAGAGAGGATGTTGTAAGTTCGTCGTGTGTAAGTAGGTAAAGAAGATTGAGTAGGTTAGTGGGCAACCTTGGTGTTGGAGTATTTAGACCGACTTATAGCCTCCGACAAGGTATATAGATTGAAACAACCAGGACCGTAGAATTTTACATGCTCTCTGAAGCACGGTAGCGCTCAGATAGAAATGCCACTATCGGTCACCCATCCAGGCTGCACTTTGCTTAACAATCGTTTAACACTGATTCACATCGCTTAATCAAACTACATCACAAGCGCTAGACGGGTGCGTGTGAAAAGCGCTTTCGTTGGCATTGAGTGAATTTGCTATCTCAGATTCGACGAGTCACAAATATCTTTCAATCTTTGTTTTGAAAATACACAACATAGAGCGATACCGATCGGATCGGGCTGAATCGATACAGTTTGGTCCCCATAAATATAGCCTTAGTTCGGCTTAGTTCAGTGGCTCCGGCCGACTGACGCGAGTTTAACACATTCTAGGTATTTACACACACACAATACGGTTTTGCATCCATCAAGACAGGTTAAACTGAAGGCAAAACTAACCGTATACCTTATACCTATTGTACCTTAGAATCTAGATTACAGTAGTCTAGAATATGCAGTTTTACAGCCTGTAAACTCGCTTAGATAAACGACGCGACGCTTAACAAATCCTTTTTTAATGAAATTTTATTCTAATTCACACCCAATTTCATTGTCAAAATTAAATCTTTTAATTTAATAATTTAATTTATCAAATCTTGACGCTGAAATAACGCAATTTGCTGAATGTTTCAAGGATTTTGAGCTCTGAAATAAATCTAAAGGTTTGCAACATCGAGAACTTTGCTGAAGCCTTTTCTTCAAGGTTTTATTGCGAAAGCTCAGAGTTTTTTTCGTCTTATATTTCTTCAGAAAACTTTGTATGGGTTTTTATATAATTTCAAAGAATTGTTGTGAAATTGGTTTTTGTTTATCGCAAATGTTAACTAGACTTTTTATTAAAGTTATTTCCTCTCATTTCAGTTTTATAGATTACTAGCAGCTCACCACGGTTTCACCCGCTTTGTACCTGTTCCCGTAGGAATTTCGCGATGAAAAAAACCCTTAACCTTCTCATTGAATGTAGCTATTCATTACAAAAAGAATTGTTCAAATCGGATTGGCACTTTCTGAGATAAGCGTAAACGTTCAAACAAACAAAAAACCAAAAAAAACTCTTCAGCTTTAGGCTGCCTGTCCATTGAAGCAGAGCGAGGTTGCGGAGCGGAGAAACGAAGAAATATTAACCAAAAGGATTACATAAAATCTCCGGTCAGATACTTTATGCAAACTTATTCGTTAATATTTATCACTCCGTTTCAATGGACAGGCAGCCTTATTATAATTAGTATATATAGATCACACGCTCGCAACTGGTGTAAAGTTTGTACTGACGGACTAGTTCCTCCGGTCGTCTAGGATCATGACAATCGCCTAGTTCATTCTTTAATCAAGTTATTCTTGTATAGTAATAACTATATTTTCTCTCTAAACACTTTCTACATTCAATTATTATGACATCTCTTTCTAACGTATCATCATCTCTTTCACACACAGCACGTTATACCAAATTGTGGTTTAAGATTGAACAAGCAATCAAAGGAGATTATATGTTTGTCGGTAATATAGGTATCGATTTCATGTACAAATTGTCGCGGTTTCTCGGAAATTACTGCTTTTCACTTTATACTTGGATTTCGCTGAAACGAAATAGAATTCTTTTGATAACTCAAAGTATATATTATAGACGTTTTTATTAAGTTTCTTGGTAATATCTTTTGATTGGCTGTACTCGTGTAAGTGATTAAATATCGACATTAAAATTATTTGAACTGTTAATAAAGGAACAATATTGGTTTGGATATAATTTGATTTTAACTAAAGAATCGTTGACGTTTTGAGCATGAATAATTCTTCTAAACTCAAGAGCTGGTCTCTTGTCGATGGAATTCTTTCCACTTTCCTCTGTCATCTGCCATTCTCTTCAGCTGTTCGTACGACACGACTTTTTCTCTTTCCTACAGTTGGTCTGCATATGCCTTTGAATCATTAAAGCGCTTAAAACATCTTTATTGGGATTTCTTGTCCACTAAAAACTGACTTAATTGCATTTAATAAGTCAGTCTGTTGAATATTATTTACGATTGTCCTAAGTCTTCTTAATATCTTCTAAGGTTCGCATAGGTTAGTGGCCAACCCTGGCCTCGGAGTTTAGACCGCCTAAAGGCCTCCGACATGGTCTGACGATTGATAAAACCGGGAATTTAACATACCCTCCGAAGCACGGTAGCGCTCAGATAGAAATGCCACTATCGGCCACCCATCCAAGTATGGACCGAGCAGCACGTTGCTTAACAATCGCAATGAGTTAACATTTTTGACTAGCCCGTTGGCACAGTGGCAGTGAGAGCGCTTACTGTGTCGGGGGTTGCGGGTTCGATTCCCGCCCGGAGTCAACAATATGTGCAGACATAGTTGTTGGCGACGATGTCTGGGTGTCAAATATATATTAAGTATTTGTGTATGTATAACTAATAGTATCAGTGAGTTAGATTCCATAACACAAGTTTAGAGCTTACTTTGGGTCTAATTAACCGTGTGTGAATTTGTCCGGGTATATTTATATTTATTTATTACTCAGTAAACTACGCCCCCAGCGCATTATTCTCTCATTTACATGTATAACTCTACATTATTACACACTAGACTACATGTCTTTTATTTCTCAGCTAACGATCGAGGCTTACTTAAAAATGTGATATGAATAAAGTATTCCACGTGCAGGCGAGGGTGCATACTATTACTGCAGCCTTCCCTTTGAATATTTTATTTAATACTCGCTGTGTCGTGTCCCAGGGCGAGGCGACAAATTGTAGATGTTATGAAGAATTTCTATTAGGTATATCTACGGACGAGTGATGTACTAACTGCGTTTCATTTGTCTATTTCGTGGGTATATGTATAGAGTACTCTTACTGCCACACTCAGATCTCCATTAAATCGACATTTAACGAATTGACGTATGTTAAGAAGATATTGGAGGTTTTAAAATTGTAAGTGGTACAGAGAAATCGTGTCTAGAAATATTACACGACTCCCACTAATACTCGTATTATAAATGCGAAAGTTTGTGAGAATGGATGTATGTATAGATCTATATATGTTTGTTACTCTTTCACGCAAAAACTACTAAACGGATGTTTATGAAACTTTACAGTAATATAGGTCATACATCAGAATAACTCATGGGATACATTTTATCCTGAAATTCCAGACGGGTACAACGCGGGTAACACCGCGGGCGCGGCTAGTGGAGTATAATTCACAATTGTATTCCTAAAGCGTGTTTCAAAAATGTCACGTATAGAGCTATAAATTATTTCTCTTTTTTGATGTCGGTTTATATTGTATTCTTATACCGAGACTTGAGACATTGAGGTCGTACGTGCTCGACTACGGCGAAGGATTATGAACCCAATAATGTAATGTTATTAAGATTATTTTCGTCTACGCTCCTTGAATAACATATGAGTTTAACGTATTGCTTTCTTCGGAATATCCTTTATAATATCCAGTCACAGTGGATAACTAGTCTAATATTTAGTATATAACATAATTAAATTTCATATTACTGTTTTAATTTGTTATGTACTTTCCTACTAATTATGCCAAATTATTCGATTTTTGCCAAAGTTTTTGCAATTTTCTTCCGAACAGTTGACCTAAGAAAATGTTGAACTAGAGTCTTGTCATATTCAAAAACAATTCCTGCTAAATTTGAATGTTCAAATTACAAACGCTGATAAAAAAAATCATGGAATTAGCTCAAGATTTTCATGGAATGACTGTGGATATTTTGTAGTAAAATATAGACCAAAATATCCACCGAATGAATCCCCACGAAATAGAGAAGTTACGGAGTAGTTCGAATTGAAACTACGTTTACGGACACACTTCGTTTTTGTTTTACATTTTTATCTGACGTTTCGGCTCCTTTATAGGAACCGTGTTCACAGAATACAATCTTATCAATTCAAACTCAGAAGTGAACCAGTTTCACAGCAACTACTTCGCTTTTGGAAAGGCTCACGGATCTTAATCTTAACTTCTTTTTTCCAAAATTTAACTATTAATCTAACACTTTTTCATCTCGAAATTCCTTCGGGAATACCCTGGTGATATCGGAAGCTTCTAGTATTCAATAGGCATCAAAACCTAGCATCAATCGTCGATCCGAGATATGATCTCTATAAGTGATATGAGATCGATACAGCCTCCGCCGTTTTGACCTACTTTCGATTGCCCTTCAGCTTATACCTCATCTCGTTTATCAAACTACCTGTGTCGCAAGTTTATCTGCAGTGAGGGATGTTTTAGAAAAGTGGGTTTCTTATCTATTTATACCGATATAATAAGGGTGAATTTCCATTACGGAATAACGCATTATGAAAAGATTTTGACAATATCAATGTAAAGGGAATTATTTGGAAAAGGACATTGGGAAAGGAGCTTTTAATTTGTCTATGGTTTGCTATTATTGTTCTCTTTATAAAAGGTCACCGTCGCTCGCTTACTCCGTAACCGTGGCAATGTCATTATTCTTTGTATCCATTCACGGAATATTTTGTAATCACGTTTTTATAACAAAAAACTGCTATTCAGCTTATGGTCCAAAAAATATTTTTTCCTTGTATACAAAAAGTTTTCAGCTGTACAAATATAACACTCCTAATGTTACTCCCTAGCGCATACTCTCAAAACCTCAACAACCAGAATTACTTTCACCAAATTTAAGTCTGAAAATAATAAAAGTGAAACCATTATATTCCGAACTTTCCTTTTCAAAAACCTTAACATTGAAACCAACCCTTTTCTTAATTTCAAGTCCATTGTCAGAGACTGCAGAGTGGAGTCCCTCATTTGTTTTCTAGAAGCTATTTACAAAAGAGTCTGAAAGCTCGCCTGGAGCTTTGTTTGTCTTTGCTTAGACCTAATAAGAAGTCTGACTGTGGATAATACAGTGAGTGAAGCATGAAAAACTACACCTAGTGGTATATATTTAAATTGCTCACACATCATTCAATAATAGTTATAATATATATAATTGTTTATTTCCAAAATAGGTATAATGGAAGCTAGTTTCTTAGGTTTAAGCAAGATGCTACATATTTTGAAATGAAAACGTATATATTTCAATTCGAAATATAACTACAGCTTGAAATACAAGCAAGTAAAACACAGGATTAAACACAACCAAATTACACCTCAATAAACTTCACTGACTTCACTTCTATATTGAATCTGTTCTGTTTTATTTGGTCTAAGGTCTTGTATTCCCGTCTGTTCTCGTATTACTGTTTATTCGTGAAAACCTTGTAAATATTACGGTACAGTTGACATTCTTTGCGCAAATATTTGGCCAAGGGTTGCCGACATCAAGGGAAAGTTCTAGTTACTGTTTAATAGTGTTCGAAGTTATGTACTCGAGTATACCTTATATACTCTCTCTCTCTATTTATATTCTTGGCTATGTGTCCCACATGTTACGCCCTAATCTCGGACACTGCCAATCGGATTAGAATAATTCTTTCTTAAATGGATAGCCACATACAACGGGAAGGCTATCCTGAAATTCTCACAGGAACGGGCACAACCGCGGACCGTTGCTTGTATGTTATACATCCGAATAACACATGATGATACATTTTGTCCCTGTCATTTTATGAACGACTAGCAGCGCCCCGCGGTTTTACCCGCGTTGTGTCCATTCCTGTGGAAATTTCTGAATGAAAAATAGCCTATGTTACTCGTGGATAATGAAGCTTTCGAATGGTGAAAGAATTTTTAAAAACGGTCCAGTAATTTTTTAGCATAATCATTACAACCAACAAACAAAGTTTTCCTCTTTATAATTTAATTAATTATTTATTAGTGTAGATAAAACAACAAAACCTTTGTTAAAACATATCCTACTAATATTATAAATGCGAAATTTTGTGCGGATGGATCTATGTATGGATGTACGTTTGGTACTCTTACAAGAAAAAACTACGAGACGGATTTGAATGAAACTTTACAGTAATGTAGGTTATACATCAGAATAACCCATGGGATACATGTTATCCCGAAAAACGCGAGAAAAGGTACAACGCGGGTGAAACCGCGGGGAGCGGCGAGTATTACATAACGCAGACGTACAAATCCTTAAGGATATATTATATAACATATTATATTGAATAACATGTAATCTCCGTTGAACTTGGTATGATATAAGCTCAAGAAGCCATACAGCTTGAGTCAAGGATACGCAGTAATGAGTAGCAAGTTCAAACGAGCTGGATTTGGAGGTTATCGGATTGGATTACGAATGATTGAAGCTTTTGATTAAGAGATTCTGTTAACTTTTTATTTAGTACTAGCAGCGCCCCGCGGTTTTACCCGCGTTGAGCCCGTTACCGTAGGAAATCCGGGATAAAATGTAGCCTATAGCCTTCCTCGATAAATAGACTATCTAACAGTGAAATAATTATTCAAATCGGTTCAGTAGTTTCTGAGATTAGCGCGTTTAAACAAACAAACAAACAAACAAACAAACAAACAAACAAAACAAACTCTTCAGCTTTATAATATTAGTATAGATTATAACGTTAACGTTAAGTAAGTTATTTGAAATTGACAAAAACAATATATGAAAACTTTCATTAATTCATTCATTTTGATTAGGTTAGTGGCTAATCCTGGTGTCATAATTTTTAGACCGCCTAAAGGCCGCCGACATGATCTAATGATTATAAAAACGAATGACGTCCGGATCACGGTAGTATTCGGATATCTATACTAATATTATAAAGCTGAAGAGTTTGTTTTGTTTGTTTGTTTGTTTGTTTGTTTGTTTGTTTGTTTGTTTGTTTGTTTGTTTAAACGCGCTAATCTCAGAAACTACTGAACCGATTTGAATAATTCTTTTTGTAATAGATAGCCACATTCAACGAGAAGGTTATAGGCTATTTTTCATCCCGAAATTCCTACGGGAACGGGTACAACGCGGGTAAAACCGCGGGGCGCTGCTAGTAATAAAATAAAATAATCATTTATTGCTACAATTACAAGAAATGAAAATACAAAGTTCAAAATTACAACAAAAAAAATGTAGCAATAGGAGGCATCTCAGTGAATGCTGTACCGAGGCCGAAGTCTCGGTAGAAATGCCACTATCAGCAAGTAGGGGCTGTGCAGCACGGTGCTTAACAATCGCAATGAACTAACGTAGCTAAGTCGAACTACACCACGAGCTTTCACTAAATTATCAGTAATTTATTATATATATACCTTTAGCACAAAAATAATATCACAAACAAACAGAATAACATCACAAACTAATACAATAAGGATGTGAATCAATGTCCTGTGGATTCATTTCCTTTCCTCCCGCAGAGGAATTGCTTTCCACCCACAAAGGAATTGCTTTCCTCCAACAATTACAAGGAAATCGGATTATGAGGCGATATTGTTAGGAAATGACTTGCGTAGGGTTTGAGGTTCGGCTAGGTATTCGATATTGACTGGGCTGAGTGAAACTAGTAACCAATAACCATCTTTTTTAAATCGGTTGATAACGAGACGTTTCGATAAGCTTTGCAGATAGTAAATAACTTTATGAAGATCTGTTTCTTTAAAAAAAAATCTACGTCAAAATATTTTGTTATTTACCATATTTTTTTAAGTAGGTTAACAATAAGACAATATGTAAGTAATGAGTATATACTTTTATATATCGAAATCATATTTTAAACTAGTCATTAGACGTAGGAAGTATTGTGAAAAATATATAAAAAATATATGTGAGTAAGTGAGTTTAGTGGACAATCCTGGTGTCGAAGTTTTTAGACCGCCTTGAGGCCTCCGACATGGTCTAACTAATATATAAGTGAAGCCAAAAAAAGCTTCTTAAACTTCAAACATCAACCGAGAACTCCTGTTTTTCAAATCGGTTAAAACATCTATTTTAATTCCTAAAACGTGACAATTTCAAAACAAACATATCGATTTTCCCACCCCTCTGACGTCACCAATTCGCTTCGATTCCTTCGAAATGAACACAACGGGGGTGCAAATGTACATTTACGATTGAACAACCCTTACTACCGACATCTGATGATATATATCTAGCCATTCAGTTGATTACCTAGATAGCTTACTTAGTTGAAGTGGCCTAGATAATGTTGGACGTTATGTTATCTCGTAGGCAAGCGTGGTGATTATTCTTAAGGGTGAGTTTCTATTGAAGCTATGCAGATCCTGATTAACCTATCGCAGCGCATTGTGATTGTCAAACAACGCATTGACATTGTCAAAATCTTTTCGTAATCACTACATCACTACATATTATAAAACAGTTCTCGGCCGCGTCTGTCTGTCTGTTCGCGATAAACTGAAATACTACTGCACGGACTTTGACACGGTTTTTTAAAAAATAGATTTAAGAAAAAGGTTTATATGTATAAAAATTCCCGAAATTCCCACGAGAACGCGCACAACGCCATTTTTTTCATCATTAAAATTGACAATCAAGCTAAAACCCTCGTTTGAAAGTCACTTTAGTAATATTAGTTTAAAAACTAAGACAAAAGTCATTAACTAAAATGTTTCAAACTCATACTATTACTTATAAAATAAGGGTCAAACCACCCCTCTAAATATCTAAGTTATTACCATAAAAACTCGAATAAAAATCTTGGAACATCGTCTATCTTTCAAAATCACCGCAGATTGCACCCCCTTTGAGGGGTAGTTAACCCCCTAAGTCCAAAATGGGGTGTGAAATAATTGGTCGCGTGCGATGTCTCTTTGTGTTACACCCTTAACTCAGAACGCAGTAACTGACATTTTTTGTGCAAATTACAAGAGGCGAATGACATTACAAGCAAAGGACTTAATGGCAGTTAGCGTTCCTTTTATGTTGTTCGTAGAATGTAATGATGTCATCTCTTACAAAGTACCTACTGACTGCAGTGGAGATTCCTGGCTTTGTTTTTCATATTAAAATATAGCACTTTAGTATACATAGGATGTGAGAGTAAAACACAGCTCTAGTATGAATTTCGACAAAATGTAGTCAAAGTATTTATTTTATTAACAAATGGTCAGTTATCTGTCAATGTTTAAGGTAACGCTATCTCCTTCTTATTCAAAATATCAATAATAGGTATAATGAATCTGACAAACAAAATGATAAAATTGCACTTGAATAATCTTTTAACCAAAAGAACTAATTTGAATATTACTAAACTTTACAAACATACACTTATTACACATTTGTGTTGATAATGTCACTTACTCCATTCTGAGTGAGAGCAACGTTTGTCATTGGTCGCAGTCCAATTCGACCCCTGTATCATAACATTGTTATCAAAGTATTGGCTTTTATACCACATTGCCACACGTACAGTATACATAAGATATATGCAGACATTGAATTATATTTTACAAATCTATACCAATTTACAAAATATACTATACTAATATTAAACAAAATTTATGGGCATGAACCCACTAAATCTGGGAAAATAACGGAAGCGCGATCTCCAATACCTACGTTCTCACTAGCGTCATCTATAGGATCGCGGGTGGAACCTCCCGCGCGGAACAGCTAGTAATTGAGTAAAAACAGACCAAAAATTCACAGCCAATACCGCATTACCCATAATAATTATCAAAACCACATCAAAAATTTAGTGCCTACTTCAAGACCTAAGTACGCACAAACGACTTTAAAATATCCACTACAACGGTAGGTGGTCAAATAATTGGCGGATTTTGAAGCGGTGTCGATGCCTCGTTGAAACGCGCAAGTGTACTTGAATATCCAGTGGTGGAAATGAACTTGACTCGCCCTTTGTACTCTAGGGGAGATTGCACTGTGCTAAATATAGCTTTGTAAGTTTAATGTTTTCTAATATATAGAGTGTTACATGCTTTACAAAATGAAAGGGGCAGTAGGTACCTTAAATGCTGAAAAAGTTGATATGTTTTTATATACTTTTATCTAGTAATGAGATACCCAATATAGCTAGTATAGACAAAGCAATGTTTATCCAAACAGTCAGAGTGTGAAATTATCAAATATGACACACAACCGTTTTTATTTCCACACAAGTATTAGTAAAACAGAAAATAAAAAACAAAGTATGCCCAAATTGCCCAATAGCCATATCTCAGGCAATAATTGTTAAGAACCAATAAAATTCTTCCGCCATTTTATCCACATAAGAGTAACCATAACCGTAACATAGGCCGTAATAACCAAAATATCTCGTAAAACAAACAATAATAAACATTCTAACTTTATTTATAATATTATCAAAGTTAACTTCAGAAAAGACGCCATTTTGTCTTAAAAAAATAAAATGTCATAGCCGTAAAAGTTGAAATGCAAACAAAATAAACATGGAGGTAATCTCAAGGGTTTACGTTACGGTAACCGTTATGCCAACGTGCTTCGAGGCTCGTTTACAACAGACCGTAATAAATCCCGCTGTTTTAACACTTGCTCGCACTACTTGCTATAAAATAAATGTAGATACGAATGAGGCCTGTTTCTCGTGCTTGTTTTATTTGTCGTTCCAACGAGGCATCTGTGTTGAATGAAAAAACATTTGGTAGGCAAAGTTACGGCTTATGGTTATTTTTATATTTAAATGTTTATTTCTTTTTTAAAAAACTATGAATGCGAGATAAATGTATGCAAAAAATTGTCATCTTTATATTTGTTTATCATGGACATTTTTTTTGCAATATGGCGGCTAACACTCACATCCCGTAAGATGGAAAACTTGGATTTTTGTTAATATATAATACTACATAGGTACGTCAAAAACACGACTACTTTACAAGGCATAAAGTACTTTTTCTTCTCTACCTAATTATGGCTGGTTTACACAGTGCGAGCTAGCGTACGAGTAAGCCTTCCGAGTAGCTGCACTGCAGTTACTCGCACTGTTTGGACGTCACTTACGAGTAACTCGTACGTGCGAGTTGGTCAGTAGCTCGCATCCGAGTTACTTCAACATTTTTTGTTTTCACTCGCCTGCTCGCCCGGCAGCAACTCGCACATGACAGCGGCTCGTGCGTCGCTCGCATCGTTTGGACGCGTTCGGCAGTAGCTCGCCAGTGCCAGCCGGACAGTTGTGAGTGGAAGCCATTGAGTTATATGTACAAAAAAAGAAATTTAAAAGTCTTTCGACTTGTTCAGGTGTCACTCTCATCACTGCTTTATATTCTCGGGGATCTTCATGGTAAAGCTCGTTGAGAATCATACGTGTTGCCCCTAAAGATCTTCTAGCCATCCATTCTCTAATCCAAATCCTTTTCTTACGCTCTTTTTTCTTATATTGGCTATGGTTATAGATATTTTCCAATTCCTGACATAAAATTGTTGTCATAGAGCGTATCACCGTTTTTTTTACTAAAACAAGTTCACTCGACATCGCGACTTGACTCGGACTGAGCAGTAGCTAGGTGTGGTGTAGACAGCAAAGGCGAGCCGAGCTACTGGCGTACGAGTAGACAAACCGAGTAGCTGTCTACTGGCCAGGCAGCAGCACGCACTGTGTAAACGAGCCATTACATTGATCTTCCGTAACCATAGCAACTAACCACTCAATTTATTATCCATTGTCTGCAGGCGGACGCGAGCACCGCGTTCCTGAGGGCCGCCCGGGCTGGCCAGATCGAGAAGATCATCAGCCTCCTGGAGCAGGGCGTCGACATCAACGTCAGCAATGCTGTGAGTATACCTTTAACGTACTAACACCTACTAAACGGTTTTTTTCAGCTTACGCTAACGCAGGAGTAAACGTAAACACAAAATTAAAGTCTCAATAGACGTAGGACAATGATAACTCGTGGGTTTGTACAGGTCGCCCTAATAACTTTAACAGGCTGTCATTTAAGTACCCAGCCTGCAGCCCTGTATAGTAGTTTTATATCAGGATAGCGCTTGAGTCATACTTGTGTTGTGTAGATAACACACATATACATTGTCTTAGAAAATCCTGTCCAAATTGTCTTTGAAGTAGCGACAGCATGGTAGGTTTGATTAAACGGAGAAAAGTCACGATGGTTATTTAAAATGAAGAATATCAAATGAATATAAATAAGTTGGCGACGACGTCTGGGTGTCACTTAACTATTTTTATAAAGTATTTTATGTAATAATATCAGTTAGTAAGATTCCATATAACAGGCTTAGAGCTTAGTCTGGGTCTAATTAATTTGTGCTACGTGTGTTAATTTGTCCGGGTATACTATTCTATACTATAATTATCTTGCCGACGGTACTTACTTATAGTTACACACACAAAGACGAGTCGTTTATACTCATTACAAATACAATTATGAATCGGGGGCGCGCTTGAAATTAAGGTACTATACCACCATCGCTATGTTAGTTTGTTATGCTAAGTTGGCTGTGAATATCGGATACCAAACGCAGCGTATCTCACATATTATAGCATATCTCTGTTGGAAAGACTCCCTTTTATAACATTATTCCTCAATTCAACAGAACCAACACAATGACTTTCATTAACCGACCCCTAAAATATAAAGCAAAGGGTAGCCACCCTTCGTGACTTCATAGCGTGATAGAAACTGCGCCAACGACAACGACTGTTCAAACTACAACTCTATTCTGAAAGAAATAAAGAATGTTTTACAATGGCAAAAAATTCATATGTTTCGCAAAATGAAATAATTAGGCTTTGGTAGAAACTAGCAATTTAATGTATGAAACTAAGTGGCGCTGAAAGGCCTATAACGTTGTTTAATAACTTGTGGTTGACCACGGAACTCCGGAAAACCTTATTTTACGTTATTACGTTGGTTATTTCTATCAAAGGTAATAAAGAACAAAAACTTTACTTGAATACCAATTCTGCAGGTCTGGTTGTGTAAGTGATTAATATAAAAAAATATTCTTATTCTTATATTTAAAGACTACTAGCCGCGCCCCGCGGTGTAACCCGCGTTGTACCCATTCCCGCGGGAATTTCGGGATAAAATGTATTCCATGTGTTATTCTGATGTATAACCTATATTACTACAATGTTTTATCCATATCCGTTCAGTAGTTTAACATACATCCATACATCCATCCATACATCCATCCATACATACATCCATCCTCACAAACTTTCGCATTTATAATATTAGTAGGATATCTATCTCTCTCTCTTTCTCTTCCATCACTATATCTATATCTATCTCTCTCTCTTTCTCTTCCATCACTATATCCATATCTATCTCTCACCACCAGACTATACTCACCTCTCAAACTCGGAGTCACCAGACTATATCTATCTCTCTCCATCAGAACGGCCTCAACGCCATCCACCTGGCCTCGAAAGACGGGCATGTGGAGGTGGTGCGTGAGCTCCTGGACCGGGGGGCAGCCATCGATGCCGCCACCAAGAAGGGGAACACAGCGCTCCACATCGCATCTCTGGCAGGACAGGAGATCGTGGTGAAACTCCTGGTGCAAAATGGAGCTCAGGTATGTAGTGGTTTTAATACATTTAAAACTAGCAGCGCCCCGCGGAATTACCCGCGTTGTGCCTGTTCCCGTGGGAATTTCGAGATGAAAAATAGCCTATAACCTTCCCGATTAATGTGTCTATTACAAAAAGAATTATTCAAATCGGACTGATAATTCCTGAGAATACCTCGAACATACTTATAATATTTTTTTTATAATATTAATATAGATAGGTTTCATGAATAGTTTGTAGTGTTCGTGATGTAGTTTGACTAAGCGATGTTAGTTTATTGCGATTGTTAAGCAACGTGCAGTTCGGCCAGTACTTAGATGAGTGGCCGAGTGGAATTTCTATCTGAGCGCTACCGTGCTTAGAAGGGCATTAAGCAGTCGGTCTCTAATAATCACTACATAGTATAAAACAAAGTCGCTTTCCGCTGTCTGTCTGGGACAGATGTATGCTTATAGTTATAATTAGGGATGTATGCTTAGCCTTTAAAACTAAGCAATGGATTTTGACGTGTTTTTTTTTAAATATATAGATAGACTGATTTAAGAGGAAGGTTTATTTGTAAAAAAAATCCCTACATCCCCACGGCAACCGGCACAACGAGCGTAAACCGCGGGGCACTGCTAGTACAATATAATCAAAGAATTATACTAAATGAAACGGGTCTGTATCGCGTTAGATAATTTAACGTATTTTTCTAAAATACGTACCCCGTACGTTATCCCGTGACCACGAGCGGTGTAATCCGCTCGAAACGTCGGGTACGTATTTTAGTAAATACGTTTAATTATCTAACGCGATACAGACCCGTTTCATTTAGTATAATGAGTGCAAATCGTGTGAGTTTAAAAAGTATATAATCAAAGAATGTTAGTAAGTAAAATTAACAACCACGATATATTCATAAATCTATTTCGAACCAGCAGCAAACCGAATACCCAAATTGACCCAAAATTAAGTTCTTACGCAACCAACAACGTCAACCAAGAGCTAAGTATAAAAACATTAGCGCACAAACAGACTGACTGACTGACTGTTTCCGTCAGTAATGCCAAAATATTTACGTTGACTACTGATTGACATGCAACGCTGTGATTTGTTTCAATTTATCAAATGTTTAGCTAATTCAAAGACTGTTTGACTTCCTCTAAGATTTTATTGTTTAGAACTGAAGTGATTGTGAATACTTCGTTTATAACTTTATGAATAGGGCATTCGTTCAGTGTTATGGTAAAGTAAATAATAAAGTTTTATATTATCTACTAGCAGCGCCCCGCGGTTTTACCCGCGTTGTACCCGTTCCCGTGGGAATTTCGGGATGAAAAATAGCCTATAACCTTCCCGTTGAATGTGGCTATCTATTACAAAAAGAATTATTCAAATCGGTTCAGTAGTTTCTGAGATTAGCGCGTTTAAACAAACAAACAAACAAACAAACAAACAGAACAAACTCTTCAGCTTTATAATATTAGTATAGATACTAATATTATGAAGCTGCAGAGTTTGTTTGTTTGAACGCGCTAATCTCAGAAACTACTAATCAGATTTGAATTATTCTTTTTCTAATGAATAACCACGTTCAACGGGAAGGTTATAGGCTACTTTTCATCTCGAAATTCCCACAACGAAGGGTAAAACCGCGGGGCACTGGTAGTTTATAATGTAGGTACTTTTCCTTCATGCTGCATTGTCGCCAGACATTTTGTATTGACTCTGTATAGATCCATTAGCGTTATATTTGGAACATATCTATTTCTATTTGGAGAAATCGATACCTCTGCATAAGCACATGTTGTTTCACAACACTAATCATTGACTGTTACTAAAAAATAACTCTTATCCCTTTTGTAATATGGTATAATATACAGGGATATAAGTAGTAGTCGTGTAGTAAGTAGTTCACTCAATCGATTTGCCATAGCGCAGATTAGCGACAGTGACAAGCGGTTAAGCATGTTCGAGTAGGTTAGTGGCCAAAGCTGGTGTCGGAGTTTTAAGACCGCCTAAAGGCGACATGGTCTATCGATTGCAACAACCGGAACCGACAAATTTACGTCCCTTGCAAAGACGGTAGCGCTCAGATAGAAATGATACTATCGGTCACCAAAGTCAGTTTAACTGCACGTTGCTTGACAATCGCAATGTCTAACATCGCTTAGATAAGCGACGTCACAAGCGCTTGAATTTTTTTAATGTTTAACGTACTTTAAAAAATATGCTAGTCATCATCACCGTCGTTCCACCTTCACACCTCCTGTCTGAAGACATAATAAAGCCCTTTAGATGATACTAGCACCGCCCCGCAGTTTTACCCGCATTGTGTTTGTTCCCGTGGGAATTTCGGGAATTTTTATACATATACACCTTCCTCTTGAATTGCTCTATCTATTGAAGAAAACGGCGTCAAATTCCGTGCAGTAGTATTTAAGTTTAACGCGAACACACAGACAGCAGACGCGGCCGGGGACTTTGTTTTATAACATGTTTATGTCATGTCAAGTGTAACCAACACCATTTTTTGTTGTAGGTCAACATCCAATCCCAGAACGGGTTCACTCCTCTTTACATGGCAGCTCAGGAGAACCATGATGGAGTAGTCAAGTTCCTGCTGGCAAATGGAGCCAACCAGAGCCTGGCTACTGAGGTGAGCGATTAGTAACAACTATCGTCCTTCGTGATACGTCCTACGGCTGCAAAATTGACGACATTGGTCCACATTTTGTGACAATCAAAAAAATACAAAGTATAAATTGGTTACGACCTTAAGCCACTCGACAAACGGTTCTGAATCCAATTACCATAATAAGTAGAGATAAGAGTAAAGCACTTCAGAGTCTACCGAGATTCTTTCATGTCTAATCTTTGATCTGAGATCTTAAATTCGTAATCAGTTCAACTGTAAGTTCGCCAACTAAGTAGGTACAATTTTTTTTGTCAAATTCAAACAGATTGTGAAAAGAAATGTTGTTATTACTGTACTTTTACATCCTTGTACAATAATTTCACTTAGTCACTTGAAGAACCTTCCTGCCAAATTTCATGTTTCTAGGTGTAGCGGTTGAGGCTGTGCGTTGATTATCAGTCAGTCAGTCAGTCAGGACTTTGAATTTTATATATATAGATAAAACATACATAGTAACATACTTCAGGTGGTACTTTCAAAAGACCCTCTTGGGCCAAAACTACATATACTAAAATATTTTATTTTAGCTTTGTCTATGCGTTATCTACCCAGATATAGGCTATAGACAAGTAACCATGAGGCTGACATGACCAACCAGGGTGTTCGAAGTCTTGATAAAAATTAGAATTTAAAAAAAAATCTTTTGTCTGTGCAGGATGGATTCACTCCCCTGGCCGTGGCAATGCAGCAGGGTCATGAGAAGGTGGTTGCAGTCCTCCTGGAAGCTGACACCCGCGGCAGGGTGCGTCTGCCGGCGCTGCACATTGCTGCCAAGAAAGATGACGTGAAAGCTGCCAATTTGTTACTTGAAGTAAGTTCTACTCGTATGATAACTCATTGTGATTAGTTAAACTATGTGAAGGTTGACCAATGTGTAGTTGTATCGGTGGCAGATAGTGGTATTTCTATCTGAGTGCTGCCGTGTTTCGAAGGGGACCTAAAATGGTTGGTCCCAGTTGTTCCCAGGCTTTGGGCGGTCTAAAACCTCAAACACTAGGTAGATCACAAACCTACTTATTTGCTTTACTTCTATGATCATTTACTCTATTCATCTCGTTAAATTGACGATCCTGTTTAATTGTGTGAAATTTTTACTTATTTTTATACCCTAAGGGCTAGACGGTCTAGAAACTGAATTTTCTTATACTTATCTTATCATCACTGTTTTTTTTTTTACAAAGAAAAAAGCTTTTGTTCAGAACTTTGTCATCTTATCGCTGTATCCTCTTACTTTTTTAAACTTTTTTAGTCAATTTAAAAAATCTTTCTGAAAATATTATCTTACGATTTAACTTGCAAAAGCTCCTTCTAAGCTTTTACAAAAAACCCTTTGCTTATCCTCCTGACTGTACCGATATCTTCAGTGATACGAGAGGCCTTTGCCCAGTGGGACAGACTTACAGGCTAATACTTATTGTTTTATTAACTAATCTTCCCGAAACAGAACGAGCACAACCCTGACGTGACTTCCAAGTCAGGGTTCACTCCACTGCACATCGCAGCGCACTACGGGAACGAGTCAGTAGCCCGACTGCTGCTGGCTAAAGGAGCTGATGTCAACTGTGCTGCTAAGCATAACATCTGCCCTCTACACGTGGCTGCTAAGTGGGGTAAGAATATCTTCTTAATAATAATAGTCCCCGGCCATGGCGACCACTTCTACTCCTAGCGTCAACGTCTTGCATGTTCTCACATAACTCCCGTAGCCGATTTGTTGGCGAAGGTACGCACACACTGAGGTACATAAGAGCACCGTCTCAAGTTGTATTGGAAAGCCACTGGTGGTTTTTTCTTCTATATATAAACAAACAAAATGAATCGCAGAAATGTAGGTATTGCAAATGATGTTAATTTAACATCCAAATGCATGGACCTTGGACACGTTTCAAAATAAACTGGGATAAAGTTATATGTAGTTTGTACCAAATATGATAATTATGTTTTGTTCTTTTGTAATATATAAGGTTCGAGACAGGGAACGGGAGTAGATTTAACGCGGGTGAAACCGCACGGGGCGGCTAGTATCAAATAAAACAAAACGTATGTTCCTGTGCTCGAACCAACATCATACTGTCTTTATTAAAACAGTAAAAACAGTTTTACTTTTATCTTCCTAACTGCCTATAATATTCGTAGGAATGATTAACCTTCAGTTCATGATTGAATGGGGTTATCGGTAATTACCAAAACAGCTACAATAAAACAGATGACCAATAATTCTCTCTCTTTTCCCAGGTAAAGACAATATGGTGACCTTGCTGTGTGACAATGGAGCTAACGTGGAGGCTCGGACCCGCGACGGCCTGACGCCGCTGCACTGCGCCGCGCGGTCAGGACATGAGAAGGTGGTAGAAGCACTGTTAGATAGAGGAGCGCCAATCACCAGCAAGAGCAAGGTATGTATAGTGGACTTGCAGCGCATTCTTCTCTGGTGATCTTCCGAATGGGTGTTACACTCAAAAGAGCCTCTTTGGGGCCAAAACTGAAGAATTGTTGGAATCGGACTGGTAATTACTGAGATTAGCTCGAAAATACAAACAAACAATTTAAAAAAAATTAACAACACATTTTACAAAATTGTACGATTAAGTATCATGTTCATCAAACTGAGCTCCAACCTTACAAAATTAAAATTATTGAAACGTACCTGCAGTATTTCAGTAATATTGTCTATTAAGATTTAAGGCTATTTACACACTACGATACTTATTCCCATTCCTCCTTCTATACTTATTCTTCCCTCCGTCCTAATATCACGCTATCCCCTAGAATGGTCTGGCGCCGTTACACATGGCGGCACAAGGTGACCACGCGGAGGCTGCGCGTGCGCTGCTCGCGCGCCGCGCGCCCGTCGATGACGTCACGGTGGACTACCTCACCGCGCTACATGTCGCCGCACATTGTGGACACGCTAAAGTTGCCAAACTTTTGTTGGACAGGTAAGACGAACATGTTTTAGGCATTGAGTTCTAAACGTCAGTGCATCTCAATGGTTTTAGTTCATGCTAACTGACGCTTAGGTGGTCTAGTGGTGTGCATTCGCTTGACAAGAATGAGGTACCGGGTTCAATTCCTAAGTCGGCGAAATGTTTCCCACTTTTTAAACATGGCTCGGGTTCATCACCAACCTGCTGTAGGTAAGCTCGGTTATCCTCCTTACTATACTGATATCTTTGGTGAGATGAGAGGCCGTTGCCCTGCAGTGGGACACACTTACTTACTTACTCATTATAAACAGAAACGCTGACGCCAATGCGAGAGCCCTCAACGGGTTCACTCCTCTGCACATCGCCTGCAAGAAGAACAGGATCAAGGTCGTGGAACTACTCCTCAAATATGGAGCTAGTGAGTTTCAAACATAATATTATATCGTATCATCCATTATAATTATTATTCACAAAAAATATTTTTAATTGTACTGAAATTATATTCAGATTAGACTTACCTAGTAGTGGTTTTTTATATTTAAAACAAAAAGATTGTCTTTTTTAATTTGGTATTCTTTGTCTTATAGCAGATTTTAAAAATCTATTTGCTTATATATAATTGATTATTCGAATTTAAAGGAATGCCAGTCAGTAGCAGTGTAAGAAAAACAAAAAGAAATCCTAACTGTCCTATGAAGAACTTCGTCCTTAACTACTAAAATAACTCCTTTACCAATCATCGAGATACTTTACCTTCCCTAATAAGTATATTAAGGAATCAATTCGAGGCAAGAATCTTCCGTCAGATACCCAAAAAAAATCTGTAACGTGCCCTTTTCATCAGGTATCCAAGCGACCACCGAATCAGGACTAACCCCACTGCACGTAGCTGCATTCATGGGCTGCATGAACATCGTGATCTACCTGCTGCAGCACGAGGCCAACCCCGACGTGCCCACGGTGCGGGGAGAGACCCCGCTGCACCTGGCTGCAAGGGCTAACCAGGTAAATGCAGGGAAAAGAAGAATCAGGTCTAAACACTGTGACACCGGGGTGGACCGCTAACCCACCCGAACTTACAGAGATATTTTGTCAGATGTATTTTGGACAGATGTTATAGCGATAGTCAAAAACTGTGGCGATCAAACTGAAATCGTAGATGAAAAAAGTAACGTTTTCTTCGTAGTCAAAATACCATATATAGATTCTCCAACGAACCCAAAACTGGCCTTTTGGATGTTTGACCCCAAGAACGCTCTCTACCTGTACGAAGAAAGCAGCAGAAGACAGCCAAGCCAAATCAACAAGCCATATCCAAAATCAACCCATATCCAAAATCTCATAACATATTCTTTTCAGACTGACATTATCCGGATTCTACTCCGCAATGGCGCTGCAGTGGAAGCGAAGGCTCGCGAGCGTCAGACTCCGCTGCACATTGCGTCGCGACTCGGAAATGTGGACATTGCAGTTCTGCTGCTACAGCATGGCGCTGACGTCAGAGCCAGCACTGCTGACCATTATAACGCGCTACACATTGCTGCTAAACAGCATAATCATGATGTGAGTTTTGCTGTAGTTATGTTTTTACCAATAACTGTTGCAGGAATGTAACTAGGTACTATATGTTAGGTCGTCATGCTTATATTTAAGAATCATGAACTGTTGAAGAAACAAAAAGTCAATTCAAAGTTACGGTTTTCAGATAACCTAAATAATTGTATTAAAATATGTTGTGACCCAACATTAGAGAACAGAATAAATATCCTGAGGATGTTGAGGAGATTTTTGTTTAAGATTAGTTTTAAACTTAAAAAATTTTAATTAACCAGGTGGCAGCTGCTCTGATTGAGCACAACGCGCCATTGACGGCGACTACAAAGAAAGGATTTACCGCGCTACATTTGGCTGCGAAATATGGAAACCTAAAGGTTGGTAGACTTTGCCTTCTTTAATTCTTTCCTTCTTTTATTTAAATTCAGGGGCTTGGAACATCATTACCTGGTTCCTTGTACGTCTATAATTAGATTAGCATTTTCTTAACCTCTTTTTCACCTCTCTTTCCTACTCTAACTCCCTCTCTCTCTCTCTCAGGTGGCCAACCTCCTGCTGGCGCACGGCGCGGCGCCCGACCAGGCCGGCAAGAACGGCATGACGCCGCTGCACGTGGCCGCGCAGTACGACCAGCAGGCCGTCGCCTCCACGCTGCTCGAGAAGGGCGCCGACGCGAAGGTTGGAACCACACCTTATTTATTAACTTAGGTTTCAAGGGGAGTCACAAATCTACGAAAGTAATTCTTGTTTCAAAGAACCTTTGCTGTCTAATGTTTCTGAAGCGAGTTTTTCTATGAAGCCATAATAAGACTTCACTTAATAGAAAGGCGACTTAATAACACTTTAATCCTTATTTTTCTACATATTCATTGTAGCACCATAATGTAAACATGAGGCAATAATCCTCTCCTCAGAGTTCAATGGGCAAGATGGCTTTGGCGATTTAAAATCTGATATATTATTTCAACAATCTTTTCCCACCAGGCTGTAGCCAAGAACGGCCACACACCGCTGCACATCGCGGCGCGCAAGAACCAGATGGAGACGGCGGCCACACTCCTGGAGTACGGAGCCCTCACCAACGCCGAGTCCAAGGCTGGCTTCACACCGCTGCATCTAGCGGCCCAGCAAGTGAGTTTGGACTAGTGGTTTATGTCTTTTAGACAAGTCGAGGAACACCTAGAAAAGTTCACAGTAAAGTAAAGTATTAGCCTGTTATGACGTTCTGCTGGGCAAAAGCCTCTCACCGAAGTTATCAGTACAGTGAGGAGGATTCATATTTAAAGTACTGAGTATTTTGATACAGAATATATAGCGACACACCAAAATTGAGGCATCATAAAGTTGAGGTTAGAACAATCTCAATGAATTCATCATTAAAAATAAAAGTTGAACATTCAATTTCTTTGACAGCCACTATTAATATTACACACACTTATACCCTCATAGAATGCACATCTTTTGTCATGGTTACAAAAAGATTCATACTAAAATTTCTGTTTTCTACCAGGGTCACAATGAAATGTGCTCACTGCTGCTCGAGCATGGCGGAGAAGCCGACCAACAAGCCAAGAACGGGCTGGCTGCCCTCCATCTAGCAGCTCAAGAGGATAGGGTTCCTGTGGCTCAGCTGTTGGTGAAGAATGGGGCAGAGGTAAGATTAGAGAAGAAGAGGAATATAGGGAATTTATTTTTTTGTCAACAAGATTTGCTTTATTATACGAGTGTATAGGCATGTTAGTATAAAACATTAACAAGAAAATGTAGATATTGCAAAGCGGATTCTAAAGCTTTTAAAATGTCAATTAAATAAGGTAATCGGTAACTATTTAGATAGCTACATTAATTTAGATAGATTCACTATTTACCATGATTGGCCACAGACAGAATTTGTGACTTCATGGTATTTTTTTTCAGAAGTTTACTCTCATCTAAAGTATTGACTTCATTTTCAAATTGGTTCTAGATTGATCATATCTTTATATCTTTTTATACTTGATTCAGGTTGATATCTGCACCAAGGGTGGGTACACCCCTCTGCACATCGCGAGCCACTACGGGCAGACCAACATGGTCAGATACCTGCTGGAGAGTGGAGCTTCGGTCAAAGCCCAAACTACCCATGGGTAAGACAGAATCAGTGATATGTTCACAGCAGCATGTCAACAGCCTCCGTGGTCTAGTGGTTTGAGCGCTCGGCTCACGATCCGGAGGTTCCGGGTTCGATTCCCGGTGGGGATATCTCACAAAAATCACTTTGTGAGTCTATCCTCAGTTTGGTTAGGGCATTGCAGGCTGAATCACCTGATTGCCCGAAAAGTAAGATGATTCCGTGCTTCGGAGGGCACGTTAAGCCGTCGGTCCCGGATACTTTCTACGGATAGTAGTCGTTACATGAGCCATGTCAGAGGCCTTTGGCAGCTCAATAACTCTGACACCAGGATTGGTCAAGTCGACCATCCACTCGATAAGAAGAAGTGATATGTTTCACCTACTTCAATCATAGCTTGTAGATGATGGATAAATCTTTAGCAATAATTGTCAAATATGACAAATGAACTTTAAAGTAATAATAATAAAGAGGAAGTGTCCAAAGGGTGTTAAAATGATAATCTATAACTAGGTCGCCTTAGATTAGACTATAAAAGACAGGAAGTTCGAGTAGGCCAACCCTGGTGTCGGAGATTTTTAGACCACCTCAAGCCCTTAAGACTACTAAAGGTAAACCATCCAAGGACTGAGCTATACGTGGCTTAATAGCAATAAGTTAACTACACCACAAGCGATAATTGGAATTACGATGATCTTTGAGACTACATTTTATTAAAACATCTTCTTCCGCCCAGTTACACCGCCCTGCACCACGCCGCCCAGCAAGGTCACATCAACATCGTCAACATTCTGCTGGAACACAAAGCAGATGCCAACGCTGCTACCACGGTACGTCTCACTACATAGTATAAAACAAAGTCATTTTCCACCGTCTGTCCCTATGTACATATGCTTAGATCTTTAAAACTACGCAACTGGTTTTGATGCGGTTTTTTTAAAATAGATAGAGTGATTCAAGAGGAAGTTTCATATGTATAAAACCTCCCGTACTTCCCACGGGAATGGGCACAACGCAGGTAAAACTGCGGGCTTGCTAGTCAGATCTACATATATAAAAATGAAACCCGTTATCCTTGGTCACGGCATCACGCGTGAATGGCTGGACCGATTTCCACGGTTTTGCATTCGTTGGAAAGGTCTCGGGCTCCGTGAGGTTTATTGGGAATAAAAATCTCAAAATTCCCACGGGAACGGGGGCGCTGCGGGTAAAACTGCGGGCTAGTCAGATACTTAATAATACTGATTAACGCCAAACATGATCTTGCTTGGAGGTAAAAGGAAACATCATATGTATTCATTACAGAGTGTATACATGTTTGTAATGCGACTACTAGGCACATGTAAATAGACTACTGGGGAAACTAGGGCAGGCAGGACATTATTAACTGAGTAGTCTGTTTTATATCCTACTCTGAACCTCATTATGCCTTAGACAAATTGACATGATTGCAAAACCCTATCCTATCTTGCCCAAAAACATCTCCATCTTTTTCATATTTGACATCTATTTCACAATTACATTTCATTGAAACAGAATCAATTCTTCCGACAAAATCGCAAAGATAACCATTCTACTAAAACCAAGATTCATTAATCAACTCACAAATCATTACAATTTTCCTTCCATCAGAACGGACAAACCCCCCTAGACATTGCGTCGAAACTGGGCTACGTGACAGTGATGGAGACTCTCAAGGAAGTCTCGGAGCCGTCGAACGCGCCAGCCTCCCAGGAGAAGTACAAGGTGGTGGCGCCTGAGACCATGCTCGAGACCTTCATGTCGGATTCGGAGGAAGAAGGTGGTTCGTATCCAGTTCATCCATTCCTTTGCAATATTAAAAGTATGTTCAAGTAGGTCAGTTGCCAACCCTGATGTCATAGATTTTACACCGCCTAAAAGCCTCCGATATGGTCTGGCGATTGAAACAACCGCGACCGATTACTTAACGTGTCGGAGGGCACGGGTATTGCTCAGATAGAAATGCCAATATCGGCCACCCATCCAAGCAGTTACCCGTTGCTTAACAATTGCAATGAACTAACATCGCTTAGTCAAACTACGCCACGAGCGGTACGCAATATTAATACTATTCTAGATGAAAGTTATATGTTTATTTTCTTTAATAGAAGAAAAATCCTTAACTTTATCTCTTTTTCTTGAAAATTTCGTAAATGCTTGATTATGATCAACAATTTAAAAAATTGTGATAGTGACGAGTTTTATAAGCTATGCTATAGCTGTAGACAGAGAAAAAGGATGGAATTGGACAAGTATGTATCTGATATTTGAAAAAGCAAGCTTATTAAATAACTAAATACATAATCTGACGCCACGTCTGTCTGACTCTCGAAACTCGAAAAGAAAGCAACAGATTTTCATCATTGAATATTCCATGCCCACTGAAAATCGTAAAACCGAGAAATTTTAAATTTCGATGATCCTTCCCACAACAATATTGCATCACCCTCTATAACTTGTAAATTTTCAGGAGAAGACACGATCCTCAACGACCAGCCGTACCGCTACCTGACTGCAGACGACATGAAGTCACTGGGCGATGACTCCTTGCCGATTGACGTCACTAAAGACGAGAGGACAGAGTCGGCGCTCAGTCATAAGAATATTATGGAACTCTCTCAAGGTATTTTTCCGTAAAAATGCGTATCCCCTACAGGCAATTGTGCTGTCGTTGGGTTGGGAATTAATTTTCTGTGTTTGTTCGTCTTTTACAATACCAGAATCCTATGTAAAACATATAGGTAGTTTTCATACCGAACTTCTTACGGAATAATAGCATAGATCACCTCCAACCCGTGAAATTTTCATTGATTGACTTTTACTAGCTTCATAAGTCATTTGTGACCACAGTTTCTGTAAAGGGGTGGAAATGTCAGATATAAAATGTAAAATAATAGCGTAAAAGTAGTTTTAATTCAAAAATTGTTTATTTTTGTAATATTTACTGTTGGTTCACTTTCCTCCAACGCTTAATAAGCGATAGTCTTGAGCCTTTCCTTAAGATATGTCAAGCCATAACTCCTGTCACTTCCAGGGTCAGTGAACGGCATGCCGTACGTGCCCCAACAAGAGGTGGTGGTGAAGAGCATCAGCCGGTACAGCACGCAGGCGCCCGAGGGGTACTGCTACAACGTAGACCCTACGCAGCCTAAGTCAGACATTTTATAATACTAATGGATGGATGGATGGATGGATGTACATGTGTGTAGAATTAAATGAAAAGCACACGGTTATTGTAGTTGTACGACACATATTATATCTTGTTCCTTTCAAAAGGAATGAGTACGATAATTTTAATAACATTTAAAGAAGTAAATTTACAGAAATTATCAAGATTCTTTACGTAATTTGTACTAGCTGAATTTTAAATTGTATGTTACTTTGATTTCAGAGTTAACATTTGTATGTTATGAGAACTAATAAAAATATTCTTGCACATGCAAACTGGATTTATAAAACAGAAAAAAGCTGCAGTGGAAGAAGTAAGTAGTAACCGATTGAACTTGTTTTTTACTTGACTTGAATCTAAAAACCTTTTTATCATCATCAACATGTTATCACCAAGCTGATACTTTTTATCTCTTATCATCGTAGTTTCCAGAAAAATCGGTGAAAATTGGTTCACACGTTTAGGAACGATTCTTATCCCAGGAACCTTTTGCACTCGAATTTTTCTAGATTTCCCTTGCCATATTCATCCCATTCCTTAACTGGGCTATCTTTCTCTCTCTCTCTCTTTCTCTCCCTCTCTATCTCTTTCTGGCTATGTGTCACACATGGTGGTGGGGTCAGTCTTCCTTGTTTGGTTATCTGTTTGATATATTCCTTAACTCTAGTATCTGTTTCTCTTCAGCTTCCTGGTATCATTCCTGGTGGACGCTCGCGGCGGCGCCATGCGGGGGTGCCGCGGGAGCGGCGTCCGTGTCATCGTGCCGCCGCTGTCCGCGCAGCAACCTACTAGGATTACTTGCAGGTATAATGGGGCACTCGACTATTTAGTAAAGTCAAATTTTAACAGCGGAAGGAGCGGAATCTGTTAATGAAGTAAGCTCTAAGCTTGTGTTATGGAATCTAACTCACTGATACTACTACATATACATACACTTTATAAGAATATACTTAAATTGTTACACAAACTTGGTCGCCAACAACTATGTATTCACATATTGTTAATTCCGGGTGGGAATCGAACCCGCAATTCCCGACACAGTAAGTGCTCTCACTGCCATCGTGCCAACGGGCTTGTCAGATATAGGTACTCTAAACAACTAAATAATAAAATGCTACGCTTGGATTGTGCGTATAATATAACTTCAGGCTCGGTAGGTAGTGCATGCAAATGTATTTTAAAATAAAAATATTGTCTTAATTTCATTTCAGATATTTGAAGCCGTCGCGCATTAATCACATGCCGCCGCTGATGGAGGGAGAGGCTCTCGCAGCCAGGGTCCTGGAGATGGGTCCTGTGTCTGCCAAGTTTCTGGGGTAGGCATATGATACCTTGAACTTGTTATCGTTTCAGCCCTTGACTAGCCATGGACGGATATGAATAGGTTTTTTTTTTGGAGCTAAAATGTGACCAAACTAAATTTTGAGATATTATGGTGACAGCGGTATATTTTTCTTACACTTAAGCACTAAGCTATTGCTTCTGAAATTCTCCATTACTTTTTTTAGCTCTTGATAAGATACTATAAACATCCGTTCAAACCGTCTTTTAAATAATAATTGGTCAGATTTTTTTTTCTTTTCCACTTTCCCCTAAAATGCTGTATAATCATTTTAGAAGCGGTCTTCCTTCACTAATGTCAAATCTGTTACCGTTATCAATGTATCTATTATCACCAGGCCTGTCATCCTGGAAGTGCCCCACTACGCCTCACTGCGTGGCAAGGAGCGTGAGATCGTGATCCTCCGCTCCGACAACGGCACCAGCTGGAGGGAACACAACGCTGACGCCACGGATGATGTGGTCCAGGACATACTGCATGAGACGCTGGAGATTGAAGGTATGGACATATTGAAATTCTCCCGGTTTCTCCAAGAAATAATGAAATTGTAGATTCGCAGATAGTTCAGACAATCTTTGACACAATTCGACGTAGATGAGTCTAACTAATGTGCATTCCTTCATAGGTTTAAAAACCAAAAGTCAGTCTAAAGCGCCTGTACTAAAGTCAGATTGACTCTCTAACCAGTTGGATCTGTTTTTCAAGGAACTGCTATTCCTACATTATTGGTCCATGTTGCTACTGACTTATATACAATTTGACCACAGACACCAATGAAGAAGAGCGAGGCTGGGATGCTCCCCGAGTGACCAGGATCCTGACCCATGACTTCCCGCAGTACTTCGCCGTCATCTCCCGCATCAGGCAGGAGGTCCACGCGATCGGACCTGAAGGTACTTTGAGATACATAAATTTTACGTCGGCGAAAATAGACATTATGTTTGAGAAGTGAAAGACGGTGATTGTTTTTTCGAATTTTAGTCTGTTGACTAGAACCAAAATTTTATTATACAAAGACAGTCGGATAGACTACAACTGAAATTCTAAAATAGAAAGAAAATAATAAACAGTTTGACAACGTAGATATTGACACGGTCTTCTTTTTTTGTAGGATATTCTTCTTGTACTAATTATTTTTACTTCTTCCAGGCGGAATGGTGTCCAGCTCCGTAGTACCCCAAGTCCAAGCAGTTTTCCCTCAAGGCGCTTTGACAAAGAAAATCAAAGTCGGCTTACAGGTAAACCTTTTCAAGCCCCGCCAAGGAGTTAAGGACAAAAACCTGAAAAAGATAACCGTTAACAACGTGTCTAAGAAGAAAAGATTCTCCTTAATATGGTAGAGACTCGACATGGTCGAAAACAATGCTTATGATTGAAACGAATATTTAGACGATATTTTTCATAGCTTAGTGATAAATCAGTATTTTTCAAAATGTAGTTTTAGCAATGTTATGACAATGTGTTCAAAAGGTAAAATTTTGTGTTTAAGCCAAATTTCATTGTGTTCCTAATGTTTAGCGTTAGTTGTAGCTGAATCATTGTTCGAAAGTACAAAATATGTATGCCAAATTATTTTATTGTTAACTTTTTCGATTTGTGTAATTGTATTTTGTGATGAATTTATTTTGATGTCTTTTTCTATTGATTTAGAAGAACATACTTTTTTGTCGTTTATATAAATGTTCATATTAATAATCATACGTATTTTCGCTTTTACATCATCACATATCTTGTAAACTTAGCTATAAGGACTGTAATGTCACAAAAATTTTAAAGTGATTAGTTACCAAACCGTTATAAATAAGGAATTTATATTTTAGCACATTTAAACGTTACTCCTTTAGGGATATTTTCATACCCAATAAATTTAGAATTCACTTAAAAATATGTATTCACATTGTAGTCGATGATATTGAATAAAATTTCGTATTTATTCCAAAAAATATTGTTTTCAGTTTAAGCAAATTTGAATGATGAAATCACTGTAAAGTTTGAGAGTGAAATATCTCACACAGCGTTTTTGGCGCGGAATTTACCGGATAGTTCTGTGTTGTTAGTCTCTAGTTGGTCTTTAGGTATCTTAGCATGATTATCAGTGACACTTACACGTATATACGACTCATTAATATATTATGTACTATGTTTGGTGTGTATTTTATTATTATGTAAAGTACTATCTAGTTTTGGAGTGACGTTATTATAAGTAGATATATTATCTAATACTATATTTCTAAGACGAACGCTAAATTTATTGGGTACTGTATTATGATTATGCTTATGATATTATGTGCCATGCGATACTTCGTTTCCTAAAGACCAAACGTGAGATGCATGTTGTAAACATATTTTGTTTTGCAATTATTTTTCATAATTTCAAGCTTATTGCAGTGTGAATTGTTTTACGCATGTGTGAGAAATAGAATAGTATGGTCACCTTATTGGAGAATTATTTATGCTTTTACTGTGATTTCATGATGTTCATATTTGCTTAATGTTGCACCGACTGTTCCTTACCACCCTAATTACGTTAGCTACCTCGAAAAGTTTTATTTTAAAGCAATTCCAAAAAAGTAAGTATTTTATGCACTTTTTTCATCCATCACCATTTTCACAAGGCATGAGTGCTTTTCATCATGGATTTGATCGTTTGGTCTTTAGAGAAAGATTGAGGATAGGATAGACCAACATTGTAGGATCGGTTTGCAGGCTCAGATCATTGACTCAGAATTGACTGCCAAACTCCTTGGCCGAGGAGTGGCGGTGTCTCCCGTGGTGACAGTGGAACCAAGACGCAGGAAGTTCCACAAAGCCATCACCTTGAGTATGCCGGCTCCCAGACCACATACTCAAGGAATGACAAACCAGTACAGTACATCATCAGCTCCGACCCTCAGATTACTCTGCTCCATATCAGGTACAAAATGTTTGGCTTGAATAATGTTACTGATATATCGGATTCGTTATTGGAAATTGCTCGAGGATGTGTCCTTGTGAACACAAAATTTAATATGGATATCGGCAGTTTCATAAGGTTAATTTTGAAAATTTGGTGTTCTGCTTGACTTCTTGACTTCTCAAAAATGATGACTCTAGATCTAAGAAATGATGACTCTAGGTCTCAGAAATGATGACTCTTGATCTCAGAAATGATGACTTTTGGTCTTTTAATGATGAAGAGTTGTTTCCAATAACGATGAAGTTACTGTGAAGTGTTGCAATGGAGTATGGCTTACGCTATATCGATGACATAATGCTTTGCATCACAAGGTAAGTGTGCCTTAAAGTAACAAGCTTAACTCGCTTCCTCAAACAACTAGGTAAATTATCAATAATATACCAATATTCCATTACAACACAATAGTCATGTAGTCAATTATTACATAGTTACAAGAAACCATTATCAAGTATTGTCTAGGTTGTTCTATATTCTCATATATTACATCTACATGAGATTGGTAGAACATAGTTTTTGCTATTTTCAACTAATTATAGAGTATTGATAGTTACGTCGAATCTTTATATCGATAGAATTTTATATTTTAAATCATGATTGGTTAGTGTAGATACGATTTTTGAAAAGTCTAGAATATCAACTCCCAATTTTTAATCATCGGGATGAGCATGTTACGAGACAGAAACATAGCGTAGTGTTGTAATAACTCATATCAATGACAGACAAACATGCATTAAGTCAGGATAGGTAGGGAGGGGGAGGGGGATACATAAGCTTATAGCAAAACACAAAGCAGCTACGGGACACGTCCCTGTGTGTACGTTGTTGTGCGTGTCTACATTGTGTTCTCGTGTGTTTGTGTGTGTTGCACGCTCACCGTTGGGGCGCAATTTATTTTGCTGCCACCTATCGGCGCGCACCATCAGGGGTATTTCGCAAACGATCTCTCGAAGGTAAAAATTAGAAATATTAATACAAATACATAAAACAAAATCAAATTGTCGGTTTGCGTTCCACGTTGTTTTATGTTCAGACTATTTTATTTTGTCCGTTTTTATATATTTATTTCACACGTTCATTATTTCAATGCGATATTTTTACTCTCCGATTGTATTCTTCGGGAGTATCAATATCATTGTTTATTTTCTTCCCTCTGTCACTTTTGAATGCTTTTTCCATATCTTGCTTCTCATACGTTCTTCGTTATTGCACGGGCTGATATATTTACGCTTTATTATTCACGTTCACTCTGTATCATACCGTTTAAGTCTTGGACCTTGTAATGCACTGCGAACCACTGAACGTTCTCGGGATATACTCATGTACAAATACCGATGACTAACAACTTAGAGTTAAAGGCAATACTTTGCTAGCACAGTGTTTTATATACCTACTATCACGAAAGACAAACGTGTTTGTTAGTTAGTTAAGCGTAACTGGTTGTCAGGGGTCTTCTCCAGTCATTCCATCCTCATTCCATCGTTCAGCGTCAATGTCCCCGTTCCTTCCGTTGATTTGCTTATACTAATCAATATTCGTTTCCAAAACGGCCTATCAGTTCTATTCACATCATCTTTTTTATTCTCATTTCTTTTTCTTGACATTTATTCACTCGACACCGTTTCTGTTTTATGGTCATTTGTTTTATGTTTCGGTTTATTTCAGTGAATGTCCTTCGAGAGATCTGTTTTCCGAAAAACTGGACCAGCAAATTTTAACAACGTAGTATCATTTTCATTTGATAAAACTAGCACTATTTTGTAAGATACAGGTTAAGACCGTACACAGTGCGCCACATTAAAATTCACATCATCTAAAATAATTGTTGACAATTGGTACGTTTTGTTGTGTTGTGTGATGTGTCTTAGCTTGTTGTGTGTTTGCTATAGGCCGTTTTGGAAGCATTTTCGTTTTTGTTCCTCCTGTTAATTACCTTTCTAAACTTTCTTCTACATCAGTTTTTCTTTATTTTTCCTAATAGGAATGTGTGTCAAGACTCAAGATTGTCTAAAACTACGTTATACACTGAACTACACTTTATGTAACTACAGTTAGAAGGCATCGTAGTATTAAAATAGTCTTTTGTTAAGTAGACGTATTAATAAACATTGATGATACTTTAAGAGTAGTCCTTGAAGCCTGCTTTGGCATGCACTAAGTAAAAATTAGAGATATAATGGCAGTTATAAATAGCGCAGAAGCCGTTACTGCCGTAGCTTTGAGAGTTAACGAAAGAGTTTTTACTAGAGATGTTATAGGTTTAAAGTATGCTTAACTAGTTTTTGGCACATAAGGTGAAGAGTTTCATATCGCAGGTGGAACAAACCGAGCTCACTGGGAAGACGTGACAGATAATACTCCGCTTACTTTCGTCAATGATTGCGTGTCGTTCACTACGACTGTGTCGGCTCGGTATTGGCTTATCGACTGCCGACATGTCGAAGATGCGACTAAAATGGCTACCGAGCTATACAGGTAAGACTATAAAACCACACAATGTATGGAATGGGTTTTTCTTCAATTTTCTTTTTCGAGATTCAATGAGCCGAATTTTTCTCTAATAAATTATCTACAGTGACCTGGTTTTGCTTAGTTATATAGTTTATGTTTATTCTGAATACTTCTATTATTGTCTCTTCCAGTTTTGCTTCAAGCACATATTCATTCAATTTACTTATCACAAGGTCTCCATTAAGTCAGTAATGTCTTAACAATTGTCTTCCTGTAGGACATTACTGGTTAATACTACTATGATTACGCCTAATCCTCCTCATTGTACTGATATCTTCAGTGAGATGAAAGGTCTTTGCCTAGCAGAGGGACAATACAGGCTTCTACTTTACTTTACTCTACTTTACTACTACTATAAAAGGTTTCGAATTCAAAAAAAGATTATTTATTCGTTCAAAAACATAGATAAAACATTTGATGGTAATATTACTCTCAATTTATAGGGAAGCAATCCATGTACCATTCATGGCACGTTTCGTGGTGTACGCTAAACGTACCGATGAGTTCCAAGCGCAGTTGAGGATGTTCTGCGTGACTGATGATAAGGAGGACAAGGCTCTGGAGAGGATTGAGAGGTTCATCCAGGTGGCCAAGAGTAGAGATGTTGAGGTGAGGGTTGGTTTTAATAATAATTATCTGAAGCTTCTTATCTGTACTCCTCTGAAGCTTCTTGTCTATAACTGCAAAGACAATATTCATGTCATCTAAACGTATAGCCATAAATCCCCCAAACCTGAAATTTGTTTTAACCTTAATCTTACTTACATGCTAGCGCCATCTATTCTATCTAGCTGATGGAACAGCGGGAACATCTAGTACAATTTCTTTATTAGTCTCACACGAAATACGATGCATTGCTAACTAAAACTATTTATTAACTTAGATCATTTGCCGCCATTGCCATTAATAAAATATCTTAAATACTAGGTACACGAAGGGAAGCCCATATACCTAGAATTTGGTGGCAACCTGGTACCAATCGCAAAATCTGGAGAACAGCTCTCGATTCCCTTCCGAGCGTTCCGGGAGAACCGAGTAGCCTTCCCTGTGATGATCAAGACCCAGGATCTGGAGCCGATCTGCCGCTGCCAGTTCATGAGGGACCCGAAGGTGCCTAAGGGAGAACCTTCACCGGCACCTGTGAGTCATTATTAAATGAATTGGATTTTCAGTTACTAAATCTACTTAATTAAGCCTTTTTAGAACTCGCTTTAAAAAAATAATTGTTTTAGGATGCAACGTCTTTTTCTTCTAAGAATAAGATTACATACTAAAAAATAACTTTTGACTTCGGTCTTTTCGACATCTTTCCTTACTCCCAGTTTGAATAGCGCTCATATGCAGCGATCATCACATATTTTCCCTTCCATTTCCATATAATTTCCTTTTAAATTTATTATTTCCTTTGATTCATCAATCCTATTTGAACTTCGTTTCTTCAATGTTAACATGAAACTGTTCTACAGATCGCGGTCCTCAACATCATGGTACCTGACGAGCCGGTGGAGAGAGTGTCTCCCGTCCCTACAGACGCGATGCCTCTCCGCACTGAGGAGCAGGAACTCATCTGGAGACAAAGGCTTAGTGATCCAAGGTAACGTTGAGGAATAACGTTGAGCGTCCAAGGAACCTTGTCATATTAAAAGAACCTTCTAAAATACACAAGTCTAATGTCTATTATAAGATTCCTTATTTAGACTTTGTGCTATCTTCAACCTACGAATGTTGTTATTTTTAGCCTACTTCAAAAAATGAGGAAGTTTCTTAATTCGACCATATTTATGCTTTTTGTCACTTCATATTTGTATATTAATAGCATGACTGTAACAAACAGAAGGACAGGCAGTGATGACGAGTCTAATATACGAGACAAAATGTCCGTTTTTGCCATTTGACTACAGAACCCTGAAATCACTGCAATGATATCTTCTTCGATAGTAGAACCTTTTGCCACAGAGTGAGACATTACATACAAAATTTTCTTACACAATTTAAAAAGTGTACTAATTTCCCTAATATTTCAACCAACCACAATACTTAAATATCCCTCCATCCCCTAGGTTGGAAGACATCTGCAACCTCCTCGGGAAGGACTGGGTGGCTCTCGCGTACGAGCTCGGGGTGAGCGTGGCGACCGTCAACCAGATCCAAGCCAAGAGGATCACCGCGCCGGAGCAGGCGCAGCTGATGCTGAAGCTGTGGAAGACGCAGTCGGGGACCAAGGCTTTGGGTAAAACTAGCCAAACTGGATCTTTTTTACACTATGACGTTTGGCCGCGTACTGGACGTAGGGCAATAGCTATCAGGGCCAAAAAAAATATACTAATACTACGTATCGCCAATGTAAGCGTCATAGAACGTACCGCGTAACTGATATCAGCAACACAAGTTTTTAGGCAGAATTCAATGAAATACTTGTTAGACCTGTCGATAGAGTCGATAGTCTTAATCCTCCTCACTGAACTGATAACTTCAGTGAGATGGGAGGCCTTTGCCCAGCAGTGGGATATTACAGGCTAATACTTTTAACCGACGCCCTAAGATGTGGTCAGGCTCTTGCTATAAGGTATTCATATTTTCAGATAACGCCCTCGAGCTGGCTCTATGCCGTATCGGTAGAGACGACATCATCGCACCACAATCAGAGATCTCCAATGAGAGACGCATACAGCGGAACATCTATCAGGAACGACAAGCTTCGGAAGAAATCGAAGCTTATAAAGGTACTATTATAAACTTTGTCGAATATAAGAGGCATTTTCGCGTAAATTACGGTACATGTTTGAAATGATTGGTGGATACCGAGAGTACCATAGCAAAGCTTTGGTGGAAAACCACCTTTATGCAAGTTCGACTTGTATTTTTGTGTGGTGTACACCTATTTGACGATCTTAATGGCATTTTCGATTATGCTTTGACTAAAATATTCGATTATAGAAACTGCTACATAATTAAGTTTTTATAAGCGAATGTACAAAATTAAGAAGATTGAAACATTGAAGACACTCTTTTTACATCTTCATTTGCAGCCGAAGAAGACAATAAACTGAAAGACAGAGTCTACGATGAAAATAACCAAATCTACGAGAGCAGAGAGCTCGAACACGATCAGGATGAAGCCAAGTATTCTCCTGAAGAGAAGTCTATTGTGGACAAGAGTGAGGTGGACCGTACTCCCACTCCCAGCGAGGAGAGTGAGGAGGATGAAGGTAAATATAGTTTAACAGTTAAGACTATAGGAAGTAAACTGTAAAAAACTATTAATCCACTGCAAGGTATAACACCTCTATCTTTTTACCATGATAGTGAAAAGTATATTATAGGTGGTTAAACTCCTATTCAAAAAAGTAAAGAGGTTGGAGATAAATATTATAAATAAATATCATTAATTAATTATAATTTTAACAATACTTCATTATTTTGATAATACCATCATTTGCTTTAGCGACAGCAATTTATAAAAAAAGAACAGTATTTAAAAAACTATGCCATTTGCTATCGCCCTTCGCAAAATAGGCATAAATGATATATTTTGGGCGTGGCCACTTAAGCAACCTCGTAATTCTCTTGTAAAATTTCAGATGTAAAGAAAAGTGTAGCTGAAAGGATGGAGCAAATTACTAGAAAGCTCAGCTCAAGTAAGATACCAGCTTCGAAACAGAAGAAGGAAATACGCGAAGAGATCATTGAAATTAAAACTCAAATCAAACCGGACATTAAGAAGTTCCAGGATATTGAACAACAGGTAAAAATATGCCTTCATTAAAAAAGATAATTTATTTCTTAATATATTTTTATTTTGAGATCAACTCCATCGGTTCTAATTAATTCTGGTTACTTAAAATAGAATATAAATCTATGTATAACAAATCTGAATTGTAATATTTCTTACAGGTCCAGAAAGATCCCAAACTAGAAAGAGCCAAGTCAAAAACATCACCCGACACAGTCGAAGAAGAAATTGAACCAGAAATCGTAGAAGAAGTGAAGAAGGAGGAACCAAAACCGGTAGAACGGCCTGTGGAACAATTCAGGAAGTTCGACCCTTCATCCCCAGCCAAACCTACCCCCAAACACCTGCAAAGACACATGAGAAACGAATCCATGAGGTTCCCTTCAGGTGACTTCTCAAACGTTACCATAACTCCCAAGAAAACAGCAACCACCGAAGTGATTGAAGCCAAAATTGAAACGAAAGAGTTTACCAAAGAAGTTATTTCACAGAAAGAAATTGTGAGCTCTAAAGTTGAAGAAAAACTGGACGACGGAGATAAATCTCCGGAGTTAGTTGAGGATGTTAGAGATATAGCTGAAGCTACATTGAAAGACAAAATCAGTTCATTTGAGTCCAAGATGGGCAAAGAACAGATTATTGAATTCCCTAAAACAACAGTAAAGCTTACAAAGGAAGCTTTGAAGAAACATACCATGGAGCAAGACCAAGGTATTGAGTACACTCAAGAGTTTGTCAGAGAGCAGTCTAAGCAGATGTCAAGTATGGAAACGCATGTAGTCCATAAAGTCTCTGTAGAAACTGAACAACACGTTGAAACTGTTAAATCAGTTAAAGAAACAATTCAACAGTTTGACTCTAAAATCAAACAAGAAGACAAAGTAAAGCCTTTCCCAAAAACAATGAGAACTGATTCTACATTAGTCCAAGTAAGTTCAGAAGAAGACAGTGAATTCTTAAAGAAATCCACCGATTCCGAGACCGAAACCGAATCTCAAACGACTATTAAGGCTGATAAACTTAAATCTAAGATCAGCAAAGACGTTTTTGATATTAAACCTACTGAACAAACAAAAGCCACAAAAGATGATAAAGACAAAACCCCAAGTGATGATGATAAGAAAGATAGTCAAGCTGAACTGAGTAAAGAGAGTAAATTGGAAAAACAACTAACTCTAGAATTGAGGACTAAAGTGAGTGAGGAGGAATTGACGGAGACATTCGAAGAGAAAGATGTTTCGGGAAGTGATTTGAAAGATAAGGTAGGTAATCAACATTCTACGACAATAGTAAATAGAGTAAAATAAACGGATGAGCCAAATTCTAATTTCTTTAAAATGTTCTAGGTTGAGCCTCAAATCTCAATGGCCAGTACTAAGTCAGACGTCAGTAAACAAACTAAAACTGACTCAACGGGATCGGACATGATTGGTCGCAAGATATCGCAAGAATCTCCCATTCCATCCGCTATTGAGAAAACTGATTCCTTAGCTGACCTACAACAGAGCACTGAAAGAGACTTCAGCTTTGTATCTCAAACTGAATCTAAGGTAAGACTCAATCAAGAGGTTTGCAGCCAATATTTTTCACTACATAGTATAAAACAAAGTCGCTTGCCGATGTTTGTCCCTTTGTACGCTTAAATCTTTAAACTACGCAACGGATTTCGATGCCTTTTTAAAAATAGATAAAGTGTAAATTTTAGTAAGTTTAGCAGCAAATTATTTTATATTATAAGAATAATAATTTAACTTGAACTCTACTTTAATAGTTACTTTATTATATTTCAACACACCTGAGATTTTCAACATCCGTTTTCTTATATTTTAATATTTTTTTCATGAAGATAACATTTTAGATATTATCAAAACAAAATAACTTTACGTAATTTAATCTTTGTGTTAATTCAACATCAATTGCGAGGAAATCATTCTTAGGCTTGTAATAACATGTAAGTTAATTAAAAATAAATATTAATACCAATTTCCTGTCACCCAGGTATACTCAAAAGAATCCAAACACCGCAGTGATTCTTTAGACGAAGCGTCACAATTCTCCGACCTCGAAGATCAGCTAGGAACCAGTCCTGCTCACAGACCCACTACTATTGAATCTGTGACTCGAACTGAAGTAAAGACTGCGTCAGACAAAAAGGATACTAAAGACCAAACGTTAGAGTTCATCAAATACGAATCGGAGCATAGTTCTCAGGTTCTTACTACAGCGGCTTTGGAAGCGGAGATAGCAAAGGTGAGATAGAAATTATGATGGGTTTAAATAAAACAAACAGAAATATGGTTAGGCCAAAACTTAGCTATAAAAGATGAAGTTCAAGAGCATTGTGATTACATTTTCTTCTCTTCTTCTTCTTTTACCTCTTAAAACTGTTAATGTGCAATCTTTTGCATGTTCTGGTTCGCCATCATTCAATTGCTATATTGATTAATATCAATCGATATAGGATTGAACAATCAATTTACATTTCCGAATACATTTTGTACTATTTTTGACAATTTAAATTTTACTGTTTAGGTCTCACCAAAAGAATCGCCCGTAATAAGTGCAAAAGCAAGACAGTTCATAGAAACAGTTCCCGAAGATGACTCAGTCCAAGAATGCTTCTTCTCAAAGCGAATCTATTCTGATTCCCTCGAAGACTCTGAACATACTGACTCCAGACGTCATTCAGAAGCAGAATCACTGAAATCAGACCAGTCCGATATTAAGGCTAAGGTTTCTTCCTCCGATTTTGATGAAAGAGCAGAGTACGAAGAAACAGCTGATTCAGGAAGTGGTTTTGGTGATGAAAAGTTTGAAGAAAGCGTAGGCTTTACTTCAATGAGAATAGACACCAAAGCCGAAAAGCAAGACTCTACTGACTCTGATAAAGTAGACGAATCAGAAATGGTGTTTAAGAAAATGACACCAAAACGACATTCTAGATCAGAATCCATTTCTATCACTAAACTAAGTGATCTACAGGATCTTGAAACAAAAACAAAACAAGAATTCCAAATCATTGTCACCGAAGCAGAAGAAATTGACAAATCGTTCGAAAAAGATGAAACTTCAGACAAAATATCTTCTGAAAGTAGTCGGGAAATTGAAATTTCCGATCGAAAATCATCTGAAGGTATTTCAGATAGGATAAGCTCCGAAGATGCAGTCACTGAGAAGAAGACTTCATCGGAAGAAGAGATTCCTAAGGTAGAGCAGTTACTTGAACATGAAAAGGAAATAATTTCCGTAGTTACCAAACCAGTTAAAGATACATCTATCGAAGATATCAAACCTTTAGTCAAAGAGGAAAGTACTGTTGTGAAACGTCAATCAGTCACGTCAGCTGGTTCAGGGTCTATTGGCGAACTAAGACTGGAAGAGAAAAGACTATCAGATGCTATCAGTCTCACTGAATCGAGGGACTATACATTTGAAGAGTCTGAAGATGACATTGGAACACAAGGGACCCATGTTGACGTGTCCAAAGACAAGGCTGATGTTAAGCAAGATACTGAGTCTAAGACAAAAACAGTTACTAGTAAGTCACGCTTAAATATTTTTAATTGAAGTGCATATTATATAATATAAATTTTAAATTTAATATTCATTATAAATTAAAAAATCTTTGTCATGATATTAATATTTTTCAATTAGTGTAATTTTGGTAATGCACCCTATTTTATATTACTAGGTAAGCCAAGCGAGCAGTTGAAACTAGCTAAGTTGACTCACGGTGACTCATTAGATGACGTGGAAGGCTTCCCAGAAGATCACGTCACCGACTTTGTACCAAAACTCCCGCACATTCAAGAAATGGGGTGAGATGAATAAATTGACGAAATGATCACTGTATATTGTAATAAAAACAATTTAATTTGGTACGATAAATGACTAAATTTTATTCTGTTTCAGTGCTGCAAGCGATAAAGATATAACTAATGACTTCTTAAGTAAGGAAAGAGAAGAACAAATGAAACGTGAAACTGTCACCTCAGTTTCAAGCGTCAAATTCGAACAAGATGCCCATGAAGCTGAAGATGTTAAAGAGAAAGAACCCGTTTCTTTTGTAAGCAAAGTAGTAGAAACTACCTATACCACTACAACAACGGCAGAACCAGTCAAAACTGAATTTACTACAGTAACAAAAGATTTCACAGTAACCGAACAACATGTTGAAACTAGGACTCAGAAAATAACCGAAAGTAAATTTGACGTCAGCAAAATCAGAACTGATACTTTAGGAAAGTTCGAATTTGAAGATGTGTCAGAAGCGAAAGAAACTAAAAGGTTTGTTCCTAAAGATTTAGCCCTGAAAGAGACACCAGAAATAACTAAAGAACAAGTTCAACCTGTCATTGATGACATATTACACAAAGGTACCATTGCTGCGGCAGCACGAAGCCCAGTAACTGACAAAGATCTAAAAACCGTTTCCAAAGATATGGTAGAGTCAGAAAAGAGGTCGTATGATGCAAAAATACCAGAAAAAGACCAAAGAAGACATTCATGTATCAGCCCAGCTATTTCTCTTGAAAGGATAGCTGAATCTGAAGTTGAGACCGAACAAGAAGAAGAAGTAATCAAGCCAACAAAAACGGAAGTAGTTGATAAAGAGGCTGAATTTACAGGTGTAAAGAAATCCGATTCAGCCATGAAACAAATGGCTGATAACATTGAAATTATCATCAAACAAGCGTCAGAAGACTTTGATTTATCATCAGAAGAACATCCGGTTGCAGAACCTGGAGTTCAGGATATTGCTGGACAAGTGTCAGTTGACTCCATAATCGAAGAAGCAGTACACACTGTAGAAGAATATCTTGATCAAAAGGAAGAAGACATTGCTACTAAGAAGGAAATGATGTATGAAGAGACTAAGAAGTTTGCTAAAGACAGACCTGGTCTAATCAAATCTTTGTCAAGGGACAGTGGGGAGATTGTTATCATGCCTAAGAAAAAACATGCGAGAACATTCTCAGTGCAAAGTTCCCCTGATGAAGTTGAAGAACAGATTTATACTGATTCAGAATCCGGTAAGTTGCAAAAAATATCCTATTCCAACCTAATAATAATCAAAATGTAGATGGAACATAAAAGTGCCTTATGACAGTGCTCCGAACAATTTCAAGCATATTGCTCTTCTCTCTTTCAATCATTGAAAGAACGAGAGAGTAAATATTCGAAAATGTTCAGAGCACAAGTGAATAATATGCTGCTTAAGATATTTTTGTTTTTTTTTTAAAATTACAGACATGGACAAAGCCAAAGTACTAGAAATAATTGAACCAACTTCAGATTTAGACGGAAAAGCGCCTGAATCCAGTTTTGACACTAGAAAAATAAGGACAGATTCGCTTGATGATGCTGACGATTTCCCAGAGAAAGAAGTAAGTGATATAGTTTAGGAAGTTATTAAGTTAGTAACGGTTTACTTATATAATATTTCATTACAGGCTGAGTTCTTTGATGATGGGAAATACGTTGATGATGTACTTAGCGATTCGCAATCAAAACATGATGAGAAAACTCACTCTGCTGAAATATACGCTCCTCCTCCCAGCACAGCAGATGACAAATACACGATCAAACAAACCAAAACTATTATAGACAATGTTGTTCGTGGAGATATAGTATCAAAATCTACGACAGAATCAACGGTTACCACTGTCATATCATCTCTAACTAAATCTTCAGTAGATGATCAGAAATCTATGTTGGAAGATGGAACTTCAGGTGATCTTTCAAAGATAAGTGGAGCAGATTTAGTGAAAGATATGTCTAAAACTTCTCTTGAAACGAAAGAAGACTCGAGGATTGAAGAACAGATTGAAGATAGATTCACTCCGGATCTTTCGAAAAAGTCACTGGATCTAACAAAAGATTATTCAAAGTCATCTATTGACAGCAAAGACACGTCAAGAGACTTCGCTACCAACGAGCTCTCAAAAGACTCGACGGTAGATCTTTCGAAAGATTTTTCGAAGGCGTCCGTAGAAAGTGTTAAGGAAACTTCTAAGTCAATTGACGAGAAAACCTTTTCGGAAGATCATTCATCTTTAGATGCATCTAAGACTTTAGCTTCCGATGCATCAGAAGGACTAACAGCTAGCAAAGACTTCATTGAAGAAGAGAGATCAGTATCCAAAATTGTTCAAATATCAACAAGCTCGTCTCAAGCGACGTCAGTATTGACTGAAAGTAAACTCTTCAGCGATCACGATGACAAAACTAAAGCATCAGATAAGACTGAACCTGAAAAAGACTTCATTGGAGAGATGGAAGAGAAAATTCAGGAGTTAAAATCTGAATTCTCTAAAGAAGCCATGAAAGTTGACAAAAAGGATGAAAAACTTGATTCCGTAAAAGGTGATGAAGGACAAACAAAAGGTGCTGAAGCTAAGGAAACAGTAACAAATGGAGAAGATGTAGAAAAGGCTGAACTCGACGACCAAGTGCCTGATATGTCTGAGTTAAACAGAAGATGTTCCAATCTTCTTGAAGACATTTCTCATGGAGCATTAATTAGGATTGACTCCAGTCATGTGACTCATGGTAAGAACTAGTTTAGTCCGTCTGTTTGGTAGTAAATAGAATACACTGGAGGTTGCAATAAACACTGTATTCTTGTAGATCTTGCTTCGAAGTTTTCCAAAACACCACCACCGTCACCCGTAGACCTTATTAATAAATCTAAGGCAGAGGAAGGTCATGGCGAGAAGCACTTCGGGCTGCAACTCAAAGGTAAGACTAGACTAATTTAGTATACTATGCGTCGAACTATTGTTTTTAACATGACTTTTAGAGATAAAGTTTTAACCTCTCTCTCTTTTAAACGTGTGTTGATGTAACTAATAAAATGTTCTCACCAAAGCACAGTAGAATCACATAGACCCATCGACCGCTAAGAGTAGCCAATCATAAGCTAGTTTAGTAACACGCCATTCAATATAGGTTCCGATCCGTCATTATTGGATGCAAACCGCCAGTCACCAAGAGCGTCTTCCGCTGGAGACAGCCTCATCAGCGAGACCGAAGCACACCAAAGTGGTTAGTACCATAACGTAACCCACAAATTAACTAATTGAGTAGAATCACATAAAAGCTAACGAAAATATGACTATAACGCAAGCAGTAGTGGCAAAGTAGAGTCATAGCGAAACTTTACTCTTAATTTTAGTATCCCATCAAATATAGTTTGCCACAGATCTCATCATATGCCTAAATAGCATGTGTGTGATAGTATCATAATAGTAATAGTCATGAGTAATAAGACTTTAAATAATTTTAGATTTGAGTACATAAGCACTATGGTAGTTATTACGAAAATGCACAAAAATATTGTTATTAAACTGTTGGATTTATCGAGTAATGTAAAGATTTGAAAATGTACGAATAATGATAGTGCTTTGTCGCAGTTTTTCCAATAATTTGTAAGCACACTGTATTTTACTTTCTTGCGGAGCCCTTACATTGCTATAGGTAAGTGGACCGACAAGCTAAGATCATCCAATTATGTTTATTTTCAAATCGCTTGTTAACTTCTTTACGGGAGCAAAATTATGTTTATTGTTTTTTAATTAGCAATTATTTTCATCTGTATCATTCACGTTTTGAGTAACGTTTCGCTTTGATTCTGAATCTTCATTTATTTTGACCATTCGTCATTCTATTGTATGTCATTCAATGTCGTGTATAAAGTAAAGATATTCTTTAAATAATGTAAAGTCACGCTATAAGAGCTTTCAGCCTTATATCATCTCACCTTTATACATTGAAGCACTAGACGAAATGTACATAGTGGTGCTTTTAATATCTTTTGATGTACATTTTTATGATACTTACATGTCATAATGTATGTGTTTGTCTTTGCAGAAGTATTGATGGAAGCATCCAAAGTTCTGACTGAAGCCGCCAGACCGAAATCTCCTGTCAAACATGTGGCAGATAACCTTACTTTTGTCAACGTTGACCAACCAACAATCACCAGTGGTGCTATGGAACTAGTTGATAGAACTATCGAAAAGAGTATTGACGTCATAGACCAGATTAAGCAAGAGCAATTAGCAGTCAAAATGGAAGAGATGCAGAAGTCAACTTCTTCTGAAACTTTCTTCACTGAATCCAAAATCGAAACATCTACATCTTCGTCATCAGTCCGTAAAACGTATGAAGGCGGAGAACTGAAATTCCAAAGTATTGATCCTAAAACTGTCATGTCCGATATGATTGCCAAGTTCGGTACTACTGACGAATTTAGCACTATCCTAACTCATAAAGAGACAGAAACAAGAAAGATATCGGGTCAAGAATTCTTTACAGAAACGAAACAAGTTTCATCTTCTGATGATGATTCTTTAATTATTAAAACCGAAACAACTCACGAGTTGAGAGGCCAAGAACATGAGACTAAAGAAAAAACTGTAGTTCGTAAAGAAGGTGACCAAACGGAAACATCGCAGAAGAAATTAGAGAGAGCACATGAAGCTGCCGCTAAGAGATCTGATATTGAAACTAAAACTGTCTTCAAGAGCACAGACGATACAGATTTAATTAAAGTTGAAAGAGAATTCTCTGAACAAGGCCTATACACTGGTCGTCAGACGAAATCGGAAGAAAAAATGACGGCAATCAAAGATGAAACAGTGAAAAAGAAGCACGAAGTCAAAATATCCGAAAGAGAAATGTCGCATGAGCAATGGGGGAAGGAATACTTTACTGAACCAGGAGAACTAGAAGACATTGTAGAAGATGAAGACTCAAAATCAAGAGTCGCTTTTGTTGATTCCACGTTGAAAATTATTGAAAAAGATGAGGTAGTATCAAGCGTAGAACTGTCAGAAAAGGGGAAAGTTATCAGCTCTACAGTAGAACACCATAAAGAAGAATCAGTAATTGAAAGTAAAGAACACGATGATCTTAGCTCTGACGCTTCGCACGCACCAAGCTTTAAGAGTGAAGCTACTGGCACTGGCCGACGCGACTCTTCTGAAGCTAGTCCTAGAAGCAAGTCAAGATCTTTCAAGAAAGATGATGAAGTATATGAAGTTGACTTTATCAAAGAAATTAAAATATCGACGTCACCAGTAAAGAGTACTTTTAGTCGTACTGGGTCTCAAGATACACACTCAGAGTCCGAAGCGGCTCCTGATTTACCTCACGATGACAGAACCGGGGACACTCCTAAGAAAGAAAAACATCAAAGATCTCCAATTAAGTTGCCTCAACAGCAACTTCAAGATCAAGTCTGGGAGGTATCTATACAAAAAGCAGATTCATTCGAAATGGCGGATGAAATCCCAAAACCAAAAGTTATATCAATCGAATCTACAAGCACATCAACTAAAAAAACTGAAAGAGACACTTTTCAGGAAATCAGAACAGTTGTAGAAACTAAAACTGAAGTTATGAAGACATCCAAAACTGACATGTCGCCGGTTACATTTGAGCTTTCAGATGATATGAGCACGGCGTCCAAAGATCTCATGATGAAGTCCGGTGAAAGTCTGGATACGGAATTTATGATCAAGTCCCTAGAGTCCCACGAAGGTGAAATGTTGCAAAAGTCTATTGACTCTACAATGAGTGCTGAGACTCTGCAACCATCCGAGTTTTCAACTGAAGCAGACTCTGCGTATTTAACCGGGACAGATCACAGAAGGGAAGAAATGAAACTAATAAAAGAGAAAAGTCTCGAAGACATCTGCAGTAGCGGTTACGATACGGATCTTTCTTCTGCCGAGTTTCAAGGAACGAAACTTGAGTCAGAAAGGGTAGATTTGGATTCTCTGATCTCCGGCCAACCATTAGCCGACTTGTCAGTTTTGGAAAAAACTATCGATGAAGTCAAACAGTCACTTGAAGCCGCTCAAGGTGAAATTATTAGTGAAAAAAGTGATGGAAGCAGTAAATACAAGCAATCTCCTTCTGAATTTCAGTTCAAACTCTTAATTAGTCCCGACAGACCTGAGGTTATAAAGGAAGAAGCTCAGCCTCAACAAGCTGATGACAAAAAAGTAATCGATAAAGATGAGCATACTCTAGATAGTCAAAGGTCTGATAGCGTCTCACATAAAGCGAGTTCTCAGGAAGAAACTACAACTTCTGATGAAGAGAGAGATACCGTACACATCAAGGAATCAAGCCCACCGCTAGATGCCGATCTATCAATCAAGTCAGACAGTGGCCCTCATTCAATCCTAGAAACAGAGAGTGAGATAATCCTATCAGAACGTGACAGTTCTTCTAAGGGAAGCCCGGAAATCAAATTGCGGGTAAATAAGCATATGAAGACTAAACTTGGCGTTGGAGATAGACGATCAGCATCAGAAATAGAAGGCTGGTCTAGTTCGGGAGAGAGTCATTATCAAAGCTTCGAACATTCTGAGAGTAGACCTCTGTCCTCAGATATCGAGGTGATGATGACTGCACAAAGTGGTACAGAATTTGAAACAGCGTTGACAAGTCACGACTTGTCTTCACAGTCTTTGAGAACATCTAAGGACTACTACACAGCTGCGAGCTCTCTCGCATCAAGAGATAGTATGAGGAGCCTTGACTCCGACGGCTCAAGTCACGTGGCCAGCATTGACATATCTGACGCATCAGAAACTTTAGTACCATCAGCAAATGAATTAAAAGAAGAGTTGATGGAAAGCAGTACTTATGTAGAACAATTCCTTCACGAACCAGAAAAAGAAACAAAAGTCAAAGATATAAGCGATGATGAAGATGAAGAAGGTAAATCAGGACTTGTTGAACATCTTGGGAAAATGAAACGTTCACACGAAATGAGATTTCCACCCAAAGATTTAATTCCGGAACATTTTCCTCTAGAAGGGGCTTCAGAGAGTATTGAAACTGAAGATCGAGATGGCTCTGATACTACAATATCTAGTCAGTTTAAAACTGATGAAGTATTGTCATCATCAATCTCAAAACTAGATATGCCATCATCTCAGTCTCATTCAGAACTAGATGATATTAAAGAACAAGTAGTAAGCAAGTCATCAGCTCATGATTTAGAAGCAATACCTTTTTCTATAACAAAAATTGAAAAGCCCCAAAGGGAATTTGTTGATGTTGAAAGTGAAATAATTCCTGTCGGTTCATCAGAGTATGAAGATATTGTAAGATTTGGCAGTGTTACTCCTGAACCAAAGAAAACAGCAACAGAAGAATCGTCTATAGTAAAAACAACAATACATGCGGATGAAAGCACTCCGGCTGAAAAAGTCGAAGTAACGGAAGTTTGTCAAAAGAAGATTGTACAAGAAATAAGCGTTGTCCCTTTTCCTATAACTGAAGTACCAGCGAGTCAAAGAGAATTCGTTGATATTGAAAGTGAAATTATACCAGAAGGATCAATGCAATATGAAGAAATTCTTAAATCAAAGAGTGATACTTCAGTACCAAAAACTAAGTTAGAGAAATCAGCCGCCAAAACGCCTGATTCTCAACTAGATAGCAAGCAAAGCTCAACATCTAGTCTTAAGACGCACGAACATTTATCCACGCCACATACACCTCTTTCTGCACCTAGTCAAAGCTCAATTTCCACTGACAATGGTCGCGAATACGTATTAGATGACATGTACGATATTTCTGAAACACCAGAGTTAAAATCTGAACAAGTTACTGAAATCAGTAAGTCTGAGCTAGTAGTGACCACAGAAGAACGATCAATTCCTTATGATAAAGAGCAGGAATCACCAACGAGTGATGAGTTTGAAATGGTTGACAAACCAAGTGAAATGGACGACTTTGTAGTCATTGAAGAAGTAGCGAGAGAAGCCCAAGAGACTGATCAAGAAGGAAAAAGCCTGCAAATCCAGGCAACAAGGTATGTAAAGAAACATGACACTGAAGTTGAAGAATACTTATCAAAGACTTCAAAGAAACAAGATAGCACAAGTTCTGCGTCTACTTCTTTATCAGACGAAGAATTATTACAGTACGAACTTGAGCAAAGAAGGCTACAAGCCCAAGAGTTGGCTGAAATTGAAGCTGGCAAGCGATGGGTACAGATGCAGTTCGAAGGTGACCCACGATATGACTACGAGAGAGTTCCACTCGAAGATATCAAAGAAGAAGAGATGACTGACTTCGATGCGAGCAGAATCGGAAGTTTAAGCTCCCAAAAGGAATCGATCGGCAGCTTTGGAAGTTTCAGAAATTCTTACGGAAGCCTTTCTGAGTCAGAAATGGCGTCCCGTATTCGGTTCAGAGTAAAAGGTGAAAATGATGACATTTCAATCAGCTCTTTACAAGAGTTTGAAAACCTCGAAAGAGCTCTAATGGAGCAATATCAACAGAACTCATCTTCCTCACAAGATTCATTGAATGGATCTTTACCGAGAAGGTATATCTTGAGTAGGAGTCAAGGAGACGATATATCAGTATCAAGTTTGAAAGAATTTGAGGGTCTTGAATCGGCATGCTTAGAGGCACTACGAGCGGAAATATTAGCAAAACAAAAAGAAGCTTTACTTCTGGCAGACCCTAAAGAAGTAAGCTCAAGTTTCTTGGAAAGAGAGAAGCGATCTTATAGCGGTAGCTCTGAAAGTAGCCCTCCACAAAAGGGGGGTAGTCCGTCACAAAAAGGAGGAAGTCCATCCCAAAAAAGTGGAAGCCCTTCGCAAAAAGGTGGTAGTCCATCTCAAAAAGTAGGCAGCCATGGCAGTCCGTCCCAAAAGATGTTGACCGATTCTGCGGCTATTAGAAAACTAATAGACCAGCAAATGGCATTAGACCCAAAAATACAGGAAGCAATGGTTCCTAAAGTTGTAACAGTAAAGAAATATGACAGCAAAGGTGCATTCTTTGTACCGGTACCTGCTGAAGGAGCAGAAAAGTCTGAACCTTGCGAAGTGACAGAAGATTGCAAGAAGTCATCATCATTCGTTTGCGCCGCTGCACCCAGCGACGGCTCAGCAGAATCCATCCCCGGTGATTGTGAGGAAATGATGAAAATATTGGACCAGGAAGAGAAATCAAAGAAATCGGAAACTGTGACAAAATCCTTTACTGACGGAGGAGTGATTGAAGTAGTCCGAACTACGACTGTTATCCAACAGAAATTCGTAGACGGAAAGAAGGTTTCTGAAACTGTAACCAGTAGCGATGGTGACGGTGCTATGGACATACCAGCTAGACCCAAACAGTTCGAAGAAGGCCCTATGTCTTTTGGCTCTGAAATGTCTTCATCCATAACATCTCAGCCTTCAGAACTGGACAGCTTAATGACAGTAATGGAACGCCATGATGGCGAAGTGGTAACAGTGACGAAGCAAACGATAGTCCTTACTGGTGAGAAGCCTGAGGACCTGGAATTCTCCAGGGAAGGAAGTGGCGTCCGTGAGCTATCGCCCTCCTCCGGGAGGTCGATCAGCCACAGCGCCATCTCCTATTCTGGTAAACCTTTTACAGATCCAGCTAGTGGTTCTTGGAGTGGACAAGATGAGGAGTTGAGCTCGTCGGGGAGTTTCAGCAGGTCAGTAGATTAGTATCTTTTTTATACATACTAATAAACTGATAATTTATCAAAATATATTATATGACTAAATGAATTAAACAAAACCATTCATAAAAGTCGAACTACATAATTATTAATATGTCTTGGATAACTTAAATTTTCCAAATGTTTTAACTCAGGATATCAAATATTTTCAAATCCACAGTCAGCAAACTTTTCTATATCTACTTGGTAGGTAAGCTTGATGATTACGCCTAATCTACCTCCCTATACTGATGTCATAAGTGCGAAGGAAGGCAATAGCCAGAAAAAGCCTCGCAAAGGGCCTGGTAGTGAGAATTATCAGATAAGATCTAAAAGACTCAGTCATCATAACTAATCTTCACCTTTTTAGAGCCCGAGCTGACCTGATGCTGGGCAGCACTGACAGCTTAGAAGCCACCAGCTCCAACGCGACCCGAGCTACCTACAACTACGAAGTCGATACTCCCATGACAGGCAGTCTTACGTCTGGAGGTAAGTTGAACTTGCATTATAATAAGATTTAATATTAATAATGATGTTACTAAAATATGTATATCAAAGATTATTTTATTAGGAACTGTTAAGGACTATTTTGGATAGCGTATTGTTTATTTTATCTATTAGAAATCGGCATTCTGTAGCCATACCATGACCTCTTAGATAGCGTCTCAAGATCCAAGCAGATCAGTTTAGGTTAGCGTTTCAATTCGTACCGTGACCTTATTTAAACAATATCGCACTTGAATCGCCATCTCTTTGAATGAATGAACAAACCATTTTGCTGATCGGCTAATTGCGTCACTTCCTCTAAGAGAAGTTATTAAGGTGCGTTCGAAAACCTTAATAATTAAAATGACGGAAAGTTACGGTTTTTAAGAGAACCTCTTAAAAATCATAAGTATTATTCAAAACGAACATTGGTTTGTTTATACACACGATAATTATTGTTATCTAATTTGTAATCATAAAATGTTGGAACTATAAAGTATTTGTTGCTCCAGAAACCAATATTATTTATAATTTTAAACAGATATCCAAAATAAAATTACGATTTAAGTGTTCGGAATGTCACTGGCAAAGATCATAAAATTCATAGAATATAAAATAGACATAGATTAAAAAATAGACATAGATTATAATTTATAATACAGACATAGATTAAATATATTATAATAGGTATATTTTTTGAGCGTTTAAATTATTACCTTCAAGCTCGTTTGATATACATTGCGATTGTTAAAGATTTATTTCTATTATGGATTTACCAGGAATTTACCAGGATTTATAAGTTAAGTCTCAGAATTCTAGAGCCTTGTCGCTCTCGCTTCATTGGGGAAATTCGGGATAAAACAAAGCATATCCTACATATTTATATTGATAGTCATATTTACCCTCGTAAATACCTAGGTAGGTTGAGCGCAGGGATGTACGAGTTGGTACTCTACTCGTACATCCCTGCGCTCAACCCACACTATACAGTACTACAACCCGCGCTCGTATTTTATAAAAAATAATTTAATTTATAAAGTGTAAAATCGCACATTTTAATCAATTCTTTCAGTAGAATATCGTTAAATTATTTGCAAAAATGCATTGTTTTTAATAAGGAACAATTAAACATTAATAATTAACTAAAGTACATACTTATTGTTGTTAAAAATATCAACAATGGTTCAATTTATGTTAGAAAAATGTATCTTTTATTGAATTGCTAATTTTGACAGCTGAGACGCTTTACCAAAGCCGCAATAGACGCTCATGGTACCAAATGAATGAACGAAAACATATTTAGTATGACAAATAGCGAATCAGTTTAGGTAATCTGCAAAGCAACTACAATTTGTCACTTATTGATGTCATGGTACGAAAACTGACAGCGAATCAGTTTAGGTCCGCATTTGTATCGCGCTAAGAGGTCATGGTATGGCAGCTGGTCTCAAAAACAAGAGTATTAAAATAAAAATAAACAGTATTTTTACAAAACGGATATACTAATTAGATCCACAAATTGTTAGAATATGTTTTTTTAAGCTAAGAGCTATCTTTTGTCTACTATGTATGTACTTAGTCACTCAGGCTTAATTTTTATACACTTTCTGAAAAATAACAGCCACAAAATGATCTATTACAATGATATCCATGATCCATATCGATTAATCAATACAGGAGAAATTGATGACTCATCCATTTGATTGGGATTCCAACCAGGTATTTCATCCCTAAGGACCGTGCTTTAAGCTTCATATAAATCCCCAATGAATGTAATAGTTAAAAATATACGTATAATCTGTATTGAATCTTGAACTGTGCTTTTCTATGTAATCATATGCTTTACCGACAAATCTCTATTTAGTGTAATGTATTTTAGTTATACTATTAACGACCCTGGATTTGCTTCCAATAGTTATACTTCTTAGATTTTATCAAGATTTAAAATTACAATTTTGATAATATCATTCTAAGAATTAAGATTTTCTGAAATTAGATCGGAATTCTCAAAGTCTTCATCAAACTTACAAACTTTCTTCTCTATAATATTAGTATAAATATAGAGCCTTATTCATAACTGCTTATTAACATCATATGTAGCTACTGAATGGTTTGTCTCTTTCCGACATCTGCTATTCTCCAAAGAGCAAAAAAGACAAAACACTTCAGAACAGTAAGTTATAGGGCGTGTATGACTAAGGCGGTTAGGTATTAATATACATATAATCTTAGTATATAATATTTAATGTTATCATCATGTCTAAAGCGGCAATGACATATGTTATCTAAATTTTGCTTATTATGTGCCTGCGATCTTCTAACCATTGGCTTATACTTATGCGTAGTATCAAATTATATCGTTGTTATTCCTCGGTTTGTTGCGAAATGTACACTAAAGAACAGAGGACAAAGTTATATAGGACATGGTTAAAAGGACAAACGACACACCAGTCGATAGAGTCGACTTTTACTTGTATGCTGTGGGGCATCAAATTTGTTCCGGGAGAGTCCGGCAAATGTCAATCATCATCAAAGTTAGCAAAATTACCATCAGTTGTATTTATTATATCAATTGGCTTGAATCTTTGGCATCTTTCCTTGATCATACTGTCATAATAACGACCCCTGCATGATGACATACTTCTTTCTCGTTATAATTTCGTTATCTACTTTTATTTATAAAGTTTTTCAAATCGAGCTCGTTTTTTTTACACAATTATTTGTCACCGAGCTGCTCCGTTAATTAATATTAGTTATCTTACCAAAAGATCTCTAAAAAATCTTCACAAGGTCTAAAAACTTTCTAAACAACAAAGCTTTCCTGAAGCACAGTAGAGCTCATACAAAGAAAGAATATTAAAGCTTACGAATACTCTAATCAATTCTATTTCTTCACCACATCGGAGGCAATCCAAATTTAAAAATATATATGAAATAGACGTGATCAAAACATTTATTATTTAATTATAAATCGGTCAATAGTTACTTATTAATCAACATGACAATTTCGCAACAAATCACCAATCTAAAATCCAGCATGCTCATTCCCGCTTCCACCAACCTGACCATACCAGCAACCCACCAAGCTTTACTAATCACGAGTTAACAGCGGTACCGGGTGCAGGGTCCAACACGATGGTTTCCTCGCTGGATACCCTGGATCCTGTGACTGCGGTCCAGTTCGAGAGCCTGGAGCATCAGTCGGGGAGCGAGCATCAGTCCGGGGATTATGAGGTGCAGGAGCCAGATTCTGATACTGAGCGATTGGTAAGAAGTCATATTTTTTCAATCTTCTCTATGATGTACAAAATCCGGTACCCTAAAGGTCTGACGGTACTTCATTTATAAATCGAGAACGACTGGACCGACTTTAATGACATTTATCTCAAGTAACATCTTTACAACTAATGTTAAACCGAAATATTTTACGAGTAGATTGTCAAATGACAATCTTTTAAAAAGATCATGATACATAACCTCCTCTTGGGCTTCGCCTCAGTCAGGAAAAAAGTCATCTGCAACATCTTCCAAAGTAACAGCATTTACAGTAATATGTTTACCCATTTATACATATATCTTTTCCCTTTCACTCCAGGAGTTGGACGGCAAAGTACCCCAAGCCAAGGAACGGACCATCATGTTCGACAGCACAGACACCCTGAGTGCCGTCAGCGGGGACGGCTCCGTCAGGGAGGCGGCCATTGAGGCACCAGCTGCCACCTTCTACATTGGAGATACGCCTATTGTTAGAGGTAAGATTATATCTAGATACAAAATCAAAACATCATGTTATTACAAAATCGTAATAAAGATTTTTTTTACATTTCTAATTAATAAAGAATTACGTCCATTAGCTAATTGTTGATTTAATTGACGTCTCAGAGTACGGTAGTAAGAATTTACTGACTAAGGAATTAATGCATTGCGCTAAATTAACAAACTATCCCTAGTTATTTTCCAAAACAGAAGAATTTCATTCACAAATTTTCAATTTTTTAACTTAGCTTTGGTTGTTTAATAGCAGTTTGTTCTTTTGATCTTCTTCTTCTTATCGAGTGGATGGTCAACCTGACCAATCCTGGTGTCAGAGTTATTGAGCCGACAAAGGCCCCTGACATGGCTCATGTAACGACTACTATCCGATAATTGATAATCCAACACATTACCAATTATTTTCTTATGTTTATTTACTGTCTCTTTAAAATACATTATTGCCCACCCCAAACATGCACAATTAAGTCTTAAGACGACATTAGCGCAAGTATTTTGCTGTTATAAGTAAACTGTTCTTCTCAATCTAGGAGAGAAGAAAGAAGATGAAGACTCGCAGCCGACCCTGTCTGGAAGCTGCCCCGCCTCCCTGCCTCCCGCGACACAACCCTCACCGCCGGTCCCAGCTCAAAGAAGGTACCTCTCACATCATCCTGTACATATTGTATCATAGTTACTTCTAGAACTTACTTAAACTCACCGTCTTTGAAAGTCCTTGCTGCAAGATTAATTTATTTCATCTGCTATGTTTAACTATTTTACATTTAGTTTTAGTCAACTTATCATTGTACATAACATTTTTTAGGTTAATTTTTTCACACACAGCGCTTACTAAATTTTTCTTCTTTATTTATTTGGTCTCGAGGCAATCTTATTTTGCTAAATTATTAGTATCACGCTTCATATTATTATTTTGTATTATTTTTTTAGTATCGTTAATACGGAAATATATAAAGACCATCGCAGATTACAGTCCAGACAGTCTTTAGACAGTTCGACGCAGTGAAGTCTCTTTGTGGTCTAACAAGAGTTGTTGGTAAAATTCGTTGTAAAAGATAGAAAATATGAGGCTGGAGAAAAAGTCTGTTAGTCGTCTTGTCTGTAGCCTGCGCTTCTTCATAACTCTTCATAAACTAGTAGACAGTCTTAAAATTGTCTGGACTAAGATCTGCGCAGTCTAACAGTACCTAATAAACAACCGTTGTTGCAGCTGCTATTGTCTAAGTCACTCCCAAGATAAGCTCGACAAATAGGTACATTACTTCTTTAACTAAAAGCTTCTTTATTTAATTTGCTTGCTTAAATGCTTATTTTAATCACCTACATATTATCAGATACATTATTTATTTTATCGACGCCATCTTTATTATCACGCCTTATCAAAGAATTTTGGTTGCTTTCATTTTTAATTGCGTGTGTGGTTTTCGTTTTTAATTTGTTTATTGGCATGTTTTTTGATTAGGGTTTAAATACCGATGGTACATTTTGAAGTATTGTGGCTTAAAACTATTATATGTATACCCAATATACTAGCTTTGAATCCCATATAATCTAGGTGTGGTTATTTATTATTTGATTGAGATTTGAGAATATTTTTCAAAATTTTCTTGTTTTTTTTTTCAGATCCCTAACAACGCTAACGAAATCACAGACAACAAACCTAGATGGAGCATCAAAGGACTAATCCCATCATATTGTTAGAAAAACTCCTCCCTTTTTCATTTTGACTTTCTTACTTTACCATTCTTAGAATGTTTTGTATTTCTCGCAAAAGTTGCTTGGCGAAGCACATTGCTAAGATCGAATTTTCATCAAAATCGAATTCACTGATCTAAAGTAACGTCACAATCCACTAAATCATTACTTTAACAAACACCTCTACTACAAAGACATTAAACCTGATAGTGCAAACGAAAATGCACTTAATGTGCTCGCTGGTATGTCCAAAATAGAATAGACGATGCATTTAGAATTTCCCCTGACAAATTCTTGTTGCTCAAATTTTCTTTCATTATATATTGTCAAAATTCAGACAAAACCTTGCTATATCCCGATCTTGAAGTAGAAAGACCGTTGTTGACATACGAGTACATCTACTTATCTCTCTCACTAATGCACAATAATATAACTGTCTCACTCGCACAATGCGTTGGTGGCGTGAAACGGCAATACTATTGTGTACTATTGTGTGCAGTTAAAGTGAATGTCCATTAGTCGAACTAATATTTTGCTACATATGATAAAGTTGGTTGGTGCTACCATCAGTATGATGCGTTGCTATGCTACGCTATGGCTATGCTATGGTATGATTGTTGGATACCAAGCCTAGCATAGCAACATATATTATTGCTCTGGTGGAGACATCCTAAGTTGACTATATAAATTGAAAGCAAATTTGAGAAATAAGAATTGATCCTATTCACTTAGAAAGTCATTTATATGGCAAGTTAGGCCATTAGATTTTGGATAGTATTTTGGTACTGAATTTTGTACTGTATTGTCAAAAGACAAAGGTCCATGTTTCTTTGAACTAGATAGCGCTTAGCTTAGTTTTGGAGATATGCTTATTCTGAAATTATTATAACACTGTAGAAATATTTTATAAATTAGAACTACAGTTTCTGATGTTACAAATTTTTGTATCGAAATTGATAGGAAGCAAGATGAGAATGACATAATTTCGGAAAAAATAACATCTGATTTGGATCTTGCACAATTTCTTACATAAGTAGATAGTAAATATACTAATGTGTAACATAAGTTAACTCTGCTATTTATGTATTTAACTGAATAATGTAGAGAAGTAACTGCTTTACTAAATGGGGGTGACATGGTGCAGGGGAATCACATAATGGTATCTTTTTGTTTTCTTTTTGTCAAAATCGCTCGTCTCTGTCGCTCACCTGTACCGTGCCATCTCTCTTAAGCACGTTTTATGTTAAATATTAAAAATAACGTTATAACTCGTTAGCTGTATAAACATTTGTTCCAAATATCGTTTTTTCGTATAATTTCTAAGCAAAAACTATGTTATTCAGTTGTTATGCATTACGAGATAAATCCAAAGGGAAAAAGCTTGCTCACTTCCAAAATTTAGGTTAATTTGTAAAAAATACTAGGAATGTTATCGATTTAGAAGTTTGGTTATGGAGGGACCGAGGTGAATAGATTTGGATAGACATTTTGGTACTAAACTTTGTAATGATGATAGATCAGGTCATGATAATATAAATAATGATATTTCAGACCATGACACTATTAATAATGATAAAGGAACTGCTGTTAGTGACGTAAATTATGAAGGAATCATTAGAATTGATGATGGTAATGATAAAACAGCTGTTAATGATGAAGGAATGATAAGAAATGATGTAGTACCAACGGAAGAGACTGATATCGATAAAGACGGTACATGCTTAGCTAACACTGCAGCTGATGAAGCAATTGTAACGCATATCAGCTCCATAACTCTAGTCGAATAATTTAGAAATAACGCTTGAAATAAAATAGTTAATTTTCCAAAAATAAGTGTGCTTAAGATCAATGTTAAGTATTATAGCTACTCAAATGTCGCTTATAGCTCGTATTAAGTTTTCAAAAAAATAAAAAATCAATTTTATGTTGCAATATTGAAATGTTTTCACGTTGTATTTGTAATGCTGAATATTCTATCGATTTAATACTTAATATATTATTGAATATTGAATAAAAACGCTATGTCTCATATTTATTTGTGACTTTTATTAGTGACTGCCGATCAGATCAGAAGGATTATTTTTTGCTAAATAACATAGCGTCAGAAATAAAAGGAAGACCATGAATTTTAACATTTGATGTTGAATTTCGTTCAGATTAATGAAGAGCTACTAACATTGCCGTAAGGACATAACATAGAAATAATTCAAATGTGTTCCATTTTCAAACTTTGAGTGCAACTTTGTATTCAACAGGAGGGGAGACATTTTGAGCATTTGATAAATTGATTAATTTTGTATTAAAAAAGTTAAAATTCATGGTCTTCCTTTTATTTCTGACGCTATGTTATTTAGCAAAAAATAATCCTTCTGATGAACCCTTTCGATCGGTATGATAAAGCTACAGGGTGATTTTTTTTTCGTGTAGCGGGTTCGATTCCCGGTTCAAACGTGTAATTATTCAAAAATCTATGAATGCAGTTAAAATTGTTTTTGAAATTAAAATAATGTCTTCTTTCAGTAAAATGTTCTATCTACAATATTTAAGGTACTTTCCCTCCATGTGGCATGGCCGTGGGACGCCCTGTATATACTATAGGTATAGGTGCTAGAAATAAATAAAAATACATAAAAAACAATCAACTATAAAATTTTATTGACAAAGAAATATCAAATTACATCAGATTTTAATATGAATTTCATCAACTTGGCACTTCAGAACAAAAATTCAGATTACAAAAAATCTTATGAAAACTTTTCAAATAAGAAATCTTTCCTGTCGATTTCCTATTCAAATAATTTTCATTTTAAACCTTATGACCTAGAGAAAAATGCTTATATTTAAATAATATGGCATTTTAACAACATTTGAATAATATTATCAACAAACAAGAATAATTTAAACAAATAAATAGATTTAAAAATAAAGTCTTCACTTTGGTGGTATTTGTGTAAAGAATTGAAATACGTGATTATCAAGATTAACACTTAATGCTATGTAATATGACTGATTATTGCTTGATGTTTTCACAGCGAATCGAATTCGGATACATCACTTGTCTGCAAACAGAAAAATAAATTAAATTCCTTCAAAATTGCTAGTGAAAAAAGCACAGAGCATTCTAAGTGAGCTGTATCTAAGTGAGCGATTATACTCGTTGTACCAGAGTTAAGTGCGTTCAAACAGACAAAAGAACAAACCACAGAGCATATGTACTACGTTAGTACATATAACTCAATGCCACAGATAACTTTTTTATTAGACTCTTCATCTTTATGTAATTAGAATACATTCTTTAAAGGTTTAAAAAATAATGAACATTGGTAGTAGTATAAGTGTAGGAGCTGATATTATAGGCGAGAAAGGTAGTGGAAGTATGTATAAGAAAAGAGACTTTAAGTTACTCAAAAAACGGCGAAAATTGGGATGTAAGTGTGTCACAACCTCAATGTCTTACATTTTTTGTAATGAAAATAATTGCGGGTAGTTCAAAGTGAAGGATGTAAACACGCCATTCCAACCAGTCTACCAGTGACCTTGAGTGGTGTGATTAATAATGAGTGCAAATCGTGCGAGTTCAAAAAGTAAGTAAACGCTTGAGTCAGATAGTGTAGGTTAGAGTATGATAGTGTAAGCTTGCGTAAGATAGTGTAAATAAGAGGTATAAGCTGATAAGGTTGCGGAAGGTTGTGTAAGATGGTGTAAGCTTTTGTAAGTTTTTGTCAGATAGTGTAAGGTAGTGTAAAGCGCTGGAATACGCACTAGGTCCGGTTTGTAAAGGTGCACGTGCGGTAGAAGGAAGGTGGAGCCAAGATCACGCTCGGCCATGGTGTGTCCCCCCTGTGTGCATGGGGGAATAGTGAGGACATATATGGAACATAAAAATAAAGGAATCTACGAAGATGCTCTAGGTAAGCTATTAAGGAGCCTAAATAAGACGTAGTGTTGAGCATAGGTCATTATTAAATCATAATAATTAATTAAGTTCGTCATTAACAAAACATATGAATAAAGAAATGACAGTTGAATACAATTTTGAATTAATCAAAGAAATGTACTGATATCTTCAGTGAGATGAGAGGCCTTGCACAGCAGTGGGACATTAAAGGCTTATACTTTTTTCTTATTTTTTCAAAGAATAGTAAGGAACCAGAAAAATAATAAACATAAATTTTAATGATAAAGTAATTATTGGTATACCAAAATAAGCTGGAACAAAAAGGTAATAGGTATATCTAAGCTAGTCTGTTTTTGATAAGGTTATACCTGATGTGTGAGACGCGTGGAGGAGGCAGCGCGGCCTGTGCTGGCTGGAAGGGTGCCACCCACAGACCTGGCTTCAGACAGAGTCCTGGAAAGGAATTTGGAGTAAGTTTGGATAGTATAGATAGAGGCCTTTAAGAGACAACTGGAATTAACAATAGTATGTAGCAGTCATGGCGTAGTTTGACTAAGCGATGTTACTGAAGCGATGTCGACTAATTGATTACGATTGTTAAGCATCGTGCAGTTCGACTCCTACTTAGATGGGTGGCCGATATTGGCATTTCTATCGGAGCGCTACCTTGCTTCGGAGGGCACGTTAAGCTTATAACATTGACCATGTGAGGGTACTTCCAACCCTTGGAATGCGGTAACTCCGATGTCTTCTGTTCACCCGCGACCACGAGAGGAGCAATCCTCTCGAAACGTCGGGAAATAAAAAGTAAGTTATTACTTTCTTTATAAACTAAGCGAAAAAACCCGTGTGAGTACGTTTACTGTGGTTTAATTAAGTTCCAAACACTACAGTGTGCTTGTGACTTATTGTCTTTAATTACAAAGTTAAGGTACTTACAATTCACCAATCCTTCTCTCCCCATCAGTCCATTCTGATAAATCATCGTGACTGCAAAAACAAATAAATATTAAGAAACAAGTTTTGAAATGCCATCCATGTTTTCGCTCAACCTGGGAATTGAACCCGGAACCTCAGTCTTGGCAGGCAAGTGCACATACCACTAGACCACCTAGGCAAGTCGACATAACAGGATATGAATAAACCGAAACACAATTTAATATGTCCCTACGAAAAACGGCAGCTCTCAATTAATAAAATTATTTTCCCACCTGTAAGATTTCCTCAGCGAGTCGAATCGTCCCATGTCCTCAAGATCCTGCTTGTTTACTGAAGACAGGTCGTCTCTGGCGTCCATCATGACGTCTTCAGGTTTCACTGTTGTTGACACTTTAAAGCCGGCTGATACTAGGGCTCCTAAAAAAATAATTAGCCTGTAATGTCCCAGTGCTGGCCAAAGGCGTCTCATCTCACTGAAGACATTAGTACAGATTAAGCAGAGGATTAGACGTAATCACCACGCTTGCCTAATGCGGCTTGGTGATCTCAAACTCAAGCCATGTTATAAAGTTAGGAAATATCATTTCGCTCGACCCAGGAATTGAATCCGGGACCTCAGTCTTGGCAGGTGAGAGCACATACCACTAGACCTCTTGGAAATTAAAATCGTAAGCTACGTTTTTCAGGGAGAATAATGAATGAGAATTGATCATTTCAAACTCGACGCCTGGAAAACTACTTTAGAACAAAGACCTAGCATTTTTGCTAACCTTGCTTATTATGTCTTTCCTTATGCGCACTGTAAGATGACTCGAGACTGTGTTTTCTTCTCATCTGGAAATGAAAAGGCTGATAAGATTAAACATTCGGGCATTAAGGGAACAGTAAAATTGGTGTCAAGAAACCCTACCTCATCATTCCCAACGATAGCTCCCGACTCCAAGTAACTGATCAGCTTGGCCTCACTACTGAGTTCCAAGCTTCTCTTCCGGGCCATCTCTCTGGATTCCCTCATCTCCCGCTGTTCCCGTTGATCCCGCTGGTCGCGCTGGTCTCGTTGGTCCCGCGGGTCTCGCTGGTCGTGGTGGAGTCGCGCGCGGGGTATCATGACGGCGGGCGCAGGGGGCGGGGGCGGATCGTGCGCCGGGGGGTCCGATATGGTGCATTTTTTGCTTGATGAAGACGGCCGCTGGAATTTTAGGTCAGTGCCATGGTTTTATTAGGGTTTAAAGCATTCTATGGTTTACCTGGAGCTTTATGGTATCAGTGGCGTCTATCTATAATAGCTATGCCATAAAAAGCTATCTGAGATGATAGATTAAAAAATTATATTATTTCTATGTACCTTTTTGAGTTCGCTAGTTTAAAAAGGTTATTAAAACCGGCTGTTGAAGTATACAATCAGAAATCAGTGGTATTCCATGTCAGAGGCCTTTGGCGGCTCAATAACTCTGACACCAGGATTGGTCAGGGTGACCACCCACTCGATGAAGAAGAAGATTTTTAAATCAAAACAGTAGTCAAATAGTAGCATCTAAAACCTATGGATAATTATTTTTTTACCGAATAAAGTCTTACCTTAGCCGGCATGTACGGTAGTGAGGCATTCTGCACACTAGACGTGTCTCCCGACTCGCCTCGCTCGCTGATCAAGGCACGCCGATCCGCCCGCTGTTTCGATGGCATGGCTCCCTAGAATTATTGTACGTTATATTAGATAGACGCTTCGGTGGTGTAGTGGTATGTGCACTCCCCTGCCAAGACTGAGGTTCCGGATTCAATTCCCCGGACGACCAAAAACATGTTTCCTTCTTTTCAAACATGGCTCGGGTTTGAGATCACCAACCCGCTTTTGGCAAGCGTGGTACCTTAACCTCCTCACTGTACTGATATTTTCAGTGAGAAGAGAGGCCTTTGCCCAGCAGTGGGTCATTACAGGCTTAATACTTTTTTATATAATAAATAACAACAATACATTTTTCAAAATGTTTTTATGAACACTCAAAAATGAGGTACTCCATTATGTGTGTTTATTTTGTAATGTCATTCCGTATCTACATAATTACTAAAACGATTTCCTAAATTCTTTCAAATCTGAAACAGTTTGGTTACAGAATAATCCCATTGATAACTAATTTCAATAAAAGGGTTAGTTTGTATAAACATTTAGAGAAAGTTATTTACCTGGTGTAAACTAGGCATGCTCTGTATGCACGCGACGATAGACCTCTTGGGCGGGCGGGGCTGCTTCTTGGAGCACGCCACCACCGCACAGATGGCCAGCACCACCGTCAGTAGAGCTCCCAACACTACCAGGGATATCAGTACCACTGGAAACAAAGTAATTCATTAGGTTACTTCAAGTGTAGCGCTCGAGGCCTAGTTTGATGAAGCAGTGTCAACGATTGTTAAGCAACACGCAACTCGGCCACTACTTGGATGGGTGGCCGATAGTGGCATTTTTATCTGAGCACTACCGTGTGGCACGTTAAATTGTCGGTCCGATTGTATCAATCGTCAGACCATGTCGGAGGTCTTTAGGCGGTCTAAAAACTCCGATACAAGGACTACTAATCTACTTAAACTTACTTACTTAAAAACTCGAATGATTTTTTTTATTTATCACGATTTATTATTTTCCCTCTCCCTAATGCAGTCTGAATGAAACTCACCCTTCAAGTTGATCTGACAGGTGGTGCCTGCGTACCACTGGAAGCACTCGCAGAGCACCCTCTGGTCGTCCCTGGAGTAACAGGATCCGTGGTAGTTGCACCGCTCGCAGCCCACTGGTTCAGCTGTAATATCAAAATATCACTTTTTTAGTATCGGACTATGAGTGAGACAAGGAAATTCTACTAATATTTCAAATGCTAAAGTTTGTGAGGATGGATGTATGTATGCTTGTTACTCATTCACGCAAAAACTACTCAACGGATTTTTATGAAACTTTACATTAATATAGGTTATACATCTGAATAACGCATGGGATTCATTTTATCCCGAAATTTCATCAATTTCAATTTCAATATATATACATTTCATTCCAAAATTCCCGCGGGAACGGGTAGAATGCAGGTAACACCGCGGGGCGCAGATAGTCGTCCAAATTTGCCGCTGTCAGAGACGTTAATTAAATCATCACTTAATTACTTGACGTCATTTTTCATGTCAAAATCAATCATTAAATCTCTGCTAAGAAAGCTTTTGACGTCTCTAAGTACAGGCGTTAATCTTCCTACGTTTGAGAGTTAGTGAATTGCATGATCGTTTTCTTAAGGCGCCTTAAAAATACTTCCTTTTATTTTGAACGCTTGCGCTCACAGAAGAAAAGATATTTCATGTAGCGATCGTAGAAATGAACAGTGAGGCTAAAAGGCTTAAAGGGCAGTGTTATGTTGTGTGGCAATCGTGCTTATTTCTTGCATTGACTATGTGGGTAGTTCGAATTCAATTCACATTATAATTTAACTTCTATGTCTTCAGTCTGCGCGCGTCTACGAATGGGTTAATCCATTCGAAAAAATAGGATTGTAATTTTGTGATAATGTGGGAGTGATTTTTCTTAATATATAATAGTGTGTGATCAAATCGCGGACGTTATAAAAATGTGTGGTAAGTCGTGTTGTATCCATAGAAATATAAAAGTGACTGTGTGTTATTCCAAACTCTAATCTCAGTAGTCTTTGCTTGAATTAGCAACAAACATCCATCCATCCACCGCGCACCGTCACAAAAACTAAGAATTATACATTCTACTAATTATAGTAGTAGAATGTATAATTATCCTAGTAGGACGGTGTAGTTATACTAATAGGACGGTGTATTTATACTAGTAGAATGTGTATTATACTAGTTGTGAGTAGGATCTATAATTATACCTGAAGGATCTGTAATTATATTATTAAGAACTGTCTTTATACTAAAAGAATATGCTATTTTACTAGTAGAACGATGTAATTATACTAGTAGAATGTGTTTACCTGAACAAACCCTGCCAGGGTACAAGGTATTGACACTGAGGTCAGCGTACCCCTCGAGACAGCTGCACGTGTAGGTTCCTCGCAGGTTGAAGCATTGAGCGTGTTCTGAACAGTCGTGGAACTGACCGCTTTTGCACTCGTCGAAATCTTAAACATAGCATAATTAAATATGAATAAATGTGAACACTTTATACAAAGGAACAAAAGTGTTGTGAAAAATTAAATATGGTATTAGTTTTATACCATCTTATTAATATTACAAATGCGAAAGTTTGTGACAATGGCTGTATCTATGGATGTATGAATGTATGTTTGTTACTCTTTCACGAAAAAACTATTGATCGGATTTGGATGAAAATTTACAGTAATATAGGTTATACATCTGAATAACGCATGGGATACATTTTATCCCGAAATTTCCGCGGGAACGGGTACAACGCGGGTAACACCGTGGGGTGCGGCTAGTCTTAACATAATGCCATCTCACTTAGGTTAGGTATGTAGACTGTACTTAGCCCCATATAGGTATTGTAATGTGCCTTACCGCTGACATCTAGCCTGTCCATCAGCTCTCCTGCAGCGTGCACGTTGGTCCCTCCCAAGCTATAGTTATTATTTCTAAGGTACTTCTCAATGACTTCCTTCAGTCTACTTTCGTGAGCGTTGTCAGACAGCTGAAATTGATGAAAACATGATATTGACAGCAATCAGGTTATTTATGATGTGCATCAAAAACTATAGTATATGTATGTATCACTGATAATGCTAATGTTATAACAGGTACATAAAAATTAGGGAAATAGAGAACCTCCTATTTTGAAGATGGTTAATAAGAGTATTTTTACAGGTTCCGGGTTCGTGCTGGTTAGGTAAGTTTGACTTCAACTTTCAACTTTGACTTCAATTTTTTTTTCTTTCTTTCGTAAACATTTAGGTGACTCAAAAATCTTAGCACCCTTTAACTTAGTATCAGTGAGTTTGATTCTATAACACAAGCTTAGAGCTTACTCTGGGTCTAATTAACCGTGAAAGAATTTGTCCGGGTATATATTATTATAATTATTTTATATAACGTACCTGGACATAGAAATCATTCATGACACCCTTAAAGTCTTCTCCCTTACTATCCTTCATCTCCACTGGATGGAATCCGTTGATATGAATTCCATGGAACACGTCTCTCAAGTCTGACTGCATCACCATACGGTTGATGCCTTCATGCGTGGCTACTGCCAGAGCCTGGTACTGCTTGCTGGAGTTGTCTGCTAGACTATCTTCGAAGTGGAGACGTTCGTTGCCTTGGGATCCGAGAGCTAGCTTTACAGAGTACGTGTATGTAGCTGAAAGGAAAAATGAGAGTTGTGAATAATCTTACTAATACTCATATTATAAATGTCAAGTTTGTTAGGATGGATGCATGTATGTTTGTTACTCTTTCACGAAATAACTACAGAACGGATTTGGATGCAATTTCACAGATATATAGGTTATACATCAGAATAACACAAGGGATACATTTTATTCCGAAATTCCCGCGGGAACGGGTACGACGCGGGTAACAGCGCTGCAAAATAACGCTTAGCCAAATATAGGTTGTTTATAATGTCCCACTTCTGGTCAAATGCCATCACACTGAAGATATCAGTACAGATAGGACAATAAGGCATAACCACGTTTGCTACCTGATAATATTATCGACAAAGATCAGTACAAGGGAATGTTTGTTGATCAGGCATACGCTGAATGTAAAAACTAATTCTCATTGCACACTCATTGTGTGTGCAACTAATTCTAATGTAAAAACTAATTCTCATTGCACACTCATTGTGTGTGCAATGAGAATTAGTTTTTACATTCAGCGTATGCCTGATCAACAAACATTCCCTTGTACTGATCTTTGTCGATAATATTATCAGGTAGCAAACGTGGTTATGCCTTATTGTCCTATCTGTACTATTGAATTCATGAAAATCCTTTATTAACTGAACTTACGTTTACAAGGTCTATCAGGGAACATCCTAGCAAAACCAGGTCTGCAGACACACTTCATCAGTCCATCTATTCTTTGACACCTCTCGTTTCTTGAAGCTTTGCAATCCGGTTGACATTCCTTTCTATATCCACCTATAGAAAAAACATCATTAATATCTTCGCCAGTTTTAGTAAATAAATTTGAAAGTTCTGACTTACCATTATGAACGTTAGTTGTCTCCAAATAAGGAGTTCCAGCTAACAATATCTCACCAAACAGAACTTGGGAAACACCATTGTTATTCACTTGTTCGTTCCTAGTGACGTCATAGTCTCCAGTTTCAATATCAGTAGTTATGGGGGGAGGGGCTTGACCGCCATTTTGTGACTTATTCATAACAACAAAGAACGTATCATTATCTCCTTCTGCATCGTCTACTTTTTGAACATTTTCTGTCGTTTCGTGGTCCTTAATTATCAAATTGTCTTCTTCTTCAGACATAGTGATGTCATCAAGCGGTAGTTTAGTTTTTTGTTGAACATCTCTTACTGGCGTCGGTTGAACTTGCGGTACAGGAATATGTTTAGTAACTGTCTCTATTATAGTAGTAGGTTTAACTTGAGTATGGATCTCAGTCACCACATCAACAATCGTAGATGTGTGAGTGTTTGTCAATACTAACGTTTGGGTGAAAGCGCCTTCTGATTGGCTTAATAAACTTGTCTTTGTGTGCGTAACTGTTAATGTGTGAGTTAAGTTCACGTATCCAATGCTTGAGATAGTTAATGGTGGTTCAGATAGAGTCTTGGTTAAGGTTATAACAGTTGTTTTGAATTCGGTCTTTGTAGGTATTTCTTCATCGACAATCTTTATTTCATTGCCTGCGTGATGAGTAGGTTGCAATAACGTTGATAGATCATCTAAGTTAGGTATAACTATGCTAGCTGATCCCTTATAAGTCTCGCTTGCTTCTATCTGTGACATACTAGGTAACATAGAGTCTTGGAGTACTTGCGTTGGTCTGATGAAGTCATCTTCTATAGAAGATTCAGAGCTTTCAATAACACCTGAAGGTGTAATGACAGGTACTCTTGTTGGTAAAGGTCTTACAACCTTTCTTATCGATGTTCTAGTTGGGTAAAGGATATCAGGACGTGATAAAGTTCTCGTTGGTCTTATTAGTGAAGGAGGCGTGATTTTCACTTGGGTCGAACTTGATTTCTTATTATCATTCCTGAACGGATAAGGTTTTCTAGTTCTATTCTTCAATGGAACAACCTTCATTTTATCTGTAGTAGCTTCATTACTAGACTCTTGGGAGTAATTTTCTTCAGCACTTGTCGATTTCGTAGATTCTGTACTAGCTTCTTTAGAAGTAGATATTCTTTCATCAGTTGGTGTCTTCTCCTGGGTTCCATTTGCTTGTTCAGATGAATATTCATTTTCGTAAGAATACGAATTATCTGTAGGCGCTTCTGATGCATCAGGTATACGGGAAGGTTTGGTTTCAGGGAATTGTATGGATGTGGGCGCAAAGTTGAAACTTGATGGGAATTCAACGCCAGAGGAAGTTAGCCATCCTGATGATATTGGTGTAGGGAATACAATATTTGATGGCTGTGAGCTTGTTGGAGTGTCAATCACTCTTGAAGGCAGTTCTCTTGGAGGAGGCAATAACTGTGATGAAGGTTGATCACGGTTGTAAGTCGGTCTTCTAATATTGTTAAGGATATCGTAGGCTGGTCTGTACGTGGAAACCTCATCTCGAAGTGGCTTTCTCGTTGGTCGCTGAACTGGTCTAGGCTGCATTGTCCTTGGAGGTTTGATTCCATGAGGTGGTGGTGATCTATTGGGTATAGGAGGGCGAGGAGTCAAAGGTGTTCTTGTTGGAGGCCTCTGCGGATTCCTCGGAGGCGGTGGACTCATACCCATGATCATCTCATCATTAGTAGATGGCTTGAAGTTATAATCCATGGTCGGAGGAGGTGGAGACAAGTCAATGATGTCACTTGACGTTTTCTTATCTACGTCATTATTTATAGTAAACGTAGGCAACGTGGTTTTCTCGGGAAGTTTCTCGATGATCAACGGTTTCTTGTCATTAATATGAACGATAGAAGTAATAATATTGGAGTCATTGCTTTTAGTCTTGTTTAGTCGAGCAGTGTAGACAGGTCTTGGAGGTGGTTTGAAGCGATGTTCTGACTCTCCTTGGTTAAATGGAACTTTGGTAGTAGGTGCCTTAGCAGTAGAAGGCTTCCCCATTTCCTCTCCAATGTTCAAATCTAGACTATCTTCGTAGGAAGAAATGTTGGTAGTATTCTCCATAAGTTGGTTAATCTGCCAATGTGGTTGTTGTAGCTGGTGATCAAGTACTGCAGCTGAATTTATCGTAAATGGTCTAGGCTTTTGATAAGAATTAGATTCGTAGATGGGTTTCATAGAGTTCGTTTGGAAAGCATTCGTTTTGTTGAATGATCCGAACGGTTTTTCTGTTTGAGATCCTGTATTGAAATCTGGTTGTGGCTTCTTCTCGGTGACTTGAGGTTTCTTTTCGATGATTTGTGGTTTCTTTTCTGCTATTTGTGGTTTATATTCAATGATTTGTGGTTTTTTTTCAATAATTTGTGGTTTTCTATCAAACACTTGAGGTTTCTGTGATGGAAGATCTAATACTTCATCTTTGAGAAGAGTGAATAGAGTTGTTGATTTTTGTGGGACCTTTTTATCTTCAATTGAGGCGCTAACTACGGGTATTTTCATAGATTCAGAGCTCACTTCACCATCGCTTTCATTATCCTCCTCTGTTCCATCATAAACCTCTTCCGAATTCTCATAAACAGGCTTAATATTTTCTTGTACCGGTTTGTTGTGAAGCGTAGTCGTTTCATCACTGTTATCTCTAATTGGTATATCATACGCTGGTTGATTCACTTCACCAAAGTTAGATATAACATAGTTATTTTGATTGTACGTTGGTTTAGTAAATGATGTTGTACTTGGTTTCTCAGTAACAAGTGGCTTAGTAAAAGGTTTGCCAATATTGAAGTTAGGAAAGCTTTGAGGTTTCTGTTGTGACCAGAATTCTGTAGGTGGTTTACCAGCAGTAGGTAGCTTATGACCAAACGATGGAAGATCTTTTTCGTTATGATCATGAATTAACGGAATCACTTTTCTAGTTGTCGATTCAGTTTTGATATCAATATTTTTGACGTTATTTTCATCGACTATAACGCTAGAATACCATCCGTGCGAGTTTGTAGGAATGTTAGGGATCAATTTACCAGGTCTCTTATCATTTTTGATTTCTTCAACTTTTTCAGTTACGGGTCTAACTTCATCAATGTTTATATGTGATTCTATTGTATGTTCGTGCATCATTGGGAAGTTTGCATGGCTGTTTTGAGAAGTAGGAATTGAAGGTCTGACTGTGTAAGTGGGTGTGGGAGGCGCAACCGGTCTCGCAACATTGATATGAACCGATGGTCTTTCGCTGTAATTTTGCTTGTAATAACTTTGCCCTGTAATAGTATTTTCATGTGCATCTACAGAGCTTTTATTCCATCTATTATCGCCAATAGAAACATCATTAGGAATGCGGCTATGTTCTTCGTACACCGGTTTTCTATGTCCTTGTAAATTGTATGTTTCTGAAGGTGTGTTATCTTCTACTCTTATAGCGAAGTTAGTTCCAATAGGTATGTCAGCATTTAATTGATTACTTTTTACTGGAACAGCTACGCTTGAACCTATTATTGAGCCCACGTCATTTACATTATTAGCGACGTTTGTGGCTGTGTTCAGAGTAACTGTATAAGTATTATCTTTACCACTATCGTGTGTTATGATAGATTTGTTAGCAACGTTGTGTGGTGTGAATGAAAAACTACTTTGGAGGTTTTTGTTGACATTGTTCACTTTAGGCGGTTGATTATTCTGATGTTTGTTATATGAATTAATGTATTGATTTGTAGCAGGAGGTATGTGAATAGTGTAAGTCGGTGTCTGTTTGTTGTTTGGCGCTTGTGCTGCGAAGTATATCTCTGACGTCACCTTTGGTGGGACCGGCTCTTTAGGTATTGGGTGTTGTATATTCAAAAACACTTTCATATCTTGCACAGGCTTAGTTTGGACTATAGGACGTTGGTTATAAGGTTTATTTTTGTTGTCTTGATTGTAATTCATTTTAGGCGGAGGCGGAGGCACTGATAGGTAATTTTCATAATCCTTATCAATGATTTCTTTTCCTTTTTGTTTGTCATGTTCTTTCACTTTATATTTATTATCGAAATCACTACCACTGAATAGGTCTGGATTGTACATCGTTATCTTAGGTCCTACTTGTACGTGAGTTTCTACATTGCTCGTTGGAGGTGGCAGCTTAGTAACGTCAAAAGGCCGTTTTGTTTCCTTCCATTTCGATTTTAAATCATTTCTGTATGGGTAATCTTTGAACGGTGGTAAACTAGGTGTTTGCGCAGGCTTGTTCAAATAAGGCTTGTTGTTTGGAGCTACGTTATGAACGTTTGTCATTTGTGGAGCATCGATGCTGAAGCTTCCAAAGTAACCAGGTTCTGGGTAAGGCAATGGATCGTCTACATAGTCTCCAGTCTTGTGAGGTTCAGAAGACCCAGCAAATACCAAAGCAGTTGAACTTCCATGCGGAATAAGTACATTGGCCACTCTTGACGGCTGTATATCAACTAGGAAAGGCTTATTTGAGTCCGCATCACCAGTTATAGTATATTCCTCCTCAGATCTGATATGCGTATGGACTATTTCAGAAGAACTAGGACTATTGTCAGCAATTTCAGGTTCGTTCTTACTTTCCTTCTTTGGTTTGTAGTCGATATAATGCTTCTGAGGTGTATTTGTTGGCGGAACTTTTAGAGAAGGTATATAGTCCAAGAAAGCTGGTCGACCGTGGTTAACCATAACTGGGTTTGTAGATTTAATAGGAATTATCTTAGGTTCGTCGTCTTTAGGAGCGTTAGGCATACGGTAAGGATATTTACTGTATTCGTTGTTGATTGGCGGGCGGTTAACTGAGGGCCTACTAGGTTTTGGCCTAGGCATGTCAGGTGGTCTCAAATCGAAGGAGTCATCTACTTTAACGTCCATATAAGGCTGATCTGCCATTGGCCTTTCTTTAACAACGTGTTGTTCATTAGCTGATACAAAGCTATCTAAAGGAGGTGGGTTAACTGGATTATGTAACTTGATTCCACTTGCAGCCAAGGTTAATGGCCCTCCTACGGCTGGTTTGCCAACAATAACGTCTGAATTGGCCGTTATAATTTCACCCGGACTAATCGGTATACCACCGTTGACTAATGGACTCTCATGAATGTGCTTGTGTGGGACGATGCGTGACTTTGAATGTTTGTGTTCTGCTGCCCACGCTAAGTTTTGATGCAATGTCACATTAGTGTAAAAATTCTGAGATTCGGATGTCTCTAATTCATCCACTGGTATGTAAATGGGAAATGTTCCATGTTTAGCATCCATTTCACTGTCTACTCTTTTATTCGCGTGATAAGCTGTCAACTTTTCAACTGGCTTGATTGTTGTTGAAGTTGTTTTATCAGCGACTGTATCTTGTCTTTTGATAAAGCTTCCAGTCATCTTTTCTAAGACAGGTGCGAGTTGAGTTAGGCCTTTTATGCCTAGACTACCTAATTTTAACAGATCAGCAACAACGAATTTATTCTTATTATTATTATTAGGTTTTTGAGGTTTCTCTGGTTTTTTCTCAGGATTTTTGTTTACTTTATTTGTTTTTGGTGGGCCTGGCGCTTGTTCGTTAGTTAGAAGTTCACTTTCCTCAACTGAGTTAGTGTCTTTTTCATCTGAATAATCGTTCACTACTTCAGTGTATTTTTCAACTACTTTATCTACAGGTGCAAGTTGCGTGCTACTTTCAAACTCATAAGGATATTTGGTTTTCATATCATCATTAGTAGTTGGTTTTAGATCTTGCTTAGATCCGTAGACTGAATTTTTCACTCCATACATAGCTGTGGAAGCTGCTGTATCTCCGTTAGTGTATTTAGTTTTCAAACTCTCAGTTTTTGTATGACTACAAGAACATGAAGTTGTAGTACAAGGGATGTGGCTTATTTCAGACGGTTGAATTAGATCGAAGTTGTCACTGTCTTCGGAACTGTCTATCCTTTTGTCAATCTTGGCGTAATTACTGGCGTACATGTTTACTGGTGCTGATGCGTGGATAGTCTTCACTTCTGAGTACTTTGTCTGGAAATATAAAAACCAATATTAACTTTCTGAAACAATAACTTTAAAGGGGGGTAAAAAAGGAGGTAAAGGGGTGTTTAGATGAGCAAAGTTAGGTGATTTCCAGGGGCATTCCTTTGGAGTAACGGATGCTGGAGACACAACAACCAGGGTCCCAATTCTTACTTTAGTTGGTTTTAAATCTGCCAATATGTCTGGATAGTTGGTCAACGATTCAGTCGTGACCACAGACACTATCGTTTCGAAGGTAGATACCGCACTTCTTTTGTTTTGTACCACTGTCGTTAGATAAGTGTATGTGGTCATACATGTCTTGATTATGTAATTGTGTTGCATTAGTTGATGTAATGGAAACAAGGCGCTTATTTGTTGGTGGTTGATGATGGTGGCGACGGCTGATGATAGCAGTTTTTTTTGTGTCGATGTCGGAGTTAGCGGCGCTTTGTATGACGTTACGTGCATTAGTTTTTGTTTGCGCTGTTGGAATAAAGTTTAGGTATTTTTATGTGGTTTTGGGTTATGGATAAGATACTAAAATCTTATTATATTTGGACTTCTTAAATATGTCCATCTTCTTAGAAATTAAGAACATATTATACTGTTCTAATATAATGCGTTCTTAATTCAATGTGTTCTCCGATTTGGTAATATTTATTTCACTATCTCGCTAAGGAAATGTGACTCAAAATAAAATGCATAGTGTACGAAAGACATAGTTGTCATAGATAGTAAGAGCTTCATTTGACTTAACAGAACAACCATTACCCAAATCCTTACAAATTTAAAAACAACATTCATTTCAAAAGCAGAATACAAAGGAACTTTTCATCACCTGTTCTGGTCTTCCATCACCGTTCTTATCCTTCACCAGGACTTCCACTCCATTGGACATGATCCTTGTGGCCAAGTTCTTGAGTTTCCTCTCATCTTCAGCTCTCTCAGGGTCTATATCTCTTCCAGGCCTCCAAGGAGTATTATCATAGACTATAGCATCTGTATTGAAGGCTGAAAGGTTTTGTTTATGGATGTTAGTTGAGGATTTTGAATTTGGAATTGGGAAATGCCCTTTTGAGAGTAGTTCTTTTATGTTTTGTTTCTTTATTAGTTCTCTTCTTAGTGTGGGTGAGGAGTAAAGCGAATTGGAGCTCAAATGACCAATCAAAATGCAGCGAATTTGAGTATTTCAATGCTATTGGTTGAATGGGTTCTGCTGCGCTCAGCACATCCTAAGTGGAAACATATACTAAAAGAGAGAGTGAAAGAAAAAGAGACTTACCAGAGTCTCAATAGGACCTATTTCCCAACACTTTTACTTTTTTGATTTTAATGTAAATGATCTTTATTCATATTTAATTCTAGAAATGAAATTACAAAATTGTAGCAACTTTAAAATAATGGAATGAGCTCTATATTAATTAAATGACTTATTGAACTTGTGAAACATATTAACTTTTTAAGGTTATTTTTGTTATATGTGCAAAAAAAACTTAAATTAAGTTATACTTATACTAAGTTAATTAACTAACTAATTACCGTTAGAGTAAGCTAAAACTACAAACTAAGAAATTAGGACTAAATTATTTCTATCTACAATAAAATCTAGATTTAGTCTATTTTAGTATCTACTGACTACTCTAATCACATCCATCTAACTATGTATTAAATCTATATACAGCTAGTGATTATCTATAGATTAGGAAAGTTAGAGAGTGTTCTTAAATTCATTTAGGTGCTTAATTAAATTATTCCATTCAGTAGATAGATATGTGCTATGCAAGCGACGACGTCCTCTAACAATTCGGATATCCGTATATCCGATGTACGGATATACGGATACACGGATGTACGGATATTATATCGACTAGATATCACACTTTGTGTTCTTTTCAAACAACAGCTAATAGTCACTATCGCTCGACTACACCGTGGCAACTCCAGAGCTATCTAGCTGACTGAAAACCACTCTTATTAAATGCTTGGTGAGCTGAAAAGTGCAAATTAAGTAAAAACTTTAAGTATTGTAATAGTTTTCCATTTTATTGTCAGTAAAACTATTTAACTTAAGTATTTAAACTATTATTTTAAACTATTTTTTACTATTATAACTACTGTAACCAAAAACGACTTTTAATGCTGGCATGACAAAGAATTTGGAGATAAAAATAGCCTATAACCTTCCCGTAGAATGTGGCTATCTATTAGGAATAGAATTAATCAAATCGGACGGGTAATTCCTGATATTAGCTTGATTTAACATAACATGATTTAACATACAGACAAACAAACTTACAAATTTTACTTCTTTATAATATTAGTATAGATAATTTAAGAACACTCAAAACATTAATATCTACAAACACAACAACAGAACTCACCTTTCGGACGGTTGGGTATGCGCAGGGAGGGGGTGGATCCATCTTGAAGCCTTCGGATACCGATGGCGTGTCGTCAGTCATCAGTTGTCGTCATTGGTCATTGGTCATCTTTAGTCATAATCGATAGTTGATAGTCATACTCTTTGTCATTAAAAATTAAAGAGCGGTGAAAATGTTAAGTTTGATTTTTAAGAGATTTTTGCTTTTCAGATTTTGCTTTTAATTGTTTTTTCTTATACATACTTGACTAGGTTGGTATATAAGGGTAAAATAAAATATAAAATTATTTTTTTTATGTATTTATTAATGTTTTAACATTTCGAGTCGTTCGCGCAATGTACAAAAGAAGCAAAGAAAAGAAGATTACAATACAGACACTAAACTAGAAAAAAGGGTTCTTACAATTTAGGCGTTTTTGGCCGTCTTGCTACAGAACGCAGTGACGCGCGGACGTCCAAGGACGTTCTTTTGTTTTTCAACTAAAATTTAAATAGCAAGACGCCAAAAAACGATTTAATTGAAAGAGTCCTAAAACTTATCTAGGCAGTGAGTAGACACCTACATTACACGATACCAAATTGTGGTAACAAATTAAAACATTTTTGGTAAACTTAATCATAACGTTAACTAAGGTAGAGTATTTTAATTTCTTAATAATAATTTGTTACATCTATAAGGCACTATTCATAGTTAATTTACTATGATACAAAGTAAATAAGTTACTAATTAATTATTTATACACCTAATCTATGTTTTTTGTTCACGAGACGTCGTCTACAGAGCTCTGTGTACTTTTAATTGTTGATGGGCTTGCTAGTTTCACTACGTAGGTAGGTGATGCATCGTACTTTATATGTCTACTGATCTCGCCCACTATACTTTCGAGACTTTGCGTTTCCAATTGATTATCAGACGAATTTTCAACGAATCTTTCCGTGTCCGTAACGATGTTTGCACTATCAATTTGTGAGCCGTATAATTCGTTGACCGAGGGCAACAAGGATGGTGCAACTTTGACGTCTTCGTAATAAATGGCTTCACGTTTCCTAACAGTTTGTGTGTCATCCGACACGACTGTAGACAGAACCGTACTGAACTCGCCAGGATGGCGTCCAGATACATACAAAGTTACTACGCTAGTCAATTTGGGGGGTGATGGAGCAGGTTTTGGAGCTCTCCCTCTTATTCTAAGACGAACGGGGGCTTGAGGAGGAGGAGAATCCTCTTCATCATCATTGAACTCCTCAGTAAAGTCCTCATTACTATTCAAATCAGATAGGATGTTAGGCTTAGGGCTGTTACTGTAAATATCGTTGTTTAAATTATTTTGTACTTGATTCAGATTTAGGTCTGGGGCCAACCCTAGTAAGGGATTAGCAGTTGGCAGCAGAAGTTGCTGCTGTTGCTGCTGTTGTTGCTGTTGTTGTAGGAGAAGAGGGAGAAGTAAAGAGTTGAATTGTTGAGGAGCGGGGCCGAGAGCAGTTGGTGTTGTAACTACTGTGTCAGTGACATATTCAGTAGCAGTTATGACATTTGTTGTTGGATCGACAATTGTAGTCAAGATAGCTTGACCTCTGAAGGTGATAGGAAGAACAGTTTCCCTAGCATCAGTAACTGTGGTGACGTAAGTGGTAGTTCTTGTCTTAAACTCAGTGACAGGAGTTTGTACTATTTGCTGTTGCGGTAACAATCCCTGTCCCTGAAGGGCGAGGAGAGGGTTGATCGCAGGCTGCTGGTTTCCCAACAGAAGTTGAGATAACAAGAGATTAGCTAAAGGAACATTAGAGTTGATTTCAGGAGCTATAGTCTGAGTTACAGGCTCGACGTTATAGACTGTACTGGGGAGGACATGGGAAAAGGATGTCTTGCGACCTCTGATAGTTGTGGGGGTGAAAATTACTGTAGTTGTTGGCGTTTCATGGAGAAGATACTTAATGATTTTAGTAGCTCCATTCTCGGCAAGTTCAGTAGATTCTGCTGCGAGTACTAATTGAGGATTACCCAAAGGCCCTAACGAAGTTGATACTTGGTTCAAAAGTAATGTGTCAATTCTGGGCGTAGCTGATAAAACGCTTTTGTACTCGGTTATTTTTCCATTGACGAAGGGAATAGTCACTTCTGTTGGTATTTGGTGTGTGACTGTGATCTTTCCGTCGTTAAGTATGTTGTTATGGTTGATATATCTTTCTCCGCTGTGACTTTCGAAAGAGCTGCGTTGTCTGCTAGAAGCTCTGCTGGTAGTTGTTCTAGGTCTGGACCTACTAGTACTAGGTCTGGAGTTAGACCTGGAGTTACTCAATCTTGGCGGCTTAGGTCTTGAGGCAGATGTTGTTGTTCTAGAAGAAGCACGGTTGTTGGTCTTAGATCTTCTATATGCTGGTGCAGCAGTGGTTGTAGATCTACTCTCGCCTCTTACGATGAAGGATTGTCTTGGCGATGATCTTGCTGGTGCTGAAGTAGTCGACCGTATGTTAGACACGCGTCCGTTATACCTATTACCAGGTCTAGACTTAGGAGTGACAGGAGCTTCAGTTTCAGGTTCAGGCTCTGGTCTTCTTGTAGTGCCAGGCTTTACACCAGGTCTTCTAAAGTTGGAATACTTTCTGCTACCATAATCAACTTGACGTTTTGTACGCCTTCTGAACCCGAAAGGCTTAATTTGGACCTGATTGGTTCTTCTAGGAGCTGGCGTAGGTGAAGTGGACACTTGGCGTTGTTCCCTCCTGTCCGATGAATCATAGTCAGTGTCTTCTTCAAATTCTTCTTCGTCCAACAATTCTTCGTCATCATTTGGCTCGTTGACTTCTTCAGGTTCTGGTTCTGGCTGTCTGAAAAGGTTTCGTCGAGGGAATAGAGCGTTGTTTGGTCTTTGTCTGCGAATAGATAAGAGTGGGTTTGGCGTGGTACGTGTGGTAGTTCTTCTAGTTGTGGTGGTTATCCTTCCGCGAGGAGTAGCTGGTGCTCTTCTTGAAGTGGGAGTTGTTGATCTTGGTGCGAGAGCTGTTCCAGGTTGTCTAGGTACTGGTGGTCTTCTGAACCGGAACAAAGGATTGTTCGTACTCTTCGAAGGCACCTCAGTCACTTCATCCAAAGCCTCTGTCGCGTTCTCCTCTTGTTGAGTAGCAGAAGTTTCTGAATATTCATTCTGTTCTTGGGGCTGGTATAGAGCAGAAGATTGTCTTATACTACTTCTGCCAATAGGAAGTCTTGATGAAGCTGTAGGTCTTATTCTTGGTAGAGCGGATCTGCTTATGTAATCCAAGCTGTTTCCTCTAACAGAGCTTGATCTGAAACCTGTTCTTCTTGATGTTGGTTGAATGGAACCTCTATTTAAATTGCCTGAGCGAGAAGCAACTGGCACGTTAGCTGATGGGTTAGCAACACTGCTGCGGCCATTGAACCTCTTTCCAGCGCTTGAAGATCCAGGGAACGCTGATGAAGGGAGCTTTCTATTTCCACTATAGCCACCTGAAGTTCTTACAGATTTAAGGGTAGGTGTAGCAGTAATTGTAGGAGTGAAATCTTGGCGCGTTATTGTTGTAGCACTGCTTGATGGTGGAACACGTTTAGGAACAAACGTAGGTCTATTTCTTGATGAGAATGGAATTATAACTGGAGTGACTGTCGGCCTCTTTGGAGTGAATGTTAGACGTGACTTCTTTCTGCTACCATCGTCATCATCTTCCCTGTATTCTGTGGTTGTTTCTTGGTCAGGTTGTGAGCTCTCAATAACTTCTTGAGAAGTGTTAGTGACTGATCCTTCGGTAGTAGTTGAAGTAGTAGGAGCAGTAGTATCGGTATTCAGCGTCTTATTATCACTTGTAACTATTGTTGAGTCACCAGATATGACAGCTACTTGAGAGAATAGAATCTTTTTCTCTGGTTCTGGAGTTGTGTCTGCAGGTTTCACTTCAGCAAAAAGATTGTCGATATAAGTACCAAGTAAAACTGTAGGAGAAGCAGATGAAATGTCAGGGAGTTTGGTTGGTGTAATTTGCTCTTTGACGACAGTAGGTGTAATATATGGCTTGTCTCCATTATCTTGTATCAGGTTTTTATCAGGCGAACCCGATGGTACCTTCCTAGCAATCTGATTATCTTCGACAATCTTCGAGTTATCTACAATATTGGTCACAGTTTGCAGACTGCTTCTTATTTGAGATGTGTTACCAGCGTAGAAGGTAGTGAAGTAAGTGTAGGTGGTGTAGAAAGTGGCCTTTCCATCATCAGATTCTAAACTGTCATCTATCAATGAAGGTTTGATTTCTACTTCTAAATCTTTCGGTGGTAATTCACTGTCTATGTCAATAGGCGTTGTATCAATAGGACTTATTGTAGGTATCGACTGCACAGCGGGCGTCACAACATTTGAAACTATTTCCTCTCGACTAGTGATGGTCGTTGACTTATCTTTATAAAGCGTCGTCCAATAAGTGAAAGTTGTGTAATAAGTGATCGGTAAATTACTTTCGTCTTCCGGTTCTTTGTTAGGCATAATAGTTTCTGTTACAACATTTGTGATCGTTTCCAAGTGGCTCTTGACATTACTTGAGTCTTTGCCAATATACATAGTGGTAAAGTATGTGAAGGTTGTGTAACTTGTTTGCAGTAATAATGTCGGCGAAGGCAAGATCTCATCGATATTGCTCTCGGAGCTAATCTGATCGTCTAATATGTTGTTATTCTCTAGGTATTGCCTCTCACCTTTAGACGATGATGATTTTACGTCAGTTACGAAAGAGCTTTCGGACAATGGATTTGATTCTACGCTGAACAACATGTCAACTTCAAGAGGCGTAGGTTTAGGTGTTTCCAAGGAAGTTTCCTTTGACTCTTCTTTAACTGTCTTCTCACTACTCTCTTCCATAGACACGCTAGTCTCCATTGAAGAAGTTTCTTCATTTGGACTCACAGGTTCTCTTTTTACTTGTTTGCAATTTCTGAAGTCAAATTGGGCTTTAGTATTTTCATTTGCTATCGAGCTAGCTTTTGTCGGGATGAGCTCATCTGGGCCTACATAATTGGTGTATACTTCACTGCGACTGCAAACATTAGCATCACTGCCAACGTAAATGGTGGTAAAGAAGGTGTAAGTTGTGAAGTAAGTTTTGACTGCAACAGGTTTGATGCTAGCTATAACATCATCTCCTAGAGACGGAGTAGGTGTTTGAGAGCTATAACTCTCATCGACTTCAACTGATTCTATCAAATCTTTATTTTTTACAAGATCTATTATGCTGTTGACGTATGTGTCTGTTGGTCGACCAATACCAACGTTAGTCGGAGCAATTTCATCTTCGTTGAAGGCTCCGAGCAATGAAGGGTCTAACTGTGACAAATCAATGGTAGAAGTAAGTATGTTAGTGACCACTGACTTTTGGCTAGCAACGCTAGTCGTAGAATCACCGAAGAATGTTGTAAAGTAGGTGTAAGTTGTGTAAAGAGTTTTGTAAATTACGTCGATTTCGTTGTCTGAATCATTTTCTTCGGATTCAGGTTTTTCAGTAGTGGTTGTTGTTTGCTCGGTGCTCACAGATACTTCTACTCTTTCAGTAGTTGTTACCTTTTCAGTTGTTACTTTTTCAGTTGTCGTTGTGGTCTGCTCTTTTTCTGCTTCTTGCTCTTGATTTTGCTCATTTTCTTCTTCGTTATCTTCTTGAGTTTCTGTGTTTTCTGTTGAAGGTTCAATTTGTTTCTTACTTTCTTCAGAAGCTCTCTCAGGCACTTCAATATTACTTTGTACAGAGTAATTTACGTCTACATTGACTACGGCTGTTGGTTCAATAGCATTAGTTCTACAAACAACATTTGTGATGTAACCAAAGTCGCTCTCAACTACTACATCTGATTTAATTGATGTTGTTGTTTCGGTACTTTCGAGTGGAATGAAGTAGGTAGTAAGATAGGTCAATGTTTTGTAAGCAGTAGTCATTGTAGATTGAGTCTCAAGACCTTCAGTGCATACTTCTTCTTCTGGCTCATCGGGTTCAATATCAGTTGCGTAAGATTTAGACTCAGTGGTTGTTTCTAAGTCCTCATAAGATTCCTCACTGTGTCCACTCTCAGTAGTAGTTAGAACTCCAGTCTCTGATTCTGGCTTAGCTTCCTCCTCTTCTTCTTCTTCTTCTTCTTCTTCCTCTTCCATCTTCTCTGTAACCTCAGCAGCTGTGTTCTCAGACTCTTCCTCGGAGTTGGTAAACATATCAATAGCTCCTTCAGTCACAGCGGTTTCTTGAGGAACATCCATAGTAGATGATGGGAGCAAGAAGACTAAAGGATCAGTCGCTTGCGAGTTATATTCATTGACGGGTACAACACCCAAATTGTCGGTTACACGAGTACTTTCACCAGCAGTTACAGATGCCTCTGAAGGCTGAATCACATCCATGTTTATGTTAAATCCATTATTGTATTGTACGCTAATTGCATCAGGAACTTTGTCATCAACTTCATAAAGGACCTTCTTAAGGCTATCCTCATCATTGAAAAGAGCTTTATTAGACCTATTGTCCTCACTACTGCTTGAAGATGATGATGATGAAGTGATTCTAGTCGCAGAATTAACTTCATGAGCTTTGTAAGTAGAAGTTGCTACAGGAATATCAGCTGATAGGAAAGTTATTTTAGTAGCTAATTGATCGACGCGTTGAGCTGATGGGAATACGTTGACTTCACCGGGATTTTGGGGACGGGAGACGTCTGTGTTAGGAGTAAATACAATAACAGTGTCACCAACTACAGTAGTGAAATCAGCAAAGCCCTCATAAGTGAAAGTTGTCTTCGGTTTTTGTTCACTTTTTTGACCAAAAAGCTTTTTAGGAAGCTTCGTCTGTTGAACCGCTTGTGGCTGAAGCCTTTTAGACTCAACATTGTCGATATAATAAAATATAGGAGAAAATTCATTCTTTATAGTGAATGTCGGTAAATCGAAGTTCGGTTTAACTTTAACTACACTCGGATCAATAGACTCTGCGCTAGATTCCTCTTTCGCAGGCTCAGTAACTGGTTCATAAGCTTTGCTTTGCCTATGTAAAGTATTAACATTTTGTAAAATAGATGGCTCGACAACATATTCAAATTTCTTTTCGTTCTCAACTATAGGACTATCAAGATAGTTCAAAGCATCGTTTTGAATGAATCTAGGTATTTCTTTGAATTGTTGGACTCTACGACCTACAGGCTCTTCAACAACATTTTCAGAAGGAATTTGGGGTTGTTCCCAATAATTAGGTTCGTCAGCTTTACTAGCGTACACAGTTTCAACTTTACTATTAGGAGCTAAGTAATCAGTGTTTTTAAGAACAAACTTCTCTGGGTCTATATAACCTAGATCTTGCTTTACATTCCATTCACCGTCAAAAGCTGAATGTACTCTAGTCGGCTCAACTACTACAGAATCGTCGACATTAGACGGCTTATTATACAAAACTAGAGACGATTTAGTCAGCAACTGAGCGTAAATTCTACCGTTATCAAGAGTGGTGCCTAGAATCTGAGTAGCATACTCAGTAGTAACACCATCTTGAATAAACGTTCGAGCCGTTGACGTCAGTAGGCCGATTAGTGGTTTGACGCTGTGGTACCTTCCGATCCTGGTGTTGTAGTCATTTTTCTGGTTCACAAGCAGTACTGTCAAGTCTACGTCATCGGTACGTCATCGTTATCACGTCATCAGTCGTTGGGAAGGATTCGAGGTGCGTGTTTAATTTACAAGTCCGTTTGTTGTTCCGAACCGAGGATTAGATGAAAGAAAAAGAAAAAACATACAATTAATAATGCAATACGATAAGAGGGAAAGAGATAAATAGCTAATAGATAAACTTTGAATGCAGTGTTAGCACTAGCTTTTGTACAAATAAGAAAGTAATTACGATGTTCAATTTTACTTTACTCTTCTCAGATACTGCTTATGTATACGTTAAGAGAAAGTAGACATCAAATATTATAATCATTGATATTTTTGATAATAAGGCAATTTTACTATTAATTGAAACGTACGTTAATGTCATTATTATTTGTTAAACGGGAACTTATGTACGACGGAGGCTCAACAGTAGCCTCCGTCGTACGTAAATTCCAGTTAAAACAAAACAAATAATAATTGGTAAGCAATAAGAGAAAGAAGATAATATAAGATATAGCAACAATTCGTAATTACTTTTTACTTGGTGATATTTTTAACTGTATAATGAAGATTAATGATTGGACTTATTAAATATGAAGTGAGAAACGAATGAAGAGAACGTATTGTTCTTTTATTTCAGAAAATAAACCACAGACAATTTTCATTCTTTTCAAACATGGCTCGGGTTTGCGATCACCAAACTGCATTTGGCAAGCGTGGTGATTATCTCTAATCCTCCTGACTGTATTGCTATCTATACTATGATGAAAGGCCTTTGCCCATCAGTGGGACATTACAGGATAATACTTTTTACTAACTACCTATTAATAGATGTATTTCTTGCGTAAAGCTTATACGAACGTACTTATACGAAGCGTTAAATATGTATATTTGTATAAAACTCGAAACTAAATAGTATATTTGTATTTTTAGTGCCCTGAGTCAGACTAAACATCCTTTACGAATATGGGCAAAAAATCAATAAAAATTCCAAATAAAATGAGTCATGCACGTTAAAAATATCACCAAAATAACAGAAAAAAATCTGTGAGAGTAGGACAGAGAGAGAATTAAAGAGAGACAACATAATAGGATCATTTCAAGCGATTACTATACAAAGTTAATAACGATTGTTAAGCTACGGTACTCACCCCTGTTATCTGGAACTCCTTCTCTTTTAATTCTAGAAGATTCTATTAAATCTTCTTCATTAATTTCTGTAACAAGAAGAATTGTTTTGAGACAAAGGTCACATGTCAAAGGTCAACGAGATAAGGTTATTCTTAAAAGAGGGTTCATATAAAATAGTTTAATTCCAAAAAAAATCAGAGAAAAAAATCAATATACTCGTACTAATTTATACTAATATTATAATGAGGTGAAATTTATACGTTTGTATATACGAGCTAATCTCGGGAAGTACCAGTCTGATTTGAATAATTATTTTTGTAATAGATAGCCACATTCAACGGGAAGGTTATAGGCTATTTTTCAACCTGAAATTCCCACGGGAACGGGCATAACGCGGGTAAAACCGCGGGGCGCTGCTAGTTATTAATAAATCTGAGGAATCTTCAAAGGTGTTTTTAAAAAAATCTTGTCAATTTTATTATATTATAGTATATTTATTGATTATTTACTATCATATAACACCCAAGCTAGCTTTATCTAATATATAAAATTCTCGTGTCACAGTTTTCGTTGCCATACTCCTCCGAAACGGCTTGACCGATTTTGATGAAATTTTTTGTGCTTATCCGGTATCTATGAGAATCGGCCAACATCTATTTTTCATCCGAAATTCCCGCGGGAACGGGTACAACGTGGGTGAAACCGCGGGGCGCAGCTAGTTACTACATAATATACTTAAATCTAACTTCAAATCAAACAGCTGTCAATTCTGCAACAAACTAGTCCAAAAGTCCTGCTTTGTTTGGTTTCGTAAGTAACCCAGATACAACCTGATTCGGACGCAAGGTCAACACATAATTTTATATAGTTAGTCTATAATTACTTTGGTAATGAAGCTTTGTAGTGAGTACATGGCTTTGTGTGCTTTTAGAGAAAGTTGGGTAAATGAGTGGTTTTAAACGTAGTTGTGTTTAACAGTTAGACTTGTTGAACAAATACGTCAAAAACTAAAGTATTTTGCTTTATCTGTAACTAGTTGCACCCCACGGTGTTACCCGTGTTGTACTGTTACCGCGGGAATTTCGGGATAAAATGTATCTCATGTGTTATTCTGATGTATAACCTATATTTATGTAAAGTTTCATCCAAATCCGTCTAACAGTTTTTCCGTGAAAGAGTAACAAGCATTCATATTATCTATACTAATATTATAAAGCTGAAGAGTTTGTTTTGTTTGTTTGTTTGTTTTTTTGTTTGTTTGTTTAAACGTGCTAATCTCAGAAACTACTGAACCGATTTGAAAAATTCTTTTTGTAATGGATAGCCACATTCAACGGGAAGGTTATAGGCTACTTTTCATTCCGAAATTCCCACGGGAACGGGAACAACGCGGGTAATACCGCGGGGCGCTGCTAGTAAGCAAATATTCATCCATCCTTACACACTTTCGTATTTATAATATTAGTAGGAAGTAAGATTTTGAAAAGCTTCAAAAGTTTCATTATTATTTACTCCGAGCGGAAATCGAACCAATAAAGTATGGTAAAGCATTCGACATTACCGTAAGCTTTTAAGCTAGGCTATGTTATATAGCTTGCTTTCGTGGTAAAAACGTTGTAAGGTGATTTTTTTATATGTGGACAGTGAATACCAAACGTAGCATTATAGCAAAGTATAGCTCTAGTTGAAAGGCATTTAGATGGCACTAAACATACATAGTAGTGCCTTTATGAATTAAAAATATGAATTTAAATGTTATTTTATCTTCGTTAACCTTTAACGGTCAATTAGCAAATTAAATTGAACTTTAAAATCCAATCCTCAATTCCAATTTTAAAAATCAGTTCCTTTTAAAACTAATGAGAATATAGATAATAGTGGATAACATAGACTATAAAAAAACAATAGTGACATAGTGCCAGTTACATTTTTTTTCTATACAGACTATAGATAACAAAATAATTGTGAGAAAAAAGTGTGCAAGTATTTTTCGCCAGTCCATTGTAGGTTTTATTTGCGCAAGTTTTCCTAATGCGAAAAGTTCGTGATATTTTGTAATAGAAAATTAGTATTATGTAAATGTTAGCGAACATAGTCTACCTTACTTTAGTGCTTATGTTATTAGATTTACTAAGACCTAATTGTTTAGAAAGTAAAGTATTAAGAAATAGCTAAATTATAAATCTTTATGTAAGATAAGTAAAGCTTATAAGTAGAGTTTAACTTAACCTATTTTCATTAAACTATTCATTAAAAAACTAAGTAATCCAAAGAAGGCAGGAAGGTGTTCTTTTCTCTGACATAGAATGTGTACGGAAGTGTCAATACGTCTGTGGAATAGCAATCGTAGACCTCATTGGCAATGGGTCAACGGGACTCTATGTCAATAAACCAAGCAGTTACGTGACAGTTTTATATTGAACTCACTGTTTTGGGCGTAGAAAGTGACAAATTATAATATTGAAAAATACAGTAAATATAATGGCACATCTAGTAAAATTTTTAGCTCTTTGGTAAAGTGTCACATCTATTTGTTTTATGTCTACGGAAAACTTTGTTTAATCATTCAAAAATAGAACAAAATTTCCCGCCTATTACAACTTCCGGATAGAACTTGTTTTTAAAAATTGGAATACTTTTAAATGTTTACCCAATTATGGTATTAGACCGATGCTAATTTGAGCTTTGTGTACAACCAAATTAGGTCTATTTTCCTTAATAAACTATTCATCCGTCAATGGTACCATCATAAAAGAGTTAATTACACGCATGGTACTGTCAAAATATAATTATTTCGCACGCTCTCTTTTATCGAATAAAAGTTAAAATAAACTCTAAATGTTAGTTGTTAAGGTAGGAAGTAAGTTGCGAATCAAAATCTGTCCTCAATTTTGGTAGTGTTGTCGAAATGTGGGAAGAATTTGATGTTTAATGAAAGTGTTTTATTTCTCTTAATTGTGTCAATAATAATAAAATATTATTTGATTTATAAGGCTTCATCCGTATTTGCTGTTGTGGGAAGTTTGCTATTATTTAGATTGTGGACTTCCCACCTATTTTTGAGATTGTGGTGGTATATTTACCGGCAGACAACTCTTAGTTAGGTACCTATAGAGTCTCTTAATAATTAAAGATCCTTTAACTACACAACCCTAAAAACCCAATAATTAATATTCCACAAACTTTTTATGCAATATTTAAACACACTGGGAAAAGTGCAATGCTATACGTGTAAAAGGGACAGCTATAGTTAATTATGAAGTGTGTGAAAGAGACAGATGCATGAACTATGTCAGTGGGTGAGCTTGTGTCAACGCACTTTGCTTGCAAACTGTAATATTTCTTGTACATAGGTATTTGTATGTGATTACTATGTAGAATACGGGTTTGCTAAGATACTGTATATTATAATTTTCTTTTCTATTGAAATATAAGTAGAATATGAATAGGTACTCTAATTATGTTTTAACAGTGTTTTAACACTTTCTGCATTTGGACAAATCTGTTCAGCTCACAAGCTATTTTCTATATATATCTAGTTATTTTGATAAATCAACCTAATGCCCCTCATCTATTCTAAGCATCAACGTATTTCCGAAGCCATTCCCAAATGAGCCATCTCTGTGTCAAAATAACAGCCCTCAAAACCGATTTCAAAACTCATCGAAAGTCTCGAAAAATCTCACGATTTAAAACACTAGATGGCAATTACATTTTCACAAGACTCTGTGACTCTGATGACACATAATTTCAAAATCCAACAATGAAATATCGCAGCCATAAAATATGTATTAGGATTTCATACTGTTGCGTTTACTCCAATGTCACCGATGACATTTATTTGAAATTAGAATATGCGAATTCGGAAAAGGAAACGTTTCGATTCGTTAAGTTGGTATTGGGTAATAGTTTGGACGGGATCGGAAAAACAGTTGATGAAACTTTAATAATGGCGCTCGTGGTTTCACTCACTTTTGCATCTTCCGACATATTTTGGGATAAAAGTATATAGTTTATCTGTCGTTCTGGAGCAAGTTGGTGAGTTGCGAGTTGGCATGTTGCGAGTTGGCAAGTTGCAAGTTGGCGAGTTGCGAGTTGGAATTCCCGCGGGAACGGGTACAACGCGGGACGTGGCTAGTTCGTATATAAAATTGAAATTATTAGTTTTGGCATAAAAACAAGCTACAAACCTCTTTATGAGCAGTTTACAAAATCGTAGTCATAAAAGTCTCTAAGTAGGCAATCAATTAAGCAAGAGTCTATAATCATTTAATTGTCTATAACTTAATCTACTTGTCTGTGGTAGCCTAAGGCCACTAATAATGAGGCTCAATATACTTTTATTATTACATTAAAACTGACCTAAATATATTACACATTACAAAATAGTAAGCGAACACAAATCAAATGAAAGAAAGTTTTCAATCAATAAAGTACTTTATTGCGTTGTAATAAGAGTAATAGCCGATCGTTACTTATTAAATCTAGTATTAAAGATAGGCTTTCTTAAGTTGTCGACCTTGTTTTGATATCAAGTTTTAGTCGTTAAGTTGGTAGTGGTATTAATTGAGTAACCGGCGTTATTAAGTTAAAAGGATTTTGAAAGACAATTAATGTTTTTTTTTTGATAGATTTTGAAATGTGATTGTTAGTTTTTTATCGATAATAATTACAACATTACTTATCATCATTAATATGTTTAATTATTTTATACTTTTATTACTTTACTAAAATGGTTAGCTTTGAAAATACCATCCCACCAGACCCGTATTTACCCTGAGGTCCTAGCTTAGTATCCCCCCCCCTCGTCTGGGGGGATGGCAAAGACATACAGTATCCTAGTGCAAAGTCAATTGGCTTGGAGAGGGGGTAAAAATGTATCCTTAGTGGTTTAAATTCGCCCCTGTCATAGTATGCCTTCCTAAATGTAGTCCGGCCCTGCCAACCCAATGTAGGCAACCGAATATCTAAAATATTCCGTCACCTCTGGAATAAGCGATAAGACGCAATACCTATTCAATGAGTCCTAAGATTTCCTAACTGGTCTAGACTAAGACCAAAAGCTAGACGTCTTAAATTGTGGCGTAATGCCTCTAATGACTAATATTATTACTTTGGAGCCATTTACCGAATACAGTCGACTTACTTTTTCATTATTTGGTCTTGCGGTCATCGCAAGTTCCATGCTGCGAACTTCTTTTTAACCGACTTCAAAAAGGAGGAGGTTTCTTAATTCGACCGTATTTATGTTTTTTGTACAATAAGATTAAGTCATTTGCGTAATTGAGGATTTTTTTTGGATTTTGGTGGTAATTTTCAAAAATAACAGCTCAATTTCAGAAAATCTTTCTCTGTTGTACTTAGAATTTTAGTAAGGACATACGACCAAGCAAAGTCAGGATGATAAACTAGTTAAAACAGAAATCATCGTCCCAAGGCTCCTTGCCTCATCAAATAAAACACAAACACTTTAAAAAACAAAAAAGGACCATAAAGAATAGACACCGATTAAAATCAAATCCTGTTTCCATATTTTGTTGATGGTCGCAAAAACAGAGGACAAAAAATAGTTAGGTCATCTTCGTTCTAAGGACATTTGAAAAAAAATATTTTTATACTTAATTAAAAATAATTGTGACAGGTAGTTCATACCTTATTAGATTAAATCTGTGTACATGTGTATCCAAATCCGTAGAATTCATTTTAGAAAAGTCTTCTATAGTCTGTGGCTATGCCTTAGATTAAAATAATAGGAATTATAGTGTGTGTGTACCTACTTATAATAATATCTTTGATGCTTATAAACATTCACACTTAAAATATGTGTACCTAGTTTTTTTATGTGTGTTACGAGAGCCTTATTCAATTAGTACCAAAAAGTATTTTTTATCGTGATACGTTTTTTTAAATACAAATCCTTTACCTTTACAAAGCCTGTCAAGTCGAATCTATTCCAATTTCAAACACCTTCGACTCCCGACCACACTCACACCGCACAATCAAAACTGGGTCACTCACGCGTGTCAGTTACAAAACATTCGGATCGAACGATAAGCTCCACTGAATGCTCGGAAGAGCTTAGCTTCCTATATTCGAATCACACGGTGTTCGTTACACAATTGTGTGATATAAGGTCTTAGCCAATGGACTAGGGATTTGAACAATACTATAATTAAAATATGATTTGTTCTATATATGATGTAACTAACATTGTTAATTTTAACCGGTTGTAGAGAAGAGGAAGTTCTAGTTAATGATTAAGTTTGGTTTTTTTATGGGGGTTTTATAAACGTTATGTTATTTAAGTAATCTATACTAATATTATAAAGAGGTAAAATTTGTAAGTGTCTTTGTTTGTTTGTATGTTCGAGGTAATCTCGGGAATTACCAGTCCGATTTGAATAATTCTTTTTGTAACAGATAGCCCCATTCAACGGGAAGGTTATAGGCTATTTTTCATCCTGAAATTTCCATGTAACAACGCGGGTAACTCCGCGGGGTGCTGCTAGTATCTTATATATTTAAAGAATAAAATTATTATTTTATAAACAGATGTAATATGAAAATTTATGCCAATTTTCACTACCGAAGCATCAATACGTTCGTGTAAAATTGAAAACATTATGTAAAGGCCGTCCCCATTCTTCGGTTTCGAATCATAAGGGCGTAAGGTCCGTTATATTTATGAGCAGTTTTTCTACTGATATCCTCCTCAATGTACTGAGGATCTGATGAATCTTCGGTGAGATGAGAGGTCTTTGCCCAGCAGTGAGACATTAGATGCTAATATGTACTTTTTTTTACTTTTTCTTTTTTGAAAGGGGACGCGACTAGGTACTAATTATTTTCAAAAAATCGAATCACAATTAACCTTATAACAAAACAAGGGCAACAAACCATCGTAACAACATTAGTTACGTTAAAAACCGTATTATTAATAACTTTCACTACAATGAAATGAATTAATTCGACAAGGTCCCAACTTGTAGGTCATCACAAACAATCGTATGGGAAATAGAACTAGTGTATACTAATTTGCATATAATACCGGGTGTAATATTCCCGGCTTGTTCTTTTGTTAAATCTCTTGTTAATTAATGGATATTTGAAGGTTTTATGTTTTCAAGGTACTATGGGTAGTACAGTTACATTAATGTTAAAAAGTATTAGCCTGTTATTTCCCACTGCTGGGCAAAGGCCTTTCATCTCACCGAAGATTGATAGAGTGAAGAGGATGTCGTAATCACCACGCTTGTCTATTGCGGGTTGGTGATCTCAAACCCGAGCCATGTTTGAAAAGTATTAAACCTGATTTCGGTCGATCTGAGAATTGAACCCAGGACCTCAGTCTTGGCAAGGTAATGCACATACAACTACACCATAGGGGTGTAATAATATAGAAGAATTAGGACAGCTAGATATGTTATCATGTTTTACTTTTCAAACATGTAAAGGGTTTGAGATCACAGAAGGCAAGCGATAACGCTTAATCCTCCTCACTGTCACTGTGATATCTTCAGCGGGAGGTCTTACTCCTCAGTGTTTTAACAGGACAATACTTTTACGCTATTACCTAATGGAAATTTCACTAAATATAGCAAATATTTCCGAAAATTTCACCATTTGCGGCAAATCAGTGTGATTAGAATATTAATGTATGTTTTATATTCGGCATCCGTGTTAAATCAATAGATTGGAATTTCGATCGAAATTACTCCAATTTAAATTTCGAATAGAGAAAATAAATTCAAATAATCTGAGCACGTTCTGTTGGCAACATTGACCTCAGAAAGCGACACCAAGTGAAAGTTCCACAGACAAAATATTTGTAAATAGAATTTCACATTCTGCCTAAAATCTTTTCACACGATCGATGTGATAATTCTGCCCATTCACGGTGTAACAAGCGCGAAACAGTCATATGTTGTCATACAAATTGTTGCCATTTAAACCAACAATACTTGTTTACTCAAATCAAACCTTTTTTGTATAACAATAGAGAATATTTTACCTTAATAATGTACTTGCTCAATGCACACATTATTTCCATAACATATAATTTGAGAACAAATTATTTAACGCTGTGTTAGTTTTTATATTGAGTAATGTTATAATCGTGATATTTGCGCAGGAATTAACATTTCGTTCTCTATTTACTTAAATATTTGCAGAAAGTAGCATTTAATTTGTAATTTTGAAATTGGTAGCATCCATTTTGAAATAGGAAGCGTCCATTTTGTATTTCAAAATCATATCACACCTCTATGGAACAGATGCGCATTCCAAATTCAAATCGGAGAAAACAAAGATTGAGAATCCAAGACCAAACCGCGCGACCGCGATTGGTGTCGCATAATTGTTACCAATCAAATTATTAGCTCGTAAAACAATAGCTATAGAGCACATTGTTGTGGAACAAAATGTTATGCTGTGTCAGACTTGAATGTCAAGTACACGAAATCGATTAAATAGTCGGTCGATGATTTTCGGACACTTTCGAGCGGCCATTGGCTTTGGGTGAAAGAGTTGTTTGCATTTTACTGACTAATGAATATGTTTTTAGTGTCATCGAGGTAGATTTAGAATTGATATGTGATTTCTTTTTCTATTTCATATTTTTATACATTAGGGGTCTTATTAATAAAGGTGGTGTAACTAAAACACTGTTACACTGTGTTTCGTCTCTTTTGCTCTTCGGAAAATTGCGTATGTCAGAAAGTGACAAACCACTTGATAGCTAAACTGTTCTTAATAATACGTTTATACATATATATAATCAAAGGTTTAGTTTAAAAGTGGAATAAACGATTTTTTTTAATCTTAAGGATTTGACAAGTCTAAGTAGGTATATGTTACGCCATTTTTTTAATATACGTGACATTGTGATTCAATTAACTGATCCGATATAATTCGGTATAGTCAAAATAGGTACAGACGTGGAATAATAAAATGATAAATCGACGAATAAGATCAAATACGATTTTTTCAACATTTAAAATCTTAAAGAAGTTTGATCAAAAGTAAGTCAAAGTTACTTATGTTACTTAAGTTACCTCATTCCTAACTAGTTGGTAAAAAGTAATTAACAACATTACAAGTCTCCGCCAAAAACCAATAAAAATTACGGCAACCATAACCGATATTTTGCAATAAATTACAAAATACAATTACAACAAATAGTTATTATTATTTTTTATTAATGTAACAGGTACAAAAAGCGATCATTCATTAAATTGAGGTCGGGTAGTCGATGAGAGTGAAACCTGCTTGTTTTTGTGACCCCACCCGAATGATACTGTCTCTCTCGCACGATTTGCCTCTCTTTCGCACGATTTGACTTGATAGCGGAGAAAATTTTACCAAATACATTAAGTTATTTTGTAATAAAGAAATTTACTTTCTTCTTATGGTTATTATCTGATTATGTATGGTCATGGAATTAAGATAATTATGGTGTTTTCAAAATAGGCGGCCATTGATTTCATTTTATGAGTACTATTTTTTTTATAGGTACTTTTACTGCTAAAGTAATCTATGTACCAATTGCCAATAATGATTAATTTGTACACATTTAATTACATTTGTCTAATAAAATACGTAACCGGTAGTATCTATTTTATTGTTGTTCTGTCATGCATAGGCCGCTTTATTAGCCTAAAGCTTTCTTTACAGTCTATGTTTAGTCTATGATGTGATGACAAATATAATCTGTGATGTTAGAAAAAAGCTTATAGATATACGGTTGAATTGAGAACTTCCTTTTTTGAAGTCGGTTACAAAATTATAACACAATTGGTCCGCCAATATTTTTGCTAGATAATTTACAGCCAATTTATATGTAATTATATTATTAAAACGTTAAAATAAAACTGAAAGTGTTAAACACAACAATGCGGTGTAATGGCCGCCAAACAAAATGTAGGTCGGGGTAAAAGCGCGCCAAAACAGGTTCTTAATTCAAATTCGAATGACAGGTTATTTTCTCTTTCCCTTGAGGCATTATTTTCAGCCGTGAAAAAGCTTGTCAGCCTTGTCTATGGGTATTGTAAAAAGGATGTTTGGTTGCTTCAGCTTACGATCACGCTCTAGAAAACGTTAAAACAACATGTCAGCCTACGAGAGTCAGCTCGTAAAAGATGTAAGAAACTGAAAAATCGTGGCTTTCTACTGGCCCCCGAATTGCTTTAACAGGCTGTCATTTAAGATATGAAATAACTCTAAGTCTAAGACATTTAACGTAATCGTGAACTTAGCAACGAAGGTATGTTAACATAACCCATTTTTTGTCTAGACGTAATTAGCGTTAAAACAAGCATGTTTGAATTTAAAATAATAACAATTAAAGTTAAGAGTACAGATAATGTTATTGATACGTGGAATAATAAAACTATGATATCACTGTGAGTCATAGACAAGGTATTTTTTTCTAAGTACATCAATAAGGATTTATTATTGGCTAAAAGTTTTAAAAGCTTCAAGGTAAAAACAATAACGTTATGAAAGCTTGTAACAAGTTTGTATTCTTGAGAATTTAACAGTTTTTTGTTTACTTAGCAATGACACGGATAACTGAAAGATTAAACTTTTGGTGTTGCCCTTATTGCCATTACTGCATTCGCTATATTTTTTATTGTACAATTTACCTTTTTAAAACGTGATACTTTAAGTTTTTTTACTCACTTTATCTCAAAGTTCGTTATTTTTGAATGAACAATGAGGTTCTTAAAAAGCGTATGAAACTGTAGTGTCCAATGTCATAAAAGCTTCTTCATCACACTGATGATAACAGTACTGTGAGGAAGACACCCTAAGACATGTAATTAGCAAAAAACTAGGAGTGTTGCTAATGTTTTATCCATGTTGTACTATTTAGTTAAAAATACAACGGATTGCATCCGGGAGTGCCGGCAGAAATGGAAACTTGAATATTGACGTAAAAACATCATCAGGTCACGTGTACTGACGAGAGTTCAACATTGGGTACCCATGACAAAAAGAGCACAACGTCTTTTTGAAGTAGGTTAAAAATCCGTCTTCCAACATCAGTACATCATTCAAAAACCTACAGTGGAAGAATTTGGAATCTACCAGAGCAACGGCCCGGCGCGGCGACCTCGGGCGCGGCCTTACTTTCGATACGAGTGCAGTTTCCTGATCCCGCCTCGTTTACATACTGACGCTGAAGTACTTCTCATTTGACGTAATGTCATTTCCTCTGACAGTGTTTTAGTTACAAAGCGTATGTATAGTAAGACTTACTGACATACATAAATTTTTCCTACATCACCATCGAGTCAAAAATCACCTCTCACTCGTCTAAAGCATCAATAGACACTTAAAAATGTAATATTTTTATAACTAAATATATTTTTTTTACTGCGGAGTTCGTTAAAGTAATTTGAAATGAAAAATATCTTTGTTTTTGAGGTCGACTAAAATAAGATACATCTTAATTTTAAGTAACTTTAAGATTAATATTAAGTAGCACATACTTGTCTATACCAGCTATTAAAAGCTTCTTTCTCATGTAATTTATGACCAAAGACAATCAAATAAGATTTACTACCAACATGCACATTACACATGTGCAGAGTAAAAGTGACAACTCTATAAATCTATGATTGCATTTCTAACGGATACGGAACGTTTTCCAACCATTAATATCACATCACAGGCTTCCTCTGGTACAAAGTAAGCGAATTCTTGGAAAGTTTTCGATTTTACGCTACTGAGCGAACTTCAAAGTGTTTTTATGAGAACTGCCGCCTTTCCTAAGTTGCTTTAAAATTGATTATTCTGTAAGGGGATTTATCCTTCATATACCGAAAGGATTTTCAAAATCGGTTTGTAAACAACGGAGATATGTATCCTATGATATATTATATACTCCTTCGGTTTTAGAAGTAAATATAGGTAAAATATACTTTTATTTTTTTATTTAACCTGTTGAATATTTACTAAAGATAAATTAAGTAAAACAAAGTAATGCGCCATCGCCATCAAAACCGTATTAAAGAAATCGGTTAACCGATTAGAATACGAGTTTAAATTTAAAACGGTTAACCGAATACCTATTGACACTAGTCGGTGACCGAATATGCTGCCGTATTCGATTTAACCGAATGTCATGCCGCGGCTAATCTCCCATTCATTCATTTATTTCGAATAGGTCAGTGGCCAATCCTGGTGTCGGAATTTTTAGACCGCCTAAAGGCCTCCGACATTATTTGACGATTAAAACAACCGGGACTGACTGCTTAACGTGCTCCGAAGCACGGTAGCGGTCAGATAGAATGCCACTATCGGCCACCCATCCAAGTAGGGGTCGAGCTGCACGTTGCTTAACAATCGCAATGAACTAACATCGCTTAGTCAAACTACAATTACAATCACCCAACTCTAATCTATGTTAATAGCGAAGCGAAGTCATTTCTATGTTCATGGACACCTTACTTACGAAGGTGTCTTAGTAACTGTACATTTAAATATACCAGAAGAATCTAGAATCTAGAATATTCATACACTTCCTGTAATTTATAATCGTACAGACCAAGTTGGATATCGACCACATTTAACCTGTTTTATGTACTGACAGGTAAGTTGGCTTTTGACCTTTTTAAGATGATTGTCGAATACTTACACATGAAACATTTTAAAGTTTCTTTTGGTGTAGCGCCCGTGATTTACCCGTTTATACCCGTTCCTGTGGGACTTTTGGGATAAAAAGTAGCCTATGTCAAACTCCAAGTACTAATCTATGTTCATAGATACATATAATAAACCAATAATGATGCATTTTACATATCTATGTTAAGTAGTTTATGTGTGAATGCATACCTGACAGACAGTGTTTTAGGTAAGGAGCTTTATAGACTATCTATAAAGAGAACGTCTTACACCTAATTTTAATTATAAATTACCACAGACATTAAATCACAGTCGCACTCGAACGTGTAAATAAACTTTAAATGGTCATCTCACAACGCCATATATTGGAGAGGCTTAAATATCAAGGACACTATGTTGATGAAACTATGTATGTTTAAATCATGTCGTAATATAAAATACTAGCAGCGCCCCGCGGTTTTACCCGCGTTGTGCCCGTTCCCGTAGGTATTTCGGGAATTTTTTTACATAAAAACCTTCCTCTTGAATCTCTACCTATTACAAAAAACCGCATCAAAATCCGTTGCGTAATTTTAAAGATTTAAGCATACAGACAGACAAACAGAAGACAAACAGACGCGACTTTGTTTTATACTATGTAATGATACCAGCATCTTTATCATTTACAACTTCACTATTTTGTTTTATTTTTTTTATAATTTCTACTAGCTGACGCAGCAAACGTTGTTTTGCCTATAAAAAAATAGGGGTGGACTACTCTTAACATTTAGGGGGATGAAAAATAGATGCTGTCCGATTTTCAGACCTACCCGATATGCACACAAAATTTCATAAGGATCGGTCATGCCGTTTAGGAGTTTAACTACAAACACTGGTACACGAGAATTTTACCTATATATTAGACTAGCTGTGCCATGCGGTTTCACCCGCATTTATTCAGTCAACGCTTACCGTTTAAACCTTCCCTGGACTTTCATGAATATTTCAAGACCAAAATTAACCAAATCGGTTCAGCCGTTCACGAGTTTTAAGCAGACTAACGGACAGCAATTCATTTTTATTATATAGATGGTTTGAAAAAGCTTTCAAGAGCGGTAAAAATTTCGAATATCGTACAAGTAGGCTATGAAATTAAACATGGGAGTCTTTCAGAATACATTGTCATTTAAATATAGAACAAAAAATGACTGTTGACAGGTTGATTTTGGCGCCAATAACAATTATTTTTGTTGTGTAATTATTTCGGATAGGTTACTTATCTCTTCCTGTCTGATGGCTATGTAATATGTACCTGTAACAGATAAAAAAGTCACATTAATTATTACTCTTAAATGCCAATCTACCTAAGGACAAGTGGAAAAATTATAAAATAATCAAATTCGAAATAGGTATATATATTTATATAAATTCTGATACATTTACGAGCAGTAGATTAGATCCAAAGTAAACTTTAAGCTTATAAAATAATAACTGATACTAATACATATACATACACAAATACTTTATAAGAATTCACGCAATAGTCTTCAGAAGTCTTTTTAAGTTGTCTTTTTTGAAGTCGATTTAAAAGTAAACAATGTAAAGAGATATTGTCTCTTAAAACAACATTCGAATCTATTAAAAACACTTTAATCTCAGTTATGACGCTATTTTTCGTGCGTTACAAAAATATAAACGTGATTTGTTTAATAAAATAAAAAATACCAAAATACTTGCGCCGATGATGTAACCCGTGGGTTTTGTAAGAGTTTTTGCGAGAAAAATAAAATACAATGTATTATTTGAATAGGCGTTATAAATTAAAACTTTAGAGTTTATCTTCATCTCTCCGAATTATTCTATTATGTTTCCAAAAATATATAAATGATTTCAAATCATATCAAGTGTTTTCCCATTTGCTCCCAAAAGTTACCATTTGACCCAATTGTTTTAAACTTTGTACCATTTTGTCCCGAATCTCGTCTGATGTCAGAAGAAATTTACTGATCGACCCAATCTATTCATTACATCTCAAATACTATGGAGGTCTTTCCCAGCAGTGGGACATTACAGGTTTACACTTTTTACCTTTTTACTTTAAGAAAAAAGTTGCTTACTGGGTCCGTAAAGCTTCTCACCGAGGTCAAATGCGTTCAAAACTTAGGAATTTTCGTGACTCAAAATACGAAGGATTGAGTAAGATGACAATGACATCTTAAACGTTTTGTAATAATAACATCCGATTGAATTCTCATCGCGGATGTTCATTGACTCAGAATTTAAAATATATATTTATTTCAAAACAAAATGTGTTTATCCTTGAAATTACTGCATTAATATATGTAGGATTGAAATATTTTTTAAATATACATTTTTGAGTTACGATTTTTTCTTTCTCTTTAATAAAGTACTTATAACAAAAAATGAATCTAACCTAACCTATGCTAGATAAATTTATCAAAGTCTTTTTTACACTATTTAACATAAACATAAAGTCCTTTCCCCAAAAAAATGTGACCTCAATTATATCATGATCTTTACCACTCCGTCAAGGCCCTTTAGCTACCTCTCTTTCATCCAACATATAAAAGACAGAGACAAAGCATTTCTACACAGATAGAATCCTCAATCAATGGCTTATAGAGGTCATATAGTGAAAGTGAAGCTTCGCACATACAGTAAAAGCCCTGCAGGTTGGAAAGTATTCAAATACATACAGGTATTATTGTTATATGCAAAGTGATAATATCTAATATTAGTTTAAGCGACCTCCGTGGTGATACTCGTATGTTATGTTAAGACGTAACTACTGAATGTGTGAGTATGTTTTCTAAAGGTTAACATCGAGTTTTCAGTTTGTTCCCGTTGGACCCAAAAATACTGCGAATTGGGTCTAACTAATTGATATTGGGTATTTTTGTTATTTATGGATTATAGGCTATCTGTTTACGTCACAGAGAAAGATAGATATTGTCAAAAATAAAGTCATGGTTAAGCGAAAAATCAAGGAGAAAAAACGACTAACATACATACAAATATACATCCAACAAAAAAACTTTCGATCACTTATAACTTTAAAGTAAGAAAATTAAAAATAAATAAATCATAAAACACTAACCACTAATAACAATCTAAACAAAAGCAAAAGTAAGAACAATATGTAATAACAAAAACCTGTCTATAATTATCGACTGATTCCGTGTCTCAGCCGTCTCGCTATACTCCACTTCTTTAATAGAAGACTAAGTTTGACCACTTATACATATATTCACTAGCAGCGCCCCGCGGTTTTACCAGCGTTGTGCCCGTTCCCGTGGGAATTTCGGGATTTTTTTTTACATAAAAACCTTCCTCTTGAATCACTCTACCTATTACAAAAAACCGCATCAAAATCCGTTGCGTAATTTTAAAGATTTAAGCATACAGACAAACAGACAAACAAACAGACAAAAATAGCGACTTTGTTTTATACTATGTAGTGATTTTCCCCAACAAATTAATAACTAAAATCTCTATTTTAGTGTTTTGCACATCTATACTAATATTATAAAAAGGTCAAATTTTAAGTTTGTTTGTTTGTTTGTACGTTCAAGCTAATCCCGGGAATTGGGATTTTGAAAAAAAAAAATTTTGTGATAAATGGAAAGATTATATATTAGTTTTATAACAAAACTATTTTTATTTTATTTTTTTCGCAATAATTCAAATTTTTTATTGTTTATAATTAATTGAAAAAATATTTTTTTAAGTTTTTTGCATTAAATATCAATATTATTAATAATAAAGTTTTAAAATACATCAAAAAAATCAATTTTTTTTTTCAAAAGCCCAATTATCAGTCCGATTTGAATAATTTATTTTTGTATAGATACCGACATTTAACAAGAAGGAAGGTCATAGACTATTTTTCATCATGAAATTCCCACAAAGCGGTTAAAACCGCGGGGCATTTCTAGAAGGGTAAATAAAGTATAGTACGTTTCAGGTGTAAATTGTACTTGATACTATTCATATTAGTCATAATATGTGTTATTTTTTATTAATAAGTACGGTTTTTTGCCACCTAAATCACATTTAAAAAGAAACGGAGTATAGATATCGCGGTGTGTTCGCGCCAATGTTCTGAGGCACGCGTCTTTGTTGCACGATTTTGACATTAGTCATGCTTTTAATAGATTTATGTAATAAACAGCTGTTCGGCTGTTTTGATTCAATTACTCGGCATAGTTCGAACAATATCATTGCGATACCTTGATGATATCATCTGGGTGAATAGAGTCCGGGGTGAATACTTAACTTGCACTAAAGAGTCAACTTTATTCACCTAGGTGATATAACAAGTATATAATAGCTTTAATAACGTTAAGTAAAGACGGTTTGATGATGCGGTGAAGGCTGCAGGATCGCGGTGGATGGAAGTCGCTTCCAACCAAATCGCACTTACACTCACAGTGAGAACATTGCTAAATCCTAAAGTAAAGTATTAGCCTGTAATGTCCCAGTGCTGGGCAAAGGCCTCTCATCTCACCGAAGATATCAGTACAGTGAGGAGGATCTCGCAATCACGCTTGAATAATGTTGGTTGATAATCTCAAACCCGAGCCATGTTTGAAAAGTAGAAAACACGTTTTCGCTCAGTTCGGGAATTGAACGAGGGACCCCAGTCTTGCCAAGCGATTGCACATACTACTAGACCACCGACGCAAAGTTGACTAATCGCTGAAAATTATTAAAGGCAAAGCAATTTTCCACTCTAAAGCTATGAAAATTGTCGCATCAAATAATAACATGCAAACATTTAACCAAAACTGTTGTTTTAATTATATATTTTCATACTCAATCTGTTAAGGAGGTTAATGCGTTTCGTGTTCATAGAACTTTGTCACTCCAAAGACTTCTGATTCAAGCATACGAGTGGTACAGAAAACATTGTTGTTTATTGCGACATAGTTCTATGAAGTAGTAGCTTCAGAAATGTATAGTCATATTTTGTAAAGATGAGATGTTTATCAAAGTGTTATCTTGATGACTTTACTTTGCTTACTGTGTCAACATGAGTAAACAAAAAACGCATTTATTGCTTTTTACCACAACTTGCTTTCCCCGTTAAAAAGGTTGTATGTAATACGGTCTATTTTCCAAAAAAATGACTTCTGTAGATGAAAAATATTGGGTGCTTGCATTCAATGTTTACCCCATCATTCTTCATAGCCTTTATTTATCCTAAAGTAAGATTTTAAGTCTTTTGAAAAATAAATATTCGACTCTCAGGGCTCTAAGGGGTTAAGCTTCAATTCAAAATCCTGGATATTACCTCTGGACGCACTTCTGTCTAATTTTATTTCAAAACATTTTACGTATACTTTAAGCGAAGAATAAACTTAAAGGACTAGGTTTATATGAGAACCACGTTAAAATATATATATGGTAGTTACCGCATCACATACTGCACTGCAAGCGTGGTGATTACGCCTGATGTTCCTCACTGTACTGATATCTTCAGTGAGACGAGAGGGTTTTGCCCAGCAGTGGGAAATACATAAAATGATCGAATAAAAAACGTTCCCACGGATTGTAACTTCCTCCTTCCTAAAGTTAGTTTAAAATTAATGAAGTTTAATGAACATGTCACTAACTAATCATTACAGTCCAATGTATTGAAACAATGCTAAGGTTTGGCCAAATAATTGCCTTAATATTTCTTTTGTTCAAAAGTAGGCTTTGCCAATAATAATATAGATATGTAGAACGAGGAACCGTTTGTCGGTGCTTCTTCGTCACCCACATGAGGTAAGTTATGGGCCCTCCTTTTTTGATTTAGTGACACCAGTGAGGTCCGTTAATGAATAATCTATTTTATTTTGATATTAAGTAGGTAGACCTTTAGTAATCGTACTTAACCTACTTAATTATTATAAACTAGCAGCGCCCCGCGGTTTTACCCGCGTTGTGCCCGTTCCCGTGGGAATTTCGGGATAAAATGTAGCCTATAGCCTTCCTCGATAAATATACTATCTAACAGTGAAAGAATTATTCAAATCGGTTCAGTAGTTTCTGAGATTAGCGCGTTTAAGCAAACAAACAAACAAAACAAACAAAACAAACTCTTCAGCTTTATAATATTAGTATAGATGCGAAAGTTTGTGAGGATGTAAGGATGTATGTTTGTTACCCTTTCACGCTAAAACTACTGGACGTATTTGGATGAAACTTTACAGTAACATAGCTTATACATCAGAATAACACATGGGATACATTTTATCCCGAAATTCACGCGGGAACGGGCACAACGCTGTTATTTAATTATATTATACTAGCAGCGCCCCGCGGTTTTACCCGCGTTGTGTCCATTCCTGTGGTAATTTCGGGATGCAAAAAAGCCTATGTTACTCGTGGATAATGTAGCTTTCGAATGGTGAATGAAAACGGTCCAGTAGTTTTTGAGCCTATTCATTACAACCAAACAAACAAAGTTTTCCTCTTTATAATATTAGTGTAGAAATGCGATGTTTGTGAAAGAATAATTTGTCTTGCGTCATTTGAAGTTAAAGTGCGTTACATAAACTGAGGAAACCAGCCCTCGAGCGGATAACTTAAACTTAACTGATTACGTCAACTGTTATTAAATTATGGGTGCAACTCGGCTAGCACAACGAATGTCACAGAAAGCGACAAGGCATGATATAATAAACTAGTATTCCTGTAAGAATTCCTGGATGAAACATAGCCTAACATTCCCGTTGAGTGTGAAAAATGAAAAATAAACAACAAACTGTGATTTTTAGTTTTTTTTTATTTGAACGCAGTAATCTCAGAAACTACCAATCCGATTTGATTAATTCTTTTTGTATTAGATAGCTTCATTCAAGAGGAATGTTTTAAGCTATTTTTCATCCCGAAATTCCCACAGGAAGAGACACAACGCGGGTAATACCGCGAGCGCTGCTAGTCCATATATCAATCTCTTTAATAGACTAACTGTGAGTGTATCTATAGCGATTATTTTAACTCTTTAATAGTCGTAGTATAACTGTGAGTGTACAGCGATTATTACTAAAACATCTAAATGATTAAACTATAAATACCGGTGAACATTACCACTGTTTTTTGAAGTCTCTGGGTCATGGGAGCGGCCGAGTTACACATTAAGCTTCTTCTGTGTAGTGTGAGCATGATTTACGTGTTTTGAGGGATATTTTTGTGCTTAAAATATACAAGTTGTAAAGTTCAAGGTGATATTTTTGTAAAGTAAGTTGAAGTCAGTTATTAAGTAAGTTCAAGGTGATATTTTTTTGCTTTAAGTATGTTAGTCAGCTCTAGTTTTCAGAATGCAAGAGAGAGACTACCAGGACCAACAATTTGTGCTTTAAAAACGTAGTAAATTGTATTATATGAGTAACTGTGTATATGTTAATTACTTCGTCGTTTTATGTAGAGAATCCCAAGTTCTATTCAAAATAGGAATTTCTTTGATTTTCACAATATACCTATTTATTTAGGTATTAATAATATTTGTCACTTAACTTCTAAATATCTTTTTTCCTCTGACATCAGTTCTTTTTTGCACGCTATTTTGTCAATATACTCGTAACTTAACTTATAAAAAATCTTGGCAAATGTCCCACACTCACAAAAAGTCCCGCTTACTACTCAAGCCATGGCCCCCATACTCATCAAGTTGGGATGCGCAGGCGACACAGTAGACCGCGTACGATACACCCATTGTTCTGGGGTTAGTGATGTGCTTTCACCAAGAAGTTTGACGATACATTTAAATAGGATTTATCAAATTTTGAATTGAAAGTACTTTTACGTTTACACTTCGCTTTTATTTAAAAAAAATATCTAACGTTTCGGCCCTTTTACAGACACCATTTTTATTCAGTTTTGGATCCATGGAGGCTTCAACTCAAAGAAAGTGAAGATTATTAATAAGTAGACTTTTTTCAGGTTCAGTAGTTAGTTTTTTCATGATGTTGCCGATGAAAAAGTAGTGATTATGTATAGATAACGCAATTTACTCGTTTTTGTCAATATTTATGTGTATTTTTTAACATTTTGAATGAATACGATTGTCTGTCTGTCTGTTCTGTGATCAATGTTTTTGAGTTTTGAGTACTTAGTCTTAATAATAGAGATTAAAAACAACAAATAACTTGTCACATTATTAAGTAAATATTGTAAAATGTTATATCAAAACAGGTTATTAAATAAACAAAAGAATTAATACCTTATTAAAATAGCAAATGACTCGAAATTGTAGTTTTAAACAAGTGACTTAATATCCAAGGTCTAAAAACAAATATAGACTCAAAACTTCAAGCTCAATATACATTTATATAAAAAAAGTAAAACCTATTAATTTGTACAATGACACCGTTACCCGATTGTAATAAAAGAGGTTTTTGTTACGTGTCATGACGTAAAGTTGAAAGTGTCGCTCACGAATTGTATCAAGGAGATTGTTTATCATTGAAATATAAATAGTATTGAAAATGGCACACGTTTTTTGGTTTAGTGAGCAGAAGCTTTTATTTAAAAATATATTGTTTTAAACTTGACATTACAGACTGGGAAATAACCTTCAATTCAGATTTTTTTCCGACTTCAAAAAAGGAGGAGGTCCTCGAAACGACTTTTAAAATATATATATATTGACCAAATCCTTGTTGTTGATTAAAAATTATCGATATTTTTTTTACGACAAAAAACTTACAAACCAACTTTTTAATTTAATTATATATATCTGTATTTAATTATACATAAATTATATTCAAAATATCACTCCCAGTTGTTGCAATCGTTAGACCATGTCGGAGACACCAGAGTTGGCCACTGACTACTCGAACTTACATAATATAATAACCAAATCTTTAAATACTAATATCGATAACATCAAAACTTTTTAACCATCAAATTATTTTATGAAATCGACATCGATAAATCGACAACATGTCCCATCCCTAGCGTAGTAAACAAAGAAGTCGTATATGGTTAAATGAGTGCACCGTTATTCGTATCGATTCATTTGTATCTGCACGATGTTTCCGTAAATGTTGATTATCTACGACGGATTCGAATGACATTATTTGTAGTAGTTTTATATAAGTTATATTATCTGTGCTAATAGAGCTATTTCAACTGAAGCGTTTTCAGGCGTCCTGCGTGCGCATGAAAAACAAAAGAACATTAGTGCGCGCTGACTGATTGTATACCGCCACGTAGAAAGACGAACATCGCCTAAATTGAAGGAGCCCTAAGAGCTTTCAGCTCACGCTCTCTATATATATATTTGTATTTTGAAGAGGAAAGCTAAAAATAAGACAAAAAGTGACTTTGGATTGCATATATGCTTGCCTTACAAGACAAAGGATTTAAGCTATACACAGACACGTGAAATGCTTCCTTAGTAGAGATTTAATGAGTGATTTTGATATAATGTATTAAATATGACTTCAATTAGTTAAGTGTCGATTTAATGGACGTTTCTAAGTGCGGCAGAAAGCCTTTGTTTTTCCCTTCTCGAAATAAATTTCCCTCGTCTGGTTGAAAGCGCGCTGGAACTATGATCTAATTAAAAAAGTTGCTAGTGGTCTATTATTAATTTGTACTTACAATAGCTTGGTTACTTTATCAGTATCTAGATAGTTATTTACCTGTAAACAAACGAAATATAGACATTAATAAATATTATCAACATAGAAAGTTAAGTACCTAATACTCGTTCCCACAGGAATATCGAAAGTCTCCCAAGAGCGAGCCAAACGCGGCTAGAACCGCGAGGCGCATGTTATAAAAAATTAAAAAAATAAAGTATTAGCCTGTAATGTCCCACTGTTGGGCAAAGGCCTCTCGTCTCACTGAAGATATCAGTACAGTGAGGAGGTTTTAGGCGTAATCACCACGCTTGCCTAATGCGGGTTGGTGATCTCAAACCCGAGCCATGTTTGAAAGGAAACATGTTTAAGCTCGACCTGGGAATTGAACCCGGGACCTCAGTATTGGCAGGCGAGTGCACATACCACTAGACCACCGAGGCGTTCATTACATCTATATGTATTAATTGTTTTCACAAAGACATGGTTTAAAACTAATTTAAACCAACAAACAGTAATCTATTCCGTTTTAATGACATCTACATATAATAATGCGTGCATGTCTGTCAGTATGTACAAAATGATAATGCAGTCACGATCATAAATATCATTCAGCTAGCATAATGATGTGTATCATGCAAATCTAGGTTTTAGATAACTGCCTAGACGTGCTAGTTCTAGATTACTTTAACCGACTTTGTATAAGGTGACTTTTAAACCAACTTACATTTTAATATTTCTTTAGAAACTTTTAAGTGTATAAAAAAATTAGGACTATATTGCGATCAAACTATACCCGCTGTTTAACCCGCGTTGTGCCCGTTTCAGTATGAATATCGGGATGAAAAATAACTTATAACCTTCCCGTTGAATGTGGCTATCATTGCAAAAAGAATTATTCAAATCGGGTTGGTAGGTACTGAGATTAGCGCCTTTAAAAAAAACAAAGAATCCAACTCTTTAGTTTTATTATACATATTAGTATAGATTAAAATAATGACAAAATATTAATGCCTAGAAAAGGTCTAGAAAACTTAAGTACTAACTCACAATTTCCCAACAATCTAAAAAGCCTATGTACCAAGACTAACATATTTATTGACAGAAAAAGTTAAGACCTAGATTTAAGTGAACGCACTAGGAATTACAATATGTGGTACAGTTCCTATCCACTTCCCTTATAAGACCTAGGTATTTGAGCCGTAGTACTCAACCTGGGCTGGGCTTTATCCGGTTGTATTACTTAAATACTAAGTTGGTACTAAGTTAAAAATATTTCTCCCAAATTTTGTTAGTATAGCACTAGATATTAGTGAGATAAGTGGCATTTGTCCTTAAGGACATTACTTTAGAGACATTTTAGGCTAATACTTCAAAATATTCATAAACCAACATCTTTTCTTAGGCACATACAGATCTGTATACTGTACAGTGCTACGTTTGATATAAGTAAACTCGAATAGGTAGTGGTCAACCATGGTGACGGAGTTTTTAGACCGCCTAAAGGCCTCAAAATAAGCGTGGTGATTATGCCTAATCCTCCTCACTGTACTGATAACATCAGTGAGATGAGAGGCCTTTGCCCAGCAGTGGGACATTACAGGCTAATACAAAGGCCTCCGACAGAGTCTAACGATTGATACAGCCGATAATTTATCCGTTGAAGCATAGATAGAAATATACCGATTTAGATGAGGTTTTCTTCATTTGAAAGCCAGTTTCCTTGCGTTGGTTGTTTGCTATGTTTGGTAAAAATCGGTCTAGCATTTTTTTGTGTTGAAGGTTTTTTTAAAAAGACATTTATTTCTTAATGATTGTATTTATGCTCAGAATTTCCTAACATTACCAAAATCTAATGACACTTATTATTAATTAACAAATAGTGAGTACATATTGACGTTAAAACTATTAAAAACTACATCAAAACTGGCTCAGGAATGCAGTTCGGACTTGATGGCCAAACTGATCGTTAAGTTGGTAATTGAGTACTTAGACCAATCCCTTTTACTTAGAATCTTCGATTTGGCAATAGCATTACGAAAAATGGCCCAGTAAACATTTAATGAGCAGATATTATTGCTGTTTGATTTGGGAAGGAATCTTGTGTCACTGAATTTGATATTACGAGTAATGTTATTTTAGTTTTTATTTTTTTCTAAACTTCTTGAAAATTAAAAAAAAACTCATACCTACAAAAACAATACAGTCAATTATAAAAAAAAAAAAATCCTTCAGTAGAGGAAAAAGGTTTCACCGTATTCTTTTCCGTCCCATCACTATAGGGCTTCAAAAAAAAATCTAGAATGTAATCGAAGCCCAACACCTGTCTTAAAAACAACCTGCCGAAATCGCCATTTTGAACACGAACGCGTATAGAATACGTAACCCACCGAAGATGTTCAAAATACCGCAGAAGTAACCCCATTACAGAACGGATATCACGCATCTACTTTCTAAATCCTTTTTAGCGAAACATGTTCGCTCAGTGCGTACGCGCAGTTTGAACATCCGATGTGTGTGAACTTTCTATTGTAAGCTGTTTATTGGCTAGAAAGCCCTGCGATGAAAATGTTTGGTACCGCATCTATGTTGGTTATGGTCAGTGGTTCAATTAGTCATAGCAGAAGCTTTTGTAGTAGTTTTGTTGAATGACTTAAGTTTGTTTTGGTTTGACTTTTGTTGGGTTAATCACCATGCATAATGTTGTGTTTTGTTTGGTGACGATGTGACAGCAGTAGGATAACATAGGTTAGGTTAGTTTATTTGTGGCTTTTTAGTAGTTTTTTTGTTAAACCATAATATATACTAGCAAGGCCCTGCGGTTTTATCCGCGTAATGCCCGTTCCCGTGGGGATTTCGGGTTTTATTATACTTATAAACCTTCCTCTTGAATCACTCTATCTAATAAAAAAACTGCATCAAAATCCGTTGCGTAGTTTTAAAAATATCTAAGCATATAGACAGACAGACAGCGGAAAGCGACTTTGTTTTTTTTACAATGTAGTGATTGGGTATTTATGTTTTTTATTAAAAGCTTAGGAGTTTGTTTGTTTGTACAGATCAAGTTGGTGATAAGTTATGTTTTTATTGTAAGAAAAGAAAATGGATACATTTCACCCAAAAAAATCTTATAAAACCATTTCTACTTATTTCTTACTAGCTGCGCCCCGCGGTTTTCCCCGCGTTGTGCCCGTTCCCGTAGGAATTTCGGGAATTTTTTTACATAAAAACCTTCCTCTTGAATCACTCTACCTATTACAAAAAACCGCATCAAAATAACTGATAAATTTAACGTTAGATTTTGCACACCAATAGACCCATACTAGGCAAACCTTTCAAGTTATTCGCGCCATGAAATTGACACAAAAGTATGCAATGTTCATACATTTGTGACATTCTATAGAATATTTATGTCCCAGAACTAAATGACAAAGCAGTTGAACTGTCAAACTTGTGACAGTTGTGACTAACGAATCAGTCATTGTAACACGCAACGAAGAGGTTTTATGTCTTTTTGACAACGGTCATTCGACCTATCTATCTTAGTTTGACATTCTTTGACACTTAAAAGGTTATAGTCATTTTTCAACTTTCGAGATTTGAACACATTATATTTAGTATACACGTTCTCACAGTCAATTCGAAAAGTAGGAAACATATTTTCGGTCTACATAGGAATTGAACCCGGGACCTTTTGGTAGAGTGTATTATTTTTGAATATGGTGGATTTTTCAACCATAGACTATCCCATTTATAGAGGGTTTTTTTCTAATCATAAATAATATCTTCTATACTCTATAGAGACCAACCCAAGGCTTAGGATGGTGTAATAATGGAATAATCACCTATTTCCTCTACAGGAAGTCTAGATTCTCATAATTTTGTAACCTTTAAGCTTTATTTTATAAGCTTTCATTGAAGATGTTCAAGTTAGAAAGAGAAGAAAGACAAGTGAAATCAAATCAAGTGGAAATCACGCCGTCTCGCTTCCGCTTTTGGAGGTCAACGACCCATCATCGAGAAAGCGAATGTTGATAAAAAAATTTGTTTTCAAGAGATAGTTTGCTTTTTGGAGTTCTTTAAGGTTTGGACGTGAAGAGACGGTTTTAAAAAATATATCTACCGGCCTAGCGTCACTTGGGTAAATCAGGCCTTTAGGCGGTCTAAGACTCTTGCACCAAGGTTGGTCACTTACCTACTGGAAATGAATGAATGAATGAATGAATGAATGAATGATATACTGAGTATAGATTATACCTAGGACTTTTGTACAGCATTTTGTCTATGTCTAATTAAAATGAAAGTGATAACCACAAACTTCATTAGACAACCTTCCTTTCTCCAACTCCTCAAATGACTTTCCACCAGGTCATAGAGCACCATTTATTATCCATCATGGCGTCTTTTAGTTGACATTTTAACAAACTGGTTTTGCCGCCAAAAGTCAGAGGTCGTACGTGAGGTATTTAAAATCTGTGTGTGAAGGTTAAACCGACTGTGTCAGTAAAAGTAGGGTTGTGTTTTTGGTAGGTTTTTGGCTTACTCGACTGCGCTAGTTAGAAAGAGGGTAAGAGGTTTTGTGTTTGTGTTTCTTTTAATTAATTATCCGACTATGACAGAAAAAGGGGCATTTAATAGGATTTTATTTCAAGGTTATTTAAAAAATATATAAAATGCGTGCTTTCGAATGGTACGTTTAATTGTTTAAGCAGTTCTTAGACGATGTCAGAGGCCTCTAGGCGGTCTTACAACTCCGACACCAGGGTTGACCATTAACCTATATGAACCAACCTAATATAAATAAATAATTGTGTTTACAACTCAATATGCCAATTTTGACTTCATATGTCACAGATGGTATTTACATTACATTTCATCGAAATCGGTTAAGGAAAACCCGAGACAGGTGACCTTTCGTAATACACTTATTAATAAACCGGACAAATGTCAATGTTCATTGAAAACTGCATTTTTGACACTTGACACGTGTCAAAAACTATAACGTTATGTTTTAAGGTTGTTCATATATAAGACTCTTGCAAATCATTGAGCAATAAGGGTTAACCATCTTTCATCGAAGTACATTTTACCGAAACTCACTTTACCGAAAGCGATTCACCGAAGTATCAAAAGACCGGTTACTTAAGTACCAAAAAGGAGCAATAGGGATACAATTATAAGGGCATAGATGGGAAATATCACAAGTCAAAACTTCAGCCTTTTCGAAATCGATTTAAAAATTTAAAGATCATTAATAATAATACACAGTGTAATAAAATAACAGAAAAGAGAGACGGATAGAGTAAGTAACAAAAAGAGAGACAGATGGAGTAAAAAAAGAGAGACAGATAGAGTAACAGAAAGAGAGGAAAGATTTTAAGTACGTAACGAGAAAGCAACAACAAATATTCTCATACTTAGGACATTCGTTTAAAATTTCTACTTCAATGACCTTCATTCACAAACTGAAAGTAGCCATACAACCGGACTCTAACCAACCGTTAACAGCAAAAACTACTCTATTTCCTACACTATAAAGCTTGTTTTTGATTAACCAAACCAAACATATACAGCCGATTTAGTTCCGTAATGAATTGTTGTTGATTTTTTATTATTTATTAAGGAATGTTGTAATAATTGGTAATTTTTCTTAGTATAAATAAAATTATTAATAGTCATAATTGTAAATACCTGTCTACTCATTATTCTTGAATATTATACATATGTTTAATAATATTATATGCGGTAGTGATTGTTTGATTATTTTGTACTAGGTTTCGATTTATTCTAGAAACATTTTTAATGACTAGCGAGCCGCCCCCACTTCGCTTCTCTTAAATCGAGACTGTACAAAAATATGAAATATGAAATAAAATCGAGAACGGCAGGACCGATTTTAATAATTCGTTTTTGGTTCTATTTACTTTGGTCAGGAATAGAATAAGTGATAAAAATCCTGAAATTCCCTCGGGAACTAGTAAGTAAGTAAGTAAGTATTAGCCAGTAACGTCCCATTGCTGGGCAAAGGCCTCTCATCTCACTGAAGTTATCAGTACAGTGAGGAGGATTAGGCATAATCACCACGCTTGCCAAATGCGGGTTGATGATCTCAAACTCGAGCCATGTTTGAAAAGGAAACATGTTTTCGCTCGACCCGGGAATTGAACCCGGGACCTCAGTGTTGGCAGGCGAGCGCACATACCACTAGACCACCGGGAACTAGTAAATAATAAAAAGATAAACTTTTTGGAAAAGATAAAAAAACAAATAACAAAAATTCACCGAGCACCTAACATTACAGCTAACAATAAAAATTACTCCTCTATTACCACACCTAATAAATCACACTACAATAACCAACAGTTTAAATAATCCAATTTACTTCCAAAATCTGCTTCATAACTGCAATATGTAATAGTAATGCTGTGTCCGTTAGTTAGTCCGTTACGGACACCGGTACGTGAACGTACGAAATGCTATCATATGAGATGACGAGGTGATACTGGAGTCTTAACAGTTATTTGTTTAAAGTAATAGAAGATGTCAGTGTACTGATATCTTCAGGGATATGAGAGGCCTTTGCCCAGCTGAGGCACATGACAGGCTAATACTTTAAATTTAATAGAATATATGGGTTACGTCAAGTTCGATATATTATACCTACCCTCAAAATGTCGGTCCCGGTGGTTTCAATCGATAAAAAACTTTGAAAGCCTTTAGGCGGTCTAAAAACTCCGACACCAGCGTTGGCCACTAAACTACACGAACTTACTTACTTAAAACTAGCAGCGCCCGCGGTTTTTCCCGCGTTGTGCCCGTTCCCGAGGGAAGTTTGTGACAAAAAATAGCTTATAACCTTCCCGTTGAATGTGGCTATCTATTACAAAAAGAATTATTCAAATCGGATTGGTAGTTTCTGAGATTAGGCCTTACAAACAAACAGACAAAGTTAGAAACCACCTCTTTTAGTATAGACTAGATGTCACATTTAGTGAAAATAGTAATAGAATGTACTATGTTTGTAATTTTGCTAATGTGAATTGAGAACAGCCCATTTAGACAAAAGATCTAAGTCAATGCTTTCTAAGTACTAAGTAGTAAGTGCTTAATGATTCTTTCATTTTCTAACACATAAACAAGTAAAAAAGTAAGTATTTATTTTTAATACCACCCTGCGGTTTCAACCGCGTTGTACCCGTTCCCGCAGGAATTTCGCGATGAAAAATAGCTTATGTCCTGTCTCAGGCTCGGGACTAACTGTGTACCAAATTTAATTCAAATCGGTTCAGTAGTTTTGGCGTGAAAGCGTAACAGACAGACAGAGTTACTTTCGCATTTATAATATTAGTTAGGACTAGTTGAAATTTCGGAAAACAATTTATTGACCACAATTAAGGTTCTAATCAACTTATTAACATAGAAAAAAATCAAATAATTCACCCCATTACAAAACGTACCTAAGTTTCTGTAGGGTAGTGGTCAAGCCAGGTGTCGGAGTTATTTGACCGCCCAAAGGCCTCCGACATGATCTTGCAAACGACCGCCTAAAAGCCTCCGACATGGTCTAACGAATGAAACAACCGGGACTGAATCCATAACAACCACATACTACCGAACCACGGTTATTTTTTTCTTCAATCAACTTCGCGTGCGAGATCCGCCAGTACTGATAAAAACAAACTTTCAATATCACTCTCAGAGCCATGTGATTGAGTAAGCCTGCGCCCGCGCAACTTATCATGTGCGTTCTAACACCGTGAAACGAGCGTGCGAGCCAGTGTACAGATTTGCATCATCTGATTGATATAACTACACGTAATCTGAAGTATGCTGAAATTGTTTATGTAATAGTGTTTGGGTGTGATTTTTAACCGACTTCAAAAAAGAGGTTTTCAATTCGGTCGGTTTTTTTTGTTTTTTGAAATGCTTGGGAAAATATTATTTTTGTCACCTTGCAGTTGGCAAGCTAGCAAGTATATAAAGCGAGAGTCAAACACATCTTCCGACTTTGTTATCGCCAACTCGCAGCTTGTAACACTCGCTTAATCTACACTAATATTATAAAGAGGAAAACTTTGTTTGTTTGGTTGTAATGAATAGGCTCAAAAACTACTGGACCGTTTTAAAAAATTCTTTCACCATTCGAAAGCTACATTATCCACGAATAACATAGGCTATTTTTCATCCCGAAATTCCCACAGGAATGGGCACAACGCGGGTAAAACCGCGGGGCGCTGCTAGTGTAAATTAAGGCTAGTGATACACTTGACAGAAATACCGGGAATTATTCGGTGATGCATAATAAGTATGTCGGAGCGTGGCATCAGTGGCGCCACACCAGATAGCGGTTTATAACGTCACTACATTATTTTTAGTCTGTAGAAGTTTAAGAGTAGTTTGTAAATTCAGTTGACTGATGGAATCGGTAGTGTTGTTATTCCGTGACGTGAGCTCTATCTTCGTGGTGTAGTCTGTGGTATGAGAATAGACTATGTTAAGTCTGTGGTGTTACGCACTATGACAGATGACAGTTGTTCGATAGAGGGATGTGAGCTTGTTTGGTGGTCTGTGGCAGTGAGTGAGTGAGTCTATGATATGAAAAGATGAGACATTAGAGTTTTGGAGGGAAATGGAGACGGTTGGATTGTGATCAGATGGGAAACGTAGATTGGAAGGATGAGGTGTTGACGACATCACGATCGTATTGCGAATCGAGTATAGAATAGGGAAAAGATATTCTATGGCGTGGACAGGACGACTGATGGGGTGAAGGGAGGTCGTTTAGGTTCCATCAATTAATTGAATCTAGACGTATCCTAACTGTAATCTGTAATCCATGATGATCGTGTGTAAAATACAAGCAATGTCATTGTAATGAAGTCCTGTGAGTTATTATTTCAAGACCAAGACCTAGGAATCATAAGATATCTGATGTTGTATTGGCGGTATAATGCTCGTGCTTATCCTGATGTGACATGTCCCCAATAGTGGGATAATTATCGCTGTTTCCCCGACATCAGAAGTGGGATAAAGATCGCTATTGCCCACCGAGCGTCCAGCAGAGAATGATAAAGATCGCTATTGCCCACCGAGCGTCCAACAGAGAAGGATAAGGATCGCTATTGCCCACTGAGCTTCCAGCAGAGAATGATAAATCTCACCATAGCAACTGAGAGATTGGTGCTGAATATCATATCGCCATGGTGTGGTATTTGAATTTGGATGCTATATTCCCACGGGTGGACGAAACATAAACGATGTAGTCCACATAACTACGGCGTTGATGGAAAAATGGCTTCTTATGATTTGAGAAAGAAATTTAAGATTTGTTATTTGTTACTGGAATCGACGACGGCGACGACGACGACGGGATTGAAATTCATGTACCTTCCACTGGATTATGAAGCTCGTGGTATTCAGAGATATGTCTGAATCATCATCCCAACGACTATGGTGCTTTACGTAATGTTTATTTTGCAATTGGTTATAAAACTTGGAATGTTCTGTGAGTATAGTTAGTTAGTTTTCTACTCTATTGTGGAGTTAAGAAGGTAATTATGAGCTTCCGAAAGAGTCAAGTTTAATCTTGTACGTAATGTGATATGTTCTAATATGTTTTCTTATTTTCATGTTGGTTCAATGCTGGTAATTATTGCGAGCGTTGATGAACCTCGTCTAGGGAGGAGCGTGGTTCTCTTCTCGGTCCTGTTACCTGAGGAATATGAGGGGTTGCGGCATTCCAAATTGTTCAAGAATCTATCACGACAAATTCACATTGGATGTTAAATTGGTGATGTATTGCGGTAATGATTGGTTTGTTGGGAAATATCCGGTGAGCTATTTTGTGATATTTGAGTCGGTTAACATTGAGAGTTTTGTAGTGAATCTTCGTACCACTTGATAAAGTAGAAAGCTTATTGAAAGTATTTTGGATGTTTATCCCGTTGTAAAATATGAGAGTATGAGTAAGGGTTTCATGTGACTATGTGACTTTTTGAGTTCAATGTTCGAACTCGGCGATGGTCGTGGTCTGGATTGACCGTACTGTGGAGTGGTCTGCTGAGACCGTGTGTTGTTGAGCAATGTGATTGCTGGTTGGCTGGTTGCCGTGACTAGACGTGACTAGACAAGCTTAATGTTACTTACTCATGGCTCATATTGTAATGTGCATTTGAGATTAATAGTCTATTGAAGTTAAAGTTGAAAATGACGTGGTACCTAGTATTCATGTGTTACATAGCATTGAAGATTCCCGATTGATAATAATTGAAATTAACTTTTGATTGAAATCAAGAATTTAAGGAAGAACAAGCTTCTTAATAGTCAGGTTGACCGAGCGAGTGCAAATTACTGTGGCCGCGAGGTTTAGAGGAGAACGAGTACACAATATAGTGTCATTGACTGGTAAAGGAAAATGCCTGAAGGGCAAGTACCCATTGTTAGTGATTCTGAGCCTTGTGAGGATGAACTGTAGTCACTTTTGACTGTGTGGTAACTAGTTGTGCGTGTCCTCTTGAGTCTGGGTGGTCACGGGGATGATCACGGGTGGTCACTGGGATGATCACAGGAGCGGCTGATCACAGGGATGATCAGGGCTATGGGTGATCACTGGGATGATCACGGGAGTGGCTGATCACAGGGATGATCAGGGCTATGGGTGATCACTGGGATGATCACGGGAGTGGCTGATCACAGGGATGATCAGGGCTATGGGTGATCACTGGGATGATCACGGGAGTGACTGATCACAGGGATGATCAGGGTCATGGCTGATCACAGGGATGATCAGGGTTATGGGTGATCACTGGGATGATCACAGCCAGTCACAGGGATGACTGCGTATTAGGGCTACGGGGATAGCCGGACAATAGAGACACACACACTTGACCTTTACTTTGATTTGAGATTAATTTGATTTTTAATGGGTACTTGTGCCTGACGATGTTCTAGTATTATGTTGAGATAAGCAATGTGATTATGAATATTGAGGTAGTTAATTTGTTCATTGGAAAAGAATAATAGTTTGAGCTTTACTAAGTCTTTCGTTGAAGTAGTTATTTAGGTCAGGAGTGACCGAACGATGGTGATCGTTACACGTTGAAAAGCTTTGAACTCTAAACGTACTTACAAGTATACACATGATCGTGTTAGGAAGATGCCTGTGGGGCGGGTAACAGCTGACTCAGACGAAGATGGAGACAGTGAGGTTGATTAAGTTGTTGATTGTTACTGGGTTTTTATGTCGGTGGGTCAGTCTGAGACCGCACCAGGGTGCCGTAGCTGTAGCCCGTTAGAAATCGGTGTCTACTACTTGTAGTAGTCCGTGGGTAGGCAGTAGGCGGTAGCCCTGGGTAGTGTGGTCGGGTCTTGCCTGGTAGCGAAGACCGTAGAGTCATGGGACGACTCGGCATTCCGAAATGGAAGTGCATAAAGGGCAAATGCGTTTGCTAAATCTTGTGTTGTGACCACGAATAAGGGCTCAGTAGTAAATCAATTGTGATTAAATTGTTAATTGTGTGTGAATAATGAACCAGAGTCTGTCACTGTTACTGGCCTCAGGGTTTTGATAGATGAAACGTTATCATAATTTACTTTGTGATTTCTTACGCAAGATGCCAGTAGGTCATGTACCAGTCGAAGTTGATGTTAATAGTGATTCTGATGAGGATGAGTAAACTTGTTTTGGTGGAAACTCGAGTAAGGACTCTATCGGCCGTATTGTGTTCGACCGTACCAGTAGCTATTACGTGGTCGTAGCCCGGTAGAAATCGGTGTCTCTTGGGGTAACTCAAGTAGTCCGTGGGTGCGCGGTGCGCGTTTAGCTCTGGCGGAGGTCGGGGTCTGCAGAGACCATAGTGTGCAGTCACAGGGTGATGCACGTGTGCGATCCACTTGATGGATATGCATAGTGTGAGAGCAATTGCGATTGCTGGTCGGCTGGAGAGCCGTGGCGATAGAGGGGCTTACTCTTGTGAAGTTTAGATTTGTGTGGTTAATTAAATTGTGTTAATTTGTTGTTACAAGCGACAGTGGTACATGGCTCTGGTTGATATTTTCTTATGGCTCTTTTATGGTTTTATTCGAGTAATTTAAAAGAAAAAACTATACAGTTACGAAGTTTCTTTATGTGAGCTGTTTGTAGTAATATGATTGGTCAGAAGTGGCCGAGGCGAACAAATACTCTCGTTGGTTATTTCTGTGCAGGTTAGCCAACACACGAGGACGTGTGCTAGCAGGATGGCCGTGTCGGAGCGTGGCATCAGTGGCGCCACACCAGATAGCGGTTTATAACGTCACTACATTATTTTTAGTCTGTAGAAGTTTAAGAGTAGTTTGTAAATTCAGTTGACTGATGGAATCGGTAGTGTTGTTATTCCGTGACGTGAGCTCTATCTTCGTGGTGTAGTCTGTGGTATGAGAATAGACTATGTTAAGTCTGTGGTGTTACGCACTATGACAGATGACAGTTGTTCGATAGAGGGATGTGAGCTTGTTTGGTGGTCTGTGGCAGTGAGTGAGTGAGTCTATGATATGAAAAGATGAGACATTAGAGTTTTGGAGGGAAATGGAGACGGTTGGATTGTGATCAGATGGGAAACGTAGATTGGAAGGATGAGGTGTTGACGACATCACGATCGTATTGCGAATCGAGTATAGAATAGGGAAAAGATATTCTATGGCGTGGACAGGACGACTGATGGGGTGAAGGGAGGTCGTTTAGGTTCCATCAATTAATTGAATCTAGACGTATCCTAACTGTAATCTGTAATCCATGATGATCGTGTGTAAAATACAAGCAATGTCATTGTAATGAAGTCCTGTGAGTTATTATTTCAAGACCAAGACCTAGGAATCATAAGATATCTGATGTTGTATTGGCGGTATAATGCTCGTGCTTATCCTGATGTGACATGTCCCCAATAGTGGGATAATTATCGCTGTTTCCCCGACAAGTACATAAATATCGGGTACACCATCGGTCGATTTGTCAACTTCATTCCAAGGAACGCGAATACATGTTGTATTGGACGAACTACGACGTTCGTAAAATGTAACCAAGGCCTAAGCAACATTATCAAAGAATAAAACATTGCTTCCATAACAAAATCAAAACCAATTTATTACCTACTAGCCCCGCGGTTTTACTCGCGTTGTACTCGTTCCCGTGGGAATATCGGGATGAAAAAGCCTATAACCTATTAACCTTCCCGTTGAATGTGGCTATCTATTACAAAAAAAAAATTAAAATCGGTCTGATAATTCCTGAGATTACCTCGAACATACAAACAAACAAACTTACAAATTTTACCTCTTAATAATATTAGTATAGAAGTATAGATTTGTCGAAAATACCTCCAATCTATTTACTTTAATCTATATATATAAAAATGAAACCCGTTTTTTGTTGTCGTGGCATCACGCGTGAATGGCTGGACCGATTTCCACGATTTTGCATTCGTTTGAAAGGTCTCGGGCTCCGTGAGGTTTATAGGGAATAAAAATCTCAAAATTCCCACGGGAACGGGGGCGCTGCGGGTGAAACCGCGGGGCACAGCTAGTAAATTAATAAATAACAGTAATCGGTGTTACTATCGTCCTTGCAAGGCCTTTGACTCGCTGTCCACCAATCACAGGCCGCTCAAATAATCCGTACACCACTGTAATTTATCTCGCCAACTGTAGTGCCACAGTGGAAAAACTTCGGTAGGTCTCGTTCAATTTCACTTGATTGTATTGTGAAGGAAATTGTCTTTGCATAAAATTATCGGATTGTAGAGTGTATGTTTGCGGTCAGAATAAAGCTAAGGTAAAGAAATGCAAAATATAGTTAAGTGAGATTGTTTTTCTGTTTGCAACAAAACAATCAAAGAACATTATAAAGAAATTAAACTTTTACTAAGACGCACTAAATCTACATTTAAATTTGATATAAATAACATAACCTGCAAAGCACAAAGTTGTCAATTTTGTAATTAAAATCTTACTAAATCTACTTACAACAAAATTGTGTGTATAAATTCAGTCAATATCAGAAACACATTGAAATCTCAAAAATAACACTCTTGTTATACCTCTGCATTGCTTACACTGTGGCCCAATTCAAGGTGAATGATTGTATTTCACTTGAAATGCAATCAGGTCGCTTGTTACAGGTCCTTTTAAAAGGACTTTACTTTAAAATCTTGTAAGTTGTTTACCTCCGTTGTAGGATTTCGTTGTGACTTAGTTAGTAACAATTGATAAGTTGTTAGCCGTGAATTTGTTTCGCTATTAACGCGCAAATAACTGTAGTGTTCTTTATACTGTGAACGTTCAAACGTGGGTTAGAATTGAGATTATCAACACGGATTAAACGCAAGACACATATAGTGCGGATGCGGACGGGATGCGGACCGGATGCGGGCAGGTAAATAAGATAAGTAGACACTGTCTTCTATACATCTCTAGACATTCATTAGATACTATCTACTCAACTTATTCATTTCTAACTTCGGAAGGCATGTTAAGCTTTTGGTCCCAGTTGTTTCAAACGTTGCACTCATGTGAGAGGCCTGCTATCCTTTCAAAGGACACATTTGGGGTTGCGGGTTCAATTCCCGCCCAGAGTCAATAATATGTAAAGACATAGTTGTTGGCGACGACGTCTGAGTGTCAATTATACATTCTTATAAAGTATTTGTGTATGTATATTAGTAGTATCAGTGAGTTAGATTCCATATTACAAGCTTAGAGCTTATTTTGGGTCTAATTAACCGTGAGTGAATTTTTCCGGGTTTATTTATTTATTTATTCAATTGCACATCTCGAAAATTTCAAGTCGAAGTACTTAAGGTCTAAAAACTCTGACAGTAAGTATATTTTTACTTGAAAAAACAACCTTCTTAGCCTCGAAAACATCCGTAGGAATACACTTACAATCTGACATCAGGGTTGGTCACTAACCTGTACGAACTTACTTATAAACAAGTGTCCAAGTAGCATGGCCTTGCGAGTCCGTTGCCAAACGGAACCGACTTACGCATCACTTGCTAGGAAAGTAGATGCCCTAGTTATAGCGACGTACTGTCGTGAACTACGATGTTTATGGATCACAATTTGTAATTTACTGCTTGGAAATAAATGGTTGATGGTTGCTTGTATTGAAGCTGAACTATCTTATTAAGAAACGTCACGTAAATCGACGGGTAATTAGCGTTAATGTTTCATCTATACTAATATTACGAGTATAAAGAGGTAATCTATACTATACTATAATTATACACTATAATAGTATAAAGAGGTAAAATTTTTAAGTTTGTTTGTTTGTTTGTATGTTCGAGCTAAACTCAGGAATTGCCAGTCCGATCTGAATAATTCTTTTTGTAATTGATAGCCACATTCAACGGGGAGGTTATAGGCTATTTTTCATCCTGAAATTCCCACGGGCACGGGTACAACGCGGGTAAAACCGCGGGGCGCTGGTAGTGCATTATATATCAAATATCACTCGTGCGGTTGTTTCAATTGTTACACCATGTCGGAGAACTTCAGGCAGTTAAAAAACTCCTACAGGGTTGGCCACTAACCTACTCGAACTTACTTACTAGCCAACCCTGTACAATATACTAGACATTCTCCTTCCAGAGGGCGAAGGGAAGACATCCTGCCCTCTGCAGTAGGTATAATTGATTTTATGTAGAAATGTTAAAAGAGTTTCTACTCTTATATTACTTAACTAACCAGTAAAAACAGGAAGAAATAACGGACAGGAAAAATGTAAGATTGAAATCTAACTTTGGCTTAAAATATGTGCGGAATTTTATTGGTATTTTTAGCTTTTGGAGCGCTACCGCGGTAAAACTTGCTGGATTGTCGGTGTTGGTTATTTACATAGAATCCTGTTGAAAAACTTACTTGTTCTGAAATTAAAGTTTTTTCAAAAAGCGTCCATTTTTTAAAAAATTGTATTTATGTACTAGCCCGTGCCCCGCGGTTTTACCCGCGTTGTGCCCGTTCCCGTAGAAAATTCGAGGTGAACAATAGCCTATAACCTTCCCATTGAATGTGGCTATCCATATTATTCGAAACGGTTTGGTAGTTTCTGAGATTAGTGCGCCAAACGAACAAACTCATCAGTTTTATTATAGAGCTGCGCCCCGCGGTTTTACCCGGATTGTACCCGTTCCCGTGGGAATTTAAGAACCGCTCGACCGATTTTGTGCAAACTTCACATAAACCATCTACTAAATAGTCTGAACAAAACCTTAACATTTGGTTTGGATAGGTGAGCCCGTTCTTGAGTTATAAGATTACAACGAAAAGTGGTATTGATTTTTATATCTTACTAGCGACCCGCCCTCGCTTCGCTTCGGGTAATCAAGATTTCATGTAGGAAAATCGGGATAAAACATTGCGTGTCTCCCGCAGGAATATACACAATCAAAATTTCAAGTGGGAAATTGGGGATAAAATATTACCTACATGTCTCGCGCGAGTATATATGTATACACAATCAAGATTTCATGTGAGGAAGAATTCGGGATAATACCTACATAGCACGTCTTCGTCGTTCGTAGTTCGTAGGTAGGTACCTATATCCCCGCGCGCTTTGACCGCACGAAACAGTAAGTAGCCATAAGAGACCCGCCATCGAGCATTACTATTTTGTAAGCAGCGCCCCGCGGTTTTACCCGCGGTGTGGCCGTTCCCGTGGGAATATCGGGATTTTTTTTACATAAAAACCTTCCTCTTGAATCACTCTACCTATTACAAAAAAACCGCATCAAAATCCGTTGCGTAATTTTAAAGATTTAAGCATAGGAAGAATTCGGGATAATACCTACATAGCACGTCTTCGTCGTTCGTAGTTCGTAGGTAGGTACCTGAGGTAGGTACCTATATCCCCGCGCGCTTTGACCGCACGAAACAGAGCCATAAGAGACCCGCCATCGAGCATTACTATTTTGTAAGCAGCGCCCCGCGGTTTTACCCGCGTTGTGGCCGTTCCCGTGGGAATTTCGGGAATTTTTTTACATAAAAACCTTCCTCTTGAATCACTACCTATTACAAAAAAACCGCATCAAAATCCGTTGCGTAATTTTAAAGATTTAAGCATACAGACAAACAGACACGAAACAGAGACGACTTTATTTTATACTATGTAGTGATATTTCTCATCATAACTCTGAAACTAACTGTCCGATTTTAATAATTTAAAGAGGTACACAAAGAAACATAATTAACCTTGATTGTAGAGCCATTTATTTTGATGTAGATTCATATCATCATATGAATATCATCAACTTAAAATTACACTCCTTTTTAGGGTTCCGTAGCCAAATGGCAAAAACGGAACCCTTATAGATTCGTCATGTCTGTCTGTCTGTCCGTCTGTCCGTCTGTCCGTCTGTCCGTCTGTCTGTCCGTATGTCACAGCCTTTTTTCTCCGAAACTATAAGAGCTATGTTGTTGAAACTTAGTGTGTAGATGTATTCTGTGAACCGCATTAATATTTTCACACTAAAATAGAAAAAAAATAAAATTTTAGGGGGGTCTCCCATACATAGAAATGAAATTTTTTTTTTTTTTTCATCAAACCCATACGTGTGGGGTATCTATGGGTAGGTCTTCAAAAATGGTATTGAGGTTTCTAATATCATTTTTTTCTAAACTGAATAGTTTGCGCGAGAGACTCTTCCAAAGTGGTAAAATGTGTGTCCCCCCCCCTGTAACTTCTAAAATAAGAGAATGATAAAACTAAAAAAAATATATGATGTACATAACAATGTAATCTAACACCGAAAATTGGTTTGAACGAGGTCTAGTCAGTAGTTTTTTTTTTACGACATAAATCGTAAACCGCAAAAAAATACTGATTATTCATTCAATAACTCAAATGTAAATAAAAAAACATTTATTTCAAGAACTTCTTTATTATGTTATTTAAAGTACGGAACCCTCCGTGCGCGAGTCCGACTCGCACTTGGCCGGTTTTTTTAACTAATTAATTTTAACTTAAAACGGTTATTGTTTCTTAACTATAATAGTTAGACATATGCCCTCGCGAACTTATTTGTTCGCAATGATATGTACTTTGATTGTGTAGAACATTGTTTTTGTGTATCATCAATAGATTTAGTAGCGCACGCCAATAACCAATTTTTTTAGGCATGTTTTTCATACCTTGGGTTACATATACCCGCGTTGTGCCCGTTCCCGTGGGAATTTCGGGAATAAATATAGCCTATGTCACTCAGGGATAGTGTAGCTTTCGAATGGTGAAAGAATTTTTTAATTCGGTGCAGTAGTTTCAGAGCCTATTCGATACAAACAAACAAACAAACAAACAAACAAACAAAAAATCAAACCTTTCCTCTTTATAATATTAGTATAGATATATAAAATTCTCGTGTCACAGTGTTCGTTCGCGTACTCCTCCGAAACGGCTTGACCGATTCTCATGAAATTTTGTGAGCATATTGAGTAGGTCTGAGAATCGGCCAACATCTATTTTTCATCCCGAAATTCCCGCGGGAACGGGTACAACGCGGGTGAAACCGCGGGGCGCAGCTAGTACTTATATAGATTAGTATATAGATGTAATTTATGTACTTTACCTCGCCTTGTAAGCTTGGACATATGGGTTAGGTTAGGTTAGTGTTTAATACCTGTTAGTTACTACTTTCTCTAACATAACAATAAGCAATAACCACATACAATTCTTACCACTTGACTTGTGGTCAAATCGTAAAAGTAATAATAACAGAAAGGGCTTAAGTCCGTGAAAGTGACCTCGATGGAGGTTCAGCGCGAAAATAGACTTTATAGCCAAGAGTTAGAGTTAATTGTTGGGAAATTGATTATGGTTACACGCTTAATTGCGTGGGATCGTTTAACTTTAACTCGTTTTATTACTTTTTTTCTAAATTGTAGTATTTTTGTTTCCGAAAATTAACAAAATACTCGTTTATACAGGGCTGCACTATAGTTCATATGTACTAAAATTCACATGAATAGTTAGACCCCAACTTAGCTCTACTCTGACATGTCAAATGCTTAATGGAGATTTAATGAGTGATTTTGACATGTAATGAAAAATTACTTCTTTTAGTTAAGTGTCAATTTAATGAACATTACTGAGTGCGACAGAAGCCTGTAAAAAGTTTCCATAGCTCCTCTTAAGTAATGATTTCCATCAAGAGTCGTTTTTTAGGGTTCGATACCATAAAAAAAATATTCAAGGGGGGCTCCCATACAACAAACGTGATTTTTTGCCGTTTTTTCAAGTACGGAACCCTCCGTGCGCGAGTCCTACTCGCACTCGGCTGGTTTTTTTAAATTATCATGGTTATTTTAGGTTTTTTTATAAAAGCAGTGACGGACCATACAATTACATCTCAAATTATCCAAGTACCAATATAAACATTTTCTAAAGAATGTTAATAGGACCAAAACGAGTTACCGACTTGATAAAAAGGCAAGGTGCGGGTCGATTACTTTCTACTAGTGAAAGCTGATTTCGTCATCTCTCAATCTTAAACACATCACTTATTTTGAGATGTACGTCATCTTGGTACTTGCGTCATGTGATATTTTTTTTATTTATCTTTGTAATATCCTGTTATATCTTTGTAATATCTTTGTAATATCTTTGTAATATCTTGTAATATCTTTGTAATAAACAGCATCATATTTGCGCTTGATTGCCCTGCTAAGATTGCTGCGTTCGTCAATCTTTCAATATACTTTGGTCGCCTAAGTCGACTGTCAAAAATGCTGTCAACTGACAAATAATTAGCTGGAAGAAGGCTTTTGTCCAGCAGTGGGACAAAACAGGCTGATAATAAAACAAAGTCGTTCGAATACGATTATTTAATCTGTAGCAGTTACCAGTGGCCAACCCTTTTGTCGGAGTTTTTAGACCGCCTAAAGGCCACCGTCATTTTCAGACGATTGAAACAACCGGGACCGATAATTTTGCCGGACGTGTACGATTTAGTATAATAACGAAGTTTAAAGTTTAAAAAAAAAGATCTTTTTCCTGAACTATCCTACTATCACTCCGAACATAGACAAGCATAATATTATGTCTCTATTTATGGTAATAGAGTATAATAGAAGTGCCATAAACAATGAAATAACAAGACAACACTTAAAAGTAATAATACTCGTTCAACACCCGTTTCAACTGCGTCTATGCTATTAAAATGATAATCTGTTAAATTTAGACTATAATGCCTCTATTTTGGTTTAATGATTCGACTCAGTACCTATAGATAAGTATTGTAATTTCAAAATTCATTATAATTGAGTAAAAAATGTATTTTTTTGAAATTTGCGATCGTAATAACTATTTTATTTAATTAGATATACATTTACATATTATAAAACAAAGTCGCTTTCCGCTGTCTGTCAGTCGGTCCCTATGTATGCTTAGATCTTTAAAACTACGCAACAGATTTTGATGTGTCAATAGACTGATTCACGGGAAAGGTTTATATGGTATAAACATTCCTAAAATTCCCACGGGAACGGACACAACACGGGTAAAACCGCAGGGCGCTGCTAGTAAATTATAATATGTGTATATAAATGTGAGTGAAAATTTTCTAAAATATTTCTTTGTAAAAAGAACACATCTGCACTCGAAATAAAAAAGTGTATACAACAAAATATACGCCAATCTAGGCGTACTATTACTTGCCGCATTTTACTATCTTTTCTACAACACGTCCAATTACTAAACAAAATGTATGACTGTGTTTGTATATAATTACACCTGCCAATGACTTCTTGCGGTCGACATAACTATTATTTGCTGTACCATGAAGTTGGTTACGAATTAACATACAAATTGTTATGAAAATGACAGCGTTACTCGAGTTTACTTCACGTTTTACTTACCTATGTTATGTCAGAATATTAAATTTGATTTTAAGTGGGTTTTGGAGGTCAGTTTAACAAGTTCTAACTTTAAGTAAGTTTGATTAGGTTGGCCAACCCTGTCGGAGTTTTTAGACCGCCTAAAGGCCTCCGACATGGTCTAACGATTGAAACAACCGGGACCGACTGCTTAACGTACCTTCGAAGCACGGCACGACACGGCTTTTAGTGACAATAAAAACCTGATTTACAATCAAGTGCCGCTCGTTGCTCGCTGCGAGCGCCGTGCTGTACTGACTGCACGAACACGAATGCTCGCTGTGTAACAGGTTACACTACGCCTTGTAACGTAACAGTACGCCTTTAAGACACATCAAGATAACCTACATTTAAAAATGACTACGCCTCAGTGGTCTAGTGGTATATGCACTCGCCTGCCAAGACTGAGGTCCCAGGTTCAATTCCCGGGTCGATCGAAAATATGTTTCCTACTTTTTAAACATAGCTCGAGTTGGAGATCACCAACCCGCATTTGGCAAGCGTGGTGTTTATGCCTAATCCTCCTCGCTGTACTGATATCTTCAGTGAGATGAGAGGCCTTTGCCCAGCAGTGGGACATTACTGGCTAATACTTAACTTACTTAAATAGCATTTTAATTCGTGCGTCCAATCAGTATCTACTCAAAACTTATAATTTACGTAATTAATTCTGAATAACGGGTTACTGAACCGGTAGGTTTTATATACGTATATAAAACTAGCAGCGCCCCACGGTTTTACCCACGATGTGCCCGTTCCCGTGGGAATTTCGGGAATGTTTATACATAAAAACCTTCCTTTTGAATCACTCTACCTATTACAAAAAACCGCATCAAAATCCGTTGCGTAATTTTAAAGATTTAAGCATACAGACAAACAAACAGACAAAAATAGCGACTTTGTTTTATACTATGTAGTGATTAATAAGTAATTCTGTCTGTCACCTACATTTACAATGAAATGTGGATATCAAGGTTTTTAATTTTTGATATACTTAATGTCTGTCTGTTATAAAATCTCTAGAACTAAGTACTTACCAAATCAAGAAGTTATAAAAACTATTTTATATTTTTTTCGTTAACCGATTTGTTTTGAAAACTCCTGGACATGTGCATTCTCCCCGTCCTCACATACGGCGCGCAGACTTGGTCTTTGACGGTTGAACAGAGGTCCACGCTCGCGGTCTGCCAACGGGCTATGGAGCGCAGCATACTAGGTGTGAAACTCATTGATCGCATCCGTAACACTGAACTGCGCTCCCAGACCAAAATTATGGACGTAACTCGGAAGGCGGCCAGTTTAAAATGGGACTGGGCGGGGCATGTCAGCCGTATGCCAGAACATTTTTGGGCGAAATCCGTCACCTTTTGGACTCCAAGCACAAAAAGACCCCTCGGAAGACCCCGCAAGCGTTGGCGGGATGAACTAGACCAACACAATAGGAACTGGCCCATAATAGCTCAGGATAGAAATCAGTGGAAGGAGGGTAGGGAGGCCTTTGCCCTGCAGTGGGACATTTATGGCTAATTATAATTATAATAATAATATAATAACCGATTTGTTTCAGTTTTGAAGTAACTGCATTAATTACCTGAAAAAATGAAAAATATAATTAGTAATTTTATAAACTGAAATATTGTTTGTGGAAGCCAAACTCACTCATTCGAACATTACTTTGTTAGTTTAGTCCTGGTTCAAAACTATCAGGGTAATTTTGACATTCATAAAATCTTCTTAAAAATGTCATTATTAAGAATTACCCGCGTTGTACCCGTTCCCGTAGGAATTTCGGGATGAAAAATAGCCTATAACCTTCCCGTTGAATGTGGCTATCTATTACAAAAAGAATTATTCAAATCGGTTCAGTAGTTTCTGAGATTAGCGCGTTTAAACAAACAAACAAACAAACAAACAAACAAACAAACAAACAAACAAAACAAACAAACTCTTCAGCTTTATAATATTAGTATAGATAATGATTCCGACGAATTGAGATACCTACTCTTTCTTTTTTGAAGTTAGTTAAACTTCAAGGTTAGTGAAAATCCTTCTTTTTTAAAGCTGGTTAATCTTGAAGATCTTTATCACCATTTTGAAATTTAGCCAACTACATAAAAAAAGGAATTTCTCAATTTTGCTAGATAAATTTGTTTTTCAATGATGAAAGTTTTGAGAAGCTTTGGTCAACCCGGAAACTAACCAGCTGCCCTTTAAATTTGAAATTGTCAATTCAAAATATTAATAAGACATTCAGGAAGTGCATGTCTGTACCCAATTTGATAAAACTCGCCTGTTCTGGTATTGATTATCAACGGTTGTACGTAGATCGAGGTCGATTGAAGGTCGATTTATTAAAGTACGATTAATGCTTTACGTTTTACCACCTTGTCATAGTAACGGAAGTACATTGCAGTACAAAATAGTAGGAGAATGTTACTGAAGTTTAGTACGACAGAGTTCTATAGAGTTTTCATCTGATTGCATGTAGTTTGTCGTTATAGGAAATAAGTGAATGTATTTTGATTTGCCATCGTTGAAATTGATTTAATTTATTAGTATTATTATTTCCTATATATAATTCTTTACGGTTCGTTGGTTTCTTTATTAACTAGCAGCACCCCGCGGTTTTACCCGCATTGTGCCCGTTCCCGTGGGAGTTACGGCAATTTTTATACATATAAACCTTCCTCTTGAATCACTCTATGTATTTTAAAAAACCGCGTCAAAATCCGAGAATTCAGAACACATCTTGCACAAGTTAAATATTATCTATAACTCTATACATTTAAAAAAGTTAAGAAAATATAGTAAGTACGAGTCCGCCTAAAGACCTCCGACATGGTCTAACGATTGAAACAACCGGGAGCGACAATTTAACGTGCCCTCCGAAGCACGGTAGCGATCAGATAGAAATGCCACTATCGGCCACCCATCCAAATTGGTGTCGAGCTGTAGAGCGCTAAAAAAATATAGAATATATTTTACTTAAATAAACTTTTTTTTGTGCAAACATTTGCCTGTTAGCTTAACATAGACAAACGCATTACATGCGGTCTCAACTTTCTATATAAATAATGAGTATTTGACCTCTTAACGCGAATGAGAACTGTCAATAGATTTAATTGATGTTAGTTATGATATCTCACCGTGGTGCCACGGTGCAAGTGACAGTGATGGCAACTAGTGATTTTTTAAAGAAAGGAATACAAATCTATACTAATATTATAAAGAGGTATAATTTGTAGGTTTGTTTGCTTGTATGTTCGAGCTAATCTCGGGAACCATCAGTACGATTTGAATAATTCTTTTTGTAATAGATAGACACTTTCAACGGGAAAGGTATAGGATATTTTTCAAACCAAAATTCACATGGGAACTGGCACAACGCGGGTAAAACCGCGGGGCGCTGCTAGTATTACATATATAGGTATGTAGCTATTTGCCAGGGGCAGGGTGGACAAAAAGTCCCCGCGGAAACTCCTTCAACTTTTAACCAACTTAAAAAAAAAGCGGATTCTTCTTTCGGAATCGTTTTTCATGCTTCAATTACTAAAAACAATATATCAGGAAAATCACTTCGATTGATAAATTGATGTCCGCGTGAACGCACGCGACCACATTACTCAATACATTATTATCTTTGACATAACTAAGGATAGGCTCAAGTTTTTACAAAGATTTCTTTAATATGATGATGACCACCCGAATTTCTCACAATAATGTATATTATTGTGAGAAATTCGGGTGGTTATATAGTATACATTAATTTGCAAATCTGCCCGTGTATACATTTCATTGCACAATGACTGTACTAGTGAGTTCGTGCATTGAACTAGCTAACTAGCAGCTAGCAAACTCGCTCGTTCTAATACAACTAGCATGGCCTTACTGTCTAATAAATCCTACTTAATAAAAAACAAAGACCTCTTTCCCAAGTGATCAGTACAGTTGAACTGAATAAAAGTGAAATTGTTAATTTGTTTGCGTGTAAAGTAACTTCCCACGACTCCAGACTAGTCGCCACGCCCGGCTGCACTCGCGAATGTTCCGTAATAGATCACTCTATACGTTATATGTATCTTTCAAAATGATTTAACAATAATGATTTCATTAGCTATTTTTTTGTTTGTTTGATGAATGTCTGTCTGTGTGTTGTGTGATTATTTATTGGGATAGGTTAGGTGATCTATCGATATCAACTATAGTAAAAAAAAAGACGTGTGGCACTCGGGGACTGCCGCGGTAAAGCTATTGCATAGTTATTTTTTGTATCACTAGATGGCGTTAGTGGGGAGCGTGAGGTTTTTTTCGTTACGGAATTTCTGGATTCGGTCCCCGCGCTCAAGGCCCGCGATAGAAGCTATGCAATAGCTTAAAAATGTAAGCTTGAGTATGTTGGTGGTCTACCTAGGTGTCGGAGTTTTTAGACCGCCTAAAGGCTTCTGATATCGTCTCAAGATGACATCCGGGACTGACAATTAGGCGTAGCGATTAGCTATGTATGCCACTATCGGCCCCTCATCCAAGTAGGGGTCGAGCTGCACGTTGCTTAACACTCGCAATTAGTCCTAATTAGTCCATCTACTAACAACTAGTCCTTCCTACTGATATTATAAATGCGAAAGTTTGTGAGGATGGATGTATGTATAGATGTATCGATGTATGGATGTATGTTTGTTGCTCTTTCACGAAAAAACTACTGAACGGATTGGGATGAAACTTTACATTAATATAGGTTATACATCAGAATAACACATGAGATATATTTTATCCTGAAATTCCCGCGGGAACCGGTAACAACGCGGATAACACCTAATATACATTTATGACGAGTTATTAATTGTTTATTTGTAGAAGTTCTCTAATCAATGGAGCTAACAGCCATAATTCACACTTTTTTTGTATATATATGATAACTATACTTAACTGCGAAAATACATCCTCATTAGTTCTAGGCATTTACTTAATATGTGTATTATGCAAGTCATTTCCGTCGACATCCTTGTTAAAATCTCCTCAAACACTGTCAAATATGTTAATTACAATGGCAAATATCCTAAAATGATATTTACAAGGTATTAGAATATGAATGTAGTGAAAGTTAATTCTGTTTGAGTGAAACTCGACCGTCCCTTGTCGCGAATTTGTTAAATTCTTTCTTAGTCACTCATACACGTAGGGGTTTCTTTGGAAAGTAAATTTATTACCTGTTGAGTTACATGGTGCTTCTATTGCCTAGTTCGTCTATTTTGAACTAGATATTCTATACTAATCTACCTATCTTTAGTAATATTATAAATAGGTAAAATTTGTCAGTATGTTTGTTTGTATGTTCGAGGTAATCTCAGGAATTATCAGTTCGATTTGAATAATTATTTTTGTAATAGATAGCTACATTCAACGGGAAGGTTATAGGCTATTTTTCATCCCGAAATTCCTACGGGAACAGGCACAAAGCGGGTAAAACCACGGGGCGCTGCTAGTACTAAATAAAGTTGAAGAGTTTGTTTGTTTGAACGCGCTAAACTCAGAAACTACCAATCCGATTCGAATAATTCTTTTTGTAATGGATAGCCACGTTCAACGGGAAGGTTATAGGCTATTTTCTTAGAGAAAGTTAACAAATACTAAGGGTGGATTGCATAAAAACTCTTAAATCTAATTAATTTTATTTGGAAAACAGTGTAACTTCCTTAAAACAAAGTACATATAAATATAAAACACCATTGATTATGTTTTTGCTATGAGTAAATAAATATGTTAAACAAACGAAAAGTGTCCTTCAAATATATATTTTATAACGCACGACTTAAAACTCAATTTAAAACGAACAGACAGACAGACATCCACTCACAACACCCTTCTTCGTCGGCTTCAAAGCCGTTCATTAATAGATTACTAATGTATATTATCCTCACGATTAAAACTCCATCACGCAACACTTTCACCCACTGTTACAATATTAAATGAAGTAATATTACGCAAGCGTGATGCACAATGATGCGTACGCGCATAATATACGTTCAATCGATTATTTGTTTCCATATTCAATTTCCTGTTAATTAACACAGTTTGAAATACGTTTCGTTACGTTTTGAAAAAGTAACGGTTTTGGTAACGAGTTGTTATGTGCGTGATAATGTGCTGGTGTTAAGGGTTGAGTCACTATTTAAATTTTAAGATTGGAATGGTGTTTTTTTGGCTTGTTTTTCAATAAACTTAACATGTCTACAATAGTCTATGTCTACAATTATAGTCTACTGGCGCGCCCCTCCGTTATTCCCGTTCCCTGGGGAATTTCGGGATGAAAAATATGACCTATGACCTGCCTGTTGAATGTGGCTATCCATTACAAGAATAATTATATATCCATTAACAAACAAACAAACAATAAAAGTTAGAAACTTTACCTCTTTATAATATTAGTATAGATATCTAAAATCTTACCCAAACTATATATCTACTTAATCCCAACGAAATATTTATATAATAGTACAAATGAGAAAGTTCTCTGCCTATCACACTTCAAGACCTAAACCACTTTTGATTTTGATGTTTGCCACGGTAGTAGTTAAAATTTTTGTAAAGGACATAAGGTAAATTTCACCCCAAAAAACACGAAAACAGGACGTTGTGGGTATAACCGCAAAGGACAGGTGTATTAAATAAAACCATTATGTGTGGAACATATTATAAGTATTTTAACAATGCCGATGTATCAGGTTGATCAGAACCATAACATGTGTGTCTCAAGTTGAATGACAATAGAATATTGTGACGTAACTCATATCATGGTACAAATTACAATGGCATGATTGTTAACAGATTTGGAGGCTTTTTAGGTCGATTTATATAACATTGTTATAGCTAATAGCATAGGAGAATTAAACTTGAATATAGGAAATATGCTTGCTTGCTGGGTAGAGTGCCCAGGAATTGAACCTGGGACACCTGTTTAGTCTTTACTCGATTCATATTCGTAGCTTTTAAACTCGCTTAACATCAACACAGATATCAACTTCGATTTATACTTAAACTAGCAGCTCCCCGCGGTTTTACCCGCGTTGTGCCCGTTCCCGTGGGAATTTCGGGAATTTTTTTACATAAAAACCTTCCTCTTGAATCATTCTACCTATTACAAAAAACCTCATCAAAATCCGTTGCGTAATTTTAAAGATTTAAGCATACAGACAAACAGACAAACGACAAACAGACGCGACTTTGTTTTATACTATGTAATGAAGAATATAAATTGATTACAACAAAAAAAAGCATCATTTAAAAAAAATACAATCTCACAATTTAATAAAAAAAAATTGACAATATTACGTAACAAAACTTTAAAAATATGACATTTTATTACAAAATTGACTGATCGCAATTTCAATAACAAAGCCTCTTTTCTATACAATATCTACTACAGTTGTAAACCTAAACAAAAGTCCACAATAGCACAAAGCACTGCGAGAGTGAAAGTATTGTCTTATTTGACTGCTCACTTAGATTTAACGTTTGAAAATTCGTTTTCTACAGTACTAACGATCCGATCACGTTCCTCTGGTTTAAACTCCGTACTTATATTAAAAGAGTTATTTATGTCTCTCTGTCTGTTAACAAGTAATTGGAAAACATTTATCTTTGACTGGTTATGTGAATCGATTAGTTTGGTAAGGTTCTATAGTTGTTTCAATGTGTAGTTAAACTAAGCCTACTGCATAATAGAAGTGAAATGTTTTGAAGACAAAGAGTTTAATCTTTACTAATAATCTCTAGAGAGGCTTTTGAAAACGCAATTTATTAAAGCACAAATTTAAATACGATTATTTACTAATTTTTTTTATTGATATTTGTTACTAAAGCCTTCTCACCAGAGAGATGCTAATGTTTCTTTTCCTCCACCTATCAAATCAAACGTAGCATATTGTACTTGTAGTGTAAGCTAAGCTCATTTTATGAACACAACTTTAAAAGTAATGACTAATAATATAATGATGAATAATATAATAATATAATGATATAATGATGAAGTAATGACTTTGTTATAATGTTATGAAAATGTTCTAGACATTGGAAATGGTTACACCTGGCTATATAATGTACACTACAGCAACCTTGCATTAAATATGATAGTTCAACTATACATTTTATAGGCCACCCACACACGCATAACTCGGGTGAAACCGCGTGGCATTTACATTTCATATCTCGCTATTATTTGTAAGTAATTTATTTCAGTCATATTGTAAATAATATATGTTACAACCCACATTATATTATTTTAACACACGTACAAAAACAACGCCTCGGTGGTCTAGTGGTACCGGCACTCGCCTGTCAAGACTGAGGTCTCGGTTTCAATTCCTGGGCCGAGCGAAAAAAAAAATCCTACTTTTCAAACATGGCTCGGGTTTGAGAACACCAAAACGTGGCGATAACGCCAAATCCTCCTCACTGTACTGATATCTTCAGTGAGACGAGTGGTCTTGGCCCAGCAGTGGGACAATCAACAAAATGTGAAGACATAGTCGTTGGCGAGGACGTCTGGGTGTCAATTATATATTCTTATAAAATATATGTGTATGTATATGTAGTAGTACCAGTTAATTAGATTCCATAACACAAGCTTAGAGCTTACTTTGGGTCTAATTAATCTGTGAATTTGTCTGGGTATATATAAAGCTTATCTGGGTATGTAAAGCTTCAAGACTACCATACTCAAACTTACTTATTGAATGAAAGTCTACACACACACACACAACGATGCAAACTCACACACAGAAGATTGACCTTTCCTCTCTTGGATTGTGAAAGTTTTATCAAATTTAGAATAATATGTTTTATTTCAATATCATTAATATTTGAAGGCCAAAGGCTATTAGCATAAATTAAGTGTGCTTTGGCGGGAATCTTGACCAAGATGGGGAAATTTTATGTTTTACATATTATACGAGTATTTTAAGTAATAATGGATAAGGATCTTGTTTTCTATATAAAACTTTATATTTTTAATATTCTATGATGTCACTTCAAAAATCAAAATAACCTGTAAGCTTTCTTCTCAGAAATGCTCAATATACTACACTAGCAGCGCCCCGCGGTTTTACCCGCGTTGTGTCCATTCCTGTGGGAATTTCGAGATGAAAAATAGCCTATGTTACTCGTGGATAATTAAGCTTTCGAATGGTAAAGAATTTTTTAAAACAGTCCAGTAGTTTTTGAGCCTATTCATTACAAACAAACAAACAAAGTTTTCCTCTTTATAATATTAGTGTAGATAATTTTAAAAAGTCATTAACTATTTAAATATTTCTAGCAGCCTGCGGTTTTACTCACATTGTGACCGTTCCGATGAGAATTTTGGAATCAAAATTAGTCGAGAACCTTCTTGTTGAATGTGGCTATCTATTACAAAAATCATTATCCAAATCAGGCTGGTGATTCCCAAGATTACCTCGAACGTAAAAACAAACAAAGTTAATAACTTTACCTCCTTTTAATATTAGCTACTCGTTCGTACCTTTCTATTATATAGCAGTTGTCATTCTCGTTGTACCGATCTATATCACTATAATATGAATAACCTTTCAGTAGAATCTTTATACATTACTAGCTGCGCCCCGCGGTTTCACCCGCGTTGTACCCGTTCCCGCGGGAATTTCGGGATGAAAAATAAATGTTGGCCGATTCTCAGACCTACTCAATATGCTCACAAAATTTCATGAGAATCGGTCAAGCCGTTTCGGAGGAGTACGCGAACGAACACTGTGACACGAGAATTTTATATATATAAGATATCGTATAACTTTAACTGTACTTTACATAACAAGAAATATTTTAGTACACTCATTGCACTCATATCCGCAACGCCGAACACAATGATCAAGCGAAAAATAAAAATCTTTTTAACATTTCACAATCAAATAGTCTTTTAAATTAAACACTATTTTAAAGCGAGTATAATATCCACTTCAAACACAGTTTAATTAACCGACTTTAAGAAAAGAAGACCGCCTGACCCATTCAAGTTGAGGAAAAAAATGACGATCACACATTCTTAACATCACACAAACACATACAAGCCATCTGGTCTAGTAAGAGATCCGCTACAACTAACGACCTACATAGGTACAGGTATCGGGTGTGGCCATACTTCTAGCGTCAATAGTATTGATAAAAACCTATTAGGTTAGTGGCTTGCTGCTTTATGTTTTATGGGTCTTAAGGCGAGTACTGACAGACGCGACGTTACAAAGCGTAATGTAACGTGTTACGCAGCGAGCGTTCGTGCAGTCAGTACGGAAACATAGCGCTCGCAGTGAGCAACGAGCGGCTGTTTAATGTGAAAATAGTTGCTCGTTGCTCGCTGTAAATGTTATATTACACCGCGTAAGCATAGGATAATATAAGCATAGGATGAAACAAGTGAAAATCGTTCCGTATTGTATTTTGTTGTCAAATATCAAAATGCATGGGATCGTGACCACGTGACGATCACGTGACATTAAAATAGACAGTTAAAAGAATGCAAAAGAATGCCAATTGACTTGGGGTCTGATAATAATACTTGTTGAACGTCTCATAATTTCACATACAACGGTAGTGCTCAGATATTAATGTTACTATCGACCTCGCATCCATGTCGTGTACAAAATACATACAATGTTACCATGGACTTTATAAATAAGTATTTTAAAGCCTAAGCTTGTTGATCTAACTAAGGTTCCATTGGTAAAAACGTATTCACGATTGATATTTTAACAAACTTCAGAAATGAGCAGGTTTTTAATTGTTCAGAATCTTGTTTTATACACTACCTAATGTATTATTATTAATTACCTACATTTTTTCATCCAAAAATAATTCGTTAATAGTTAGCCAATTGACCATTTAGCAACACATCTAAACCCATAGAAATCAACTATGTAGTACAATTAATATGAATGTTAACTAGTTGGAACCAGATTCAAACCAGATCGATCCAGTTTGACAACCTGAATTTAACTTTAACCTGTTTGCAATAATTATTGTTAAGAGATTGTTAAATAAAGCTAGATTGCACAATAAATATGACTTTCAAGTTCATTTTGAAACTTGAATTATTATAATAAATCGATAGTGACAATGTAACACAAGTTACCATTTGGTTTCACTTGTCCCGATATTTGTCTGAAATCAAATCTAGTAAGTTATTTTTGGAACGACAACAGACAGAGAAACATGCGCACGCCAGAGAGAGACGGACAGAGAAATGTTTCTCTGTCTGTCACGCCACGTCACTGTCACGTCTGTAAAAATGTAATAAAAATTATGTACATTTTACGCACGCGTTGAAGTCTTTTATATGGCAGTTATGTTAATTTATAAAACGTTACTAAAGTGTAGACAGAAGAACTATTCGAATAATTACTGCTTCTTCAATGCAGAATAATAAATAATAACAACAATACGTTATGTCATTTAAACCCTTAATTCATGACCATCCAATTTCTTCTAATTACAGAACAATAATTATGAACGTATTACTACGGGTTTTTTTCGTCACAAAGCTTTGTTTTGAGCAAGTAAACACCTCATTTAATTTCCGCAAATATCATTAGTTAAACATACGTTAATTATATGTACAAATCGTAGTTTAAAAAAGACTATTGTCAGTACAAATATGTTTGGGACAACTTTAAACCAATCACTTCGCAATACCTCTCAATAACTCTGTAAATTACAAATAAAAGTACTAACATATAACATATATTGTAATAAGATATATACTCATATCAAATGTACTGAATTACCTAATAATATGAACCAAAGTGAGTCTGTGACATTTGTCCGTCTGACCGATCGCAGTTACGTAACATACGGTTACCTATTCGTAAGTGCGAGAGACTGATTATGTACTAACTATATAGGTTTGTAATGTTTTTGAAAGTCTCAATTGAACTATAGGTCAGTACAGTGCGAGGCAGAAAGTCTTAACAGTCGATTGGAGGATGGTCAGCTAAAATCAGTTTTATGAAGCACTACCAAGGTTAATCCTCCACTGTACTTATATCTTCGGTAAGATAAGAGGCCTTTGCCCACCAGTGGGACATTAAAGGCTTATACTTTACTTAACTTTACTAGCAAGCTTACCTTTTTTGGGTTAATTTAAATTTTTTAGGTGATCTTGTTTTATCATATCTTTGTCACTGAAAGGCAATACGTTAATTTGTGTTCAAATTTCGATAGTTTAAAAAACACTTAACTCCTCATAGGTAATTAAAGCTTGTTATAAATAAATACAAAATAATGTATTACTTTTTTAAAACACAAAATTACATAAGAATCTTATAAAACTAATGATAGTAAAAAGCAATTGACGAAGGCTCAGCTTGTGGTGCCCAGAGTATGCTACATACTCCAAGCAACGCTGGTTTTCAGCCACTCCCTTTCAGTGGGTTCGTAACCTTATTAACTAATTGACATAGTTTCCTGTCGGGTATTGTACTGTATATATAGGTCTACTATTATCTGTTTGAAAGTATTTTAAATCCAACTAAAGTTTGTACGTTGCTTGAGGCTCAATATTGATGACTTAACATACTTAGGTTTGATCAACGATTGTTGAGTAACAGAGTATGTAATGTAATTATTTTCAAAATTATGAAGTCCATTTTTGTATTCTATTTCCTGAAATCTTGTCGGTCGATCTATTATGTATTACCTTATTAACATTGCATAGCAGAGCATTGATTTGTTAACGTAGTTTAATTGGGACACTTAGCTAAACGGCATCAACCTAGGTCTCATTAGTGCATCTATCAAAGCTAGAAGTTATAATAAGACTTATTTTTACTATTTGTTTTTGTGAATCTGTTTTCAGCAGAATTATCATCCCCAATTCTTTCAACCATTAGACAATGTTTTAGGCGGTCTAAAAGGTCTAAAAGGTCTCATATAAAGAGTTTTCACTAACCTAATCGAACTCACTTACCTTTCGTAGACAAAAACCAAGTATTAGATTCTTGTTTGGCTTTACCATAAACCTTACAATTACATCATCATCATAAATTTAAGAGCAAGGCTCTTGTCGGTGAGTCCGATGCAGACTTCTCCATCTATTCCTATTCAGTGCAAGTTCCTTCACATCTCTATAAGACATGACAGACACTTTTTCTTTAATCTGACTCATGTAACTGATTCTAGGCCTTCCCCTACCTCGCTTTCCTTCTACTTTACCTTCCATGATATTATTTATGAATCTGTCATGTCGTATGAGATGTCCTATCATCTTCCCTCTCCTATTTTCTATTATCTCAAGTAGTGTTCTACTCTCTCTCACCAATTCTAATACTTCTTCATTTGTCACCCTCTCCGTCCAACTAATCCTTTCCATCCTACGCCAACACCACATCTCAAACGCTTCCAACCTCTCCCTATCCCGTTGAGTCATCGTCCACGTCTCACTTCCATACAAAGCTATACTCCAAATATATGATTTTATAAACATTTTCTTTACCTTTCTAGACATTTTGGAAGAAAGTAGATATTTTTTATTGTGAAAAGCCTGCTTTGCTATTGCTATCCTGGTTTTAATATCTAAGGTACATCTGGAGTCTGATGTGATGTAACTACCCAGATACATGAATTTATTTACTATTTCAATATTTTTGTTATTTATTACTAAAGTTTCTTGTGGGTTTATTATGTGTTTTGAGGATATGAGTATTTTAGTTTTATTGGTATTAATCTTTAGTAAAAACTTTTTGAAAACTGAGTCCATAATTTTAAGAATGTGTTCCAGTTGTAGCTGCGTTTCTGCTACAACCGCTATATCGTCTGCAAATCTTATGAATTTAATAGTTTCCCCGTTGAATTTAACCCCTTTATCTATTTTTTCATTAATTTCTCTAATTGCAGCTTCTATAAATATATTAAATATGAGCGGTGAGAGCGGACATCCTTGTCGGACTCCTTGCCTAATCTTTGCTTTTCCCTTTTCCTTTCCTACTTCAATTATCGTATCCTGATTCTTATATAACTGGTATATTAAGTTCCTATCCCTGAAATCTACTCCTATATTTTTTAAAATTGCCATCATTTTTTTCCAATTAACTTTATCAAACGCTTTTTCTAGATCGACAAATGCTATATATGTATTTATTCCTAAGTCCAATCTTCTATCCAAAATGAGTCTTAGTGCTAAAATTGCTTCCCTAGTACCTTTGTGTTTCCTAAACCCGTATTGATCATTCCCTAAATTAAATTCTATTTTTGCCCTAATCCTATTTTGGATGATTTTTAATAGTATTTTTGAAGCGTGTGATATTAAACTAAGAGTTCTATGTTCCTCGCATTTGAAAGTATTTGCTTTTTTAGGTAGAGTAACTGTTTTTGTATTTGTAAAATCTTCCGGTATAATTCCTGTCTCGTATATAAATTTTGTGATTTTGAAAATTTCCTCTAGTAATACTTCACTATCTGAATACTTTATAAATTCTATGAAGAGGCCATCATCTCCTGCTGCTTTACCATTTTTTATATTATTTAAGGCTAAATCAAACTCTTCTCTTAAAATAGTTGGACCAAGGTTGTCATTTTCTACTTCTTGTATGTTCTCTATATCTTGTTCCGTTAATCCTTCCCCGTTATATAAACTTTCGACATATCTCTCCCACCTACTAAGTACATCTTTGTTATCTACAAGCAATTTATTGTTTTCATCTAAAATGGCAGTGGATTTTTTCTTGTATTTTTTCCCTAACCTTTTTATAATACTGTAAGCTACATCTGTTTTTCCTATTTTCATATAATGGTCTATGCTATTGCAATCCTGTTCTATATCTTTTTCTCTACGTTCTCTACATTTTAGAGTTATCCTGTTAGTTAGTTTTTTGTATTTCTTTATGCTATTGTCATCTTCTTTATTTCGATATTGCCTTCTCTCTAACATAAGTTCTGTAATCTCTTTGTCTAACCATTTCTTTCTAGGCTTAATTAATTCTTGTTTTAAACATTCTTCGGCACTATTTTTTATAATATCTCTAATATTGCACCATTTCGTTTCTATATTATTATTATTTAGTGTACTGTTTTTATCTACATATTCATTTATTCTATTATCTAATAAATTACTATATTTACTTCTATTATTGCACTTATTTTGTAATTGTTTGAGATCTACATTTTTGGTTTTATTTGTTCTTTTGACTTTATTAACTTTGATATTTAATTTGCTAATGACTAAATTATGATCAGTATTTAAATCCGCTCCTGGGTATGCTTTACAGTTCACAGCCATATTTTTATATTTGGTTCTGGCTAATATATAATCTAATTGGTACCGACCTATGTTTCCTGGCATTTTCCAAGTATACCGTCTTCTCTTGGGTTGTTCAAAATTTGTGTTCAAAATTGTCAAATTATATTCCCCACAGAACTGTATTAATCTACTACCCCTTTCATTTCTATTTCCTAACCCAAATTTTCCTACAGTATTGCCCTCCCTGCCCTCCCCAACTACAGCATTGAAATCTCCCATTACAATTAAATTGTCCTGTTCTTTTACTGAATCCATTATAGTATCTAATTGTTCATATATTTCTTCTATTTCTTCATCTGGATGACTCCCGGTCGGCATGTAAACTTGAATGATAAAAGTATCTATTGGTTCTGATTTTATTTTTAAAGCTGTAATTCTGTCACTAAAATGAATTGTATTTTCTACTTGCATACCCCATTTTTTATTACAATTACATAAGTAACACAAAATGTACATAGTTGTATAATTAGTTGCGTTATCTTCTGACAACATTGTACAATTATTTAATAACCAAGTTTTAAATGTTTAGTGTGTACTCATAAAAAAATTAGACCTCTTTTTAATGTAACAAGTTCAAACCTCAAATATTTTTAAAGTCTTAGCACACTATACACTGTAGTCACAATAGTCTTAAGACTGCGACTCGAAAAAACACAAAACTGTCTTTAGACATTCTCACAATTGTCGGTACAAAATCATCCTCCTTATAGCCATATAAGCAGTCGCTGTGGCTGAAATCGGCCAGGAAGAGATTCAAGATGTCGCTAGTGTGCGCTCCTTCCCTTAATTAGTATAGACCACGAGAGAGACATAAAATCTCCCGGAAGGTGTACAGATATGTCTTCAGTAATATGCTTGCCCTGCAGAACACTGTCTAACTCCCGTCATGACTATAGTGTGCACATACTCTTAGTTCATTTGCAAATCTAATTACCGTTTTAGTTAGTTTAAACTTATTTACTTTGCTGTCTTGAACTTCACCTCAATAAGCAACGAAAGAAAGCAGTAGCTTGGGTATTAGTACTATTAACTGTACAATTGTGCTTTTGTCTTTTATCTTCTTCTTATCGAGTGGATGGTCACCCTGACCAATCCTGGTGTCAGAGTTATAGAGCCACCAAAGGCCTCTGACATGGCTCATGTAACGACTACTATCCGTAGAAAGTAACCGGGACCGACGGCTCAACGTGCCCTCCGAAGCACGGAATCATCTTACTTTTCGGGCAATCAGGTGATTCAGCCTGCAATGCCCTAACCAAACTGAGGACAGTCTCACAAAGTGATTTTTGTGAGATATCATCCCCCACCGGGAATCGAACCCGGAACCTCCGGATCGTGAGCCGAGCGCTCAAACCACTAGACCACGGAGGCTGTTGTCTTTTATAGGAAGTGTTTTGACTATACCACTAGCCTGTATTGACTATCAGCGTCCTATGGGTTTACCCATGTTATTATAGTTTCTTGAATATGTAGAAGATTTCTAGAAGTAACTACTAACCTTCCTGTCGAATGTGACTATCATATACGAAAAGTTCTATTCAAATCGTACTATTCCGATTAGAATATACCTTTTCGTAAATTATTCGGAAGATTCGGTTCGGAACATTAGGGTGTTCATAAAATAAAATAGCAGCTTTCTTCTATAGTACAGTACAGAGGTTGTTAATTAGGATGTGTTCAGCAATATTCGAAGCTAATAGGTTTCATGTTAGAAACATTTAGAAATTACGAATTTGACAGTAATATATTCATTTGATTTACTACTTTTTAGTGCTACCTTTCAATAACCATGCTATAATGTAGATTAGAACTATTAAAAATGTCTTAACCAATCTAAAATAGAATGCTAAACTCCAGTTATTTCACCTTGACATTATGTAGCAACGATATATTAACGAAAGCATGTAACTATGTAGGTGTATGTAATTATTATATAATTCCGTACCAAGTTGAATTTTTAATTGCTATGTTTTAAAATTGTGTTGATTTTGACACTCGTAATGTAAGTGATTCTCATTTCAGTCAATGTTGGTAATCGGTGCAATTAAACACGTTACTTGAAACGTGTTTAATTGCAAATTAAAATTTAGTTGGCTTAAATTATTTTTCTAATTACTTAAAGTTTACTTAAGTTTAATTACTTAATATACTTCTAATTGTTTAAAAGAGAATCTTATTTGAATAATTTACGTTTTTCAAACTTATTTAGTTTTTGACCTACTCAAATTAGGATAAGGATGTATGTATCTATGTTTAGAATAATCAGACATAACTCCATATTTTGTCAAACCAGATTTATCCGAGGTCCTATATGAATTTCAATAAAATTATTCTAATTTTTTTTTAAAGAACTCGCTATGTTAAGGTAACTTACAGGAAATATAACATTGTGTAATGAATATGTATGTTTTCAGAACGCGTTGATGTCTAATGTACTCGTATGACGACAATACTGGTACAAAAATTTTATGACTGTCGTTAGTTCTCCCTAACAAATTTTGAATCAATTTCCTTGATAAATATATAGCCAATATGTATTTTGAATTACTATTTACGGCATCCGGAACCCTCTTGGCAAAAAATCTAATACCTACCCGAGATTTTTCAATTTACTTGGACCCCCTAATTTTGGACCTGACAAATTTATAGCTACCCACAGTTAATCATTCAACCTTTTTATGAAACCAGTTCCGCCATTGAATATAAAGGTAGGTCCATATATAAACATCAGTAGAATTGACCCACATATAACCGTTATTCTCAATATTTTCACTTTCTATAGAGTTAATTTGCATAAATGATTTTTTGAATTTTTGGTCTTTCCGTTTCTAATATATAGATATAAATCAGATGTGATTGGATTTCTGATTGACAATTTAACGTTTGAAATGAGATTGATGTTTTATTCAAAATTGGGAAGTTCGACAGAGCTTCTTCGGGGCCAAAAGTTAATGATTAAGACTTTGATTATTATATTATTATCTAAGTAGTCCTACAAAAATATACTGGACAAACACCCAAGCTATGATTATTCTTTGATTATCCCGTAGGAAACATAAAATTAATAACATTATACTATACCTACTACTGCTTTTGCGATTGTTAAGCAACGTGCAGCGCGGCCGCCCATCCAACTACTTGGATGGTTGGCTGATAGTAGCATTTCTATCTGAGCGCTACCGTAATATTGTTAGCACGTAAAGTTATCGTCCCGGTGGTTTCAACTGATAGACCACGTCGGAGGCCTTTAGGCGGTCTAAAAACTCCGACACCAGGATTGGCCACAACTACTCGAACTTAATCCCTTCACTTTACTTTTCCCCTACTCGTTTCTCTATCGTTCCCTAGTGGGAACGGGTAGATTGCGGGTAAAACCAGCCGTAATAAATAAGTAGGTATTTACATTAAATCACCAAGTGATACATTAAACACATTGCTCTAAAAATGCGTATATTCAACGTAATAACCGTACTACGTGGCGGTAAAATTTCGCAAATTCTCGGATCACGACATTACCGGCCAAACACTTTACACATACTTTATGCAATCGGTTAACTTGTTCTACTGAAAATTGTGACACACCGGATTACCGATCGAACTTTCTATAATATTATTATGTAGTTAGTATACAAGTATTAATATACAACCATATTTATATAAGGTTTAATTTTTTTTTGTCAAAAATTATACATTTATTTAGTCATTTAGGTTTATAAAATTCCCTATTTAAATATCCGCCATAGAGGTCGCAGAAGAAAAGTTTCATCAAAACATGTTTATAATTACGTGAAACCTCAAAGCTTTTACTTTATTTCACAACAAAAAATTGCATTGTTAAAAAGCTTACTACTTTATGTAACTGTGCAATTAAAGTAACTTAATTAATTAAAATGTCAAATAAATGGTCCTGGCTTCAAAGCTTTATTCTTTTTTATAACTTTTTCAATAACTATCTTTCAGCAAATAATATATGTCATGCGCTTTTAAATACGAAAAAATATATGATGGAAATAGTAATTTTTAAACGTATTAGTACTACACTATAATGTAATATTAATAATAAAATAAGTAAATTTGATATACCATAAACGTCATAAATTGTAAACTCTAAACTTTAAATCGAAAGCTCACCTTGACAAGCGACCAGCGCGCTGGCCAGAGCCAGCACCAGAAAGCTCCAACAGATCCTCCTTCCGTCCATAATTCCACATACACTCATCCTAGGCTGAAGCATTTTCCACTGACATTAGTCAAAAGTTCACACCACTACACTTTAAAAAAAATCTCAGATCTTACGAAGAAAAAGTTACGAAAAAATTCTTTATACAAAAATATTTTTTTTGTTTTTTTTGTCTATGTCAGACAGTCATTTCGAAGTGAAAGTACGTCGTGCTGTTCGAAGTATACTCTGTGTACTGAAAGGCGGTCTCTGTTGGTGTGCGAGTGAATGGTCTCCCCACTCTAAAGCTGTCTTGTCTTGAGGTACCGAGGGCCTTATCCTGCATTATTGATTCACTTTTACCATCGCAAACGGGGACAATGTGTTTTTGTTGTTGGTAAAAAGCTAGTGTTTATGGGATGCCCTAGAGTCTAGATGCTACTTGTATGGAACTTGAGTGATGACCTGCAAGTAGAGGTGTGGCCTCTTAAAGGTATTTCTTAGTTGTTTGTTGAGAAATATAGTGTGTCTATGAAGATACCTAGTTTTGAGGGTCTGTTAATCGGTTTTATAGTGTTATTTTAGCTTTAATATCTTATATGAATACCTATACGTACTAGATACAAAATATCTATTAGGTAAGTTTATATGAACATTACTTAATTATCAACTTGTAGTTAAAAATTAATAGTTTTTCTTGTTTTTAAAAAGGTAAGTATGTGAGAAAATTAAACAGATTAGTACAAATTCTTTCGCTTTCAAACAATACTTGTAATTCTACTTCTCTAATTAATTATAAACAACAAACAAGGTAATAAATTAATTACTTCTAATAAAGGAAATTCCTCATCAACTTGTAATAGTTGACTTTAATGAAGCTTGAAACTAAAAACTGCATCACTTTTTATTCAGTTGAGTGCGGTAAGTAAATAGATAGTACTAGTTAATATGATAGATAATAAAAAGTTAAGTTAAACTATCGTTAAATAACAACTTATCGTTCAATTTGCAGCAATACATTTACATTATTATAAAATTACGTTTGAAAAAATTCTTTACAGTGCCATCTAGCGTATGTGCTTTAAAACAAAACAATCAGACTTTACTTTAATTCTAACAACGAATTGTGTAAAGCAAAAAACCTGCAGTTAGTTCTTAAGGTTTTTTATAGATGGCAGTGTTTAGTATAAAAAGATAATAGTACCTAAAATTTTCAATAGATGTCGCTAATACATTTTAGTACCACAATACTAAACAAGATGGCGCTGAACGACATTTAGTTCTATACTTCCACAAGAGATGGCGCTATTTCAATTCAATGTAGTATCAAAATATGTCAATAGATGTCGCTACCTAAAAAAAATTGTTTGTTACAAGCTACAGTTTACATAACCCCAAGATAGATGGCAGCACTTGTATTAGAATAGAATCAACAACAGACGCCCGTCCTTCCTTATATTAGCTGAATGAGTTTCAAGTCAACCAGTGCTATCTAAATATATGATTGGTGTATATTGAAAGAATTTGAGCTATCTCCGATTTCATTTTTAAATTAAGCCATCTATGATTTATCACTATCATTACATAGTGTAAAACGAAATCGCTTTCCGCTGTCTGTCTGTCTGTCCCTATGTTTGCTTAGATATTTAAAAATATGCAACGGATTTTGATGCAGTCTTTTAATAGATAGAGTGATTCAAGAGAAAGGTTAATAAGTATTAAAATTCCCGAAATTCCCACGGGAACGGGCACAACGCGCTTAAAACCGCGCTGCCCTGCTGATATTCTTATAGAAAAACCTTTTAATCCAGTTCATTTTAGTACACAGTTCTAAATACCTACCTTCTCTCTAGAAAAATCTATGGAAATCTGAAGAAATCTTCCCACAGTACAACTGTGACCACTGGTAACCTAACCACTAACCAAGCATGCAGCATGCACCAAGGATGAGTAAGAAGAAGTTAAAACAAGCGTTGCAAAGACGGTGATCACTGGAGAGGCGTTAAATCAATCCGTCTCGAAGAATCAGCTCTTCAGCCATCACCGATTCACCACGGTGCAGTAACTATCATCGAATCTATGGCTGGTAAATCGGTGACGTCATCGTTACACGACAAATATTTCAACCACAGATTTCAACTCTTTTTGTGCTCTGTTTGGTATCGTCTAAATAAAAAATAATGTAAACATTTCTTATCTCTAGTAAATAGTACTACCCATGCCCCGCGATGTTACCCGCCTCGTACCCGTTCCCGCGGGAATTTCGGGATATGATGTATGTATCCCATGTGTTATTCTAATGTATAACCTATATTACTGTCATGTTTCATCCCAATCCGTCCAGTAGTTTTTTCGTGAAAGAGTTACAAACATACAAACATATTTATATACTACATCCATCGTCACAAAGTTTCGCATTTATAATATAAGTCGGATAATATGATATAGTTTTAATTAAATAAGTATATAATATGTGGGCAGACCTTTGCTCAGTAGTTTTTTTAATTACCTAAATGACTTCATATAATAACCTAGCATATCAAAATGTTGACTCGCTGGGCGTATCAAATATTAACTACCTAGGTCTCATAAAAAAACTTTATCGGCGAAACAAGGTATCGGTCATTTGATACTTCGGTGAATGGTGTTCGATGAAGTGAGCTTCAAGCAAGCGTACTTTGATAAGATTTTATTTTTCTTTGTCCCACTGCTGGCCAAATGTCTGCCCCATTGAATAAGTAACGATATTCTTTAAGTACCTTAGGCAGACTAGGTAGGTATGTCTGTCAGTCTGTACTAATAAATATCAATTAAAATTTCACCTCAAGTAAACCGGAAAAGCAATAATTAAGAAGTAAGCTAAATAAGCTGCACTCCATATTTAGAACTACCCGCAATGCCCACGACAATTAGTCTAGTTAATTCCTACCTACCTAGTCACTACTTAGGCTACCTAGATTACGTACCAATCATAGTGTCGGGTAAATTACCTATTAGGCCAATTACTCTATGGTTAAGTGTAAGAATTTAGTAAATAATAAGCTTAGAGCTTATTTGTATAACTGATTTACTTAACTTAACGTTTGAAACTGTATTCGTCCACGCCCGGCGTTTCACATCCGTAGAAAAGTCGAAATAGCGTTGTTTTGAACAACTTTTAACTAGTTATTAACCCGACGCGACGTAAAGGGGTGTTATGAGTTTGACGTGTCTGTGTCTCCGGCAACTGGCTTAGGGCGGATGGCTTCAGCTCACGTTCACGAACGAGTAAACGTTATCAAAAAATGTGTCTCGAAAGACGTAACAAAATTAAAAATGGTGGCTTTCTACTGGTGCCCGAATAACTTTATCAGACTGCCATTTAAGTTATGAATTGTATTTAATAGATATACTATATCTAGTGTTTTCGACCACCGAAGATCCGAAGAATCGTCGGTGGTCGAAAACACCAAGTTGGCCGTCGATTTCGATATAACCGTCAAAGGGTGACTTGTACAACTCTTCAAGAGCTTTCAAATGACATAATTATGTCATGTCACGGTTGAGTATTGGGCCAGGCTCCATAGTAATCCGCCCAAGATCCTTTGTTTGTTTGTATGTTCGAGCTAATCTCGGGAATTAACAGTCCGTTTTGAATAATTATTTTTGTACTAGATAGCCAAATTCAAAGAGAAGTTTATTGGCTATTTTTCATCCTGAAATTCCCACGGGAATGGGCACAACGCGCGTAAAACCGCGGTACGCTGCTATTATACTCATACTATACATACAGGAATACTAATATAATGAATGTATGTATGTATGTATGTATATGTTTGTTACTCTTTCACCAAAAAACTACTGGACGGATTTATATGAAACTTTACAGTAATATAGGTTAGGTTAGGTTCAGTATATCACCTGGGATACATTTTATCCCGAAATTCCCGCGGGAACGGTTACAAAGCGGGTAACACCGCGGGGCGCGGCTAGTATTTATATGATATACCTTACATTAATAGTTATACCTAGTACTCGTAGGTCATGTTTCCTACTTTTCAAACATGGCTCGGGTTTGAGATCACCAACCCGCATTATTTTTATTTTTAGGTCATTTTCGAGTCATGCAACATTGGGTAAGTAATGCGAATCTAACCTAACCTAGCCCAGGTTAGATTAGATTCCCATTTTACTAACATTAATTAACTTACATATTCACCAATTTTACAAAGTAGGTATATAGACCTGAAAAAGTTCTCCAAACTTCACGATTTTTTAATGATGGTTCGGGTCATTTAACCCCTGACACCACCACAAAATACTTACAAACTACCTACTTACTACTAAGGTACTAACACACCAAACGGATGCGACGCTATAATCTAATTTAAATTGACGTCATCACTAAATTAACGAGCATGACCGTGGACGAGAACCTACGTACAGTACCCGGCGAGAATCTTTACCCATTTTGGAAGATAGATGACTAGTTCAGTTTTGTCTATGTAGAGTTTAAACTATTATCACTCTAAAAATGTTCAGTTAATTTCTTAGTACATTGTAGTTTGTCAATAGTTCCATGAATCATGGGCATCAACTGTAGTCTTCTGTGACCTGTAAAGAGGCTGAAACGTCAGAAAAATGAGTGTAGTACCTATATCCGTAAACAAAAAAAAGCGAACTTTATTATTGTAGAAAATAAGATACAATTAATTTACTACGGAATACAATACAATACAACAAACGTAGGTTCAATTCAAAACGTCAAACTGTAAAATAAAAAATAGCCATGAAGGTAGACGACGGTAGGTAGACCTAGGTATCTATTTCATTATATTTCCCACCTCAAAAAGGTAGGTTAGTGTAGTTATATAGGTAGTTGATGCGATTTGGTGAATTCTCAAAATGGTTTTTGACATGTAACAAGTTATTTGTTAGTTAGATTAGATGTGCCCTTTCATTAAGTTCTTCCCGGAGTTCAACACGACAAAATGCAGCTTCAAAAACTCACTGAACCTATTTGACATATAATCTAGGTACCTAGGTACCTGAATAAATATTAACCTACACTATATATTTACATATTAAATGAGAGGTGTCGGAGTTTCTAGACGCTCAGATAGAAATGCCACTATCGGCCACCCATCCAATTAGGGGTCGAGCTTCACGTTGCTTAACAAGCACAATGAACTAGCATCACTTTGATTAGAAAAACTACACCACGAGTGCTAAGCTATTTATTTAGCAAACCACATTATAATAATAAGCCAAAACAAACAAATTCATTAAAGAATCCTTTGAAGGAAAGCCGTGGAAGATTAAAACTACCGCCCGATAAATTAGCAAGTTTATATAAAACAGAAGAATGGGAGTCATTTAGATTACCTAACGACCTAGCTGACCTAGGTTAGTCACGTCTTAGGTCGTCAATAGAGGAAAATGATTTTAGCAAAGAATTTAGGAGTGTCCACAACGGAGTCAAAATTAAGCTGCTTGTTATAAATTTTGTATAGATAACAATGCGTAGTTGTGGGTGTGTGGCATCGAGCATACACACGCAACGCTAACAAGCGGGGGAAAGGGACGGAGATAACTCTGCATAGCGCCGTCTCGCTCGCTCGCCGGCAACATGGCGCGCGGTCGGGCCTGCTCGTGCGCAGCTCGCGTCCTATCGCCTGCCCACTCAAGGTTCGCTGACTGCCGTTCTTTTGTTTTAAATGTTGCCACACTATAATTTTACCCGCTTTTTTAGGTTGTTTGTTTATCAGGATTGATTAGGTGATGTTTCGGCAACGTTGGAAATGATATGGTTTTGTGGTTATCGCGAGTGTAGGTATGAAGAATACATTTTATTAAGTACTTAGATACAATTCGCTTAAGATATTGTTAAATACATAGGTGTTTTTCTATAAGTTCTTTAACTTACAAAAATACCTACTTTATGTAGGTACCTATACGAAAAAATGCATTTCTTCGAGATAACCGTGAAATGTCGTGAAACCATGTTCGGCTAATTGCTGATTAAGTATGCCCATATCTTAAAAGCTTATTGAAATTGAACTTAAGAATTCAAAAGTAATGTTTAATAGGTACCATAAAATTATCAACTTACACAAACATACCTACTAACCACCAGCTTATCAGCACCTAGGTATTAAAAAGAGAGGAATCATCGATATAAAACGAATGTGTGGAGAACAGGGAACGATTCCGGGAACCCTGGACCGCAGACGAAAACAGCGTCAACAGAGGACTTGGTCGGACCGAACGTCTGCATACCGATCGTTGGTTTTTTATAATCGGTGCACACCAAGATGTGGTGAGCGAGCGAGAGAGCGCGCGGCCGGCGTCTCGCTCCCGCGCACGCCGCCCGCCTGTCGTGCGGCTGCAGGCAGTGTACCGCGACTCACGGCCGGCACAGCACGATCGCGCCGCGCCGCGCCCGCGCCACAAACACCCGCCGATAAACAAAATAATGACCAGTGTACCACATTACGTGCATCGCGAGTGCAACAAGCGACAACAGTGTGTGATAACGAGAATGTAACGTGCGTGTTGTGTCAAAACGGTGGTATTTTCAACGTGTTTTGGGAGTTGGCGCGTGGAGCGCCATACGACTTGTGTTTAGGTATGTGTCGACCGATTAATTATGGCCCATCAGTGGTGTGGGGTCGGTGGCCTGCATTTTCGCCACTAAGAGATATCTGTTAGTGTATTTTTGTATTTGGTTTGGCCGGATCAGGTGGGACTGGGATAAGATCTGCGCCGAAGTGTGGTTAGGTTAGTTTGGGAGTTATTTACACTAGTTTTACGAGTGGAGAGTCGTTGTTGATGTATGTTGGTGTTATCTTGAGTTGGTGTGAATGTATCGTATGATTTATGCGGTAATTAATAAGTTATCGTCGGTAAGATGAACTTTGGTTCGCGTCGGCCGGCCGCTGACCGCCGCGCCGCGGCTATTCTTCTCTTAGCCGTGGTTTTCCGTAATATAACACGACATTGTCCTTTGAACAAACAATTTGCAATGAAAATGTGTAGGTACCTACATGCTAGGTTAGTTATTTCATATTTGCCGCCAATATTGTATGTACCTAACAATCTTGCCTTAATCCGAACCGAATATATACCTACCCGAACAAATAGGTCACTAAACTGTATTAAACTAAACCTTGTAAACAAACTGCCTAAAATGAAAGTAGTTATGCAATAAGTTTACGTTTTTTTAACTACCTACCTACCCGCCATTTTTTTAAATTGATCTGGCGTCCCTACTATTTACACCTACCTTCTTACTTACCTATTATGTATTTGGAGAATTAGCTAAAATACCTACTTAATAAGATCTTGACTATCTATCTACTTACATTCAAATAATGATAGGTAGGTACATGCTACCTTTCTTCAAAACATTCAAATAAAGATAGGTAACCTACCTTTCTTCAAAACTATAAAAAAATGATAATTTATTCATCTATTCTGCCAATACACAATAAACGCACTCATTAGGGTAAACATCGCAATTCCGGCCCAAGTTACTGATACAATAGGTACAACCGTAAACCGTATTCCAAGAAGACGCTATTAAAACGCTATAAATACCTATATCAAAAAACATAGACCTTTAATTAATGGAGGTGGGTACGTATAAGAGGAATTATTGAAATGTCCATTATTTAACTAAAATGACAAGTGCATACAAGAAGCAGTACCTAATTGTGATGCCATTTCATTTTTTTGTGCCACAGACCCTAATAAACAACAAAGTGGAGTTTCAAATGGCGCTTACACACCTGCTTTGTCAAGTAAAAACTTGGTACATTATCTCTATAATGCTCTATTAATTTTTTTTTATTGTCTTTGGCCTGTTACAATGTCTATTATGTAAAGTTCAGTAAGATTCAATATTAAAGTCGCATCAGATTATAGGTGTAGTCCGACTTTTGGTATGCGTAGGGTAAAGTAACCTTAAATCGGTACGGTTATAATAACATAACTTTATAATGTTTATCTAGTTAACCCTGTTTATAATACCAACTAGATTGCTACTCGGTAATGATTGAAAATAATGTTTTTATTAATTATTTTCTATATCTAACTCTGTATGTAATTGCATATTTGATTTTAAACGTAGATAAAACATAGTATTTTTTTACGTAAGTACCTACTTAGTTCATCATAACTAGGTAGATTTTACTACCATTTCAAAATTAAAAACCTTAAAGGCATAATTTAGCTGTTTAGTATTCAGATGTCTATCTTTAAAATTTATTTGCATTTCGTGTTTAATAAAAAAATGTACTGAGTCAGAGTTGGAGGGAAAGATCTAAAAATATGGTCGTTCTTAGAAGCGAACAATCGTCTTATTTTCGTCGTTATCTTAAATGAATTATTCATAATGTTTCATGTTTGCGTGTATTTTGAGACCTAATTATTTGCAGCGTATAATTTTAATTGATTTCAATTCTATTTTGATGCAAACTTTCATTAAAAACGAATAGGATTGATTCCGGTTCGGCTTCTTAAAACTTTGTTTTTTATTTGCCTAGGTACATACTTAACTATACACTTATACATATTCTAGTAGATCTATTTTTAATCTATACTACAAAACATCCCTTTTTGCTTCAAATGTCAACTTCATTTAAGTATCTGTACGAATAAACATATGTAATTGACGCGGTCTATTATCATGATACGGGCTTAACATCGGCTTACATTGTTTAATGTTAACTAGTCAAGTTACATATATTTTGACAGTTTTGTAAGTAACTTGATAGACATAACAAGCTAAGTACTTAGGGCTGCCTAGAGATAGCACTTAGTTATGCGAGATGGGCTCGGTAGCTGATGATAAGCTCACTTCTTGTAGGCCTACTATATAACCTAATAACCTACTGAATGGATTTGAATGAAACTTTACCACAATATAGATTATACATCAGAATAACACATGGGATACATTGTATCCCGAAATTCCCGCGGGAATGGGTACAACGCGGGTAACACCGCGGAGCGCGGCTAGTGTAAAAATATAAAAGCCTCTCGTCCATATTCTTCTAGGTACCCATAAGTAAAACTTAGAAAAAAATACATTTTGATGTGGTTATAGATAAATTCAGATCTATGTGTGACGTATCATTTTTACCTTCAGTTGCCTCTACTTATTGAGGTAAACTTAATGCATTTACGGGTACCTACTATGTCTATTTAAATCAAAATAGTAAATAAAAGTGTATTCTTTAAAGTCGTCTGAAACGCGTGCGGCTGGCTATGAGAACCTGCGCGAGAGTGGAGAATGTTAATGCGCTCGTGTTCCAAGCTGCGCACACGCAGAATACCCAATGCGTTTTAGAACGCAGCAATAACATTTACTTAAAACAACCATTACAATTATACTTTAACATTCAGTGATTACTTGACTATATTTTTGCATATCCTCTGTACTGCCATCTGTTGGGAAAATCGTGTAACTCATAGCTTGAATCTGGCCAATCTTAGAGACTACTACCCTAGGCAGCAATGCATATTTTTTTCAACGTGACATTTTAAACTTTCTCTGTGTTTTAAGAACAAATAAAAGTTTTTTTTTAATATTCACATTCTACTAAACTATAAAAAAAATAATCAGCAAAGTAAGAAGCACAATTTCGACGCCGCGCGCCGCCGCCGTAACGCTGGCGACCAAATACAAGACATGAATGAAAAATACCTACTGTAAGTTGATTGGTGCAAAACACAAATGTCAAACATTCCACCAATCAACACTCAGTATTATCAAGCCATGTCACATTTGGTCGTAAAAATCAACTCAAGTGTTTCAAGTCGAGTCGGTTTTCTAAACCATTAACCAAAGGGATTAAGTTAAATAACTTTAAACTTGATTACATTTCCTAGTACAACTAAAACCTAAGCTATCCTACGTTTTACGATGTTTTATGCTATCACAACAGCTATTAAGCTAGATAGTTCGATTGGCTCGATTTTGAATCGTTGTTCCGAGAAATATCACATTGAATTGTAGTGTTTTGTTCACATTTATTTTCTGACTTTTTTATTGCTTTTCGGATTTAAAACACTTGGAACATTGGGAGGTCGTAAGTAAAGCATTAATATTTATTAATGTGTACGCAGCAAAGTTTTGCATTTACCAATTTTAAGTAAGATACAATGTCCTTGCAACCATATTACGTCTAAAAAAACGTTGCATCGTCAACTTTTCTCAGTATACCAAAGAGCTATTGTCACAAGTGAACTTTAACTTAATGTGAGAGCTATTGTTATTTAAAGTACATTTTCTTTGAAGTTAGGTTGCTTAGCTTATGTTTTAAGAATACAGTAGGTATTTCCTATAGGTTCTTACGATTTCCAAACGGGTATTTTATTTTAATTTCTAACTAAACAGCAAAAGTTTAAACAATAGTTACAATGTTGCATTTTGTTTCCGTCATACCTATGAATTACCTATGCGAAATATTGTAATTTTAACTGCGGGCGCTTTTGTAAGGGTAAATACGCCTGTTTTTGGGACATTGTCGCTGTCGCAAAATTTATAATTATATGCTCGGTAGGTACTTACTTAAAATAATACATCTTAATTTCGTAAGCTGATATATTTTTTTGTATGCTATATTTTTGTTATGACATAAAACGACAAAAAACGATTCTTATCACACGCAGTCATTAAATTCAAATTATTCCAATAACAAGCGATAAATAAATAACGTTATTTAATTTATAAAACTAACAACATCAGCGTTTTAAAGGAGCATCATTCGTCAGACATCGTAATGAGCAATTCGTAGAAACAGGGACGATTCTATGTTGCATCCAAAAACAATCAACAAAAAATAATCACAATTTATTCAGCTCCTCACTCAACCCCTATTTCTTTAGTAATAAGGCTCAAAATTAACCAAAAACGTAACGTCCCGCGCCAACTTTTTTTATAAACTTTTTTCAACAAGGGCGAAGCTAAATGTCCGAAGTTTGGTCATTATAATTCTTTAAAATCGTGACCGTGCTGACAGATTGCTATTTATCTTTAATATTTACATGAGTACTGGCATTTCAGACTTGTTTAATGAATCTTTTGAGTTTTAACTTAATAACCTAATTTACCTACTAATCTACCTCGTCTTGGTCCAACTTAATACAGTTTGAGCTCGATGTAAATATCAAGATATTATTATCTTCAACCATTGAGAAGCGTAATGAGAAGGCACTTTAGCTAACATAACCGAACAACTCTAGGCATATTTTCGCACCCGCTTGCGTCCAATACTTGTGGTGATCGAGTTCACATTAAGGTATCCACTTGCTCCGTGACAAGGCAAAAAGTTTCCTCAACCAATTACGTAGGTGCACTCAACCCTCCGAATTCCGACGCATTATAAACTGGGATATGACTATAATAATAATAATCGTTACCACAACGAGCAACCATCCCAACCGGTTCCAGAGGTGGCAACCTGAGAAATATCTCACGCAACCTGTATTAAACCTTAAACTCTCACAAATAGAATTAATATTAAAACAACGCACACCGTTACTGTATCTCGTTTAAAAATTATATTTGAATGTGTTCGCTGCACTTGTAAAAATGATGCTGTGTTATATTACGGTTGAAATTTCGTTAATTCCAAATGTTATTACTCGGGTATGTAAATAAAATATTGACAAGGTTTCGTTTATCGTCTCAAAAGGAATCTCATTATGGGTTTAACCGTATAAAATAATAATCGTATATTTAATAATGTAAAGTAAAATAAAGGTTATAAAGCAAAACGCAAACGAGATCCGTTGCCCGAGGCAAGCGGTTTAGCAAATTTACTGCCGCCAGTTTAAAATGTCGTGTTCTTCGGCGCACGCGTAACCTAATGAAGGTTTGTTTCGATTCGGTCGGGTTACTGTCTGTGTGATGTTGTTAACTTGTTAACGCAAACGATTCTCAACATTATGTCAATAGCAATACGGCTAAACTATTAATGAGCGCTGAATGTGTAGGTCTGAGCGTGAAACACCATAATTGGAGCTACTGGATATTAATGTAGTGTGAATTGGCGGAGCACCTCTAAATTCTACGTTTTCATTCATATTGTAAAAAGAAACTCATTTATTTAAGAAAGATTTCGACGCGGTATGCGGGCCGAATTAAGTTGCTGCACGGAATTGTGGTTTTTACCCTATCTTAGGGTATGGAGGTGATTTTAATGAGACTGTATGGGATATGAAAATTGGTTTAAGTTTTTTCTTTTATTGTAACTCGTCTATTTGCTTAAGTAAATACGAAATTAACAAAGAGGGACAGTATTTTAATAGCTGGTTGTTAACAAGGTTCCATTCAGCGCGCACCTACCTGCCTATGACGCGGTAACGGTCGCCAAGGACACAGGAGCAAAAAACACAAGAAAATGGCACCCATTGTTTCTTTGGACATCATTAAAATTTATTATTATTTCGCTTCATTTAACATTCATAGTTTTTAACGGCTTAAGATAACACGTTCATTGTTTAGATTTAAATAAAATGCTTTAAGAAAATTACATGAGATAATTACTCGTATTATTTCTTTAACTATCTTTAACACATGCAGCACAAATTGGCTAACAAAAACAAACAAAAGAGTCATTTAAAATTAGAACATCAATAGATCTATATTAAAGATAATTATAGATTCAACTTGCAAGTCAAATACTCATCAAAGACACCTAAAAAACATGTTACACTTTTAACAGTCACAAAAAGAATGTACCTACATTACATATCATAGATAAAATGTCCCACAGATGTGAAACGGAGCGTGCGGGTAGGTAAAAAACTGTTTGTCCAAGCAAGTGAAGCGTGCGACCACCAATGGTGTCGGGATGGGCGGCGCTAGTGTCGGCTACCAGTGGCTTGTGGTGACTAAACAGTGGTCGCTCCGTGCGTAGCCATGGCTACTAGGTGGTCACTTTCCAAGTACTATCATATTAAACATTGAAAGGCAATTAGATTGATAAATAATTAATTGATACAACGGTTACTTTGTAAATGGCAAATGGTTACGCATTTTTATTGGGACCGTTGTATTTCTTACAGACGTACATATTACATAGATACCTAAGTGTCAATCGTTAGACCATATCGGCGGCCTTTGGACGGTCTAAAGACTCGACACCTGGGGACCTACTCGAACTTACTTTAGTTCTTATTATTTTTTTAAAAATTTAGAGGATTAATTACCTTTCATTCATTTGAGTCCTAGTTTCTTTTTAATCCACAATAAAAAATGAACTTAAAATTTCATCGTCACAATAGCCATCCCAATCACCCAATTAATCAAACCAGATCAAAAAAGACCAAATAAAAATTATAGACCCAAGTTCTCAGCCGTCTGTGACTCCGACTGACCCAAGGTGTAAACTCGATAAGAAACATAATTGGCATGCTTATTACCGTGTTTGTGTGTCGACTCCGTGTATTAAGTGAGCTAACGATCCGCGGTGGGCACCCAGCGTGGCGGTTCGGTGCCCGGCTCGCACTAATTAAATCATAGTTAACTATAAACGCTCATACAATCATTATGGAAAACATCATTATTATCTTTTCTCTTGTTAACTTACCTCGTCTTTGTTTTAAACAATAGTCTTCTTTACCTGTGGTTGTTAGAAAAGTAAGCTCACGTAGATTAGTGGCCGACTCTGGTGTCGGAGTTTTAGACCGCTGAAAGACCTCCGACTTGGTCTAACGATTGAAACAACCGGGACTGACTGCTTAACGGACGCTCCGAAGCACAGTAGCGCTCAGATAGAAATGCCACTATCGGCCACCCATCTAAGTAGGGGCCGAGCTGCCCGTTGCTTAACAATCGCAATTATCTATCATCGCTAAGTGAGACTACGCCACGAGCGCTACCGACTTATATTTATTTCAGTACTTTGCAGGAAGTAGGTACTTATTAATATCAATAAAGAAAGTAATACGCAACCTACACATAACATGATTTTAATCTAAGATTATTGTATTTACAATAACCAATGTATCATTACAAGGTACTTCAATGCAAAAGAAAAGTAATTATAAAAATAAAAAGAGTAATTAAAAATGCTTAAAGTCTTTAAAATAACAATTACGATAGAATAATAAACAAGAAAACAATTTACCTACCTGCTTCAGTGACTATTATAATTTTAAAAATAATTGAGCCAATTATAGGCGCATTTACCCTATTGCAGTAATTTTATGTTTATTTTTGTATTAAAACTTATACCTAACTGATCTTCGGTAGGTTGTCAGAGTATAAACATTCTTAATAATTTTTTATAGTACCTAGCTATATCATCTATACTAATATTACCTATAAAGAGGTAAAAGTTTGTTTGTTTTTATGTTCGAGGTAATCTTAGGAATTATCAGTCCGATTTGAATGATTCTTTTTGTAGTAGATAGCCACATTCAACGGGAAGGTCATAGGCTATTTTCCATCCTGATATTCCCACGGGCACGGGCACAACGCGGGTAAAACCGCGGGGCGCTGCTAGTCAATAATGAAAGACAATCTTTAACAAACAAATACCTACCCATCTAATCTAGTTATGTCATATTCCGCTAATTATCATGTCATCTCGTTAAAAATCCATCTATCTCCCTCTAGAGAACTACGAGCAAGTCATTTCGCACACCTATAAGTTTAAGTAGGTAAGTAGCCAGCCCTATCAACTAATTCGCCTTATTTCGTTAGACATAAGGTTGAAAATCAATTCTGTCTATTAGTTTGAAAACAGTAGTTCGGTGTCATCTTTCGTTGAGAGGTCACGTTCTATGCGATCGTATTTTGTTTTATATTTTATTTGATTTTATTATGATTTGTCAGCGGTATGTGTGGGGTTTGGTTACAAATGATTTTTATAAACGTATGGATTAACTAGCAATGCCCCGCAGTTTTACCCGCTTTGTGCCCGATTCCGGGAGAATTTTGGCATAAAAACTAGCTTAAAACCTTCCTCTTGAATGAAGCTATCTAATCTATACCTAATAGGTATAAAAATGAATCGCAAAGTGTGTTGCTAAGCGCAATGCGCATAACTTCAGAACGACTGCACCAAATTGGACGATTCTTTTCTTAATGTGTTCCTTATTGTCAGGACAAGGTTTTTATATAAGAAAAATAAGAATAAAAATCTCAAAATTCCCACGGGAACGGGGGCGCTGCGGGTGAAACCGCGGGTGAAACCGCGGGGCACAGCTAGTATAAAAATAATTATTCGAATCGGATTGGTAGTTTTATAGAGAACTAGCCGCGCCCCACGGTGTTACCCGCGTTGTACACGTTCCCGCGGGAATTTCGGGATAAAGTGTATCCCATGTGTTATTCTGATGTATAACCTATATTACTGTAAAGTTTCATCCAAATCCGTTCAGTAGTTTTTGCGTGAAAGAGCAACAAACATCCATACATCCATACATACAAACTTTCGCATTTATAATATGTATTAGTAGGATAGCGCGTTTAAAAACAAAAATTACACTTCTCAGACATTTTCAGCTATATTATACCTAGCCGCGCTGTGTTCCCGTGGGAATTCCGGGATATAAAATAGCCAGCCTTAGAATCGGACTGGTAGTTTCTTGAGATTAGGGCGTCCAAAAAAACAAAACGATAAATCAAATTTTCCAGCTTAATTATTAGTATGGATAATCTAATCTATAGCTTAATAAATAAGTCCTAGATCTAGATACATACAGGTCAATGTCGTAACTTTTGGAATAGAATAGATTATCCTAGTTTGAGAACACTTAAAGTAAAATTAACACTCATTTTACAACCTGTCAATCAAATGTAAGTCGATACGAATACTTTCTCTAAATCTTCGATGACATAGAACGTTTTCAAGCTGCGAGCCAGCAAGTTCAAAATAAAACAGAGCGTAGCACACAGAAATTCAAATTCCTTTCTGCCAAGTAATAATAATATTTCTATCTGAGCGCTACCGTGCTTCGGAGAGCACGTCAAGCAGTTTAGACCATGTCGGACAACGCCTTTAGGCGGTTAACTCCGACAGCAGAGATGGCCACTCACCTTATCGACATGAATCTATACTATACTAATATTATAAAGCTGAAGAGTTTGTTTTGTTTGTTTGTTTGTTTGTTTGTTTGTTTGTTTAAACGCGCTAATCTCAGAAACTACTGAACCGATTTGAAAAATTCTTTTTGTAATGGATAGCCACATTCAACGGGAAGGTTATAGGCTACTTTTCATTCCGAAATTCCCACGGGAACGGGAACAACGCGGGTAATAAATACCGCGGGGCGCTGCTAGTGAAATAATATTTTCGTGGACACATATGACCAACTTTATAGAGTTTACAGTTCGTAAACTCACTCAATGTTAGCGACGCTTTATGCTATGTCTCCATGGATGTTTCATCAATAGACTAGATGGTTAAATGATCGTGGTCAAAGGCCTTTAGGCGGTCTAAAACTCCGACCAAAGGGTTGGCCAATGGATACAGGCTGACACGAATTTACATCTCTCTTAAAAATATATCAATTAGGTAGGTACCTAGTATTACAGGCTGAATCACCTGATTGCCCGAAAAAGTAAGATGATTCCGTGCTTCGGAGGGCACGTTAAGCCGTTGGTCCCGGTTACTTTCTACGGATAGTAGTCGTTACATGAGCCATGTCAGAGGCCTTTGGCGGCTCAATAACTCTGACACCAGGATTGGTCAGGTTGACCATCCACTCGATGAAGAAGAAGAAGACGTAGTATGTTTCCAATTTACTTTCCAAACATGACTCGGGTTTGAGAACATCAACCCGCATTAGGTTAGCGTGGTGATTCCGCCTAATCCTCCTCACTGTACTGATATCTTCAGTGAGATGAGAGGCCTTTGCCCAGCAGTGGGACATTACAGGTTTCTCTACTTTAAATACCTATTAATAATAACTACCTACTTATTGTTTAACATCTCGTAACAGCAAAAATAATGGTACAGTGTATGCGCGAGTGTTAAAAACCTATAAGAGAATAAAATGGCATTACACTAGAGCTTTAGAAATTACAGACGAAATCGTGTTTCTTCAAGTTTTATATGTTGTTAAACCAGAAACGAACAAAATGGTGTTAAGTGTTAAGTGTGCAGGGTTGCCACTCGCGGAAATCTTTGCAGACGGGTATTTATAATTATAGGGAAACTCATCTAAGATGTCCTTGACAGATCAATTCAATACAATTTCAACCAAATCAAAGTTTTCTAAGTACCGATTTCGGTACTTACGGCATGCATTTATAAGTTAACTTCTATTTCTATTTAGTCCTTAACTATTCATTTTCCTTTTAATTTAGATTTTTTTTTAATCCTTTTGATTTCACCAATCCCCATTTAATATCCAATTTCCAATATTTTTTAAACTACATAAAATGTTCAAGTAAAACAACTTTGATACCACACAAAAAAATAAAATCCCCACACCCCTACCCATAATATCTAAAACCTTACAAATGTAATTTTAAATCCGTAAATAGGATATAACTTTGAACACTAAAGTTAGGGTTTAACCCGTAAAAGCAAGGTTATGTCTCCAAGGTGTAATGGGATCCGGCAGGTAAGCGTTTATGATGTTTTTACGATGCGCCGAGCATGTCGGACCGCCGCGGCCGACGCCTGGGTTGACTCGCTTATTATTTGTTTTCACAACTGGGCAGAAAGTTTTCACTGCAAAAATGGTATAGAGTTATACGCCAATTATTCATAGACATGAAACCCAAAAATGTGGTTAAAAATAATTTGGATTACACAAGTACCTAAGTATGCCTGTTTCTCTCTGAAGACATCAGTACAGTGAACATGATAAGGCGCTGTCACCACGCTTGCCTAATGCGGGCTGGTGATCTCAAACCGGAGCCTTGTTTGAAAAGTAGAAAACATGTTTTCGCGCAAGCCAGGAATTGAACCCAAGATCTCAGTCCTGGCAGGCGAGTAAACATACCACTAGACCATAGAGGTGTATAAAATTTTTAAAAAAGTTTCATGGACTAAGTTGAGGCTTAGCTTACCAAGCTATTAGCGAATTAGCGTGAATTTAAACTCCGGATTTACAAGCTAACTAGCAATAGTCACTCAGGACGTGAAAATATATTTTGCTCAGAATACAGAAAGTGTATTCTGAGATATTTTGTAAACGAGAATCATATTTGAATACTAATGTAGTCCTAGCCTGGTTCTAGGAAAACTAGGTTTTGAATAACAAACTGTTTTCGAAACTTGTTTTTTAGTGCTTTAGTCTAACCGACTTAGGACTTATGAGACCTATCTACATTTTGTATTATGTCTGTCAGCGCATTGAACAAATTGTTATGATTATCCTTATTCATTTTAATTATATCACTGGTAATATATTATACTAGCAGCGCTCCGCGGTTTTACCCGCACTGTGCACGTTACCGAGGGAATATCGGAATGAAAAATTACCTATAACCTTCCCGTTGGTTCTGGCTATCCATTGCAAAAAGAATTATTGTAATCGGAGTTAATTCCTGAGGTTAACTTCAAAAAACAAATTTATAAACATAAAAAATATTAGTATAGATCACTTCTTCGATTTTGGAGTTTTTAAAAACTGGATAAACATTCATGTACCTATTAACAAATATGCTACTTTTGGAACTTGTTCAACGTCAAACATAGGTTTTGTTACTATCTTAACTAACAGTAATAAAGCTAAATATTTTTTTAGTTCACTACTCTGAAACTATAAATTTGATTTGATATCAGTATGAAAAACATATTTAATCCTTTTCCCCTTGTAAACTACATTTCACCCTATTCCCGAGAGCAGGTAAAACTGCGGGATTCTACTAGTACATAACTACCTATATAAAAAATCCAACAGTTCTGATTAACGTTGTCATGCGCAAGCGCAACAATATACAGCTAATGATCGCGAGTTATTGCCGATAAAGAATATTGAATCTATTAGATTGGGATTCTCGAAAGAACGAGATTGGTTTATCAAATAGGAATTTATTATAGTGTTACGGAAATGTGGATTAATGGAGTAAAATTATGTAGGCAGTTGCTGGTAAAATTGGTAAGTTTGTTTTTTTGCATGTTCGCGCTAATCTCGGGAATTACCTGTCCGATTTGAATAATTCTTTTTGTAATAAATATCCACATTCAACGGGAAGGTTATAGGCTATTTTTCATCCCTTAAATTTCACGGGAACGGGCACAACGCGGATAAAACCGCGGGGCGCTGCTAGTTTTGACTTAACAAAGCATGTGAGGGCCGCTTGTCGCTAGAGATCTATAAAACGTATTCTACATTACATAACTGCCTGTCTCATTAAGTCCATATAATTCATACATAATCCCATAAAAAGTTAAATTATTATAACGTTTATTACTTATATTAATGAGAAGTATCAATTTTTAATCACCGCGCTATGTGGTTCATTTGTATACTTGACATTTTATATTCGTATCATTTTAATTTGTTAATTGGTTTTATTTGTAGCGGTCATCATTTTACTGGACTATTAATGTCGGTGTCATGAGATTGTAGATGTTAAGCAACGGTCAGCGCGAGGTGGGTGACCATTGGTGGCAGCTTTAAGTTGTTACAAATTGGCTGTACCTATTTAGTCTATCGTTAGACCATGTCGGAGGCCTTTAGGCGGTCTAAAAAAGTTGACACCAGGGTTGGGTACTAAACTACTCGAAATTAATGATTTTTTTTCGATGAAGAAGAAGATGTGATGCCTCTCACAGTTTACTTATAAGTATCGATCAATGGGTAATTGACATATAGGGTAGGTACTTTTATCTCAAAACACAACACACGTGAAGCCACAAAACGTTGCTAGTTAAAACAATACGAAACAACGAAAAAGACCACCCGATACCATAATGTTAAACATACCACCGCAGCATTTTAATTTCACCTCTGCATCTTATAGTTATAATTCAAAGCCCGATGTTTGTCATGCATAACTGGCATTATGCATGGCCCGTTCACACCTATGCCACAGTGTAGAGAGAACAGTACGTCAGTTACCAGATTTCAGAATGGTATTAAATTTGTTATGAGTAAGTTTGTTGGCAATAGTGTCAGGGTAAATATTACCTTGTAACTCCTAAAAAAGTAGTGTCTGACTATAGACAAGTAGCAATAACTACGGTATCAAAAGTTAGTAAGTTCGTGAAGGTGGCCAACCCACTTAGTGGTTTTAGACCGCTTAAGGGCCTCCGTCTGACGATTACAACAACCGGGGCTGTTAATTTTTTTTCTTGCAAAATGTTGAGGAATGTCATTTAATAGTCACCACTTGCCACTTGTCTACAGAAGCTGTATCGACATTTCTGCTAATAATCGACCATAGTCTGATGTATACGTTCACCTACTGCATCTATTTACACTGTGTCTAGTTGATGAACGACACGTCTGTGAAGTTAGCATCTCAAATGTTAGCATCTCACAAAAAAAATCAATATCAAGTGGCATCCAGCATAGTTCTACAGTTCTTGATAAGTTTTATCAATAGTTCCGTCGATTAAACCATTCATATCGTGTTTTAAAAAAATGAGATGCTAACTTCGCACACACATGATAGCATCTCATCACATTCCGAACGCCTGACTACACAAGAGTCTACATTTGATGAGTTCTATGTTCTCAACAAGTTTTGACAATAGTTCTGGCGATAAAACTGATAAAATTGTGTTTTGGAAAAATGAGATGCTAAGTTCGCAAACAGATTGCAGCATCTCATCACATTCCGAAATCCTAACGCCACAAGAGTCTAAATCCGGTTAGTTCTATGTTCAAAATCATTTTCAACAATAGTTCTGGCGGATAATCAAATAAAATTGCGTTTTGAAAAAACTAAATGCTATCTACGCAAGGACAAAATGAAATCTAATCAAATTCCGAGAGTCAGACCAGAGCAATGGTTCTAGATGGAGACCAGCATCTCTTGCTATGAAATGAGAAAGAGATATGGCTTATTTACATATTTCTCCATCGAATTTAGCCTGCATCTCTTGCCATACAGTGCCATAGACTTTTTCCTATTCCTATATCGATATTTTTCCCTTAAAAATCTCGTAATTAGTGAGATGCTAGCCTACTGTTGGGAGTTCTGGTTCAGAAAACGGTTCCAGATGATAACCAGCATCTGTTTCTACGAAATGGAAAAGAGTTCCGGCCTGTAAGACTTTTTCCTATTCCTATATAGATATTTTTCCCTTAAAAATCTCGTAATTAGTGAGATGCTAGCCTACTGTCGGGAGTTCTGGTTCAGAAAACGGTTCCAGATGATAACCAGCATCTGTTTCTACGAAATGGAAAAGAGTTCCGGCCTGTAAGACTTTTTCCTATTCCTATATCGATATTTTTCCCTTAAAAATCTCGTAATTAGTGAGATGCTAGCCTACTGTCGGGAGTTCTGGTTCAGAAAACGGTTCCAGATGATAACCAGCATCTGTTTCTACGAAATGGAAAAGAGTTCCGGCCTGTAAGACTTTTTCCTATTCCTATATCGATATTTTTCCCTTAAAAATCTCGTAATTAGTGAGATGCTAGCCTACTGTTGGGAGTTCTGGTTCAGAAAACGGTTCCAGATGATAACCAGCATCTGTTTCTACGAAATGGAAAAGAGTTCCGGCCTGTAAGACTTTTTCCTATTCCTATATCGATTTTTTTCCCTTAAAAATCTCGTAATTAGTGAGATGCTAGCCTACTGTTGGGAGTTCTGGTTCAGAAAGGTTTCGTAGAAACAGATGCTGGTTATCATCTGGAACCGTTTTCTGAACCAGAACTCCCAACAGTAGGCTAGCATCTCACTAATTACGAGATTTTTAAGGGAAAAAAATCGATATAGGAATAGGAAAAAGTCTTACAGGCCGGAACTCTTTTCCATTTCGTAGAAACAGATGCTGGTTATCATCTGGAACCGTTTTCTGAACCAGAACTCCCAACAGTAGGCTAGCATCTCACTAATTACGAGATTTTTAAGGGAAAAAAATCGATATAGGAATAGGAAAAAGTCTTACAGGCCGGAACTCTTTTCCATTTCGTAGAAACAGATGCTGGTTATCATCTGGAACCGTTTTCTGAACCAGAACTCCCAACAGTAGGCTAGCATCTCACTAATTACGAGATTTTTAAGGGAAAAAAATCGATATAGGAATAGGAAAAAGTCTTACAGGCCGGAACTCTTTTCCATTTCGTAGAAACAGATGCTGGTTATCATCTGGAACCGTTTTCTGAACCAGAACTCCCAACAGTAGGCTAGCATCTCACTAATTACGAGATTTTTAAGGGAAAAATATCGATATAGGAATAGGAAAAAGTCTTACAGGCCGGAACTCTTTTCCATTTCGTAGAAACAGATGCTGGTTATCATCTGGAACCGTTTTCTGAACCAGAACTCCCGACAGTAGGCTAGCATCTCACTAATTACGAGATTTTTAAGGGAAAAATATCGATATAGGAATAGGAAAAAGTCTTACAGGCCGGAACTCTTTTCCATTTCGTAGAAACAGATGCTGGTTATCATCTGGAACCGTTTTCTGAACCAGAACTCCCGACAGTAGGCTAGCATCTCACTAATTACGAGATTTTTAAGGGAAAAATATCGATATAGGAATAGGAAAAAGTCTTACAGGCCGGAACTCTTTTCCATTTCGTAGAAACAGATGCTGGTTATCATCTGGAACCGTTTTCTGAACCAGAACTCCCAACAGTAGGCTAGCATCTCACTAATTACGAGATTTTTAAGGGAAAAATATCGATATAGGAATAGGAAAAAGTCTATGGCACTGTATGGCAAGAGATGCAGGCTAAATTCGATGGAGAAATATGTAAATAAGCCATATCTCTTTCTCATTTCATAGCAAGAGATGCTGGTCTCCATCTAGAACCATTGCTCTGGTCTGACTCTCGGAATTTGATTAGATTTCATTTTGTCCTTGCGTAGATAGCATTTAGTTTTTTCAAAACGCAATTTTATTTGATTATCCGCCAGAACTATTGTTGAAAATGATTTTGAACATAGAACTCACCGGATTTAGACTCTTGTGGCGTTAGGATTTCGGAATGTGATGAGATGCTGCAATCTGTTTGCGAACTTAGCATCTCATTTTTCCAAAACACAATTTTATCAGTTTTATCGCCAGAACTATTGTCAAAACTTGTTGAGAACATAGAACTCATCAAATGTAGACTCTTGTGTAGTCAGGCGTTCGGAATGTGATGAGATGCTATCATGTGTGTGCGAAGTTAGCATCTCATTTTTTTAAAACACGATATGAATGGTTTAATCGACGGAACTATTGATAAAACTTATCAAGAACTGTAGAACTATGCTGGATGCCACTTGATATTGATTTTTTTTGTGAGATGCTAACATTTGAGATGCTAACTTCACAGACGTATGAACGACATTCTATAACAATTGGGTTCAGTGCTCAGGTATCCTGGATCATGGTGTTGCAATTTCAGATGTATTGTCTCTTTGAGGCTGTGATGCAGTGGAGGGGAGAGCGATTATGTATGAGATACTTCATCATCTTAAAACTGAAGATGAGTTTTCGAGGAAATTCATGCAGGCTTTTTAATTTATTTATATTATTCGCTTGTTCTTTTACATAACTTTACGATACTTCATAGATCTCAATTACCGTTTCTTCAAAAGTGACGTCATAGTTTGACGAAATGAATGTAACTCAGCACTATTCTTAAGCAGCTAGATCACTACTGATGATGGGAGTTCAATAACGGTGTTTATATTTGAACGCTACCGTGTTTCGGAAGTTAAATTGTCGGCCTATGCCGTTTAAATTTTTTAAAACGTCGGAGACATCTAGGCTACGTCTAAAAACTCTTACTAAAATGAAACTCACTAACTCTGGAACTTACTGTTACACCTATCATCCCACTGTTGGGCAAACGCCCTCCCCTTCTCCACTCCTCTCTGAACTCTGACATTAAAAAAATAGCATGGCACTTATTATTAAATGCAAGTTTTAATTCCATAACAGCATCTCAGAATCTTTAATTCATAAACCAATACAATACATTCGCATAAAACGTTTATAGCCAAGTATTAGCATTCGTATATAGTAAGTATTGAACACTAAACCTAGTGCCACCCAGGTAGATAGCATTAAAATCGCACTCGCTAATACAATAAGTTGTACCCTAATGAATGTTAGTTAGCTCTTAACTTAGTTATGGGTTTCGTTTACTATTACTAACTGCACCTTTTGTGCTTGTTCCCGTGGGAATTTCCGGATAAAAAGTATACTTTCACCTTGAATAGAAAAGAATATTAGATTGAGCTAGGTGTGTACTTCCAGAGAGACTCTTCAGCTTTAGATCTAATAATTTTAATAATTAGATCTAACCAGCAGTGCCTCGCGGTTTTACCCGCGTTGTGCCCGTTCCCGTGGGAATTTCGGGATTTTTTATACTTCCTCTTGAATCATTCTATTTATTAAACAGAACTGCATCAAAATCCGTTGCGTAGTTTTAAAGATCTAAGCATACATAGGGACGGACAGACAGCGGCTTTGTACTTATTATACTATGTAGTGATAATATAATAATTGATAATGGTTTCTCATTTGGGGACTATCACGCTATTAATTCCACTTCAATTATCAAGTGGATTTTCACAAGATATATTAACTATACCTAATTCTAAATAGTTTCATTACATTAATACTAATTAAGGTAATGTTAATTTAATTAATTAGCATTGGGTAAGGTTGAGATTGTATATAGGTATTTGGAATTTTTCGGTTTAGTAAAACAATCTACCGCAGCAAGAAAGCATCTTTCGGGAAAAAATTTGCTAAAAATAAATTCGGTTTTTTTCTATCCGGAAAAGAGTATAAACCCACTTGATATATATATTTTTATGAATGCCTTACTCAATATTTCTAGAGGAGTGTCTTGGCGACACTTGGCTTCCCGCCAAAAGTGGTTGTTGACGTACACTTGACAAGAGGCTTGACCCAAAAGATGTCACAGCCGCCGATACACGTACCGCGATACCTCGCAACGATTCACAAGTTCACAGTGTTGGAATGGCCTGCAAAACCGTACAGGGCAAAGGAACAATCACTGATTGTTAAATGCTCGCCGTGATAAGTGTCGTGCTGGTAATGTCAAAACCATGTTAGAAAAGCACATTTTTGACACAAATTAGGCAGGGATATTTCAATCAATATGACACAATCAATATGTGGCAAATATTGTTAAGATACTTATCAGACTTTATCAATCTAGCTAGATTATCAAGATATTCAAGATATCTAACAATTGTTTTTTTTTTGTTACAGATGCGAAAAAACAACGTGCAACACCTAATAGGCAATAGTAACCTGACAAGTCTGTGATCTCATAGTTTTAAAGACGCCTAATTTTAAAAAAGGAACACGGCAAACCGCAACATGGCGGCGTGAGTTGTCATGGATGACAGATAGTGATGTGTGTTTCGTGTTAGGGATGGGATAATGGGAGTTAGTGTGTGTTGAAGATGCCGCATGCGCACTCGAGTTCTGCAGCGAGCTCGGGCGGCGACGACCTGGGCTCCACGGATGAGGTGAAGGTGTTCAAGGACGAGGGCGACGGGGAGGACGAGAAAAGGAGCTCTGAGAACCTGCTCGAGGAGAAGTCCAGTCTCATTGACTGGACTGAGAGTGAGGTGAGTCACATACACAACCCTAGTACCATAATCTAGTACTTAGTTATGTAGTCACAAGGGTAGCACACATAGCCGCGCACATTCATGAGTTTACGTCAAGTTGGGGCTAATAAATGTCCAGTTTTTTCGAAAAATCACGTCTATGTCATCTTTGTGTGCGTGCGTCCCCTAGAAGCTTAATTGTATCTGGCCTCCTGGATGTAGTTGCATCATATTCTGTGACATCGTACATACCTATGTAGTTTGCATGCGTTTATACAGGCTAGATGTTGCATAATCTTGAGCAATTATGACGTCACTCGCATCAAACAATAACTAGCAAACAGTTGACGTATCTTTGCCTGTCTGTTTTGCTTTAGCTAGATAGTGCTCTAGGCATTGTAGATCGATGTTCTTACCGCTTCTTCTTCTTCTTCATCCAGTGGATGGTCAACCTGACCAATCCTGGTGTCAGAGTTATTGAGCTGCCAAAGGCCTCTGACATGGCTCATGTAACGACTACTATCTGTAGACTACTATTCTTACCGCTGTAAGGGCATCTTATTCGTCTCCCATTGGCTTTGAAAGAGACCTTAATTCCTTAGAGGAACTATTACATCAACCTTTAGATCATCATAAACAATGATAAACCGAACTACTGAGAAGATCTGTAGAATAAAAGTATTTATAAAATCATGTAAAAACGCGAACGCTCGACTATTCTGGCGTCTGTGACTAATTCCGTTACTTTACATTCGGCGACTAATTTCCGACACTAATTTGTAGCTACACGATATCATTTCTTGTGGTACGTTTACATTCTGCACTTGGATTGGAGTTGTCGCTGCTCTGTACAGTCGCTTTTACTTCTTTGAATAGGCACTTCTGTTAAATGAATACTTCGCTTGTCAATTTTGCAGAAAGTAAACTCTTTAGAAAAAATATATAGGTACTTAGGCTATAAAAAATAACGATCAACGTTAAAATCTATCTAACAATATTCAAAATGGATAAATATTTAAAAAATCTGATGCAATCAAATCTGATGCGAAAATTGGTTATACGTTTAAAATTCTGATAAAATTTTACAATTTCTATCATTTTTAAAGAACAAACAATGGACTTTACTGTTTGAGAAACTGGTCATTGCTTGATGAGTTAGTAATTGGAAGGAAAAAACAAGTTCAAAATAGTCTTTCTTAAACTTAAGTTCTAGTTTTTGAGTTAACCAAAAGTCAGAAGTAACCCGGAGAGAACTAGTGTGTAAGGTTAATAGTTTTCTCAATGCAGGTGCCACCTTCAGGTAGGTTTCCTTTCATCTCCATTCCTCGTATTTGTGCTACAATCCGCCCAATAGGATCACAATAACACATTCAATTGGCCAACGTGCTGTTAATATGAACTTTATTTGTAGGTCGATAAGTACTATACAAATAAAAGTTACTATACAATGTGAGCGCATTGTGCATTTATTGGATTTCACACTTGCAAATAAAATCTTTCGCAATAGATAAAGGCACCACGTTCCGTTTAACGACGACGATTAAAATTGTTTTTATAAGCCTCAAACGCACGATCCTTTATGATAATATTGATACAGATAAGGTTCGGTCTACGCCAATAAAACGACTCGTAAACACGGTGCATCGAATGTTTAGCGACACCCCCCCCCCCCCCCCCCGAGCTCGAAACGTGTGATTTTTTTGAATATTCATCAGCCTCGGTAAACGAACTCATTACACATTCAAAAACAGATACCCATCAGTCTAGAGACAACTGGACCAATTAAATTACAGTTACCGCAAATAAGTCATAGATACAAATCAAGATGAACCACAGATTGTAAACGTCTTTATGGACTCAAATTGGCCGTAAAACAAACAAATAAGCACCACAAAAACCGAAACGAAATGTCATGTAAAACAAGAAAAAATACGTACAGGTACGTTTCCGAAAAATGTAAAATATTGTGTTTCCAAACCCGACATAAATTACTTTATTCATTGTATTTCCGAAAACTCTATTATTCGATAGTGATGGGGTAACAATGAGGACTACCTGAGCGCAGGTATTCCTCGTAATAAATATGAACTCCCACTGCTTTTGTCGAAGAGTTTACCTGTCTGTTGGTGTGCAAACATACAGACAGTCCATACAGACGTAACACTTGATACTCCGTCCCTTTTACACGGCAGTACACCAAATGGGGCGTGAAATATAGTGATGGGCATTCAGATACAATCTCGAACTTGTCAATCTTGAATCTTGATCGCTTTTATATTATCATAATACCATACTTTAATGTGTATGGCATCAAGTTTCATATTTTTATTGCAACTATAACGCAAACGCATAAAAGCAATCGGCTTGATTAAATTTAATATTCCGTATAAAATTATATTAAGAATCCAACCGCTTCGGAGTCATTAGTTCCATATTACTTAAAGACTTGAGCGTTTAAAATACATTTCAATTAACTAAATATACTTGAAAATAATCAATAAAAATCTTAATTGTTCCACGCAGAATAAATTTAATGTTTTGGCGTAATCGTTCAGTTTAATAGCATTAATTAAGGTAATTACATAAGCATGTCCTCGGAATCTAAATTTGTTTTAATTATGCAAATGTATTTTTAAAGTGCATACTTCGCTGTTCTGACATTTGTATTGTATACATATTTGGCGAGTGTTTTTCATTACCATTATTAATTAGCAACCTGCTTTTCATAATAAACTAAATTATACGTTCTTTCTGAGTTAAATTAGCTTTTTCAACTAGCAGGGTTTATTTATGATCGGTTTATTTTTAGACTGAAAGGGTGGTTATAACATTGAAGAATTTATATGCATTGACGTCTGCTGGGGTCCGAGTAATTTTTTTTTTGTTTTGACCACTTCACTTGAGCCGTTAAATGGAATATTTAAACAGATACAACTTCAAGTCTTACGACACTAACTAATGAAGCTTGAAACTGAATGTTGGCCATCACTAACTGAATTAAATGCCATATTATTTTCTTTGCCTGCAGTGAAATATAACAGACACTGCAACTTTATTATCTTAACTGTATAGTGAACTTTGTCATTAATAAACACGAAATCAATCTTTTTTTTGCATCATAGGGTATAAGTACTCCTGTGTGTGAGGTCTCATTGCAGATCAAAGACTTATACGCTCACTGATTACCAGTACATTAACAGAATTAAGATCAGTAAAATTATTAAAATTGACATATAAATTCAAGATTCCATTTTCAAGATTTCAAATTTAAGTAAAAAATTCGAGACTGATAATTCTTTTCCCATCCCTAGTCAAACAATACGAACACTCGTAAAGAATTAAAGTCACGGATGCTATAAATATTGGATTATAGTTAGGTGCAATTCCCGTGTATGTCATAATAGCAACAATCCAACAATATCTGTACGTGATGTTATTAGTAACACAATTGGGAGGAGTTTTTCTTACGTTTTCGAAGCAATTTATGTATTTTCGATTTCTTTCAGATTACAATGTTGAATTGCTTTTGGATTCGTTCGACACAGTTTCGGTTATATTTTTCCTTGTATGATTAATTCCTGTTTATTTTGAATACCATGGTCGGTTAGGTTTTTACAATATTAGTATAACAATATATTTGTCGGGGAAACAGCGATAATTATCCCACTATTGGGGACATGTCACATCAGGATAAGCACGAGCATTATACCGCCAATACAACATCAGATATCTTATGATTCCTAGGTCTTGGTCTTGAAATAATAACTCACAGGACTTCATTACAATGACATTGCTTGTATTTTACACACGATCATCATGGATTACAGATTACAGTTAGGATACGTCTAGATTCAATTAATTGATGGAACCTAAACGACCTCCCTTCACCCCATTAGTCGTCCTGTCCACGCCATAGAATATCTTTTCCACTATACTATACTCGATTCGCAATACGATCGTGATGTCGTCAACACATTATTCTTCCAATCTAATCACAATCCAACCATCTCCATTTCCCTCGTAAACTCTAATAATGCCGCCTTTTTCATATCATAGACTATCATCCCTCTATCCAACAACTGTCATAGTGCGTAACACCACAGACTTAACACAGTCTATTCTCATACCACAGACTACACCACGAAGGTAGAACTCACGTCACGGAATAATAACACTACAGATTCCATCAGTCAGCTGAATTTACAAACTACTCTTAAACTTCTATAGCTTTATTATACTTCCATCCCCGACACGGCCTTCCTGACGTTTCACACGTCCTCGTGTGAAGTATCTGTAAAGAAAATAAGTTTTGCCACAGTAATTTGCACTCGCTCGGTCAACCTGACAAGCTATGAGTAGTAGATGTAATGTTACTGTCATACAACTATAACTGTCTCAGAATAAAATAAAAGCGTGTGTCCTTTCGACCACTCATGGACCGGACGGCACCTTTTTCTAATCACTCAACAAACATTGCACTCTTTAGCATCAATTTTCACACAGTATCAATTTGGACCGGACGGGTGTTTCCTTTCGACCAGCCACACGTGCATGGCCCGGATGACACTGTCCCTTCGACCAATGAACACTTAAGGTTGAACTGGATGAATGTGTCCCTTCGACCAGCCGCTATTAGCTGCATGGCCCGGACGACATTCTGCCACCTTCCGCACACCACATTACTCGATTAAGGTTGGACCTGATGAATGTGTCCCTTCAACCAGCCGCTATAAGCTGCATGGCCCGGACGACATTCGGCCACCTTCCGTCATCCCTGTGACTAGCTGTGATCATCCCAGTGATCACCCATAACCCTGATCATCCCTATGATCAGCCACTCTCGTGATCATCCCAGTGATCACCCATAACCATGATCATCCCTGTGATCAGCCACTCTCGTGATCACCCAAATTTAAGACTCAAGAGGACACGCACAACTAGTTACCACACTATGTAACACATGAATACTAGGTACCACACCACGTCATTTTCAACTTTAACTTCAATAGACTATTAATCTCAAATGCACATTACAATATGAGCCATGAGTAAGTAACAGTAAGCTTGTCTAGTCACGTCTAGTCATGGCAACCAGCCGATCAGCAATCACATTGCTCAACAACACACGGTCTCAGCAGACCACTCCACAGTACGGTCAATCCAGACCACGACCATCGCCGAGTTCGAACATTGAACTCAATAAGTCACATAGTCACATGAAACCCTTACTCATACTCTCATATTTTACAACAGGATAAACATCCAAAATACTTTCAATAAGCTTTCTACTTTATCAAGTGGTATGAAGATTCACTACAAAACTCTCAATGTTAACTGACTCAAATATCACAAAATAGCTCACCGGATATTTCCCAACTAAGATACTTCAATACGCCAATTCATGCCAATCATTACCGCAATACATCACCAATTTCACATCCAATGTGAATTTGTCGTGATAGATTCTTGAATAATTTGGAATACCGCATCCCTCATATTCCTCAGGTAACAGGATTGAGAAGAGAACCACGTTCTTCCCTGGACGAGGTTTATCAATGCTCACAATAATTACCAGCATTGAACCAACATGAAAATAAGAAAACATATTAGAACATATCACATTACGTACAAGATTACACTTGACTCTTTCGGAAGCTCATATTTACCTTCTTAACCCCACAATAGAATAGAGTACTAACTAACTATACTCACAGAACATTCCAAGTTTTATTACCAAATCATTGACCAATTCAAACATTCTCTACTGGTGGCTCAGTGGGCAAAATAGCGATCTTTATCATTCTCTGCTGGACGCTCAGTGGGCAATAGCGATCCTTATGATTCTCTGCTGTGAGCTCAGTGGTGATTCATCCCACTTCTGATATTGATATCGATCGAGGAATAGCAATCATTATTCCACTTCTGATATCGGGGAAACAGCGATAATTATCCCACTATTGGGGACATGTCACATCAGGATAAGCACGAGCATTATACCGCCAATACAACATCAGATATCTTATGATTCCTAGGTCTTGGTCTTGAAATAATAACTCACAGGACTTCATTACAATGACATTGCTTGTATTTTACACACGATCATCATGGATTACAGATTACAGTTAGGATACGTCTAGATTCAATTAATTGATGGAACCTAAACGACCTCCCTTCACCCCATTAGTCGTCCTGTCCACGCCATAGAATATCTTTTCCACTATACTATACTCGATTCGCAATACGATCGTGATGTCGTCAACACATTATTCTTCCAATCTAATCACAATCCAACCATCTCCATTTCCCTCGTAAACTCTAATAATGCCGCCTTTTTCATATCATAGACTATCATCCCTCTATCCAACAACTGTCATAGTGCGTAACACCACAGACTTAACACAGTCTATTCTCATACCACAGACTACACCACGAAGGTAGAACTCACGTCACGGAATAATAACACTACAGATTCCATCAGTCAGCTGAATTTACAAACTACTCTTAAACTTCTATAGCTTTATTATACTTCCATCCCCGACATATTAATAAAAATATCTGTTATTTATTATTACAACTACCCCGCCTCTAAAAAATTTGTTCATTCAATGATTTCCAATAGGCTAGTGCCCAACTCTTGTTGTCGGAGTTCCACATAGGCCTCCCATGCCTTCCGAAGCACGGTAGCGCTGAGATAGAATACCAGTATCTGCCACCCATCCCAATAGGGGCCGAGCTGCACTTTCCTTAACATTACAATGAAATAACATCGCTTAGTCGAACTATGCTGCGAGCGTTACAATATTGTTTTTTGTATGGCTCCAATAAGACCTCAAAAGCGGCCAAGTGCGAGTCGGACTCGCCCATGAAGGGTTCCGTAGCAGCGAGTAACATAATAAAGAAGTTCTTGAAATAAATGTTTTTTTATTTACATTTGAGTTATTGAATGAATAATCAGTATTTTTTTGCGGTTTACGATTTATGTCGTAAAAAAAAAACTACTAACTAGACCTCGTTCAAACCAATTTTCGGTGTTAGATTACATTGTTATGTACATCATATATTTTTTTTAGTTTTATCATTCTCTTATTTTAGAAGTTACAGGGGGGGGGACACACATTTTACCACTTTGGAAGAGTCTCTCGCGCAAACTATTCAGTTTAGAAAAAAATGATATTAGAAACCTCAATACCATTTTTGAAGACCTACCCATAGATACCCCACACGTATGGGTTTGATGAAAAAAAAAAATATTTTTTTCATTTCTATGTATGGGAGACCCCCCTAAAATTTTATTTTTTTTCTATTTTAGTGTGAAAATATTAATGCGGTTCACAGAATACATCTACACACTAAGTTTCAACAACATAGCTCTTATAGTTTCGGAGAAAAAAGGCTGTGACATACGGACAGACAGACGGACAGACGGACGGACAGACAGACAGACAGACAGACAGACATGACGAATCTATAAGGGTTCCGTTTTTGCCATTTGGCTACGGAACCCTAAAAACTAGCTTAATTTCCTTCTAAAACGTCATAATAACGAAAATCAATTGTTCCATATCTTCCCCAACACAAGTACCGTAACATTGGTCGCACCACTACATTCAATCTATATATAGAAACAACGCGTTCTTGTGTCGGTCTGTCAGCTTCCGGCGGCCGAGAACATTCTATGTCCTGTTTTTGGCATTCGATCCATTAGGATTTACAAATTAATACGTTAAAGAACGTAAAACAGGACTATGGAATTAAATAGAAAGACTGAGGTTTATAAATAATCGGCTTTACTTGGAATTTTACTAAACCCCTCTAATGTCATTGGAACTATAAAACAAATGGATTTAAGGATTATCTATCTTTTGTTTTTCGGTAAAACAGTCGTTAAAACTAAACTACTTATCATAACATTTAGTTTACAGTAAGTAAGTTCGAGTTTTTAGACCGCCTATTCTTCAGACATGGTCGTGATTGAAATCAACCGGGATCGACAATTTCACATGCGCTCCGAAGCACTGGAAATGCCACTATAGGCCATCCATCGCATTACAAAAAAATATTAACTGCGTCCACTATCAATGTCAACCAAATCAAAATATGTTTGACATTCCGACTATCCTATATGCTATCATCACCACCCATAATCATCACTCATACATCATTAGGCACAAGAATTCCAGCAATACGAACCAATACCTGATCGAAATAGACAAGATTACAGTAGATCACGGTAATAGGCCGAGAATTTCACAGCCACCGAGCACCGCGACGATGAAAGTCTCATACTATACAAGGAATCATAATGTGGCTAACGTTTGATGCGTTAACCGCACAGGAAATAGCCACCATTCGGTTTTTTGCATCCGATCGCGAAAGCCATCGGTAAATCCTAAAAAAGAACGATTATATTGAGAACTTAGGGTTTGGGCACCATCTCGGGAATAAGTTTTATTCAGATTTAGTAATCTAATAGATTATTACTGGTTTTTAGAATATGCCGAAGTGACTGGCAACTTCGCCAGTCGAAAAGGCACCTCAAGGAGCAGAATTATGTAACCCACTATGTGTGATGACTGATGACCATAGTAATTCTGTGACCACGGTTTCTGTAAAAAGCGAAGTCTTTAGCGAAGTGTATCCACATATTTAAATTCAAAATGAGAACACTATATAAGTTGACGTATGTCAATTGTCTTAGAACAATTCAATGTTCTTTTTTCAAAAAGCTACTGGCCCTCGCTCCATTCCTGTAACATATCATCCAATTTTAATAAACTCACTCCGATAATCTTATGGTGTTTCGAATCGAAAGATGTGTCGAGGCCCTTATGTTGTTTGTAACATAGTTGTTATAATGAGCACAGGTTTTCGAACGTTCGTATTGCATTAACGTTTCTTTACGACTTGAAATTAGTTGGAGATATTTAAATTGTATCCGTTTATCTAAAAAAAGCGGCCAAGTGCGAGTCGGACTCGCCCATGAAGGGTTCCGTAGCAGCGAGTAACATAATAAAGAAGTTCTTGAAATAAATGTTTTTTTATTTACATTTGAGTTATTGAATGAATAATCAGTATTTTTTTGCGGTTTACGATTTATGTCGTAAAAAAAAAACTACTAACTAGACCTCGTTCAAACCAATTTTCGGTGTTAGATTACATTGTTATGTACATCATATATTTTTTTTAGTTTTATCATTCTCTTATTTTAGAAGTTACAGGGGGGGGGGACACACATTTTACCACTTTGGAAGAGTCTCTCGCGCAAACTATTCAGTTTAGAAAAAAATGATATTAGAAACCTCAATACCATTTTTGAAGACCTATCCATAGATAACCCACACGTATGGGTTTGATGAAAAAAAAAATATTTTTTTCATTTCTAAGTATGGGAGACCCCCCTAAAATTTTATTTTTTTTCTATTTTAGTGTGAAAATATTAATGCGGTTCACAGAATACATCTACACACTAAGTTTCAACAACATAGCTCTTATAGTTTCGGAGAAAAAAGGCAGTGTGACATACGGACAGACAGACAGACAGACGGACGGACAGACAGACAGACAGACATGACGAATCTATAAGGGTTCCGTTTTTGCCATTTGGCTACGGAACCCTAAAAATGGCGCGAGTTTTATGAGGATTGGCTACTTTTTCCTTAATCGTCAAACCGCAGGCGAAGTTGAGTATCAACATATTTTTTATTTATGGACGTTTTACAAATTTGGTTTAATATTAGTTAACATGGCGATTTTTGTAATCAAGTTGCAGTATTTCTATTTAATTGGTCGAAAAATCTTGACTATATTAATCTAGTCACACAAACAAACATATAATTTTCACAGTGACATCCAAACAAGTTTTAATCGTAATTATTATGACAGCTCATCAAAACTCGACAACTGGTTATAACCAGATCATACTCCATCAAACCAGACATGAAACAGGATCAAATCAAGTGTTGAAGGGAAGGTTCTGGATATAGTCTAGTCTAGATTCTAGATATCCTTTAATAGGATACTAGATTTTTTGCTTATACTTGTGGCAGGTTATTTATGTCTTGATTTTAATACTATGTGCAGTTTATTGCTAGGAAAGTGGAAGACTGATTGTGATTCTCGAGTCAATTTCTGGTTTGCAAATAAAAATATCGATACGAAAAAGTGCTGTTTGAAACTGGAATTGCTCTTTATATACCTAATATAAATAAACAAAATTAAAGTATTTTTTTTTACGATTTAGTATTTTTAATTAATTAACACATTCACTGCCACCTAACTTATAATGCCACTGACATTTTGCCGTAAACAATCTTTACTTTTCTATCCCATGATCTAAACTGGAGTGTTTTTACTGCATGCATGTGGCCAAAAATCTACCTAGAAATATATAATCTAAATAGAGCTCTGATACTCCGAATATATTAGGTATGCACAAATTCATTACTCTTCAACACTTTCATCAAAAATGCCTTCTCAACTTCACTTAAACCATACAAAGATTCATTTACTACTCCACAAACAAACTATAAAAACAAGCTGTAGGCAATGAACTTGTAATTATTCTTTTGCTAACGTCCATAACACGCATGATAAACGCAACTGAATTAGAATTTATGACCCTACTACAGTCATCGTGTTAATGGTTTCTCAAGTCAAATCCTGGAATTAATTCAGCCTTGTACGTGTATTTAGACAATTAGTTATGCATAGTGGACTATGATTTAAGTTAATCTGTTGTTAAGACTTCGGTTAAATTGAGCGAGCTTACAAGCTGCGACTTGGCTAGTTTTGATAGTACTCGTTCTATTGGACCTTTGAACATAAACGCACTGTAACTTAAACACTGTTATAAAGTGTTTTGTCTCTTTTGCTCTTCAGAACATTCCGTATGTGAGAAAGTGACAAACCATTCGATAGCTAAAATGTTCCTAATTATGGCCCTTACATTTTGTAGTTATTTTCATTAAAAAATCTCAGTATTGTTAACTAGTTAACAATGTCTAAAGGTCGGTCTCGATATCCTTATCTAAGATACTATCAAGATATAAAATGGTTTCTTGGAATAAATTAATAAAAGAACGAATTAAAGATGGACATTTTCTTTACTTACAACGTCAAATCTATATCTGTGCTTATGTAGGTTATTGAGACTTTTAGGGCTTGGGCTTACACCAAGAACTCTTAAATCTGTTTAGTACCTAAATATGTTTTTAAAAACAAAATCTGTCCTTTATATCCCACCAGAAAGAACACTATTTAAAACGATCGTCTTTTGTTATCCTATCCTACTATACCTAATAATATTATAAATGCGAAAGTTTGTGAGGATGGATGTGTGTATGTATGTTTGTTTCTCTTTCACGAAAAAACTACAGGACGGATTTGGATTAAACTTTACAGTAATATAGGTTATACATCAAGATAACACATGGGATGAATTTTATCCCGAAATTCCCCCGTGAACGGGTACAACGCAGGTAACACCGCGCAGCTAGTTTGGGCGCTAAATAGATTTAACAGTTCTTTTGCAATACACCCTAAGTTAATACCACTGTTCTCGATCACCATTTAACCTACCATCTGTTAGCAAGGCCCTTGCAACTACTGGAATTACCTCACCTTAACAATTGTATATTAATATAATCCGATTATATGCCAGCGATCATTTTACTGATAAATATGTCACATAAAGCATTTATGATCGACAGCGTATTGTGATTTTACTAGGAATTTATGCTAAGATAGTTGTTTCATGTTTTTGGTTTGGCTATTAAGAGTGTATACTACCTCAAATCGCTTATTTTCAACTCGGCGGGATCTCCATATATTCCTCGTTACTCAATATTTAACTTTGAAACGTATGTATGGTAAAGTTCATGATATAATCTATCGATCATATGTTTCGAAAACACGACTCCATGAAATTTTCTCGATAGAAAAAAATCGCAAAGTTATCTCTAAATTTTTACTAAAATCTTAATATCTCAATAAATACAAAAGTTGTTGAATTAAAATAAAGTGTAGTAAATTGAATAGGGTTTACAGAACAATTCATATGTTGCGGTTTTTTCAAATGAGTACCATAATGTTTGTAGGGAGCAAATACCTACAATTCGCGGGCCGAAACACCAAGCGCTCAGGTGTTTCTGTCCCGCTTCGGCTCAGGGGAAAATCTGAATACGCGAACTGAGGTAGTGTACACTCTTAAGGTTTGCTGGTTAATTTAAAACGTTTTCAACTTCTGAAAAAGTAGATATTTACAGTTTATACAGTTAAAATTTCACTGGGAGTATGATTTAAGTTAATCTGTTGTTAAGACTTCGGTAACATTTTCGGTTCGGGAGTACTAAAGCAATTGATTTTGTATTTTTTTTAAACTGTACCATGTGCGTAAATTAGGCCATTCATTTCGAGTAAGTTAGTGTCTAAAACTAACGCACATAACTCTTAAAAAACAATTACAAATAACTAAGTACTTATTGGTTTCGTCAGTGAAAAGTCTACTCCTGGCAAAAATTAGGGTAAGCATTCAACAGTACTTCACACTTAGCTTAACTTATTCTTATGCCTACTAAACCTAAAACACATTTTGCAATGCAAACCTATCAAGAATGCATCCGAACCTACGCAGGCAAATTCACGGGCACACAATCTCATGTAATATTGATTCAGTTATTAATTTCTATTCCTTATAGAGAGGCGGTGGGTGTTGGTAGTTTCTTCCTAATTATGATCTTGATGGCTCCGTGGGTAGAGTTGCATTGGCCTGCATTGCTTATCGGGACCACGAGAGACGAAATGTAGATGCGGCATCAGTACTAGTAATGTTACGCGAAATGTTGCTGAACATGGGGGTGTGAAAGATAAATAAATGTGGATACGGTATCTATATGTCAGAATAATACTGTAAACTCTGGTTTGTAATCCAACTAGTAAATCTTATACTAATGATAAACTGTAAACAGATTGTGAATAATTATGATGATGTGGTATTGTTCTAGTGTTTTTTCGTTTGAGCATAGTAAATAAATAGTAAATAACTTTTTAAACTTTAAGTTACTATAAGCATTATCTAAGTGGTTACTTTTCGTGAAATCAAGCTTTAATGTCCTATCCAATTCGTCTCTATATCTTTAAAACGTACCGTATCCCACAAACCATCGGAATAATAGTTAAGAACCTGATTCCCGACAATAATGAGCTACCAAACCACACCGAACAAGACTGTAATCCGATAACCACTTAGTTATGCGTAAAATTGTAACTAAATATTGGTTATGGCCAGCGGAAATAGCTTCGTGTAGGATTAGATTAATCTTATCGATTGATATTAGAATTAAAACTGGTTTCAAAACAAGAATACCCAATTTAATATTAAAATTAGATCGTGTTTTGATTTTTGAAAAGTTATTGATTATTAAGTTTTATCGTTATCGGTTCTCACACTTTTTGGGATTTAATTAATTTGGATGGCTTATTTAGTGACACTTTTTATTTCGCGGTTGAATTTTGGAGACTATTTTTATAGATTTGAAACCTAAAAGCAAACTGGATACTAAAATCTAAATATGGCTATTTTCAGTCGCATATATTTTCACCATAATTCTTTTTAAATGACTGTCTTCTATATTCATCATGTTCCATTCCAACTGCCGACCCCGTTATAAAAACGTGTACACTTATAATGTCTCTCTTTCTGACACTAATTCATGTTTATTCAGAAAGAGACAAAGCATTTATTAATGAAAGTATAATTTGCGACTATGAATTGGCTTTTTAATTATAGATCGTTAATTTATAATTGTTAAGGCTAGCCATGGATTGGACAATTACCTGTTATACTATAATCAACGTAATATTACGCAAATGGCAGCTCTTATGTTCGATGCAAACTTTTATTTATTTACCTTTAATTTGATTAGATTGACAGTTGTCGTAATGGGCTTATTTCATTATGACTATAATAAAATGCGACTGTGTGGGCATTGTTATGTGTGTCTTTTCACGTAGAGAAATGTCATTCTGGGGTTTTACTATGATTAACAAGGCGTTCTACTTGTACGCTGACACTTGTCAGTTTAATTTTTATTTTTTATTAAATTGTCGGTTTGTAAATTTTTATTTGACCGACCCATATAGTTTCAAAACAATAAATGTAGTTTACACAATATATTGGATCCTTGGATATATTTATTACCTCAAAAATGTAAATAAAACCTATTTATTTTTAAAGGCTAGGCACACTTAAGTAAACAAGAAGTAAGAAGCTGTTAACTACACCGCAGCTGTTCCAAGATCGTTATTTCAAAATTGCACCTACATTTTCAGAAGTTAAAATGATTTTATGTTTCCTGCATGTCAGTACATTTCAATGTAAAATACGACTCAGTTAAACTTGATTGTTTAAGTTCAGCTCAGTAATTATTTTGCTTTAATATTCTATTTGCAGAAAATTTCTATTTGCAGAAAATTTCTCTTTAAAACAATTTTCTTCAAAATTGGGTACAGTGAACTACCTATTACGTTTGCGTACTTCAAAATAATTTTCCTAGCTTGTCTTGGGTATGCTGAGGTAAGGAATGCCGCATCCAATAATTAATGAATTATTGTAAATATGGTTCTCTGTACAGCATCACCTTCGCGAATCCATTAGATATGCAAGTTTAGTGCATACATGCTTAGCTTTGTTCGTTTATGACCTGCCTGTTTCCGTTGTAGAACCCTGTAACATTCAATATATGGAATTACTGTGAGGTCTCAACTTAGTCATCCTTATTACTTACAGTGTAAGGTTCATTTTTGTAAAGGTTTTGTTAATGGGAACGTGTAATGTTGGGCTTTACGGGAATTTGATTATATGGTTAAGATGTATGAAGCTTTGGATGTGGGTGTTGTTCATTGAATTCAGTTTGGTTGGTGATATTTTATTTTGTCAAATTTTGCCATCTCTTAAAATATTAGTAGTTTTTAATAACAATGTTTTAGTGTAGTTAACAAAATACTAGGTTTTATATCACTACATATTATAAAACAATGTCCCCGACCGCGGCTGTCTGTCTGTCATGGATTTTGACGAGGTTTTTTTAAAAATAAATGGAATGATTCAAGAGGAAGGTTTATATGTATAAAAATTCCCGAAATTCGCACGGGAACGGGCACAACGCGGGTAAAACCGCGGGGCGGTGCTAGTTTTACAAAGGAATAACACTTCTCACCTTCCTATAATAACCATAAAAACTAAAAAATCCTACAAATATAACTGACACAAAACTAGGCTATAAACACAAATCCAACAGAATGCATTATCACATTTATCACCGAATCAATAATGTACCTATCAGTTATCATTGATACCTCTTATCAGTTGTTATCAGAAGCCCACGGTTCAACCGTGAACAATGCCCATAGACACGAAACGACATAGAGTCCGGTAGTTTATGTATTCTTTCACTATTGTCGTGTTATCTTTGGTTCTTTGCTTGTGGACTCACCTGGATTTTTATGGTTATTGAACCCCTTAACTGGTTGGTTCATCTTTCTTTGCTTCTAGTTCGATAGAGCAGTCGATATGAGGGTGTTTACATGATGCTTCTTGGCTAATGCGTTTGGGCATGTGATTTGTGTTGTTAGGATAAGGTTCAATTTGCTATGATAAGTTTCAAATTCTACTTCATTTTAATTTTGAAGTAAGGAGTATGAAGTTCCCTAAGTATTTAATTTAATTGTCTTTCAGTTTATGTTTTCTCAACTTTGTTATGTGACTAGCTGTTCCGTGCGGTGGTTCCACCTGCGATCCAAAAGATGGTGCTAGTGTGACCACTTTGTAGATCGCGCTTAAGTTATTTTCGCAGATTTAGTGGAATCGCGCCCATACATTTTATATTTAAGAAAAATATGTTACTCTCTGAATCAATGCTTCCTCTTGATAAAATGACCAGAGATTCTTACGTTACCACAAATAACGTAACATAACGTTCGGTTAATGTTATTTTTAAGTGTTCCCAAGTAACGTTTCATTACGTTCGCGTTATCTTTTGACAGACAACCTCGGATTATTGGGGATAATGGCCTCGATGTTATGCGATAACAGATAATGTATACAAACACAAGTAACGATTGAGTACTTCCTATTTAGCCGTTATAAATATAGGTTCTGATTTGTTTTATTATGTCTCATTACTAGCAGTGCCCCGCGGTTTTGCCCGTGATATACCCGTTCCTGTGGGAATTTTGGATGAAAATAGCCTATACTATAACCTTCCCGTTGAATATGGCTATCATTCTTGAATCATTTTGTCTGTTGGTAAAAACGGGCGTCTGATAACCAGCGCTGTACCGAAACCTTAGCCGCTGTAAAGCATCAGCTGATACGTCACCTATTGCTGCAATAGTTTAGTTGTAATTTTGTATTTTTACTTTTTATTTTTATATGAAAACAGTAGACACTTAACAGTCATGGCGCGGCGGGGTCTTTATTTAATAGATAAGTACCATTGAAGTAACTGGAAAGGCATTCCCAATATATTTTTTCTATCATAAAACTAAACGGCAGTCAATATAAATATCTATAAAATCTAGATCGCTATACGTAAGCAGTTAAACACATCAGTTAGCTTAGCTCAAAACCATCAAAATAACGTAAAAACGAAACAAAATAAACGCACTTTGATCTCAAGTTAAATCCACAACACATTTTGTAAAACATCACCTATTGTTCTCTTAAAATAACGTAATAAAAACCTCGTGTTTTTATCTAATTAACCGTTTCCCTGTCTATTATTTAGTTATTTTTAACTGTTACTTTGTTGATGTTCGCTCGTAAAGTTCGGTACATTGTCTTGAGCTTTAAAACAATTTTATTGTACTCTAAAATAAGTTTTAAAATGGTAACGATGCCTGGCGCCGGACTTATTGGTGGTTCCAGTAGATCAGACTTTACATACGGCCTATTTAAACTAGTTTAGTGCCTGAAGGTAAAACCATATGGAGTGGATAAAAGCGAGGTATTTGAACAATAAGTGCCTATAAGCTATGGTGTTACTAAGATTACTTGGTAAGCACAATGAGTTGCTCCCTGAGGAAGCTATCCCATAGACAAGTGGCAATTGTATCGCATTCTTTTGGTTGTCTATTTTATCATTTAACAAGTTAACAATTACATATATGATAAGTCTGACATTACTTGAAAAAGCAAGAAAGCGTATAAGGGGCAATGCGCTCAATAGACGCTTACTCCTTACTTACTCCTCAAAGAAAATTAGCATTAATACTCTTCGATATTAAAGTTTTAACTAATCCACTGTTAAATAATAAACATCAGTAAATTAACAACCGTATCAGAATAAATGTAATGTGCTAATTAAATCGAGAACTATCAACAAACCAGAGTCGATAGAGACATAAAACTAACGATTACAACTCGAATTATTCAGAATACATTTTGTGAAAACATTCGACTTTTAATTAAATAAACTTTAGGCTAATTTCGGACTTTATTGGCGCATAGTTTGTACTAGATTTTTTTATTAGATTGTAAATACGAGTTTTTGTGTTTAAATGCTTGGGAGTATATTTATTACGTTTTTGAACCGTTTCAAAGTTGCAGTGAATGATACAAATTAGCTATACATTATATACTTTACTTATGCTGAAACTCTGTAGGTAAATCGGACATTGCAATAATATAATTTTTCGTAGTGTAGTGAAAAAGGAATTATGTCGTGTAAAAAAGAAGGTTTATTTTTTTCAAAATTATATCAAATTGACTACAAAGTTCAGATAATGCTAATAATAATTTACTTTACATTATGATGTCAAAACCTATGTCTAAAAAATAATTTCTGCCTCTTGTAACCAAACCTTTGCCATCAACCTACCACCATCCCACCCAAATCCTTCAAAATCCGAATTTTGCCACCGCTGACTGCGCCCCCACTGCCAGTTTACGTCTCCATAAATCGAGGCAGCTCGTCAATTATGCGTACTATAGTTATTTCTGGCTGTTTAATTGCCATGCGCAAGCGCAGACAGGGGCGTCCGATTCTTTAGGGATTCTTTTTTCAAACATCGATTAGGCGTTTAACCGCCGTAATTATTCTTCTCGGTGACTTTAATCGATAATTTTTATGCTGTGGTGAATTTTAATGGCATGGTTGAACTAGGAAGTTGAGCTGGGTGGTGATTTGAATACGCTAAAATGCGAATAAGTTAGTGAGGATAGATCTTTGACGTGAAGTTACGGAAAAAATAGGTTTTATTGATTGAATTTGAATTAATTGCAATTAAATGTTGAGTAGATGTTCTTGGTAAAACTTGGTAGTCGTCATCGTCGTTGCTCTACAGTACTTTAATGTACATTTTTAGACACTGGAAGCAAAAACTCCAGATTCAAAAGTATTCAAATATATAGTAAAAGTATAATTAAAAACATTCTACTTTCTACGGTACTGAAAATCACAAAACTTTTGAAGAAGCACTTCTTACTCAACCTATCTGTTTAAAGCTCGTGTACACACGCGTTATTATCACAGTGTCACAACTAAGTCACTATCTAAATACCGACATTTATCTTAACTCAAAACAAAAGTTGAATTCCACAAATATTAGCTTCCGTGAGTAATCCCCCCAACTTTTAAGTCAAGCGTTTTATTTGTCACCGAATTCTTGCCTTATCGTACAATGAGCAGAAAAAGTTGCGATTCCTCCCAAGCATTTTAGGAACAAAGAAGGCGAACTTTGTAGGTTGGGTGTACGTTTTAGGGCGGCGTCAGAGGTGGCGGTTAGTTACAAAGATTAGCAGTTTCTGGAGCAACTTTGTTGTTAATTGGCTAACAATCAATTGAGATTGTTAAAGATTGAGCTTTTGTATGTGTTGGCCCAAATCGTGTATGGAATACAATATAAGCAATTTACTCCTTAAATGGGTTTGGAAAGGATTTTCTCCGAACGCGCAGTAAGTGTTGGTTATTCTGTGGCGAAATTGCTGATACCAATATTACTACATTATACATGAGATTACGTAAAACATATCAGTGTTTGAACTATGTCAAAAGCCCTAAACAAAAAGACAAAAGCCTGGAACTAAAGTTTATTGCTAAACCTAACTTTTCAGCAAAATGACAATAGTAAGAAGAAATAAACTTAAGATTTAACTAGTCCTCCTTTTGGAGTCAATCGTGGTCTAAACCTACAATAGGGGGCCCACTGACCTACTCGAACGTACTTGATAAGGCAAACTTATCTAGGTATACTAATATTATAAAGCTGAAGAGTTTGTTTTGTTTGTTTGTTTGTTTGTTTAAACGCGCTAATCTCAGAAACTACTGAACCGATTTGAATAATTCTTTTTGTAATAGATAGCCACATTCAACGGGAAGGTTATAGGCTATTTTTCATCCCGAAATTCCTACGGGAACGGGTACAACGCGGGTAAAACCGCGGGGCGCTGCTAGTATTAGAATATGCTTAAAATATGCCAACCCTTCAATAACCCAAAGAAACCAAATTAAGATACATTGTTATTGTATCAGATACAGATATTAAATGATTCCCCGTTGTATGAGCCAGTTGACTCACGTCTGGAACAAATGTTATCTGTCTTCTTTTGTTTGTTTCTCAAATCATTCCCGACCAGCCAGCCAAGACCCCCCTCGGCCCCCACTCCTAACAACAAACCAGTACTTTGCCGAGATCTATTCATCATCTCAGAGGTCTGTGTATACTGGCCGTCCGTAACTGTTGTAGTTATTACATCTCGCCTATGAATCGGACGATTCTGAGAGTCCTTTGTAACAAGTTTTTTGATTGTTATTTTGAGTTTTTTTTTGACATTCTACGTTATGTTATTGTTTATTAGTGATGTAGTCAAGCTTCGTTTGGACTCGTTATGGAATAGAAGTTTTCACTATTTTATAGTAACTTAAATAGAATATAATGTACGCATAAACCTTCCGTATGAAAATCTTCTAACTACAGAGAAAACCATATTAAAATATTCTGCTTGGTTTAAAAGATATTAGAGGAGAAACAGACAGTCTATCTCTAAAATTAAGACTAGGAGTTTGTAAACTATCACCATGGCTTAACGAAATGCCAATCTTAAAGCCCAAATTAATAAAAAATATACTACTAAGTATATACATATATATCTAGATTACCACTCCATAAATCTTCTATTATAGTAATGTTTATTGCATAACACCACATTTTCCAAAGATGTTTTTACTACCTATATCTAGACAATTTACAAGCCATACGTAATGAACGTAACTCATCGTTATCATAACGCCACGTCACATCACGTTATCAGCAACGAGATAACGCTCAAATTAATAAAATTCAATTTATTGCTTTCAAAACAAACAAGCTATGATATTTTTAGTGTTCAGTATAACAGTTTTGTTTTAAGGTTTTTGTGGCTAATTTTAGTATCTTTTAGAATATTACTAACTACCATACTTCTTGTACTAAGAGGCATAGATAGCAGTAGTAAATAAGTGCTTCGGAGGGCACGTTAAGCCGTCGGTCCTGGTTACTTTCTACGGATAGTAGTCGTTACATGAGCCATGTCAGAGGCCTTTGGCGGCTCAATAACTCTGACACCAGGATTGGTCAGGTTGACAATCCACTCGATGAAGAAGAAGAAGTAAGTAAGTAAGTCTGAGTAGGTTAGTAGCCAATCTTAGTCGTGTCTGAGTTTTTAAGACTGCCTAAATGCCTGACATGATCTAATGATTAAAACCATCGTAATGAGATACGAACGTGTGTTTGTCAGTAGAGTATTTTCCAAAGGCATCTTATCATAGGTTCTATCTTTCAAACCAGTAACATCTCGGGAAGGTATATGAACCACTAGAAGCGCCCCGCAGTTTTACCCGCGTAGTACCCGTTCCCGTGGGATTTTCAGGATGAAAGTAGCCTATAACCTTCCCGTTGAATGTGACTATCCATTACAAAAAGATTTTTTCAAATCGGACCAGTGGTTCCTGAGATTAGCCCGTTCAAACCAACAAACTCTGCAGCTTTATTATATAAGTATGGATTCCAGCCCCATTTATACCTCAGTAACAAGACAATTAAACTAGTCAACTGTTTATTGGAGTCATAGCCAAGATAAACCATTGGGTTAAAGAGAGGTGATGCATGGTCAGTTTTAATAGAGTTAGTTAATACTATCCTTACTGCAGTAATGCTGCCGAGCATAGTTCAGTTAAGATGTAGGCAGTAGACTGTATATGCTTTAATCAAAAAAGCTGATCTTCTATCTCTTTGATCCTTTATTAGCAAATCCTAGTTCCCTTGAAAAACTAGGTCATAATATCAGTAGCTATTTATTATTTGTTAAATATGCGTTGAATTCTATCATAAGGTCTTAGTCGGAATACGATGAGGTAATCGCCAGTGGTCGGCAAATATGAATCAATGCCGGCAATGATACATGCTAAAGAAGGAAAACTTAATTAATAAACTGACATAGCGTCAAACAAAACACCCTATAAGAATAATGAGCGGTTTAAATAATAATTATCTTGAGCAGTCGAGATAGCCACAAATGTATCTGAACTAATTAACAATCAGCCCTTCTCGGTGAGTAATCTCATAAACATACTCAAAACGATTGGTTTTCGTGAAATAAACGAGATTTTTATAATAAAAACGGAGAGCAAGCCCGATACCAACACCTGCTCCATCAAACGAACGCTGATCATTATGTTAATGCTCCTAAAATTCAAATTCGATATCTCACTAGCGAAATAAAACCTTATACGGCGCTTAATGGGATTCAAGTTAGATTGTACTCTTAAAAAATATCGACTCACAAAAAACTCTGCTCGTACGTAACAAACAGACGTATGACAGGTGGCAATTAAACGAAATGAGAGCTTATTCCGTACACAATAAATCGATATCAGGTTGAACGACAAGCAACAGTTACGGCTCGAAGGATTTCTCGCGTGGACTCTGACACGGAAATGGTATTTACACAATAAAGGACCTTGTTATGAAAGCTGAAAGTGTCAGAATTACGTAACCGTGGAAGCGTCAGTTACGCCTTGTCAGAACGCCCAGAGCGCTAACAAGACAGAAAGGGATGGAATGATTGGGTACGTGTGGGAGTGAGCAGGCTGCGGAATAACACACAACTCTTGAAAAACACTTGTGAGATAACAAAGGCTGTTCCACGAAGACGTCCAATAATTTGTCTTTTTAATTTTACGGCGGACTGCCATAGCTTTTAAAATATACTATTTTTTTACTTCGACCTCAGTGAGATCCATTAGGTCGCGAGCGTATTGGGACTCATTACGATCGCTTTTACTCCGTGAAAAATCTTTACTACTTATTGTTCCGACTTACCACGGACACATTAAAAAATCCATTTTTACACCATAGTTCTGGTAAGTTCATCTCCATAACATTGCACCACAATGCTGTTCGCTGCGTACTTAAATTAAAAAAGGAAATAAAGTTCTGAAAACGTGTCGTTATAATAAGAAATATGAAATAAAACTCGAACTAAGTCCAATAAAAATGTAACGGACGAAAAAAAAGAATCAGAACCTGTTTTGGTACCATTCGGTTTGGTTTAGTTGTAAAAAAGGTCTCTTAAAATATAAGCCATTACATCCCCGAGAATCAGTCGGGCCAATCCTCGCCCGGGATCCAATTCGATTTTTAATTGTTTCCAATGTTTTAACTGTTTGAAAAAAGAATTTCGATAAAAAACTTTTCAAACTCGAGATTGGAATACCCAATACGCACTAGGTGGTATGGTAACCTCCTCACTGTATACTTCTTAGACAAATGACCGTTTTGCATTATATTCTATTCAACTACAAAATGTGTAAAAATGTCACGTGAGACAAGTAGTCATCACGCATTCCCATACATTTCAGTAGACAACCAAAAATAATCCGAAACGATTACCACTTACTTGTCTAGGAACTAATAAAGGTTGTCTAGCGTCTATAAATGTCAAAAAAATATTGTCTATAGGATATAGGTGAGAATATCTTTTGAAAGCACAATTTCGGCAGAAGCAATATCATCATATTTTTTCTTTACATCGTTAAAGAAAACCATTTATAATCCTTTTAAACCGAATCATAAGATCCTAATTATTATTTCTTTCTGTATTGTTACGTCACGTTCGCACCCCTTATTTTGGAATCGGGTAACGAGCGATTAGTGTATCCAATTGCGGATAATGTTCGGTTAATAGTTAGGGTGTGTAATGGGGGTATTTTTCGGTTATGATTTTATTGTCGCGTGCCTATAGTAATGGACTGAGTATTTACGTGGGAATTGTGGTTGTTAATAGCTGTCATTTTAATAACTATGGATGAATAGTTATTGGGTACTTTACTTTAGATATAGACACCGCTTTTTTGCGTTTCCGGAGTTCATGTTATTGGTAACTTGACTTAAAGATTCGGTTTTTTTGCGGCTTATGAATTTTATAAGTAGGTTTGTGGTTGAAAAGCAAAAATGTTAAAGACTAATTTGGATTATTTGTACTAATTTCAAAACAGATACCTATTTTTATTATAACTGTCACATTATATAAGTAATTTTGTATGGCTTGTCATGTCATAGTATGAATAAAATTACTGCCTTAATTTAAGTTTTCCTTTCTTCCTAGGAATGTTAAGGTTAGGTTAGGTTAGGAGAATGAAGACATTGATAAAAACCTTACATTTATTCTGATCAAATACAGTCACTATCTATTTTGAAGTAGGTTTATAAACGGACACAGATTTTTATGTTGTTGATTTAATTCTCTTTTAACATAAAATACTTTTATTATAACAAAAAATAAAATGAAATACGGTAAGACTTACAAAATGCTGTATAACGTGAGTTAAACAAAGGAAAAAGTTGTAATTAAAAGCATTCAGGTAGGAACAATGGCAGCCAACGTTATTCCATTTGTTTTCCACATATTAAAACTAATGTTTCTTTGTTTTTGCTTTTCTTTTTGAAAAAAACTGCTTGAATTAAGTCATAAAGTTTAGATAAAAGAAAGTTACTATGGTTTTTACTTTTTAACATTGTAAATATTCTGGTGCAAAAAAAACCATCGGTATAAAACATAGGTTTAAATCGTTTAACTAAATAAATTTACAGAAAATAAAATGAAAGTTCTCCAATACGAGGAGTGCCACGGCTGGTGACTACCGTTGTTAAAAAAAAGATATAGAAATAATATATATATGTATATAGAATCGCCGTCGCCGCACTGGCACACCCTTAAGGCTTATCTTTTTAAATATAAGAACTAGTGTAGTATATTATGAAAGTAACATTTCAAAAAAACATTCCTAGTACTGAAAACCGCTCACAAATCAAAGAAAAACAAAAACACCAACATTTCTAATAATTAACTCAAAAACAAGAAGCTAAAGACTAATTATTATGGAAAATTCATGTTTTTCCCTAATAATACATACACTTAGCTTAATTATATCCGTTAAGAGACATTTCGTTTAAAACAGCCTAAGATCGTTTAAAAACCGACTTGAATGGTCTAACGTGTCTACTAATAATAATAATACAGACGGACGGACAAGCTAACAAGTTGAACGCTAACTGGGAAAATAAAAGGTATGCGTGATGCACACAGAAACGCCTGGGGGTTGCGCGGGCGCATGTACCGAGCGCAGAAAAAGTGGATTAATATTTAATTGTAGTTATATTGAGAACTAGCAGCGCCCCGCGGTATTACCCGCGTTGTTCCCGTTCCCGTGGGAATTTCGGAATGAAAAGTAGCCTATAACCTTCCTGTTGAATGTGGCTATCCATTACAAAAAGAATTTTTCAAATCGGTTCAGTAGTTTCTGAGATTAGCGCGTTTAAACAAACAAACAAACAAACAAACAAACAAACAAACAAACAAACAAAACAAACTCTTCAGCTTTATAATATTAGTATAGATTAAATAGTTTTTATATTGAATGTGAAATGGTTATTATATTAATTAGGTATGTTTTTTATTAAACCTCCTTTTTGAAGTATGTTAAAAATGTAATGTTTTTTAATGATTGGGCCGATGACATGTTTTTTGTGTTCGGGTGAGAATATATTACCGAATAAACATATTTATAGTTATTGATTGTGTAAGATATTTTAGGATATTTTCTCCTGCAAAGTTATTTTTTTTGTATTTATGAAACGTTAGTTATATGTAAAAAATAGAATACACTATTTTTAAGGTTATAATTTAAAAATAGAACCAGTCTTGTATACTTTATCAAATAAACGCTAGAAGAGTCAAGAGAAGAGTAAATGTAAACTTATCTATAAATCTTCAAAAATAGTAACCAACTTTTTTTACCAACCGTACCCCGAAAAATGTATAGAAGATATTTACTCGCGACCCACTCGCGTGTGGCCAACACCAGTAGCGTTAGCAAACATAGCTGTTGACTGTACATTGTGGAAGAATTTCAATGTTTGATCACTCCGCGCGGTCACTCCACTACCTGCAGCTCTATCATTTGTAACCAAACTACGATTATTGGGGTACGGTCCGCAAATAAGACGTGCGATGTTACTGGTAGGAAATGAGACGAATAAAGTACAAATGGCAGATGAGAAGTGAGTACACATCGCAAATAAGATACTAGTAAGGTTTTACGGTGGCTATGGGTAAGTTGTAACTAAAAGTAAGTTCGAGTAAATAAGTGGCCAACACTGGTGTCGAAGTTTTTAGACCGCCTAAAGGCCTTCAACATTGTCTAACGATTGATACAACGGGACCGACAATTTAACGTGCCTTCCGCTAAGTTATAATTATTATAACTGACCCTGATATTGTATGCAAATGTACTTGGTTGATAACAAACAAAGGTATCATAAAATACTCTTTCAGCTGGTCAAAGTTCTTTACTCTAATTCCTTAACACTAAGAGCGAGTTCTTACGCTTACGCACTAGTTAACGTTAACACAAAGTATCAGTCTTCAATAACAGACGTAAGAAATAGCATAAATGTGACTTTCTACTGGCCGTCCGAATAACTTTACACACAGACAGACACTAATTTAAGTTATTAAACGATGCTTTGTATTTAACAGACATTTAACTCCGTACGTGAACTTTTTACGAACGTATGTCACGACTCGCAGCGCCCCGCGGTTTCACCCGCGGTGTACCCGTTCCCGTAGGGATTTGGGGATGAAAAATAGCCTATAACCTTCCCGTTAAATGTGGCTATCTATTACAAAAAGAATTATTCAAATCGGACTGATAATTCTTGAGATTACCTCGAACATACAAACAAACAAACTTACAAATTTTACCTCTTTATAATATTAGTATAGCTGTTTGAGACAACCCACCCTAAATAAGATTAGTAAGTAAGATCGTTGCACATTTAGAAACAGTATTCCTCAATATAAAATATCAGACTTGACCCATGAACAAAGAAAAATAATAAACAGGGCATACTCCATATCCATATGGACATTATATAATATGATACACATACCTCATCCAATGTTTCCATCACATCGTCAGTTTATCCGATTGCCAGTCATTCCCCATAACGAACCAAAACAGTTATATATACAGAAATTGTTTTAAATGCTGTTTGTTTGTCCAACCCTCGTTACGGGCATGTTTAAGAATTCATCAGGCTTCCCTTTCATACACGTTTCTATACAAAATCAAGGAAAAACATTTTTTTTTTGTTTTCAATTGTTTCTTTCTCTGAAGGTGATTCTTTTGTTTACTGTTCTCGGTTTGGATTCGTTTTGTTTTCATTTTATATTTTTGGAAAGTGCCGCATCCATATTGTGTTGGTTTATGGTTTTTCAAAATATTTTGTGGTCTAGAAGAAATCTTTTTAAACTTGGTTCTTACTCAATACTTGGTTCTGTCTTATAACTAGATTAGATTTTTTTAAATATTAATATTTTTAGTCCGTAACTTATAAAATCCTATTACCTTATCCTCCTCACTGTACTGATATCGTCAGTGAGATGAGAGGCCTTTGCCCAACAGTGGAAAATTTCAGGCTAATACTTTACTTACCTTATATAAAATATCACCCTTATAAAGTATTACAACATCAATCCACTCAATAGTTTTTTCTTTTCTAAATTCAAATTCCAAAAAAGAAACCCCATTTCTTAACAATAATGTAACCATTTAAACGAGACCAAGTTAACGTTTACCCTTAGAGGGTTGTTAGTCAAATTACAAAATTACAAAAAATGTGCCACTTGTTAGCAATTTGTGAGTTTTCGAGAAGTTTCTTCAGAATTTCTTATCGTAAGTTGAACAGTTTAACGAATTATCTTGAATGGATTACAGTTATTAGGACTTGGAGATTATAATTGGTTTGTTTTACTTTACGTCGAGGTTTCTAATCGTCAGAATTACGGAAAATTTAAAAAGTTTACCAATAGGGAGAGAAAGAAAGAGTAGAGACAGGGAAAAGGGAGGAAACATAACTTTTTTACACATTGAGAATAATTTTAATCATAGTTATGAACTGAGAATAATTTCAATCATATAATTCCTCTTAAATTTTCATGACCATTCTAAAATGATGGATAAACCATAAAGCTATTCCAAGATCTAAAAACTCTAAAATATTTCTTTTAAGATTTTGCTACTCAAAGTTATACCAAAATTCTTTGCCCTAAGCTCCAAAGAAAGCTTATCAACAAAACCACAAAAACTTAAAGTAAACTTAAAATTACAGACAATATTTTAATCTCACAGATAAGAGTCAAGTTGGTGCTCAATCTCAAGTATTTACTCTGAGCTTAAGATTATGACTGCAGTCCCAGGGTTTTTGTATCAAAAGACGTTATCGTACCCGGGCTCATGTTTGAATGTCTCCGTATTTGGACATTTTGGATTAGGCGAATTGTACAAAAAGTAAAAAATATGGCTTAAAAGTTACGTCACTGGCGGATTACGAAACCTCTTTTTTATATTAATGCATTTAATTTTTTAACACGTTGCACTAAATGAAATATTATATAAAAATTTCACTGACGCCAGTTATACTTCAAATTACATAGAAACTGGTATTTCTTTGCATTTTGCTCTCATAATTCACATGATACGGTTGTTTTCAGTGTTACGTATGGACGGAAATTTGCCAAAAACTCTCTAAACGCCAAGTTATAATGACCACAAACTATCCACAACAAAGACTTGATGTTTGTATTCCTCAAATTGCTATTCCCAAAACAATTTTTTTGCTTACTTTTGAGAAATTATCCTCCCTATTAGTTTGTATAGCCCCGTGAGATCTTATTTTAAAGAAATCTTATCTGTACCATCAGGTTTTTCTGAATTTTGAGGCAAATAAAGGCAAACAAGAGAAGTGTGCCCATCCGGTGGTCACAGTCACAATTGTGTTTTTTTTAAGGTGGCAAAATCTTTAGATAGGATTTATTCTGAATAATAGCGTATTGTTTGGATGCAATCGAGATAAATGGAGGCCATGACTCATCGGAACAATATATTTTTAATTCTTGAAAGCGAGTGCTTTTTGTGTGCGCTGAATTTGAATCGACAAATCGGTTTTGTTCGACATACATTCATTACTTCAACTTGTATCTTACATATTGAAATGTAGACGTTTCAAGATTATTTTATGGTCAGCGGGAGCGTTGGTTTGTTAAGATTTCTTCAAAATTTTGAGCATAGACGCAGCTACGAAGAAATATGGCAGACAAAGAACTTTATTTCTTCTAAAGCTGTATGTCATTTATGAACCCAGTGTTGTTATATCATAACTTGGAGTTAGCGGACTTTGCCACGCCGCGCCGTGAGGTCATATGTCTGTAAACTAATACTTAGGCATTCCGTCCGGAAATCAGAAACTTACTGACTCATTTAATAGAAAAGTAATTTATCAAATATTAACAGTCAATTAAGGTTTAAATTTAGTTAGAAAACGCCCTGGGCGTCCATAAATCACGCAGCAAATTGGCTAAGTTTCCTGTCCCCCAGTTTTTGCATGACCACAGTTGTAGAAAAAACTGGTTCTGGACAGGTTTTCAATGTTTGATGGTTGTTCGTCACGGTTTTTTTAGCTATGTGGTTTTTGTATGTTTTTGGTGTCTAGAAAAGATAGCGTGCTTGATGCAAATTAATTTTGGAAGCCATTACAAATTCAGCAACTTTTCACAAACGTTGTATCCCTTCACATAGTTGTGTACATTCAGATGTCTATAACAATTTCCCATCAAACCCAGAAATGTAAATCAAAGGTCTCAATGAAAAAACACCAACAATTAAACCAACGAGGTTTTCGTTAATCACGTCTCATTAGTCGGAATAACTTGTAAATCTTCCCAAAGGTCTTCTTCTTGATTAAGGTTTATTTTAGCTTATAAAACACGGTCAATAGTCACGTGTCTTACACAGAGCGGCTTCGATTCCCGGACAATGCACGAGGCGCCATAAATACAGGGCTCGTCGGCGCAGGCGCAGGTACGCCCGCCAAACGAGATCGGTCTTTTTTCAAAAAAAATACCACCAACGCACTCCGACGCATCACCTCTATTCTGCTAAGTATTAGGTTGAATCTCCTCTGCCATCGTCAACAGATAATTTCCATAATTCACTTTGGGCTTTCTCACTTCTGAAATAAAGCTCCTTTTTCGGATCGTGTACACGGATCTGCTACCGGTGTTCCGGTTGCATTCTCGTCTTTGATCTCGGAGTGTTAAGGTCGGTATTTGTTTGTAGATTGGGGTCGGTGTTTTTTTTCTGGTCATACCAGATTTTGGTTGTGCTTTTAGTTGTTTTTTCGTGACAGCGTGTGGAGCGCTGCAGTGGGTGTTTTGCGGGGGTCACTCGGATAATAACTGTAAATTATTATCTTCTTGCTTTATTGAAATACGTTTGGACGAGTTCTAATCGCCATTTTTATTGCCTTAAAATTATGCGTCTAATTGTGGTAGGATGAGGACCCTTCGAGTTAACAACCGTATTGTCTGTCTTTATTTATTTTTGGATTCAATTTTCGAGATTTCTTCGATTTACATCCAATTTGAGAAGAGCTAAAGAGATGTTTTGGTTTACGTTACTGCAGAAATATTTCCATGAATAATTCTGCTGTTTTATGTTCAATTATTTCTTTCGTATTTTACTAAATGATGCTCTGTCTCCATCATCAGCTAAAACTGTTTTTATCATCTTAAAACCGATCTTACGACTTTTGGAAGAGCTTAATTACTTATAACAAAATTCAAATAAACCTTTTTAAGTACCATCGCCGAAGTCCATAGCCATTAAAACCAAAAGTCAATGATGAAAACAATTCCAAGCACTCTTGGCCAGGTCCGATGGATCCTGCTAGCCTCGCAAGTTCAGTCACCTTTAATCATAGCAATGATCTATGTGCCACGTTACGATCAACTGGTATTGTTCAATTAAACTTTAAAATTAATGTCCTATAGTAGACGTTATAGTCTGTTGAAATATAACTGTCGTTGATTTCAGATTGTATCTTTGTCTTCGTATTCTTTGGTCCGTCTTCTATCTATACTAATATTATAAAGCTGAAGAGTTTGTTTTGTTTGTTTGTTTAAACGCGCTAATCTCAGAAACTACTGAACCGATTTGAATAATTCTTTCACTGTTAGATAGTCTATTTATCGAGGAAGGCTATAGGCTACATTTTATCCCGGATTTCCTACGGGAACGGGCACAACGCGGGTAAAACCGCGGGGCGCTGCTAGTTCTTCATATGATGAAGATGTTCTCTCTTATAAAGTAAGTAAGTTCGAGTAGGTCAGTGGCCAACCCTAGTGTCGGTGTTTATAGACCGCCTAAAGGCCTCCGACATGGTCTAACGATCGATACCATCGAGTCCGACAGTTAACGTGCCATCCGAAATACCGAAGTGCTCAGATAGTAATGACACTATTGGCCACCCATCCCAACTGCACGTTGCTTAGCAATCGCAATTAATTAACATCAGCTTACTTTAGTAAAGTTATTAGGGAATTATTTTCATTAACATTGACAGGTAGTTTCAATAAAAGAGCATTCAAAAATGCCACTTTGCGTAAAGTAAATAATGCCATCATAATACATATTACACCAGTACTATAAATAAATAAAATCTTAAATATATAGATTGTTATGTATTTTGAAAATTAACACGTACATATTTAAGTCTATTTAGTTAGACAAAACCGATTCTAAACAGACTGAAACTAACATGTTATTTGAAAAATAAATACAACGTCAAGATTTCTATTTCAAAATCCGCTTAAACATAAAACTTTTATACAATTTGTAGACAGTTTCTCAAACTATCTTTTACATCCAACCAAGTTTACAAATTCTTATTACATATTTGTTCAAAAAACAATGTGCTAAAACGTATCGCTTACGTCTCAACGTATTTCCGAATAACACATTCAAAGTAAACTTTCAACGCCAATCGTTTGATAGAAATCCGGATTCAAACAGCAGCTAGACAATCGTGATCCTCAATCAAATAGACAAGGATAGCTATATCAATCGTACGTGCCAGAGGGAGACGACTATATGTGACTATGTTGCACTTCGAACTGCTAATTAGACCCGGGTGGGGTTCTAATTGCGTGTGAACAAACAAACTACGTGATAAATACCTATTCTGTAACCCTTTTAGTTGGTCGACTATAGATTATTTCACACGACTATTATTGGTATTTTATAGCGAGTGTCGAACGAGTTTCGAGTGTTGATATGAGATGAAGTTGATAGATGTCTGTTTAGATAAATGGTTTTATTTTAAGTTAGTTTTTATTGCTTTCGCATAGATCGTAAAAATGTTTTAACTAATAAATATATTTTAATATTCATTACCGAAGATTTATATACAAAACTATTTTGGCCTTTTACACCTTTGTCAACCCCTACCACATGTTACTAAAGAATCTTCTAAAATCCGTTCGAGAACTCGACGCTTCGTCATCATTTAAAGCTACTATTTATCTTTTCAAAAGATTCGTGACTGGGCCGATAAAAAAAGAAGGTAAACCTCTGGGAAGACCTGTTAGTGTAACCATTTATAACACGGCGGGTACCATTGGATTGCTATTCAAATCGTATTGATATTAAACTCGGTTTTATGCTGATTACGTCTTCGGATAAATGGTAAGGGATTTTGTTGTTCTATTTTTGAATTCGAGTATTATGAAAGGTATGAATTCTATATTATAGTAAGTATATTACAGTCTCAGAATACAGAACTTTCTGTATTCTGAGATTACAGTATATCTATATCACAGTAATACTTAAGTTACCTAGATAGTACTTTTGAATATATTATACCTAGACAGACCTTAGTAATAAAGAGGATTTCAGTCAAAGTAGACAAGTGGCAATCGCTTGGCATTCTTTTTGTAATCAACTATCAAAATGTATACGAATGCTACGTGATAGTCACGTGATCATGGCATCCTATTTTGATACGAGTATAAGGACCGAAACCGAGTTAAGCGGGTGACCGCGCGGTTTCATACAAAAGTGAACCTTCGCGTGCGGTTTCATACAAAAGTAAACCGTCGCGTGCGGTTTCATACAAAAGTGAACCGTCGCGTGCGCCCGCTTAACGCAGTTTCGGTCCTAAGACAACCGAATAGAATGCGAAGCGATTGCCATTTCTCTAAAGACTGGTTTGAATTCAAAGTATTAGCCAGTTTTACTTCAGTGTATTTCCAATCACTTCCCTAATTTAAATACTAATATCCACCGCAATCTTTATAATATAAATCAAGTAAACACGCATATTATCATCATTACACCACGTTATTTATTTATCATACGGAATAATTATTTTATCTACGAGTTAAATCAACCACCAGATATTTAATCATGCGATAATTAATTTGGCTCCAAAATTATCAGCGTATTGAAGTTTCAATGTCAATTTTTGAATGATAAAATTGCGGTAGCTGAAAAAAGTTAACCTAATTTGAATATGGTTATAAGGTCTATATGATTTATATGTTAATGTTCTTAAGATTTTTACTTTTTTGAAAGATGTGTAATTTTCGGTTATATTTCGTGATTATCGGTTGTCACCATTTCTGTAGCGAGTGTCCAATTATAAAAGTAAAATAAAAGTATAATCACTACATAGTATAAAATAAAGTCGCTTTCCGCTGTCTGTCTGTCCCTATGTATGCTTATCTTTAAAACTACTGCACGGATTTCGACGCGGTTTTTTATAATAGATAGAGTTATTCAAGAGGAAGGTTTATATGTATAAAAATTCCCGGAATTCCTACAGAAACGGGCACAACGCGGGTGAAACCGCGGGGAGCTGCTAGTAATTACTAAATAAGAAACTTGACTTGTGAATGACGATTGATTAATTATCCTTATTTGTTAGTTTTATAACGACTAGTGATACGCCCCCGCTTCGCTTTTGATGTCCAATGAATATTGGACTTACGATAAAACAAGTTTTGCAATTAAGGACAGTAAATTACTTTATAATTAAATTTACAATAAAATCTATATATATAAAAATGAAACCCGTTTTCCTTGGTCAAAGCATCACGCGTGTATGGCTGGACCGATTTCCACGGTTTTGCATTCGTTGGAAAGGTCTCGGGCTCCGTGAGGTTTATAGGGAATAAAAATCTCAAAATTCCCACGGAACAGGGGCGCTGCGGGTGAAACCGCAGGGCATAGCTAGTTGAATATAAAATCAAAAGTTTGTGAGATGAGAGACCTTTGCCCAGTAGTGGGACATTACAGGCTAATACTTTACTCAACATTTTAAAAGTTTTAGCATCCTTTTATTTAATAGTATCCTAGTATCCAAAGTGTATATAAAAATCACCAGAACAAACCTAGAAAAGGTTCCATTTTAAAAACTCGAAACATTACAGACACAGGGACAAGTATAAACTAATTAAAATAACCTTAATTGGATAAATTAACAAAAAATCTTGGAAATACCTTTAAATTATTCTTACGACACAAGGATGAATGAAAAGATGCAAGGCTAATATTGCATGTAAAACCGTTAGCCTCAACTAGTGTATAACATTTCACCTTGTCATATCATAGCGTAATTCATAATCGCGAGGGCTATGACGTCAGCGATAACGTTATCAGTTAAATGGATCGTGTTTTAGGCTGTGGACATCCATCAATTGCAACAGACAGTGGATTTGGTTAAAGATTATTAAAAAAGTAATGTATTGCCTGTGATGTCCCAATGCTGGACAAAACCTTTCGTCTCACCGAAGAGGAGGTTGAGACGTCATCATACATAACGATGCCTAAAGCGAATTGATGATCTAAGATTTTACAAAAATATTGATATTTTTGATACTGATTGAAATTTTGTGTAATAATTTCATCATCATATTAAAAATCTAACAGGTACGAACAATTTTCACACATCCATCACTTAAACCAAACTTAATGAATTGTAACTTCTTAACTTGTAAATTAATTCGCCTCAACTTAACTGACATTTCTGTCAGCCAGATAAACCGTAATTCTACAATTACAGCCGACATCTGTGTGTCAAACGTAATTAATAATGAAGAGTATCGCAAAAAGTAAAGAACCTTTACAGGACGCCATTTTGATATCAATTACAGGACATTTATAGACCTAATAGCGGTTTATCTATATGAATGTCAAGCGTTTTTTTGTATTTGTATTGGTGATGCAATTTCGTTAAATGACATCTGTTTGCCTGTATGTTTTTTTGTGTTAAGTTATAGGTCTCATATGTGATGGTTTTCGACTTTAGATTAAGGAATCTAGACTTTTCGTTGTGTCGTATGTTATGTTAGTTGACTTCACTACAAGTACATATAAAACAAAGTCGCTTTCCGCTGTCTGTCCCTATGTATGCTCAGATCCTTAAAACTACACAACGGATTTTGACGCGGTTTTTTAAATAGATAGAGTGATTCAAGAGGAAGGTTTATATGTATATAAATTCCCGAAATTCCCACAGGAACGGGCACAACGCGGGTAAAACCGCGAGGCACTGCTAGTAAGAAATAAACTTGACTAATAGCCTGTGGGTAGAACAAAGCTAGTACTAAGTAAAACTTTTATGTTAAGTTAAATTGGACAGACATTGATTTTACAAGATCAAAATTGTCTTACTCAAAGAGTAACTTAACACCCTTCAACCCACTGTAGGGCTAAAGCCCTTACATAAAGCTGCAACACCACACGTTGAACAAAAACACCAATAAAATAAAACACTCAGGTAGGGCTGCCACAAAAACATATAAATTCCCACTACAGGGATGTCACAAACAAGACATTGGTCGGTAATTGATAGCCGAGGAAGCGAAGGGTCACTAGTACTCGCCCTGGGCATGCCCCGGCTCTTGCCCTGGGCGAGCCTGACCGCCCCATTGACAGGTTAAAGTGGATGACAGCCAACTTATAGGGCTGTCAGTGAAATAACTTTTGGACTGAGCTTTCGAAGCTGCGTTTGGAGCTTATTGAACGTATAAAGCTAAACGTACGTGGGTAGTAGTTATATGTTTGGTCTTATAAATACTTATTTTTGTATCATGTTGAATTAGCTAACTATAGATTAGTTAAACCTAAAGTTATGTTAGGTCTGTTAAGGTAAATGAAGTCTAACTTACTTATCTAAAAACAATTATTTCTTATTCATAAACGTTCATAAGTTTACGTTCAGTAAACCGAAGTTGAAATATTTCGTGTCAAAAATTATCTCGACTCGGGAATCGAAACAGTGACCTCACGTACTACGTCCGACCTTTAATCGCTGCAAAGTTGTTTTCAAAATTGTGGCTTGTTTTTTGTAATCGATTATCGGCCGTTATAAAAAACGAGAATAAAAAATATTGTATTCTTTTGATTCAGTTATATTAACTTAATGTTAGCTTGCAGCGCCCCGCGGTTTTACCCGCGTTATACCCGTTCCCGTGGGAATTTCGGGATGAAAAATAGCCTATAACCTTCCTGTTGAATGTGGCTATGTAGTACAAAAAGAATTATTCAAATCGGACTGGTAATTCCCGAGATTAGCTCGAACATACAAACAAACAAACTTACAAATTTTACCTCTTTATAATATTAGTATAGATTACCTCTTTATAATATTAGTATAGATTAGTTTACAAGATGCGAGTCAGCGAGTCTTTTAAAAAAACTAGTGTCATATATTTGTCTGTCAAATTCACTGCCTTAATAATTACTTGTAAACGAACACTTCAATGATTTTTACCCTAAACGTTTAAAAATCTTCACTCCCTTATCCTTATCATACACCAACAGATCTCCCAAACACAACTTACACCCGAAATAATGGAGAATTCCACGCATTAAATAAATATTAATAAAATTGTTTCATAAACAAACTATGTGTGGAATTTGATGTAAAGGGATGCCGGGGTTAAACGGCACATTGTTCGTGTGTCGTTAATATTACAATTTGATAGCCGATCATTATCGTATGTTACCAGTAACTCGCTTAGTATCCGTTCCTGTGGGAAATTCGGGATAAAAAATATTATTTTTTCGGATATAGTCCCTTTCCATTTAGTATAATGAGTGCAAATCGTGTGAGTTTATATAAAAAATATATTTGCCGAGTATTCGTCTAGATTTTAATCTATCTTAGTGCTCATGTTTATACAGATTCGTTCAGTACATTTTGTAACAAACATCTTTTAATCCATCGTTACAAACTTGCTTTTATTCAACTGCTACGAGATTGATTCAACCATTAACTTTAGAAAACCAAAAACATTTTCTTTTAAAGTGGCGCTAAAACGAGTACATTAGCCTTATAATATCATGATAATTATTTAAAAAAAGTATTAGCCTCTAACACTACTGCCCAAAGGCCTATCACGCCGATATCAGTACAATGAGATGTATCGAATCTGTAATGTCACACTGCTGGACAAAGGTTCCTCATCTCACGTATAACTTTAACTTGTAAAAAGTTACTTACAAATTGCCCTAATTTCCCGTAGACATGTAACGTCCCAATAGGCAGGTGATTACATGAGCTACTTGATTTCGATAATCATTTGCTGTTAGGGTCGCCGAGTGGGGAAACTGATTTAGGGTCATTCAATTATGACCCTCCTTAGTAAACGTTGCCGAGTCATGGACGTATTTTGGAAAAACAGATCAAATCGAAAATACTATTTCGTGTAGGTATTGGTTTAGAAAATGTAGATCAAACTTTGCGTT